>JAZHRO010000014.1:32342500-33760833 GCA_037157565.1 Thalassia testudinum
ACCAGGTACAACGGGAGTAATGGAGGCGTGATCGGGAATCCCGCGTGCCTCTGCAACTCCCAAGACTGCAACTGAAGGAGGTCCTATCACAAGGATCAAACACAAGGAGTGTCTCAAATTAGTGTATAGCTACTGTAGACGGGTAGAGGAATTAATTCTGAAAAGAACGCAACTCGAATCGCGGAAAACGGAACCCGAACGGGCTCTAAACGGGTCAAAAACGACGACACTGTGCAAAATCAGACGTCTGGAACTTCTTCCAGACGTCTTAAAAAGTGGATTGGAGAATTACCTGCTCGGCGTGGTTTCCCAGACGTCCAGAAGTCTGCGGGGACGTCTGGCCTATCTCCCAGACGTCCGATGGTCACCCCGGACGTCTGGAGGTCACTCCCACCGTCTGTTACAACAGACAGACGTCTGATTCGCGTTGGATGGCGAATCACCGAGCCTGCGCACACCCATCTCCCTCCCTCAGTACGGTCAGTCGACAGGATGGAAGAAGAAGACGGAAAACTCACCTTTGACTCGACTGGAAGATCTACTAGACGTCGCCCTCGCCGTCTGTCTATCAGCCCAGACGTCCGATTCTGGAAATTTTTCCAGAACAGGGCACCACCCGGCTTCCGCTTGCGACGTCGCCCGCGTCGCACCTCGCACGCCTGCTGCTCAGACCACAGCAGTCCCCCCTCCGCGTCGCTCCGCACCCCCTGCGCCCTCCGCCGGCCGGCCCTAGCAGCCCCGGCGAGCTCGCCCTCACGGCAGAGCTTCGCTCTCGCACGCAGCACCTCCTCCGCGCTCACTGCGGCCGCCGCTACCGCCCTCGCGCTCGCGCTCACGCTCACTGGCTGAAGGAGAAGAGGGAGGAGATGGTGGAGACGGCGGGAGGGAGCGCGTGGCCTTTTAAGGCCGCCCGAGGAGGAGAGAGAGGACGCGGCAGGCGTCTGCAGCCGTAGGGAAGAGGGAATCGGCGAATATCCGGTCTGCGCGCTCAGGCACGCAGACGACTCGCGCGTGTCGAAATTAACGGATTTCCAGACGTCTGGAAGAGATCCCAGACGTCTGGTCAGACGTCTGGACCACCTCCCAGACGTCTTAAAATAATTCTGGGGCACGCGTTCGTTACAATATAACAAACTCAAAGGAAGTTTCGTCCCCGAAACTTGCGCCAACTAGGGTGCGGGAAAAGACGTCCAAATAACCATAACAAACTCAAAGAGGACCGAAATCGGTCCGAAAAGACGTACCCGCGAAAAGCTCCGGGTACCGCTCCCGCATTGCCGCCTCAGGCTCCCAGGTAGCCTCCTCGTACCGCTGGCTCCTCCACAAAACCTTTACCAGGGGTACTTGCTTTCGTCTCAAACTGCGGACGGCTCGGTCTAAAATCTGCACTGGCCGCTCGGGGTAGGTCAGGTCGTCGCTCACCTCGACGCTCTCGTGACTCAGTACGTGACTGGAAACGGCTACGTACTTCCTGAGGTTGGACACGTGGAATACGTCGTGCACACCAGAAAGCTGCGGGGGAAGGGCAAGTCTGTAAGCAACGGGTCCAACCCGCTCCAGGACCTCAAAGGGCCCCACGAACCTCGGCGCGAGCTTCCCTCTCACCCCAAACCGCTGTAAGCCCTTCATGGGCGAAACACGAAGGAAGACGTGGTCCCCAACCTCAAATTGCACCTCTCTGTGTCTCCGATCCGCGTAGCTCTTCTGTCTGCTCCTGATAGTGCGGAGTCGTCTGTGGATCTGCTCAACTACCTCCTGACTCTGCCGGATCAACCTGGGGCCAACCTCCCACTTGGTCCCCACCTCAACCCAACTCAAGGGTGCCGTACACTTCCGTCCGTACAGAGCCTCGTAGGGAGCCATGCCGATGCTCGAGTGATAACTGTTGTTGTATGCAAACTCTGTCAGGGGCAGGTGCTCCTCCCAAGAGCCCCTCCAGTCTAGTACACAGGCACGCAAAAGGTCCTCAAGTGTCTGTATCGTGCGCTCAGACTGTCCGTCCGTCTGGGGGTGGTAAGCCGTGCTAAACCTCAACCTCGTCGCCAAGGCCTGCTGAAACTCAGCCCAAAACTGGGACGTAAAGCAGGTATCCCTATCGGATACGATCTCCCGCGGAACTCCGTGTAGTCGTACCACATCACGGATATACCTCTCTGCCAACTGTGCTGGTCCCAAAGTGACTCGGATCGGCAAGAAACGCGCCGTCTTCGTCAGTCTATCCACTATTACCCAGACTACGTCGTGTCCCTGCGGGGTAACAGGTAAGCCCACCACCAAGTCCATGGTGATGCTCTCCCACTTCCACTCTGGCACTGGAAGCGGCTGAAGCGGCCCTGCAGGACTCTGATGCTCGGCTTTCACCTGCTGGCACACTAAGCACTGTTGCACGAACTCACCCACATCCCGCTTCATCCCTCTCCACCAAAACTCGCGTCTCAAGTCGTGATACATTTTCGTGTTCCCGGGATGTATGGTGAATCTGGAACCGTGTGCCTCAGTCAAGAGCTCTCTCAACAGCTCCTCGTCTCTGGGAACGCATAACCGTCCCCTCAAACGTAGCACCTGGTCTGTGAAAGAGAAGTCACCTGGATCTCCTGACAGTACTCTGTCGCGCAAAGACCGCAAGTACGGATTGGCCATCTGTCCTGTGATGATGCGGTCCATCAACTCTGGCCTAGTCTGCCGTGTCACCGTCACTGCCCCACAGTACCCTCGTAACTCTAGAGGTCGCCAACTGCCCACCTCCTCCAAAAGGCTCCAACTCTGTAACTGTAGACTGGCCAAGTGTGCAGGCACCTTACGGCTCAAGGCGTCAGCCACCACATTGGCCTTTCCCGGGTGGTAGGACATGCTGCAGTCGTAGTCCTTCAGGAGCTCCAACCAACGTCTCTGTCTCATGTTGAGCTCCTTCTGGTCAACAAGATACCTGAGGCTCTTGTGATCTGTAAAAATCTCGAAGGTCTCACCGTACAAGTAGTGCCTCCAGGTCTTCAGCGCGAAGACAACAGCTGCCAACTCTAGGTCGTGGGTAGGGTAGGTATGCTCATGGGGCTTCAGTTGCCGCGAAGCGTAAGCGACAACGTGACCCCTCTGCATGAGCACACCTCCTAACCCCTGCAAGGAAGCGTCCGTGTACACAACAAACCCGCCACTACTGTCAGGAATGGTGAGCACAGGAGCCGAGGTCAACCTCTCCTTCAGCTCCAGAAAACACGCCTCACAGGCATCTGTCCAAGCGAAAGCACGTCCTTCCGGGTCAACTGTGTCATAGGACGCGCAATCTGCGAAAATCCTCTGATGAACCGTCTGTAGTAGCCAGCTAGTCCCAGGAAACTGCGGATCTCAGTGACTGAACGCGGTCTCTCCCACCTGAGCACTGCCTCGACCTTGGCTGGGTCCACCGCCAGGCCGTCTCCAGAGATCACATGACCCAAGAAGGTCACCTCCCTCAACCAGAACTCGCACTTGCTGTATTTGGCGTACAGCCTGCGTCACCTTAGAGTGTCCAAAACCATCCGCAAGTGCTGTCCGTGCTGTGTCCGATCTCTAGAATAGATGAGTACATCATCTATGAAAACCACTACGAACTGGTCCAAGTACGGTCTAAACACCCGGTTCATCAGGTCCATGAAAGCAGCGAGGGCATTGGTCAGCCCAAATGGCATGACCAAAAACTCGTAGTGTCCGTACCGGGTGCGGAAAGCTGTCTTGGAGACGTCGGTCTCCCTGATCCTCAACTAGTGGTATCCAGACCTCAAGTCTATCTTGGAAAACACCGTGGCACCCCGCAACTGGTCAAACAAATCGTCGATCCTCGGCAGCGGATATCTGTTCTTGATGGTGACCCTGTTCAGCTGTCGGTAGTCCACACAAAGACGTAGGGTCCCATCCTTCTTCACAAACAGTACCAGGGCTCCCCAGGGAGACGCACTGGGCCTCACGAAACCTTTCTCCAGAAGGTCCTGCAGCTGAGACTTGAGCTCTCGCAGCTCAAGCGGTGCCATCCTGTATGGCGCGGTGGAGATGGGGCTGGTCCCTGGTACTAGTGAGATCTCAAACTCGATCTCACGCTCGGGCGGTAGTCCTGGTAACTCATCTGGAAACACTTCAGGGTACTCTCTGACCATCGGGATGCTCTGGAAGTCTGCCACAGGGCTGGGCTCTGCCACCACACAAGCTAGGAAGCCCTCACACCCCTGGCTCAAAAGTCTCGCCGCCCGAAGTGGCGAAATGCACCTGAAACCTCCGTCCACTGGCTGTCCGTGAAACTCGAAAGAAGGCAACTCCGGAATGGAGAAGACAATCTTCCTCTCAAAACAGTCCACCAAGGCGTGGTAAGCGAACAGCCAATCCATCCCCAGAATCACTCTAAAGTCCTCCATCTGGATCATAATCAGGTCAGCTGGCAGGCTATGTCCTCCGACGCTGACCTCGCAATCCGTGTACACCTCCTCAGCTACAAATAGGTGACCACTCGGACCTCTGATTACGAACGGATTCTCTAATAGTGTATAATCCTGGTCCAAACTAACTGCGAAACTGGCCGCGACAAACGAGTGCGTAGCGCCGGAATCGAAAAGCGTGTAAACGACTCTGCCAGAAACTGAAACCATACTTGCTACCACCGATCCCGAAGCTCTGGCGTCCCTGTGTGTTAGGGTGTTGATACGCCCCTCAGCTCTAGGTGTGGACGAAGCAGCCACACTCTGCGTCGGACGGGTAGGTGCTGGCCGGTACCCTCCTTGCGACTGCTGTCCTCCTCCTCACGCCTGGGAACCGCAGCCTCCTGCGTGCCCTCCAGTGCTCTGTGCGAGGAGTATCTGCTGACCTCCTGCCCTAGATGGGCAGTCCCTCCTGACGTGGCCCGGCTGGCCACACTGGTAGCAGAGGGGAACCCGACTCCCGCCCTCAGTGGGTCCCTGCTGTCGACTAGGCGGGGGTCCGGTGCTGGCGACTGGCCCCTGTCGAGGGCCCCCAAAGGCCACTGATGGCCCTGCACAACGTGACGGCTCTCCTGTGGATGCCACGTGTCTCCGTTCTCGCTGGCCCTGTGAGAAGTCTGGCTGAAAGGGCCTCTTCCACCCGCCGTCGGTGTCTCGCGCGGACGGGTTGGTCTCCTCGTAAGTCATAGCTACCTCTACCACCCTCGAAAACGTAGGCAGCTTCAGGGGTTTGACATACCCCCGGATCGCAGGCTGGAGCCCCTCGGTGAACCTCCAAAGGCGCTCCTCCTCAGTGGCCACCGCTGTTGCTGCAAAGCGGGACAGCTCCAAGAAACGCGTGCGGTACGCGCTCACAGTCATCGTCCCTTGGCGGAGAATGTGGAACTCCCGCCTCCTCTGGTCCTGCCACGTCTGGGGAAAGTACTGCTCGCAGAAGAGGGTGATGAACTGGTCCCACGTCGGCTCGTCCCTCTCCTGTCCCCGGACCGCCCTCCACCACCGGTGTGCCGCACTCTCCAGCTGGTACGTGGCAAAGGCCACGCGGCACTCCACCGGGGGGCGAAGGGTGTCGAAGATCTTCTCCAGCTGCTCAAGCCAGTCCTCTGCCTCGGTCGGGTCCTCATCCCCCTTGAAGGAGGGGGGCTTCAGCTTCCGGAACTGTCCGAAAAGCTCGAAGTGGCGCCGTAGGGGAGGTGCTGGTGCACCTCCAGGCGAAGGTGCCTCGTGTACAGAAGTGTCGAAGGAAGGTGGGGGCGGCAATGGCCCATCCCCTCCCTCGTGTCCAGTGCCGTGTCCGTCGCGTGGTCCCACAGAGGACTCCCCCTCTGCAGCCCCAGGAGGAGGCGCTCGGGGCGGTGGGTGGAGCTCCTCTCGTACAATATCTCGTATCAGTCTGGCGAGATCCTGGGCCTGGATGCCCGGGAGTGGTGGCTGATCCACCGAGACGTCAACAACAGCACGTCCACCTCGCCGACCCCGCCCTCGGCCGCGCCCGCGGCCAGTCTCGCAGGTCCCGCGACGAGGCATCTCCTGCAAGGAGACGCGGAACAAAACGGAAACGTCAAAACAGATGGTACCTAATGAAACTTCTAAGAGCTCATGTCAAGAGATATGTTGTGGTGGCTACTCTAGCTATAAACATGTGAATTGGTTATTTTCCAGTCAGTTGATTCACTTCTCGGGACGACCTTGCTCTGATACCATCTTGTAACGACCCGGTTCCCGAGTCCCTACGAGACACGAGAATCGGACCGACTCGACAATCCCAAGACCTAGTCGTCCAACGAGGAAGTAACCAAAAGAGCAGTAAAATAAACCACATTCAGCATGAATATAACTAACAGTAAGAAAGTACAGCAGTAAGGAAAGAAACTACTACAGTATATACCACCACAACAGTAGAACAACATTTATCATATAACATGAACTGCAGGCAAAGAAAAGTACAGCGGAAACAAGAACTACTCACTATAACGGAAACAAAGAGGTACAAAAGACAGTGGTAACTCTACTGGACCCTACTCGGCCCAGCATCCTCTGCAGCCGCTGACCCTGGCTGCTCAACACCTGGTCATGAAAAAGGTAACGAGTGTAACACGTTAGCAAAACGCTGAGTAGAGTGGCAACTAAAACTAAAGACAACAGTAGAGTGTACAGTAGCTGTTATGTTCTATTACTTTCTTTATTCACATTTTTCCATTATCTCACTATTTCATTTATTCCCTAGATCTTTTTCTTGATCTCGAATGTTCCTCGTGGGAACGATCTTGATTGCAGTCTTTTCCAAAAAGTAGTAGCACGTGGTGCTCTCCTGGCCGGGAGAGTCCCCCGTGGTGATCCTACCCTCAGTCAACCACCCCAAGGTCACTGACAGACGTAACGGTGACTACGGCACGCGCGATAAACGCACAGGTAGCTAACCCGTACTGGCACGCGGTCAGTCGTTTCCGTTAATGGGTGCGCCCAAAGCACAGCACGGAACCAGTCCAGGGCAGAGCCCTCTCAGTAACAGGGGTCCAACCCCTCCACAGTAACCAAACCGGGGCCTTGCCCCTCCACAGTCCGCGCACCCTCGCCTGACTACCCTGGTTTGCCCCAGCGGGCCTAACAAGTCGGTGTGGGAGGCTAGGAGAACCCCGGGGCCCGTGGGGTAGCTAGTACCTCCCTACACTAGTAGCTCTCCTCGGTACTACGTACGCGAGGGCCAGCAAGTCGGTACAGAGTGGCCAGTCCTAACCTCGGGTCCCTGGGGCGGCTAGCTCCGCTCTGCACTAAACAGGGGGACAGTGGCTCTCCTTGGTACTCCGTACTCAAGGGCCAGCTCACTTCCCCAAAACTATTCCATTCACCTTCCAGGAGTTCTACTCCTACTTCCCCATAGGGTTCCATCCTTTTTTACTCAAACATCCAGGTTTCACTTTCCAGTTTCACATTCTTACAATCCATGTTCTCAACCACGTTATTTATTCACAACAGGCAGCTGTTAATTCAAATTACAGGCAGCTTTATATCTCTTTCCATTTTCCAAGACTGCAGTATTATACATTCCACTAGTTTTTCCCATCCTAGGATTCATGCCATATCCTAGGATCTATCATACAATCTAGTTTTCCAGCCCTAGGATTCATGCAACACCTAGGAGCTATCATATATTTCTCATTCCTAGGATTCATGCAACGTCCTAGGTTCTAGTTATGGTTCCATACATTAACAGATTTTATTAATAACTTACAGCTACTGTACACTCTACGGTTGTCTTTAGTTTTAGTTGCCACTCTACTCAGCGTTTTGCTGATGTGTTACACTCGTTACCTTTTTCAGGACTAGGTGTTGAGCAGCTAGGGTCAGCGGCTGCAGAGGACGCTGGGCCGAGTAGGGTCCAGTAGAGTTACCACTGTCTTTTGTACCTCTTTGTTTCCGTTATAGTGAGTAGTTCTTGTTTCCGCTATACTTTTCTTTACCTGCAGTTCATGTTATATGATAAATGTTGTTCTACTGTTGTGGTGGTATATACTGTAGTAGTTTCTTTCCTTACTGCTGTACTTTCTTACTGTTAGTTATATTCATGCTGAATGTGGTTTATTTTACTGCTCTTTTGGTTACTTCCTCGTTGGACGACTAGGTCTTGGGATTGTCGAGTCGGTCCGATTCTCGTGTCTCGTAGGGACTCGGGAACCGGGTCGTTACAAGATGGTATCAGAGCAAGGTCGTCCCGAGAAGTGAATCAACTGACTGGAAAATAACCAATTCACATGTTTATAGCTAGAGTAGCCACCACAACATATCTCTTGACATGAGCTCTTAGAAGTTTCATTAGGTACCGTCTGTTTTGACGTTTCCGTTTTGTTCCGCGTCTCCTTGCAGGAGATGCCTCGTCGCGGGACTGGCGAGACTGGCCGCGGGCGCGGCCGAGGGCGGGGTCGGCGAGGTGGACGTGCTGTTGTTGACGTCTCGATGGACCAGCTACCACTCCCGGGCATCCTGGCCCAGGACCTCGCCAGACTGATACGAGATATTGTACGAGAGGAGCTCCACCCACCGCCCCGAGCACCTCCTCCTGGGGCTGCAGAGGGGGAGTCCTCTGTGGGACCACGCGACGGACACGGTGCTGGACACGAGGGAGGGGATGGGTCGTTGCCGCCCCCACCTTCCTCCGACACTTCTGTACACGAGGCACCTTCACCTAGAGGTGCACCAGCACCTCCCATACAGCGCCACTTCGAGCTTTTCGGACAGTTCCGGAAGCTGAAGCCCCCCTCCTTCAAGGGGGATGAGGACCCGACCGAGGCAGAAGACTGGCTTGAGCAGCTGGAGAAGATCTTCGACACCCTTCGCCCCCCGGTGGAGTGCCGCGTGGCCTTTGCCACGTACCAACTGGAGAGTGCGGCACACCGGTGGTGGAGGGCGGTCCGGGGACAGGAGAGGGACGAGCCGACGTGGGACCAGTTCGTCACCCTCTTCTGCGAGCAGTACTTTCCCTAGACGTGGCAGGACCAGAGGAGGCGAGAGTTCCACACTCTCCGCTAAGGGACGATGACTGTGAGCGCGTACCGCACGAGTTTCTTGGAGCTATCCCGCTTTGCAGCTTCAGCGGTAGCCATTGAGGAGGATCGCCTTTGGAGGTTCACCGAGGGGCTCCAGCCTGCGATCCGGGGGTATGTCAAACCCCTGAAGCTGCCTACGTTTTCGAGGGTGGTAGAGGCAGCTATGACTTGCGAGGAGACCAACCCGTCCGCGCGAGACACCGACGGCGGGCGGAAGAGGCCCTTTCAGCCAGACTTCTCACAGGGCCGGCGAGAACGGAGACACGTGGCGTCCACAGGAGAGCCGTCACGTTGTGCAGGGCCATCAGTGGCCTTTGGGGGCCCTCGACAGGGGCCAGTCGCCAGCACCGAACCCCCGCCTAGTCGACAGCAGGGACCACTGAGGGCAGGAGTCAGGTTCCCCTCTGCTACCAGTGTGGCCAGCCGGGCCACATCAGGAGGGACTGCCCATCTAGGGCAGGAGGTCAGCAGATACTCCCCGCGCAGAGCACTGGAGGGCGCACAGGAGGCCGCGATTCCCAGGCGCGAGGAGGAGGACAGCAGTCGCGAGGAGGGTACCGGCCAGCACCTACCCATCCGACGCAGAGTGTGGCTGCTTCGTCCGCACCTAGAGCTGAAGGGCGTATCAACGCCCTAACACACAGGGACGCCAGAGCTTCGGGATCGGTGGTAGCAGGTATGGTTTCAGTTTCCGGCAGACTCGTTTACACGCTTTTCGATTCCGGCGCTACGCACTCATTTGTCGCAGCCAGTTTCGCAGTTAGTTTGGACCAGGATTATACACTGTTAGAGAATCCGTTCGTAATCAGAGGTCCGAGTGGTCAGCTGTTTGTAGCTGAGGAGGTGTACACGGATTGCGAGGTCAGCGTCGGGGGACATAGCCTGCCAGCTGACCTGATTATGATACAGATGGAGGACTTTGGAGTGATTCTGGGGATGGATTGGCTGTCCGCTTACCACGCCTTGGTGGACTGTTTTGAGAGGAAGATCGTCTTCTCCATTCCGGAGTTGCCTTCTTTCGAGTTTCACGGACAGCCAGTGGACGGAGGTTTCATGTGCATTTCGGCACTTCGGGCGGCGAGACTTTTGAGTCAGGCGTGTGAGGGCTTCCTAGCTTGTGTGGTGGCAGAGCCCAGCCCTGTGGCAGACTTCCAGAGCATCCCGGTGGTCAGAGAGTACCCTGACGTGTTTCCAAACGAGTTACCAGGACTACCGCCCGAGCGTGAGATCGAGTTTGAGATCTCACTAGTACCAGGGACCAGCCCTATCTCCACCGCGCCATATAGGATGGCACCACTTGAGCTGCGAGAGCTCAAGTCTCAGTTGCAGGACCTTCTGGAGAAAGGTTTCGTGAGGCCCAGTGCGTCTCCCTGGGGAGCCCCGGTACTGTTTGTGAAGAAGAAGGATGGGACCCTACGTCTTTGTGTGGACTACCGACAGCTGAACAGGGTCACCATCAAGGACAGATATCCGCTGCCGAGGATCGACGATTTGTTTGACCAGTTGCGGGGTGCCACGGTGTTTTCCAAGATATACTTGAGGTCTGGATACCACCAGTTGAGGATCAGGGAGACCGACGTCTCCAAGACAGCTTTCCGCACCCGGTACGGACACTACGAGTTTTTGGTCATGCCGTTTGGGCTGACCAATGCCCCCGCTGCTTTCATGGACCTGATGAACCGGGTGTTTAGACCGTACTTGGACCAGTTCGTGGTGGTTTTCATAGATGATGTACTCATCTATTCTAGAGATCGGACGCAGCACGGACAGCACTTGCGGATGGTTCTGGACACTCTGAGACGACGCCGGCTGTACGCCAAATACAGCAAGTGCTAGTTCTGGTTGAGGGAGGTGACCTTCTTGGGTCATGTGATCTCTGGAGACGGCCTGGCGGTGGACCCAGCCAAGGTCGAGGCAGTGCTCAGGTGGGAGAGACCGCGTTCAGTCACTGAGATCCGCAGTTTCCTGGGACTAGCTGGCTACTACAGACGGTTCATCAGAGGATTTTCGCAGATTGCGCGTCCTATGACACAGTTGACCCGGAAGGACGTGCCTTTCGCTTGGACAGATGCCTGTGATGCATGTTTTCTGGAGCTGAAGGAGAGGTTGACCTCGGCTCCCGTGCTCACCATCCCTGACAGTAGTGGTGGGTTCGTTGTGTACACGGACGCTTCCTTGCAGGGGTTAGGAGGTGTGCTCATGCAGAGGGGTCACGTTGTCGCTTACGCGTCGCGGCAACTGAAGCCCCATGAGCATACCTACCCTACCCACGACCTAGAGTTGGCAGCTGTTGTCTTCGCGCTGAAGACCTGGAGGCACTACTTGTACGGTGAGACCTTCGAGATTTTTACAGATCACAAGAGCCTCAGGTATCTTGTTGACCAGAAGGAGCTCAACATGAGACAGAGACGTTGGTTGGAGCTCCTGAAGGACTACGACTGCAGCATGTCCTACCACCCGGGAAAGGCCAATGTGGTGGCTGACGCCTTGAGCCGTAAGGCGCCCGCACGCTTGGCTAGTCTACAGTTACAGAGTTGGAGCCTTTTGGAGGAGGTGGGCAGTTGGCGACCTCTAGAGTTACGAGGGTACTGTGGGGCAGTGACGGTGACACGGCAGACTAGGCCACAGCTGATGGACCGCATCATCACAGGACAGATGGCCGACCCGTACTTGCAGTCTTTGCGCGACAGAGTACTGTCAGGTGACCCTGGGGACTTCTCTTTCACAGACCAGGTCTACGCTTGAGGGGACGGTTGTGCGCTCCCAGAGACGAGGAGCTGTTGAGAGAGCTCCTGACTGAGGCACACGGTTCCAGATTCGCCATACATCCCGGAAACACGAAAATGTACCACTACTTGAGACGCGAGTTTTGGTGGAGAGGGATGAAGCGGGATGTGGGTGAGTTCGTGCAACAGTGCTTAGTGTGCCAGCAGGTGAAAGCCGAGCATCAGAGGCCTGCAGGGCAGCTTCAGTCGCTTCCAGTGCCAGAGTGGAAGTGGGAGAGCATCACCATGGACTTGGTGGTGGGCTTACCTGTTACCCAGCGGGGACACGATGCAGTCTGGGTAATAGTGGATAGACTGACGAAGACGGCGCGATTCTTGCCGATCCGAGTCACTTTGGGACCAGCACAGTTGGCAGAGAGGTATATCCGTGATGTGGTATGATTACACGGAGTTCCGCGGGAGATCGTATCCGATCGGGATACCCGCTTTGCGTCCCAGTTTTGGGCTGAGTTTCAGCAGGCCTTGGGGACGAGGTTGAGGTTTAGCACGGCTTACCACCCCCAGACGGACGGACAGTCTGAGCGCATGATACAGACACTTGAGGACCTTTTGCGTGCCTGTGTACTGGACTGGAGGGGCTCTTGGGAGGAGCACCTGCCCCTGGCAGAGTTTGCATACAACAACAGTTATCACTCGAGCATCGGCATGGCTCCCTACGAGGCTCTATACGGACGGAAGTGTACGGCACCCTTGAGTTGGGTTGAGGTGGGGACCAAGTGGGAGGTTGGCCCCAGGTTGATCCGACAGAGTCAGGAGGTAGTTGAGCAGATCCACAGACGACTCTGCACTGTCAAGAGCAGATAGAAGAGCTACGCGGATCGAAGACGCAGAGAGGTGCAGTTTGAGTTTGGGGACCACGTCTTCCTTCGTGTTTCGCCCATGAAGGGCTTACAGCGGTTTGGGGTGAGAGGGAAGCTCGCGCCGAGGTTCGTGGGGCCCTTTGAGGTCCTGGAGCGGGTTGGACCCGTTGCTTACAGACTTGCCCTTCCCCCGCAGCTTTCTGGTGTGCACGACGTATTCCACGTGTCCAACCTCAGGAAGTACGTAGCCGTTTCCAGTCACGTACTGAGTCACGAGAGCGTCGAGGTGAGCGACGACCTGACCAACCCCGAGCAGCCAGTGCAGATTCTAGACCGAGCCGTCCGCAGTTTGAGACGAAAGCAAGTACCCCTGGTAAAGGTTTTGTGGAGGAGCCAGCGGTACGAGGAGGCTACCTGGGAGCCTGAGGCGGCAATGCGGGAGCGGTACCCGGAGCTTTTCGCGGGTACGTCTTTTCGGACCGGCTTCGGTCCTCTTCGAGTTTGTTATGGTTATTTGGACGTCTTTTCCCGCACCCTAGTTGGCGCAAGTTTCGGGGACGAAACTTCCTTTGAGTTTGTTATATTGTAACGAACGCGTGCCCCAGACGTCTTTTAAGACGTCTGGGAGGTGGCCCAGATGTCGTACCAGACGTCTGGGATCACATCCAGACGTCTGATAAGACGTCTGGGATAGTTTCCAGACGTCTGGAAATCCGTTAATTTTGACACGCGCGGGTCGTCTGCGCGCCTGAGCGCGCAGACCGGATATTCGCTTATTCCCTCTTTCTCTGCGGTTGCAGACACCTGCCGCGTCCTCTCTCTCCTCCTCGCGCGGCCTTAAAAGGCCACGCGCTCCCTCCCGTCGTCTCCACCGTCTCCTCCCTCTTCTCCTTCAGCCAGTGAACGTTGAGCGCGAGCGCGAGGGCGGCAGCGGCGGCCGCAGTGAGTGCGGAGGAGGTGCGACGTGTGAGAGCGGAGCTCTGCCGTGAGGGCGACCTCGTCGGGGCTGCTAGGGTCGGCCGGCGGAGGGCGCGGGGGGCGCGGAGTGACGCGAAGGGGGGACTGCTGCGGTCTGAGCAGCAGGCGCGCGAGGTGCGACGCGGGCGGCGTCGCGAGCGGGGGCCGGGTGGCGCCCTGATTCTGGAAAAATTTCCAGAATCAAACGTCTGGGTTGATAGCCAGACGGCGAGGGCGACGTCTGGAAGACCATCCAGACGTCTGAAAGGTGAGTTTTCCGTCTTTTTCTTCCTTCCTGTCGACTGACCGTACTGAGGGAGGGAGATGGGTGTGCGCAGGCTCGGTGATTCATCATCCAATGCGAATCAGACATCTGGCTATTGTACCAGACGGCGGGAGCGACCTCCAGACGTCCGGGGTGACCATCGGACATCTGGGAGCTAGGCCAGACGTCCCCGCAGACTTCTGGACGTCTGGGAAACCACGCTGAATAGGTAATTCTCTGATCCACTTTTTAAGACGTCTGGAAGACGTTCCAGACGTCTGATTTTGCACAGTGTCGTCATTTTCGACCCGTTTAGGGCCCGTTCGGGTTCCGTTTTCCGCGATTCGAGTTGCATTCTTTTCAGAATTAATTACTCTACCCGTCTACAGTAGCTATACACTATTTTGAGACACTCCTTGTGTTTGATCCTTGTGATAGGACCTCCTTCAGTTACAGTCTTGGGAGTCGCAGAGGCACGCGGGATTCCCGATCACGCCCCCATTACTCCCGTTGTACCTGGTAGAGTGGCTTTAAGTTATTAATAAAATCTGTTAAATTTTGGAACCATAAATAGAACCTAGGACATTGCATGAATCCTAGGAATGAGAAATAGATGGAATGATAGCTCCTAGGTGTTACATGAATCCTAGGGCTGGAAAACTAGATTGTATGATAGATCCTAGGATATGGCATGAATCCTAGGATGGGAAAACTAGTGGGATGTATAATACTGCAGTCTTGGAAAATGGAAAGAGATATAAAGCTGCCTGTAATTTGAATTAACTGCTGCCTGTTGTGAATAAATAACGTGGTTGAGAACATGGATTGTAAGAATGTGAAACTGGAAAGTGAAACCTGGATGTTTGAGTAAAAAGGATGGAACCCTACGGGGAAGTAGGAGTAGAACTCCTGGAAAGTGAATGGAATAGTATTGGGGAAGTGAGCTGGCCCTTGAGTACGGAGTACAAAGGAGAGCGATTGTCCCCCTGTTTAGTGCAGAGCGGAGCCAGCCGCCCCAGGGACCCGGGGTTAGGACTGGCCACTCTGTACCGACTTGCTGGCCCTCGCGTACGTAGTACCAAGGAGAGCTACTAGTGTAGGGAGGTACTAGCTACCCCACGGGCCCCGGGGTTCTGCTAGCCTCCCACACCGACTTGTTAGGCCCGCTGGGGCAAACCAGGGTAGTCAGGCGAGGGTGCACGGACTGTGGAGGGGCAAGGCCCCGGTTTGGTTACTAATGTATATATATATATGTATGTATGTATGTATACTAATACTTAGTGTATAGGTACTACTATATTTATAGATATAAGTATATATAAATATGTATGTATATATATTTATGTAAATATATATGTATATATATTTATGTAAATATATATGTATATATATTTATATATAAGTACGTAGTAGTGAGAGTGTGTGTATGCGAGAGTGAGTGTGTGTATGTATGTGTGTGCAGAGAGTGTGAGAGAGTGCTGTGAGAGAGAGAGAGAGAGAGACTGCTGGAGTTGGCATGAAGGAGTGCGGTTAAGGCATCTGCACATAGCTGGCGACGTCTGGTTATCCACGCGCGTGCGCTGGTGCGTAGGTGCTCGGAGAGGCGCGCGCTGGAGGGAGTGAGCACGAGGGAGAGAGGCCCGCAGTGCACCGCGCTGCGTGAAGAGCAAACGCTGAAGCGAGCGGGTGCAGACGAAGGAAGACGCTGACGCAGACGCTGAAGCGGGCGAGCGTTGGCAGACGCATGGGCGGGCGCTGGAGCGGGTGTGGGGCTGGACGCAGGCGCGGGCTAGCAGCGGTTGCGGCGTGCCGCGTGACCGGTTAAGTGAGAAACTTATCGATCACTGCACTGTAGCCATAGTGTTCCGCTGACTAGCGTGAACAGTGGCTACAGTGCATGGCCGAGCCACGCGACCACCTACGCTCGGTTTCATGAGTGCGGGAGGTGTGGAACGGCTGGCGCGCGCACGGAGAAGTGGCACCGGCTGCTGGCTTGCGGGTGGCGCTTCACGACAGGGTGCACAGAGAGGGCTGGGTCGCGGGCGAAGGAGCACGATAGGGCACGCGAAGAGGGGCACGGGTGTCCTGGTCGTGCACGGTGGAGCTTGGCTGGCTGCTGCAGGGGCGCATGATGGCCGGTTGAGCTTCAAAGCTTGAAGCTTTGTGGCAATGGCGGAATTGGCTTGAACGGTGAAACAGAGAGAGAACCACCACACCCACTGGCTCTTTTATGAGCTAGGCAGTGGTGGACTCACGGTGGTGGTTGTGCACCACAGTGAGGTATTCCTGCTCGCAGAGTGGCTCCTCAGAGGAGGAGAGGCTGCGTATGGAGGAAGAGGGGGAGGAGATGGCCTGGAGAAGAGGCTGCTGTGGTGTTTTCTTGGCGTGGACCAGGCTCCCCTTGCAAGAAGAAGCCGTGCCTTTTTTATAGAGGAAGAAGGCATGCACAGCCATGCCCTGGCTGTGCATGGCTTGGTAGGGCATGCGGCTGCAGGGCAAGCTTGCTGCAGAGCATGGTGCGAAGAGGAAGAAGAGGCCATGCCTTGCAGCCGCGGGAAGAATTCAAAGTCAAATAGAAAATAAAAGAATAAAGATGGAGATTTTGCAAGGCAGCACTTGAGGAATTTGTTAATTGTAAGGCCATTTTATTCACTCTCCTCCCCTCTCAATTAAATGCATGCATGCGAGTATTTTTACAAATGCTACTATGGATGCCTAATATGCACTGGTAATTCTAGGAAATAGCACAAGACGACACAATTGCAGGTGTATTTTTGTTGCGCAATCACCACCCCAACCTAAAAACCCTCAGGCACCACCCCAACCTCGCAGACCTCAACTACGAGATTACTATAATCCCGCAGTTGCTCAACCAATGCCTGTGGTACGATATCCCGATGGGGTTCGTGCTGCTGAACTAAAGCCGAATATTATAGCACTCATTCTTCACTTCCAAGGACTTACTTCAGAGGACCCTTTTCAGCATTTAGAGGAGCTGAAAAATCTTGCTCAAACTTTGGGTCCGCAAGGTCATGATCAACACATGCTTTTGATGAAAATGTTCTCCTTTTCATTAAAAGATAAGGCTGCCTTTTGGTTTAGAACACTTGCACGGACTACACCTATAGACTCTTGGGCTTCTTTAGAACATGAGTTCTTAAAGAAGTATTTTCCTGTAGGCCGCACTAACGCCTTAAGGCGTGCTATCACCACATTCACTCAGAATTCAGGAGAACAAATGCACAAGGCTTGGGAGAGATTCCACGAGCTTCTGAAAAAATGTCCCCACCATGGTGTCCCATGCTGGCAATAGGTCCAGATCTTCTACCATGGGCTCCATGATGACACACGGAATTTCGTAGATGCCGCTTGTGGAGGCAATTTCCTGTGTTGGGACAAGGACTCAGCCTTTGAGCTCTTCGAAGGTATGGCTGAGAATTCTATTAATAATGCTTCGATGACCGTGTTTAATAGAAAGTCCTCACATTCCCGTTCACATACGGGGGTACACGAAGCCCAATCCAGTAGCAGAGACTTAGAGATAATGGCTAGTCAACTGGATAAGGTGGGCTTAATCGAGAAGAAAGTAGATGAAGTACGGAAATTTCTCTCAAAACCTTCATCATCTCCTTCTTCTCAGTCACCGGCACAAAACACTTCTTCCCAATTTCCCACAAGGAGGGAAACTGTGAATAACCTTTCTTTGACACAATCTGCACTATCGGATTTTCCATTTCCATATCCTTCACCGATTGGAGGAACCTTTGTTCCTCCCTACACTGACTTCCCTGCTCCTTCTGGAGCTTCGGAGGAGCTCCATGCCATTCACAATGACCCTTTTACACAGACCTACAACCCTGGATGGCGTAATCATCCAAATTTCTCATGGTCGGGAAATTCACAGAGACCTTCTTTTCAACAACCTTCTGCACCACCACAGCACAACCCAATCCGAGCACCACCTCCACAATCACACGAATATCCACCGTGTGCCTACCAGTAACCCCAACCCAGGCTCTCCCAAAACTCTCAACCTGGGCCTACATGAGATGACCAGTTGGGGTCTATCATGAAAGCTCTAGCTGATATGCAATAGCAGAATATTGTTATGCAGCAGAGACAGAAAGCGGCCTTAGCTGAGATGAGAGCTCGACTATCACACTTGACGGAATCCCGTCGACCACATTCACTTCCATCTCAAGTACAACCCAACCCTAGGAACATACCTGCCCAGAGGTATGCTCAACCTAGACCGGCAATGCAAGGTCAAGCACATGTCATTTCACATCCCTTGCATGACACTGAATTTTACACTAACCCAAATTCTTCCTATACACAAACCCAACCACCTTTGCTACCTAATTCCGAATTACCATCTACATTTACGGCCGAACTAAATGCCATATTCACTAGGAGTGGTAAAAGCACCATAGATCCACCTTTTCCTGCTTCTACATCCTATCCCAAGTCTTCTACCTCCACTCCTCCATCTGATTCACTATTTCCTGCTTCTCCTTTACCTAGGAATGACCCTCTTGTCACCACCTCTGTGCCATTTCCAAAGGCTTTAAAGAAGAAGGGGAAAGGAAAGAAAAAGACCTGTGTGGCACCTGAGGAGGATTTGCTTAAGCTCTTTGAGCAAGTCCACATAAACATCCTCTTGTTGGATGCAATTCGCCACATACCTCTTTACGCTAAGTTTTTGAAAGACCTATGTACACCTAAGCGTAAAACAAGGATTCAAAAAGGGAGTAGTCCAATCATCCTCTCGGAATAAGCTAGTTCCATTATATCCAGTACCCTCCCTACTAAGATGAAAGATCCAAGCACCCCTCTCTTATCCTGCATGATAGGTAACACCACATTTAACAGAGCACTACTTGACCTAGGTGCTTCCATCAATCTTATCCGAACCTCTCTACTGACACATTTCGAGGTTGGCAATCGAGGTGTCCCTGCAATTAGCTGACAGGTCAGTTAAGACACCTCTGGGAGTGTTGGAAGATGTTATAGTGCGGGTCAAGGATTTTTACTTTCCTGTAGACTTATAGTCCTTGACATGGAAGTACCTGAGGATATCCAGAACACACCTATCATTTTAGGAAGACCTTTCTTGGCTACGGATAAGGCAAACATTAATTGTGAGGAGGGCCTAATAGAATTGAAGTTCGGAGATCAGAAAATAAAAATTGATATTTTTCAGGCCCAAAGAGGACTGACTTGTAGTTTAATTGAGGAAATCTATTCCTTGGATTCTTTGGATCGATTGGTTGAGGATACCTTAATTGACTCACTAAATTTAGAACCTCAACATTCTTTGGACTCTGACTTGACTTTCACTTAGATAGCCACCTTAGAGACTGAAGACTTACCTCCTATTCCATTAGTGTCTCTAGGATCTCCTGAAACTTCCACACCTGCTCCTTCTGATTCTGTACCTGTTGAGCTCAAACCTCTCCCTGATTCTCTTAAGTATGTTTTCTTAGGACCTGATCAGACATATCCTGTGATTATTAACTGTTTCTTATCATCTGATCAAGAATCATGACTCTTATCTATCCTGAGAGCACATAGACAGGCTATAAGATGGAGCCTCTCTGACCTGACTGGCATTAGTCCTTCTTACTGCACACATAGGATTTTCATTGAAGAAGGATCTAGACCTACTAGACAGCCCCAGCATAGATTGAACCCTACACTTCAAGAGGTAGTGAAAAATGAAATGATCAAGTGGGTAGACAACGGAATTATCTTCCCCATTTCTGACAGCAGATGGGTAAGTCTTGTTTAGGTCGTGCTAAAGAAGGCTGGACTTACCGTCATAACCACTAATTCTGGCGAAGTCATCCCTACACGTATTGCTAGTTCATGGCGAGTATGTATTGCTTACCGAAAACTCAACCAGGCCACAAAGAAAGATCATTTCCCATTGCCCTTCATTGATCAGATACTGGAAAGAATGGCAGGGAATAGATTTTTCTGCTTTTTGGATGGCTATTCAGGATATAATCAGGTGGCGATTCACCCTGATGATCAGGAAAAAACGACGTTCACCTGCCTCTACGGAACCTTTGCATTTCGTAGGATGCCTTTTGGATTGTGCAACGCACCTACATTTCAGCAGTGTACGTTTGCAATCTTTTCCGATTTGGTAGGTGATTGCTTAGAAGTCTTCATGGATGACTTCTCGATCTTCGATTTTGTCACAAAGCCCCTAATCTGAGCTTGAATTGGAACCAGTTTACCAGGTTTGTTTAATGAAGTCAGATTTCAATGTTTTATATGTTTGTGAGCTTTAAACTCTTTGATCTAGCAAACTGAGTTTATGTTTAGTTGATTAATTGTTTGGCTAGGAATCTGAGGTGATTCTGAAATTAGAATTCACCTCAGAGTAGCCATAATCTGATTTGGATCTTCATGAGGTTTGCAATGCCTTGATTGCATGATAGGGCTCATGAAAATCACTTTGGTGATTTGAAGTCCTCTCTTGTATTCATTAGTTAATTGTTTTTAGAAGTATGATGTTTTAACCTAAGGAATTCTCCATATTCCTTCATGTCTTAGAATTATGGGATTTGAGTGTGTGTTTTTAAAGTTACTGATCTAACTCTTCCTACATGCTGTCTATAGCATTAGAAAGAGATAGATCAGCTTTCATTTTTGTTACGAACGCGTGCCCCAGACGTCTTTTAAGACGTCTGGGAGGTGGCCCAGACATCGTACCAGACGTCTGGGATCACATCCAGACGTCTGACCAGACGTCTGGGATCGTTTCCAGACGTCTGGAAATCAGTTATTTCCGACACGCGCGGGTCGTCTGCGCGCCTGAGAGCGCAGACCGCATATTCGCTTATTCTTCTCTCTATGGCTACAGACGCCGCTGCCGTGCTCTCTCTCTCTCCTCCTCACGCAGCCTTAAAAAGACCACGCCTCCACTCGCTTCCGTCGCCTCCACCCCCTTCCTCTTCTTCTTCCAGTGAGCGAGCGCGAGAGCGGGCACGGGGTTGCTGCGGCGGCGACGGCCGCAGTGAGCGCGGAGGGGGTGCTGCATGCGAGAGCGGCGCTCAGCCGTGAGGGCGAGCTCGCCGGGGCTGCCAGGGCCGGCCGGTGGGAAGCGCAGCGGGCGCGGAACGACCCGGGAGGCCTGCTGCGGCTCGAGCAGCAAGCGCACGAGGTGCGACGAGGGCGGCGTCGCGAGCGGAGGGCGAGTCGTGCCCTGGTTCTGGAAAAATTTCCAGAATCAGACGTCTGTGATGATAGCCAGACGGCGGGGTCGACGTCTGGAAGACTGTCCAGACGTCTGAAAGGTGAGTTTTCCGTCTTCTTCTTCCTTCCTGTCGACTGACCGTACTGAGGGAGAGAGATGGGTGTGCGCAGGCTTGGTGATTCGCTATCCAACGCGAATCAGACGTCTGGCTGTAGTACCAGACGGCGGGAGCGACCTCCAGACGTCCGGGGTGACCATCGGATGTCTGGGAGCTAGGCCAGACGTCCCCGCAGACTTCTGGACGTCTGAGAAACCACGCAGAACAAGGTAATTCTCTGATCCACTTTTTAAGAAGTCTGGAAGAAGTTCCAGACGTCTGATTTTGCACATTGTCGTCGTTTTCGACCCGTTGAGGGCCCGTTCGGGTTCCGTTTTCCGCGATTCGAGTTGCGTTCTTTTTGGAATTAATTCCTCTACCCGTCTACAATAGCTATACACTGTTTTGAGATACTCCTTGTGTTTGATCCTTGTGATAGGACCCCGTTCCGTTGCAGTCTCAGGGGTCGCGGAGGCACGCGGGATTCCCGACCACGCCCCCATTACTCCCGTTGTACCTGGTAGAGTGGCTTTAAGTTATTAATAAAATCTGTTAAATTTTGGAACCATAAATAGAACCTAGGACATTGCATGAATCCTAGGAATGAGAAATAGATGGAATGATAGCTCCTAGGTGTTGCATGAATCCTAGGGCTGGAAAACTAGATTGTATGATAGATCCTAGGATATGGCATGAATCCTAGGATGGGAAAACTAGTGGAATGTATAATACTGCAGTCTTGGAAAATGGAAAGAGATATAAAGCTGCCTGTAATTTGAATTAACTGCTGCCTGTTGTGAATAAATAACGTGGTTGAGAACATGGATTGTAAGAATGTGAAACTGGAAAGTGAAACCTGGATGTTTGAGTAAAAAGGATGGAACCCTACGGGGAAGTAGGAGTAGAACTCCTGGAAAGTGAATGGAATAGTATTGGGGAAGTGAGCTGGCCCTTGAGTACGGAGTACAAAGGAGAGCGATTGTCCCCCTGTTTAGTGCAGAGCGGAGCCAGCCGCCCCAGGGACCCGGGGTTAGGACTGGCCACTCTGTACCGACTTGCTGGCCCTCGCGTACGTAGTACCGAGGAGAGCTACTAGTGTAGGGAGGTACTAGCTACCCCACGGGCCCCGGGGTTCTGCTAGCCTCCCACACCGACTTGTTAGGCCCGCTGGGGCAAACCAGGGTAGTCAGGCGAGGGTGCACGGACTGTGGAGGGGCAAGGCCCCGGTTTGGTTACTGTGGAGGGGTTGGACCCCTGTTACTGAGAGGGCTCTGCCCTGGACTGGTTTCGTGCTGTGCTTTGGGCGCACCCGTTGACGAAAACGACTGACCGCGTGCCAGTACGGGTTAGCTACCTGTGCGTTTATCGCGCGTGCCGTAGTCACCGTTACATCTGTCAGTGACCTTGGGGTGGTTGACTGAGGGTAGGATCACCACGGGGGACTCTCCCGGGCAGGAGAGCACCACGTGCTACTTCTAGTTTTTGGAAAAGACTGCAATCAAGATCGTTCCCACGAGGAACATTCGAGATCAAGAAAAAGATCTGAGGAATAAATGAAATAGTGAGACAATTGAAGGATGTGAATAAAGAAAGTAATCGAACATAACAGCTACTGTACACTCTACTGTTGTCTTTAGTTTAGTTGCCACTCTACTCAGCGTTTTACTGACGTGTTACACTCGTTACCTTTTTCAGGACCAGGTGTTGAGCAGCCAGGGTCAGCGGCTGCAGAGGACGCTGGGCCGAGTAGGGTCCAGTAGAGTTACCACTGTCTCTTGTACCTCTTTTTGTTACGTTGTAGTGAGTAGTTCTTGTTTCCGCTGTACTTTCTTTACCTGCAGTTCAAATTATATTATGAATGTTGTCCTACTGTTGTGGTGGTACATACTGTGGTAGTTTTTTTTTCCTTACTGCTGTACTTTCTTACTGTTACTTATATTCATGCTGAATGTGGTTTATTTTACTGCTCTTTTGGTTACTTCCTCGTTGGACGACTAGGTCTTGGGATTAGTTGAGTCGGTCTAGTTCTCGTGTCTCATAGGGACTCGGGAACCGGGTCGTTACAATTTTGATCTGAAGGGATTTTGTTGACAAGGGATCTGGATTTTAAGATGCATTCTCGAGTGGCTTTTCTATGATTTGTGAGTTGAAACCCCTGTCAAATGGTGGTATGATGATTTCTTTGTGTGTTTAAATCCCATAACTCATATTAATTTGCCGCAAGTGCAGCTACATTTCCCCTAAAAACCAGCTAAGTAATCCCTAATACAGTCATTTCAACTTCCTGATCAGGCTGTATATAATCTGATCTGGAAGTTGTTTGGCTTGTCCAAGCTTTTGGGTAGCTGGATTTAGGTTCTATTCTGCCCCTGTTGTAATCCTGATTCTCTGAAGTCAGTCTTGACTGCAGCAGTAGTTAAGAATGTCTGAAGAGAATTCATTTGGCTGAATTGGTTGGAGCTTAGCTACTTTGATGCTTCCTGTGTACATGCTGTTCTGGCTAGTTGCAGCAGATGGTGTTCCAAGGACAGTAGTTAGAATTAAGATTTGTAATGGGCTAACTCGTGCATAATGGTGTATTGAATGATATATAAGCTTTCATGTATTTTTAATTCATGTTTAACATCATTTTAGTGCTTGTATCTTTGTTCTTTTTATCTTTGTCAGCTATCTATAGTGTCTAACTGTCCTCATGTCACTATGTTATAAAATTTAGGTTGAAATGAGTTAAAACGTCTGCATTCGTTTTATGTCTTGGTTGAAAGTTGTTTAAGGCATTCGTTGCCTTTTCAGACTCTTTTAGATTCATTCTAAGCCTCTAGGATTCATTTGAAAACCTTTAAAAGGCTTAGGATAGGCAAGATTCAGAATTAGATAAAAATTATAGAAAAAATCAAAAAAATTAAAATAAACATGTCTGGTTGTAGAATGTGTATTTCTTTACATCTGTACCAAGTTTCATGGTAATCAGAACCTTCGACTTGGTATAATTTGCCAGTCGACGGTTCTGTATATCATGAAATTAAATAAAGTGAACTAAAGTTGAAAAGGACCAAAAGTAATTCTTTCTCCTCATCTACCTCTTCCCTTCTCATCTCCTATTTCTAACACATATGTAAAACCAATAAAAAGCTGAAAAAAACTCAAAAACACTTAAACATTCCTTTGTATACTATGTGTACCAGTGTATATATAAGCTATATTGTAAGCTCATTTATATATAATGTAAATTATACATTTAGAGGATATAAATAACTTATGTATATATTGTAGTATATAAATTAAGTATTCAGGTTAGATTATACTATATATAACTAAATTATATAACTACTTATTAATTAAACTAACTTATATGTACTAATAGACTATATAAATTAATAAACATTATAAACAACCATATTAAGTTATAATACTGTATACACATATTTATATGTATATAATAAACATACTAATCCCTGTATTTTAATTTAATTAAATATCTAAAATAAATAATTAATTTATTAAGTTAACAATTAAGTTAGTAGTTTAAATTAAAATAAATTAGTAGATTAAGTTAAAACCAAGTTAATCTATACTGTATATTTACACTAATGTAATTTGAATAATTTAAGCTATTTTAAGTCATTTATAATGTATAATACTATGTAAACTAAATTATACACAAAATAGTTTGAAATTGAATTAGTTAAATGTAAATAAAATAGGAATAAAGCTTGTAAAATACAATAAAAATATATATTAAATACCTTAACATATTTACTAACTCTGTATAGGGTCATTTAGACCATATATCAACTAATTTATATGTAATTAAGGAATAAAACCTAGAATTCTATGTGTACAAATAGTTGAGTTTATTGAAATTATTTATATAGTAAATCTAATTAAAAATCTAAATTAATTGTACAATCAAGAAGTACTATGTGAATACTTTATTATCCCATAATTTATTTTTATTTTATAATAAATTATGGCCCTCGAATTGAGGGCCAAAATCTCAATTTTCTGCATGGCCGCTGGAATTTCTCCGCAGCACAGGCACAAAGTTAGTGCCACATCGGTCGCTGCCGAGCGTCCGCAGCGCTATATGTTGAATTTGTGATACAGGACGATCATTCGTCACGGGCATCGGGTGCCTGAACAACCGATCATCCTATATACTCTGAGCATTGTGAACATGTGTGAGTGTGTGTGGGGTCGGGGGCCTGTGTATGCGAGGGTTTGGTTAAGCCCGAATGAGCATTGAAACATATAATTAAGCGGCCTAATTAAGCAATTAGGGCACGCTTAGTAAAGTTCTGGTCCTACCTAGTCTCTAGGTGGTGTGTATCTCTCGAAAAGCGTACTCGCAAATTAAACAAATTTTTGTTAAGTAAAGAATAGTAATGACACTTTAAACACAGAGGAATATAACTAAGGATTACCTAAGTGTCAAACAAAGAAAAGAAAGCAGAAGTACTGCGATACATTTGAAGAGAGAAGAGGAGTAAGTGTATATGTATAACAGATAGCCGTATAGATAGTATTTGTAAATACATATATAAGATAAATAATGCGTATATGTATACGTAGTATAGCTATGTATATATATATATATAACTTCCTATTTTTACTGACAAAATAAAATGTCACTGAAGGTGAAATAGATGTCACTATAGACCCTTGTTTCCTTCTTAAAGTTTGTATATAGTTTTTTTGGGTCTAGCGACGTTTATATCTGTCACTATAGCTGCTATATCTGTTACTGTATATGTTAATATGTGAAGTTAAGTAAGTAGAGTGTGTATTATTAGTTAGTATGGTATATAAATGAAAGTATTGACAGTATAACTTATAAGTAGATAGTTTAGAGTATAGTTATGAAGTGTTTGATGCTTGTTTGTAATTAATTTTTGCAAGCATTTTAATTGATTCTTTGTGCATAATTAAATCAAGCATACATTCATTCATTCTTTGTTGGACATAAAATTTCTTTTTGGAATTAAAGAATAATTTTGGACCTAGAGAGTGATGTATATCAATAATTGCCTCCCAGTGAATGACCTGGAATAAACCAGTAAAAATTAGGTAATTAAATAAAATGGATGTGATAACGGTTTGTATTTCCGACACATACTACAACAACAACATTTTTTTTTATGAACCGTGGATGATCATACAATGGATTCCATCAATTCACATCACGTCTTCACTTTATCATATTACCTGGTCCCGGGTGAGCTCACCCTTTTACCAGATAACCCAGACCTTGGCCTTGGGAAGGCGAGAAAGGAGGTAACCCAGAGAGAAAGGAAAGAGAGCATGGGGTAGGGGGTTTTGCTATTTGCGACACTTAGCCGCTAGAGGGATTGCCTCCCTCTGTGTGTGAAGAAGAAAGAAGAGAAGGAAGAAGGCCTTGACAGAAGGGAAAGAAAGAAGAAGAGGAAGAAGAGAGAAAAGAGAAGAGCGACAGAAGAAGCACACACAGAAGAAGAGAAGGAAGAAAAGCAAAAGTAGAAGGAGAGAAAGAAAAGAAGAGGCTGAAGAAGCACAGTGCCCTGGTTGATACTGTTGATATATTTAAGTACCTAAGTTTGAATAGTTGATGCCACTGTTGCATTATTTGAACTCAATGCATATATGCTTAAATTGAATAATTGGTGATCTAAATCACCATTGTTTTTGCTTTGAGATTATTTTTGCCATGCACAATTATTGTTCAACTTATGTTTTACATTGATTATCATTTCTAAGTTATTATTATTCATTTCTTGGTACTATTTGGCTTGAATCTTATGCTCAATTACATTTTATTTGAGATTAGCGTGTGAATTCTTATTTGCTCTCAGTGAACGACCTCGGACTTCATTTCTGGTATTCGAGTTATAAATTTTATCTATTTTTCGCACAGATTCAAACTATACTACAACGTGACAATTCTAAAACCCGTTTCAAAGCAACAAACACCTCCCCTCACTCTCTCTCCCTCTCTCCTTTGAGCTCCTCCGAGCTCCCCGCTCTCCCTCTCCCTCACCCACGCTTCTCCCTCTCTTCTTCTCCTCTGTCTTAAGCTCCCCTCTCTCCCCGCTCATGGCTATAAGGAGGAGGGAAGGGGGGTGGTCGCCGACAGGTGGTGGAGGAATGAAGGTGGAGGTGGTGGTGGTGTGAAGATGGAGAGGGTAGAGGGGTATTAATAGGGAGAGGGTTAGGGTTTTGTGAGGGGAGGTGTGTGTGCGTGGGTGTGTTGTGTGGGAAGAGAGAGAGAAAAATTGCGGAACCTCCCTTGCAAGACCTTTCTCTTCTCGCAAGGTCCACACACCTAAACCCGGGGGTTTAAAAATTTCGCTCACACCCCTATCTTTCTGAAAACTTCGAACGGCTCTTGGGAAGGGTCATTTCAACATAACAAACTTAAAGGAAGTTTCGTCCTTGAAACTTGAGCTAACTAGGGTACGAAAAGGAACATAAAAGTGCATAACAAACTTAAAGAGGATCAAAGTAGGTCAAAAGCAACGTACCCTCAAAAATCTCCGGGTACTGTTCTCACACCACTGCCTTGGGCTCTTAAGTCGCCTCCTCGTGCCGCTGGCTTCTCCATAGAACCTTCACCAGTGGCACCTCCTTCCGTCTCAGACTTCGGACAGCTCTGTCTAGTATCTACATTGGCCTCTCAGGATAGGTCAAGTCATCTCCCACCTCGATGCTCTCGTGGCTCAGAACGTGACTGGGATCGGCTATGTGCTTCCGAAGGTTGGACACATGGAACACGTTGTGTACCCCAGAGAGCTGAGGAGGAAGAGCAAGCCGATAAGCAACGATTCCAACCCACTCTAAGACCTTAAAGGGTCCCACAAACCTCGGCGCAAGCTTCCCTTTCACCCCAAAACACTGCAAGCCCTTCATGGGCGAAACACGGAGGAAGATGTGGTCCCCAACCTCGAACTGCACCTCTCTATGCTTCCTATCAGCATAGATCTTCTGCCTACTCCTGACAGTACGGAGTCGTCTGTGAATTTGCTTTATCACCTCCTGACTCTGACGGATCAGCCTGGGACCAACCTCCCACTTGGTCCCTACCTCGACCCAACACAAGGGTGCAGTACACTTCCTCTCATACAGAGCCTCATAAGGTGCCATGTCGATGCTCAAATGTAGCTGTTATTGTATGCAAACTTTGCCAGAGGCAAATGCTCCTCCTAGGAGACTCTCCAGTCTAGTACACAAGTGCGTAGGAGATCCTCCAATGTCTAAATGGTGCACTCTGACTGCCCGTCGGTTTGGGGGTGGTAGGCGGTACTGAACCGCAGACGGGTCCCCAAGGCTTGCTGAAACTCTACCTAGAATTAGGAAGTGAAGCGAGTATCCCTATCAGATACGATCTCTCAAGGGACTCTGTGAAGGCACACCATATCTCTGATGTATTGCTCTACTAGCTGTGCTAGCCCAAAGGTGACTCGGATCAACAAGAATCATGTCATCTTCGTCAACCTGTCTACTATCACCCAAACTGCATCATGTCCTCGCTGTATAACTAGTAGCCCTACGACCAGGTCCATGGTGATACTCTACCACTTCCACTTTGGCACAGGAAGTGGCTGTAGTAGCCCTGCAAGCTTCTGGTGCTCAGCCTTCACCTGCTGGCATACCAAGCACTACTAAACGAACCCACCAACATCCTGCTTCATTCCTCTCCACCAGAAGTCACGTCGTAGATTATGGTACATCTTTGTGTTCCCGGGATGTATGGTGAACCTGGACCTGTGTGCCTCAGTCAAGAGCTTTCTCAATAGCTCCTCGTCTCTAGGAACGCACAGACATCCCCTCATACGCAATATCTCGTCAGCGAAAGAAAAATCTCCTAGGTCCCCTGTTAACATCTTGTCCCGCAGTGTCTGCAAATATGGATTGGCCATCTGCCCTGTAATGATACGATCTATCAGCTCTGGTCGTGCCTGCCGCATCACTATCAATGTGCGCGGCCTCTCCCACCTGAGCACGACCTCGACCTTAGCTGGATCCACAGCCAATCCATCTCCTGAAATCACGTGGCCTAAGAAGGTCACCTGTCTCAACTGGAACTCGCACTTGCTGTACTTGGCATACAGCCTGTGTCGTCTTAATGTATCTAGGACCATACGTGAAATGACCCGTTGCCCTTTTAGTCGGATAAGACGTCTGGAGTTTCAGTCAGACGTTTGGACACAGGCCCGGACGTCTGAAAGTGGGAATTTTCATACGTTCCTTTGCACTCTGCACGTGGGCAATGAGCAGAGCTTCTCTCTCCTCCACACTCCTCACCCCTAAACCCTAACACCCCCTTCTATTTAAACCCTCTTCTCACCACCCTCACCCCCTCACCACCAGCCACCACCACCTCCAACGTCCTCCTTGTGCGACCGTGGTGAGGGAGAACGAGAGTGCCGAGAGAGAGGATGAGCAAGGGAGAATGAGAGGGAGAGAGGAAGGAAGATCGTGAAGGGAGGTTGGTGGACCTTCAGGGGCTCGGCGAAGCTTGCATGACCGGTGGCGGGCACGCGCACGAGGAGAAGGGGCTTGGGGAGGCGACCTCCAGACCCTCTGCAGTTGCTGAAGCTGCTGCGGTGCGCTGCGAGGAGAGGAGCGTCGCGGAGGAGGTTCTGCTACTAGAAAAGTTCCAGTATCAGTCTTCTAGAGCATCGACCAGACGTCTGGCGAGGCATCAGGACGTCCGAAGCTGAAGCCTAACATTTGAAAGCATAATATCGCGCGAGGTACATATCTTCTACGCTACTTTCTGCCACGCAGATTGTAGCACAGGAGATGTCGGGCTGAGAATGGGCTACGACCTTCGTACGTAGGTGAAGGGCTTTGGGAAGGCGCACGGTGCACTTTTCCAAGCACTTTTGGACGTTTGGTCACGTCGCCAAACGTTCGAAGGACTTCCAAACGATTGGAGGCTTTGTTCGACGTCTAGAGCTGCCCCCAGATGGTCAGGGAGGGATCCAGACGTCTGAGGATACCGTAGGAGACACAGGTGAGATCTGACATCTTTTAAGACGTCTGGGACTAGTCCCAGATGTCTGATTTTGGACAATAACCGTGTTTTTGGCTCATTTAGGGCCCAAATAGAATTGGATTTCCACAAACGAAGTACTGCTGTTTTCCACTCGAGTTTCTTTACAAGTTCATGTTGAGTACCTACTGTTTTGACCTCGTCTGATGTAAATTAGTCACTGGTACAGGTTACCAGTCGGTGGCGTGTTCAGGGCCCACGGAGACGACGAGATCTGCAGTGCAGTTCCCCATTCCTCAGGACTAGACACTGTACACCGACTCCTATTGGCCCTTGCGTACGTGGTACCGAGGTGAGCTACTTGTGTAAGGAGGGAGCTAGCCACCCTACGGGGCCCGGGATTAAGCTAGCCACCCTATACTGACTTTGTTAGGCCCGCTAGGCAAACTGGGGTAGTCGGGCGAGGGTACGCAGACTGTGGAGGGGTGAGACCCCTGTTTTTTTCTGAGGGGTGAGACCCTTGTCCTTAAAGGGCAAGGCCCTATACTGTTTCGTGTTGTACTTTAGGCGTACCCACTAACGGAAATGACTGACCACGTGTCAGTGCGGGGTAGCTACCCATGCGCTTATAACGTGTGCCGTAGTCACTACTACGTCGCGACAGTGACCTCGGGGTGGTTGACTGGGTGTAGGACTACCGTGGGGGACTCTCCCGTCCAGGAGAGCACCATGTGTACCTTCTATTCCATAGAAAAGACTGCAATCAAGATCGTTCCCACGAGGAACAAGAAAGATCAAGAAATACTTGGATACTTTGTGAAATAGATGAACCAGAAATATATAGATGAGATAAATAGAAATGAGAATAAAACATGCTTGTTTGTTTTTACTTTACTTTCACATAAATAATGTAAACACCACTCTACTCAGCGTTCGCTGACTCTGTCTTTTCGTAACCCTATTCAGGACCTAGAGTTGAGCAGCCTGAGTTTCTAGTTACAGAGGGAGCTAGGCCCAGCCGAGCCCAGCCTTAGTAGTTTTCTTTTGAGCTCTTTTGTTTCTACTGTAGTTGTGAGTACTGGACTTTTAAATTACTATTCCTGTTACTTTCTGTTTTCCTTCCGCTATTGTTGTTGTGGTGGCATGTACTATTTTGAGATAGTTGCTCTCTTTCCTTTACTGTTTCATTTTTCCTTCTGCCTAGTTATAATGCATGTGTGGATGTGGTATTATTTTCCTACTTTTGGTTATTTCTCGTTGGACAACTAGGTCTTGGGATTAGTCGAGGCGAGCCGGTCTCGAGTCCTGTAGGGATCTGGGAACCGGTTCGTAACAATATGTAGATGTTGTACATGCTGTGCCTGATCCTGAGAGTAGACTAGTACGTCGTCGATGAATAGCACCACAAACTGGTCTAGGTATGGCCTGAAAACATGGTTCATCAGATCCATGAAGGCAGCAGGGTCGTTGGTCAGCCCAAACGTCATGACCAAGAACTCGTAGTGTCCGTACCGAGTATGGAAGGCTGTCTTGAAGACGTCGGTCTCCCTGATCCTCAGCTGATGGTAACCTGACCTCAAGTTTATCTTGGAGAACACCGTGGCATCTTTCAACTGGTCGAAGAGGTCATTGATACGAGGTAGCGGATACTTGTTCTTGACGGTCACCCTATTCAACTGCCTGTAGTCGACACAAAGCCGAAGGGTACCGTCCTTTTTTTTCATGAATAACATAGGGACTCCCCACAGGGATGCACTGGGCCTCACAAAGCCCTTCTCCAACAGATCATGTAACTGAGACTTGAGCTTTCGCAGCTCAAGCAGGGCCATCCTGTACGGTGTAGTAGAGATGGGGCTGGTCCCCGATACTAGTGAGATCTCAAACTCGATCTTATGCTCAGGCGATAGTTTTGGCAGCTCCTCTGGGAAAACATCGAGGTATCCGCACACCACCAAAATACTCTGTAAGTCAGCCACAGGGCTAGGCTCTGCTACAATATAAGCTAAGAAGCCCTCACACCCTTGGCTCAGGAGCTTCGCTACCCGAAGCGTGAAGATGCACCTGAAACCTTCGTCTACCAACGGCCGTAAACTCAAAGGGAGGCAACTCCAATATGGAGAAGATGATCTTCCTCCCAAAACAGTCCACCAAGGCATGATAGGCAGATAGCCAGTCCATTCCTAGGATCACGTCAAAGTCCTCCATCGGGATCATGATCAGGTCAGTGGGAAGACTGTGTCCCCCTATAGCAACCTCGCAGTATGTGAAGATCTCCTCTACAACAAACAACTATCCACCTAGGCCTTTAATCAGGAACGAAACCTCTAACAGTACACTGCTCAGGCCCAAACTAATGGCAAAACTCGTAGCTACAAAAGAATGTGTGGTACCATAATTAAAAAGTACATAAACATGCTTGCCGGAAACTGGAACCATACCTGCCACCACGGAGCCTAAAGCTTTGGTGTCTTTGTGAGTCTGGGTGTTGACACGCCCCTCAGCCCTGGGTACAGAAGAAGCGACCACGCTCTGGGTCAAGCGAGCAGCAGCTGGCCAGTACCCTCCTTGCGACTGCTGTCCTCCTCGTGCCTGGTAACCACGGCTGCCAGATTGGCCTCTAGTGCACAGTGCTGGGAGCATCTGCTATGCTCCAACCCTAGATGGGTAGTTCTTCCTTATGTGGCACTGGTAACAAAGAGGGGCACAGCCTCCTCCCTTAGTCGGTCCCTGCTGGTGACTGGGTGGGGGTCCGATGCTGTCAGCTGGCCCCCACAGAGCGAGACAACTCCCTTGCGGGTGCTGTGTACCTCCTTTCTCGACGGCCCTGTAAGTACTCCGGCTGGTAGGGCCTCTTCCATCCTCCGTTAGTGTCTCACACGATTGGGTTGGTCTCCTCATAGGTCATGGCTGCCTTGACCACACGAGAGAAAGTGGGTAACTTCAGGGGTTTCACATACCCCCGAATAGCAGGCCGGAGGACCTCAGTACTACTCGCCTCCTCTGGTCCTGGCAGGTCTGTGGGAAATACTACTCGCAGAAGAGTGCCACAAATTGGTCCCACGATGGCTCTCTCCCCTCTTATCCCCTGACTGCCCTCCACCATCGGTGGGCTGCCATGTGGCACTTGGTAGGAGGGTGGAGCATGTCGAAAACCTTCTCTATCTGCTCTAGCCAGTCTTCTGCCTCAGACAGGCTCTCATCCCTTTTGAAGGAGGGGGGCTTCAGCTTCCGGAATTGGCTAAATAGCATGTGGTGGAGCTGCAACGGGGGAACAAGCACGCCTCCAGGCAAGAAGGGCTCGTGCTTAGAAGTGTTTGAGGGTGGTGGAGGATCACCCCCTCCCCCTCCAGCTCGTCTAGCGCTGTGGAGGCTCCCCTGTCTTACAGAGGAGTCTCCCTCCACGTCCTTAGGGAGGAGTGGCTGAGGAGGAGGCTACTGGAGCTCCTCCCGCACTATGTCCCGAATCAGCTGGGCGAGATCCTGGGCCTGGATGCTCGGAAGGAGGGGTGGGTTGACTGGTCCCTCAGGTCCGGCACGTCCACCACTACAACTACGCCCACGGCCATGTTTGCGGCCTGCCTCAAGAACTCCTCGGCGAGGCATCTCCTACAGGGAGATATAAGAGAAAGAACATGAACTGTCAATGATACCAAGTTACATAAAGAAATAAGACTTGGAAGTGAAGATTTGATGTCTATCCTAGCTACATGTACATGAGTGGTTATTTTTAGATCATTTGGTTCATTTCTCGAGATGACCTTGCTCTGATACCATCTTGTTACGACCAGGTTCCCAAATCCCTACAGGACCCGAGACCGGCTTGACTCGACTAATCCCAAGACCCAGTCGTCCAACAAGAAATAACCGAAAAGTAGGAAAATAAATCACATTCACTATGTAATGTAACTAACAATAAAAGCGTACAAGCAGTAAAGGAAATAAAAGCTGCTAGTCAGTACATACCACCACAACAACAGGAAAGTAGAACAAAAGTAATAGTAGCTGGAGCAGCAAACAAAGTCTGAAACTCACTAACAGAAAGAGAGTACGACAACAGTAAGCAAACTAGTGCTGTGCTCGACTAGGCCCAGCACCCTCTGCAGCTGGTAACTCGGGCTACTCAACTCGTGGACCTGTAAAGGGCTATGAGAAAAATGGAGTTAGCGAATGTTGAGTAGAGTGGTAACCAGACTATCTAAAGCAGTAAAAGCTAGCAGGTAAATTTATCTTTTCCAATTATTTTATTTTACAAGTAATTCTTTTTCACCTCATTGGTTTACTTTCATATTTCTTTCTTGATCTCGCATGTTCCTCATGAGAACAATCTTGATTGCAGTCTTTTCCGAAGAGCAGAAGGCACACGTGGTACTCTCCTGGCCGGGAGAGTTCCCTGTGGTAATCCTACACCCAGTCAACCACCCCGAGGTCATAGACAGACGTAGCGGTGACTACGGCACAAGCGATAAGTGCACGGGTAGCTACCCTGTACTGGCACGCGGTCAGTCATTTCCACTAGCGGGTATGCCCAAAGTACAGCACGGAATAGTATGGGACCTAGCCCTCTCAGAAACAGGGGTCTCGCCCCTCCATAGTCCGCGCACCCTCGTCTGACTACCTCGGTTTGCCTAGTGGGGCTAACAAGTCGGTGTAGGGTGTGGCTAGCTAAACCCCAGGCCCCGTGGGGTGGCTAGCTCCCTCCCTACACTAGTAGCTCTCCCCGGTACCGTGTACGTGAGGGCCAACAGAAGTCGGTGTAGAGTGGCCAATCCTAACCTCGGGTCCCAACCCAAGGGCGGCTAGCTCCGCTCTACACTAAAAAGGGGACAGTCGCTCTCCTTGGTACCACATATTCAAGGGCCAACACACTTCCCATCCACATTTCCAGACCTTTCCATTCATCCACAGGAGCTCTACTCCTAACTCCCCGTAGGGTTCATGCTCATATTCACCATATTATTCCATACCAGGTTTCATCATCCACAATTCCGTTCTCATATTATACACATGCAGCTCGTATTTCCACAATTAAACACATGCAACAAGTGATATCACAAGTAACAGTTTAATTATCTCAGGCAGCTCATATTCATTAACAGGCAGTTGCTAACAATTTAGCTCATTCATTTATAAGTACAATCTCAATCACGCACACAAACAATGCAACTATTTCTCGTCATAGGGTTCATGCCACATCCTAGGTTTCCAGTTATCTAATTGTCATAGATGCATTCATGTTTTATAAATAGAACAGGGGGAAACCACTCTACCAGATAAACCGGGAGTACTGAGGGCTCAAACTGTAGGCCCACGTGCCTCTGCAAGCCCCAGACACGCAACAGGTCAAAGTCCTATATCAAGGAACATATCACAACAGAATGTTCAGAACAGTATATAAAGGTTTCTAACATGTAGAGGAACTCACAAGGAAAACACAGATATTTTGATTGCATAAAACGGATCCCGATCGGACACTAAACGGGTCAAAAACAAGTCTGCAGACCCAAATCAGACGTCTAGGATAAAGTCTAGACGTCTTAAATGTCAACAGAGTCTCACCTCAGGTTCCTGTGACGACCTCAGACGTCTAGGACTCCTCTGCAACCATCTGGACCCAGCTCCAGACGTCCGACTAGTCCTCCGGTCATTTGGTCAGCTGTCCAGACGTTCGAAAAGCGTGGGAAGGCGTGCCGTGCGCCTTCCCAAAACTACTTGTACGCACGACAAAGTAGTACAACCCTTTTTAGCCTAGCAAATCGCCTCTGTGGTGCGGCCTACATGGTCGTAACTGCAAGGAAGACGTACCTACGCGAATACCCACTTTCATACATCTGGTGTCGTCCCCAGACGTCCAGCCCATCGTTCGGATGGCACTCTGGACGTTTGATACTGGAAAAACTCCAGTATCAGACCACGCTCTGCCGCGGCTCCTCCTACTCTGCTGCAACTTCGCCCGCTGCAAGAAGTTGGGAATGACGCTCCAACACTCTCCCTCTCCAGCACGTACCGCGACGGCCATGCAATACTTCGGTGAGCCTCCACGAGCTCGTGACCTTGGCCTCCTCCTCCTTCTCATGCCCTATCCTCCTCCTCGCTCTCACTCCCTTTCTCTCGCGCACCTCACTCGGCAGTGGAGTGGGGAGCAAGGTGGTGGTGGTGGAGTGGAGAGGAGAGGAAGGGGGGTGCTCTTATAGGCAAAGGGTTAGGGTTCGGCGAGGGGAAAAAAGGAGAAGAGAGGAGAGAGAGGCAAACTACGCACTTCCTGCATGCAGAAAGCAAATGCGCATACAGGTTTTTCAATTTCCAGACGTCTAACTGCCAATCCAGACGTCTTAAAAGGCTCAAATCAGAATGGATATTTACAAAGGGTCATTTCAATAACCTTCATCTGATTAAGCAGCAATAGCTCCTCGATCGAACAAACTTCACCTGACAAGTAGACATACAATGTGATTAGGTTCCTCCTATATGAAAAATAGCAAGCAAAGGAATGCAAAAAATTTTGAAATATTTACTTACCCTCTTCCTCCTCTAAGATCAATTTTGAACTTGCCCACAAAATAGCATTCACCACCTATGATCCCAATTATAGAACTTCCTCTTCCTTATCCTTATCCATATGGCAACCCATGTTTAATGACTAATGCACCGACAATCAAACAAAGATAGGCTAAGGGGTATCATGTGTGTCACTGGGATCTCAATGCAAATTTAATGGTCGAGTAGCCAATGCAAGGGTTAAATACAAAGATGAAAAGTAGGGGTACAAGGCCTAGAAGAGAGACAAAATTGAATGCACATCACAAATGGAAATCATATCCAATGCTTAGTTGATCTCAAGGGTTGAATTCAAAACGAAATTGTGATATGCATGGATTGTGTAAGAATAAATTGCACCAATTGAAGTAAATGAGCCAAGATATAAGTTGGTCAATTGAAATCCTAGCATGCATGTAGGGAAAGGACAACAGGAATCCCATGGTGTGACCAGGTAGAAGAGCATGCCATTAATGGGCTTGCAGAGGAGTAAATCTCACCAAACAAACAACATAAAAGACAGATGAGTAAATGTTATGACCCGGTTCCCGAATCCCTACAAGCCCCGAGATCGGCTTTCCTCGACTAATCCCAAGACCCAGTCGTCCAACAAGAAATAACCAAAAAGTAAGAAAATAAATCACATTCACATATGCAATATAACTAACTAGTAAAAATGTACAAGCAGTAAAGGAAAGTAAAAGCTGCTATTCCAATACATACCACCACAACAACAGGAACGGAAACGAAAGCAACAGTAATAGGAACAATAGCTAAAAGTTCGAAACTCACAACACAATAAAGAGGGTACAACAAAGAGTGTAGAAAACTATGGCTGGGCTCGACTGGGCCCAGCACCCTCCGCAGCCGGAAGCTCGGGCTGCTCAACTCCTGGACCTGAACAGTGTAATGAAAAAGACGGAGTCAGCGAACGTTGAGTAGAGTGGTAACTATACTATCTAAAGTAGTAAAAGTACAGGCTTAATTATCTTTTCTAGTCATTTTATTTTACATGTAATTCCTTTTCACCCCTTTTCGTCAACTTTCAGATTTCTTGATCTTGCATGTTCCTCCTGGGAACGATCTTGATTGCAGTCTTTTCCGAAGAGTAAAAGGTACACGTGGTGCTCTCCTGGCTGGGAGAGTCCCCCGTGGTAGTCCTACACCCAGTCAACCACCCCGAGGTCTCTGTTAGACGTAGCAATGACTACGGCACAAGTGATAAGCGCACGAGTAGCTACCCCGCATTGACACGCGGTCAGTCGTTTCTGCTAGCAGGTACGCCCAAAGTACAGCACGGAATAGTATAGGGCCTAGCCCTCTCGGAAACAGGGGTCTATCCCTCAGAACCAACAGGGGTCACACCCCTCCACAGTCCGCGCACCCTCGTTTGACTACCTTGGTTTGCCCAGAGGGCCTAACAAGTTAATGTAGGGTGGCTAGCTAAACCCCGGGCCCCATGGGGTGGCTAGCTCCCTCCCTATAGTAGTAGCTTGCCTCGGTACCGTGTACACGAGGGCCAACAGAAGTCGGTGTAGAGTGGCCAATCCTAACCCCGAGTCCCAACCCAAGGGCGGCTAGCTCCGCTCTACACAAAAGGGGACAGTTGCTCTCCTTGGTACCACGTACTCAAGGGCCAGCACACTTCCCGCCCACATTCTAGATTTTCCATCTAACCACAAGAGCTCTACTCCTATCTCCCCGTAGGGTTCATGCTCATGTTCACCACATTATTCAGATCTGAATTTCATCATTCACAATTCAGTTCTTGTTTATATACGCACAATTTAATACATGCAACTAATAATTTCACAGGTAACTGTTCAGTTATCTTAGGCAGATCATATTCTAACAGGCAACTCATACTTATTTACAGGAAATGGAAAATAGTTTAACTTATTCATGTATACAAATACAATCATGCAGAATAATTGGCTCAATCATTTCTCTGTCCTAGGGTTCATGCCACATCCTAGATTTCTAGTTGGCTAATTCCATAGATACATTCTCATTTAATAAGATTAACGGGGGTAGACCACTCTACCAGACAATCCGGGAGTACTGGGGGCTTGAATCGTAGACCTAGGCGTCTTTGTGAGCCCCAGACACGCAGCAGGTCGAAGTTCTATACCAAGGAATACATCACCAAGGAAGATTCAGAACAATGTATAAACATTTCAAATACGTAGAGAAACTCACAAGGAAACTACAGATACTTCATTTGCGTAAAACGGATCCCGATCGGACCCCAAACGAGTCAAAAACATGTCTACTAACCAAAATTAGACGTCTAAAAACAAGTCCAAATGTCTTAAAAGTTACAAAATCTCACCTCAAGTTCCTGCGGTGCCCTCAGATATCCAGGACTCCCATGCGATCGTCCGAAAGCGGTTCCAGACGTCAGACCACTCTTCCAGTAGTCTGGAAGCACCTCCGGTCGTCTGATGAGCTATTCAGATGTTTGAAAGTGCGTGAAAGGACGTTCCGCGTGACGAAGGGATTATCGCTTATTTATGATAGCAATAGAATGATATGTCGTTGTGTTTTATGTGGTGGAAAATTTCTCAATCAAAACTAAATATCAAATTTAACCACAATAAAGATGTCGCATCCACAGGGAGGAATGGACCAATAAATTGACGAGTAGAGGAATATACTGTTTGCAGACACTATCGCGACTTTAATGCGAGGAATATGATATTTGAAATGGAGCTTGCAATTTCCTTAAAAGTTTAGGGTTATTTATGCAATTTTCACATCAGGAATTAAGCTCCAAAAATTGTGTATATGATGCATGTGTAATGGCATATCATGTAAATTCAACTTGCATGCAAATTTGATTTGAAGTTCAAAGTTAAATGATGCACATAACACAAGTGAAGTAATTTCAAAAAACTATAAGTGCATCAATGCAATGTGGCCTGAATAAAATATTAATATCTAAATGGCAATGGCATTCAATGTAAATATTAATTAAGGAGAAAACAGAGGATTTCTCCTCTCTCTTCCTCGCTTGGACGGGCATGCACGGTTGGCGGCGAGAATTGACGGGGTGGTGTGCCTTGACGCGTGCTTCACGATGGTGGTAACACGACGACCGGACGATGGAGAATAGCCGCCGGCCTGTTGCCTCTGTTGGAGGAGGAGCACCACGCGTGGAGAGGATGGTGCCACTGCTGCAGCTCGTGCGGATGCGCGCTGGCATCACACGCGCAAGGGCATGCTAGTGCGCACCTGCAGGGCTGGCCGCTGGCATGAGCGCCTGCGGGCTTGGCCACGTGCGGGCGGTCTGCCTGTGGGCTAGAAGGGCGCACCTGCGAGTGGCCTTCTTGCGTGCGCGAGTGCAGTGAGGGTAGCACGCGGAGGGGGGTGCGCCGCAGTGCCTACTATGCGTGCTTAGTTGTGAGGCGGCGCCTGCAAGACTAGGGAGGATGGTGTGGTGTGGTGCAGGCTGGAAGGGCGCACCTATAAATCATTTGGTGCAGCTATGGCGTGGGTGCAGCACCTGCAGGGCGTGCAAGGCTGGTGGTGGAGAGCGATGGTGCTAGTGTGCTACGCGCGGTGGGTGCTATTGCAGCACCTGCAGAGGGTGTAAGTGCGGGCAGGCAGTTGTTTACGCGGTGCAGGTTGGCTAGCATGGGAGGATGAGGCGCGCACTTGGGTTGCGGCTACGTAGTGTTGGAGAGGTTGGCAGTGCGTGGTGGCAGTGGAGAGGATGGTGGAAGTTGGTGCTCACAGTGCTTGCTCGTTCCACAGTGCCCGCCCTCTCCACGGTAGGGAAGGTGGAGAAGAAGCGATATCCCTTCAGGGGAAAGAAGAACAAGCCTCCGTCTCTCTCTCCTAAGAACCTCTTTTATCCCCTCCCCCATCCACAAGTCAAGGGATTTTTAAATCCTTTACTAATTTTGGCCGGCGGCTGTTGGGGAGGTGTTGAGGTCGGCCAGAGGTTGAGGGAGGTGTTGAGGCAGCCATTTGTTGGGGGAAATTTATTTCACCCCTCTGTTCTTTTCCAACATTATTCCTACAATAACAAAGCATAAAATAATTACATACTAAGTTATAGAATGCGATAGAATAGATGTAAACTTAAATAATGATGCATGCAAACATTCTATAACTTAATGTAGTTATTAACAAACCTAAAAGGTAAGAATAGAGTTAACTTAGGAATAACAACAGTTCATTAAAATGGACTCATCAAATACCCCCATGCCTAAGATTTGCTAGTCCCTAGCAAAAATGAAAAATAATATAAGTAATCAAAAGATTTCTTCTTTTCATATTTCAAAACTTTTAGAGATCCATACAAATGTGAAGTGATGATAGCCTAGGTAATAGATCTAAGTGAAAAGCCAATTCTCATTTGCAGTTCGTACTTATCCCTTAGTAAATATTTTTATCAGGATAGGTAACTACTTTCCTCAGGGATAAAATAGAAAATAATCTGTAAATTGACCCTGGCTTTAGGCATAGGTAGGAGATATCTAGTTGAATGGATTTGTATTTGGTGGCACACACTCATCTCGTGCAACATGTAATCTAGTACTACAGACTCTAGATCTCTAGACTATTAGACAAGTCAACTCGGAGAAAGGCTAAACAACTGTGCTCTCTTGATGTTCCTTGGTGCTCACTCTTTTCTTTCTTTTCTTTTTGAGATCACAAATATTGCCAGATTTAGTAATTGTACTCACTGTTTGGTGGCCTCACATGGCATTTACACTTTAATTAAAGTCCTAATAACTCTACAACTAAGTTAGAGTCCTCAGCCAATATTCGAGCAATCAGAAATACTGAAAGGTAGGTATAGGTCATATTTGGTGGATCGCAATAGGTGTTTTGTTGCTTCAGAAACAATGTTACAACGATAAAATTATAACCCTAGACTCTTTTCTTTTTCTTTTTTCTCTCTCTTTTCTTCTTTTCCTCTTTTTTTTTTAATATAATTGTTTCTTCTTCTTTTTTTCTTTTTCTTTCTTTATCAATCAACACAACACAATACAGAGTTTTATTTATGAGGCATTATTAGGGATGATGATGGTCAAGAGGATATTGTGTGGCTTATTTGGTGGAAGTGCCTATTCTCGGCACCGAGAAGGAATGGATAGGACATGTGTATTTCTGACCTTTGACACTATTAGCCTCCTTCAGCCTAGGACTCTATGAAGGACGGTCATAACCATCCACCATAGTCATAGCTTTATTAAGACTCAATCTCTGTGTATCTGCCTTATTTGGTGACTCTCAAGAATTCACACAAAGTACGCACACAGGAACAGAGAGCGAAAACTATGACTAACTCTGAAGTATCATCATCTAATTATCCAAAACTTAACAGTCCTTGCACTAGACTTAGTGCACCAGTAATCTCTCTACTTTCTTCTCACAAATATGAGGTGGATCTACTAGAAGATAGTATGCCTGACTCCCTACGAACTGTCCAAGGGTTCAGTAAACTAAAAATACTTATCGGTTTTCTTCAAAGATCCATAACTCAGTCTACGTGCATGTGAAGTAAATGTACTGGATTCTAAACTTAAGAAATAATTCAAGAAGAAAAACCTCCAATGACAAAGGTATTCTTCTAGGGACTAACCCATTCAACTCAATAAAAGAGAATTTTTTTTATATATATATGCTAACCTAAATGCATGAATACTTCCTAAAATGCAAAATGCATGAATACTTCCTAAAATGCAAAATGCACCCCCATGCCTAAATCCTACAATGTCCCCGTTGTAAAATTAAAACAGGGGGAGAAAGGAAAGAAATCACCTGACGACGGTGTTATTCAGACCGTTGGGTTGCCTCCCAACAAGCGCTGCATTTTCTGTCAGCAGCCAGACTTATAAGGAACCTGTAAATCTGGTTCCAGACAGAAAAAGTTAGGCCCTGAAAATATGCATAACAGCATGGACTTAGAAAACAGGTAGCCACGGATGTTGGCGAGCTGATGATGCAACGTAATCCCAAATTCTCGCCAGAAGATATGAAAGCAGAAAACCTCATTGGCTACCTGGGGAGGTTTAGGAATAACAAAAGGAATATGAAAAGGGACCTCCCAAAATGGAATAAGTGGAGGATAACAAGGATCCTCTAGAGCAGGACATGTTTTAAAAGATATAAACATTATTAGTTCAAACCCTTGAATGGCGAGACTAAAAGTACAAGCATCAATCCACACTCGCCATTCTACCCGAGGATGTACTGATATGTTCTCCAAAAAGAATGTAAATGAGCAGAGATCTGAGCCAAGGGTTAGGTAAGGAATCTATTGGTTGCTTGAGTGATTGGGTGGTAATTATTAAGTCCAAAGAAGGCTTAGGCTGTTTAGGTTCCATTCCCAATAAGAATTTGTATTTCACATCCTTACCTAGCTTCATTATTTTGTGAATCTCTAATTACTCCTCTACAATAGATGAGTCATGAATAGAATTCAATATCTCATTAGTAGACTCATGAACAACATGCTTAGATGACAGTTGGGTTTCTTGGGAAGTAGCGAGATCAGAATTATCAGCAAATCCATCCACGGGTTCTTTCTTGTCAATTACATCCTTTTCGAGGACTTTGTGTGCTACTTCATTATCCTTAATATCTTTAGGAGGATTATCATCTTTAATGTTATGGAGAAAGCGTATATCACTGAATTCATTGTTCTTCTTAGGGTATAAATCCTCAATTAATGTATATTGTCCCTGAGAGTCTCCCTTAGGCTTCTCGCTATTGTGTTTGCCTTCCTCCAATATCAACTCCTGATTTTGCAGAGGATGATTCTCAAAATCGAAAGAAGGGAGGAATCCGGATTTCATCAGATTATTTATATCCTCAGGGGGCAAGTCCTCAAGTAACACATAGTCCCCCTATGATTCACTCCAGATTTTCATTCTGGGTTCCTCCATTAGGTCATCCTCATCCTCTAAAATAGACTCTTTATATCCCTGAGACCAAAATTGATCTAATTCATCCTCCATTCTATTAGGGTCACCTTCATTGGGTGCATTTAAATCCTCAGGATGCTAAATGGTAGGTGTTGATTTCCTAAGTGGAGGGTCAGGAGTAGGCTCACTAAGGGTAGAATGGGATTCCACCAGATAATCAATAGGGGAAGTGATAGGAACAATACAACCTTGACCTAGGTTAGTAGGGGTAAGGAGAATACTGTCATTGGGGTCAAGGTCCTCAAGAGGTGCCATCTTCCCTTGCTTTTGACTCCAATATATCTCGGGTGGATAATCACTATGATCGTTCTCCTCTAGTGGCCGTATCTCATTGGGAGAGTCTAAGTGATAGCTACTTAAAACTGGATCCCTATTGTCATTGGTTTTCTCAGAATTATTTTCATGATCATGGTTGTATGGGTATGGATCAGAATTACTGGAAGCGCGTAGCTAAGCTGTTAAGACCCGTGCTGTTTGAGCCTTTTAAGACGTCTGGACTGTGGGTCAGACGTCTGGAAATCGAAAAATTTGAGTACGAGCTCGCGTCTGCACACGTGCTGCACGCAAACAGTACTCTCATTTTTCCTCCCCTTCTTCTCTCTCTCCCCGCCTCCAGCAAAACCCTAACCCACCGATCTATAAAACCCCCTCCTCCTCTCTCGTTTCTCCTTACTTCTCAGCCACCAGCACCTTCCCCTCTTCTTCTCCACTCCAGCGAGAGAGGCAGCGCGAGCGAGAGAGCGCACGGGCGACGTCGAGGAGGAGAGGCGTGAGGAGAGGAGGAGGGTGAGCTCGCGAGCACATGTGGGAGCTCACCAGTGAGCGCACGGCCGGAGCGACACGTGCGCGAGGCGGAGGTCCTCCCTGACACTGCTGCAGCCGGAACTGCAGGTGAGGGGGCACAGCGCGGCCACGCACGGCGCAAGAGTAGCGGAAGCAGGTTCTAGGTTCTTCCCAGAATCAGACGTCTGGAGTGACCTCCAGATGACGGTGCGGACGTCTAGAGGTGGTTCCAAACGTCTAAGGTGAGGGCTTCGCGAACGTATGTCCTCTTTGCGGATACGACCATGCAGGCCGCTCTGCCGATACCCTATTTCATGCCCTTTTGAGAAGATTGTGTGGTTTCATGTAGGATTCACTTCGGGAAGGCGCAAGACACGCCCTCCCATGCATTCCAGATGTTTGGGCGACGTACCAGACGATGGGAAGCACTTCCAGACATCCGGAGAGGTGGTCGGACGTCTGGAGCTGGGTCCAGATGATCCAGAAGAGTTCTTGGACATCTGAGGATTGGCGTAGAGACTTAGGTATGCTACTGAGAACTTTTAAGACGTCTGGAAGTTGTTCCAGACGTCTGATTTGAGACAGAAACCCTATTTTTGACCCGTTTAGGGTTCGTTTGAGTTTCGTTTTATGCAAATAAGATATCGATGTGTTCCTTGTGAGTTCCTCTACTTGTTAGAAGGTTTTCCATACTATTCTGATAGTTCCCTTGTGATTGTTCCTTGTGATAGGACTTCATTCCGTTGCGGGTTCGGGACTTGCTGAGGCACGTGAGCTTGTCGTTCAAGCCCCCAAGACTCCTGGGTTTACTGGTAGAGTGGCTTCCCCCTAAATTAATTATAACCTAAATGCATGTGTGGAATGAATGATTAGAACCTAGGATATGGCATGAATCCTAGGATGAGAAACACTTGAAATGTCTGTAATGGATGATTGAATTGCAATCTTGAATAAATAGATAGAATGATAACAATTGCCTGTAAATAAATAACAGCTGCCCGTGAAATATGAAGTACTTGTGGTAGCTAACTGTTGCATGTAAATTTCCTGTTGTATATGTTAAATGACATAATATGAGCTGCATGTATATAAATTGAGAATGGTAATGTAAATGATGGAAATGCGAGCTGCCTGTGTATAACTTGTATATGGAAATGTGAACGATAGCAATACAAGCTGCATATGCATAACTTGAGAATGGAAATAGAAATGATGAAACCTGGTGTGGCTTGGCATGAGGAATATGAGCATGAACCCTACGGGGAATTAGGAGTAGAGCTCCTGGAAATAAATGGAATGGATCTGGAAATGTGAGTGGGGAAGTGAGCTGGCCCTTGAGTACGGAGTACCAAGGAGAGCGACTATCCCCCTGTTTAGTGTAGAGCGGAGCTAGCTACCCTTGGGTTGGGATCCGAGGTTAGGATTGGCCGCTCTGTACCGACTTCTTGGCCCTCGCGTACACAGTACCGGGGAGAGCTACTAGTGTAGGGAGAGAGCTAGCCACCCCACGGGGCCTAGGGTTCAGCTAGCCGCCCTACACCGACTTGTTAGGCCCACTAGGCAAACCAGGGTAGTCAGGCGAGGGTGCGTGGACTGTGGAGGGGCAAGACCCCTGTTTGGTTCTTAGGGGCTAGACCCCTGTTATTGAGAAGGCTAGGCCCTATACTGGTTCGGTGCTGTACTTTGGGCGCACCCACTAACGGAAACGACTGACCGCATGCCAGTGCGGGGTAGCTACCCGTGCGCTTATCGCGCATGCCGTAGTCACCGTTACGTCTGTCCGTGACCTTGGGGTGGTTGACTGGGTGTAGGATCACCACGGGGGACTCTCCCGGCCAGGAGAGCACCACGTGTGCCTTCTACTCTTCGGAAAAGACTACAATCAAGATCGTTCCCACGAGGAACATTCGAGATCAAGAAAAAGACCTGATAAATAAACCAAGTGGTGAAAAAGAATAATTAGTTAAGGAAAGTAATTGAAAGACAACAGATACCTGTCCACTTTTACTACTTTAGTTAGTTGGTTGCCACTCTACTCAGCATTCGCTGACGTTGTGTACTCATAACCCTTTTTAGGTCCAGGTGTTGAGCAGCCAGAGCCCACGACTGCAAAGGGTGCTGGGCCTAGTAGAGCCCAATAGTTGTAGCTTCTTGTTGTACTTCTTTCTATTGTAGTGAGTAGACTCTTATACCTTTATATTATGTTCTTTATGTTCCCGTACTTGTTACTTTCTACTGTTGTGGTGGTGATATGTACTGTAGTAGTTTTTACTTCTTTACTGCTGTACCTTTCTACTGTTAGTTGCTGAGCATGGTGAATGTGGTTTACTTTCCTGCTTTTTGGTTACTTTCTCGTTGGACGACTGGGTCTTGTGATCAGTCGAGTCGGTCCGGTCTCGTATCCTGTAGGAATTCGAGAACTGGGTCGTAACATAAGCTGTCTTATTTCTTCGTTTAACTGTTGACTAGTCCTCAACATCTCTCCCATGGATTCCATCATTTCCTTTTGCTATTTTTGCATTTCTATCATAAAAGAGGAGAGGCTACTATTATCAGGTTGGGGAGGATAGTTAATTTCAGGCTCTGGTTGCCTAGGGGTATCGGTCCAACCTCGATACGGAAAATCATGAAGAATGGGAGGGTTGGGTGTTTGCATAGAAGTAGGGATTCCAGGGTTGGAAAATCCCGCTCCTAGGCTCTGCTCAAAAGTGGGAGTTATCGGGCTAATACTCCCAAGATAGGAATATGAATGATCCCATGAATTGTCAATGTACCCATCAAAGGATGGATACGCTCGGGGCATGGGATCCTAGTTAAAAGATGGGAAGTATTGACTCTGATAATCTAAATGATAGGAGTAAGGGTGATCCATTTCTTTAAGCCAAACAGTTTTAACTCTCTTAGGATTTATAAGAATTCAGAGCATAAGCAGAAACTTCCTAGAGAGTTCTATTGCTGTCAAAACAAACGTAAATTCAGTGGGATCTATTTTTAGTAGATTGTAGGTCTTAGAATTAAATGTTAAGTTGGTGGCCAGACAAGTTTTGCACAAATTACGCTTCCTAGGCCAACCTTCGTTGGTGCATATAACCTACTCGCAAGGGATGGAAGTCTCGAATCGAGCCCACACACGAGGAACCGAAGTAACTTGATGGATAGCTTGTTGATTTCTTACTAACTTCCCTTGTGGTGCAAAAGAGGAGAGGTAGAAATTTATCTAATGACCTTATGTGTGAGGTGCACAATGTCTCAGGTGTGCAATCATATGATCGTGTTTTGAGTTTTGAAATTTCGCAAACAAGATCCTTTTGCACACAATTTTAAATCACAGATTTTAAGATCCAACCTCTTAGCAGTCCCAATTTTTAAAGTGACCACTAAATTAATTCGATTCAAGCACTTTAGTGGTCTTAGATTTAGGTTCAATGCAAATGCATGACAGGTAATTGATGCTTAAGAGAAGACATACCTTACTTCAACTTTCTTCGTGTAAGAATGTATGCAATACAGTAAAAATAAACTAGATGCTGCTCATTCAGTCCTAGATAATCGTCCTATAGATATGCAGCTTCTAATAGGCAGTTCGAATATTTCTTTTATTATTTTAATAATAATAATAAGCAAACAAACCTAATCTAACTAACTAACCTACATGCAATTCAAACAATTCAAATAATCCTATAATCTAAATAAATGGGAACACGCTCCCGAAAATACGCTCCCTCATACAAGAGCGATAAGAAATAAAGAAACATTGGGAACACGTTCTCAAAAATACCTGACAAGGGTCCAAAAGATAGAAATTAAATTCTAAAGTCTATCTAAACTAAGCTCTAATGACTAAATCAGAAACATGCTTCTTCGTAAGCCTATGCGCATGGGATCAAGGCCCACGTGCTCCTATTGCTGGCCTCTAGGTGGTGTCAAGGTCCACCAAAAATATCTTCTTCGTCGTGTGCACTTGCCGTGTTCGTCGTTCAAGGTCAATGTCGTTGCTCTGCTGCGCCTATCGCCCCGTCAGATTCCTTGCACAATAAGGTAAAGAATGATCAGATAATTACGCAACTCATAATATTCAAAAATAATAAAGTGAATCTATTACGTCTGTTGCCTCCCCGGCAACAGCGCCATTTGACGGAGAGATTATCGCTTATTTATGATATCAATAGAATGATATGTCGTGTTTTATGTGGTGGAAAATCTCTCAATCAAAACTAAATATCAAATTTAACCACAATAAAGATGTCGCATCCACAGGGAGGAATGGACCAATAAATTCACGAGTAGAGGAATATACAGTTTGCAAACACTATCGTGACTTTAATGCGAGGAATATGCTATTTGAAATGGAGCTTGCAATTTCCTTAAAAGTTTAGGGTTATTTATGCAATTTTCACGTCATGAATTAAGCTCCAAAAATTGTGTATACGATGCATGTGTAATAGCATATCATGTAAATTCAACTTGCATGCAAATCTAATTTGAAGTTCAAAGTTAAATGATGCACATAACACAAGTGAAGTAAATTCAGAAAACTATAAGTGCATCAATGCAATGTGGCCTGAATAAAATATTAATATCTAAATGGCAATGGCATTCAATGTAAATATTAATTGAGGAGAAAACAGAGGATTTCTCCTCTCTCTTCCTCGCTTAGACGGGCGTGCACGGTTGGCAGCGAGAATCGATGGGGTGGTGCGCCTCGACGTGTGCTTCGTGATGGTGGTAACGCGGTGGCCTGAGGTGGCCGGCGGTAGCCGGACGGTGGAGAATAGCTGCTGGCCTGCTGGCTCTGTTGGAGGAGGAGCACCGTGCATGGAGAGGATGGTGCCGCTGCTGCAGCCCGCGCAGATGCACGTTGGCGTCACACACGCAAGGGCATGCTAGTGTGCGCCTGCAAGGCTGGCCGCTGGCATGAGCGCCTGGGGGTGGGTGCTGGCCTGCAGGCTTGGCCACGCGTGGGTGGTCTGCTTGCGTGCGGTCTGCCTGCGGGCTGGAAGGGCGCACTTGCGAGCGGCTGCACTGCGGGCGGCCTTCTTGCGTGTGCAGGTGCAGTGAGGGCAGCACGCGAAGGGGGGTGCACCGCAGTGCCTGCTGTGTGTGCTTGGTTGTGAGGTGGAGCCTGCAAGACTGGGGAGGATGGTGAGGTGTGGTGCAAGCTGGAAGGGCGCGCCTGAAGATCGTTTGGCGCAGCTATGGCATGGGTGCAGTGCCTGCAGTGCATGCAAGGCAGGCGGTGGAGAGCGATGGTGCTGGTGTGCTGCGCGCGGTGGGGGCTGTTGCAGCGCCTACAGAGGACGCAAGTGCAGGCAGGCGGTTGTTTGCGCGCGGTGGAGGCCGGCTGGCGTGGGAGGATGAGGCACGCAATGGGCTGCGGCTGCGCGATGTTGGAGAGGTTGGCGGTGCGTGGTGGCAGTGGAGAGGATGGTGGAAGTTGGTGCGCACAGTGCTTGCTCGTTCCACAGTGCCCACCCTCTCCACGGTGGGGAAGGTGGAGAAGAAGCGATATCCCCTCAGGGGGAAAGAAGAACAAGCCTCCCCCTCTCACTCCTAAGAACCTCTTTTATCCCCTCCCCCATCCGCAAGTCAAGGGATTTTTAAATCCCTTACTAATTTTGGCCGGCAGCTGTTGGGGAGGTGTTGAGGCCGGCTGGAGGTTGAGGGAGGTGTTGAGGCGGCCATTTGTTGGGGGAAATTTATTTCACCCCCTTATTCTTTTCCAACATTATTCGTACAACAATAAAGCATAAAATAATTACATACTAAGTTATAGAATGCGATAGAATAGATATAAAATTAAATAATGATGCATGGAAACATTCTATAACTTAATGTAGTTATTAACAAACCTAAAAGATAAGAATAGAGTTAACTTAGGCATAACAACAGTCCATTAAAATGGACTCATCACCGCGCACCTTCCCAAGGCTGCTCCTGCGTACGACAAAGCAGCCACCCTATATTAGCCAAACATATCTTCTGCGGTGCAGCCTGCATGGCCATAACCGTGAAAATAACGTATCTTTGCGATAAAGGTGCTTTCAGATGTCTGGTCTTGACTCCGGACGTCCAGATGCTCAGCCAGTTGTCTGGACTGCACTCCAGACATCTGATATTGGAAAAATTCCAGTATCATACCATGCTCCTAGCACTCCTCGCCGCGCTCCGCCGTAGCTTTAGCTGCTAAAGGTGGTCAAGGACGACGCTCCAGACTCCCTCCTCCTCTCGCACGTGCTACGGTGGCCGTGCGAGCTCCGACGAGCTTCCACGAAGCTCCCGACCTCAGCCTCCTCCTCCTTCTCACGCACTCTCCTTTTCCTCACTCTCACGCACTCCCTCGCTCACCCCTCCTGTCGCTCTGCCGCGCTCTAAAGGTGGAGATGGTGGTGTGTGGAGTGGAGAGGAGAGGAGGGGAGGGTGGCCTTTTAGAAAGGCCATGGGTTAGGGTTCTGCAGGGGAGAGGAAGGAGGAAAGAGAGAGAGAAGGAGAGTTCTGCGTGCCGCCCTCGCACAGAACGCAGATTGTGTATAAAATTTTAATTTCCAAACGTCCGAGAAAGGGTCCAGACATCTGGACAGACGTCTGACTGACACTCCAGACATCTTAAAAGGCTAAAAATGGGATGGGTCTTTACATTATAACAAACTTAAAGGAAGTTTCGTCCTTGAAACTTGAGCTAGGTAGGGTGCAGAAAAGGAACATAAAGCGCATAACAAACTTAAAGAGGACCGAAGTAGGTCCGAAAAGACGCACCCTCAAAAAGCTCCGGGTACCGCTCTCGCATCGCCGCCTCAGGTTCCCAGGTAGCCTCCTCGTACAGTTGGCTTCTCTGCAGAACCTTCACCAGGGGTACCTGCTTCCGTCTCAGACTCCGGGGGGCTCTATCTAGTATTTGCACTGGTTTCTCGGGGTAGGTCAGGTTGTCACCCACCTCGACACTCTCGTGGCTCAGAACATGACTGGGATCGATGACATACTTCCTGAGGTTGGACACGTGGAACACGTCGTGCACTCCAAAAAGCTGGGGAGGAAGGGCAAGCCAGTAAGCAAAGAGTCCTACTAGCTCCAGGACCTCAAAGGGCCCCACAAACCTCAGCACAAGCTTCCCCTTCACCTCAAAACGCTGCAAGCCCTTCATGGGAGAAATACGGAGAAAGATGTGATCCCCAACCTCGAACTGCACCTCTCTACGTTTCCGGTCAGCATAACTCTTCTGCCTGCTCTTGACAGTGCGGAGTCATCTGTGGATCTGCACTATCACCTCCTGACTCTACCGGATCAACCTAGGGCCAACCTCCCACTTGGTTCCTGTCAGGACACGAACAGGTTGTGTTAATATGATGAAATTATTATTGAAGTGACTATAGTGGTCAACCTAAATCGAGCCTAACCATCTTTTTGCAAAATTTTTAATATGGCCTACTTAATTTTATCTTGGTCACTTTTAGACCCAGGGTTGAACTCAGGGAGGTGGGAATTAAAGGTGAATAAGTTTCTACGCCTTTCCTACAATGAATCTCTTCCGTGCGTTTATTATGTTTTTGATTTTTTTCTATTTAAGATTTTTTGCTGATAATTTTGTCCTTGAGGTACACCCTCAAAATCAGGTCCTTGGCTTCGAGCCAAATTGTTCTTGGCTTTGAGCCAACTTAGGGTTCCAAAAACTGGTCTTGCTCATCGCAAGACCAAGTACCTACAAGACAAGGATTATCTTTTCTCTTTTACTTTTTTTTTAATCTTTTTAACAGCAGGAAACACAGGAGAAATAGAAACTAGATAGGTTGCTTGTAAAGAAATAAATATAGTCTATATATATATATATTATATATATATGGGTGGGGGTGGAAGTGGAAATGGCGTGTAGCACAGTGTCGAGTTGGTCCACGTCTAGGAAGATGCAACCAACAAGACGAAGTGCCACGTAGAGTGTAGGATGGATGTGTGTAAGTGTGTGCAGTGGCGCTTTCTTTACGTGGGTATCGGGGAATATCAGCAACTGGTGCAGATATTCCCACGATATAACGCGTGGTGGAGTGACTAGTTCGTATGGATATAGGTAGGTGATATGAATGTAAATATATATTTATATGTATATATATAGATAGGGTTGTAACTATATAGATGTATATGTAGTTATGTATATATATATAGATATGTAAATATATATATAAGTATATATATATATTTATATATTTATAACTAGATATATATGTATATATATTTAACTATATAGATATAGATATATATATAGTAATATATGTATATAGATATATATATGTATATATGTATAAATAAATAAATATATGTATATATATGTATATATACTTATATTTAGTTGTATAGGTATTAATATGTATATATATATATATAAATATATATGTATAAGTATGTATAGGTGCGTACGAGTGAGTGTGTGAGTGTACAAGTGTGTGTGTGTACGAGTGTGTGTGTGTGTAAGGTTGAGGGAGTGTTTGCTGGAGAGGAGTGTGAGAGAGCGAGCGTTTAAGCCGTCTAGCGGACGCAACCGTCGTCTGATGGCGCGGCAGCAAGGACGCAGGCGTTGGCGTAGAGGGCACGCGCACGCTAGAGGGAGCACGCGGGCGAGAGTGTAGCGCAGTGCACCGTGCTGCGGGCTGGAACGGGAGCAGGCGTGGGCGCGGGCGCTAGAGCGGACGACTGGCTGGAGGCGGTAGCGGCGAGGAGAGAGAGCGCGCGGTGACCGGATAAGCGAGAAACTCTCCGGTCACCGCACTGTAGCTGCAGTGTTGCGCTGAGAAGCGTGAATAGTAGCTACAGTGCTGCGCGTGATGGCCAACCGGTTGCAGCCGGTTCTGTGTGCACAGGTGCACTGGAAGGCGCCTGCATGCACGGAAGGAGTCTACGGAGGTCGCTAGCGTGCGCGCGGGGCTGCTGCTACTGCTGAGCTTCAGACCTTGGCACGTTGACAATGGCGGTGAAGGTGTTGAGCGGTGAAAACAGGGAGTGAAACCACCACTCCCACCTGCTCTTGGATGAGCTGGGCAGTGGTGGAACTTACAATGGTGGTCGTGGGACCACTGTGAGCCTGCTCTGCCTGCAGTGTGTCTCTTCAGTGGAAGAGCTACTGCGTATGGAGGGGAAGAGGGGAAGCAGATGGCCTGGACGAAGGTGGCTGCTGGTGTTGTGTGTTCCAGGCTCCCCTTCACAAGGGAGAGGGCAGGGCTTTTTAAAGAAGGAGAAGCCTACCACAGCCATGCTCTGGCAGAACAAGTTCCGCCATGCTGTAGGTAGAGGAATGGTGCGAAGATGTGCATGCCCATGCCCTGAGCCGCGCGAAGGAGAAGAAATTCAAAGTCGAAAATAAAAAATGAAGAAGGTGAAATTGCGAGGCAGCACTTGAAGAAGTTAATTAAATGGCCAACTATTTTCATTATCCTCCCCTCTCAAATAAATTCATGCATGTGTCAATTTTACAAATGCAACTATAGCTACCTAACATGTGATGGTAGTGCTAGGAAATCACACAAGATGGCATATTTATTGGTGTATTTTTGCTGTGCAATCAGTCCCCACTTCGACCCAACTCAATGGTGTAGTACACCTCCATCCGTACAGAGCCTTGTAAGGTGCCATGCCGATGCTCGAGTGATAACTGTTATTATATGCAAACTCTACCAGGGGTAAATGCTCCTCCCAGGAGCCTCTCCAGTCTAGTACACAGGCGCACAAAAGGTCCTTAAGTGTCTGTATGGTGCGCTCTGACTGTCCATCCGTCTGGGGGTGGTACGCAGTACTGAACCTCAACTGCGTCCCCAAAGCCTGCTGAAACTCAGCCCAAAACTGGGAAGTGAAATGGGTATCCCTGTCGGATACAATCTCACGCGGAACTCCGTGCAGGCGTACCACATCGCGAATGTACCTCTCTGCCAACTGTGCTGGTCCCAAGGTGACTCGGATCGACAGGAAACATGCCGTCTTCATCAACCTGTCCACTATCACCCAGATTGCGTTGTGTCTTCATTGGGTAACAGGTATACCCACCACCAAGTCCATGGTGATGCTCCCCCACTTCCACTCTAGCACAAGAAGTGGCTGCAACGGCCTAGCAGGCCTCTGGTGCTTGGCCTTCACCTGCTGGCACACCAAACACTACTGCACGAACTCACCCACATCCCGCTTCATCCCTCTCCACCAAAAGTCACGCCTCAGATCATGATACATCTTTGTGTTCCCGGGATGTATGGTGAACTTGGACCCGTGCGCCTCCGTCAGGAGCTCTCTCAACAACTCCTCGTCCCTGGGAACACACAAGCATCCCCCCATGCGTAGGACCTTATCTATAAAAGAAAAGTCTCCTGGGTCCCCTGACAGTACTCTATCTCGCAACGTCTGTAAGTACTGATCTGCCATCTGTCCTGCAATGATGCGGTCTATCAGCTCTAGTCTCATCTGTCGTGTCACTGTCACTGCCCCACAATACCCTGTGACTCCCAGGGTTGCCAACTGCCCAACTCCTCCATAAGTCTCAACTCTGTGCCTATAGACTGGCCAAGTGGGAGAGCGCCTTCCGGCTCAAGGCATCAGCCACCACGTTGGCCTTCCTTGGATGGTCGGAGATGCTACAGTTATAGTCCTTCAGAAGCTCTAACCAACGCCTTTGTCTCATGTTAAGCTCCTGGTCAAACAAGTATTTGAGGCTCTTATGATTTGTGAAAATCTCAAAGGTCTCACCGTAAAGGTAGTGCCTCCATGTCTTCAGCGTGAAGACAACAGCTGCCAGCTCTAAGTCATGGGTAGGGTAGCTATGCTCATGGGGCTTCAGTTGCCGCGAAGCGTAAGCGACAACGTGACCCCGCTGCATGAGCACACCTCCTAACCCCTGCAACGAAGCGTCTGTGTACACCATAAAACCACTACCGCTATCCGGGATGGTGAGTACAGGAGCTGAAGTCAGTCTCTCCTTCAACTCCAGAAAACATGCCTCACATGCATCTGTCCAGGCGAAGGGCACATCCTTCCGAGTCAACTGGGTCATAAGACATGCAATCTGCGAGAATCCTCTGATAAACCGTCGATAGTAACCTGCCAGTTCCAAAAAGTTGCGTATCTCTGTCACTGTACGTGGCCTCTCCCACCTGAGTACAGCCTCCACCTTGGCTGGGTCCACAGCCAAACCATCCCCTGAGATCACGTGGCTCAAGAAAGCACCTGCCTCAACCAAAACTCGCACTTGCTGTACTTGGCATATAGCCTTCGTCGCCTCAAAGTGTCCAGAATCATTCGTAGATGCTGTCCGTGCTGTGCCTGATCCTGGGAGTAAACGAGCATGTCGTCTATGAATACCACCACAAACTGATCCAAGTACGGTCCAAAAATCCAATTCATCAAATCCATAAAAGCAGCGGGGGCATTGGTCAGCCCAAACGGCATGACCAAGAACTCACGGTGCCCATACCGGGTACGGAAAGCTGTCTTGGAGACATCGGTCTCCCTGATCCTCAACTGGTGGTAGCCTGACCTCAAATCTATCTTGGAGAACATTGTGGCATCTCACAACTGGTCAGAAAGGTCATCAATCCTCGGCAGCAGATACTTGTTCTTGATGGTGACCCTATTCAGCTGTCTGTAGTCAACACAAAGTCGCAGGGTACCATCCTTCTTCACAAACAACACAGGGGCTCCCCACGAGGATGCATTGGGCCTCACAAAGCCCTTCTCCAACAGGTCCTGTAGCTGTGACTTGAGCTCTCGCAGCTCAAGTGGTGCCATTCGGTACGGTGTAGTAGCAATGGGGCTGGTCCCTGGTACCAGTGAGATCTCAAACTCGATCTCACACTCGAGCGGTAGTCCTGGCAGCTCCTCTGGAAACACGTCAGGGTACTAAAAAACCATCGGAATGCTCTGAAAGTCAGCCACAGGGCTAAGCTTTGCCACTACACAGGCTAGAAAGCCCTCACACCCCTGGCTCAAAAGCTTCGCTGCTCGAAGCGTAGATATGCACCTGAAACCTCCGTCCACTGGCTGTCCGTGAAACTCAAAGGGAGGCAACTCCGGTATGGAGAAGACGATCTTCCTCCCGAAACAGTCCACTAAGGCATGGTAGGCGGATAGCCAGTCCATCCCTAGAATCACGCCAAAATCCTCCATCGGTATCACAATCAGGTCAGCAGGGAGGCTATGTCCCCCTATACTGACCTCACAGTCCGTGTAGACCTCCTTAGCTACAAACAACTGGCCACCTAGGCCTGTGATCACAAACAGATCCTCTAACAGCACATTGTCATGTCCCAAATTGACAGCAAAACTCGCAGCAACAAAAGAGTGTGTGGCGCCGGAATCAAAAAGTACGTATACTAATCTGCCAAAAACGGTAACCATACCTGCCACCACTGAACCGGAAGCCCTAGCGTCTCTGTGTGTCAGGGCGTTAATACGCCCCTCAACCCTCGATGCAGATGAAGTAGCTACACTCTGGGTCGGGCGAGCAGCCGTTGGTCGGTACCCTCCTTGTGACTGCTGCCCTCCCCCACGCGCCTAGGGCCCACGACCACCAACTAGACCTCCAGTACTCGATGCGGGGAGCATCTACTGTGCTCCAGCCCTAGATGGGCAGTCTCTCCTGATGTGGCCCGGCTGGCCATACTAGTAGCAGAGGGGAACTCGACTCCCTCCCTCGATAGGTCCCTGCTGACGGCTGGGCGGGGGTCCAGTGTTGGCAGCTGACCCCTGTCTGGGGCCCCCAAAGGCCACTGACGGCCCCGCAAAATGAGATGGCTCTCCTGTGGGAGCCGCGTGCCTCCTCTCTCGGCGGCCCTAAGAGTCCTTTGGCTGGTAGGGCCTCTTCCATCTGCTATCGGTGTCTCGCGTGACCGGGTTGGTCTCCTTGTACATCATGGTTGCATCCACCACTCTGGAGAAGGTGAGCAGCTTCAAGGGTTTGACATACCCCTGAATAGCAGGTCGAAGTTCCTCAGTGAACCTCCATGTCGCTCCTCCTCTGTAGCTACGGTTGTCGAAACAAAACGTGACAGCTCCAGGAAGCGCATGTGATACGGGCTAACAGTCATCGTCCCCTGGCGGAGAGTGTGGAACTCTCGCCTCCTCTGGTCCTGCCAAGTCTATGGGAAGTACTGCTCGCAGAAGAGGGTCACGAACTAATCCCACATCGACTCTCCCCTCTCCTGGCCTCTGATTGCCCTCCACCACCTATGTGCCGCACTTTCTAACTGGTATGCGGTAAAGGCCATGCGGCACTCCGCAGGGGGGCGAAGGGTGTGAAACACCTTCTTTATCTTCTCTAGCCAGTCCTTTGCCTCAAACGGGTCCTCATCCCCCTTAAAGGAGGAGGGCTTCAGCTTCCGAAACTGTCCAAAAAGCTCGTGGTGCAGTTGCAGTGGGGGAACGGGCACGCCTCCAGGCAAGGAGGGCTCTTGCTCGGAAGTGTCAGAGTGTGGTGGGGGCGGTGGAGGACCACCCCCTCCCCCTCCTGCTTGTCCAGTGCTGCGGCGGTCTCTCTGTCCCATCGAGGACTCCCCCTCCACGTCCTTGGGAGAGGTGCCTGTGGAGGCTGGTGGAGCTCCTCTCGCACTATGTCTCTGATCAGCTAGGTGAGATCCTGGGCCTGAATGCCTAGGAGAAGAGGCGAGTCAACTGGCACCTCGAGCCCAGCACGTTCGCCCCTCCGACCTCGTCCATGGCCGCCACCGCAGCTTACCTCGAGAACTCCCCGACAAGGCATCTCCTGCAAGGAGACACGAAAGACAGAACAAAAGAAGTCAACACTATCGAATTTTTGCAAAAAAAAGACTCAGAATAGATATCAAAGCGATACGTCGTGATGGCTACCCTAGTTACATGCATGTGAATGGTTATTCTCAAGCCAGTTGGTTCACTTCTCGGGATGACCTTGCTCTGATATTATCTTATTGTGAGTCGGTTGTCGAATCCCTACAGGACCCGAGACCGGCATGCCTCGACTAATCCCAAGACCTAGTCGTCCAACAAGAAATAACCAAAAAGCAGGAAAATAAACCACATTCACATATGCAATATAACTAAGCAGTAAAAGCGTACAAGCAATAAAGGAAAGTAAAAGCTGCTGTTCCAATACATACCACCACAACAACAGGAACAACGAAAACGAAAGCAACAGTAACAGAAACAGTAGCTAAAAGTTCGAAATTCACAATAGTAAAGAGGGTACAACAAAGAGTGCAGAAAACTTTGGCTGGGCTCGACTAGGCCCAGCACCCTCCACAGCCAGAAGCTCGGGTTGCTCAACTCCTGGACCTGAATAGTGTTATGAAAAAGATGGAGTCAGCGAACGCTGAGTAGAGTGGTAACTGTACTATTTAAAGCAGTAAAAGTACAAGTTTAATTATCTTTTCTAGTCATTTTATTTTACATGTAATTCCTTTTCACCCCTTTTCGTCAACTTTCAGATTTCTTGATCTTGCATGTTCCTCGTGGGAACGATCTTAATTGCAGTCTTTTCTGAAGAGTAGAAGGTACACGTGGTGCTCTCCTGGCCGGGAGAGTCTCCCGTGGTAATCTTACACCCAGTCAACCACCCCGAGGTCTCTGTCAGACATAGCGGTGACTATGGCACACGCGATAAACGCATGGCTAGCTACCCTGCACTGACACACGGTTAGTCGTTTCCACTAGCAGGTATGCCCAAAGTACAACACGGAACAGTATAGGGCCTAGCCCTCTCAGGAATAGGGGTCTAGCCCCTCAGAACCAACAGGGGTCTCGCCCCTTGATGAGAACCTCATTATGAGCCCTAACTAGCTCATTTTGACCTAAGAAAGAGAATAAGAGCTCCTACATAACCTAAAGAAGGGCTTAATTCAAGGAAGAAATGCTTTGAGAAGAAAATATGAAATAAAGGGTAAAACTGCAATTTTACCATTGCAAAACATAAACAGGATTTCTCAAAGGATAAACATAGGTCAAATGATCTGAATAAGATAAAAAGTGGGTTGGTTCAGTCAGAAATGGGTTCATGTGTAGTCTAGGAATTAAATGACATCTTGTAAACCTAAAACAGACTCGCTTAATTCAACAAGGTTCTGGTCAAGATAAAAATCAACTAAACCCTCTAAAATTCATGGAAAAAATCCCTTAGGGTTTAGAACCTTCAATTTGGCCTTTGGAACCTATTTTGACCTAGATTGGGATCCTAGCTCATTATTTGACCTAATTTGGGTTTTTATATAAAATATCAAGTCAAACGTGGTCAAACTTAAAATCCAACTTCAATGTATTTCTTAGGTCTAAATTAGGTTTGTACCAAAATTTAGACCTAAGGGGAGGTCACCTTGACCTACTTTGCAAAACAGTCCACCTAATTACATTCTGACCCCTATCTTTTGAAAATCCTTGCGTAGACCCCCCTAGCTTCCTCGCCACTCTTACAATCAGGTCCCTCCGCCATTAAAGCAGAGGAATCCTACTCCGGCGAGGAATGGAGGGGGATCACTCCCTGATTCCTCAGAGATCTCCTCTCAGATTTGGAAGGGCGATTCTCTGAGGAATTCCCTTCCATTTGAGCATGGTCCCAATCTCTCATTCACACCCAATCTCTCATGTGAACGTACAAGAGATTTGGGTCTCCAACTGTTTCCATCTCTGGTGAGGACTCCCATGCTTGGAAGCTTGTCTTCCAAGCACAAGAACCCCTGCCAGTGCCTATAAAATGACCACCATCTCCAGCCGCATCTTTTCAGCTTGACTTGGCTAGAGAACTACCCCCAATTTCGTCTCCTCTCCTCCGGCCAAGTGTCCAGTGAGCTCCGGCGAGCCCTCCTCTTTCTCATCGCTTTTCCATAATACCAGTGGCAGAGCCAACTTCGTCCCCTTCCTCCGCGTCGCGCAATACCCGCACGCGTGCTCCAGCCCCTTCGTCATCACCGCTCTCCCTCCACTGGACATCTTCTTCGGCGGCGGCAGGTACGACTAGCCGCCTTCTCTCCCCCTTCGTCCACTTAGTTAGGTTAGAATTATTCCCCTCTCTCCCCTCTTCATTTCCCCCCTCTTAATTTCTACTATCACGCATCGACAACCACAGACCACCTCCACCTTCTCCATCTTCGACCGACTACCGGCGAGGCGCTTCCACCACTCCGGACCCCCACACGCCTCGCCAGACCCCTCATCACCTCCACCATCACCAACTGAGCATCTTCCGTCCTTCCATTGACTGCCATCACCTCCCTAAACGCCCCTCGACCTAACCCACCTTCACAGCCACAGAGCGACCTAGGCACGCATGCCTAGGCCGCCCCGCGGCCAGCCACCCACCTAGGCACCTTCGCCGTGCCACGGCGAAGCTCCCCATTTGGTTTAATGAGACCGCAAGGCCGTATTAAGTGATTTCAGATTCAGCCATCTACTGCCATTGAAGCACGAAGCAAGCTTGCTTACAAGCTTCGCTCTAGGTTGTGTGTCCCAGGCAGAGGAGTCCCAGAAGGAGTGGGTTGGTCTCGTGCATACTCATGTCTAGACAATTGGCCTTGCGAGAACTGCAGCAGCACCAATTGAGCAGAAGGCCTCCTGCAGGCGTGCAAGTGAAGCGGGTGGGACTTTTAGTTCCACCTCGTGAACTCAGGAGTGAGGTGTGAGATTTATATTATTTTTGTGTTTTCTGTTGGTCGCCTCTAGTACATAGGGTAAGGTCCCTCGCCCACATACACCCGCCTCATCCGCGATCCCTGCCCTCGCGAATCTGGCGTGACCGACCTAATTATCCCTCGCACTCCTCGCGCACCACACCCACGCCAGTGTGCTTGGACCCAGGCACGTGAAACCCGACCCGATTACCCGACTCTGGGAGAGCGAACCCAAGAGAGAAATAGAGAGAGAGTGATGCGGGGGAGGGTAGGGGATAGGTTTTGCTCTTCGGTGTGCAGGGAAAGAAGAAGGAAGGAAGAGGGAGGTGCAATCGTAGGGAAGCTAAGGAAGCCAAGGAGGAAAAGCAAAGGCCAAAGCTCAGGGGTTGAAGGAAGAAGAGGAGTGGCAGAAGAAGAAAGTCAAGGGTAGAGGCTGAAGAAAAGAAGAGAAGGCAGCAAGGAAGGAAAAGGAGGAAGAAGGAAGAACAGAAGGAGAAGAAAGGCAGAGAGTTATCAAGGCAAGAAAAAGAAGAAGAGCCAAGGCCAAAGCACGCAAAGAAAGGCAAGGCTAAGAAAGGAAAGAGAAGGCTAAAGAAGAAGAAAGGAAAGAAGAAGCTGAAGAGAGAGCCAAGCCAAGAATCACCCTTTTTATCCAATTCTTCTCAATCTCTTCTATTTTGCTACATTTTAATATTCATAAACTCTTGCATTTATACTCTAAATTAGGTTTTGAGTAAGTTTAAGTGTTCAAATTACATTGATTAAGATCAGTGAATAAATTCCATTTACTCCCTGTGTTCGACCTCAAACTCAACATTCGAGTAATAAAAATTCTTATTTGTTTTCAAGGCGATTTCATTTATACCACAACATACATCTTTTAAAACCACGATTTCGCCCCGTTAACATTTTGGTGCTGTTGTTGGGCAGCAACGTGCAATTTATCACTAATCTCTGCATTATTTGTGATTATATTTGAGCACTAACTTGCCCTATTTGTTTTGTTGTGGTCTTGTAAGGTATTTCACGAGAAGATCTCCCGTGCAAGTCAACCACTCCAAGGCAGGTAATCTCTCTTCTTCCCTAAATCCATCTCCTAATTCCTGAAAGACAAAAGGAAGCAACCAAATTAGGAATCAAATGCCATCTTTCTATAGTAATTACCATCTTTAAGGCAAAGGTTTCCTGATTTTGCGAAAATTTTTCAAAAACATATCGAAGTAGAAGCGAGTTTTAGAGATCCTATCCCACAAAATTCCTATGCCTAGTAGAAATCACGCTTAATCTCTGCGGACAACACATTTCTTGTTTTAAGTCCAAAGAGAACTTTTGTAAAAAGAAAAAAGGATTGGAAATAGAACCAAAATAGGGTTTCAACAGTAGGGTTTTTGGAGTGCTAGTCACACATGCTTGTTTAAAAGGAAATAACTCCTCCCGCATCAGTGTGCTACCGAAGTCCTTGATTGAAGAGATCTGAACAAGACAAACCCTAAAAATTGAGCTCTAAAATCACTTGAATCTTAAAACATTGGACTTAATAACCTGGGAGTCAAATCAAGGCGATTTCTAGGTCATGACCTAGAATCATTCTACCATCTTTAGGACAGGTCAGGTGAAGTTGATGCTTTGGGTCAACCAACCTCCAAATTAGGTCACAACATCAAAACATCTAAAGTTTAAGTGAAAACCCTAAAGCACCTTTGAAATAAAAGTGGTAGACTTAAGAGGTCAAGGTCCCCATTCTAGTCTATCTGGAATCTCAGTGACAAGAGAGGTCGGGTGGGGAAAACCCTGTAACCCGTGGGAACGCTCTATCGTGTAGGGGTCTTTACGGGACTCTCCCTCTCTAGCTGCCCAAGTAATTCTCAGGTGGACGACCTTTTGATCGAGGGGTATCATCCGCCCCAAACCTCCATAGTCATCCAAACATCTTTGGTTGCCTTGATTGGGTCAAAAATATCTCTAGCCCCTCATCTCCTTTCTTTAGAGCACGCACATAAAATTTCAATGGGACTCTTTATTCAGATCTATTCGCTTCACAACTTGATTCTACATCTTGATTCAAACTTTGATTCTACATCTTGATTTCACCACCTGATCCAAATATGAAGCCAAACCACTTAGGACTACCATTCAAGAGACCTGAATCCCAGAGATCCATGAGAGATAGAATGATTGAGGATGCCCTGAAATTCTATGAAAAAGAAGACAAAACCTCAACACCAATAAAAGACATTTAGGTTGATGTCCCAACAACCACAACCTTCATCATAACCTGTGCCCAAGTGCTATTGGCAGAAGCCGCAAAAGGATCAACTCGAGACATTCTCATAACAGGATACATTGAGATAGAAAAACTACACAACCTTGAATACCTTCAATGCATAACAAATCCTGTACTTTGGAAACAATACCAAGATGATCTTGAAAAATGGGAAGAGATAATGAGATTATTAAAATAAATTATCGACCAGAAATACCCATACACGCCAAATGATGAACCATCTTGGAACAATATCGAGGATCAATATGATCTCCCAGATCTTAGGCTTGAGGCACAAAGAGGTTGTGAATGCCCAACCCAGATAGAATACAACATGCCTGATATTGAATTAGGTTGGGAAATTGCAGGAGAACACAATGTTGAGCCAACCCTAGACCATGAATCACCAAGCTTAGAATTCCAAAACTCCTGCAATGATGAGAGTAGAATTGAACCTCTTGAGGGTGTAAATTCTGCCCCTTATTCTGATAAGGTGACCCTCGAAGGTTATTCATACCTAGATTCTAGTTATTTAACCCACATCCCAAGCCTAGAATTTGGATCTGAAACCTATTGGGAAGAATACAAGGCTCCATATGAAGAAAATCAAAATTTCAATGAAGAATATGATTTTGGGCCTCTATTTGATGAATATCCCTCTCCAACATCCTTAGAAAGACAAATCGATTTTTCGAAAGTCATGCTAATTTACGATATAGAAACAGAGGAGTTGGATGAGTGGGGTTTCAATTGGGGATGTCCTACCAGCTTAGAACACAAGCCTAGACCAAATACAGACACCTTTTTGAGCTCAGAATTGACATATAGGCTAGACCCCAATCAGGCTGCTGAATCCACATCATGTGATTTATTCTATGGTGAAACTTATGATCTTGAATCTCATTCAGATTTTGATTTTCGCAATATCTCCGATGATTTCCAATCTGATCATGACTTCGGAGAACTTCTGTTGCCTGAATACAAAGAGCCAATCTACGACCTCAGCTCACATGATTCATTCTTCGACTTCGATTCTGAGGTCCCAATTCCCGAGATCACTGATTTAAGTTTAGGTTCCAGTGACATGGAATCATTTCTTTTCGATCCTCAGGAATCAGAACCAGAAAATGTCGAGAGTGATTGTGACCCAGAATACGAATCTTTTCTCAACTCCGATTTCTAGTATTCTATCGACACTCTTCAGGCATTCACTTTTGATTTTGAAAGCTACTATGAGCACTCTCTACATGAAACCACCTGTCACTTGTTTTTAGAAGAGCCCTCATACACAATTCTCATTGAAGCCACCTCTTCCACACATACAAAATCGATCAAAACTCGTTTTCAACCCCAACCCACAATCAGACTCAATTACTATTCTGATTCACCTCTCACTAGGCCATTTGCAGATGATTCAACTCCACATCTATACCAGGCATTGGACATCGATCAAACTGAAAATCATGATCCATCATTCTCTGATCACCCTTGTAGGGTTTCCACACCATTCACTGATCATTTTTCAGAGCCCTACTCTGACCAGGCTGATTCGACTCAGCCTAAACCCGAGTTTTCATTTCCACATCCATCCGAGTCATATAGCATTTGGTGGGTTCCACACCTGTTGATCTATATCTATCAACCCACCAGACTGATTGGATTTGGGCTGCATCATCAGCCTGTTGATCTTAACAAGCACCTGGTTGGGCCAACCAGGCTCTTAATCAAGGTGTTTGTTTTACAAAATTCCACTGATTTGACCACTCCCTCTCCATCCCATTTTTCACTCAGCTGAAGGCGTTGAATTTAGCGCTTAACGGGAGGCAACCCATCATTCCAAAAATCGAGATCCGTCTGATTATCCATTTGTACTCCATGTCTATTGCACTTTGAGTTCAACCTTAGACAGTCGATCCCACCTCTAGTGCACGTATCAGAGCTTGAAATCGTCCGCACCATTCATTCTCGACCCATTCACCCACCCGATGTATCCTGTTCTAAGCTCCTGAACCCAATACTGTTTCACACCCTCCATTTACAATGAGGACATTGCAAATCTTAGGAATGGGGGGGTGGTAAAGTGCATACATACAGAACTAAGAAAAAGTCAGAAGGATTCTCACAAAAAATTCACATATGTTAAAAACACAAAAAGATTGAAAAATTATGAAAAAGAACAAAAAAAATGGAGGGAGAAAATTTTGTAAGCCATATAATCATAAGGAGGAAAAGAGCAAATAGCCAAAAAGGAGCACAAAATGAGAAAGAAAAAGAGATAGTCATTAGTAAGAGATTAGGGAATTAACCAAAGTTCTAGACCACATCAAGAAACGAGAAAAATGAAGAAACGTGTGATAACACTGCATATGGGGGTGATAATTCTGTTAAAGAGGGCCCATCTTAAGAATAACAGGCACAACATAAGTAGAATAGGAGAATTGCATGCATTATATACCAAGATTGCTTATAAAACTATATTAATGGCCATTTGTGCAAGCATGATATCCCATTTGGTAACTACATCATATACCAAGATTGCAATGCTCTCCCCCTCTCTCTCTCTTCCTCTCTTTTAAGCTTTCCTTTACTTTTGTTTAAGCATGTATTTAATGTTGAAGCTGTGAACTAAAGCTGCATGATGAATGAAGTTACTTTCCGTTCAATGTTTACTTTATTTCTTGTTTAAGTTGCATGATCAAGCAAGAAACAACTCTAACCCTAATCTCTCCCTCTCTCTCTCTATCTCTCTCTCGCTTTTCAACCACACCTTTCGCAAGTAAAACTTCGCAATTTCCGTGACAAGTGATAAGAAAAATTCAAATTTCACGCATCCCTGAGATCGACACTCGGACTCACCTCCGTTTCTTTACTTTAAAATCGATGTTGCAAGTGTGACTATAATGACACTTCTTAACACACACGCACGAGTGTACGCCAGTTTTTGGCGCCGTTGCTGGGGAGGCAACGGATTTGTTTTGTCACTTCCATTCCACATCCATTCTCACATCGTCTAATGCCCTGTTTTCCTTTTTTACTTGATGGTTACAGGAATTCGGTGCTTGGACGGCGAAGCGACGCATCCCACGATGGTAACAAGGGAGTAGGCGCAACAAGGATCGATAGTGAGTAATTCTTCACTCATGATTGTTTGCTTGCATGAAAAACTAAAAAAATTTGTAAAAATTGAAAAAAATTGGCGTGGTGTATGATTGCTTGACCCACATCCTTAACACAACACCCCACAAAAAAATGTACACTCTAACATTCTGAATAAATTCTTGGAGTGTTCTTTTCTCTTTTTGAGTGGTGTTTGCGAAGCCACCGTGAGTTGACTTGGGCCGCACCACTCAACCCTAAAATCGACTCATCTAATAGAAGCTGCATGATCGTTAGGACGAGTACATTAGGATTTTAAAGCCTCTATAGAATAAAAGGAAATCTACTTTCACCGAATTGTGTGCAGAACTTGACGTGCCCACTGAAACTTGTCTGAAAACATTAAGACACGTCAACCCTAAAAAGCACTAAAGTAAGGATGAAACACTAAAAGACACCACATCTTAAAAATCCTTGCTTGAAAACCATGTTTTGATAAAAGTACACACAATGAAAGTGGAAAATTAAGAGGCACCTCCCCAATCAACGTCTCATCACATAACCCTAGCACAAGCACTATCCTAGCCCTTTTAAAACTGAGTAGACGTGCCCAAGGCAGGATTGAGTTAAGTCTTGAAAGGCGAGGTTTTGTTCGCTAGGCACTTGGCTTTCATTCCCTTGGTAGAATCTGGTGACTAGGCTGTGGAGCAGTGTCAAACGACCGTGGTTATGGGGTCTACGGAACCGAAGGCGCAAGCCAAAGGAAGAACCTTCCCTGCAATCCCCTTATAATCAACCTGGCCAGATTAGCCTTGGGAAGGGGAGTCCAGTGCTTATGGACTTAATCACCCTTTTTGAGATTTCTAGGTCTCCTAAGGAATACATCATAAGGACTAGGCTTGTTTGCTTGATTGAACACAATTCTCGCATTTGTCGCTCTCCCAATCCCCTCCTATTCTTCTCTAGTGTATGCACGGGAGACGCTCACTGCATCCCGAGTTGTTTGTTTTGGGACAGGAATCTAGGCGACGTGATTCTGTTAGAAACATGGCTGAACCTAGGGTAGATGAGGCTGAGGATCAACCCCCACCAGACACAATGGCCATCATCCAAGCCCAAATTAATGCAAACCACCGACTTCAGCAACAACAAATCTACACCATCATGCAAGCCATACACCGGTTACAGAACCCACAAGAACAATCACCATCACCTTTCCAAGGTGCACAAGGGCAACCACCACTCGATGTACCACCATTTCAGGATCAACTGAGGCCCCTCCGCGATTTTTATAACCCCTCTGCTATTAGAGTCGAGCCACACCTTAGGATCCCCGAAGGGGGAGATGATTTTGAGCTGAAACCGAATGTTTTAAGTCTGATCCAGAGCTACTTTCATGGAAGCTCAAATGAGGACCCCTTCCAGCATCTAGAGGATCTCAACCGCATAGCACGAACTGTGAAACCTAGGAACATTAGCCTTGACATTGTTCTAATCAAGATGTTTCCCTTCTCATTAAGAGACAAGGCTTCTCACTGGCTTGGAACCCTAGGTAGACTCATCACCACCTGGGAAGAACTGAGGCATGCATTTTTAAAGAAATTCTTCCCCATAGGAAAGACCAATGCCCTCAGAAGAGCTATTACTACCTTTACACTCCAAGGTGGGGAACAGTTCCATGAGGCGTGGGAAAGATTCAATGAACTCTTAAGGAAATGCCCACACCACGAAGTACCAAGGTGGCAATTGGCCCAGATTTTCTACCACGGTCTAGACAGCAACCTACGGAACTTCGTCGATGCCTCATGCGGAGGGAACTTCCTGAACAAGGACGAGGAGAGCACGTTTAAGCTCTTTGAGTCTATGAGCGAGAATTCGCTCAACAATGCCTCCATGACCCAGTTCAACAGATCCAGTCAACCCCGTGGTGGGATTTATGAGGTACAAGCAAATTCTGGAATGGTTGACATGGACATCATTACCAAGAAACTAGATCAGGTGGAATTGGTGGATAAAAAGATTGATGAGCTATTGAACTAGACCAGGAACCCCTTACAGACCTTCTCCCTAGCAAAGGGAGCACATAATGTTGACCTAGTCTAGCCCCTAACCCAACTGAACCTGGAACAACCCCTGACCACGTTCCAGGGAGGGACCTTTGCTCCCTCAACCCTTGATTACTCTCTTCCCTCTCCATCAACATCGGCTATCCTTGAAGATGTGCAAGCTGTCCAAGGTTATGCGAAACCTGACCCTTTCTCCAACACTTACAACACTGGCTGGCGTAACCACCCCAACTTTGGTTGGACAAACCAGAAACCATCGCAATTCCAAAACTAGCCCAGGCCAAACCAGCAGCAACACTTGCCCCCTATCAGCAAGGACCACCAGTTAGACCCCAATATAATCAGAATAGGGCAGTCCCTCCCCCACAAAACCAAATGGACACCCTAATAAAGATGATGGCTGACATGAACCAAAAACATCAGGAGGAAATGGCCTTGGTAAAGGGACAGTTAAGCCAACTCTTAGACTGTAAACACCAAGGATCCCTACCATCCCAACCACAACCGAACCCGCGAAACATAATTAACAGAGGCCCTAATTCGCAAGGGTTCCAAGGCAATCCCGGGCAGGCTCACATGGTCTAGCCAGCCCCACAAACACCCCCTGGGTTTGGTGCTTCTTCGTCCTCGTCTTCTCAAGGATCAACCCATGGCCCCAATGCCTCTGCGAATGCGGTGACCTTGCCTCTGTGAATGCGGTGACCTTGAGAAGCGGCACCAAAACCCAGGATCCCAAATGGCCGACTCTCCCCGAGACTTCACCCGCCAAAATACCCGACTCAGAAGAGGCACCAACCAAGGACCGAGAAATAAACCCGATCCACATTCAGACACCCTACCCTGAGGCCTTGGAAACAATCAAGAGAAAGAAGAATGTTGTGGAAACTGAGGAGCTTTTGGAGATCTTTAAGCAAGTGCAGATTAATATTCCGCTCCTTGAAGCCGTCAAGCGCATCCTTGCTTACGCCAAGTTTTTAAATGATGCTTGTACACCCAAGCGTAAGCCAAGACCTCAAGCACCTAGGAAGGTTGTGCTCTCCGAACAAGAAAGTTCCATAATATCAAGCAACCTTCCGCTCAAGCAAACTGACCCAGGAGCGCCCCTGATTTCCTGCAATATCGGGGACATGACATTTGATAGAGCGCTCCTGGACTTAGGTGCTTCTATCAATCTGATTCCAACAACCCTGTACCACCAATTTGGTTTCGGAGAGTTGACATCAACCCCTGTCACCATCCAGCTGGCTAATAGATCAGTGAAAACCCTGAAGGGGGTTGTTGAGGACGTGATTGTACGGGTCAAGGACTTCTATTTCCCGGTTGACTTCTTGGTTCTTGATATGGAAGTCCCTGAAAAATTACAAAACACACCCATAATCTTAGGTAGACCTCTCTTAACTACGGCTAAGGCAAACATTGATTGTGACACGGGATGTATGGAAAGCACCTTCGGGGATAGGAAAATGCAATTGGATATTTTCCCGGCGATAAAGTCTTTTGATTGCGATTGTGTTGAGGAACACGATCCCGTGGAAACTCTAGTCGAGGAATGCCTCACCCTTAGCTCTGTCTCAGACCACCAAACTCGTAATGACTGCTCTGACCCGTCACCATCACTACCTGTGGACGTCTGATAACGTCAGGTTTTCGACCGGTTTCGGTTATATCGTTGTAGTAAAGCCGGTTGTTACCAACGTTTTCATATAAAATTTTTTACTCGGAAAAATAAAAGAGTTCCCGAGGTCGAACTCAGGGAGCAAGTTGTATTCTAGAGATATACAAGTTCTATTACAAAAATAAAGAGAGAGAGAGAGATGAAAATTTGGCTTCTTCTTCTTTTCTTCTTTTTTTCCTCTTTGTCTTTGGTTCTTCCTGTTCTTTGTTCTTCTTCTTCTTCTTCTTCTTCTGCTTTCTTCAGATCTTCCTCTTTGTCTTTGGTTCTTCCTGTTCTTCTTCTTCTTCTTCTTCTTCTTTTTCCTCTGCTTTCTTCAGATTTTCCCCTCGTGCTCTTCTTCTGTTCTTCCTTGTTTCCTTTCTTTCTTTTTCGTCAGATCGTCTTCTTCTTTTCTTGCTTCTTGCTTCTCTTCATTCCTTCTTCTTCTTTGTCTGCTGACCTTCCGTCGTCTGCGCCAGTGCTGAGACGACTTAACAATGCCTTCGCTACAGTGCAGCAGCTCCTTCTTCTTCAGCGGGTCTGCTTCTTCTTCTTTGGCCTGCACACTTCAGAGTTTATTCGTCAAGGCAAAAACCTACTCTACCCCCCTCCCCCGCGTATCTCTCTCTCTGAAATCACTCTTCGGAAGCTCTCCCAGAGCGCTACCGGGTAATCGGGTTCGGGTCAGGCCCGGGTCCAGGCCCACCGGCGTGCGTGGTGGGCGAGGAGTGCAGGTCAGTCTAATCGGGTCGGGCCAGGTCCGCGGAGCGTGGTCACGGACGAGGCCGAGTCGGGTCGGGTCGGGTGAGAGGGACCTCACCCCGTGGTAACTGAGGCAAACAGCATAAGGCAGTTTTTGCCTTTATGCATCCGCGTGCCTTCGAGAGATTCCGAGGTGGGACTAAATGTCCCACCCCAATTCTCTCACGCCTGCAGCAGGGATGGTGCTCCCAATTGCATCGGCTGTTGAGGCGCACAGCTCCAATTGAGGGCCAGGGTGTGTGCGCGAGACTCTTCCGCGCTGGCCGTGGCTTTTCAACCTGGGATATCTCGGCTTGAAGCAACCTCGAGCAGGCTTCGAGCTTCCTCGCCAATGGCGGTCAAGGCCTGGAACCTGAAATCAATAGCACGGCCTCTCGGCCAAATCAGACAGGCGGGGGACCTTCGCCGTGGCCCGGCGAAGGTGGTCAGGGGGTCTGCAGGGGGCGAGATGGGGCTGTCTGGTCGTCCTAGGTCAAACTGTGAGCGAGGGAGTGGGTGTGTTCGGTGGGTCTGCAGAGGGTGTTTGGTGGGAAGTGGAGGGGCGGAAGAGGATCAGGGTGAGGAGGCGGAGGTTCTGCGGTGGTCGGCGAGCCGTGTGGGTCGCTGAGGTGATGGGAGCGGCTCGCCGGAGGGTGGTCGGAGGCGGAGAGGATGAGGGTGAACAGGGTCGGTAGAGGGCTTAATTGACTAAATCGAAAGCGGGGAAAGAAAGAGGAGAAGAAGGGGAGTAAGTCTAACTTAACTGCAGGGACGAAGGGGGAGGAACAGGGCGACAGTCGTATCGACTGTCGCCGGAGAAGACGATGCTCAGGGAGAGGGGCGGCGGCGAGCAGAAGGCTGGAGAGGCGCCAGCTGGGTGCGGCGTGGCGCGGGAAGAGCAGGGGAGGAGGTCTCTGCTGCTGGTAGTGCGGCAGAGCGACGAGGTGGAGGGGGAGGAAGTCGCCGGAGCTGGTGAGCGTCTGCCGGAGAAAGAAGAGAAGAAAGCTGGGGGTTTTCTCCGTCAGGTCCAGGCTGCCTTCGTCGGTGGAGCGGCGGGGGGTATTTATAGGGTTGAAGCAGGGAGGAAGGCGGAGGGAGACGACGTGTCTCCCTCGCCGGAGAATGGTCGGAATATGAACCCATACCGTCCGTGCGTTCGCACGGCCGGTATGGGGGGCTACAATGACCATGGGGGTGCTCCTGCGACGGCTGACGACGCAGGGCACCCCCGGTACACTTGCCAGGTCCTCCACCTCACCCTGCGCGGCGCCATGCTCCGCGCAAGGTCGCCGGAGCATGGTGCTGGCAGGGTTTTGCAGGAGGGACCTGTTTGCAAAGAACGAAGGAGAGTTAGGGGCCAAAATGCGAGGGTTCAAAAGTTGAGGGCCAAAGAGTAAATATATGAGGACCAAAGTGTGAAGTCGGTCAAGGAGGTTTCTTCTTAGGCTCAAGTTTTTATACATGACTAATTAGGACCTAAGGAATCTGATGGTGAATTTTATTTTCATATTAAACCTTGTTTGACCGGTCAATTTGCGCAAAAACCCAAATTAAGTTATTAATTGGGCATGGTTCTCAATGTAGGTCAAAATGGGTTCTAAAGGCCACATTGATGGTTCTAAACCCCAGAGATTATTTTTCTATGAATTTTAGAGGGTTTATTCTATTTTTATTTTGCCTCGAACCTTGTGAATTGAAGTGGGTTGTTTTAGGGTTACAGATTATCATTTGGTTCCTTGGAAGTGCTGTAGCCCTTGCTAGATCATCTCATCCCACTTTTATTCTTATTAAGCTGTTTTGACCTATGTTTGGGCCCTGAATTACCCTGTATGCAGATTATACTGGTAAAATTGCACTTTTACCCCTTATGACTTGTTTTCTTTTCAAACTCAGAATTCTCTGAGTTAAGCTTTTCCTTGAGATATGTAGGAGCTTTTATCCTTTGTATTGGGTCAAAATGAGCTAGTTATGGCTCATGATGAGGTTCTCATCATACCCCCATGCCTAGCTTTTGCTAGTCCCTTAGCAAAAAAAAACTTAAGGTTTCAACCCTTGTTCTAGACCATGAAGTTTTCAATGGTTTTAGATAAGTGCCTTTTTATTTGAGCATAGATTAGGTTAGAATGCTGACCATAGGCCTAAAAGATACTCTAGTACCAATCAAGATCCAAATCTGTCTAGCCTTAGCCTCAGTCTTTTAGCAAAGGTTTTTAAGGCCCACAAGAACTAACCTAAGGTTTATTGGACTTCGTGGTTAAAGCACCCGTGCTTGAAATGATTTTAGCCCTGGCTCAGTTCGCAGTGCGTTTTGTAAGAGAGAGATAGAAAGTTTTTTCTGTTTGGAGAGTTTTCTCTCTCTTTTTCTTTTTAGTTCTAGTCTAGGATTGGCTTTTCAACACGGTCTGTATCAGATTCCTTGCTCCCATCATCAATCCTCAAGGGTTCCTGGCGATCGATGCTTCGAGATAGCACCGCCCATGGCAACCCCCGGAACCCTGGCTATTGAGATTTCGAGATAATCCCATCCATGGTATTCCGTGGCCGAATCCAGACCCTGGCAATTGACACTTCGAGATAATGCCATCCATGGAATCTGAACCAGCAGAGTGCTTACATGCCCCCCGTAGGATATGTAAATATCCTAAGAGACAAGCACCGAGGAGATGATATTTTGTTACGCATCTTTGAGGGGATTTCCCGCCTCTCCGCGCTGGGAACTCGTCCAAATCAACTTGTGTTGATCGGCCATTCCTATTCTAGGTGTTCTTTTCAGATTTTTGCGACGCTTCTGCGTGATTCTGATTTTTACGCTTACTGAACCAGGCTGTGTGTGAGATTAGGGTGCTTAGGTTACTGAGTCCCGTAAACCAAAAATTAGTTAACGAGGCCGAATACTCCCTAAGCCTTAGACCTAATACTTCAGCTTTTCATTTTCCTCAACCTCTTGAGGAGTGTCCAGATCTTAATGGGTACTAAGAGTCTATTCAAGAATGCCTAAGGTTTGCATTCTTACTAATCTCATTGTGCACTTTTCAGTTATTTTCTTGAATGAGGTCTAGAACTTAGGTTAATTCCTTAGTTCCTTACTAATGACTATCAACTTTTCTTATAATTTTGTGCTCCTTTTTCATTTTGTTTCTTCTCTCCTTCACGAAATTTTTCTTCTCCTCTTTTCCTCTTATTCTTTTTCGAAAAATTTTTTAATTTTTATGGTATTTTTGGCATATGTGAATTTTTTTGTTTGAAACCTTTTCTTACAAGTTTTTGCACTTTCCTACCCCCCCATGCCTAAGATTTGCAATGTCCTCATTGTAACCTAGGGGGTCTTAGTTCAGGGTGAACTTCGAGTGCTGAAAGGTGTCAGAACAAGTTTCAGGTTTTCAAAGAGAATGACGGGCTGCCTCCCGTTAAGCGCTGAGTTTTACGCCATCGGCTGGGCGCAATAAGCTCAAGGGGAAAGGAGGATATGAGATGCCTCAGCCAAATCAGTAGAAGTTACATCAATGAACGGCTTGAGTCTTTGACCATTCACGATGAAAGGTTCAGAATCGTGGCTGAGTGGACTGATTTCGATTGCTCCATTTCCAAAAACCTGTCGGACCAAATATGGTCCGACCCACTTAGATCTCAGTTTTCCTGGGAAGAGTTTGAGTCGGGCATCAAAGAGTAGGACCTTTTGACCAGGATGAAAGATCTTTCTCGAGATGTGTTTGTCGTGGAAGGCTTTAACCCGCTCCTTGTAGATTTGCGAGTTCTCGTACGCGTCTGTGCGTAATTCATCGATCTCGCTGATTTGGAGTTTTCTGTGGGTCCCAGCCTTGGAAAGATCTAGATTACAGTTCCGTACTGCCCAATAGGCTTTATGCTCCAGTTCGACGGGAAGGTGGCATGCCTTTCCGTACACCAATCTAAAGGGAGACATGCCCAATTGGGTCTTGTGGGCGGTCCTATAGGCCCACAATGCTTCCGGAAGTCGGGACGACCAGTCCTTCCTGTCAGGTCGAACAGTGACCTGTAGGATTTTCTTGATCTCCCGATTCGACAGCTCAGCTAGACCATTAGTTTGGGGGTGGTAAGGAGTAGAGATTCGGTGAGACACCCCGTATTTGGTCATCAGTGACCTAAACTGAGCATTTGTGAAATGGGTCCCCCCATCAGAGATTATTGCACGAGGAATCCCGAACCTTGAGAAAATTTGTTGATGAATGAATTTGAGAACGATTTTGTGATCACAGGTTCGGGTCGGTATGGCTTCGATCCATTTGGACACGTAGTCCACAGCCAACAGAATGTATTCAAAACCATCCGAAACAGGAAAGGGGCCCATAAAATCAATCCCCCAAACATCAAAGATTTCGCATACTAGAATCGGTTGCATAGGCATCATGTCGCGATGGCTCATGTTGCCCAAAGTCTGGCAACGACTGCATGCCTTGCAATGACTGTATGCGTCTTTGAACAGTGTGGGCCAGAAAAAGCCGCACTGGAGGACTTTTGATGCGGTTTTATGCCCGGCAAAATGGCCACCGCATGCCTGGTCATGGCAGAAAGAGAGGATATTGTTGACTTCCCCTTCCGGGATACATCTCCGGATGATCTGATCGGCACCTATGCGGAAGAGGTACGGGTCTTCCCACATGTAATACTTGGCATCGGAGCGTAATTTGTCTTTCTTGGCCTTCGGCCAATCGGACGGGGTCTGATGAGATGCCAAGTAATTTACAATATTAGCAAACCATGGAAGGCTAGTACCAATAGTCAGCAGGTGCTCATCGGGAAAATGCTCAGTGATGGGTCCGGAAGGGTCTATCATTTCAGAAGGAAGACGGGACAAGTGATCAGCTACCACGTTTTGTTTTCCCGCTTTATCGCGAATCTCGAGGTCAAATTCTTGCAACAGCAAGATCCATCGGATCAATCGAGGTTTCGCGTCCTTCTTTGCAAGGAGATGCCTCACAGCCGTGTGATCCGAGTATATGATGACATGGGAACCCAGGAGGTATGATCTGAATTTCTCTAAGGCAAATACTACAGCTAGCAGCTCTTTCTCAGTAACTGTATAGTTACGCTGAGCCTCATCGAGTGTTTTGCTGGCGTAGTAAATGACCACAGGTTTCTTGTCATTTTTCTGCCCCAAAACCGCTCCTACAGCGAAGTCGGATGCATCACACATGATCTCAAAGGGTTGAGACCAATCAGGGGACTGTAGGATCGGGGCTTGGGTGACTCGGTCACGCAGGATTTCAAATGCTTGAGTGCATTCCTTGGAGATTTCGAAGGGAACATCCTTGGAGAGAAGAGTGGTCAGGGGGCGTGCGATTTTTGAAAAATCAGGGATAAATCGTCGATAAAAACCGACATGCCCTAAAAAGGATTGGATGTCCCTGATCGAGCTAGGCATGGGAAGGCGAGAAATCAGATTAACCTTAGCTCGATCCACTTGGATACCTTTCTCCGAAATTGAGTGTCCCAGGACAATTCCCTCAGGCACCATGAAATGGCTCTTTTCCCAGGAAAGAACCAAATTCACGTCGATGCACCGCCTGAGTATCTGGACCAAGTGCTGGAGGCAATCGTCGAATGATGCTCCGAAAACTGAAAAGTCATCCATGAAGACTTCCAGATAATCACCTACCATATCTGAGAATATGGCAAGCATGCATCGCTGAAAAGTAGCGGGTGCATTGCAAAGACCAAAAGGCATCCTTCGGAAAGCGTATGTTCCGAAGGGGCAGGTGAATGTGGTCTTTTCTTGGTCCTCAGGATGGATTGCCACCTGGTTATAACCGGAGTACCCGTCAAGAAAGCAGAAGAACCTATTTCCCGCTAGTTTTTCGAGAATTTGATCAATGAAGGGTAGTGGGAAATGATCCTTCTTCGTGGAGGAATTGAGTCGACGGTAATCTATACAGACTCTCCACGAGTTGGCTAATCGGGTAGGAATGATTTCTCCGGTCTCAGTCGTTATAGTGGTGAGTCCTGCCTTTTTAGGCACGACCTGAATCGGGCTCACCCAACGACTATCGGAGATCGGGTAGATGATCCCGGCATCTAACCACTTGATGATCTCCTTTTTCACGACCTCCTGCAGATTGGGGTTTAAGCGTCTCTGCATTTCACGAGAAGGTCGTGTGCCCTCTTCTGAATAGATATGATGAGTACAATAAGAGGGACTTATTCCAGTCAAATCATCGAGAGTCCATCCGATGGCTCTGCGATGTTGCTGGAGGACAACAATCAGACGGGATTCCTGTTCAGGATTGAGGTTGGAATTGATGATCACAGGAAGGGTCTGATTAGAACCCAAAAAGATGTATTTCAAATGAGCAGGAAGGGGTTTCAGTTCAAGGATGGGGTTTTCAGCAGCAGCGGGTGGTTCAGTATAGATGTGAGGTTCAAGGGTGGGAGTTACTGGGTTGTTCACATCCGGATTGGACTCCTCTATTTGCGGGTCAAGATCCTTCTGTGGTTGATGAGGAATACTCAAGTCATTCTGGAGGTGTGATTCATCAACCAAAGTCTTGATGTCACAAATTTGCTCGATGACGCCGCAATTAATTCCTTGTTGGGCCTTAAATATATCAATTTTCAGTGTTTGATCTCCAAACTTAAGCTCTATTTGGCCCTCCTCACAGCTGATGTTGGCTCTAGCAGTAGCCAAGAAAGGTCTTCCTAGAATGATTGGTGTATCCCTAGGGTTCTCAGGTGCATCCATGTCTAAGACTATAAAGTCCACTGGAAAATAGAAATCCCGTACTCTTACGATAACATCCTCGAGAATCCCTTTTGGTGACTTTATAGATCGATCTGCTAATTGTAATGTCACCTCAGTTGGTTTCAGCTCAGATTCTTCCAGATGGTCAAGTAAGGATGTGGGTATCAGATTTATAGATGCACCTAAGTCTAATAATGCTCTGTCCAATTGGGTACCACCTATCTTACAGGAGATCAGGGGAGTTCCAGGATCTTTTGCCTTGGGTGGGAGTCTACTAAGGATTACAGAGCTGGCTTGCTCTGACAGAACAATTGGGCTCCCTCCCTTGGTTCGCGGCTTACGCTGGGGTGTACATATATTCTTTAGAAATCGTGCGTAAGCTGGTACGTGGCGGATTGCATCCATCAAGGGGATGTTTATGTGGACCTGCTCAAAGAGCTTGACCAGGTCCTCCTCAGGGGCCACGGGTTTGGTGGTCTTCTTTCCCTTGGTCAGGGCTTCGGGAAACGGGATCTTGGTTGGTTCCTCTAGGATAGGTCCTGGTTGTGGGTCTGGAACAGCGGTACCTTGGATAACTATCCTAGGGTCATGATTATCAGGCTGGGCGTGGTTTGGATAATGCTGGTCCTGAGTTGTCTTACCACTACGTGTTGTTACAGAATTTAATCCGGCCTGATTTTGGTTTGGATTTGGTAGGAGGGGTGGCTGCTGCTGAAATCCCGTACGAGAAGTAGAGGCTTCCATCTCGTCTGGAGATGGAGCAGTGGGGGCCTGATAAATCCATTGAGCTTGGCCTAAATTTGGATTCATAACGCGCTTCTGGGTTGGCACGTTATTTGGGTTAGGAAGGGGTTGGGAAGGGAGTGTGCCTGGCTGGCGAGAATTTGCCAACTGGGCCAGCTGAGTTTTAACTTCAGTAAGCTCATCCTTGTGCTGTTTTTGAATGGCCGCATTCGATTTTTGAATGTCAGCCAGAGTCTGAAGGATTAAGGACATTTGATCTTGATTTGGCCCTGATGGATAAGTAGGGTTGGGCCGAGGCTGAGGCGGCTGGTAGTGATGAGAGGGCTGTGGGCGGGACTGAAAAGGTGGTCTTTGGGTTTGAGAATTTCCCGCCCACTGAAAATTTGGATGGTTTCGCCATCCAGGGTTGTAAGTGTTGGAGAATGGGTCGTTCTGGATGGCGTTGAGGTCCTCGCAGGTCTGAGGAACCTCCTGAGAATCAGGGAAAGGGGGAATGGAGTTCCCCCGGCTGGTGAAGAAAGGATCGGATGATCTTCCAGTCCAAGAATCAGATGGGGATGGATATGGATCCATCCCAGGGGAGGATCGGTGTAGGATGTTTTGCACAGTCTCCTGTGTGGAAGGAGGTTGTGCAAAGGAGTTACGCGCAGAGGTGGCTCGCTGCAAGTGCTGAGTCAGCTCATCCACCTTCTTTTCAATAATTGAGACCTTGTCCAATCGACTGGCCATTAATTCCAGGTCGACTGATGCGGACAGGCCCTGCGTCTCATGTGCTCCCTTAAGATTCGTCGCTGCGCGGGTATTCGTCCTGTCGAATAATCCCATGGAGTCATTGTTGATGGAGTTCTCGCACATGTTTTCGAGAATCTCCCATACGGTGTCTTCATGTTGACCCATGATGTTTCCTCCGCAGGTTGCATTGACGAAAAGGCGGATGTCCTCACGGAGTCCCTGGTAAAAAGATTGGACTTGTTCCCATTTAGGAACTCCGTGATGGGGGCACTTCCTCATGAGATCCTGAAAACGATCCCATGCCTCATGGAGAGGTTCTCCTGATTGTTGAGTGAAGTGTGTAATCTGATGGCGCAAGGCGTTGGTCCGACCAACGGGAAAGAACTTTTTCAAAAACTCGGATTGAAGTTCTTCCCAAGTGTTGATCGGCCGGGTCTGAGTTTGATACCAATGGGCGGCCTTGTCCATAAGAGAAAAGGAGAACATCTTCATGAGAAGAATATCCCGATTTTGCGCATCTGATCCAAAAGTGTGGGCCAGATGCTTAAGCTGTTTGATGTGCTGGAAGGGATCTTCAGAATTAAGCCCATGGAATTTAGGTATAGCGTGAATCATGTTGGGCTTTAGTTCGGAATCAGGTCCTCCAATCGGGATTCTAACTCGAGGCTCAATTGCCACCGCAGCAGGATTGTAGTGGTCCCGCATCATAGGACGCTGTGGTGGGTGCACGAAGTTTTGGAAGAGGTCATTGAGTCGCTGGAGCTGGTGTTCCAGATTATTTTCTTCCTCAACTGGCTGAGCCATGATGGGGGAAGAAGAAGAGCTTGGTTCTGAATCAGAAGAGAGAATAATGTGAGGGTGTTGCTGCACAAACACGGGCGTCGAGGCTTGGCCTTGACGAGAGTAAATTTCTAAAGGAGGTCTTAAGGGTGGTCTTAGAGACCTCCTTCCGTACATGCACAGTTGGGAGAGGTAAGTTTAGAAGGTGATGGACCCAATCAAGACACCCAAAAATGTGTTGGGTGACTATAGAGGTGCGGGGCAGATGGACCCCTTGATCAGAAAGATCGTCCACCTGAGAATTACCTGGGCAGCCAGAGAGGGAGAGTCCCGCGAAGACCCCTACACGGTAGAGCGTCCCCACGGGTTACAGGGTTTCCCCCACCCGACCTCTCTTGTCACTGCGGTTCCAGGTAGACCAGAATGGGGATCTTGACCTCTTAAGTCTACCAATTTTAAGATCAGGGTGCTTAAGGTTTCACTTGAACTTTAGTCTTTTTAAGTGCAAAGAGTGACCTAATTTAAGGTTGGTTAACCCAAGGGGTCAACTTTACCTATTGTTTTCTTTAAGAGCTTTTAGGTCCTGTCTTTTAGGGTTCAAGTGTTTAGAGAGAGCCAATTGTTTAGGATTTTTCTTGTATAGGTATTTTCAGACAAGGGCTTGGGCACACTTCATTTGGTTTTCTCAATTCTTGAGTTAAGTAGTGTGTCTCTAAATCCCTAGTGTTGGATCCTAGGTTGGCTCTACTTGGTCCAGTTAATTCTTTGTTGGGTAATTAGGGCTCAAGCAAGAATGTGTTAGCCCTTAAATACCCTTGATAGTGTGCAGAAATAATGAGTTGAAAACATGCAACTTTTATGGTTACTAAATATGGAAGACAGGTTAGCCCTATATTGCTTGTTCTTTTCTTTTCTTTCTCTTTAGAGTGTAGGGGTTAATAGTGAGAGAAAAGATTTACCTGTCTTCGGAGTGGTTGTCGTGTGGTTGCTTGTCTTCTTGAGTTCCTGTAGCTGCACAAAAGAGAGGAGATTATCAGAAATTAAAAGATACAGGAATGTTTACCTCTAGAATTAGCCGTTGCTCCCCGGCAACGGCGCCAAAATGATAACGTCAGGTTTTCGACCGGTTTCGGTTATATCGTTGTAGTAAAGCCGGTTGTTACCAACGTTTTCATATAAAATTTTTTACTCGGAAAAATAAAAGAGTTCCCGAGGTCGAACTCAGGGAGCAAGTTGTATTCTAGAGATATACAAGTTCTATTACAAAAATAAAGAGAGAGAGAGAGATGAAAATTTGGCTTCTTCTTCTTTTCTTCTTTTTTTCCTCTTTGTCTTTGGTTCTTCCTGTTCTTTGTTCTTCTTCTTCTTCTTCTTCTTCTGCTTTCTTCAGATCTTCCTCTTTGTCTTTGGTTCTTCCTGTTCTTCTTCTTCTTCTTCTTCTTCTTTTTCCTCTGCTTTCTTCAGATTTTCCCCTCGTGCTCTTCTTCTGTTCTTCCTTGTTTCCTTTCTTTCTTTTTCGTCAGATCGTCTTCTTCTTTTCTTGCTTCTTGCTTCTCTTCATTCCTTCTTCTTCTTTGTCTGCTGACCTTCCGTCGTCTGCGCCAGTGCTGAGACGACTTAACAATGCCTTCGCTACAGTGCAGCAGCTCCTTCTTCTTCAGCGGGTCTGCTTCTTCTTCTTTGGCCTGCACACTTCAGAGTTTATTCGTCAAGGCAAAAACCTACTCTACCCCCCTCCCCCGCGTATCTCTCTCTCTGAAATCACTCTTCGGAAGCTCTCCCAGAGCGCTACCGGGTAATCGGGTTCGGGTCAGGCCCGGGTCCAGGCCCACCGGCGTGCGTGGTGGGCGAGGAGTGCAGGTCAGTCTAATCGGGTCGGGCCAGGTCCGCGGAGCGTGGTCACGGACGAGGCCGAGTCGGGTCGGGTCGGGTGAGAGGGACCTCACCCCGTGGTAACTGAGGCAAACAGCATAAGGCAGTTTTTGCCTTTATGCATCCGCGTGCCTTCGAGAGATTCCGAGGTGGGACTAAATGTCCCACCCCAATTCTCTCACGCCTGCAGCAGGGATGGTGCTCCCAATTGCATCGGCTGTTGAGGCGCACAGCTCCAATTGAGGGCCAGGGTGTGTGCGCGAGACTCTTCCGCGCTGGCCGTGGCTTTTCAACCTGGGATATCTCGGCTTGAAGCAACCTCGAGCAGGCTTCGAGCTTCCTCGCCAATGGCGGTCAAGGCCTGGAACCTGAAATCAATAGCACGGCCTCTCGGCCAAATCAGACAGGCGGGGGACCTTCGCCGTGGCCCGGCGAAGGTGGTCAGGGGGTCTGCAGGGGGCGAGATGGGGCTGTCTGGTCGTCCTAGGTCAAACTGTGAGCGAGGGAGTGGGTGTGTTCGGTGGGTCTGCAGAGGGTGTTTGGTGGGAAGTGGAGGGGCGGAAGAGGATCAGGGTGAGGAGGCGGAGGTTCTGCGGTGGTCGGCGAGCCGTGTGGGTCGCTGAGGTGATGGGAGCGGCTCGCCGGAGGGTGGTCGGAGGCGGAGAGGATGAGGGTGAACAGGGTCGGTAGAGGGCTTAATTGACTAAATCGAAAGCGGGGAAAGAAAGAGGAGAAGAAGGGGAGTAAGTCTAACTTAACTGCAGGGACGAAGGGGGAGGAACAGGGCGACAGTCGTATCGACTGTCGCCGGAGAAGACGATGCTCAGGGAGAGGGGCGGCGGCGAGCAGAAGGCTGGAGAGGCGCCAGCTGGGTGCGGCGTGGCGCGGGAAGAGCAGGGGAGGAGGTCTCTGCTGCTGGTAGTGCGGCAGAGCGACGAGGTGGAGGGGGAGGAAGTCGCCGGAGCTGGTGAGCGTCTGCCGGAGAAAGAAGAGAAGAAAGCTGGGGGTTTTCTCCGTCAGGTCCAGGCTGCCTTCGTCGGTGGAGCGGCGGGGGGTATTTATAGGGTTGAAGCAGGGAGGAAGGCGGAGGGAGACGACGTGTCTCCCTCGCCGGAGAATGGTCGGAATATGAACCCATACCGTCCGTGCGTTCGCACGGCCGGTATGGGGGGCTACAATGACCATGGGGGTGCTCCTGCGACGGCTGACGACGCAGGGCACCCCCGGTACACTTGCCAGGTCCTCCACCTCACCCTGCGCGGCGCCATGCTCCGCGCAAGGTCGCCGGAGCATGGTGCTGGCAGGGTTTTGCAGGAGGGACCTGTTTGCAAAGAACGAAGGAGAGTTAGGGGCCAAAATGCGAGGGTTCAAAAGTTGAGGGCCAAAGAGTAAATATATGAGGACCAAAGTGTGAAGTCGGTCAAGGAGGTTTCTTCTTAGGCTCAAGTTTTTATACATGACTAATTAGGACCTAAGGAATCTGATGGTGAATTTTATTTTCATATTAAACCTTGTTTGACCGGTCAATTTGCGCAAAAACCCAAATTAAGTTATTAATTGGGCATGGTTCTCAATGTAGGTCAAAATGGGTTCTAAAGGCCACATTGATGGTTCTAAACCCCAGAGATTATTTTTCTATGAATTTTAGAGGGTTTATTCTATTTTTATTTTGCCTCGAACCTTGTGAATTGAAGTGGGTTGTTTTAGGGTTACAGATTATCATTTGGTTCCTTGGAAGTGCTGTAGCCCTTGCTAGATCATCTCATCCCACTTTTATTCTTATTAAGCTGTTTTGACCTATGTTTGGGCCCTGAATTACCCTGTATGCAGATTATACTGGTAAAATTGCACTTTTACCCCTTATGACTTGTTTTCTTTTCAAACTCAGAATTCTCTGAGTTAAGCTTTTCCTTGAGATATGTAGGAGCTTTTATCCTTTGTATTGGGTCAAAATGAGCTAGTTATGGCTCATGATGAGGTTCTCATCAACGTCTATAAGGCTGATTACCATCACACAACACCATTTGAGGAGATTGATGTTGATCAACTCCCGCCTTTTCCCTTTCCATCAATTGTGGTTCCACCCGCACTTGAACTTAAGCCATTGCCTAAGAATCTCAAGTATGTCTTCCTGGGACCTGACCAGACCTTCCCGGTGATTATTAATTCTCATCTAACCAAGGATCAGGAACTCAGGTTGACCGCGACCCTTTCAGAACATCGGGCCGCCATTGGTTGGACCATTTCTAACTTAAGAGGAATTAGCCCCACCTATTGCACCCATAAGATTTACCTAGAAGACGGGGCACGACCCTCTCACCAGATGCAGAGACGTTTAAACCCAAACATGCGGGAGGTCGTTAAGAAAGAAGTTATCAAATGGCTTGATGCCGACACATCTATCCTATCTTCAATAGCCCCTGGGTGAGCCCCACTCAAGTGGTTCCAAAGAAAGCTGGGCTCACCGTTGTCACCAATGATCATGGCAAATCCATCCCCACCCACACCACTACCGCATGGCGGGTGTGTATTGATTATAGGAAGCTCAATGAAGCCACTAAGAAGGATTATTTCCCCTTGCTATTCATTGACCAAATCTTTGAAAGATTGGCAGGGCAGAAGTATTTTTGCTTCCTGGATGGATATAACCAAGTCGCAATTGCTCTAGAGGATCAAGAAAAGACCACATTCACTTGCCTGTATGGCACGTTTGCATTCTGTCGAATGCCGTTCGGGTTATGCAACGCATCTGCGACCTTCTAGCGTTCCATGCTAGCCATTTTTTCAGAAATGGTGGGTAAATACTTAGAGGTCTTTATGGATGATTTCTCTGTATTTGGGAATTCATTCAACCATTGTCTGAGCAACTTGAAGAAATCTTGAAACGATGTATCAAGGTTAATCTGGTGCTAAGTTGGGAAAAGAGCCATTTTATGGTTCAAGAAGGAATTGTCCTCGGTCATATCGTATCGCATAGGGGCATCGGGGTAGATTGGGCTAAGGTTGATTTGATTTCCAAACTCCCTCCACCTGGCTCGATCCGACAGATCCGCTCATTTCTGGGACATGTTGGCTTCTACTGAAGGTTCATTAAAGACTTTTCCAAGCTTTCCAAACTCTTGACCGACCTTCTAGCCAACGATGCCATATTCCACATGTCTTCTGATTGCATCCAGGCTTATCACACCCTTCGAGTCTCCACAGCACCTGTACTTCAGCCCCCGGACTTGTCCCAAGACTTTGAGATTATGTGTGATGCATCAGATTTTGCCATAGGCGCTATCCTGGGACAAAGGCAAGACAAGAAGCCTGTGGTGATCTACTACGCGAGCAAAATGTTGGATGAGGCCCAACAAAATTATACGGTCACAGAGAAAGAGTTGCTCGCTGTAGTCTTTGGACTTGAAAAGTTCCAATCATACTTGTTGGGATCCCACGTGACTGTTTACATTGACCATTCAGCCACCTGGCACCTGTTGGCTAAGAAGGACGCAAAGCCCAGGCTCATCAGATGGATCCTGCTTTTGCAGGAATTTGACCTGGAAATCCGTGACAAGGCCGGATCGAAGAATGTGGTGGCTGACCACTTGTCTAGACTTCATCCAGACCACATTGGACCCTCCCTACCTCTATCTGATGCCTTCCCCGATGAACACATTCTGGTTGTGCAAGACAAGAGACTGCCATGGTATGTTGACTACGTCAACTACCTAGTTGTAGGACAAACCCTGCACAGTTGGTCCAGACAGCAATGGGACAGGTTCTTGGCTGAGGCTAAGCACTATTTCTGGGATGATCCCATGCTGTTTCGCCTCTGTGCTGGCCAGATCATCAGGAGGTGTATCCCCGAGAACGAAGTTCAAAGTGTGCTTTCCTTCTGTCATGACCAGGCTTGTGGTGGCCACTTCTCTGGAAAGAAAACTACTGCAAAGGTTCTGCAGTTTGGATTTTACTGGCCGTCCCTATTTAAGGATGCACACAACTTTGCCAGGACTTGCTCACGCTGCCAAACGTTGGGGACCATGACCAAGAAAGATATGATGCCCCTCCAGCCCATTTTGATTGTCGAAATCTTCGACGTCTGGGGTATCGATTTTATGGTCCCCTTTCCACCATCCAACGGCTTCAAGTACATCCTAGTCTCAGTAGACTATGTTTCCAAATGGATTGAAGTTGTCACTACCCGCCGATGCGATCACAGGACTGTCATGGACTTTGTTAAGCAGAACATCTTTTCCCAGTTTGGAATACCCAAGGCCATGATCAGTGATGGTGGAAGCCATTTTATCCATTCCCAATTCTGTGCCCTACTTAGAAAATATGGGGTGAACCACCGCATTGCTACCCCGTATCATCCACAAACAAATGGGCAGACTGAGGTCTCAAATAGACAAATCAAGAATATTTTACAAAAGACTGTGAGACCTGACAGGAAAGACTGGTCCACACGACTAGATGATGCCCTGTGGGCATACAGGACCGCTTTCAAGACCCCGATAGGCATGTCGCCTTATCGCTTGGTCTTTGGCAAAGCCTGCCATCTTCCTGTCAAATTGGAACACCGGGCTTACTGGGCTGTCAAGCAATGTAACATGGATTCCCAGTTAGCCGGTGAGCAGAGGATGCTCCAATTATCTGAGCTCGAAGAAATTCGTCGGGACGCCTTTAAAAATAGTCGACTGTATAAGGAGAAAATGAAAGCCGTCCACGACCGACTCATTCATAGAAAAACCTTTGAGCCTAACCAGCAAGTCTGGCTGTTTGACGCCCGCCTAAAACTCTTCCCGGGGAAACTCAAGTCCAAATGGACAAGACCATTTCGGGTGGTTAAGCCCTACTCTAATGGGGCGGTTGAAAGCGCTGATCCTAACACTGGGCACACTTTTACAGTTAATGGTCAAAGATTGAAGCACTTCCTAGCCCAGGTTCCCCCAAATGAGAGTGTCACCCTCGTTGAGGGATGACACGAAACACCGCCCAGCTGGAGGCGTTAAACTCAGCGCTTCCTGGGAGGCAACCCAGAGGATTCAGACTGATCCGATATTTTACGTCACTCAGGTACTATCTTTTTGAACCCCTATGCATCCATGTATTTGCCAATGAGGACATTGTCCAACTTAAGCATTGGGGGGGTGGTAAATTGCACAATCCTGAGCTCATTTAATCAGTCTGAATAAAATAAAATTAAAAAAAAAATGAATTTAGGAAGGAACTTAGGCATTAGAAACTTGTCAATTGTGAGAAATAATACAAAAAGAACTTAAACACTTAGACTTTTCGGGCCTTCAGGCTTAATCAGCCTTGGTGTCCGTTAAAATATGGATTTAGCTTCGAATCCTTGCAACCTTAAACTATTCTAATCCACCTACTAAATAAGGTGATAAGTATACGACTTATCAACTCACCCTCTAACTCAGAAAAACTTTGAGTCTAAGCATCTGCACACATTTTTACACAGACTCACTCCTCGAAAATTTTGACAGAAATTGGGTAGCTAATGAACTCTCTAGGGTGGTATGGCTGGAAAGTTGTCGTGGGTAACAGCCCATTGGTAGGTTATCCAGAACCCAGCCATAGGACCATTTCTTCTTCATTGCCTCTAGGTACATTTGAGATCAGGGAAGCCACCTACGAAAAAAAAAGGGAGAAGAAAAGAAAATAAACCACACTTCACCGCACGAGTATGGCTGACAAGTGATCGTGGGTAACAGCCCATTGGTCGGTTGTCCAAAGCCCAGCTCAATAACTATACAAAAAAAGAACCAAAACACTTAAGGAAGAAGCGGGGAAGTAGTACAAGCCGGGGAGATATACACTGGAAAAATCCTTGTGTTGACCCCAATTAAAACAAACGTAGGGAGAAAGCTACCAATCAAACAAATACACCTTTAGGCAAATATATTTCCTCTTCCGGTCACCTAGGGGCGTAAAAACCCGAAGTCTGTCTGAATTACCGTTGAGTGTGTCTATCACAATCTTCACACCAAGATGCTTAGCACTTAGGGTTTTGACCGAGTTTTGGGTGGGTTGGGTAGCCGTAAAAAGTTACCAACCCACGCTGAATTCCGAAAAAATTCTAAAATATATATATATATATATATATACATATACATATGTATAGTTATATACATTAAAGCAAGGATTTGAGCGATCAGTATTTTGGAAGACACCCGGGCGCTGCTTAGTCTTTGTAGATTAAGATCTTAGTATATTTCCTCCTATTGACAAGTGACGAAGTGTCTAAGCAATTACTTCTTAAATTCTGAAAGAAAATAAAGGCTAGAATAAATCTTGCTAGGGACTAGCAAGGAGTAAGCATGGAGGTATGATAACACTGCATATGGGGGTGATAATTCTGTTAAATAGGGACCATCTTAAGAATAAAAGGCACAACATAAGTGGAATAGGAGCATTGCATGCATCATATACCAAGATTGCTTATAAAACTGTATTAATGGTCATTTGTGTAAGCACTTGTCAGAGTAGGCCTCAGATGAGCAATCGGATTGCACGGATGGATTCAGAACGACGGACGGAGTCCAACGGACTTAAGATCGGCCAAATCCGACATTCGGAGCTCCTACAATGGGCCCAAGAAGTTCTGATCGTTGATTTGATGATCAACGGCCCTCGTTGCGCCACGTCACCCCCCGCTCACCGCGCGCCACTCACTCCTTCAGCTGGAGATCAAATCTCGAACCGCACACCCGCCACTGTCGCCGCGACAAAGTAGCGGGCGTGGCGTAGCGGTTTGCGTGCACGCCCACACGCACGTGACGTGGGTTTGAGCTGCGCGGTGCGAGGAATTGAAGACGAAGAAGCGCGTGGCAAAATTGGGCCGCCCGATCAGCAATGGGTAGCCAAGATCGCGCCATGCGATGCACCCTCAAATAGCACGCGCGCACATGCGCACGAGGCGCGATCCAAGCGCGCCCAAGAGAGGATCTCAGCGGTCCGATCTTAGATCAGACGGCTCTCACGCAGCAGCCACGGATCAGGCGCGAAGAAGAACAGCGCGGGCGTGTGACCGGCGGGCTGGAGGGCCTCATCGACGCTTTTGGAAGGGCTTTAGCGACATCCTAGACGTCGCTAAAAGCCTTTCTTCTTTTAGAAAGCCCTTCTCCCTATTTAAACCCCCTCCAACCACTCATTCAAGGCATTCACTTCCCTTGCAACTACTCTACCCCTCTCTTAGCTAGCTTTAGGCCCTCTTGTAATCGTCGGATACGACGAGCCGCCGACGGAGCCTTCTCCACCACTGTGGCTGCCTCGCCCCTCTCTCTCTCTCTCTTCCTCTCTTTTAAGCTTTCCTTTACTTTTGTTTAAGCATGTATTTAATATTGTAAGCTGTGAACTAAAGCTGCATGATGAATGAAGTTACTTTCCGTTCAGTGTTTACTTTATTTCCTATTACGACCCGATTCCTGAATCCCTACGAGACACGAGAATTGGACCGACTCGACTGATCCCAAGACCCAGTCGTCCAACGAGAAAGTAACCAAAAGAGCAGTAAAAGAAACCACATTCACCATGTATACAACTAGCAGTAATAAAAGTACAGCAGTAAAGAAAAGAACTACTACAGTACACACCACCACAATAGTAAAGAAATAAACAGGTACATAAACATGATGCTTACAATAAAAGAGTACAGTAGTAATAGAAAATACTCACTACAACAGAAGGAAAGGTACAGTGGATACTACACAAGCAAAACTACTGGACTCTACTAGGCCCAGCACCCTCTGCAGCTGCCGGCTCTGGCTGCTCAACACCTGGTCCTGAAAAGGTGACAAAGGTGACACGTCAGCGAAACACTGAGTAAAGTGGCAACTAACTAGCTAGGAAAACAGTAAGGTGGACATGTAGCTGTTATTTTTAATTTCTTTCTTTATTTTCTATTTACTCATTCTTGAATTATTTCTCAGATCTTTCTCTTGATCTTGAATGTTCTTCGTGGGAACGATCTTGATTGCAGTCTTTTCCGAAAAGTAGAAGTAGCACGTGGTGCTCTCCTGGCCGAGAGAGTCCTCTGTGGTGGTCTTACCCTCAGTCAACCACCCCAAGGTCACTGACAGACGTAACGGTGACTACGGCACGCGCGATAAACGTATGGGTAGCTACCCCGCACTGGCACGCGGTCAGTCGTTTCCGTTAACGGGTGCGCCCAAAGCACAGCACGGAACCAGTACAGGGCAGAGCCCTCTCAGTAACAGGGGTCCAACCCCTCCACAGTAACCAAACAGGGGCCTTGCCCCTCCACAGTCCGCGCACCCTCGCCTGACTACCCTGGTTTGCCCCAGTGGGCCTAACAAGTCGGTGTGGGAGGCTAGCAAAACCCCGGGGCCCGTGGGGTGGCTAGTGCTCTTCCTACACTAGTAGCTCTCCCCGGTACTGTGTACTCGAGGGCCAAAAGTCAGTACAAAGTGGCCAGACCTAACCTCGGGTCCCTGGGGCGGCTATCTCCGCTCTGCACTAAACAGGGGGACAGTCGCTCTCCTTGGTACTCCATACTCAAGGGCCAACTCACTTCCCCAATTCTATTCCATTCACCTCTCAGGAGTTCTACACCTAATTCCCCGTAGGGTTCATACTCATATTTCTTTAACTAAGCCAATTTAGGTTTCATCATTTCAGCTTTATTTTCATATAGCCCATGTTCTCAACAGTTACTATCCATTCATAAACAAGCAACAGTTATCCAATTACAGGCAATTATCATTTTTTTCTTTCTATTTTTCCAAGACTGCAATTCATAAATTCACGACATTCGTTTCGGTATTTTCTATTCCTAGGTGTAACGACCTGGTTCCCGAGCCCCTACGAGACACGAGAACCGGATTGACTCAACTAATCCCAAGACCTAGTCGTCCAATGAGGAAGTAACCAAAAGAGCAGTAAAATAAACCACATTCAACATGAATATAACTAACAGTAAGAAAATACAGCAGCAAGGAAAGAAACTACTACAGTATATACCACCACAACAGTAGAACAACATTCATAACTAAATATGAACTGCAGGTAAAGAAAAGTACAGCGGAAACAAGAACTACTCACTATAACGGAACAAAAAGTGGTACAAGAAACAGTGGTAACTCTACTGGACCCTACTCGGCCCAGCGTCCTCTGCAGCCGCTGACCCTGGCTGCTCAACACCTGGTCCTGAAAGGTAACGAGTGTAACACGTCAACAAAACGCTGAGTAGAGTGGCAACTAAAACTAAAGAAACAGTAGAGTATACAGTAGCTGTTAAGTTCTGTTACTTTCTTTATTTAAGTCTTTCAATTATCTCACGATTTATCTATTTCTCAGATCTTTCACTTGATCTCGAATGTTCCTCGTGGGAACGATCTTGATTGCAGTCTTTTCCGAACAGTAGAAGTAGCATGTGGTGCTCTCCTGGCCGGGAGAGTCCCCCGTGGTGATCCTACTCTCAGTCAACCACCCCAAGGTCACTGACAGACGTAACAGTGACTACGGCACGCGCGGTAAACGCACGGGTAGCTAACCTGCACTGGCACGCGGTCAGTCGTTTCCGTTAACGGGTGCGCCAAAGCACAGCACGGAACCAGTACAGGGCAGAGCCCTCTCAGTAACAGGGGTCCAACCCCTCCACAGTAACCAAACAGGGGCCTTGCCCCTCCACAGTCCGCGCACCCTCGCCTGACTACCCTGGTTTGCCCCAGTGGGCCTAACAAGTCCGTGTAGGAGGCTAGCAGAACCCCGGGGCCCGTGGGGTAGCTAGTAGCTCCCTACACTAGTAGCTCTCCTCGGTACTACGTACACGAGGGCCAACAAGTCTGTACAGAGTGGCCAGTCCTAACCCCGGGTCCCTGGGGCGGCTAGCTCAGCTCTGCACTAAACAGGGGGACAGTCGCTCTCCTTGGTACTCCGTACTCAAGGGCCAGCTCACTTCCCCAGTTCCATTCCATTCACCTTCCAGGAGTTCTACTCCTGCTTCCCCGTAGGGTTCCAGCTCAGAACGTCTAAGTTTCACCTTCCAGTTTCACGTTATCACAATCCATGTTCTCAAACACGTTTATTTATTCAACAGGCAACTGTTAATTCAATTACAGGCAGATATTTGTTCCTTTCCATTTTTCCAAGGCTGCAGTATTCATCTGTTCCACTAGTTTTCCCGTCCTAGGATTCATGCCGTATCCTAGGATCTATCATACAATCTAGTTTTTCAGCCCTAGGATTCATGCAACACCTAGGATCTATCATTCAATCTGTTTTTCATTCCTAGGATTCATGCAATGTCCTAGGTTCTATTTATGATTCCACAATTTAACAGGTTATACTTAAAAGCCACTCTACCAGGTACGACGGGAGTAATGGGGGCGTGATTGGGAATCCCGCGTGCCTCCGCGACCCCCAAGACTACAACGGAACGAGGTCCTATCATAAGGATCAAACACAAGGAGTGTCTCAGAACAGTGTATAGCTACTATAGACGGGTAGAGGATTTAATTCCGGAAAGAACGCAACTTGAAATGCAGAAAACGGAACCCGAACGGGCCCTCAACGGGTCGAAAACGACGACACTGTGCAAAATCAGATGTCTAGAACTTCTTCCAGACGTCTTAAAAAGTGGATCAGAGAATTACCTTGTTCTGTGTGGTTTCTCAGACGTCCAGAAGCCTGCGGGGACGTCTGGCCTAGTTCCCAGACGTCCGATGGTCACCCCGGACGTCTGGAGGTCGCTCCCGCCGTCTGGTACTACAGCCAGACGTCTGATTTGCGTTGGATGGCGAATCACCGAGCCTGCGCGCACCCAACTCTCTCTTTCAGTACGGTCAGTCGACAGGAAGGAAGAAGACAGAAGAACTCACCTTTCAGACGTCTGGATGGTCTTCCAGACGTCTCCCCCGCCGTCTGGCTATCATTCCAGACGTCTGATTCTGGAAATGTTTCCAGAATCAGGCCGCCACTCGCCCTCCGCTCGCGACGCCGCACCTCGTCGCACCTCGTGCGCATGCTGCTCGGACCGCAGAAGTCCCCCCCCGCGTCGCCCCGCACCCGCTGCACTCCCCGCCGGCCGGCCCTGGCAGCCCCAGCGAGCTCGCCCTCACGGCTGAGCGCCGCTCTCGCACGCAGCACCTCCTCCACTCTTACTGCAGCCGCCGCTGCCGCTGCAACCTCGCGCTCTCTCTCGCGCTCACTGGCTGAAGGAGAAGAGGAAGGAGGCGGTGGTGACGGAAGAGCGCGTGGCCTTTTAAGGCCGCGCGAGGAGGAGAGAGAAGGAGCGTGGCAGGGGAATCTGCAGCCGCAGGAGGAAGGAATAAGCGAATATGCGGGTCTACGCGCTCAGGCGCGCAAACGACCCGCGCGTGTCAAAGATAACAGATTTCCAGACGTCTGGCAATGATCCCAGACGTCTGATACGACGTCTGGAAGTGATTCCAGACGTCTGATCCGACGTCTGGCCCACCTCCCAGATGTCTTAAAAGACGTCTGGGGCACGCGTTCATAACACTAGGATTCATGCCACACCCTAGGATCTTTCATTCCATCTAGTTTTCCAGTCCTAGGATTCATGCCATACCCTAGGATCTATCATTTAATCTAGTTTTCCAGTCCTAGGATTCATGCCATACCCTAGGATCTATCATTCAATCTAGTTTTTCAATCCTAGGGTTCATGCCACACCTTAGAATCTATTAATTATCTCACAAGTGCATAAATGTTGGTAAATAATTAAAGGGAGCCACTCTACCCGCAAAATCGAAAGTACTGGAGGCGTGATCGGCAAGTCCACACGCCTCCGCAACCCCCAGAGCCACAACGGAACGGGGTCTTAATACAATGATCAATTACAAGGAGCTACTCAGACAGGATACAAATACTGTAAACAGGTAGAGGAACTAATTCTGAGAAGAACGAAACTTGAAACACGGAAAACAGACTTCGAACGGACCCTAAACGGGTAAAAAATGACAAGTTTGCCCAAAATCAGATGTCTGGAACATCTTCCAGATGTCTTAAACAACGGTTCAGGTCATACCTTGTTCCTGCGCGGCCCTTCAGACGTCTAGAATCCCGCTGAACCGTATGGACTTAGTTTCCAGACGTCCGACTGTCACTCCGGACGTTTGGAGACCCTCTCCGCCGTCTGGTGCTGTGCCCAAACATCCGATCGGTGTGGGAGGGCGTGCCCTTGCTCCTTCCCAAACGTAACCTGCACACGTACGCAACCGTCCTCAACACGAAAATGAGGCCGAACCCTTCGGCGGAACGGCTGCATGGTCGTACACGCGAAAGAAGAAGGATGGAAAATATCGTACCTTTCAGACGTCTGGACCTTCCTCCAGACGTCTCCTGCGTCGTTTGGACGTAGGTCTAGACGTTTGATTCTGGGAAATTTTCCCAGAATCAGAACCTCCACGCCCTCCGCCTGCTGTGCACGGCCGTGCTGCGCCGCGCTCGCCTGCTGCCTGAGCTGCAACAGCACCTCCCCAGCGCCACGCTCTCGCTGCGTGCCCGCCGGCTGGCCCTGGCTGCTCCGATGAGCTCACACCTTCACGCTCTAACCCTTCTCCCTCTTGCTGCAACTCCTCCTCCCCACGCACCCACGGCAGCAGCTGCTGCCCTCACCCTCTCACTCTTGCGCTAACAGGAAGAAGGAGAAGAAGATAGGGGAGTGATGGTGAGGGAGAGGAGAGGGGGTGTATTTGAAGGCGCCGTGGGGAGAGAGAGGAGGAAATCTGCGCCTACAGGACGGGAAGGGAAGAGAAAGAAGAAAGGAGGGCGGCGGTTCAGTCTGTGCGTGCATGCGCACAGACGCGAAACCATACGCCGAAAAAATTAATTTCCAGACGTCTGACCAGATGTCTGGGCCAACTCCCAGATGTTTTAAAAGACGTTTGATACTGGGGTCATAACATTTCCTGTTTAAGTTGCATGATCAAGCAAGAAACAACTCTAACCCTAATCTCTCCCTCTCTCTCTCTATCTCTCTCTCGCTTTTCAATCACACCTTTCGCAAGCAAAACTCCGCAATTTCCGTGACAACAAGTGATAAGAAAAATCTGATTTTCACGCCTCCCTGAGATCGACACTCGGACTCACCTCTGTTTCTTTACTTTAAAATCGACGTTGCAAGTGCGACTATAACGACACTTCTTAACACACACACACGAGCTTCTAGACCACATCAAGAAAAGAGAAAAATGAAGAAAAGTGCTAATGAGACACAAAAAGAGATTAGCAGGAACGCTGATCTTAGGCCTTTTGGGCTAGACTCTTAGGCTTAAAAATTCAAGTATCCGCTAAGATCTGGATAATTCTCAAGAGGTTGGGGAAAATGCGAAGCTTAAGTATTAGGTCTAAGGCTTAGGGACTATTTGGTCTCATTAACTAACCTTCGATTTGCAGGACTCAGTAACCTAAGCACCCCAATCCACACACAGTCTGGTTCAGTGCACATAACTATCAAAATCATACAAAAGCATTTAATGTTCTAAAAAAAAGTCGCCTAGATTAGGAGTGGCCGATCAACACAAGTTGATTTGGATGAGTTCCTGGCGCGGAGAGGCAGGAAATTCCCCTCGAAGATGCATAACAATATATCGTCTCCTCGGTGCTTGTCTCTTAGGATATTTAAATATCCTACCAGGGGCATGTAAGCACTCTGCTGGTTCAGATACCATGGACGACATTATCACGAAATGTCAATTGTCAGGGTCTGGATTTGGCCACGGAACGCCATGGGCGGGATTATCTTGAAATCTCGAAAGACAGGGTTCTGGGGGTTTCCATGGGCGGTTCCATCACGAAGCATCGATTGCTAGGGACCTTTGAGGATTGATGATGGGGACGAGGAATCCAATACAGACCGTATTGAGAAGTCAATCCGAAGCTAGAAATAAAAAGAAAAGAGAGAGAAAACTCTTCAAACAAATAAATCCTCTATCTTTCTCTTACAAAAACGCACTGCAAATTGAACCAAAGCTAAAAATGTCTCAAGCATGGGTGCTTTAACCGTGGAGTCCAACGAACCCTAGGATAGTTTCTGCGGGCCTTAAAAACCTTTGCGGAGGATCGAGGCTAAAGCTAGTTAGGTATGGATCTTGGTTAGTACTTGAGTACCTCTAGGCCTACTGTCGGCATTCTAACCTAATCAAAAGAAAAAGAGAAGCACTTATCATAACTGGTGAAAGAAACTCATGATCTAGAACATAAGTCAAAACCTTGAAATTTTGCTAAGGGACTAGCAAAATCTAGGCATGGGGGTATGATGAGAACCTCATCATGAGCCCTAACTAGCTCATTTTGAAATAAGAAAGAGAATAAGAGCGCCTACATAACCTAAAGAAGGGCTTAATTCAAGGAAGAAATGCTTTGAGAAGAAAACATGAAATAAAGGGTAAAACTGTAATTTTACCATTGCAGAATATAAATGGGTTTTCTCAAAGGCTAAACATAGGTCAAATGGTTTGAATAAGATAAAAAGTGAGTTGGTTCAGTCAGAAATGGGTTCATGTGCAGTTTAGGAATTAAATGACATCTTATAAACCTAAAACAGGTTCGCTTAATTCCACAAGGTTCTGGTCAGGATAAAAATCAATTAAACCCTATAAATTCATGGAAAAATATCCTCTAGGGTTTAGAACCTTCAATTTGGCCTTTGGAACCTATTTTGACCTAGATTGGGGTCCTAGCTCATTATTTGACCTAATTTGGTTTTTTATGTAAAATATCTAGTCAAACGTGGTCAAACCTAAAATCCAACTTCACCAATGGATTTATTAGGGCCAAATTAGGTTTGTACCAAAATTTGGACCTAAGGGAAGGTCACCTTGACTTACTTTGCAAAACAGTCCACCTAATTACATTCTGGCCCCTATCTTTTGAAAATCCTTGTGCAAACCCCCTAGCTTCCTCACTACTCTTACAATCAGGTCCCTCTGTCATTAAAGCGGAGGAATCCTACCCCGGCGAGGAATGGAGGGGGATCACTCCCTGATTCCTCAGAGATCTCCTCCCAGATTTGGAAGGGAGATTCTCTGAGGAATTCCCTTCCATTTGAGCATGGTCCCAATATCTGATTCTCACCCAATCTCTCGTGCGAAAACACGAGAGATTTGGGTCTCCAACTGTTTCCACCTCCGGCGAGGACTCCCGCACTTGGAAGCTTGTCTTCCAAGCACAAGAGCTCCTGCCAGAGCCTATAAAATGACTACCATCTCTGGCCGCATCTTTTTAGCTTGACTTGGCCGGAGAACTACCCCCAATTTCTCTCCTCTCCTCCGGCCAAGTGTCCAGCGAGCTCCGGCGAGCCCTCCTCCCCTTTCTTTTCACTCTGCCACAATACCAGTGGCAGAGCCAACTTCGTCCCCTTCCTCCGCGTTACGCAATACCCGCGTGCGTGCTCCAGCCCCTTTGTCATTGCCGCTCTCCCTCCACTAGACATCTTCTCCGACTGCGGTAGGTACGGCTAGTCGCCTTCTCTCCCCCTTCGTCCACTTAGTTAGGTTAGAATTATTCCCCTCTCTCCCCTCTTCATTTCTCCTCTCTTAATTTCTACTATCACGCATTGACAACCACAGACCACCTCCACCTTCTCCATCTCCGGCCGACCACCGACGAGGCGCTTCCACCGCTTCGCACCCCCACACGCCTCGCCAGACCCCTCATCACCTCCGCCATCACCCATTGAGCATCTTCCGCCCTTCCATTGACCGCCATCACCTCCCTAAATGCCCCCCGACCTAACCCACCTTCACGGCCACAGAGCGACCTAGGCAAGCACGCCTAGGCTGTCCCGCAGCCACCCACCCACCTAGGCACCTTCGCCGTGCCACGACGAAGCTCCCCATCTAGTTTAACGAGGCCGCAAGGCTGTATTAAGTGATTTTAGATTCATCTTTCTACTGCCATTGAAGCACGAAGCAAGCTTGCTTGCAAGCTTCGCTCCAGATCGTGTGTCCCAGGCAGAGGAGTCCCAGAAGGCGTGGGTTGGTCTCGCACATACTCCTGTCCAGACAATTGGCCTTACGAGGACTGCAGCAGCGCCAATTGAGCAGAAGGCCTCTTGCGGGCGTGCAAGTGAAGCGGGTGGGACTTTTAGTCCCACCTTGTGAACTCAGGAGTGAGGTGTGCGATTTATATTGTTTTTGTGTTTTCTGTTGGTCATCTCCAGTACACGGGGTGAGGTCTCTCGCCCGCATACACCCGCCTCGTCCGCGATCCCTGCCCCCGTGGATCTGGTGTGACCGACCAGATTATCCCTTGCACTCCTCGCGCACCACACCCACGCCGGTGCGCCTGGACTCGGGCACGCGAAACCCGACCCGATTACCTGGCTCTGGGAGAGCGAACCCAAGAGAGAAATAGAGAGAGAGTGACGCGGGGGAGGGTAGGGGATAGGTTTTGCTCTTTGGTATGCAGGGAAAGAAGAAGGAAGGAAGAGGAAGGTGCAGCCGCAGGGAAGCTAAGGAAGCCAAGGAGGAAAAGCAAAGGCCAAAGCTCAGGGGCTGAAGGAAGAAGAGGAGCAGCTGAAGAAGAAAGCCAAGGGCAGAGGCTAAAGAAAAGAAGAAGAGAAGGAAGCAAGGAAGGAAAAGGAAGAAGAAGGAAGAACAGAAGAAGGAGAAGAAAAGTAGAGAGTTATCAAGGTAAGAAAAAGAAGAAGAGCCAAGGCCAAAGCATGCAGAGAAAGGCAAGGCTAAGAAAGGAAAGAGAAGGCTACAGAAGAAGAAAGGAAAGAAGAAGCTGAAGAGAGAGCCAAGCCAAGAATCACCCTTTTTATCCAATTCTTCTCAATCTCTTCTATTTTGCTACATTTTAATATTCATAAACTCTTGCATTTATACTCTGAATTAGGTTTTGAGTAAGTTAAGTGTTCAAATTACATTGATTAATATTAGTGAATAAATTCCATTTGCTCCCTGTGTTCGACCTCGGACTCAACATTCGAGTAATAAAAATTCTTATTTGTTTTCAAGGCGATTTCATTTATACTACAACTACATCTTTTAAAACCACGATTTCGCCCTGTTAACACACCTCCACAGTTTGCGCATCCTCGTTTGACTACCCCGGTTTGCCCAGAGAGCCTAACAAGTCGGTGTAGGGTGGCTAGCTGAACCCCGGGCCCCGTGGGTTGGCTATCTCCCTCCCTACACTAGTAGCTCGCCTCGGTATCTTGTACACGAGGGCCAACAAAAGTCGGTGTAGAGTGGCCAATCTTAACCCCGGGTCCTAACCCAAGGGTGGTTAGCTTCGCTCTACACAAAAGGGGACAGTTGCTCTCCTTGGTACCATGTACTCAAGGGCCAACACACTTCCCACCTACATTCCAGATTTTCCATCTAACCACAAGAGCTCTACTCCTATCTCCCCGTAGGGTTCTTGCTCATGTTCACCACATTATTCAGATCCAGATTTCATCATTCATAATTCAGTTCTCGTTTATATACCAGCAGCTCGTATTTTCACAATTTAATACATGCAACTAATGATTTCACAGGTAACTGTTCAGTTATCTCAGGCAGATCATATTCTAACAGGCAGCTCATATTTATTTACAGGCAATGGCTAACAGTTTAACTTATTTATGTATACAAATACAATCATACAGAATAATTGGTTCGATCATTTCTTTGTCCTAGGGTTCATGCCACATCCTAGGTTTCCAGTTGGCTAATTCCACAGATACATTTTTATTTAATAAGATTAACAGGGATAGACCACTCTACCAGATAATCTGGGAGTATTGGGGGCTCGAATCGCAAACCCAAGCATCTCTGCGAGCCCCAAACATGCAGCAGGTTGAAGTTCTATACCAAGGAATACATCAGAAAAGAAGATATAGAATAGTGTATAAAGGTTTCTAATACGTAGAGAAACTTACAAGGAAACTACAGATACTTCGTTTGCGTAAAACGGATCCCGATCGGACCCTAAACAGGTCAAAAACATGTTTACTGACCAAAATCAGACATCTGGAAACAAGTCTAGACGTCTTAAAAGTTACAAAATCTCACCTCAAGCTTCTGCGGTGCCCTCAGACATTTAGGACTCCCCTGCGATCGTCCGAAAGTGATTCCAAACGTCGAACCACTCTTTTAGTCGTCTTAAAGCACCTCCGGTCGTCTGATGAGTTGTTCAAACGTCCGAAAGTGCGTGGAAGGCATTCTACGCACCTTCCCAAGCCTGCTCCTGCGTACGACAAAGTAGCTACCCTATATTAGCTAAACATATCTTCTGCAGTGAGGCCTGCATGGTCGTAATCGCGAAGAGAACGTACCTTCGCGATAAAGGTGCTTTCAGACGTCTGGTCTTGACTCCAAACGTCCTGACGCTCAGCCAGTCGTCCGGACTACACTCCAGATGTCTGATACGGGTAAAATTCCAGTATCAAACCTCGCTCCTAGCGCTCCTCACCGCGCCCCTCCACGTTTCTCCTCGCTCCGCCGCAACTCCAACTGCTGCAGGTGCTCGAGGACGACGCTCTGGACTCCCTCCTACTCCTGTACACGCTGCGGTGCCCCGTGCGAGCTCCGATGAGCTTCCACAAAGCTCTCAACCTCGGCCTCCTCCTCCTTCTCACGCACTCTCCTCCTCCTCGCTCTGACGCGCTCCCTCGCTCACCTCCTCCCACTGCTCCACCGCGCTCTGAAGGTGGAGATGGTGGTGTGTGGAGTGGAGAGGAGAGGAGGGGAGGGTGGCCTTTTATAAAGGCCGTGGGTTAGGGTTCTGCAGGGGGGAGGAAGGAGGAAAGAGAGAGAGAAGGAGACTTCTGCGCACCGCCCGCACACAGATTACGTACAAAATTTTAATTTCCAAACGTCCGGGAAAGGGTTTCAGATGTCTGACTGACACTCCAGACATTTTAAAAGGCTAAAAGTGAGACGGATCTTTACAGTAAATCCAAGTCAATTGACTAAGATAAACACTTGACATAAGCATCACTTTGACTAATAGAACCCAATAATGAATTACGCAACAAAAAACCAATGAAAACACGATGGGAAAAAAAATCGCCTCATCTCATGTAATCAGAAAGGACGTGGCGGTGATTTGTAGCCGTAGAAGCAATTTTCGAGTAGTTCAAGGACATTGCCATCGTCTGTCGTGAATGTTGTAGCTAAAAGAAAGGGGAACAAAATGCTCGCATCAAAGTGTGGGAGAAGACATTGACGAAGGGATACTCTACTATCAAATTAAGGTAGCAGAAAAAGTACGAGGAGTAACCCCTCATCCACCCTTAATGCGAAAGAAAAATCTCCCGAGTTAACTCTAGAAAACCCATTCTCTAGCCAAATAAAAAAAAATGGGCTCATTTATTTCCCAAAATAACGGTGCGGCGTGGAATTGTGCGTGAAAAGTGACTTAGATTTTTTATTTTTCTTATTATCATTACCATTATTATTAATATAAATAAACCCCCTGCGGCCCTTCCGAGAATCCTTCATAGTAAGTCGGATGTCACCCACCCCCTCCAGGAACATTTCCGTCCGAAATAAATAGAGAAAATCCCTAGGGCTCCTCTCATTCTCCTCTCCTCTCCTCTCCTCTCCTCTTGTCTTCGCCGCCACCCTCGTCCCTCTCCTCCCCACCCCTTCCAAAATCCAGAAACCCTAACTCTCACGCGAATGGCCACCGGATTGGACATGTCCCTCGACGATCTCATCAAGAGCAACAAGAAGTCCTCGCGCGGCGGCGGCGGTGGTGGCGGTGGGAGGGGCCTCGGCCCCGCCCGTCGTGCCCCCAACAGGTCGGCCAACAGGGTCGCCCCCTACACGATGCCGAAGGTGCGGTGGTCTCTTTCTTAGAAAAAGGGCGATCGACTGATCATCTTTGTTTTAGAGGAGGAGGAAGTAGACGTTTCTGACGTGGTGGTTGTTGTTGCGGTGGGTGGGTGGTAACAGCCCGTTCCGGCGCCGGATACGGTGTGGCAGCACGACATGTACTTGGATCAGGTGGCGTCGTACGCCGCTGCGAACTCGGCGCCGAGGGCCTCCACGATCGAGACCGGCACGAAGCTCTACATCTCCAACTTGGACTACGGTGTCTCCAACGAGGACATTAAGGTCTGCTCTCTCTCTCTCTCCCTCCCTCCCTCCCTCCCCCTACCTTTCCCAAAAGCTTTGATCTTTGGTGGGCAGATCTTGCCTTTTTGGGTGTTTTTGCGTTAGCTCTGTGGATCTCCGACTGTTAGAGATGAGATTTAATCTATCGGTTGTGTCCTTCGGCTGTGATATTCTCGCGCTTCTTCTTCTTCTTCTTCTTCTTCGTTGATTTAGTTAGTTGGGTGGGAATTAGAAGAAAGGCGTTTCTTTTTATCCAAGGGACGGACGGTTTCTGTAACTATCGTGGCTGTATCTGGTTAACCAGGAAAAGATGGTTCTTTTCGAGATAATTTCTGTGATTTTCGTTGATTGATGTTCTCTTTCATCTTTGGATGGGGAAAAAGATGTTATTGAAATGATGCGCAGGTTATTGAACAATTTCTCTCTTAGGTGATGGGACTTGTTCTACTCTCTTCTAGACTGTATCATCTTTTGGAGATAAGTGCCTGTCTTGCCAGTTATACACATTTACAATTTTTTTTTCTCAACCATTCTTGCAGTTGTATTCGATGGGGAGGTAGAAGCTAGAGTGCATCTGATATTTCAAAAATTTTGTGATGTGTGGTTGTTGAGAACACTGAAATGCAATTCAAATTGTCTTGTGCCGAGGCAGCTTTACCATTTTGTCGCGTTGCGTGTTATGATGTTATCCAAACAAGAGATTCAGAAATTTACTTGGTCAGGACCTTGAGTGAACGGCTTTGATTGCTAGCGTGGTATCATTCAGAAGGGTGTTCTTACATGTCCTAGATCATTTTTTTTTGTCAAATGGAGATCTCGTTGCTTGATTTTGAATTTATTTCCTAACAAATTGATGGTAGGTGTAACGATTTGATTCTTGAATCCCTACGAGACACGAGAATCGGATCGACTCAACTAATCCTAAGATTTAGTCGTCCAACAAGGAAATAATTAAAAGAATAGTAAAATAAATTATATTTAACATAAATATAACTAACAGTAAAAAAATACAGCAGTAAGGAAAAAAATTATCACAGTATATACCACTATAATAGTATAACAACATTCATAATATAATTTGAACTGCAGATAAAAAAAGTACAGCGGAAATAAGAATTATTCACTATCACGTAACAAAAAGAGATACAAGAGATAATGGTAACTCTACTGGATCCTACTCGGTTCAGCGTCTTCTGCAGCCGTTGATCCTGGTTACTCAACTCCTAGTCTTGAAAAGGGTAACGAGTGTAACACGTCAGCAAAATATTTAGTAGAGTGGCAACTAAACTAAAGACAACAGTAGAGTGTACAGTAACTATTATGTTCGATTACTTTCTTTATTCACATCTTTCAATTGTCTCACTATTTCATTTATTCCTCAGATCTTTTTCTTGATTTCGAATGTTCCTTGTGGGAAACGATCTTGATTGCAGTTTTTTCCAAAAAGTAAAAGTAGCACGTGGTGCTTTCCTGGTCGGGAGAGTCTCCCGTGGTGATCCTACCCTCAGTCAACCACCCTAAGATCACTGACAGACGTAACGGTGGCTACGGCACACGCGATAAACGTACAGGTAGCTAACCCATACTGGTATGCGGTCAGTCGTTTCCGTTAACGGGTGCGTCCAAAGCACAACACGGAACCAGTCCAGGGCAGAGCCTTCTCAGTAACAGGGGTCCAACCCCTCCACAGTAACCAAATCGGGGTCTTGTCCCTCCACAGTCCGCGCACCCTCGCCTGACTACCCTGATTTGTCCCAGCGGACCTAACAAGTCGGTGTGGGAGGCTAGCAGAATCCCGGATCCCGTGGGGTAGCTAGTACCTCCCTACACTAGTAGCTCTCCTTGGTACTACGTACACGAGGGCCAACAAGTCGGTACAGAGTGGTCAGTCCTAACCTCGTGTCCCTGGAGCGGCTGACTCCGCTCTGTACTAAACAGGGGGACAGTCGCTCTCCTTGGTATTCCGTACTCAAGGGTTAGCTCATTTTCCCAATACTATTCCATTCACTTTCCAGGAGTTCTACTCCTACTTTCCTGTAAGGTTCCATCCTTTTTATTCAAACATTCAGGTTTTACTTTCCAGTTTCACATTCTTACAATCCATGTTCTCAACCACGTTATTTATTCACAACAGGCAGCTGTTAATTCAAATTACAGGCAGCTTTATATCTCTTTCCATTTTCTAAGACTGCAGTATTATACATTGCATTAGTTTTTCCATCTTAAGATTCATGTCATATCATATGATCTATCATACAATATAGTTTTTCAGCCCTACGATTCATGTAACATCTAAGAGTTATCATTATATGTATTTCTCATTCTTACGATTCATGCAATGTCTTAAGTTCTATTTATGGTTTCATAATTTAACAGATTTTATTGATAACTTAAAGTCACTCTACCAGATACAACGGTAGTAATGGGGGCGTGATCGGGAATCCTGCGTGCCTACGTGACCCTCCGAGATTGCAACGGAACGGGATCTTATCACAAGGATCAAATATAAGGAGTATCTCAAACAGTGTATAGCTACTGTAGACGGGTAGAGGAATTAATTCCGAAAAGAACGCAACTCGAATTACGGAAAACGGAACCTGAACGGGTCCTAAATGGGTTGAAAACGACGACACTGTGCAAAATCAGACGTCTGGAACTTCTTCCAGATGTCTTAAAAAGTGGATTTGAGAATTACCTTGTTCTGCGTGGTTTCTCAGACGTCCAGAAGCCTGCGGGGACGTCTGGCCTAGCTCCCAGACGTCCGATGGTCATCCCGGACGTCTAGAGGTCGCTCCCGCCGTCTGGTACTACAGCCAGACGTCTGATCCGCGTTGGATGACGAATCACCGAGCCTGCGCACACCCATCTCCCTCCCTCAGTACGGTTAGTTGACAAGAAGGAAGAAGAAGACGGAAAACTCACCTTTCAGACGTCTAGACAATCTTCCAGACGTCGATCTCGCCGTCTGGCTATCAACACAGACGTCTGATTCTGGAAATTTTTCTAGAACCAGGACGCGACTCGCCCTTCTCTCGCGACGTCGCCCGCGTCGCATCTCGTGCGCCTGCTGCTCGAGTCACAGCAGGCCTCCCGCGTAGTTTCGCGTTCGCTGCGCTCCCCGTCGGTCGGCCCTGGCAGCCTCGGCGAACTCGCCCTCACGGCTGAGCGCCGCTCTCGCACGCAGCACTCCCTCCGCGCTCACTGCGGCCGTCGTCGTCGCAGCAACCCCGCGCCTGCTCTCGCGCTCGCTCACTGGAAGAAGAGGAAAGGGGTGGAGGTGACGGAAGCGAGGGGAGGCGTGGTCTTTTTAAAGTCACGCGAGGAGGAGAAAGAGAGAGCACGGCAGCGGCGTCTGCAGCCGCAGAGAGAAGAATAGGCAAATATGCGGTTTGCACGCGCAGACGACTCACGCGTGTTGAAAACAACTGATTTTCAGACGTCTGGTCAGACGTCTGGATGTGATCTCAGACGTCTGGTCTGATGTCTGGGTCACCTCCCAGACGTCTTAAAAGATGTCTGAGACACGCGTTCGTAACAATAGGGTATATTATTTTATCTAAATTCTTCAAGTTCATGCAGTTTGTTTCTAGTTAACAGTGAAATATAAACCACGATACTTGTTAAAACTTCACTGAATTAGGAAATTATCTGGACTTGTGAAATTTGAGCATCAAGTGAACTGAAATGAGCTCACTGAATGCAAGTTATGCTTATCAGAGCAAATATTGGTTGATTATATGTAACTCAAGTGGTGTTTCCTCCTATTGAGAAATGAGATCTATATGTAGGACGTGTTTCTCTTTGATTAGTAGGTTGTATATGCTTGTTTCTTGTAATATGTTTTGAAATATTGCAGGAGCTTTTCTCGGAAGTTGGTGATGTGAAACGCTACTCGATACATTACGACAGGAGTGGACGCTCTAAGGTAAGTTATTGTTATATACTTAGATAATATTCTCCAGTTATCATTACTTATTGAGTAGTTCTGACTTCTGAGTAATTCCTTACCTCATTTGGATTTTCTCCATAGGGAACTGCTGAAGTTGTCTTTTCAAGGAGAGCTGATGCCCTAGCTGCTGTTAAAAGATACAACAATGTTCAGCTTGATGGGAAGCCTATGAAGGTAGAAATTGTTGGAACGAATATTGTCACACCTGCTGTTCCTCCCCCAGCTCCAAAGAGTTTACTTGGCATTCCTAACATGGCTCCTAGAAGGTAAATGCCTCATCAATCCTAAAACTCATGTACACTGTATATAATCTCTAGGATAATCAAGAATTTGCCTTAAATTTTGACCTCATTTTTGAATTACTTTGTTAATTCAATCTGCATCCTATACTTACGTCACGTTTTATTACTGTGTGGATATCTGTTGTTTTGAAGTATATGGATTTCTAGTATTACAATGTGTTCTATATGAGTTAGTGATTTAGAATCTTAGATGTGAAGCTGTCCTAGACTTTTAAATTAAGATTTTGCTTGTTGAAAATCTTCCTTGATCTTGACAAGGGAGGCATAATGGTAATTAATAACCATGTAACTTTTTTGGTAACATAGAAAAATATATTATCCCGTGGATGGGTTTTATTTGGCATTATTAGGTCTTGCCGGTGAAAAGCCTTCTTGTTTTCACCTCTACGAGGGAGACACTAATGAATAATGACTATTAATTCTATATGTAGTGCAACAATCCTGTTTCTTATGACAGATAATGTGCAAGAAGCTTGCTAGGTCTTCACCTTGTCAGGTGGACTGGTTCTTGTGAAAGAATTGCACTGAATTGTTTAGGATTTGTGGAGTATGGTAGAGAATAAAGGACCAAGAGAATGACTTGTTGAATAATCTTATATAAAATATGCGAAAGATTGCAGTTCCTAGCCACCTTGTTGGTTTTGAAGAAATTAGGAAGTGATTTTTTATTTACTATTGGTTTCAAGGTTTCTATTTGACTTCTGATAACTCAGGGATTAAACACAGTTTTTGGATTTGATTTTCTCAAGGCAAGCTTTCTGGATCAGGTTGATGTAAAGAGTGTTTTTGTGCCAAAGAAATGTGCAGACTGAAGTGAGTTAGAGCTCAAAGCACTTTGTTATGTTTTTGGTTTCACTGGAGCTGTACCCTCTGTAATCTTCTACTTCTCACACTCCTCTCTTTTGGTCTTTCTCTCTCCTAAATTCTCACACATCCTCCACCACCAACACCTCCTCCCCAAATTCTCCAAATTTATAGGTTTTTTTTCCTTGTCACCTTTTTCCTTTTCTCTCATTTGAGCTCTCTCTCTCTCTCCAAACCACCACCCACCCCCACCAAACACACATGCACTGTCCCCCTTGCTGTATTTCGGGTGAGTGAGGGCTGTTTTGCTGTTTTTATTGTCATAACTGGATCCTTTCAGGTAATCAGCCGATAACCAGAAAGAAGTAATCATGTGAATTGTTATGTCAATTTGTGAAATATTTTATCAAGCGATTTGGATTCTGATGTCTTCTGTCTTTTACCCTATTCCATTGACGGTAATTCAACATGCAAAGAGTAAGTGTCAAATCTTGATTAAGTGAAACTCACTCTATCGGGCTGCTAGATCAAAATAGTTTTCTCTATGCTTATTACTAGGAAGCTGTTAAGTTCTTATTTGGAGCTGTGCTGCAGATTGTGCTACTTGTTAGTAGAGGTGGATTAATCTAAGAATTCATATGAAAGTATGGAGGTGATTTTCAGGATTGTGAACAGAGAATCCTGAGAGTGTAATAATGATATATTGAATTATAGCTCTTTTGACTTAATTAGCACAGGGTGAAGATATCGGTGCCTACCAATGACCTTGGGTAGCGGTGTTGGATGAAGGTACAAGGGGTTTCAACTTTGGGAAAGTGTTTGATTGACTAGTTAAAATGTTTGACATGAGTGCTCTGTGGCATTGCTATCCCATCCATTCTGTTACATTGAATGAACATATTTGGATGCAGGGTTCTAGAGTAACTTACGTAGAAAACCCTAGAATTATATTTTATATTCAATTTTTTCTCAAAAAAAATTTTCAAATTTTGTTGTCAATCATGAACTTTGAAACATTTAATTATGGTCCATTCATTTAAACTCTTTATTGGATGTGTCCTAAAGAGATTTAAATTCTTCATTGGAAAATTGGCTTTTAGGTCACATGAGTACTCTGCTTTTGTACAATGCTTTTCCTTAATTCTAATTCCTGTTTTAGATGATTTTTCTTAGTACTAATTATTGGTTGACAACCCTGTGTGGAAGTCATTGAGCTTGGTGCCTTCAGTGACATCAACCTCAATTGCTTCTTTCTAGATTTTTCATCCAACATGGCCAAGCTCTGCAAGCTTAAGGACCTCCACTAGCCACCTCAACAACACAAAGAAAGCTCCAAATTCCTCTACCATTCTTCCATCATCAGATCTTTCTAAGCCTGCCTTGAGCCTGCATTGCCTATGCCAAAGTATAGCATGAAAATCCCTTTTTTTTGCAACCAAATTAGCTTGGTGGAGAGGGGACTGTGACCGTGTTGGTTGAATTTATGAAGTTGGTTCCACATCGAATCATCGAAATCCTTGTAAGTTGGGTGTAGGTCTTAGGTCCCTCCCATAACTTATCTACAATTTATATATATGGAAGATGTGGATATATAGACACACACATACATACAGTACCTTTTCCCTAAAAAAATTATACACAAAGAAGACCACCTTCATTTAAGTTTCTGTATGAGGTATAATTTATTGATGCCAGATAATTGATCTAGTAATTGATGGCCTTTTCTGCATTAGTTTAGGGGTGTGTTGCTGATGCAAATGAGAAAAGATGGTATAGCATGATGGCTTTTGGAAGTTAAAGATATTTTTAAAAACATGGAAATGGTTTGTTCTCAAAATATTACCTATCATGGTCGCAGTGTAGGGTAGAGATTATACTGGACTTCCTCCACTGAGGTCTGTAACTGGACTTTTATCCTCATTTTCATTTATTGATTGGCTGAGACTTTTTCATGGATCTCGAACTAGCCTTTGTGAGGCTGATGTGGACAAATCAAAAGATGACATTGGGGTTTGAACTCAAATCAACTTTTAGATTAGTGTAGCTCTAATACCCTTCAAGGGCATCCAATTCAAGTTCAATGGTTAGAAGAAAGAAACGTATTGTCTTTGTATGTGCCTGGCCAGATATCATTTTTTCTTGACAATAAATTATTGGCAGTTCCATGTTTTTTCTCCTCTCATTGCTTTTATGCCAGTCCTTGCTTGGTTAAATTCAGCAAGTCTCGTGGATGATGGTTTTGAACTGATCTTCTACCTGATTCTGTAAACAGTGGATCTGGAAGAGGAGGCCCAGTTGGACCAGTTCGTGGCAGTGGACGTGGACGTGGGAGGGGCCGTGGGCGAGGGAGGGGCCGCAGTGAACCAGTATCTGCTGCTGAGCTCGATGCTGATTTGGAGAAGTACCATACTGAGGCCATGCAAACTAATTGATGGTGCTACCTGGATATGTGGATTCCTGCATTAGAGGCCTTCTCGTGCTTTGCTATTGGCAACGTTGTGTGTTTGTTAACTGCAATACTATAGGGGTTGGATGTTATTATTTAGAGTATGGTAACTTATGGGGGGCAGTGGTCTGTGTTATTGCTATGTTTTATTCAATGTGGCACTTAGCTGAAACGGTGTCCCGCCATCCTTCTTGATGACTTCTTTCATTGGCGACCCTTCTTTCCAATTTATTCCACAAACTGCGGCAGTATGGTTCTTTTAAATTGAATAGAAGATGTTTGGATCAGAAGGGTGGTGTAAATCGCTGTAAGCAACTTACGGCTAAATACTGAGGTAATTCAGAAAGTTTTTTTTTTTAAATTTTCCATGTTTTCAGATCTCATTTTTATTTCATTAATGACATATATTGCTGACGATTAATGTTTGTTCCAGTCTGTGTCAGCTTTTGTTGAGCAAATTTCTCTTGATTTTTCAGGTACTTTTCAGTTTTGCTGGCTTATAAGCTCAATATCTCGTTTGGTGGTATAAAGGTAATCATGAAATTCAGCGCTCGTGCTAATCTAGTTACCATGATTATCTTCTGCCTGATCTTTGATTGGTAGCATGTAGCCCTTAATTAACTTTCTGAGTAATTGTTATAGATTTAGCACCAATGCTCGCCAAACAGGAAGGTGGCTGACTAATCTCCGTCACTTTGAAATGCACTAATGAGGTGCTCTTTGAACCAGAGCTCCTCCGTTCACCTTAGGTTGAATCATGCACCATGTGGAGCCCACTCACGGAACTGAGTTTCCCTGCTGTATGAAGCTTTCCATGTGGGAGATGCTGCAAATTCGCCAGAGTTACCTGGATTTGATTTTAGTTTTCTAATCATATAGTCGGTACTAGCTAAAATTCCAACGACCACTTTTTTCTTTTGCCCCTTATACGTTAAAAGATCCAAGTATCTGGTTGAGTGTGCGACTTCCATCCATAGGTGTGGAATCTCGGGCGTCGTGCTTAGTGTGTCGCCTGCAGCAGGGAAGCCTTCGGTCTGCTACGGGCACTTCAGATGTTGGTTACGGGAAAATTATGGTGACATCGGCATCTTTCTGACTTGATGTTGTGTAAAGCATTTAGGGAGCATTTTTCTGTATGCGCTTCGGAGGTCATTCTTCCTGGCAGAACTAGGATCCTGTCTCACACTAAAGGTTGAGTTTTACATGTAGTAGGACTAGTCGAAGAAACATGATACACATCTGTTCTTAAAACGTTGATCCCTTTCTCTAGAGGGACTCATTCACTGCCATCTGCGTGCTGCGTAATTCCTCATCTTAATAACGTTGCCATATTTTGTGTTTCTGTTCGTAGGGGACTCTTGATTGGATATTTTGCTTGGCATTAGAGAATTAAGACATACCTTTTGTAATTGAGCCTTGCCTCATCTCAGTCTCTTTTGATTGTGTGTGGGTTAAGTTGGTCTTGATGATTTATTGCTGGGTGTCATTTTTAGATTAGTTCTCTTTGCGAGGTGATACTGCTATCGTACTCAAATTTTATTATTATTTGGAACGGGTGGTGATAGTAAACACATCGTCTACGATAATAATTTTAATGAATTGAGTTTGAACTACTAGAATGACCAATTTTTCAGGACAGCAGATCATGGTTGCTAGTAAAGATTGCTCGCTTGTAACGGAGTTGTTATCTTTTTGCATTTTACGAAAACATTTGTGTGCATGTAGTGAGGGTGAATGCTAGGACCGGACTCATCTGATTGCCACGCTTTCGACTTGGATGTCATGTTTCTTTTGTTACAAAAAGTAATTTTATACTAACGAAAACAATTGAGAAATAGGAGGAAACCTTATTACCTAATAGTTGGAGTTATACCTTTTTTCTCCTTTTTCCGGTTCTGTTGTAGTGACTTCTGCGTGTGTGAATCTTGCCCATTTGGTTGTAAGGTGATTGTCAAGAATCCTATCTTTATATTAGATGGTGCACTTAATGGTTGCTAAGACAACTTGTAAAATTCCAATTTGGTTTTCAAAAAATGCTTGAGATTCGAAGTTATTGTTTCCAAGTTGGAAGCAATCCCACAATTAAAACATGTGGGATAAATTGTGTAGGGAAACCAAAACAGATGCACATCTGAAACAACTTGTGTAACTAGCGCTTGTGATGTAATAAAGTAGAGAGACTGGTGTATCAAAAACAAAAAGGCACATTTTTGTATTAACATTCTTAATGGGTTCTCGATTTTGTGCGGTAGAGCTAGACGTTAACAATTACTAACTGCTCACATCAAAATACAAACTTTCATTTTGCTACAAAGGTAACATAGATCTTGATTTTTTCACATCAAAAATGTACCTGACTGGGTGCTTTGTTGTGATAATTGTCAAATGGTAAATAAATATTTTAATGTTCATACTAACATGTATGCATCTGGTTTCCTTAAAGGGGAGGTTTACATCTCACGAGGACGGTGGTTCCTTCACATTATCCTTTTGTATTTCATCTTTCATGAAGCCTCTTTGATCCCTCACATTTTCTTAGTTCTTTGATTAGCATTCAAACTACATGAACGCTTTGTAAACAACTGATTAGTACTAGCATTAGACTTGGAATGTTGTCGACACTAGCAAGGCCGGTAGGGACTCCATTGGATACCTTCCTAGCCAACAATATTTTCAAAGGGATATGTTATGTTTGATTATGTAACTCGATATCTTTGGAAGTAAGCAAAAAGATGTGGAAGAATTCTTTTTTCAAAGGTCAGAGAATAAAGGGAGAAGTTTGCTTCTTTCTCTTTCATCTTGATGCCAATTTTGGCTTTTGCCTAGTAACATGAGGGGGGCAAGGGTGCAAGTGAGTTGTGAATAGCCTACCTCCCTAGCCCTTGAGAGTGATGTTATTCTATAGGAAATGAGAAGGGGATCCGTTTGTGAGAAAAAGTCAAAGTGATATATGTTGAGGATGATACAAAATGGGATTCTATGGAATATTTGTAAGTTCCTTTAAAGAGGTTGTGTATTAGTTCTATGACAGTTTGACTTTCTTTTCATCGATGGTACACTTTGCTAATTGTTGGGTCACGAAGTCTAATAAGTTAGGAAAGGGAAAAAGAAAAAAGCAATAAGCACCTACTAGTTTGTAGCCCCCACCTTCCCTTAGATCGATGGTTAGCTTTATTGGGCACCTATTGAGTCCTGCACTTGCTTTTCGTGATTGGCCTTTCCTTTCCTTGTGCTACCTAAAGAAACTTTGACTTGGTCTACCCATCAAATGGGGGACTTCTACCTTATCTTGATCACAAGAAAAGGTTTAGCATGATAAGTGATGGGATGGGTCTCATTTGATCCATTCTAGAAAGAATTAAATGTATGGGGGACCATCTGTTTTTTCAGCATGCTCCTCAGATTTATGGATTTGTAAGGGGGCTATTCACCTAACTTCTTCCATTTCCTAATAACGATCAAGGCTTGTGCAAAAGAGGGGTTGCAACTTGGGTGTAAAGTGGCTTTGCTAATTGCTTCGACATAAAGATTGAAGCCATTTAGATAGATGTCTGCATTTTTATAGTGCTCAAGCTTTGGGTGTTAATGTAGGCGATTTTTAGTCTGAAATTGTAGGTTTTAGTTGGGTTTACCTAATGAACATAAGATTCTTTTGATAAAAGGTTAAGATATGAAAGATTTTTTCTTCTTGATTCTTACATGCCCAACCTACATTATGACTAATGAATTATGACTTATAAAGGAGAGGAAATGAAGGCTTATACCATTCTTATAAATCATCATTTGGTTGTATGTCCCATAGATTCCAAGAATCAAAGAAAAATAATTACTTACCCATGGAATCCACAATTGTTATAGACAACTACATTTGGATAGTCTTAAGCATAATGCCCATGTTGCCCATGGTTTCTAGATAATCTTGCTTGTAGAGAGATACCGTGACAAGCATGCAATGTCAGATAATGTGGGAAGTTATGTTGTACTAGGCATTTAAAAAGGGAAGAGAGCATGAATAAGAACTTGTTTGATTAGTTAGTTTATCATTTCAAGATGTTGTATAAAATGCAATATAAATCTATCCAAAACATTTAGTTTACTATTAACAAACTACCCACAATTCTCAACTTCAAAATTGAGTTTTGAAGTCTAGTTAAATATATAATGCTTTTATAAAAAAAAGAGCTATTGTGTAAGACAAAAAACAAAGATTATCAACAAGTGAAAAGGAGTGTAATCCTTACATATTTTCATTTTTTTAAAGAGAAAACAATGACTATTTGAGATTATCACCTAATATGGATACAACAAAGCATTACTAGGACTCTCACTCAACTATTAAGGATCTAGCATGTAGCATCACATTCTCCATAGATGGTATTTGTTCCCGCAAAAACAATTGCTTTCCTCTCCTTCCATAACACCCTAAAAAAGGCAAAGATGCAGCCCTTTCAGCTTTAGAATGGACAATATTTGGTCTATTTGTAGAGTTCATCTTCTAAAAGATCTCAAGAAGTCCTTAAAAGATGTGATATCTATGCAATTTAAGCTTGCCTCCATCCAAACTCTGTTAGCAAAAGGGCAAGAAAAGAATTGATGATCAATGTGTTCCTCTCCTCCCCCATAAAGGGAATAAGAAGTCTATGCATTTGGAGCCCACTTGCCATGTTTGACCTTTATCACTATCCATTGCCTCCAAAATTCCTAAGAGAAAAGGTAAACCTTGACCAATGCTTTTGTCTTCTAAAATAAATTACAGTCTCTGAAGAGGTCCACATCCGTATCATTCAATTGATGTTGCAATGCATGACAAGCTTGACTTACTATGAATTCTCCATGTTTCCATTGCCACCCATCTTCAACTTCCTCAACAAGATGAATATCTCGAATAATAGCAAGGATCTTTAAAAGTTCTTCCATCTTGACTACTCGAAGTCAAACAAAAGATGGGATCTAGTTCCCCCTTGTCATGACTCGGTCCCAAATCCCAACAGAATCTGGGATTGGCTCTCTTTGGTTTATCCCAAGATTTAGTCGTTTAACAAGAAATAACCAAGTAACATTCAACAAATCACACAAGTACAGTAATTAGGCAAAAAGAAAGTTTCAACAGGTGGAAAGAGAATAATGATATTACAACCATCACATCAAAGAGTATATGTAACAGAATACAAACTATAAAGCTCACTAGCAGGCAGTGGAACTAAAACTAGGCTCGACCAGGCCCAACGTCCTCAGCAGCCGGTGGCTCGGGCTGCTCAAATTTTTGACCTGTACAGAATATATTTGACTGGAGTCAGCTAAAGCTGAGTAGAGTGGTGGCTAAGAATTAACATGCATTAACATAAAGTTTTCCATCTTCTAATTATATTATACATGTGGGTGCGTAGAGGTCTCTAATTAGGATTTGTTAATTAATCATCTGGTTCCCTATAGGAACGATTTCGCTTGCAGCTTCCCGTGATATAGGATGCCCACGTGGCACTCTCTTGGCTGGGGGAGTCCCACCGTGGTAGTCCTATACTCGGTCTACTACCCCGAGGTCACGGTCGTGACGTAGCAGTGACTACAGCACACATGATAAGTGCGCGGGTAGCTACCCCGCACTGGCACGCGGTAAGTCGTTTCCGCTAGCGGGTACGCCTCAACGTACAACGCGGAACAGTGTAGGGCCTTGCCCTCTCAGAACAGAACAGGGGTCTTGCCCCTCCTCAGTTCGCGTACCCTCATCCGACTACCCCGGTTTGCCCAACGGGTTGATGGGAGTCGGTGTAGGGTGGCCATACCTAGCCCCGGGCCCCCTGGGGCGAATAGCTTCCCCCTACACTAAGTAGCTCACCACGGTATCACGTACACGAGGGCCAGTAAGAGTCGTCGTAGAGTGGCCAAACCTACCCCGGGTCTCAACCCAAGGGCGGCAAGCTCCCCTCTACACTACAAGGGATAGTTGCTCTCTTCGGTATTACGTATACGAAGGTCAGCTTACCTCCTTTAACAGCTGTCCATAGGCAGCAAATTCCCAGAACCATTTGGTTCTTCGAGGTACGGTGTTCATGTTTACATTTCCCGGGGGGTTTATACAGGAATTTCTTTGTCACATCCGGGTTGGAAAGTTCGGGTCAATAGCTCAATTTCCATTTTATTATAGTAGGAGTCCATTTTAGCAGAAAAACAGGCAGTTTTCGATTACTCAATTATTCACATGTCGTAGGGGTCCATTTTAGCTAAAAACAGGCAGCTCTTGATTACACAATCATTCACATGCAGTTTCTTCTGACCCTAGTGTTCATGCCAAGACCTAGGGTTCAAGAATCTATTTTCGAATATATGTTTAATCCTTCCTAGGGTTCATCTCAAGTCCTAGGATTACTTACTCGCATGTATTAAATTTGAGATTTAAGGTTGTAACCACTCTACTTGGGTAACTAGGTGGAATGGGGGCTCGTACAGTGGCTCTTGACGTCTCCACAGGTCCCGTACACCTGACGGAATGGAGACCTAAACACTAATTGATTGGCCAAAAGGTTCAGAAGGATGTAAATAAGGTATCATTATACAGAGAAACTTGTATGGAAAACAGAGACGGTTCGTTTGCGTAAAAGCGATAATAATAGGGTCTTACACGGCCCCAAAACACGCTATCAGACGGAAATCAGACGTCTGGGAAAGGTCCCAGACGTCTTAAAATAGTTCTCAGGGATACCTCTCTTGGTGTTCCGCTTTCAGATGTTTGAAACTCAAATCCGACGTCCAAGGACTTTGTCAGACGTCTGAAATTACCTCGGCTACGCTCCCACCCTCTGACACATACGTACGTTGTCAGGACTTGTTAGAGAGGAAAAGTACGGAAAGTAGATCTCTACCAGATGTCTTGCCATACCTTCGGACGTCTGGTGAGATGTCTGGGTGTTTCTCTGGCCGTCTGATTCTATGGAAAAATGACTTCTGCGGAATCGCCCTGGCTCTCCTTGCTTGCAGGTGCTACAGCAGAATGCCGCTGCAGCCTTCGCCCTCGCGCTTCCTCTCGCTCGGCCCTCCGCTTCCTCTCGCTCGGCCCTCCTCTTCCTCTCGCTCGGCCCTTCGCTCTTCACTCTGCTCTCACTCGCTCTCGGCTGTGGAATCGTAACGAAGGGGAGGGGGAAGAGGTATATAAAGGGAGAGGAGGTGAAGGGGGAGGAGAGGTGAGCATGGGTGAGGAGTGGCGTCGCGTTGAGGCGCGGTGAGGGAGGAAGCATGGCACTCGTACGCTGTGCGCTAAAAGTATTTCCAGACGTCTGGTGGACATCCCAGACATCCTGACAGACGTCTGATGAACACCCCAGACGTCTTAAATGGCCAAGGGGTGATGAACACCCCAGACGTCTAGGTGTTTCTCTGGCTGGCTGATTCTGCGGAAAAATGACTTTCACAGAATCGCCCTGGCTCTCCTTGCCTGTAGGTGCTGCAGCAGAACGCCGCTGCAGCCTTCGCCCTCGCGCTTCCTCTCACTCAGCCCTCCGCTCTTCACTCCGCTCTCACTCGCTCTCGGCTGTGGAATGGCAATGAAGGGGAGGGGGAAGAGGTATATAAAGGGAGAGGAGGTGAGGGGAGAGGAGAGGCGAGCATGGGCGAGGAGTGGCGTCGCGGTGAGGTGCGGTGAGGGAGGAAGCATGGCGCTCGTACGTTGCGCACTAAAAGTTTTTCCAGACGTCTGGTGGACATTCTAGACGTCCTGACAGACGTCTGATGAACAGCCCAGACGTCCGGACAGACATCTGGTGAACATCCTAGACGTCTTAAATGGCCAAGGGGTGGTGGGTCGTTTCACCCCTATTTACCCCAAGTGTCCTTTAATAATCAGACAAAATAGCCTCCTTATCTTGCATAAAAGCATAAATTCTTAGGTATGCCACCCTTAGCAGCCCCAAGTTGCACCAAACATCAATGTAAATAGTAAGTCACTAGTATCGGTACTCATACTTTAGTACCGGCACCAGCTATCCATTGGGCTAAAGCTGAACAACTAAAACATTAAAATTGAAGGTATAAACATTGGGATTTAAATCCAAATGTCTAGTATTCGAAATCCTATAATCATAACTCTATAAATAGGCCCTTGGACCCTTAGTTTGCACGCAAGAAATACAAGAGAAAATCATAGAGTTAGATTTCCATATTTCTACTATATTTCTCAAGAAAGAAGTTTGTCACCTTCATGCTTTCTCCACTCTTACAAGCTCAAAGGTGCGTTCAAAAAGTCGATTTCTTGTAATTACAAATTCTTTTACATCTTTCTTCCTAGGTGCTCAAATCGGTAACTTTATTCTAATTATTGTTAGGAGGCTTAGGTTTATTGATGCTGTAAGATTTTATCTTTCTTACATTAGTGCTTAAATTGCATTGAGCTTTTTGCTTGTTGTTTGGATTGGAATAACCCGTTTGTTGTACTTGGGTTGAAGTAACATGTAAATTACCTTGGTTAGTAAATTGGTTCCCTAAGGGTTGAGGGAATTAGGTTAAAAATCCTATGTTGGGAGGCTTAGTAGTGGAGTGCCCAAGTGAGTGGGTAACCCATATACATCTTGTGTTTATCCTTGTGGTTTGATTTTTGTGCCAATATTATTTTATTTCACGTTGCTTACATCTTGCTTCTAGTGTGGTTGTGTGCGTAATATTTAGATCCTACAATGGTTGTATATCATCCATCTTACATATTCCCAACTTCCTTCTTATGAATGAAAATCTTTCTGGATTCAATAGTTTTGTGAAAATTTCAACTAATTGTAATTTTGTTGATATGTATTCCATATTTATTTCTCTTTTTAGTACATTAATTATCTCTTAGGAAATGATGCTTAACATCAATATGTTTTGTTCTTAAGTATTTTATTGGATTTCTTGATAGATTTATTGCGTTAATATTATCACAATAAATCTTTATGTATTTATAGGTTCAAATTTTATAAGGTTCTCTTCACCCATAGAACTTAAGACCATGCTAAGGCAACTAAAATGTATTTTTCTTCAATGGTAGATAGGGCAATATAGTTTTACTTCTTTGAAAACCATGATTTAAGTGAATTTCTTAGAAATTGACATGTTCCACTTATACTTGTCCTATCAATTCTACTTCCAGCTTATGAGGGATAAAATTACCTTAAGAATTAATTCTACTTGTTTACATATTTGATCGAAATTTATGCAAAACTTATTCAAGTAACTTTTTTAAGAAGAATTCCCAAGTAATTCTCCTTAGTGGTTCCAAAAGTTAGATGTGATATATTACGTATGTAGAATTTCTCAAAGATGCCTTATTCCTCTACAATTGCTTACAAACAATGCACATTCTTGGAATTTCTCAGAAAACTCAAAAGAAAATAGCTCTTAGAAAGATATATTTACCATGAAGATGACAATGCTCATGATTGAGAATGTCTTGGAAAACTAGCTTCACTCTTACTGGATATAATTGGGAAGATTTTTGATACCCTTGTTTTGATGTAACAAAATTATATTTTATTGTGGACTAATCATTTCAGGTTACTTAAAGTCAAATTATCGAGAATTGATCATAATCCAAGGATGTTTGACCTCAGGAGAAGTTTTTGAAGACTGTAGTTGTCTCTTTTTACTTTTATTGAGTCTAGAACTTTGTAAGGAACTTCAATAATTTCAATTGACTCATTTTCAACCTCGATAGATTACAAACTTAGGCTAAACTCTAAGTTTACAATACTGTGATCAACCAGTTTTCCTACATTGATTGGTTAAATCCTTGTGATCAACCAAACCTAATTGCTTAATCAATCAAATCTCTCAAACAGTTGAATACTAAATTTGCGTTCCAAGTTGATCAATTTCCTAATTTAATCAATCAACATGGAATCGTTCAAAATTTTATTTTAATCGACTGAAATTCATTTTGATCGATCAATGCCTAATTTTGATCGACCAACATTGTAATTATAAACTTTCTAAATCAAACTTGAAAACACATATAAATATGACCTCTCAACCCTCACCTTAAAACACACCTCAAGGAACTTTCAAAAAACAAAACAGTCTCTTTCTCTCTAGTGCTTTTGTGCTTCTCCACTTGCAATCATTGCTTTCTAAAGCACATTCTTCTACAACCTTAAAGAACTCAATTTGCATATTTTCTTAAAGTTCCATTAGAATTATTGTTATATTTTCTTTCATTGCTATTTTGATTTGGGACCCAAGTTGTTTGGGAGTCCCATTATTCTTCTCTTAGTCAGGTGTAAAAGAGAAGTCTTTGTAAAGAGGTTGTGCCACCCTTGTTGAAGTGGTGTATTAGTGAATTTGATTAACGTCGACTAGTCGTAAAATTCTAAGCTGGGAGACTTAGGTAGTGGTTTTTACTTAAATTTTTACTCTAAAATACAGGTGTGATCTTTCTGGTTTGCTATGATTAATTCTTTTTTTTCTTTGATTTGTGGTGAATGTTCTTTAAATTCTTCATTTTTATATAAGTACACTATTTACCCCCCTTTAGTGTAAACATTAGTTCCTACAGGCTCTGCGTGCACTCACAAAGATGACTAAGGTTGCACCCATCATGAACACCAATTGAACAAAAGAAAATAAATTCTTGGATAAGCCAAGAAAATAACTCAGCATTGACCCAAGGAAATATAAACGTTCATGACATCCAAGTTACCTCATGGCTCGAGGGTCTCTCAGATATTACTTGGTAAAAAATGGTGAGGAACTCTTGCCATTTAGGAGCATGAGTAAACTCCACTAATTAATGTTAGTCATCCTAAAGGCCAGTCTTTGGATACCCAGGATACCTGAGTATCCTCTTTTGAATAGAGGAGAAAGGATAAATCATATATATACAGTATCATTCTGATCATATTCAAGAGAAATTTCTATGATACCAACTTTTGGAAACATTCGCATCAAATTGCGATATGATAACACATAAAGAAGTCTCAAGAAATAAGAAGCCAGAGACCCATAATAAATACTAAGGCAAGAGTAGTGACTAGAACTCAATTCAACTAGTGACTACACTCCATAAAAGTCTATAAGACGGTTAAGGCTACTGTAAAGGGCACGAGATTTCATTCCCTTTCTACCATTTCAACTTCATTCTTCTATATGCCCAATTAGAGTAAACAATTTCCATCTTTGTATAATCTCTTCAATTGCTTTGAAATCAATTTCGATTAGATGTATCATTCAGTGTATTGTTTTCTTATTATGGGGAAAGAGTTTCACTTAGAATTCCTTGAATATTAGTGTAAACTCTTTCATTTGGCATCGTTTGTATTTAATTCGAACATTTTCCGTAATGGTGGTCACTTACACTTGGTATAAAATTGCTACACTAGCAGTAGCTCTAGTTATGGACTGGATACCAATGTTTGTGTGGGGACTAGCTCCATTGAGGCTGTTACTCAATTGGCCCATCAATAGGGATTCAATTATTATGACACTCTGACAAGTTAGTAGCAACAATCTTATAATAACTCTAATCCTCTTTTTATTGTTCTTGAAGGTTGAGAAGATCATGAAGTCCTCATCGAAGATTGGAGGGAAGAGGATGATCTAAGTCCTGATGATTATAAGGTCATTATACAATATCAACAAGCTCAAATATGCCGTATGGAAGAAAAATTGAAAAAAATTCAATCCTATTATTCTAAGGCAGAATTCAAATGAGCCATGGAAGCTCATAACGTTGAATCGTAACAAAGCTCTAGTGAAAAAAGGAAGCGAACATGGGAATGGGGATTCCAACTTTGCAAATCGGAGGTTGATAAGACAATGCTCTAGATGACTGCTAATACAAAGGGGCATCACACTCCTAAAGCTCTTTCTAAGAGCAAGGACGTAAATTGAATGGAAAAATCACACAACCTTCATTCAAATGCATTGCTTTGGTCCCTTCTCCCAAGGAGAACCTCAAGGTTAATGATATGCTTGTTCATGGTATAAGGAAATGGTGTAGAAAATCTGTAAAGACGATCTTTGATGATTGAGAATCAGAGGCCTCTTCTTTGCTGTTGAAGAGGATTCGACTTGGCTTAACCATTGGAGCTTAGGTAGTTTAGGAATTAGTGCAACAAGCATTAGTTGCTTGGAAACAAAGCAAATGAATTGATGTAGGATTTGGTTCCCAAAAGGAACACTTCTAACTTGCGATTCACTAATCAAGTAATGAGGGCATCTTGGCTTCAACACTTTAAAATGACTTTGATGGGTATTTATGATGAAATGAAGGATCCTTATTACTTCATTCGAAGGAACAGACATTTGATGCTCATGAACAATTATTCTGATAAAGTTATGTCAAGGGCATTCCCGCTTGCCTTAACTTTGAAAGGTAGTGAGTGGTTTTCCAACCTCCGTCCTAACTATATAAATTCATTTGCTAATCTTGAGGAGGTATTCTTGGATTTCTTTATGATAAGTGAACAAGTTTATGAAGACAAGAATTTATTATTTGTAGTTATACAGAACAGAGGTGAAAGTTTTCACAGTTATTTACTTTACTCTAAAAATTAGTTCATGACGAGCAATTCCATCGAAGGAAAAGCAATCATGGTCATTGTTCAAAGGCTAAATATGACAAAATTTTGGGAGGATTTGAATCTCAAATCTCCTAAAACACTTAATGAAGCATAGTGAAGAGCATAATCGTTTATCAAATTAGAAGAGGTATGTGATGCACATCGCAAAGTTGAACAAACTTATGCATAGATAACTGAGAACTCTTCATTTCAAAGGGGTTGATTTTGAAATGTTAACTTTACAATGAAGTCCTCTCCTAAGGAAGATGATAATTCTAAAAGACAAAAGGCCACTGAGAATTTTCAAGAAGTTGATAAGAAAATCGAAAGAAAGAAATTCTTTGATGAAAGAACATTCCATTCCTTCAGGAAGTATGATGAATATACTTCACTTGTTACTATTGTTGACATTATTTTTTAGGACGTGTTAGCCACTAGAGCTGTGAAATTTTGGCCAACCCCAAAATTGAAGAGCGAACCAGCACAAATCCCATTTTGGCAATACTACTAGGGCAAGGGGCATGAAACAAACATTGCAAAACCTTGAAAGATGAAATTGAAAGGCTCATCTATGAAGGAAATCTTGTTGAATATGTCAAGGGACAATCTGATAAAAATAAAGAAAAGAGGGAACCTTCTATTCTTGATGATCTGGATAAATTTCATCTGGAAGTCATGGGCAAGTAGACTTTGATGTTACAAATTCCTTTTGATTTAGATTATTTTTCTTCTTCACCAACATTAAGCATTTCCAATTTGTTGCATACGAAGGGAGATAGTGATTTGTACCTATCGCCTAAGGAATATCATGCATTGGCAAGGATCAAGTTGGATGACTATTCTTGGTACGCCATTTGATTTTCATTTTCATTTGAAATAAACATAGTACTCTGACAAACCTCTAATGTAGAATATGATATGGTTATTTCTATGGGAAAAGCTTTTCAAGAAATCAAAATTAGTTTAATTTTTTTTCTCATTGGATTATTATGTGCCTTCACTCTTCTTTACATACTTTTAAGTTCCTTATGGTGAAGACTCTTGTATTGTGTCTTAGATTATCTGCAAAACCTAGAGCTCCTAGGTTATTATGGGTATATCCTTTAGGAAGATGGGTTATGACAAGAAAAGTTAATCCATTTTGGTTGCCCTATTATGAAATTCCAGAATAAAAAGGTAATACTCATGGAGTAGATTGATACCTCAATCATACTATAGCATAGGAAGCAAATCTTGAATACTGTATACCTTAGCTAAAATAGAATTCAACTACTTAAATCTATTGGGTGGATCAATGATTGTGATCTTTAAGGAAATGAGTACAATATATGGAGATTAAAAGTTCAATTCTACCAATATTTTTGCAATCATGTTGTGGTAAAATAATTAGAAGGGTATACATATTTTAAGTGGATTGGTTACGAAAGAATTATCTAACTTATGAAAGTTGATGAAATAATTCTTGGATATTTTAGCATAACCCTTAGTTGACTTGGTAGAGATGGATTTTCTGGTATCGATGAGCATAAAAGAATGTAATATCATGTAAAGTAACGGTAGTTATTTATATTGAAATTTATCTTTGAATGAAAGGTTTATTCAGAAATCAGTGTGCTTAGAATATCAAATAAAGAATGTGTGTCAATTCTACACATTTTAGTGAAGATTTCTTGAAGGATGATATCCTTAAAAATTAATAACTTAGCTTTTGCGCCAGGAAGATGTATATATCTCCTTTGACATGATGACTTTCAGACTAAATAAATGCTTGGGCAATCTATTAAGCATCATTAGGAGCTCACTTTTGCAAAGTTAGTTCGGAAATCCTCTAGAGTATTTGTCACAAAAAATTGTACTTTTGATATTTCTTGTGGAATGATGTCAATGTTTTGGTAACTAAAAGAAGGATTGAGAAGAATCTTGATTAAATTAAAACTACACTATAGTGGTACTGATTAAATCAATGCTATTTAATACTCTCAGAAATATACTTTCTAAGCCATCAACTTCTGGAAGGCACATGAAGTGGTATTAAATTAAGTAAATTTGACACACAATATCAAATACATCTCTTTAAACAACTTTTGGTAGATTTTCTATCAAAATTCACTCTCAAAGAATCTACTAATAATGAAATTGAATGATGATTATTTCCTAATGTTCCTATTATCATTAAAAGTCTTGATGATGGACCAGATAGGTGTTTCGAAGAATATGACTTCAAGGTAAAATTTATAACTACTAATGACATTACCAAGTATAAAACCTTGACATCAGAATTTTGATTAGTAAAAGTAATGGGTAAACGAAAATCAATTGTAAGAATAGGTTCAACATATAGCACAAAAACAAATGATTTAATAAGCATGAAAGATGAAAGGATTTTGGAAGTTGCAATTGCAATTATTCTTGGGAAGTATTATACTTTTTCACAAAGTTAGACTTCACATTAACAGAAAGAAAATATAACAAAAAAATACATAAACAAAACTAATCAAATTTTTATACTTTTGTTCTCGCCAATGACTTTTCCAAAATTATTCTATCATTACAATAAGGTAACAATGAGATTCTCTTTTTCTTCTAAAGAGTTATTTTCTACTAAAAATAGATTGGGATTTTCTTTTCCTTTCTATAGTTGTTGTAGATTTCTTTTGTTACGACCCGATTCTCGAATCCCTACGAGACACAAGAATCGGACCGACTCGACTGATCCCAAGACCCAGTCGTCCAACGAGAAAGTAACCAAAAGAATAGTAAAATAAATCACATTCATCATGCATGCAACTAATAGTAACAAAAGTACAGCAGCAAAGAAAAGAACTACTACAGTACAGACTACCACAACTGTAGAAAATTTAAACAGATACATAAATATGATGCTTACAATAAAAGAGTACAAGTGTAACAGGATATACTCACTACAACAGAAAAACGATATAGTAGGTACAACACAAGTAGAACTACTGGGCTCTACTAGGCCCAGCACCCTCCGCAGCCGCAGGCTTTGGCTGCTCAACACCTGGTCCTGAAAAGGTGACAAAGGTGACACGTCAGCGAAATGCTGAGTAGAGTGGCAACCAGCTAGCTAAGAAAAACAGTAAAAGTGGACAAGTAGCTGTTGTTTTTAGTTTCTTTCTTTATTCCTCTATTTACTTGTTCTTGAATTATTTCTCAGATCTTTCTCTTGATCTCGAATGTTCTTCATGAGAACGATCTTGATTGCAGTCTTTTTCGAAAAGTAGAAGTAGCACGTGGTGCTCTCCTGGACGGGAGAGTCTCCTGTGGTGGTCCTACCCTCAGTCAACCACCCCAAGGTCGCTGACAGGCGTAACGGTGACTACGGCACGTGCGATAAACGCACGAGTTGCTACCCCGCACTGGCATGCGGTCAGTCATTTCCGTTAACGGGTGCACCCAAAGCACAGCACAGAACCAGTATAGGGAAGAGCCCTTCTCAGTAACAGGGGTCTAGCCCCTCCACAATAACCAAACAGGGGTCTTGCCCCTCCACAGTCTGCGCATCCTCGCCTGACTACCCCGGTTTAACAATTCGGTGTAGGAAGGCTAGCAGACCCTGGGGCCTGTGGGGTGGCTAGCGCTCTCCCTACACTAGTACTTCTCCTCGGTACTGTGTACGCGAGGGCCAAAAGTCGGTACAAAGTGGCCAGACCTAACCCTGAGTCCCTGGGGCGGCTAGCTCCGCTCTTCACTAAACAGGGGGATAGTCTCTCTCCTTGGTACTCCGTACTCAAGGGCCAGCTCACTTCCCCAATTCCATTCCATTTACCTTTCAGGAGCTCTACTCCTAATTCCCCGTAGGGTTCATGCTCATATTTCTCTAGCCAAGCCATTTTATGTTTCATCATTTCAGTTTTTTTTTTTATTCCCATATAGTCCGTGTTTCCAATAATTAATATACATTCACATACAAGCAGCCGTTATCCAATTATAGGATATTATCATTTTTCTTTCTACTTTTCCAAGACTGCAATTCATGTATTCACGACATTTGTTTCAGTGTTTCTGTTCCTAGGATTCATGCCACACCCTAGGATCTATCATTCAATCTAGTTTTCCAGTCTTAGGATTCATGCGATACCCTAGGATCTATCATTCAATCTAGTTTTCCAATCCTAGGATTCATGCCATACCCTAGGATCTATCATTCAATTTAGTTTTCGAGTCCTAGGGTTCATGCCATACCTTAGAATCTATTATTTATCTCACAAGTGCATAAATGTTGATAAATAATCAAGGGGAGCCACTCTACCCGCAAAACCAGGAGTAATGGGGGCGTCATTGGCAGGTCCGCATGCCTTTGCAACCCCTAGAGCCGCAACGGGATGAGATCCTAATACAAGGATCAATCACAAGGAACCACTTAGAAAGGGATAAAACTATTTTAAACAAGTAGAGGAACTAATTCTGAGAAGAACGAAATCTCAAATGCGGAAATCGAACTTCGAACGGACCCTAAACGTGTCAAAAATGACAATACTGCCCCAAATCAGATGTCTGGAACACCTTCCAGACGTCTTAAACGATGGTTCAGATCATACCTTACTTTTGCACTGCTCCTCAGACGTCCAGGATCCCGCTGAGCCGTCTGGACCTAGTTCCAGACGTCCGTCTATTACTCCGGATGTCTGGAGACGCTCTTCGCCGTCAGGTGACTTGCTTAGACGTTCGATCTGTGTGGGAGGGCGTGCCCTTGCGCCTTCCCGAACGAAACCTGCACGCGTACGCAATCGACCTTAACACAGCAATGAGGCAGAACCCTTGGCGGAACGGCCTGCATGGCCGTACCCACGAAAGGAAGAAGAAAAGAAATATTGTACCTTTCAGACGTCTGGATCTTCCTCCAGATGTCTCCCACGTCGTCTGGACGTAGGTCCAGACGTCTGGTTCTGGGAAAGTTTCCAAGAATCAGAACCTCCACACCTTTCGCCTGCTGCACACGGCCGCGCCGGGCCCGCCTACTGCCTGAGCTGCAGCAGCACCGAGGTAACCTCCCCAGCACCACAGTCCCGCTGTGCGCCCGCCGGCCGGCCCTGGCTGCTCCGGCGATCTCGCTTTCTCTTCCTCACGCGCTCTACCTCTTCTCCCTCTCGCTGCACCTCCTCCTCCCCGCGAGCACCCGGCAGCAGCTGTTGCCCTCTCTCTCTCTCACTCGCGCTCAAGCTGGAAGAAGGAGGGGACGGTGGGGGGAAATGGGTGAGGGAGAGGGAAGGGTATTTGAAGGCGTGGCGGGGTGGGGAAAGGGGTCTACAGGACAGTGAGGAAGGAGAAAGAAGAAAAGAGGGCAGCGGGTTCAGTCTGCATGCTCATGTGCGCAGACTCGCAATCGTACGCCGCAAAAATTTAATTCCAGACGTCTGGGAAGGCGTCCAGATGTCTTACCAGACGCCTGGACCAACTCCCAGACGTCTTAAAAGACGTTTGATGTCGTGGGTCTTAACATCTTCCATCTCCAAATCTTTTTCCTTTTGGCTTACCTCTCTTTTTCTTTCCTTTTCTTTACCTATCTAGTAAAATCAAAAAAATATATACAAAATTTGTAGATACAAAAATTGAGGTTATCATTTATGTAAAAGCATTGAAGATGTTAAGAGTTAACATTTTCCAAACATATTGGCATAATTAATAACCACCAAAACCATTTGAAATTAAGCATATTGCAATAAGAAAAAACATAAAGATAATATATCCACAAAAAAACTAAGAACTTTAACCTATGAAGCCCATTACGATTAAGATCAAACTAAAACCTAGGAAAATAGAAATTGCCTATTAAAGTTTACAGGCCCACAAGAATACATTGTAAATGTCAAAATAAGAAGGGGATTCTTGCTTTCACAACTACTGGCAGCAATAACATATGCAACTAATAACTTTATCATAAAACTCTATAATTCCTTCACCAGAATTTATTCCTATGATGATATTCTAGCCATAATGCATCTAGAAATGGTGTTGAACAATATCAAAAATACATTCTCGGAGCATTATAGTCTTATGGTAGCTACTACTCAAACCATACTTTAACCACATATACCTATCCTAATGACCAGTTAGGTGAGTTTTAGTTGCCATCAACATCATGATGGTCTACTGATGATGTTAGAGTTATCTCACAATTGTAATAAGTGCTATTAAGTTGTAGTATAGTGTGTAAAATAACCCATACATTTTATAAATTTACATTGGATGAGCCTAGGTCATTCGTTGGGAGGCTTATTATAATTTAATTCACCAATTATTACTTACTTATCTTACACTTACTTAAGTATATTAATTTAGCTTCTTGTAATAAAGAGATTCAATTATTAAATTAATAGGTTAACTTATGGTGTTACATTATAACTTAATGTATAAATGGAGTATAAATAATGGAATATGTATATTTCAAATAATTAAACCCTTAATGTATATAAATACTTATAACTTTATATAAGTTATACTTAATTTAATTAGGTCAAGGATTTATAACTTAAGATTACAAGTTACGATTAGGTTAACTAATTAAATTAAGTTTAAAATTATTACTTAGATAAGATTACTACTAGAACTTAGGTACTTGAGTATAACTTAGGTAATTAAGTTAATATCCTTAATTAGAATGAGCTAATAATTATGAATAAGTTTAAACACATAGACTAATTGCAAAAGAGATGAATTTAAGCATGGCAATTAAGTCTAACTAATGTTAATTAGATTAATGAAGATATAGAAATCAATTCATATTCCAAGTGCAAAAGAGTATATAAGAAAATGCATAAAAAAATGTTTCAATCAATCATAATGAACATCAACTAAATGTTAAGCAAATTCTATAACAGATTAAGCTTGCAAAAAGTTTTTAAACCCAACCCAAGTTAGAGTCCACAGAGCTAATCAACGCTTGTAGGTCGCACAGCACATAGCACCCCCGATGGGGCTTAGATAGTATATGCATCAAGTAAGATCAGATCAGGTGTCGTGCACCTCAAAAGGCATGTAACTCTTGCGAGGGCTATGGGCGCAAATCAATTTAAATGCATCAGGGGGCTCTTCAATAACTGATGTGGGACTAAACATGCGCCCTCTTCTCAGCAATCAATAATTAGATTCTAGCGTGTCGCCAATAGTTTGCATCAACTCCCTGCTGCTACTATTAATTGATTCAAAGCTTTATTGACTGATCTAAGTACTTAGATAACATTCTGGAACATTGAAGCATTGATTCGAACCCTTAAGTGGCTGAGAAATCGATGGAAGATCCTTGGAGCTTCATCTGTACTAATGACAGAGGATCACTTGCAAACTTGAATGAATTCTCAAACTAACAAACATCTGCTCGCAGCTTTCAATTGGTTTCTAAGTGTATCCTGAGTAGTCTAAAATGCATTCAGGACTTAAGAGCTTAGTTCCAGAGCTTCTTAAGCTCTAATTATGACCGGAGGTTGACTTGCTCAGGTCTGAGGTTGACCTGGAGCTTTACAAGGTTGCAGTGAAACTCAATATAACCTTTTGAAGCTACTGGACTCAAAATCTAAGGGAATTGAATGCTCTAACGAGGTTCTCAAAGTTGCCGCCTCCACTGTTAGGTGGGTGACTTCGATAAATCAAGTGAAAGCTTTAACAACCCTTCATGGTGTGAATTCAAAGTCAGGGAAGCTTGGTGAAGCTTATGAACCTATTGCCTTGCTTTGAAGTGATGGAACCGTGCATCGAATACTTCACCAGAGATGAGGAAGATGATGACGTTCAGTGAAGTAGAATTGATAGAATTCAAAATTAAAGGTGGGAAAATGGTGTATAGGGGAAATGGAGTTGGTTGGAGTTGGTTAAAGTATGTTCAATGGAGGTTTGGGATTGCCAGAGATGGTGATGGTGATCGGACGATGGTAGTGTAGGTGACAGTGATCGTCAGAGCGCTACACTCCATGAAATCGCACAAGGACTAGCTTAAAGGCTTCCTCGTGAAGTTAGCAATGTGAAAAGTTCATCAATTGGATCAGAAATCTACTATGGAAGTGTGGCGAAGTCAGATTAGTTCATGAGGAAACTTGAGTTGGATGGATTGTTGGAATGGATGAATTACAAAATTGATTTGGGCGAAATGGCCCTTGGGAGTTTGCGAAGGTGGATGGATGGCCAATTAGGTGTGGATGACTTGGAGGAGCTCGTCGGAGACTGGGTGAAGCTCTGGTGGTCAGTGGGATTGGGCATTTAATGAATAGTGGATAATATCGAGGAGAAGGTGGATTATGGTCATGTAGAGGTAGAGAAGGTGTTAAGTGGATAGTCGGTGGCTTCCGAATTAGAAGGTGGAAATAAAGTGTATAGATGATGTGGAGATAGTTGGAGTCGGTTATAGGTGGTTAGAAGTTGTTCAATAGAGGTTTGGGGTTGCTGGAGGTGAAGATGGTGACCAAAACTATGGTAGTGTAAGTGGTAGTGATCGATAGAAGGCTACACTCCATGAAATCGCGTAAGGAAAAGCTCAGAATCTTCCTTTTGGTGCTAGGAATGTGAAGAGCTCTTTGATTGTTCGAAGATCAATCAAAAAGGTTAGGTGAAGTTGATTTAACAAAAGAAGATTGAGGTGGATGGATTGATGGAGTGAAGGAATCTTGAAATTATCTTGGGCGAAATGGCCCTTAGGATGTGGTGAACGTGGATGGAGGGCTAGGTGGGAGTGGAATAGGCAGAGGACCATGCTGGAGACAAGGTGGAGCTTCGGTAGTTAACAGATTTGGGGAAATTGTGAAGGATGGATAATGTTGAGGAGAAGGTGGATAATGGATGTGGAAAGGTGAGAAATGTGAAGAGATGGTTAATTGCATGGCGGAAGGTTGTCCACCACCATAATTAATGGTGGCCGACGACGGAGAAGGTGAAAAACTTGGATCTACACTACCTAATTGTAAAGAGCTGTCCCACTTTTAGCCTTTTAAGACATTTGGAGTCTCAGTCAGACGTTCGGACCCTTTCTCGGACGTCTGAAAATGAAATTTCTGTACGTGTACTGCGCCCTGCACACACGCGGCGCGCAGGACCTTCTCTTCTCTCTGCCTATTTGGCTAGCCTACAAGCGCAGAGTTGGAGACTCATGGAGGAGTTGGGCAATTGGCGACCCCGGGAGTCACAGGGATATTGTGGGGCAGTGATAGTGACACTGCAGGCACGGAAAGAGCTAATAGACCGCATCATCGCGGGACAGATGACATACCCATACTTACAGGCACTGCGGGATAGAGTGCTGTCAGAAGACCCAGGAGACTTTTCCTTTATAGATGAGGTGTTACGCATGGGGGGACGCTTGTGTGTTCCCAGGAACGAGGAGTTGTTGAGAGAGCTCCTGGTTGAGGCGCACGGGTCCAGATTCACCATACATCTTGGGAACACAAAGATGTATCATGATCTGAGATGCGACTTTGGGTGGAGAGGGATGAAGCGGGATGTTGGTGAGTTTGTACAGCAGTGTTTTGTGTGCTAGCAGGTGAAGGCCGAGGATCAGAGGCCTGCTGGGCCGTTGCAGCCACTTCCTGTGCCAGAGTGGAAGTGGGAGAGCATCACCATGGACTTGGTGGTGGGTCTACCTGTTACCCAGTGAGGACATGATGCAGTCTGGGTGATAGTGGACAGGTTGACAAAGACAGTGCATTTCCTGCCGATCCGAATCACCTTGGGACCAGCACAGTTGGCAGAGAGGTACATTCATGATGTGGTATGCCGCACAGAGTTTCGCGTGGGATTGTATCCAACAGGGATACCCGTTTTACTTCCTAATTCTGGGCTGAGTTTCAACAGGCTTTGGGGACACGGTTGAGGTTCAGTACTGCGTACCACCCCCAAACGGACGGACAGTCAGAGTGCACCATACAGACACTTGAGGACCTTTTACACGCTTGTGTACTGGACTGGAGAGGCTCCTGGGAGGAGCACTTACCCCTGGCAGAGTTTGCATACAATAACAGTTACCACTCGAGCATCAGCATGATACCTTGCGAGGCTCTGTACGGATGGAGGTGTACTGAACCCTTGAGTTGGGTCGAGGTGGGGACCAAGTGGGAGGTTGGCCTAGGCTGATCCGGCAGAGTTAGGAGGTGATAGAGCAGATTCACAAACGACTCCGCATTGTCAGGAGCAGGCAGAAGAGTTATGTTGACCGGAAATGCAGAGAGGTGCAGTTCGAGGTTGGGGACCACGTCTTTCTCTGCGTTTCGCCCATGAAGGGCCTGCAACGTTTTGGGGTGAAAGGGAAGCTTATGCTGAGGTTTGTGGGGCCCTTTGAGGTTCTGGAGAGGGTAGGACCCGATGCTTACCAGCTTGCCCTTCCTCCCTAGCTTTCTGGAGTGCACGACGTGTTCCACGTGTCCAACCTTAGGAAGTACGTCACCGATCCCAGTCACGTTTTGAGCCACGAGAGTGTCGAGGTGGGTGACGACCTGACCTACCTCGAGAGACCAGTACAGATACTAGACAGAGTCGTCCGGAGTCTGAGACGGAAGCAGGTACCACTAGTGAAGGTCCAATGGAGAAGCTAGCAGTACAAGGAGTCTACCTGGGAGCCTGAGGTGATGATGCGAGAGCGGTACCCGAAGCTTTTTGAGGGTACGTCTTTTCGAACCTACTTCGGTCCTCTTTAAGTTTGTTATGCATTTTATGTTCCTTTTTCCGCACCCTAGCTAGTTCAAGTTTCGGGGATGAAACTTCCTTTAAGTTTGTTATGATGTAAAGACCCGTCCCACTTTTAGCCTTTTAAGATATCTGGAGTCTCAGTCAGATGTCTATCTAGACATCTGGACCCTTTTCCGGACATTTGAAAATGAAATTTCTGTACGCGTACTACGCCCTGCGCGTACGCGGCGTGCAGGACCTTCTCTTCTCTCTCCTTTTCCTCCTCTCCCTGCCGAACCCTAAGCCCCCACTCCACCTATTTAAACCCCTCTCCTCCTCTCCTCTCCACTGCACACACCACCACCCATACCTTCAGAGCTGTGAGAGGAGGTGAGCAAGGGAGAGCGAGAGGGAGAGAAGGAGAGTGCGGGAGGAGGAGGAGGAGTTCGAGCTCGGAGAGCTCCGGTGGGAGCATGGCGGAGCTCGCACGGCCACCGCGGGCGTGTGCCGAAGGAGGAGAGAGTTCAGAGAGGCATCCTTGACCATCTGCAGCGGCTGGAGCTGCGGCGATGCGAGGAGGTGCGAGGCGGAAGGAGCAGGGAGCGGGTTCTAGTACTGGAAATCTTCCAGTATCAGACGTCTGGAGCGGAGTCTAAATGGCTGGCGGAGCACCTGGATGTCTAGAGTTAAGACCAGATGTTTGAAAGCTCATTTATCGCAAAGGTACATTCCTTTCGCGGTTACGACCATGTAGGTCGCACCGCAGCGTATTTGTTGGGCCTGATTTGGTGGCTGCAATTGTCGTACGTAGGAGCAGCCTTAGGAAGGAGCGCGGAACACTCTCCTATGCACTTTCAGACGTCTGATTAGCTCACCAGACGACCGGAGGTGCTTCCAGACGACCGGAAGAGTGGTCCAACGTCTGGAACTGCCTTTAGATGATCGTAGAGGAGGTCTGGACGTCTGAGGACACTGCAGGTACTTGAGGTAAAGTTTTGTATCTTTTAAGACGTCTGGACTTATTTCTAGACGTCTGATTTTGGACTATCGACACGTTTTTGACCCGTTTGGGATCCGATCGGGATCCGATTTACGCAAATGAAGTACCTATAATTTACTTGTGAGTTTCTCTACGTATTAGAGGCCTTTGTACAATGTTCTGAACCTTCCTTTTGTGATGTATTCCCTGGTATAGGGTTTCAGCCTACTGCATGTTTGGGGCTCGCAGAGACACTTGGGTCTGCTGTTCGAACCCCCAATACTCTTGAATTGTCTGGTAGAGTATGCTTTTAATAATGTTCAAATAAGCATGCATTGTAGAAATAAATGATTGAAACCCTAGGATGTGACAGGAACCCTAGGGTAGGGTAATGAATGCACTGTTTGGTACTTACATGCAAAAATTGAGATAAACTGCTAGCAATTGCCTGTGAAATCACCAGTGACATGTTTTGAATTATGGAAACATGAGCTGCCTGCATATAAATGAGAACTGAATTGTGAATGGTGGAATCCGGATTGGAATATATGTGGTAAATATGAGCATGAACCCTATGGGGAATGAGGAGTATTACTCTTGTGGTTAGTTGGAAATTTGGAATGTAGACGGGAAGTGTGCTAGCCCTTGAGTACGTGGTACCAAGGAGAGCGACTATCCCCTTTTCGTGTAGAGCGGAGCTAGTCGCCCTTGGGTTGAGACCCGGGGTTAGGATTAACCACTCTACACCGACTCTTGTTGGCCCTCGTGTACACGGTATTGAGGCAAGATACTAGTGTAGGGAGAGAGCTAGCCACCCCACGGGGCCCGGGGTTCAACTAGCCATCCTACACCGACTTGTTAAGCCCTCTGGGCAAACTAGGGTAGTTAGGCGAGGGTTTGCGGACTGTGGAGGGGCTAGACCCCTGTTTGGTTCTGAGGGGCGATACCCCTGTTCTGAGAGGGTAAGGCCCCATACTGTTCCATGCTATACTTTGGGCGTACCCGCTAGCGGAAATAACTGACCGCGGGTCAGTGTAGGGTAGCTACCCGTGCGCTTATCACACGTGCCGTAGTCACCGCTACGTCTTGTCAGTGACCTTGGGGTAGTTGACTAGGTGTAGGACTACCACAGGGGACTCTTCCGGCCAGGAGGGCACCACGTGTACCTTCTACTCTTCGGAAAAGACTGCAATCAAGATCATTCCCACGAGGAACATGTAAGATCAAGAATATCTGGATATTAAGAAGAATGGGTAAAAAGGAAATACACATAAAATAAAGTAAATATAAAAGAGAATTAAACCTGTTGCTTTTACCGCTTTAGATAGTATAGATACCACTCTACTCAGCGTTCGTTGACTCTGATTTTTTCATAACACTGTTCAGGACCAGGAGTTGAGTAGCTCGAGCTTCCGGCTGCGGAAGGCACTGGGCCCAGTCGAGCCCAACCATAGTTTCTGCATTTTCTTGTTGTACCCGTATTGTTGTAGTAAGTATCATACTTTTTAGCTACTGTTGTCTCTACTATTATTTTCGTTTCCGTTGTTCTGTTGTTGTGGTGGTATGTAATGGAACAACAGTTTTTACTTTCATTTACTGCTTTGTATGTTTTTACTGCTTAGTTATATTGCATATGTGAATGTGGTTTACTTTCTTCTTTTTGGTTATTTCTTGTTGGACGATTGGGTCTTGGGATTAGTCGAGGCGAGCCGGTCTCGGGTCCTGTAGGGGTCTGGGAACAAGGTCGTAAAACTAATCCTACAAATTAAAGAGCTAAAACTAATCTACAAAAGGGGGTGAGAAGCATGGACAATTTACTTAGAAGAAATGGGGAGAGGGGCTTCGTTGATCGCTTGCCAGAGACAAAAGAAACAAGTTGGGGTGAGAGGAGAGCTCTGGCTGATCGAAGAGGTTAAAAGAGAGGCGTGGATGATGAGTGACTACTCATCATAGCTAAATAAGCTAAAGTTAAGCTAGAAACTGGGTTAAATAATATTAAATTAACACATAAAGAGGGTTAAGTGTGGGAATCAAAGAAAAAGACCTAAAATCTTAATTCTGTGTTAAAATTGCATAATAGGTCAAGTGGTGATCCAAGTGCTAATTGAACACATAAACAAGTTTAAAAGTCCAAATTAAAAGTATAATTAACTTCTCAAATGTTCAATTAAGCACATATAAAAATTTAAAGGCATTTGGATATCATTAAGGCCTTGAAACTTAGAATTTACATTTAGGTCCTTTATGCATCACATTTCCTTCTTTAGAAAACTTTCTCGGACATATTTGTAACCTGCAGGGACCTCTTTGAAAGCCCTTAGGGTCTGTTCGGTTATCATTTCTTACCACTTATGGACCTACCTATAATTTTTCTACCCCTTCACAGAAGGGCCTCCCTACAATTTGCCCTTTAGAAGCCGGCTACCTGGAGCCTCTTCGCGTGTACTGTGCGTGTGAAGAACTCAAGGCATTTTGACCGTCCATTCTCCTTCGATCTTGATCTGCGGCTCGATCTGAATCGAAGCTTCACGCAAAGTGGCACGTATGCTCACCCAACCCCCCAAATCCTATCCTACGGCCAGATTTCAAATTAGCAGCCCGCGCGCTCCTCTCCTCTCATCCTTGCTGTCGGTGCCCTCGATGTCTATCTTCACCTACGCGGTGATTTGAGCCACTGAGATTGCTATTTAAGCACCTCAGTGGTCGCGCGCGCGGAGGATCGCTCTCTCCTACTCTCTTAGTGATTGTTCTTCCACTCCAGCTACTCCTCCCCACCAATTCCCAGATTTCACAGCCACCGGCTATGAATTCTCCAACTTCTCCCTGACTCTCCTCGTAGCTAAGGATGACGTACGCCTGAGGACGACCCAGAAGCTTCACTAGAAGGCTTTTCCCTCCGCTGGAGCCCATCTCCCTCCATTCTTCCTATTTAGCCACCGGCTAAGGACCCACAGGTCCCATTCTTCCTGTTAGAATAGTTTTATAGCTTTGTAGTTTAGCTGTAGCAGTAGTTAGGTAGATTAGCAGTAGAATTAGAGTTAGAATTAGTGATTAATTTGCTGTTCTGTTAGTTTAGCATTAGGAGTATATTTAGATTAGATTTCCCCCCCTCACCTCCTCTGATCATTCCAGATCAGAGGGGATGGTTTCACACAGTCACTGATCATGAATTTTCTCCCTCTTCATGTTTTCCATATCGCTTCTGATTCTTGCGATCCGTTTCTCGTAATTCACCCACTCATTAGATCTAATTTCAAATCTGATTAGTTTCTAATCTCAGACCTGAAATTAGTGTCAAAAATCACATTAGGGGCTTCCCATTCATCCCATTTTGTTCACAAAAGCCCTGATCTGAGCTTAAAAGAGAACTAGTTTGCTGGATTTGTGTTGAATTTGGATTGTAATGATTTTTAATTGTTTGAGCTTTGAACATTTTGATCTAGCAAACTGAGACATTGTTGATGTAATTCACTGTTTGGCTGGGAATTTGAGGTGATTCTAAAGTCAGAATTCACCTTAGATGAACCATAATCTGATTTTAGTTTTTGTAAGGATTTTAATGCCTTTAATGCATGGTAGAGTTAATGAAAAATCAATTTTGTTGATTTGAGGTTCTACCTTGTATTCATTAGTTGATTTTGAAGAGTGGTTCTGATTTTTCAACCTAAGGAATTTTACATATTCCTTAAGGTTTCAGAATTCTGGGATTTAAATTTATGTTTTAAATTGACTGATCTAACTCCTTCTACATGCTGTCTATAGCATTAGAAAGAGCTAGATCAGCTCTCTTTAAGATCTAATTTGATAAGATGCTACTGGCAAGGGATCTTGATCTTGATTTGTATTCCCGAGTATTTTTTATATCCTTGTCAGATTGTGTTGTTAGAATTTCTAATTTTTGTTTGTGTCTGAATCCTAGATTTATATCAAAGTGATGCAAGTGCAGCTACATTCCCACTATTTTCAGTATTTGATTTCTTGACTCAATCATATTGAATTCCTGATCAGGTTGTCTATAGTCTGATCTGAAATTTGATTTTCTAATTTAAGCTATTAGGTAACTGAATTGGAGTTCCTTCCCTGTTGCAGACTTGATTTCCTTCCAGATGGATTAACTGTAGCAATAGTTAAGTTGCCTGGAATTCAATCTGCCTTGCTGCAGGGTTGGAGTTCAGCAGCTTCAACTGCTGTCTTTGATTGCTGGACATCAGATCTGCTAATTTCCAGCAGATGAGTTTCAGCAGTTGCTTGCTACTGTTGTTGTAGCAGATTCTATCTTGAGAGCTCAATGGATGGTAGCCTAGGATGTAGTTGGTTAAATAGCTGACTGATGTATAATGTTGTGTTGAATGTTGTAAACAGGCTTTCATGTATTTTCTTTTTTATGCATGTTTCCATCAATTGAAGGCTTGTAGTTTGTTAAACCTTCGTTTGTCAGCTATACTTTAAGCTTAATTGCCCATTAGGTTAACTAAGTTGAAATCCAAGTTGATTAGCATGGTACATTGCATAGATCCCTTCCATATATTATACTGAATATGTTAGAGGCAGTCCACTGTCTTTTAGACCCTTTAAGTCCCATTATAAGCCTTTAGGACACATTAGAAAACCCTTGAAAGGCTTAGGATATGTGAAATTTGGAATTAAATAAAAATTATATAAAAAACCCAAAAAAAATAAATAAACTTTTCTGATTGAAGATTAGGTATTTTCCTAAGTGCCTACCAAGTTTCAGGGTATTCTGAACCTTTGATTTGGTAGAACATACTAGTCGACGATTCTGTATATCATGGCACTTAATAAAAGAAACTACACTTAAAAACACCAAAAATATTTCTTTCTCCTCATCTGTTTCTTTCCCTCTCATCTCCTACCTCCATAAAAGATATACAATCCATAAAAAATTGAAAAACTCAAAAATGCCCAAAAATCCTTTGTATACTATGTATATAAGTGTATATATAAGCTATATTGTAAACTTATTTATCTATAGTGTAAATTATACATATTTATAACATAAATAACTTATGTATATATTGTATAGTGTAAATTAAGTAACTAGGTTAGATCATACTGTATATAACTAAATTATATAACTACTTATTAATTAAACTAACTTATATGTACTATTAGGTTGTATAAATTAGTAAACACTATAAATAACCATATTAAGTTATAATACTGCATATACGTATTTATATGTATATTATAAACATATTAAACCTTGTATCACAATTTAATTATATATATAGAATAAATAATTAATTTATTAAGTTACTAGTTAAGTTATTAGATTAAATTAAAATAAATTAGTAATTTAAGTTAAAACTAAGTTAATTTATCCTGTACATGTATACTACTATATTTTAAGTAAGTTAACCTAATTTAAGTATATTTATAATGTATACACTATTTAAATTTAATTTACAAATAAAATAGTCCAAAAAGTTGCTATTTAAATGTAAATAAAATAGAAATTAAACCTGTAAAATACAATAAAAATGTTTATAAAATATTTAGACATGTATACTAATTCAGTATAAGGTCAATTAGACCATTCATTAACTAATTTATACATAATTAAGGAAAGAAACTTAAAATTAGCTATGTATAAACTGTATACTTTACCTAATTAATTTATATAGTAAATATAATTAAAACTATAAATTAACTATATAATTGTAAAGTACTATGTAAATACTTTATTATCATATAATTTAATTTAATTTTATAATAAATTATGGCCCTTGAATTGAGGGCCAAATCATGTAACCTGCGCAGCCGTCGGATTTCCAGCGCACAGCTGTGGCACCGATAGTGCCACAACGAGAGCTGAGAACTGCACTGAGCGGTATAAATTGATTTTGTTATACACAGTGCTCAGTCGTCACGGGCGCCGGGCGCTGATAACACTGCACATGGGGGTGATAACTCTGTTGAATAAGGCCCATCTTAAGAATAAAAGGCACAACATAAGTAGAATAGGAACATTACATGCATCATATACCAAGATTGCTTATAAAACTGTATTAATGGCCATTTGTGTAAGCACTTGTCAAAATAGGCCTTAGATGAGCAATCAGACCCCATGGATGGATTCAGAATGATGAACGAAGTCCAACGAACTCAAGATCGGCCAAATCCGACATCCGGAGCTCCTACAATGGGCCCAAGAAGTTCTGACCATTGATCTGGTGATCAACGGCCCTCATTGTGCCATGTCACCCCCGCTCCACTGCACGCCGCCTCATCCATCAGCTGAGATCAAATCTCGACCGTCGATCTTCGATCGGACGACCGAGAACTGCGCAGTCGACGCGACAAAGTGCGGGCGTGGCGCAAAGGTTAGCGTGCACGCTCGCACGCACGCAACGTGGGTTCGAGCCGCGCTGTGAGTAAATTGAAGATGAAGGAAGCGCACGGCGAAATTGGGTCGCCCAATCAGCAGCGGGCGGTCGAGATCGCGCTACGCGGCGTGCCCACAGATTGTGAGCGCCCACGCCCGCGTGCACGCCGAGCGACGACGCCCGTGCACACGCTCGCCTGAGGCGCGATCTGAGGACATCCAAGGAAGATCTCAGCCGTCCGACCTTTGATCGGACAGCTCTCATGCAGCGGCCGCGGATCGAGAGCGAAGAAGAACGGCGCGGGCGGTTGACCGGTGGGCTGGAGGGCTTCACCGGCGCTTTTGGAATGGTTTTAGCGACGTCCTGGACGTCGCTAAAGGCCCTTCTTCTTTTAGAAAGCCCTTAACCCTATTTAAACCCCCTCCAACCACTCATTCAAGGCATTCACTTCCCTTGCAACTACTCCACCCTTCTCTTAGCTAGCTTTAGGCCCTCTTGTAATCACCGGAGACGATGAGCCACCGACGGAGCCTCCTCCACCGCCGTGGCTGCCTCGCCGCTCTCCCTCCTCTCTCTCTCTCTTCCTTTCTTTTAACCTCTCCTTTACTGTTGTTTGAGCATGTATTTAATGTTGTAAGCTATGAACTAAAGTTGCATGATTAATGATGTACTTTCCGTTCAGTTGTTTATTTTAATTCCTATTTAAGTTGCATGATCAAGCAAGAAACAACTCTAACCCTAATCTCTCCCTCTCTCTCTCTCTCTCTCTCTCTCTCTCTCTCTCGCTTTTCAAACCGCACCTTTCGCAAGCAAAACTCCGCACTTTCCGTGACAACAAGTGATAAGCAAAATCTGATTTTCACGCCTCCCTGAGACCGACACTCGAACTCACCTTCGTTTATTTACTTTAAAACCGACGTTGCAAGTGCGACTATAATGACACTTCTTAACACACACGCACAACCGCACGTCAGTTTTTGGCGCCGTTGCCGGGGAGGCAACGGATTTGTTTTGTCACCTCCATTCCACATCCATTCTCACATCATCTAATGCCTTGTTTCCTTTTAACTTGATGGTTGAAGGAATTCGGTGCGTGGACAGCGAAGTGACGCATCCCACGACGGTAACAAGGGAATAGGCGCAACAAGGACAGATAGTGAGTAATTCTTCACTCATGATTGTTTGCATGCGTGAAAAACTAAAAAAATTTTTAAAAATTGAAAAAAAAATGGGTGTGGTGTATGATTGCTTGACCCACATCCTTAACATGTTACCCCACAAAAAATGTACACGCTAACATCCAAAATAAATTCTTGGAGTGTTCTTTTCTTTTTCTTTTGAGTGGTGTTTGCGAAGCCACTGTGAGTTGACCTAGGCCGCACCACTCAACCCTAAAACCGACTCATCTAATAGAAGCTGCATGATCATTAGGATGAGTACATTAGAGTTTTAGAGCCTCTACAAAATAAAAGGAAATCTGTGCTTTAGCACCAACACTACTTTCACTGAATTGTGTGCAGAACTTGACGTGCCCACTGAAACTTGTCTGAAAACATTAAGACATGTCAACCCTAAAAAGCACTAAAGTAAGGATGAAACACTAAAAGACACCACATCTTAAAAATCCTTGCTTGAAAACCATGTTTTGATAGAAGCACACACCTTGAAAGTGAAAAATTAGGAGGCACCACCCTAATCAACACCTCATCACATAACCCTAGCACAAGCACTATCCTAGCCCTTTAAAACTGAGTAGATGTGCCATAGGCAGGATTGAGTTAAGTCTCGAAAGGCGAGATTTTGTTTGCTAGGCACTTGGCTTTCATTCCCCTGGTAGAATCTGGTGACTAGGCTGTGGGACAGTGTCAAACGACCGCGGTTGTGGGGTCTACAGAACCGGAGGTGCAAGCCAAAGGAAGAACCTTTCCTGCAATCCCCTCATAATCAACCTGGCCAGATTAGCCTTGGTAAGGGGAGTCCAGTGCTTACGGACTTAATCACCCTTTGTGAGATTTCTTGGTCTCCTAAGGAATACACCATAAGGACTAGGCTTGTGTGCTTGATTGAAACACATTTCTTGCATCTGTCGCCCTCCGTATCCCCTCCTGTTCTTCTCTAGTGTATGCACGGGAGATGCTCACTACATCCCGAGTTGTGTGTTTTGGGGCAGGAATCTAGGCGACGTAATTCTGTTGGAAACATGACTGAACCTAGGGTAGATGAGGCTGAGGATCAACCCCCACTAGACGCTATGGCCATCATCCAAGCCCAAATTAATGCAAACCACCGGCTTCAGCAACAACAAATCCACACCATCATGCAAGCCATACAACGGCTACAGAACCCACAAGAACAACCACCACCACCTTTCCAAGACATACTAGGGCAACCACCACTTAATATACCACCATTTCAGGATCAGCTGAGGCCCCTCCGCAATTTCTATAATCCCTCCGCTATTAGAGTCGAGCCACACCTTAGGATCCCCGAAGGGGGAGATGATTTTGAGATGAAACCGAATGTCTTAAGTCTGATCCAGAGCCACTTTCATGGAAGCTCAAATGAGGACCCCTTTCAGCACCTAGAGGATCTCGACCGCATAGCACGAACTGTGAAACCTAGAACATTAGCCTTGACATTGTTCTAATCAAGATGTTCCCCTTCTCATTAAGAGACAAGGCTTCTCATTGGCTTAGAACCCTAGGTAGACCCATCACCACCTGGGAAGAATTGAGGCATGCATTTTTAAAGAAATTCTTCCCCATAGGAAAGACCAATGCCCTCAGAAGAGCTATCACTACCTTTACACTCCAGGGTGGGGAGCAATTTCATGAGGCGTGGGAAAGATTTAATGAACTCCTGAGGAAATGCCCACACCACGAAGTACCAAGGTGGCAATTGGCCCAGATTTTCTACCACGGTCTGGACAGCAACCTATGGAACTTCGTTGATGCCTCATGTGGGGGGAACTTCCTGAACAAAGATGAGGATAGCGCGTTTGAGCTCTTTGAGTCTATGAGCGAGAATTCGCTCAACAATGCCTCTATGACCCAGTTCAACAGGTCTAGTCAACCCCGTGGTGGGATTTATGAGGTATTAGCAAATTCTGGAATGGTTGACATGGATATCATTGCCAAGAAATTGGATCGAGTGGAATTGGTGGAAAAAAAATTGATGAGCTACTGAACCAGACCAGGAACCCCTTACAGACTTTCTCCCTAGCAAATGGAGCGCATAATGTTGACCTGGTCCAGCCCTTTACCCAACTGAACCTGGAACAACCCCTAACCACGTTCCAGGGAGGGACCTTTGCTCCCTTAACCCTTGATTACTCCCTTCCCTCTTCATCAACATCGGCTATCCTAGAAGATGTGCAAGCTGTCCAAGGTTATGTGAAACCTGAACCTTTCTCCAATACTTAAAACACTGGCTGGCGTAACCACCCCAACTTTGGTTGGACAAACCAGAAACCACCGCAGTTCCAGAACCAGCCCAGGCCAAACCAGCAGCCACACTTGCCCCCTATCAGCAAGGACCACCAGTTAGACCCCAATATAATCAGAATAGGGCAGCCCCTACTCCACACAACCAAGTGGACACCCTAATAAAGATGATGGTTGACATGAACCAGAAACATCAGGAGGAAATGGCCTTGGTAAAGGGACAGTTAAGCCAACTCTTGGACTGTAAACAACAAGGATTCCTACCTTCCCAGCCACAACCGAACCTGCGAAACATAATTAATAGGGGCCCCAATTCGCAAGGGTTCCAAGGCAATCCTGGGCAGGCTCACATGGTCCAGCCAGCCCCGCAAACACCTCCTAGGTTTGGTGCTTCTTCATCCTCGTCTTCTCAAGGATCAACCTAGGGCCCTAATGCCTCTACGAATGCGGTGACCTTGAGAAGCGGCACCAAAACCCAGGATCCCAAATGGCCGACTCTCCCGGAGACTTCACCCGTTGAAATACCCGACTCAGAAGAGGCACCAACCAAGGACCTAGACATGGAACCAATCCACATTCAGACACCCTACCCTGAGGCCTTAGAAATAATCAAGAAAAAGAAGAATGTTGTGGAAACTGAGGAGCTGTTGGAAATCTTTAAGCAAGTACAGATTAATATTCCACTCCTTGAAGCCGTCAAACACATCCCTACTTACGCTAAGTTTTTAAAGGATGCCTGTACACCCAAGCGTAAGCCGAGACCTCAAGCACCTAGGATGGTTGTGCTCTCTGAATAAGCAAGTTCCGTAATATCAAGCAACCTTCCACTCAAGCGAACAGACCCAGGAGCGCCCCTGATTTCCTGCAATATCGGGGACACGACATTTGATAGAGTGCTCCTGGACTTAGGTGCTTCTATCAATCTGATTCAAACAACCCTGTACCACCAATTTGGTTTTGGAGAGTTGACACCAACCCCTGTCACCATCCAGCTGGCTGATAGATTAGTGAAAACCCCGAAGGGGGTTGTCGAGGACGTGATTGTACGGGTCAAGGACTTCTATTTCCTGGTCGACTTTTTGGTGCTCGACATGGAAGTCCCTGAAAAATTACAGAACGCACCCATAATCTTAGGCAGACCTTTCTTAGCTACGGCTAAGTCAAACATTGATTGTGACACGGGATGTATGGAAATCACCTTTGGGGACAGGAAAATGCAATTGGATATCTTCCGGGCGACAAAGTCTTTTGATTGCGATTGCGTTGAGGAACGTGATCCTGTGGAAACTCTGATCGAGGAATGCCTCACCCTCAGTTCTGTATTAGACCACCAAACCCGTAATGACTGTTCTGACCCGTCACCATCACTACCCGTGGACCTCTTGGCTGAGTACCATCACACGACACCATTTGAGGAGATCGATGTTGATCAACTCCTGCCCTTTCCCTTCCCATCGACTGTGGTTCCACCCGCACCTGAACTTAAGCCATTGCCTGAAAATCTCAAGTATGTCTTCTTGGGACCTGACCAGACCTTCCCAGTGATTATAAATTCTCACCTAACCAAGGATCAGGAACTCAGGTTGACTGTGACCCTTTCAGAACATCGGGCCACCATTGGTTGGACCATTTCTGACTTAAGAGGAATTAACCCCACCTATTGCACCCATAAGATTTACCTGGAAGATGGGGCACGACCCTCCCGCCAGATGTAGAGACGTTTAAACCCAAACATGCGGGAGGTCGTTAAGAAAGAAATTATCAAGTGGCTTGACGCCAAAATCATCTATCCTATCTCCGATAGCCCTTAGGTGAGCCCCACTCAAGTGGTTCCAAAGAAAGCTGGGCTCACCGTTGTCACCAATCATCATGGCGAATCAATCCCCACCGGCACCACCACCGCATGGCGGATGTGTATTGATTATAGGAAGCTCAATGAAGCCACTAAGAAGGATCATTTTCCCTTGCCATTCATTGACCAAATCCTTGAAAGATTGGCAGGATAGAAGTATTTTTTCTTCTTGGATGGGTATTCAGGATATAACCAAGTCACAATTGCTCTGGAGGACCAAGAAAAGACCACATTCACTTGCCCGTATGGCACGTTTGTATTCCGTCGAATGCTGTTCGGGTTATGCAACGCACCTGCGACCTTCCAGCATTGCATGCTAGCCATTTTTTCAGAAATGGTGGTTAAATACTTAGAGTTCTTTATGAATGATTTCTCTGTATTCGAGAATTCATTCGACCATTGTCTGAGCAACTTGAAAAAAATCCTGAAACGATGTATCGAGGTTAATCTGGTGTTAAGTTGGGAAAAGAGCCATTTTATGGTTCAAGAAGGAATTGTCCTCGGTCACATCGTATCGCATAGGGGTATCGAGGTAGATCGGGCTAAGGTTGATTTAATTTCCAAACTTCCTCCACCAAGCTCGGTTCGATAGATTCGCTCATTCCTAAGACATGTTGGCTTCTACCGAAGGTTCATAAAAGACTTTTCCAAGCTTTCCAAACCCTTGACCAACCTTCTAGCCAATGACGCCACATTCCACATGTCTTTTGATTGCATCCAGGCTTATTACACCCTCTGGGACTTAGTCTCCACCGCACCTGTACTTCAACCCCTAGACTGGTCCCAGGACTTTGAGATTATGTGTGATGCATTAGATTTTGCCATAGGCATTGTCCTTGGACAAAGGCAAGATAAGAAACCCGTGGTGATCTACTATGCGAGCAAAACGTTGGATGAAGCCCAACGAAATTATACTGTCACAGAGAAAGAACTGCTCGCTGTAGTCTTTGGACTTGAAAAGTTCCGATCATACCTGTTGGGATCCCACGTGATGATTTACACTGACCATTCAGCCATCCGGCACCTGTTGTCCAAGAAGGACGCAAAGCCCAGGCTCATCAGATGGATCCTTCTTTTGCAGGAATTTGACCTGGAAATCTGAGACAAGGCTGGATCAAAGAATGTGGTGGCAGACCACTTGTCTAGACTTCATCCAGACCACATTGGACCCTCCCTACCTCTATCTGATGCCTTCCCTGATGAACACATCCTAGCTATGCAAGACAAGAAAATGCCATGGTATGCTGACTACGTCAACTACCTGGTTGTAGGACAAACCTCGCACAGCTGGTTCAGACAGCAACGGGACAGGTTCTTGGCTGAGGCCAAGCACTATTTTTGGGATGATCCCATGCTGTTTCGCCTCTGTGCTGACTAGATCATCAAGAGGTGTATCCCCGAAGACGAAGTTCAGAGTGTGCTTTCCTTCTGTCATGACCAAGTTTGTGGTGGCCACTTCTCTGGAAAGAAAACAGCTGCAAAGGTTCTGCAGTCCGGATTTTACTGGCCGTCCCTATTTAAGGATGCACACAACTTTGCCAAGACTTGCTCTCGCTGCCAAACGCTGGGGACCATGACCAAGAAAGATATGATGCCCCTCTAGCCCATTTTGATTGTCGAAATCTTTGACGTTTGGGGTATCAATTTTATGGGCCCCTTTCCACCATCCAACGGCTTCAAGTACATCCTGGTCTCGGTAGACTATGCTTCCAAATGGATTGAAGCCGTCGCCACCCGTCGATGCGATCACAGGACTGTCATGGACTTTGTTAAGAAGAACATCTTTTCCCAGTTTGGAATACCCAAGGTCATGATCAGTGATGGTGGAAGCCATTTTATCCATTCCCAATTCCGTGCCTTACTTAGAAAATATGGTGTGAACCACCGCATTGCTACCCCGTATCATCCACAAACAAATGGGTAGACCGAGGTCTCAAATAGACAAATCAAGAACATTTTACAGAAGACTGTGAGACCTGACAGGAAAGACTGGTCCACACGACTTGATGATGCCCTGTGGGCATACAGGACCGCTTTCAAGACCCCGATAGGCATGTCGCCTTATCACCTAGTCTTTGGCAAAGCCTTCCATCTTCTTGTCGAATTGGAACACCGGGCTTACTGGGCTGTCAAGTAATGTAACATGGATCCCCAATTAGCCGGTGCGTAGAGGACGCTCCAATTATCTGAGCTCGAAGAAATTCGTTGGGACGCCTTTGACAATAGTCGACTGTATAAGGAGAAAATGAAAGCCGTCCACGACCGACTCATTCATGGAAAAACCTTTGAGCCTAACCAGCAAGTCTGGCTGTTTGACGCCCGCCTAAAACTCTTCCTGGGGAAACTCAGGTCCAAATGGACAGGACCATTTTAGGTGATTAAGCCCTACTCTAATGGGGTGGTTGAAATTGCTGATCCTAACACTGGGCACACTTTTACAGTTAATGGTGAAAGATTGAAGCATTTCTTGGCCCAGGTTCCCCCAAAGGAGAGTGTCACCCTCGTTGAGTGCTGACACGGAGCACTGCCCAGCTGGAGGCGTTAAACTCAGCGCTTCCTGGGAGGCAACTCAGAGGATTCAGACTGATCCGGTATTTTACGTCACTCAGGTACTATCTTTTTGAACCCCTATGCATCCATGTATTTGCTAATGAGGACATTATCCAACTTAAGCATTGGGGGGGTGGTAAATTACACAATCCTGAGCTCATTTAATCAGTCTGAATAAAATAAAACTAAAAAAAAAATGAATTTAGGAAGGAACTTAGGCATTAGAAACTTGTCAATAGTGGGAAATAATACAAAAAGAACTTAAACACTTAGACTTTTCGGGCCTTCAGGCTTAATCAGCCCTGGTGTCCGTTAAAATATGGATTTAGCTTCGAATCCTTGCAACCTTAAACTATTCTAATCCACCTACTAAATAAGGTGATAAGTATACGACTTATCAACTCACCCTCTAACTCAGAAAAACTTTGAGTTTAAGCATCTGCACACATTTTTACACAGACTCACTCCTCGGAGATTTTGACAGAAATTGGGTAGCTAATGAACTCTCTATGGTGGTATGGCTGGAAAGTTGTCGTGGGTAACAGTCCATTGGCAGGTTGTCCAGAACCCAACCACAGACCATTTCTTCTTCAATGCCTCTAGGTACATTTGAGATCAGGGAAGCCCCCTACAAAAAAAAAAGAGAGAAGAAAAGAAAATAAACCACACTTCACCGCACAAGTATGGCTGGCTGACGAGTCGATTGTAATTTTATGTGGTGGAAAAATCGACTAATCCATATTTAAAAAGAAATAACCACTCGTAGAAGAGCGGGTCGTATCCACAGGGAGGCAATAATGTATTTAAATTCGCACCGGTTGAAAACGTTGGTTCGTAGTTAGTTTAGACAAGAATCAAGCCAAATTTTCCTTCAGATTAAGGTTGAATCAAGAAATCATGCTGAAATAGCAATTCTTAATAACTAGAGGATATTTTTTGCAATGCAGATTCAATAAAATATCATTAAAAGATGACAATGGCAGAAAATGTAATTATTAATGGCATGAATATTGTAGCAAAACAGGGGATTTATTCCCCTTGGCCGTGCGTGAAGAGGAGTAGACGGTCGGAGGCGGGAAGCTCGGGGGAAGTTCTTTGGACCGAGGGCTTCGTAGCGGTGGCGGTGGCGAGTCACGCGGTGGTCGGAGCCGGCCGGACGGAGCTCCGGCTAAGGTGGCTGCAGTTGCTGAAGGGACGGCTATGCGCTCACGAGGGCTGCTTGCGGGCGGTGCGCGTGGCCTGTTGTTGCACGCACTGATTCCGCACGCATTGCTGGAGGCACTGCAGGCGGAAGCGGGGTGCGCTGCTGTTGGCGAAGAGGCTTTGCAGGCGGAAGGTGCGGGTGTGCTGGAGCGGACGCGCGGGCTTGGCACTGCTGTAGGCTGTTGGCGGGCGTGGGCTTGGCGCTGCAGGTGAGTACGCGCACGCACTGGTGCGACACTATAGGTAGCGGCGGGGAGCCTGCAGGCGCGCGCACTGGTGGAGGTGTTGCAGGCGGAAGGCGCGCGCACTGCAGGGTGTTGGCGGTTAGTGCTAAAGGTGTGATGCGGGCGTGGAGTGAGCAGGTATGGGCTGGCGGTTCAGGTGAGCGGGCGAGGGAAGGCGGTTGGCGCTGGAGGTGAAGTGGGCGAGTGTGGTTGCTGCTGGAGTGGGGAGGTTGAAGCCTTAGACGTCCGGGAAACTTCCCAGACGTCTTAACTGGATGAGGAATGAAATTACAGTGGCTGCGGCGATGGTTGTTGGTGACGATGGCGAGGGAGGTGCATGCTGAGGTGCTCACGGTAATGCGGACGATCTCCGGATGGCGGTGTGGCCTGTCACACCACACGCCCACGGTGGTGGAGCTCGTCACCGTGGTTGAGGCCAGCGGTGGTGAAATGGACGAGATGGACTCTCTGCACAGTGTGGATAGTTGGGGTGGTGGCCTCCCCCGCTCGGCAGCCTCTCTCCTCTTTTTGCAGCTGCCTACACGAATTTGAATGTAGAGGCGGGAGCAGATCCACCTTCTCCGCTAATCCATGAATGTGGCTTTAGTGCGGCAAGAAGCGTTGCAGTGGCAGTCGAGCCATTGCTGAAAAGAAGAATAAAAGATATTATTAAAATATTATGATTATTTATATACAAACCCTCAACTTTTATGTTAACTTAAAATTAATGCATGCAATGTACCTAATTCGTTAACTAATTAAATGAATGCTATTCTAAGTTAATTCTAAATGCATTTAAAATATGAATGCAATGCATGAATTATGTAATTAAATTAGAAATATGAATTAATCTATTTACATCCTGATTTATGCTAAATAAATGTTAGAATTAACTTAATGTCTAGGCACTTAAATACTTAAATAGCCCACAAATATGGGCTAATCACTGGCAAGTGATCGTGGGTAATAGTCCATTGGTCGGTTGTCCACAGCCCAGCTCAATAACTGCACAAAAAGAACCAAAACACTTAAGGAAGAAGCGAGGAAGTAGTACAAGTCGGGGAGATATACACTGGAAAAATCCTTGTGTTGATCCCAATTAAAACAAACGTAGGGAGAAAGCTACTAATCGAACAAATACACCTTCGGGCAAATATATTTCTTTTTCCAGTCACCTAGGGGCGTAGAAACCCGAAGTCTGTCTGAATTACCGTTAAGTGAGTCTATCACGATCTTCACACCAAGATGCTTAGCACTTAGGGTTTTGACCGAGTTTTGGGTGGGTTGGGTAGCCGTAAAAAGTTACCAACCCACAATGAATTCCGAAAAGAATTCTAAATATATATATATATACATATACATATACATATATATAGTTATATACATTAAAGCAGGAATTCAGGCGATTCGTATTTTGGCAGACACCCGGGCACTGCTTAGTCTTTGTAGATTAATATCTTGGTATATTTCCTCCTATTAACAAGTGACGAAGTGTCTAAGCAGTTACTTCTTAAATTCTGAAAAAAATAAAGGCTAGAATAAACCTTGCTAGGGACTAGCAAGGAGTAAGCATGAGGGTATGATAACACTACACATGGGGGTGATAACTCTGTTGAATAGGGCCCATCTTAAGAATAAAAGGCACAACATAAGTAGAATAGGAGCATTACATGCATCATATACCAAGATTGCTTATAAAACTGTATTAATGGCCATTTGTGTAAGCACTTGTCAAAACAGGCCTCAGATGAGCAACCGGACCACACGGATAGATTCAGAATGACGAACAGAGTCCAACGGACTCAAGATCGGCCAAATCCGACATCCGGAGCTCCTATAATGGGCCCAAGAAGTTCTGACCGTTGATCTAGTGATCAACGGCCCTCATTGTGCCACGTCACCCCCGCTCCACCGCACGCCGCCTCATCCATTATCTGAGATCAAATCTCGGCCGTCGATCTTCGATCGGACGGCCGAGAACCGTGTAGTCGACGTGACAAAGCGCTGCATAGCGCAACGGTTAGCGCGCACGCCCGCACGCATGCGACGCGGGTTCGAGCCGTGTGGTGCGTAAATTGAAGACGAAGGAAGCGTGCGGCTAAATTGGGCCACCCGATCAGCAGCGGGCGACCGAGACCGTGCCATGTGGCGTGCCGACAGATCGGGAGTGCCCACGCGCACACGTAAGCCGGGTGACGACGCCCGTGCACACGCACGCCTGAGGCGCGATCCGAGCTCATCCAAGGAAGATCTCAGCCATCCGATCTTTGACCGGACGGCTCTTACGCAGCTGCCGCAGATCGAGCGCGAAGAAGAACGGGGCTGGCGGTTGACTGGCAGGCTGGAGGGCTTCACCGACGCTTTTGGAATGGTTTTAGCGACGTCGCTAAAGCGCCTTCTTCTTTTAGAAAGCCCTTAACCCTTTTTAAACCCCCTCCAACCACTCATTCAAGGCATTCACTTCCCTTGCAACTACTCCACCCCTTTCTTAGCTAGCTTTAGGCCCTCTTGTAATCACCGGAGACGACGAGCCGCCGACGGAGCCTCCTCCACCGCCGTGGCTGCCACGCCGCTCTCCCTCCTTTCTCTCTCTCTTCCTTTCTTTTAAGCTCTCCTTTACTTTTGTTTGAGCATGTATTTAATGTTGTAAGCTATGAAATAAAGTTGCATGATTAATGATGTACTTTCCGTTCAGTTGTTTATTTTAATTCCTGTTTAAGTTGCATGATCAAGCAAGAAACAACTCTAACCCTAATCTCTCCCTCTCTCTCTCTCTATCTCTCTCTCTCGCTTTTCAAACCGCACCTTTCGCAAGCAAAACTCCGCGCTTTCCGTGACAACAAGTGATAAGCAAAATTTGATTTTCACGCCTCCCTGAGACAGACACTCGGACTCACCTCCGTTTATTTACTTTAAAACCGACGTTGCAAGTGCAACTATAACGATACTTCTTAACACACACGCACAACCGCACGTCAGGCGCCCGCAACCACTGAGCATTACTTCTGACCTTATGTGAGCATTGTGATGATATTTGAGATGTGTGTAGCTGGGGGCCTGTGTATGTGAGGGCTTGTTAAGCCCAAATGAGCACCAAAATAGATAATTAAGCGGCCTAATTAAGTAATTAGGGCATGCTTAGTAGAGGCCTGGTCCCACTCAGTCTTTGGGTGCTGTGTATCCCTCGAAAAGCGTGCCTGCAAATTAAATAAATTTTTGTTAAGAGCCCTAATGACACTTTAAACACGGAGAAGAATGCAAGCTAAAGAATGCCTAAGTGTCAAAACAAAGAGAAAAATTAAGAGAAGAAGAAGAAACACTGAGAAGATTTGAAAAGTGAGAGAGGGAGTACTTATATGTATAATATATAACAGATATCTGTATAGATAATATTTGTAAATAGATAAGTATAAGGTAAATAGTATGTATATGTATAAGTAGTATAGCTTTATATATATATATATATAATTTCATATTTTTATCGACAGAATAAAATGTCACTGAAGGTGAAATAAATGTCACTATAGACCCTTGTTTCCTTCTTAAAGTTTATATATATTTTTTTGGGGTTCAGCGACATTTATATCTATCGCTATAGCTACTATATCTGTTACTGTATATATTAACATATGAAGTTAAGTAGAGTGTGTATTATTAGTTAGTATGGTATATAAATGAAAGTATTGACAGTATAACTTATAAGTAGATAGTTTAGAGTATAGTTATGAAGTGTTTGATGCTTGTTTGTAATTAATTTTTGTAAGCATTTTAATTGATTCTTTGTGCATAATTAAATCAAGCACACATTCATTTATTCTTTGTTGGACATAAAATTTCTTTTTGGAATTAAAGAATAATTTTGGACCTAGAGAGTGATGTATATCAATAACTGTCTCCTAGTGAACGACTTGGAATAAACCAGTAAAAATTAGGTAATTAAATAAAATGGATGTGATAACGATTTGTATTTCTGACATATACTACAATAACAACGACATTTTTTATATGAACCGTGGACGATCATATAATGGATTCCATTATGATTCAACCAACATCATTACCTTCAATCACCTCACCATTAGTGGGGTGTAGCTCTACCCATGGCAGGGCGAGGGCTGAGGAAGGTGCGGTGAGAGAGGCATCCACTCCATCAGAGTGAGCTTGAGAATAGGTGAGAGAGACACCAGAGGTTTGGAAGAATTCCTATGATTCGAGCTCGGTTGGGGAAGGGGGCGATAGGTCGATCTGAAGGTTTGAGAGGCTATTTATAGCCGGTGGTGAGGTTTTGGGGGAATGAATCTAACCGAAGATGTGTTTAGGTTCAGAGAAACTGTTGTCTTCTTCTCTGACGATAGCAATGTGTGCACATCGCTCGAGGCGTTCTACAACAGATCAGGACTGTCAGATGGAAGAGGAAGTGATGGCATCTCCATCATCCACTATAACTAACTTAATTTGGCTAAGTTCTAAGGTTAAATTCATTTAATTAACACATCAAAAGAGTATAACTCAATCAAGGCTGAAGAAAGAGGAATTAATAGAAAAAGGGGTTAATTCTATAATTTTCACGAACATTTTTAAATGCATTATAGATGGAGGGAAAAATTTTGATTAATCAAAAGTCAATTGAGCTTAAATGTCCTAAAATTGGGTTGATACTGAATAATTTAGGATTTTCATTCAAATTAGGTGTTAATCCTTAATTAAAATGACTAATTCGACCCTACTTCAATTAAAATAATTTCGTTGGAAATAAATGTAATCTAAACCTTCTAAAAATTAATTAAAAATATTTTATAAGATTTAGAACAATCAATTTGATAATCGGAACATGTTTCAACCTAAAACAGAATTGTAAATGTTCGTGCTAATACCAAATACCCGCTTACAATTCTGTCTTAGGTTGGAACAAGTTTCGATTATGAAATTGATTGTTTCAAACCTTATAAAATATTTTTAATTGATTTTTTATAAGGTTTAGATTACATTTATTTCTAACGAAATTATTTTAATTGAAGTAGGGTCGAAATTAATCATTTTAATTAAAGATTAACACTCAATTTGAATGAAAATCCTAAATTACTCAGTGTCAACCAACTTTTAGGACATTTAAGCTTAATTGACCTTTGATTAGTCGTAATTTTTCCCTCAAGCTATTCTGCATTTATAAATGTTCGTGAAAATTACAGAATTAACCCATTTTTCTATTAATTCCTCTCTCTTCAACCCTGATTGAGTTATACCCTTTTGATGTGTTAATTAGGTGAATTTAAACCTATAACTTAGCTAAATTAAGTTAATTATAGTAGATGATGGCAATGCCATCATGCCTCCATGCTTACCATTTGCTAGTCCTTAAGCAAATTCTAGAGTTTAGCATAGATTTTCAGCGTAAGAGTATTTTTGACATTTAGCTCAAAAATATTTATCTCTCTTCTTCTTCCAACTTTATTACTCTTTCTTTTTTTTCTTGGGATTAAAATAAAAGAGGGACTTTGGTTGTGTTTTCAGAATAATGCAGGTATGAGATTTTGTTAAAGATAAGATGCCAAAATGAATTTTTTGGATACTAATGTTAGCATAATTAGGACCTGCGTATCAACTCAAGAACTCAACTAATCTACCATTTTCTAGTTCTTACAAGCCCCAAAACCTGTTTTAGCAATTAGAGCCTCATTGACTTAAGAACTCGTACCGTGGCTTGCTTGACCCCGAAAATCCAAGTGTCAGTGCATTGTGATTAGCCAACTTTATTTGCTTTGGAATGTCTTTCAAAGATTTATTTAATATGACAGAAAAAATGCATTATTTTTTTGCTCTCCCATACCTAGACTCGGATTAGCCCTAATACAGATGTGTCGGGATCATCATTCTTGTCAGTAAATCCTTGATGGAGGCTCTGGCACCAGCACTCAAAAGAACATCGTCCATCACACACCCCAACCAAAAAGTGTTGTAAGGGGTGCTCCTAGCGGGCTCAGGTTCAAACCCTGATGCTTCAAGATAGCACCGTTTGAGACACTTGAGTTGCAAAATGCGCTCTATATGCTATGTATAAAGATATGTGATTAAGATCTAAAGCGAGCACCGAGGCGATGACATATTTTCATCATGTCATCAAAGGAAATTTTTCCTTAACCGTAGGAACTCAAACCAATCAACTCCTCGATCTTTCACCAAGACTAAAGTGTGGGAAATTAATTTTATATGTAATTTCTTTTTGTCTTTTTGAGATAGTTGGCTTTTGTGTGTGTAGCGGCTTTGACAGTTGGTTTTCAAAAGTCATTCAAACTTTTGAACGAGAACTGAGCCAAGCACTATTTTGGTCGTTAAACAGACTTCAGAACTCAGAACTATCAAGGGTCAAAAAGGAGTTCTTTGAGAGAGAAACTGATCTAATCTAAATTTTTAGACCTGAAAAGTCTAACAAAAGGATCCTTAGACTCAATCCTAAGTCTGTTAAAGATGAAATCCCTTGTGTACCATTTTTGGAAATAATGTACAACTTTAGCCTCTTTCTTTTTAAAATCCTTTTTTTTTTCTTTTTTTCTTTCTTTTTTTTGTAAAGAAACTATAATTTTTTTTTGTGAGAAACTTTCAAACATGAATTTCAAATGATTGTACTTTAATACCCCCCATGCCTAAGTTTTACAATGCCCTCATTTCAAGTAGGATAGGTTTACATTTAAGTTAGTTCATAATTTTAAAACAGGTTTAAGGGTGGGTGGGTAGGTCGAAAGTGACTATTTTTAAATTAGGAACTTAAAAGTGCAGTAGGAGTGATTTGCACAAAGAAGATAGGAAAGGTCTCGGATTTTTCAGATGACGGGTTGCCTCCCGTTAAGCGCTAAATTTAATGCCTTCAGCCGAGCAGAAAATTGTCAAGCGATAGAGTAATTAAATTAGAAGAATTTTGTAAAACAAGAACCATGATAATTAGCCTAGTTGGTTCAACCAAGTGCTTGTTTAGATCAACTGGCTGGTTATGCAGACCAAACCCAATCAGTCTGGTGGGTTGGAAAATGTAGATCAAAAGATGTGGAACCCGCCAGGTAAAGTCTGGCTCAAAGATTTGGAAGTGAAAAACAAGGGTTTGGTTGCATAGGTTCTTCCAACTCAGCGTATGGGTCCTCAAAAGATAAAGGATTAGTGAAAAATATAGGAACCCTACTGATGGGATTAGAAATAATTCATAGTTGGCTCTCAGTTTGATCGATGTCCCATTCATCGTCAAATTGAGGTGTAAATCATCTCTCATTAGATTAGAATGAGGCGATTCAAGATACAAATGGGTTTTGGTGGAGTCATGAGGTGGAGACTGGTTGCTGAGAAGCTTAAGCAACCATTCTTGGGTGATCTCCTTATCAGGTAGTGCAACTGCTTCGCACTCCACATCAATGATCTTAGAATCAGAATCAAAGAACGAGTCATGGATATTGAGGTCATAATTTGGATTGGAATCCTTTGGAAAGAAGGATTCTCCAGAATCAGAGTAATGTTCAAAATTAGCATCAGCGTAGGAGAATCCAGAAGAATATGGGTGATAAGATTTTTTTGAACCTGAATTAGAATTATGATCATCACCACAAGAAGAATCAAAATCCACAAAATTATCAACCTGAAATTGGTCTAACCTAGATTCTGATGCCAAGTTAAAAGAGATTTCATCATTAGGTATAGGCTTGCTTTCTAGAAATCTAGGGAGGATCTAATTAAATCTTGACTCTTCAGATTTCTCTTATTTTGTATCAAAAATTAGTTCCAATTCGAATAAATCATTATGCTCGTCCGAGAAATCTGGGGAGATTTCGTCATCAAAAATAGGCTCATCAAAATCCTGATATTTCAATTCTGAGATTTCATTCTCTTCGGATTGAGCTTAATAATCATCCCAAATAGGTTCAGGTTTAGATTTTAAGTTAAATGTAGGAATTGGATCACTAGGATCTACATTTAACTCAGTTGGGATGTTAGAATTTTTCTCGAGGAAGACCTTACCAAGATAAGGTGCAGGAGTTACAGCTTCGAGGAATTTAGAATCAAATTCAGGTGTTTGGATATTCTGTTTGGGTTGAAATAGCCTCAAAATCTCTGATTATTGGTTCAAAATCAAGAATACTTATAATGGAATCCTTCCAACCTCAAAGTTGATTTTCGATATCAAGTAATTCCTTAAAATCAAAATCATGATTTAATTCAAATTGGATTGGGGATTCAGTATAGAACTCATTTTCTTGACACTTGGGATTGGAAAAATCTCTGTTATCCTCAAAATTATCCCAAGATTCATAATCAAGATCCAGGTAGGGGTCTAGATATTTTTCGTTAATCAAATTTTCAAGTTGATCCAACAAATTCCCACGTTGTTCAAAGAAATCTTGGTACTTTTCCCTTAATTCTGGATTTGCAAGATATTGTGTAATGACCTGTTACATTTTTAGCCGGATAAGATGTCTGGAGTTTCAGTCAGACATCTGTCCAGACGTCTGGACACGTGCCCAGACGTCTGGACACGTGCCCGGACGTTTGAAAGTGAGATTTTCGTACTGCGCTTTGTGCTTTGCACGCAAGCGGCACGCAAAGGCCTCTCTCTCTCTCTCTCCTTCACCCTCCATCGAACCATAACACCCCTCTATATAAACCCCCTCCCTTCCCCTCTCCTCTCCTCCTCACACCACTTAAGCCACCGCCACCTCCACCTTCTCCTGCGATGGCCACCTCCCCATCCCTGCTGCTACAACCGCGGCGAGGAAGAGAGAAGCCGACGAGGGGAGAGCGGGGATGAGCGAGAGCGAGAGAGTGCGAGGGAGTGAGAGCGGGGGAGGAGGAAGACAACTGTGGGAGCTCGGTGGAGCTTGAGGAGGAGCTCATGGAAGATAGGAGGAGTTGGTGAGGAGCTGCTTAAGCTCTTGCAGCTGTTGGAGCTACTGCTACGGGCGGAGGGCAAGCGGGGTGAGTGGCGTGAAGAAGTGCTGATACTGGAAGTTTCCAGTATCAGATGTCTGGAGTGACGTCCAAATGACTGACGAGGCACCAGGATGTCTGGAGATGAGGTCGGACGTCTGAAAGCACATATCGCGTGAGGTACGTACGTTCCTGCACTGATTTCCGCCATGCAGAAGATCTCAATGTAGGAGTTGTTGGGCTAAAACCATGCCAGCATTTTCGTATGCAGGGCAGGCTTTGGGAAGGCGTGTGGTGCGCTTTCCCAAGTACTTTTGGACATCTGATCACGTTGCTAGACGTTTGGAGGTGCTTCCAGATGACTGGAGACCTTGTTTGATGTCTGGAGCTGCCCCCAAACTGTTGCAGAGGGAGTTTGGACGTTTGATCAGCCACAGGGAACACAAGATGAGTTCTGACGTCTTTTAAGATGTCTGGGATTAGTTCTGGACGTCTGATTTTGATTAGTAACCACATTTTTGGCTTGTTTAAGGCCTAAACGGAATCAGATTTCTGCAAATGAAGTACCGTTGTTTTCCACTCGAGTTCCTCTACGTATTTGTGTTGAGTATCTACTATTTTGAGCTTGTCTAATGTACATTGGTCACTGGTACAGGTTACCAGCCAGTGGCATGTTCGGGGCTCTCGGAGACGACGAGATCTGCGGCACAGGCCCCCATTCCTCCCGTGATACCCAGTAGAGTGGTTTAACTCAGTTGTTAATATTTAAATAAGAATCTACTTGGTTGGAATAGTCTTATTGAACTCTAGGATATGGAATGAACCCTAGGGTAGAAATGAATGAGCCTATTTGAGCTGTACTGCTTACTTGAATGCATGGTTAAGATAAATTGCTAGCAAATGCCTTTAATATAATTACGAGATGCATGTTAAAATACGATCTGCCTGTATGTAATTGAGAAATTACCTGTGAAACCACAAGTTGCATGTTTTTGAGAATTGAATTATGAAAACACGAGCTGCCTGTATATGGATGAGGAACGAATTATGAAACATGAGATCTGGACCTGGATAAATGAGATGAATATGAGCATGAACCCTATGGGGAATTAGGAGTAGAACTCCTGTGGATGAAAGGAAATCTGGAATGTAGACGGGAAGTGAGCTGGCCCTTATGTATGCGGTACCAAGCAGAGCAACTATCCCTTTTTAATGTAGAGTAGAGTTAGCCTCCCTTAGGTTGAGACCCAGGGTTAGGATTTGCTACTCTACACCGACTCCTGTTGGCCTTCGCATACATGGTACCGAGGCGTGCTACTAGTGTAGGGAGGGAGCTAGACACCCCACGGGGCCCAGGATTCAGCTAGCCACCCTACACTGACTTTATTAAGCCCTTTAGGCAAACCGGGGTAGTCAGACGAGGGTGCACGGACTGTGGAGGGGCGAGACCTCTGTTCTGAGAGGGCAAGGCCCTATATTATTCCGTGCTATACTTTGGGCGTACCCACTAGCGGAAATGACTGACCGTGTGTCTGTGTGGGGTAGCTACCCGTGCGCTTATCACATGTGTTGTAGTCATCGCTACGTCTCGATAGTGACCTCGAGGTGGTTGACTGGGTGTAGGACTATCACGGGGGACTCTCTCGGCCAGGAGAGCGCCACGTGTACCTTCTACTCTACAGAAAAGATTGCAATCAAGATCGTTCCCACAAGGAACATGCAAGATCAAGAAATACCTGGATATTTGAGAAATAAATGAACCAGAAACACATAAATGAGATAAATAGAAATGAGAAATAAACCAGTTGTTATTTTACTATACTTGCACTTAAATAATGTAAACACTACTCTACTCAGTGTTCACTGACTCTGTCTTTTCATAACCCTGTTCAGGACTAGGAGTTAAGCAGCCCGAGTTTTCGAATATAGAGGGTGTTGGGCCCAGCCGAGCCCAACCGTAGTCGTTTTTTAGCTCTTTCATTTTCTATTGTTGTAGTGAGTAATGGACACATGCTTTACTATTCCTGTTACTTCCTGTTCCTTTACACTTTTTGTTGTTGTTGTGGTGGCATGTACTATGTTTTGAGATAGTTGTTCTACTTTCTTTACTGCTTCGTACTTTTCGCCTGCTTAGTTATATTACATGTGTGAATATGATTTATTTTCCTATTTTTGGTTATTTCTTGTTGGATGACTAGGTCTTGGGATTAGTCGATTCAAGCCGGTCTCGTGTCCTGTAGGGATCTGGGAACCGGATCGTAACATATTGCATACCCTCAGTTTTATGAAGTTTTCTTAGATCTCTCATCTGTTCTAAGAAGGTTTCTTGGGTTGAACCACAAGAAATTTGGTTTACATTCATTTGGATGTGGTTCATAATGGGGTTCATTATCTGTGGTTTACTAGCCTGATTTTCGCTAACGGGTTTTGAGGTTCTGAAAAATTCTTTGTTACACCTAATAGCATCCTCAATCATTCTTTCATGCTCATACGGGGTTCAAGACTAGTTGCCATTTCCTTATTTTATCAGGTTGATTTCCAAGTAACTAAATCAAGTTAAGTGGTGGATCAAAAGATGAAGAATCGAATTTAGGTTCAAAATTATCACAAGAGAATTTGACTAGATCAGAAGCACACACAACAATCGAGGCTTGACCTTGATTCAAATTAGGCTCTAATGGAGGCCTTCATGTGAGTCTTAAGGACCTCCTTCCTGTGCATAGACTATAGAAAAGATGAGAGGGACTGAATATGAGTTGGACCCAATCAAGGCACCCAATTCAATTGAATGACTATGGCTGATTTGAGAATTACTTGGTGTAACGAATGTGTGCCCCAGACGTCTTTTAAGACGTCTGGGAGGTGGCCCAGACGTCGGACCAGACGTCTGGGATCACAACCAGACGTCTGATAAGACGTCTGGGATCGTTTCTAGACGTCTGGAAATCCGTTATTTTCGACACACGCGAGTCGCCTGCGCGCTTGAGCGCGCAGACCGCATATTCCCTCTTTTTCTCTCTGCGGCTGCAGGCGGCCTGCCACCTCCTCTCTCCTCCTCGCGCGGCCTTAAAAGGGCCACGCCTCCCCTCCCGCCTCCACCGTCTCCTCCTTCTTCTCCTTCCTGTGCGCGAGAGCGAGCGGACGCGAGGGCGGCAGCGGCAGCCGCAGTGAGCGCGGAGGTGCGGCGTGCGAGGGCGGAGCTCTGCCGTGAGGGCGAGCTCACCGGAGCGGCTTGGCCGGCCGGCGGAGGGCGCAGGGGGCGCGGAGCGACGCGGAGAGGGACCTGCTGCGGTCTGAGCAGCAGGAGAGCGAGGTGCGACGCGGGCGGCGTCGCGAGCGGAGGTCGAGCAGGGTCCTGATTCTGGAAAAATTTCCAGAATCAGACGTCTGGGTTGATAGCCAGACGGCAAGGTAGACGTCTGTAAGATCATACAGACGTCTGAAAGGTGAGTTTACCGCCTTCCCCTTCCTTCCTGTCGACTGACCGTACTGAGGGAGGGAGTTGGCTGTGCGCAGGTTCGCTGATTCGCCATCCATTGCGAATCAGACGTCTGGAAGTTTTACCAGACGGCTGGAGTGACCTACAGACGTCCGGAGTGACCATCGGACGTCTGGGATATAGGCAGACGTCCCCGCAGACTTCTGGACGTCTGGTAAACCACGCTGAACAGGTAATTCTCTGATCCACTTTTTAAGACATCTGGAATGAGTTCCAGACGTCTGATTTTGCACAGTATCATCTTTTTCGACCCGTTTAGGGCCCGTTCGGGCTCCGTTTTCCGTGATTCGAGTTGCGTTCTTTTCAGAATTAATTTCTCTACCCGTCTACAGTAGCTATACACTGTTTTGAGACACTCCTTGTGTTTGATCCTTGTGATAGGACCTCGTTCGGTTGCAGTCTTGAGAGTCGCGGAGGCACGCGGGATTCCCGATCACGCCCCCATTACTCCCGTTGTACCTGGTAGAGTGGCTTTAAGTATTAATAAAATCTGTTAAAGTATGAAACCATAACTAGAACCTAGGACATTGCATCAATCCTAGGAATCAGAAATATATGGAATGATAGTTCCTAGGTGTTGCATGAATCCTAGGGCCGGAAAACTAGATTGTATGATAGACCCTAGGATATGGCATGAATCCTAGGATGGAAAAACTAGTGGAATGTATAATACTGCAGTCTTGGAAAAATGGAAAGGAATATATGAAGCTGCCTGTAAATTGAATTCACAGCTGCCTGTTATGAATAAAGAAACATGATTGGGATCATGGTTTGTAAGAACGTGAAACTGGAAAGTAAGACATAAGATGTTCTGGAACCCTACGGGGAAGTAGGAGTAGAACTCCTGGAAAGTGAATGGAATAGAATTGGGGAAGTGAGCTGGCCCTTGAGTACGGAGTACCAAGGAGAGCGACTGTCCCCCTGTTTAGTGCAGAGCTGAGCTAGCCGCCCCAGGGACCCGGGGGTTAGGACTGGCCACTCTGTATCGACTTGTTGGCCCTCGTGTACGTAGTACCGAGGAGAGCTAGTAGTGTTAGGAGAGTACTAGCTACCCCACGGGCCCCGGGGTTCTGCTAGCCTCCTTCACGGACTTGTTAGGCCCACCAGGGCAAACCAGGGTAGTCAGGCGAGGGTGCGCGGACTGTGGAGGGGCAAGGCCCCGGTTTGGTTACTGTGGAGGGGTTGGACCCCTGTTACTGAGAGGGCTCTGCCTTGGTTCCGTGCTGTGCTTTGGGCGTACCCGTTAACGGAAACGACTAACCGCGTGCCAGTGCGGGCTAGCTACCTGTGCGTTTATCGCGCGTGCCGTAGTCACCGTTACGTCTGTCAGTGACCTTGGGGTGGTTGACTGAGGGTAGGATCACCACGGGGGACTCTCCCGGCCAGGAGAGCACCACGTGCTACTTCTACTTTTGGAAAAGACTGCAATCAAGATCGTTCCCACGAGGACATTCGAGATCAAGTAAAGGATCTGAGAAACAAATGAAATAGTGAGAAAAATTGAAAGATGTGAATAAAGGAAGTAATAGAACATAACAACTACTGTACACTCTACTGTTGCCTTTAGTTAGTTTGCCACTCTACTCAGCGTTTTGCTGACGTGTTACACTCGTTACCTTTTTCAGGACCAGGTGTTGAGCAGCCAGGGTCGGCAGCTGCAGAGGACGCTGGGCCGAGTAGGGTCCAGTAGAGTTACCACAGCCTTTTGTACCTCTTTTGTTTCTGTTCTAGTGAGTAGTTTTTGTTTCCGCTGTACCTTCTTTACCTGCAGTTCTTGTTATATGATAAATGTTGTTTTACTGTTGTGGTGGTACCTACTGTAGTAGTTTCTTTTCTTACTGCTGTACTTTCTTACTGTTAGTTATATTCATGCTGAATGTGGTTTATTTTACTGTCTTTTGGTTACTTCCTCGTTGGATGACTAGGTCTTGGGATTAGTCGAGTCGGTCCGGTTCTCGTGTCTCGTAGGGACTCGGGAACTGGGTCGTTACACTTGGGCAACCAGAAAGGGAGAGTCCCATGAAGACTCCTACACGACAGTGTTGGTGCAAGGGTACCACCATCGTCAATTTTAAAGATAACAAAACACTTGTGTTTCAACATTTGTATTTGAGTTTTAGATTTCAGGAAAATGCAAATGGTTACAAGTGTGAAAGACGAAGCTCAAGCTCGCATCAATGGCGGATTGGAAGAGCTTGACGAAAGAGGAGCCTTCGCTTGGAGCGAGAGCTTGAAGAAAAGAGATGAAGAATAGGATAGAAGATTATTCTTTTCATGTAATTTGTTTGTGTTATTCTTTGTCTTTTATTTCTTAGATCATATGTGAAAAAGCCTCAAAGTTACCCATCAGTAGTCCTAGGAATACTTGCACAACCCTAGGATACTTAAGCTTTTCATAGAGAACTTAGAAATCCAAGATAGGCTTCAGACAGCCTGATTAGATGTCCAATCCTAAAATCAGATGTTTGATCTTGGACTTGAAGATGTCTGAATGTTGTATTAGACGTTCAAACATTTAAGGCTGAACTTAGTGACTTCTGTTTGTTGATTTTAGATGACTATCCCTTAGTCTAGAAATCTTAGAAGACATCTAATGACCTTGCCAGACGCCTGATGAGACACTCATCATGATCTCTAATTACCCCTAATTAACTAGTCTTCCTAGTTAATTAGCTAAGGTTATGAATATATAAGGGTTAATTATAGAATAAGGGATATTTAGTTAAGGACCTTAAAATAAGTTAAAAATGACATTTTATCATTCAAATAACATTATTAATAATTTAGATAATAATTTGACTCGAAATCATACTAATCATTTCCTTAATTAATAAGATAAGTAACTTAAATATAATGTATACCTAAGTATGTAATAACTTAAGTAATTTTACTTAATCTAATAAATTAATATAAAAAGGTCAAAGATGTAAATTCAAGGTGTAAACATAATATTTACCTTGTTTACTAACACATATAAAAAGTTGAAAAAAATCTAAGTTAAAATAAACCTTCAAAACCTGGGTTTACATTTTAGTCCTTAATTTTCATTATAGTCTAGTCCTTATTTCCCACATAGGTCCTTAGGTTTTATTACTTTTAGATCCCTCTTCATCTTCTTCTTCTTCTTCTTCTCCAGCCAAACGAACGGCTGGTGGCAGAGAGTCATCCTATCGTACGATCACCGCCCTGCCGACATCATTCCTCTTTGCCCAAGCTCTTGCAGCTTGCGCTCACCACCTCCACTTAATCCATCGGTCTGGATTAACCGAAAATCCTTATTTTCAATGGGAGTTAACCTCACCGTCGTCAGAGACGACGACGGAGGTTAAGCTCCTCGAGCTTCTTCTTTGGCCAGACTCCACCCATCTCTTTGCCGCAAAATGCTATAAATACCCCCTCTTACCTCTGATTTTAGCAAGTTGGTTCCCTTCCCTCTTCTAATACTGCAGCCGACCCAATAGGCTATTCTTCTAAAACCTCCGGCGAACCCCCATTTCATCTTCCGACTTCCTCCATCCACATTAAGTAGCCGAGGAAATTCGCCGTGGTCTTCCTCACCTCTGACAAAGGCGCCGACCGTAGGATTCCTCTGCTCCACCTCAAATCCGCCCGCCGGAGCTCTTTCGACCACCCTCTGATTTCGTCGTCCGCCATGAGACTTCGGTGGAACCCTATTGACCCCTTCGTCCAAGTAACAGTAGACTAGGAGTAGGAGTAGGAGTAGGCTAGCTTAGTTAGTTAGGTTAGTTAGTTAGGTTAGAGTAACTGTAGAATTTAGCTTCATCTCTTCCAGCACCGGCGAGTTCCTTGAGCTCGCCAGAGACTTTAATTTTGTCTTTTAACTCACTGTTCACCTTCTTTTAACTTCCATGTTCATTTCTAATCCACTTAATCGATTAATTAGATCACCTAAACGCCTAATTCATACCTCACCTTCACCGACTACTTCACTATCCATGGTGACAGAAATCAGCCTAATTCCACCTTCATTGGATTCTTTCATCACCTACCATCACTAATGAACCCTAATCGACTTTATATTACCTATTACTATCATCTATAATTAAACACCCAAATTTAATTTAAGTTTCTGAGTTTGCTGTCCATGGCGGCTCAGGAACATTTCAAACTATAAATTAAATATATATTTATGATTAATAATACCTATTGACTTCATTTAACTTCTCAACCGAGTAGTTAAATCAAGTCCTGAGCTTAAACCAATCAAACTTTTAAGAAACAAGTTTACTGTCAAACCTTTTATTTCAATGAACAAACGAGGAATTTAATGTGAAACAGAGGTTCCTTGTAACCTCAGAATCATTTTTGGTTTAAAAATAGTTAATTTTGTTAAACTGTACATGCATTTTGTATTTTTCTGGACTCACCGGAGCTCCGGCGAGCTCCGACAAGTCAAAGTTGAGTTGCAACCTCTAGAACTTGCTAGGTGGCTCCAGAATGTTATTACATGGATTACTGATCATTTTTAAGAAATTTGTTTGAGGTTTCATTCGCTGGAGCTTAAGATTCAACTTCATCTTCCCCAACTCCGGTGAGTTGGAGAAGTCTGTTATAAAGGATTTGGGAAACATTTAAGGAGCTCAGAAGCTCCAGTGCAATGCACTGAAGCTATTTTGACTTTTAAAACACTGTAACTAACACTGATTAATTCTGTCGAACAAACACTTATTTTAGTTTAAGCGGCAAGCCTGAAACCTTAGAGATTAAGGACAGAACATAAGTTTGAAGATCTGAGTGAGTTCTAGATGATGAGAAGACTCTGTCCAAGGCCTTAATTTCTTAAGGAGAAGTTCTAAACAGAAAGTCAAATTTTTGAGCTTCTACAGTCAAACCTGAGTTTGATAATGGTGTTCTGAGCTTACATTGAGGAATTGAGATGTGCAAGTTGTTTCTGGAATTTTAATTGATGATCTGAAATCGATTTAAGCAAGCTCAGATGATGTTTTGTGCGAAAATTATGTTCCTGTTAAGTTTAGGTTACTCTTGAACCCAAACCAACAGAAGCACTGTTTTATTGAAATTCAAATCTAAAACCTGCCCAGATTGATTAGTTAAAACCCTTAGAATTAATCTAAATAGATTAGAAACACTTTAAAGTATCTGTTGCACTTGTTGAAAATTGAAAATTAATCTCTGAAGTTTTCAGAGAAGAGAAAAGCTTTTCTGCAGGTTCTGTAGGTCTCAAGAGCTTTAAATCCATCCTAACAGAAGTGGAATTGTTTATATAATGTATATAGACCTTTAAATAGATGAGATCAGGCTTGTTATTAAACCCGTAGAAACCCATGATTTCATCCCTTAAATTGAAGAGCTAAACATCAATAAAACATTAAATTGACCTTAAAATTGAATAGATTACCCTTAGAGCTTTCCAACGAACTTTAAATCATCGAATTTGGAGCTCTGGGTAGGAAGTTATGATCGATTGAATTCGGGTCTGAAAGGGGAAACTTTGTCCCACCTCAGTTATCCACGAGCATGCGCTTGGGTATAAAACTCTTTTGTTCCTAAGGCTATACAGTCGTCAAGCGCAAGGCGCACCGGTTCCGATTCAGATCTGATTTGAGCATTGTTCTGGGTGTGGGCGTTGGCCTGTGGGTGTGTGCGCCCTTGTGGGCATGTGTACGAATGTGAATATGTGCCCTGGGAGGGCGTGAGTTGGCCTGGGAGGCCGGGTTGAGCCGATGCGGCTCGATACTGTGAATCGTTTAATAAATGAACCGAAACAAACCTAACTGAGATTAGGCGAGGATCGAGTAGGGTCTGGTCCCACCCTGGTCTCAGGGTGCTATGTATCCTCGAAAGGACCTTGCCGCAAATAGAAAGAACTTTTGGTTTAAAAAGTAAAAAAACTCGGTTCAGCTGAAAGCTGAAGGAAAAGAGAAGCTGCTGAAGAAAGCTAAGGCTAAGGAAGAAAGGAGTGCAGACGCTGAAGGAGAAAAACTAAGGGAAGAAGAGAAGGCATGAGAAGATTAAAGGGAAGAAGAATTAAGGTAGGGACAATACAAGAAACATAAGAAGAAAGAGAGCTCGACAGAGAGGTAAAAGAGAAACAAGAAAAGAAAAGAGATGAGAGGCTGAAGAGAGAAATGAATTTTTTTTCTTGCATAACTACTTTTTGTTCTTAATTGAAAAAGGCATGTTTTAATTAGATACTTTTTGCCTTAATTTTTAGAATGAAATAAAATTGAAAAAACTAGCATGTTTACTTGTTAATAAAGTATAATATTTTGAGTAAATATGTTTCATATGGAATTTTGTATGTTCTTTATAGTTAAATATTTTGACAAAATTCATATTTTTTTAAAATTAAACTAGTTTTACCTCCTAAACTTAAAGAGATAAAAGGAAATTAGTGAATTTGGAGAAAAATTAAAAAGTAAAAAAACCCGGTTCAGCTGAAAGCTGAAGGAAAAGAGAAGCTGCTGAAGAAAGCTAAGGCTAAGGAAGAAAGGAGTGTAGACACTGAAGGAGAAAAACTAAGGGAAGAAGAATTAAGGCAGGGACAATACAAGAAACATAAGAAGAAAGAGAGCTCGACAGAGAGGTAAAAGAGAAACAAGAAAAGAAAAGAGATGAGAGGCTGAAGAGAGAAATGAATTTTTTTTCTTGCATAACTACTTTTTGTTCTTAATTGAAAAAGGCATGTTTTAATTAGATACTTTTTGCCTTAATTTCTAGAATGAAATAAAATTGAAAAAACTAGCATGTTTACTTGTTAATAAAGTACAATATTTTGAGTAAATATGTTTCATATGGAATTTTGTATGTTCTTTATAGTTAAATATTTTGACAAAATTCATGTTTTTTTAAAATTAAACTAGTTTTACCTCCTAAACTTAAAGAGATAAAAGGAAATTAGTGAATTTGGAGAAAAATTATTATGCCTCCCAGTGAACGACCTGGACTCAACCAGTAAAAATTTCTAAAATGTTAGGTTAATTCGACCCTATACTACATAATTGACATAACTTCGAGTTAACCTAAGTGATTTCTTCTACTCTTAATTAAGTGAAATTAACTTAATTACTGAGTTGAGTGAAAACACGCGATCATCGCCCAATTAGTAGAACGTTGGCTAAGAAAAATGATCGTTGAGAAATGACCCTTGATCTTCTATCAGACATCCATAGAGGACCTCAGACGTCTGATAAGTGAACATTAGCCTCGATTGACCCAAAATCACTTTGCACAGATCTTATAGCCGTTTGTGCCTTGGGAAATCCATTCCCACAGTTAATTAGGCTTCCAGACATCCAGACCTAGTGCTAGATGTCCAACCTGTCGTTTGACCACCTTTCAAAAGAATCCTGTAAGATGTCTGGGCCTAATTAACTGTGGGAATGGATTTCTCAGACGTCTGATATTTTTCCCAGACGTCTGATGACCTTGTCAGAATCATTAATGATTCTGATTGCGGCCTGATTTACCTTGGGATAATTCCCAACGGTTACCTAAGTATTCCACAGCCTTCTTAAACTTTCCTAAGCCTTCTATAAGTAGAGGAGTACCCTTGCCTTGCAAAGATACACCTTGAATAATATTTCCACATCATATTATGTCTAATTGATCATTAGAGGTGATCTTGCTCTCCAAGCTTTAGTTCTACATCTAGAGAGCTCCATCCCAGCTGCGGACCCACTCCCTCGCCTACGATTACGAGAGCGACATTGTGCCATTATGTGGTTCATGTATTTGCATTATGCTGACGCATTTCCACCAAAGGGAAGTATCCTTTACCTATAGTAACTAGGTTTACCTTATACTTTGTGGCTCTATAGGACTGTTGAAGTTTATTATGTTGGGGTTGGATATTCGCTTTGTGAATTTCCGTCTCCCTCACGAGACAAAATACTCCTCGTGAAGAGGAAGGGTTTGAGGAACACTACCCTCGTACAAAGTAGCATGGTTGTAAGAGGTTCAGTTACCCGCATTTAAGTGACTAGGTTAATGGATTTGATCAACTAGGTTGATCGGAAAATCCTAAGTCGAGAGGCTTAGGTGGTGGTTTTTACCCAGGTTTGGGTTTCCACCTTTAAATCGATTGTGCATTTGTGTGATTATCTTTTGTGTGGGATTGATATTTTAATTCCGCATTTCATAGTATATCCTTCATATCTCACCCCCTTCCATAGGAATTTACAGGTAGAGCATCCTCACGGGTTACAAGATTTCTTCCACCCGACCTTTCTTGTCACTACGGTTCTAAGTAGATCGGACACATGTGAATTAAGCCCTAAGCCTACCAATTTTAAACTTAATTGTGCTTGTGCCTTGAGTTATCACTTGATTTAGAACTTGATTCCAAGTTGTGACCTAATTTTAGGTTGATTGATTCACAATGTGAACCAACTTCACCTGACCTGTCCTATGATTAAAGGATGAAGTTCGAGTTAACTCCCTCGAACAACCTTGTTTCGGTTCAACAAGCAGGTTATTAAGTCTCAACTTTTAGGGTTCAAGTGATCTTAGAGCCTATATTTTAGGGTTTACTTAAATTAATCCAAACATGGCTTGCGGTAGCACACAATGCGGGTAATGGTTTTCCTCTATAACTTTTACGAATGTGTATTAACATGTTAGGACCCTAAAGTTGAAATCCTAATTTGGCCCTACAATGGAATCCAATTCAATTTTAATTAAATAGCCTTTAGACTCAATCAAGAAGGTGTTAGTCCAATGGCTCCAATTAATCACAATAAGTTCCTATTAGGCATAGGAATTAGGGTTTGGGTGTATTTAATTTGCAATCAAATATCTTCAATCACAATTAATTCTCAAAAAAAAAATCAAGAATAACTTGACACATTTGATATTTCTAAGGCAAGGGTGCAATCTTAGTTTCTATTTCTTTCTTTGTTTTTGTTTTAGATATATACAGAGAAAAGGGGATTACGAAATAAAGGAGAAGAGGACTACCTGCCCGTGGTGTGGTTGTTCCTTTGACGAAGTGGTTGGCCTGGTTGAAGTAATTTCGTAGTCTCAGCAGGTCCGATCTAAGAAAATAAACAACCAAAATAGAGGTAAATTAGTCAGAAATCAGAAATATTTACAAAATATATATAAAAATATGTACAATAATAGTGGTAAGCGCACGTTGCTCCCTGGCAACGGCGTCAAAATGTTTAAGTGCTTCGATCGAGTTTTGAAAAATACATTGTAGTATAGGTGACTCAAGCGAATTAACATTTAAATTTATATTACTCGAATTAACAAAAAAATCCTAACACAAGGAGTAAGCTAATGCGCGAATACCACTATTCTAAGTCCATAAATTAGATTATGTTAATTTGATTTCCTATGAGATCCTATGCATGTAATCCTATGCATGTAATCTAGTTCAAGAGAATTAATTACGCAATTCAACATGTAATTGATGAATCTCTATTTTCATTAATGTTTGATTGCATCATTTCTTGACTATTTTAATTAAGCACTAATTAAAATAGAGATTCCTCAATTACATGTAGGATCTCATAGGAAATCAAATTAATATAATATAGTTTCTGAACTTAGAATAGTGGTATTCGTGTATTAGTTTGCTCATCGTGTTCAAGCTCAGATTTTTTTGTTAAATCGAGTGATATAAATTTAAATGTTAATTCGCTTTGGTCACCTATACTACGATGCATTTTTTAAAACCTCGATTGAAGCGCTTAAACAGGAACTTGAGAAGAAACTTGGTGGTCACGGAAATGGAGATTAGCCATAGGATTTGTTGTCATCGAAGAAGAAGAATGGACGACTGCCGGTTGTTGGTGGTAAGGAAGACGATGGCCTTCACAAGGACCGAAATGAAATATCCTTAGAGACTAAAATGCAAATACTTAATTTAATGGTGCAAATTAATTTATTTTTCCACCAACTTTTTATGTAAGGTTGTGTGAACATTATGGAACCTAATTATGAGGTCAATTTGCAATTTTTTCCCAAGATTTGGATATAAATTAGAGCTTAATCTAGGGTTCTAAATATTAACTTTATCCTTAATTAAATATTAAGTTGATTAACAAGGTTTTAAATTATTTAAATCATGATTCTAAGCCCTTTATTTTAACCTAGATAAATAATACATTTTCTTGGTAATAAAAAGGCTTGATTGTTAGGTATTTAAATCTCATGCCTTTTATTAGCTACATAGATACTTATCTGTGGTCATATGATATTTAATACTAATTAATTAGATAAATTAGTTATTTTAAGAAAAATAAGAAGTCATGATGAGTACCTCATCATCTACCAATCATTTGTAACATAATCTTATAAGATTTCCTCTACACCATTTGGCTTTCTTGCTCTTTGTAGAGAATGGCGATCTTGCCTTCTTCACAACATGGCTTTGACGAACTACTCTGGCTTGGATGAGTATGTCCATTTGAGGTGCGGAGGAAGTGCAATTCCACAGTAGATGCAACATGCAAAGTTTAAGAATATCTAATCCATATACCAAAAGTAACATGAATGTGTAGTTTAGGACAATCTTTATTATCGAGGAGAGTGTGCTAACCTTTACCTTGTGCTCCAAGTCTTCATGAAATTTGTAAGTTTGAGGACAAAAATTGGTGTGAGTTGTAAAGCACCACGCTTTGGTTTTATACATGCCTAAAAAAGGCAATTGCATTGGGAGCGTACGCATCATTACTTGTTGTGTAAGCGTCGAAACCAAGCACCAATGGGAGCGTACAACATCATTTCACCACCTTACCATTTGATAGTGATGTACCTTTATCGAGAAATGATGGACGGGATAATTATCTGGAACAAATTTCATTGTATAATAAAAATGCTAGGGGCATTTGTCTGTATTTGGTAAATTCTTATCACTTCCAAGTTTAATGTATAAATATGTGAACTTGGAATGGGGGAATTATTTTTGAATAGAAATTTAAATCCAATGATTTTTTTATATAATTTCAAAATTGATCTAATTAGTATATCATCAATTAAAATGAAAGTGGAAAAGGTAAACGATGGAGTGATACATGAAAATTAAGATTGAAGGAGATCACGGAGATCCTTTAGAGTCATATGATTTGCTTCTCCAATGAGAGGTAGAGGTGATGATACTTTTAGAGGGTTCAGAGAGCGAGTGTGGAAGAAAACTGAATGGAAGGCCATTATTGTCTTATCCTTTGGGTTCTGTAATAAGCCCTTTATATATTTTTACAATGGGATGTAGAAAATCGAATGCCCACTTTGCTCGTACCCTTCCAGGAACCATACCCACGAAATAAGAAATGACAATTCCATCCATCATGAAATTGCATGTCTCATAAAATTTCCCTGTATTATATCTCATATTCTAATAAAATGTGAATAGTCAATTTACATAATTAGATTACTTTAATGATTATAAATGTGCGATTTGCATAATGATTCTAATAGGCAAGGGATGGCTCGCATGCCAAAATTTAATCAAAATTATTCCTTAGTAAAAATTATAATTTTAACTAAGGAGTGGGATCGAGAGATAAAAATATTTCAAGTATTAATTATACTTATTTCCATATATGATTGAAGTTTATACAAAAATTATTTGAGTAACATTTTTAGGAAGAATTCTCGAGTAATTTACCGAAGTGAATCCAAAAGCAACATGTGGAATATGATGTACGTAGAATTTCTCATAGATGCCTTATTCATTTAGAACTGATCGCAAACCATGCAAATTGTTGGGATTTCTTGTAAAATTTAAAAGAAAATATCTCTAAGGAAGATAAATTTCTCTTGAAGATGACAACGGTCAAGGTCAAGAATGTCCTAGAAACTAGCTACGTCTTACCCAATATAACGGGAAAGATTACTAAGGTCGCATCCATCATAAATATAAATTGAACGGAGGAAAAAAAAACTCTCGGATAAATTGAGAAAAGAGCTTAGCATTGAACCGAGGAAATGTACATCTGAGTTACATCAGGGACCGGTCTCCTGGATATTATTTGGTAAAAAGATAGTGAAGAACTCTTTTCACTTAGGAGCATGAATAGACTCCATCGTGTAACATTAGTTATTCTGAAAGGTCGATCTTTGTATGCCTAGGACATCTAAGTATCCTCTTTTATACATAGAAGAAAGAATAAATCACATACAATCATTAGATCATATTCAAGAAAAATTTATATGGTACCAAGTTTTAGAAATATTTGTATTAGATTGTGATATGATAACACATATTTAGAAAGAGGATTGAATCTTATCCTTTTCTCCACCTTGCTCTGCATATGATTAACATTTTAAAGTTTTATAAGAGAGAAGAGCAAAATAAAGATGAACCCTTAAATCTAACCACCATAACCTGAGAAAAAAAAATTACTCGGAGTTCTTGAAATAATTCTAAGAAATACTAAGGTTGTGTTTGGTTGACGAGTTAAGTATTTAACCCGCTTTCTATTTACGTCGAGTTAAGTGAACTTAACTTGAGGTAAAATTATTCTACTTTCTCTGTGAAATAACTTTAACCTGTCAAAATATTCAAATAGATTAACTTACTTATTCCACCATTTGTTTTAATTTTTCAACTTATTCTACAAACTTATTCCCCTTACCAAATAGAACCTAAAAAATTAGATGTTTAGTGTAAAAAACCTCAAATCACGAGAAGATAGAAGTCTTGGGAAGTCAGAAGCTAGAGACCCATAATAAATAAGAAGGCAAGAGGACCTGTGATCGAAACTCAAGTCAAGTGGTGACTACACTCCATGAAAAAATTATAAATAGAGGGTCAAGGCTACTGTAATGGGGATGAGATTTCATTCCCTTTCTTCCATTATAATTTCTTGTATGCTCAATTAGAGAAAACAACTTTCTCTTTGTGTAATCTATGATGTTGCTTTAACATCAATTTTGATTAGACCTACTATTCAATGTGTTGTCTTCTTATGGGTAAAGAATTTCATTTAGAATTTCTTGAATTTAAATGTAAACTCTTTCAGTAGCATAGTCATAATCACAGTATAAAATTAACTCTAAACTTGGTGTCTTGGGAAATCACAATATAAAATTTCATATCTGTCTACTATGTATTTAAAGATTCTTTTAATAGCATTCATGAGATACTCTAGGATTTATTTGAAAAATTACATTTAATTTACTTACAATCAAATATAATAAAGATCCAATCATTCCCCTTATATTTCTTTTGATAAACGTTCTTTCCTTCTTATCCTTTTCTAAATGTGTTGAAATACTCATGGGTGTACTAGCTCCTTTTGAATTATTTATTCCAATCCTCTTCAACATTTCCTTAATTAATGTGCACTGATTCACCAATGAAGGTTTGCATGTCCCATCTGATTTGTGTGTAACCCTAAAAGCACTTTTAACTCTCCCATCATCCTACTCATTTCAAATTATTCTTGCATTGTCTTGGCAAACTTTCTGCACATCTCTTCTTTTGTTCATCCAAAGATTTTGTCATCTACATAAATGTACTGCAGCAATATAATTTTCCTCCATGAATAGTGTAGGGTCAACTTGTACTATTTTAAATGTTGAGTCCACTAGAAAAGTTTTAGACCTTTCGTATCATGTTCTTGGTGATTATTTCAAATCATACTTGATTCTCAAAACAAGGGTGCTGTTGACGTAGGTGTTTTTCACTTAAATTAATACATGTTGTAGTATATATCTTGGTAGAAAGACGCCAAATCAACAACGCATCATGCTCAAAGGTAAATCACCCATCCTACAGGTTCCAGATCGTTTCAACGACGGATCGTGAAATTGAATCGAAACAAAAACTAGCAAACAGGCCAGCACGCACGCTCAAGGGCGGAGTTGGAGCGGGAACGTCGAAGATGGAAGCCGTAGACGGACGGAGAAGTGATCATGGCGATGGTCGTAGCCGATCGAAGTGGATGCGGTGTAGGGTGTGCACGCTGTCATGGTGCACGCGGGCAGAGATGACGAGGGCGGTGGTGGTGGGTATCTCGTCTGTTCTCTCCAGGGAGAGGTCATGAACGATCGCGGTGAGGTCGTTGCGGAGGAGAGAGCGAGGGAGTGGTGAGCTGTGAGTGTCCTCCCTGTTGCTCGCGAGGGCAGAGCTGGAACAGAGAGCAGTGAGGCGCGGTGGGTGTCTCTGTCTCTTACGATGGAGGGAGCAAGGGGGCGGCGGTCAGCGGGTGGTGCGCTAAGGTCGTGGTCGAGAGGGCCTGCTCCGGACGTTCGTGAGGGAGAGAGCGCGGTAGCGTTGGAGGAGAGAGCGGTCGAGGGAGTGGTCGTGCATCGGGGTTGAGAACGATGAGCAAGGGCGCAGTGAGTGAGGGCGGTGGTGTGGTGCCTGTTGTGGCTCGCTTGTGGGGGAGCCAAAGAGGATTAGATTTCCCTGACCGGTGGTGGTTGTTCCGAAGCTCCAGTGGGTAGCCACTCCCTTCTCAGCGAACCGTACGTGACACTTCCGCGTCATACGGCTCCGTCCCGAGCTTCCGTCGTCGGCCCTTGTCATTAGACCACGATGCATGTATTTTCCGCCTTGACTCTCAAATCTTTTGCTTCTCGGGTGGTGGCGAACAATGCTGCTTGCGTTGCGGGGTATGCCCGCCCGCGGGACCCGGCCTGCTTCCTGCCCGAAAGAGCCGCTCCCCCTCCCGCTTCCCGTCGATCCGTCGGGTGCTGCCAACAGTCTTTCTTCGGTCTCCTACTGAAAAGCCGGGTCGATCCTCCCCTCCGTTTGTTGGGGCCACTTGTCTGACGCTCGCCGACGAGCTCCCCAGCGACGACGGATAGCAGGTGTGAGAACCACGAGTGGTCAGCGTGAGAGAGAGAATGGCAGGGTGGTCGTCAGCGCGGTGAGAGTGTGGGTGTCGGTTGTCGCTTATGGAAAGGAGTTCACGTTGGAAATTGAGGGATTGCCTGCCCAAATCTAGATTGGGCATTTTACATGCATGCTCAAATTATCTCGAAATTTCCTCTCCCCATGCATATCCGTCGAAGCTCAATAATTAGTTCATCCTCTACTTAGGTCCCTACAAATAAAAATAGAAATAATGTGCACACAATTAATTATAGAAAAATTCCTAGTGTAAGGGAGAAAAATGCAAACAAGAGTTCTAGAGCATGTGACAATTTTTCAAATAAAATGCAGGCTCTAACGTATGTTAACAAGTTGAAGTACTAGAACTCTAGGCAAGAATTAATCACCATAATGCCTTATCATGCTTTACTTTTATAGATTAAAATGAAATACTAACTGCAGACCTTAATGTACTTAAGTATCGATCAATATACATACTTGATCAACTTCAGCCTTAGGTTTCGACAAAGGTTTCTTAAACTCCAAAGTCTATCCTAGCTAGGATTTGTTAATCACAGAGGTTGAAGTGTCCGTACTCAATGAGTAAATTGATTAATGGGCATCCATGCTTATTCTTTTCATGCATCCCCGAAATTGCACCAACCCTTAACCCACCTAGACCTTCCTTGGTTAAGCCATACTTAGATTTGACAACTTTCTCTTCACCCTAAGCCCACATGTAGCGAGGTGTTACGAGAAGTAGCACCAAGGTGCTTTATGTACCAACTTCTCTCTTTTTTTTTTCTTTTATTTATTTATTTATTTATTTATTTGGTGAGTGGTTCTCCTTCATCCTTTCTAAATGCTTCCCCTAAGTAAAATCTAGGAGGACTTAAGGTGAAAGGCTGGGTTTTGGGCATCCCACACCTAGGGGTTACTACATGTGTCATGCCAACCACATCCCGCAGAGATCTCTATTAGGTTTGAATATGAGTTAAGGTGTATTAATTTAGAGCCCCCAACCCCAATTTTGATAGAACCCATACTAAGCCTACACTTGGTTGCCAAGTTTTTAAGTTCGTGTATGTGAAAGTGGACACTTCAGTTATAAGGATCCCCAAACCAAGGGATAAACAGAGAAGTTCTATACTTCCTAAGCTCTTGACTTAATACATTAGCCTCAGCTTCCTCAAGTACTCGAGGAAAAATCTGTATCTTGACAAATACTCAAATTTTTAAGCTATGTAGGCCATAGAAGTCTCAAGTCAATATTTCTCACTTATCCCTTAAGGTTTGGCATTTCAGGTCCTAATTCATTAATCTTTTTAGGCCAGAACTTAGGTTAACTTTTCCATAGTCGAATGTTGGGATGAACACATTTTTGCTCTCTCTCTCTCTCTCTCTATTTTTTTTGAATCAATGCACTAATTATAGGTATGCAAAGCCCAACCTCAAGTTGTATCCCCCCATGCCTAAATTTGACAATGTCCTCATTAGAAGGGAAGACATAGGGAAAGATAGTACCTGAGGTAAAGAGTGGTCAGAGCAAAGGCTTCTCAATCCTGTAGGTGTCCACAACTTGGCCATCAGAAAGTGTAATATACAATTTTAAATGCTGGCCATTTACTTTGAATGTCTCACCTGAGGAGGGATTGTGAATCTTAATAGCACTGTGGGGGAACACTTGCATGATAGTGTATGACCCATTCCAACGAGACTTAAGCTTCCCAGGGAATAACTTGAGTCTGGAGTTGAAAAGCTAGACTCGTTGGTTGGGCTCAAAGGTCTTCCTAAGGATGTGCTTATTATGAAAGATTTTGGTGCACTCTTTATAGGCTTGAGAAGTCTCATAGGCCTCATTCCTCAACTCCTCAAGCTCGGTGAGTTCTAATAAGCGTGTCTTGTCTACTTTCTCAAGATGCAATTAAATTGACATTCTTGATGATCCAATAGGCCTTGTGCTCAATCTCTATAGGCAAATGTCACACTTTTCCATACACCATCCGGAAGGGAGACATGCCTACTGGGGTCTTGTATGTAGTTCTGTAAGCCTATAGTGCGTTGTTCAGTTTCTTTGACCAATCTTTCTTGTTGGATCTTACAGTTTTTTTTAGAATTCTTTTGATCCCCTATTGGACACTTCTACCTGTCTACTCGTTGGAGGATGGTAAGGGGTTACCACTTTATGGGTGACACCCAGACTTTTGAGCAAATGAGCGAAGTGGGGCATTCCAGAAATAAGGTACCCCATTATTGATGATCACCCTTGGGCAGCAATATTGGGAAATGACATTGGCCTTGACAAAATCTAGGACCATAGAGTGATCGTTGGTCCTAGTCAAAATGACCTCTATCCATTTTGACACACAGTCCACTACCATGAGGATGTATTCATAGCCATGGGATGATGGGAAGAGGTTCATGAAATCTATGCCCCAGATGTCGAATATCTCGACAGGGAGAATGAGCTACTGGGGCATCTCATCCTACTTCCCAATCGTTCTAGTTTATTGACAATGAAGACATGCCCCCACGTAACTATGAGCATCCTTGAATAGTGAGGGCCACTAAAAACCATACTAGAGAATCTTAAAGGCAATCTTCTTAGCACTAAAGTGTCCTTCATAGTGCAATGTGTGCCAAAAATTCAAGACACTAATTAGTTGCTCCTCCTTCGAAACACACCTACGAAAGACCTGGTCATGGCGTATTATAAAAGATTCAGGGTCCTCCTAGTGATAATGCTGCGTTGGCGAGGAATCTGTCTCGCTTCTGCTTATCCCATGTACCAAGAGTCTAACCTGTGACCAAGTAGTTTACAACATCAGCAAACTAAGGGGTTGTCAATTGTACCACCATTATAGTTTTGTTAGGAAAGGTCTCATGAATGTCTCTTGACAGAGTTGAAGCCTCAAGAGGGATCCTACATAAATGGTCTGCTATTACATTCCCAACCCCTTTCTTGGCATGGATCTCAAGGTTGAACTCCTGTAATAGCAGAATCCATCTAATAAGCCTAGGGTTGGTGTCTTTCTTAACTAACAAGTGCTTTAAGGTGGAATGATCAATATAGACCACAACCTTAGATCCCAAGAGATAAGATCTAAACTTCTCCAAAGCAAAAAAAGCTACAGCTACAAGTTCCTTTTCTGCACAGTGTAGTTTTATTGAGAATTAGTGAGGGTATTGCTAGCATAATATAAGACATGAGGCTTTTTATTAACCCTCTAACCAAGGATCGCTCTCATGGAAAAATCCTATGCATCGCACGTCAACTCGAACGGGATGGTCCAATCGGGTTCTCGGAGAATAGGTGTAGTCATGAGGGCCTCCTTCAAGACTTGGAAGGCCTCAATACACTTCTCATCAAAAGGAAAGGTAGTGTCCTTCTCCAATAGGTCATGAAGCGGCTTGAAAATTTTTCTAAAATCCTTAATGAAGTGCCTATAAAAGCCTGCATGGTCTAGAGATGATCAGATCTGCTTGACAGTAGTGGGCGGTGGTAGCTTGGAGATGGACTAAATCTTGGCCTTGTTCACCTTTAAGCCCCTTTTAGACACTACATGCCCAAGAACAAAGCCTTGCTAAACCATGAAATGGCTTTTCTCCCAGCTTAGCACCAATCTTATCTCTTTATAGCGAGAACTTTTTCTAAATGCAAGAGACAGTGGTCAAACAACATGCTGTAGAATGAAAAGTTGTCCATAAAAACCTCTGTGAACTTGTCTATCATGTATGAGAAAATGGACTTTATACACCGTTGAAATGTTGCCAAAGCGTTACAGAGTCCAAATGACATCCAACGGAAAACAAATGTACCATAGGAACTTGTAAAAGTAGTACACTCCTGATCATCCGAAAAGATGATGATTTAGTTGTACCTAGAATACGCATCGAGAAAACAAAAAATATTTATTCTGTACTAGTTTTTCTAGTATTCAATCAATAAATGGAAAAGGGAAATGGTCCTTCTGGGTCATGGTGTTAAGGAAATGGTAATCTATACAGACTCACCAACCTGTTGAGGGTTAGGTGGTAACCTTCTCCCCTTTCTCGTTCGTCTCAACAATAAACTCTACCTTTGTGGGTACTATGATTGCGATCGACTACAGTTCGTATAAAAATATGTCGTTATTGTAGTATATGTTACAAATATAAGCCATTGTCACGTTAATTTTATTTAATTACATAATTTTTATTGGTTTATTTCAGGTCATTCACTGGGAGGCAGTTATTGATATACACCTCTCTAAGTCCAATATTATTCTTTAATTCCAAAAAAATTGATTTTATGTATATGAATGAATGAATTAATGAATGAAAAAATGAATTAATTTTATACGCAAGAATGAATTATAAATGCTTTAAACAACTATTTACAATCAAGCGTTAAACACTATAACTAAATACTATATTCTATCTATTTATAACTTATAGTAATAATTATTACATATCTATACAATAATATATTATAAAATATATCATACTAACTTAACTTAATATACTAACACCTATAGTAACATATATAATATGTACAACAACTTATATAAGCGTCGCTAAACTTTAGGAAAAGTTATAAACATGAACTAAGGTCAAAATAAGGGTCTATAGTGACATTTATTATATCTACAGTGACGTATTTATCTGTCAGTAAAGCTCATATGTTATTTATACGCATATATGAGTTCAAACACTCTATATACTATGTATTCTATATTAACATATTATTTACATATACTATACTTATATACATATACACATACCATATATATGTTACGTATGTACAAATACACACACACACAGAAGCACAAGGCATCTCTTGTTCAACACTTAGTCATTTTTAAGGTTCTTTCTTCCCCCCTTAGGTGATTAAGGCACGGTTACTGTTCATCCTTAACAAAAATTAGGGTTTAGATTAGCTGGAAAGTCTTTCGAGGGATACACAACAACTTCAAGGGGTGGGACCAGGCCTCTAATAAGGCCACCCATAATTTGTTATTAAGCCCTCTTAATTCTGATTTAGGCTCGTTAATGGGCCCATTCAGGCCCATGCACAGTGCTAGGCCCCCGACCCGCACTGCACTCAATTTCTTAATGCCATACTCGTTTCATGCTCGGAAGGGATAAGAGGAGAAGGTTTTCGGGTGCCTGGCGCTCGTGATGACTAAAGAAGCCGTAAGAGAAAAATAATTTAAGCACTTGCAGGCACTTTGCCACACATGATGTGGCACATTTGTTAGCGCCTCCTCAGCGTTGCAGCTCCAACTCGCATATCTGATTTGGTGAGTTTTGGCCCTCGATTTGAGGGCCATAATTTAAAATTAAATTATATGGTATTAAAGTATTTACATAGGGCTACATGATTATATGATTTATTTACAAAATTAATTATATTTATTATATAAATAAATTAGCTAAACTTTATAATTTATACATACTGATTATTAGGTTTATTTCTTAATTAACATATAAATTAGTTAATTAATAGTCTAATTGACCCCTGTATAGAGTTAATATGCATATTAAATTATTTAATACACACTTTTATTGTATTTTACATGATTTATTTTAATTTATTTACATTTAAATAGGTGATTTCAGGGTGTTTTCTGATAATTTAAGTTATAAATAACATAATATATTATAAATATAGTTAAATTAGTGTAATTTACTTAAAATACAATAATACAAATATACAATATAAGTTAGCTCAGTTATAACTTAATTTACTAATTTATTTTAATTCAACCTAATAACTTAGCTAGTAAATTAATAAAGTCATTATTTATTATATATATATAATTAAATTATGATACAGGGATTATAATATACATAATACATATATAAATATTTATTTACAGTATCATTAGTAAATATAGTTATTTACAGGGTTTCATTTATTTTCTTAAGTTATAGTACTTATAAGTTAGTACAAATAATAAATAATTTTATGATTAAGTTATATACAATTTAAATAATATTAAATATTTAATTTACAATATACAATATATATGTAGGTTATTTACACCTGTTAGATATTTATTTTACAATATATACACGTATATCTTAGAGTATAGCTTATATTTACAAGTATATACATAATATACATGGTATTTTTGAGTATTTTTAGGGTTTTTCTACTTTTTATGGGTTTTATATATTTTATAAAGGTAGTGAATGAGAGAGAAAGAAAGAGATGAGGAGAATAGAGTGTTTTTGGGATTTTTAAGAGTTGAGGTCTTTTATTAAATTTTAAGGCAGATTGAACCGTCGGCTGGTATGTTCTACCAAGTTGGGGGTTCAGTATGCCTTGAAACTTGGCATGCACTTAAAGATATAACTAATCCTACTCTCTACACCTTTATTTTATTTTTTTGGATTTTTTATGAAGTTTTTATTTATTTACAAATCTAACTCAATTCTAGGCCTTCAAAGGGTTGTAAAGTGGAACCTTAGGCACTAGAAGTGGTTCTAATGGCTGGAATGACAATGGGAGGGTTCAGATATGTTCTAAACATGATATGGGAGGTGTGCAAGCAGTTGAACATGAATTTCTACTCAGATTCATCCCATTTTTAAATTTGGACAGTTAGATGCACATATTAGTTGACAAAAGGAATAAAAATCTAATTACAAGCATTCAAAAGAGATTAAAAGACATTTAACCATACATGAAAGCTTGTTTACATTGTATACAAGAGCTAGAACATATCAGCTATCTTCTTCACCACCTAGCTACTGTCCTATCATTCCATACCAAAACAGTAGGAGCAATAGCTGCAACAGTTGCTAAACACAACGGCAGCAGTGATGTTGCTGGAATTCAGCAGAGCAGTAGCAGCAACTAAGCACAACAGTAACCAAGCTACTGACAGCAGCTATAGCTACTGAAATAGCAGCTAAGTTGATCTGCTGCAATAGCTCTAAACGTCTTATGATAAAATCCAGTGGCTAGTGTTGCAACCATTGCTCAATTTCAGTAGATCTACTAGGGATTTCAGTATAAACATCATTCAAGATCAAACTTGGAAAGTTTGATCTTTAATCATTACTGTCCAGACCAAATTCTCCCCTTCAGATCATTGAATTTATGGTTGAAAAACCCATGGATATGTAGCTGCTATTGCAGCACTTTACTGTGTTGATTTGGGATTCACCAAACACTTTAAAATCTGATAACACATCAAATTCTCTTTCAAAACAATTGGAAGCATTGAATCTTCATCAAAAATCTTTAAACAACAATCCTAGGCTCAAATCAGAGAAGACATACTGATCTAAACCTTCCTAATGCTATAGACATCATGTAGGAAGATCTTAGAATAGGCCATTAAATTCAACCAATCATGAATCCCAATTCTCTAAACCTTAAGGAATATTAACAATTCCCTAGGTTAAAAATCAGAATCTCAAATTCAAATCAACACTAAAACCCTTGGTAGAGCCTCAAATCAATAAAATTGATTCTCCTTGGCTTTCCCACACAATTAAGATCATAAAATCTCCAATTCAAGCCAAATTCAGACATGGCTCATTTGAGAAAAAATACTTCACTTATAACATCTTAGATTCATTGCTAAAGACTGTTTTACTAAAAAACATATCGATTCACTTGATCAAAAATCCCTTCAAAACCCAATCTAATCAAAATCTTGCGATCTTGCATTGAAATTTAGATTAAAAATAGATCAAGCCAACTGATTCCATTTTAAACTCAAATTAGGGGTCTTTGTGGATTTCTAAAATGAATGGGAGACCCCTAAATGGATTTGAGTGCAAACCCTCATTTCCAAGCTAGAGAGCAATGAGATGAGGGTTTAACTCTTAATGGATGGGTGAATTGCGAAATAAAACACGAGGAAATTCAAAACATGGACTTGCGAGGTGGTGAGGGAGAGATTGATGATCAAATGTGCGAGATGGATTCATCTCCTCTGATATGAAATGATAAGAGGAGGTGGAGTGCGAATTCTACACTACATTAATCTACTCCTAGCTAGCAATCAATCCAGCAAATTTCCTACATCTAATCTACTTCTATTCTACTCTAAATTATACTAAGTAAACTACAGGTAACTAGGAAACAGGGAAATTCTATTCCAATCAGATGAATGGGACCTGTTGAGAAGATCTGTAGCTGGTGGCTGCAGCGACGAAAGGGGGGAGGATCTCCAGTGGATTGAAAGTCCACTAGTGGGACTCAAGGTCGCCCTCAGGTGCTATGTGGTCCTTAGTGGCAAGGAGAGTCAGAGAAGATGGAGTTCCTTTGCTCATGGCACCAGAACAAGGTTGGGTGGAAAGGAGAAATTTGAGAGGACGAAGAGATCGCCTCAAGAAAGTAGCAGAGGAGGTCAATCCTTTGCGCGCGAGGCAGGGAAGCTCCTTAAGTAGAGCGATCAATGAGTGAGCTCACCACGAGGGTGAAAATAGACACTTAGGTCACCTACTATCAATATGAGTGGAGGGAGCGCGTGCAAGTTTTAAATCAAATCCTAGCTGCAAGATCAGATCTGGGAGGAGGGGTGACTACGCGCGCGAACTTGCATGAAGGTTTGATTGATTGGCAGCCACAGATCAAGAGAATGAACGGCCATAATGGAAGGTGTTCTTTGTGGCTACAGTAGCACGCGAGCAGCAGGTGGCTGTGGGATCTATTGGTGTAATTGCACAACAAGTCCTCAGGCGAAATGGTACAAAATTTGCACGGAGACCCATAAGTGATCAAGAATCAATTCAGAACAGTCCTTATGGCCTTACAAAAGGGTCCCTGCGGGTTACAAATAGGCCCTTGGGAGGTTTTCTATGCATGCAATGTGATATGTGAAGGACCTAAATGTGAATCCTTAATTTCAAGGCCCTAATGATGTCCAAATGCAACCAAGTTTTTATTAAAGCTTAATTAAGCATATTAGAACTTAATTTCACTTTTGATTTGAACTTTTAAACTCAATTGTGTGTTCAATTTGCAACTGGATCATCATTTTACATTTATTAATAGAATATCTCAATAATTGACCTAATTATGCATTTTTAGCATAAAATTGGTGTTTAGGTCTTTTCTGTTATTTCCCATGCTTAAGCCTTTTTATGTGTTAATTCCATAGTGTTTAACCTAATTTCTAGCTTAACTTAGGCAATTTAGCTATGATGAGTCGCAACTCATCAGTACCACATGAATGGGGTTGATCCATTTGCTATTGGATATGGGATAAATTATCCCAGCATCTAACCACTTCAAAATTTCTTTATTTACCACTTCCCTCATATTAGGATTTAAACATCTCTGCATATCTCGGAAGGGCTTCAAGAAATCATCCGTGTAGATGTGATGCATGTAGTGGGTCAGGTCAACCCCTTTGATATCAGATATAGTCCATGCTATGGCTTCCTTATGCAGCTTTAGACAATCAATGCTCCCTCCTATGTCTCAGACAGTGCAGTCAAGATGATGACGGGGAGCGTATCATTGGGCCCAAGGAAAGTGTACTTGAGGGATTTTGGAACTGGCTTAAGCTCTAAGTCAGGAGCTTTCTAAATTAAGGGAACTAGGTTTGATGTCCTTGCCTCTGTGTTGAATCGTAAAATTATGCTTTTGGTTAATTACGTTGTAGTATAGGCGTGATCTTAACTCAACCAACAATATTATAATGAGATCGTAAGTTCCAGTTGAACTCAGGGAGGAGTGATTGCAAATTCCAAAATGAATCTCGTGCCATCACCACCTTAACCTCCATTCACACTTGATGCCACCTTTATCTACCCTTGGATCCTATAACCACCATCAAAAGGCCATCCTAGCCCTTCATCCAAAGGGCACGTCCACCCTCCTCTCCATACCTCTAAAAGACCCCCCCATTCCATCATTACAAACCATCCTTGGAAAGCAACAATTCTTCCTATCAAACACCTATAGCCACCATGCATCCCACGGCCAAGAAAGGAGGAGAGAAGAAGATTAAGGGAGCAACCTACCCGCTCCCTTGGTGCCCTCTTCCTCTTCTCTCTCCTTCCTTGTGCCATGCTAAGGAGTAAGCTTCCATCTAGGGAGGATGGCTAGGCAAGAGGAAAGAAGGGTGGAGGACGTCCACCCTTGAGAGGAGCAACTCAAGGAGTTAGAAGGAAGTCTTCTTCAAGTCTGGGAGCCACCATTCTTTGAGGGAAGGCTGCCTCAACTACTTGTGAGAATTTTCTGTCTTTTACTTTGTTGCCTTTTTAATTCCTGTTAGTAGAAGCATTCATCTACATAGGGATTAACTAAGTGGAGCCTCTGCTTAGTTGAGCTCCATAAGTACTTTGTAAACATTTCATTTTAATAGCAAAGTGTCTTTTTCTATTCTTGAGTTTTCTATTTTCAAGTAGTTGCTTTATTATTTTCTGTACACCGCATCTCTTTCCTAATTATCCTAGGCACACTTGCTTAGGGTGAGCTTAGGAAGAGAGCCTTTACTTCACTTCTTAGGGCATAGTCGAACCAGCTTTCTATATCCCAATTATCGAAAAAAACCTAAAAATTCATAAAACAAAAATCCAAAAAGAAAGGTGAGATTTGAGTAGGTAAGAGAGAGAATCGGTTATCTGATTAACAAATTGGCTTCCTTGGACGACACTGGATACCACTACTATCTAGAAATATAAATTTAAAATTTGATTGATTTTGCATGTTACAACGACATTAAAACCCGCATTTATAAAACCATGAAAATCTCAAAAATCTTGCATCACTTTTATTATAAACCCACCACCCCCTTAGTAGCCTGTCATCCCTCTTAAGGATTTCTATGATCCTTCTAATTATGAGAACAGATCGGGGGTGGTCGTACCAGAAAGGGACTTTGAGATCAAACCAGCCATTTTGAACTTAATCAAGCACTTCCATGGCCTTCCTCGAGAGAATCCGTTCAGCCACTGATGGTAACGCCATCATTCATCATAACTAACTTGAATTAGTTAGAATCCAATGATAAATGCTCCTAAATGATCGTCTGAGCATCGTAATTCCATACTGATCTAATTTGAGAAGAAAAGAAAGCAAGGTTAATTCTATTGTTTTAATAGCACATCACAAATGTAGATTAACCACGAAGTTACTTAGGGGTTAATTGAAGGTCAAATGAACATAAAAGACTAAAAAGTGACTTCACATTGACTGAATCAGAGTTTTATGCATTTCGAGGGTGAAAATAATATCAAAATCCCTAATTATCAACCCCACTTAAATTGAAAAGGTTCTGGTCAGAATAAAATCAATCTAAACCTTCTAAGAATCATTGAAAAATATTCTAAGAGATTTGATATCTTTGGTTTGATCATCTAAACCCATTTTGACCCAGAAAAGAGATTCAGACAGGAATTTGCCTTAATTTGGGATCCTATGCAATTTACCCAGTCAAAAGTGGTCAAAACATAGATCCAAGTTTACCAATATATTCCTTGGGTTCAAATTAGGTTAGCACCAAAAGTTGGACCCAATCAGAGTCCATCTTGACCTAGTTTGTATTTTAGCTCCTACAAACTCTATTTCTTACATCTAGACCCCTAGGTTTGAGTTTATTACGGAGACCCCCCTATCCTTGTTGTCTTCTTAAAATTTGGGTTCCCTCAGCCTGAATAGTGTGAGCAATAGGTCAACCCAAACCATTGACTTTGAATCAGGGATTTGAGATTTCAAATCTTAGTCAAATCCTACCAAACTTGGTTGGATTGATAATCAGAAGATCCTCTTTCCATTGAGCTACTTCACGAGCTCAATCAAGGCCACCATCATTGCGGCAGACTCAAGCTTCTCAAGCTTGAAAATTGACTTAGAAGAAAGTTAAACCTGCTTAAATTGGCTCATTAAGGAGCAGAATAAGTTCTATATAAATTCCCCGATGTCCCACGATCCAAAACAGTCAGGTTTAGGCCAAATTCAAGGCTTCTCTTCCTTCACTGGCCAACTCTGACCTTGACTCCGGCGAGCCTCCTCGACCCCTTCTCTTTGACCTCCCAATAGCCAAATTGGGAGTGACATCTTCTTCCTCATCTTCGTTCGCTTCTTACCAGCCAAAGCAGAGGCATCGTCCCCCTTTCTTCCTTGCCATTCTCCTTGCCGAAGGTTTCATCTTTCTCGTGACCAGCAAGACACGCTGGCACAAGATCCTCCCCTTTTTTGACCAATAGCTTAGGTCTTCCTCTCCCCCTCCTTCGTTAGCTTAGGTTTATACCTCTAGGACCCCATTTCAACCATGCATCCACGCTCTCCCCCTTCATCTTCTCTTTGGCCGACGAAGCTTCGGTGAGTTTCGCATGGCCACCACACACCACCAAACGCTCCACTACCACCCCCACAACCTTCCACTCACCTCTACGACCAAAAGCCCCATGTTTATTGGGAGCTTTGGCCACCCAAAACCCTGACCAACCAACCTACTCTACCATCGTCTTCTCCAACCTTGGTCGGTCACCAGATGCCACCATTCACCAAATTAACCCCACCATCACACTCCACACATGATGGAAAAGCTTTTGAATAATTTAACTGGAGCATTAAGCCTGTATTTGACCTGCAGGTATCTCACCGGACCTTTTCCATTCGCCTCTGTCATCCGCCATGCTCCGACCATCTACCACCACCTCACCACTTCCAAAATACATGAATAGACCTCGCGGAGCCTTTGAGGTTCTCAATTGAAGGAAGCAACCTAGCAGCAGTGCGATTTGGAGATGAGCTTTCACAACAACACACATAAAGAAGAAGCATGAGTTTTTAGTCCCACATCGTTAATCTCTAATTTGAGACTCGGTTCATAAGGTTTAGCGTCCATGGGTTCTTTGCCCACGAACACAGGGGGTCAGGTCCCCTAACCCTATGCATATGCACACACGCATGCTTGCTCACATGCATGTGAGCGCATGCCTGTGCGTAAGCCTAGGCATGGTTTTGGACCTCGAGATTCCTGCCTAAGGGGATTTTTGGCTTAAAACTTGAGAGGCTGATGTGCTTGTTACTTAAGTTGTTTGACCCTTGCCCTCTAGTCTGATTTGGGCTACTATGGAAATATTGAGATCTGATTTGGTTACTCTGATCTGACGTGGCTAAGTGCTCGAGCACTGTTGAGAAATTTGGGATATTGTGCTTAATTGTTGGGGCTATTTGGTGGTTTCAACCATTATTTTTCTCTTTTCATTTTTACTCTAAGATACATTTTTGAAGCATTAATTGATTATTTTATTTGAGATTCCATTGCGGTATTATTTCTAATTGTTCTGATTAGTGGATTTATTTGCTACATTTTCTTCCTAAGAACGACCTTGGGACTCACGCTTTTTTTGAGCTTTATAAATTTAAATGTATCAATTTTCATTGCTATATTACGACGCGATATTTTTCTAAACTACGACGATTTTTGACGCAACATTTTGGTACCATTGCCGGGGAGCAATGCACAATTCACCACTAGTCATATCATTCTTGATTATTGAGTTGATTTCTAGCTTGCCTTATCTGCTTTGTTTTGTTGTTGCAAGGTATATCATGAGGAGATCTTCCGCACAATCAATCACTCCAGAGGTAGGTGAAATTTCTCTTCTTCCTTAATCATCTCTTAATATTGGGAAGAGAAAAAGGAAACAAATCAATTAGGATCCACTTGCCTTACTTTCCTAGTAATATCATTCAAAGGCAAAGAGTTTCCTGATTTGCGAGATTAATTGAAATAAGATTGAAGTTGGTATGATTTGATTAGAGATTCCCCATCCACATTTCCTGTATCGATTAGAGATTCATGCTAAAAATTTCTCAACATTTTGGACTACTCACTTTCTTGTTTAAGTCAAAGGTGTCATATTTGGAATCAAATTGGACTTGGAATTAGATCCAATTAAGGTTTCCACATTAGAGTTTTGAAGTGTTAGTACACACTTTCCTGCAATTAAGAGAATTGATCTTCCCGCATTTGTGTGCTACCCAAGCCCTTGTTTTGAACTGATCTAACCAAGTGAACCCTAAAATTAAGGCTCTAAATTGACTTGAATCATAAAATTTGGGACCTAATAACTTGTGGAGAACCAATTTTAGGTGATTTGGGTGCTCTGACCCAAATTTCATCCTCAACCTTAGGACAGGTCAGGTGAAGTTGGTTCACTTTGTGAATCAACCAACCTACAAATTAGGTTACAATTTGAAAGGCACACCTTAAAAAATGAAGTCCTTGGCTTGAAGCCAACTTAGGGTTCCAAAATCGATCTTGTTACTCACAAGATTGAATACCTAGAAGACAAGAATTATCTTTTCTCTTTTATACTTTTTTTGGTCTTTTTAATAGGAAGAAATAAAAGACAAATGAAAGCAAACTAAATTGCAAGGAAAGAAATGAAAAGAAATACTTAGCTTAATATATATATGTGTATATATATGTAGTAGATATAGAATAGATATATATAGTTATGTACTATATAGATAGGGGTGGAGGTGGAAATGGAGATGGAATGTAGAACGGTGTTAAGTTGGTCCACGTCTAGCAAGATGCAACCAACAAGACTAAGTGTCGCGTGGAGTGTGGAGTGGGTGTGTGTGAGTGTGGGAAGAAGCGCTTGCTTTGTGCGGGTATCGAGAAATATTGGCAACTGGTGTAAATATTCTCGCAATATAATGCGCGGTGAAGGGGTGAGTGCACGGGTATGTGGGTAGTAGATGTGAGGTGAATGTGTGTATGGGAGAATGTGGATATGTGGATATATAAGTATATAAGTATATATATATGTATCTATAACTATATATATGTGTATATATGTATATATATGTATATATCTATCTATCTATCTATATATACATAAATATATGTATATATTTATGTATATATAGATATATGTGAGGATGAGAGTGTGTGAATATATATATGTGCGTGTGTGTATGCGTGTGAGTGTGTAAGTGTTTGTGAGTGTGAGTGTAAGTGTGCATCTGCTTAGGTGTGAGTGAGTGTGTGTGTGAGTGTGGGCAGCCGTTTAAGACGTCTGCGGCGTGGTGGCGTCATCTGGTGAGAGAGAGAGTTGTGTGCTGGAGAGCGTACGCACATAGGTGCGAGGAAACACGTAGCGCACAAGGGCTGCTCGCGGGATGAAACGTGCGCGCTGTAGGGGTGAAGCGCACAACGCTGAGAGCAGAAGCGCGGGTGGGTGTAGCAGTGACAAGGAGTAGTGGGTCGCAGAGAGGAGAGAGGGCAACTTGCCATCGGATAAGTGAGAAACTTTCCGGTGGCTACAGTGTCGCATAGACTGCGCATGAACAGTGCGCACGGGTGTAGGTGACTGGCTGAGGCGGTTTCGACCAGTGGGGGCGTGAAGAAGGGCAAGGACGTGTGTAGAGCACACGGAATGGAGACCCTGAGGTGCGTGGAGGGCCACCGGCGAGCGCACGGTGGCTAAAGGTGAGCTTCAGAGCTTGAAGCTCAACAATGGTGAAGGAGAAGAAACTGAAAACAAAAATGAAGTAGAAAAGAAAAATATGCAAACAAAAAAAAAACTTGGCAAGAATCCACCACGCCCACTTGCTCACGAAGGAGTTGAGCGGTGGTGGAGCTCACAGTGGGGGTCTGAGACCACTGTAAACTCTCTCTTGCACATAGTGTACCTCTGCTCAACTTGTGAGAAGAGGTGTTGTGTATGGAGAGGGAGAGGGAAGGAGAGTGGCCGGCGGGTGCGTGTGGTGTTGTGTGTGTTGTGTGCATTGTCTGAGGGTGGAGATGGTGTATTTTGACCGGCCCCTCAGCATGGGAGGGTGCATGCTCTTTTATAGAAGGGCTGCACACCTCTCCCCATACTGCTAGCATGAGGAGAGGTGAGGAGACATGCACAGCACCATGCCCTGCCGCATGGAAAATAAAAAAAATGTGAATGGTGAAATTGCAATGCAACACACAATGAAGATGTTAATTATAGAAGTGGATTGAATGACCATTTATTCTCACTCTCTTCCCCTCTTTATAAATGCATGCAAGTGTATATTTACAAATGCAAATATGGCTACATAAGATGCATGGGTAATGATAGGAAATAACATAAGATGGCATATTTATTGGCGTAACTTGCTGTGCAATCATACCCCCATGCCTATCTTTTGCTAGTCCCTAGCAAAACATTTGTATTGTGTTTAGAAATGATCTTAAGCTGAAGATTTTTTTTTTCTGAAGCAACATTGATGTGCTTATCAGTTGGATATTGTGAGAATCAATTGCAGGGAAGACTACCAGTACTCAAGTCTTACATGACATAGACCATCTCTCAACTAACATGGACTCTTGATATTTAAACCTCAAGTACGATTTCCAGGACTCAGAGGGTTGTGCCATACTTGAGAGCTGAGAGATTATGGTTTATGCACAGTGAAGGATCAAGATCGACCGGATGAACATTAAGGCTCAAGCCTAGGGTTTCATGAATTTTTAAGTACAGGTTGGTCCCAGCTTCAGCTCATGTCTTTGGATTAACCCTCAAAAAGATGATGGAATAACTCAACCCCACTTTAATTATTTTTGTGGCCCAAAGAATACAGGGTATTTGTAACGTGCCCTGAAAAACTTTTGGGGAGAAGAATTTACAGACATTTGGAAGATATACTGACTTATTCGCAAGATTTTTTTATTTTTTGAAACAAGTGTCAATATATCTCCTACAACTTTATTTGGAAGAGCACACTCATTTGGTGGGTGAGTACTTTTTTGGTGGAAAGAGTTTCTCCTAAACACAAGACTAAAGGGTGGGATAAAAAGTCTACCTACGTGCACAGGTAAGGACTCCACCTTCCCTAATGAACACTAGGGTTGGATCTTATGTTCACCTGGTCTTTCTCGATATGTGTAGTGTGAACCAAGATTACTTAGACTCTCAAGTAGAGGCAAACCAACAAATCCTGTACTGGTGACTCAGGTACAAGAATACGTTCTAAGTTAGGAGAGATTCTGATCTATCTTATCAATGCTCGAGTGAATTAAGCTAAGCCTGAGCCAGTCAAGCTTCTGTGGCCCGGAAAGTCTTCAAAGTAGAGGTTGAATATCCATAAACACTTATTGTATTTTTATTTCAGCTTTCAGATCATTGCTAAACACTTTACACACCTTTTTTTTTTGGGTTATGTACATATTTATAGATGGCTATGTATAATGAAGGCAGAAGCTGCATGATACCCATATAATACCCAGATCCTATGGATGCCTATCCACCCCCCCATGCCAAAGGATTCTATGTCCTCATATGCATGCAGGGTAAAGCAAGGTCTAAGGATCTTGGTATGAGAGTTGAGGTGTGAGGTATTCAGCAGGGTGGTAAGGCGGGTGGATGGTGGGTGGTGAAGTGACAAGTGAAAAAGTGCAAAGTGAAGTGAAGTGAAATGGAATGTGTAGGCAAAAGTGGAGGAGTGTTGTTGGGGTGCTTCCCAATGAGCGCTAAATTTAACGTCCCTAGCTAGACTCAGAGTGAGGCACGAAGTCAGTTACCCTCTAGCAGGGCAACAGTTTCACCAGGGGGTAGGTTCATGAATAAGATAGGGTTTTAACTGCTTCCCATTGATCGTAAATTTATGCCCAAATCTGGGATCTTCAATTTCGACGGCCCTGTTGGGAAATGGTCTCGAGACCAAGTAGGGAACAGTCCATTTGGACTTTAATTTCCTTGGAAAGAATTTGAACTGGGCATTGTAAAGCCAAACTTGTTGAGATGGCTCAAATTCCTTCCGCCGAATGTGACTGTCGTGAAAGGCCTTAGTGCGTTGTTTGAAAGTTAAGGTAGAATCATAGGCCTCACACGGAGCTCTTCCAGCTCTTGGAGTTGGAGTTTCCTTTCTCAGCCACACAGGTTTGGGTCGAGGTTACATTGGCGAACCACCCAATAAGTGCAGTGCTCCAGCTCAACGGGCAAATGACAAGGCTTCCCATAAACAATTCTATAAGGAGACATACCAAGGGGAGCCTTGAAGGCTGTCCGATACGCCCAAAGTGCGTCAATCAGCTTGTCGGACCAATCCTTATGATAAGGCTGAACCATTTTCTGGAGAATATGCTTGATTTGCCGGTTCGACACCTCAGCCTGGCCATTCGTCTGAGGATGATACGGAGATGTGATACGATGGTGGACTCCATATTTCCTTAGAAGTGCCCGAAAAGAAGCATGGGTAAATTGACTTCTTCCATCAGAGATAATGGCTCGAGGGATCCCAAAGTGCGCAAAAATATGGTCTTTGACAAATCGAGTAGATATGACGTGGTCAGCATGGCGTGTGGGAATATCCTCGATCCATTTTGAAACATAGTCAACAACAACGAGGATGTACTCAAAGCCTTGGAAGGAGGAAAGGGACCCATGAAATCAATTCCCCTATATGTTAAAGATTTCAACAGCTAGGATGGCTTGCAAGGGCATCATGTCATGACATGACATTGACCCTAGTGACTGGCACCTGGTGCACCATTTAGCATAATTGTGTGCATCCTGGTGAAAGGAGGGCCAAAAGAAACCACACTGCAACACCTTGGCTGCAGTTTTCCTTCCAAAGAAATGGCCTCCATAGGTCTGATCGTGACAGAAGGATAGCACATTGGGGACCTCGTTGTTAGGAATACAGCGACGGATGATTTGATTAGCACCTACTCGAAAAAGTAGTGGATTATCCCAGAAATAGTACTTTGCTTCTACAATGAGATGCTCGCACTGGTTTTTAAGCCAGCCATGTGGAAGGGAGCCAGAAGCAAGGTAATTGGCAATGTCGGCATACCAAGGTCCACTTTCCACGCTAATTGGTAGTAGGTGCTCATCGGGAAAAGCCTCGTTAATTGGCAGGGTAAGTCCAATGTGGTCAGGGTCCAATCTTGAGAGATGAGCAGCAACAACATTCTGGGCTCCGACCTTATCGCAGATCTCAAGGTCAAATTCTTGGAGCAAAAGGATCCAACGAATCAGTCTAGGGTTGGCATCCTTCTTGTGCATGAGATGATGAATGGCTGCGTGATCAGTGAATACAGTAACGTGTGAGCCCAGAAGGTAAGAGCGGAATTTCTCCAGCCCAAAGACGACTGCCAGTAGTTCTTTCTCAGTAGTCGTATAATTACGCTAGGCCTCATCCAGCATCTTACTGGCGTAGTACACCACGAAGGGATGTCTATCATGTCTTTGTCCCAGGATGGCTCCGACTGCAAGGTCGGAAGCGTCACACATGACTTCAAAGTCGAGGGACCAATCAGGTAGCTGGAGAACAGGGGCCTTGGTGATAGCATCACGCAGTTGCGTGAATGCTCGTATACAATCGGGGCCCATATCAAAGGGTATGTCGGTCGATAGGAGATGAGTTAAAGGTCTAGAAATCTTGGAGAAGTCTTTGATGAATCTCCTATAGAAACCGACATATCCTAAGAAGGAGCGGATTTGCCAGACAGAGTTAGGCACGGTAGATCAGCAATCACATCAAGCTTAGCTCTGTCCACCTCGATACCCCTATTGGAGATGATGTGACCGAGAACAATCCCCTTGTGTACCATAAAATGACTTTTCTCCCAAGAAAGCACGAGGTTCACATCAATACATCTCCGAAGGATGCGGGATAGGTTGGCTAGATAATCATCAAATGAAGGTCCGAAGACCAAAAAGTTGTCCATGAAGACCTCAAGAAAGTCACCCACCATATCATGAAATATCGCTAGCATACATCTCTGGAAAGTTGCTGGCACATTACAAAGTCCGAATGGCATCCCTCTAAATGCGAAGGTGTCAAAGGGGCAGGTGAAGGTGGTTTTCTCTTGGTACCAAGGGTCAATAGCCACTTGGTTATAACCAGAGAATCCATCCAGGAAACAGAAAAATTTATTTCCCGCTAACCGCTCAAGGATTTGGTCAATAAAAGGTAGCGGAAAATGGTCTTTCTTTGTTGCAGCATTTAGTTTCCTATAATCTACATACACTCTCCAAGATGTAGGAGTGCGTGTAGGGATGGCTTCGCCTCTATCATTGACACGGATGGTGAGTCCTGCCTTTTTGGGCACGACATGAATCAGGCTCACCCAGGGGTTATTGCTGATCAGGTAGATTATACCCTCATCTAGCCACTTAATGATTTCCTTTTTAACGACTTCCTGCATGTAAGGGTTGAGACGTCGTTGCATCTTGCGGGAAGGTCGAGCCTCCTCCTCCGTATATATACGGTGAGTGTAGTAGGAGGGGCTAATGACAGTTAAGTCAGATAAGGACCATCCAATGGCTGCCTTGTGTTCCATGAGGACCTTCATTAGCTTGCACTCTTGCTCCCTAGTCAGTTTTAAACTAATAATTACGGGGAGCATTTCATTTGGTCCCAGAAAAGAATATTTAAGTGTGCTAGGCAGCGCTTTCAGCTTGGGAGTGGATGGTGAAAGATCTGGAATTTCTTGGGATGAGAGTGTCCCAAAAGGATCAGAAGAAAGAAGGGTAGGAGAAAGAAGTCGGCCCTCAAATTGGCCAAGTAGAGGGGCATCTTGGATTGATGGATCCAAGAAAGGAGAGCCCCAGTGATTAGCATTTGGGCTCAAGGTCCCAGTGTGGAGTCGCATTTCCACCTGATTTGGCGGTAAAGAAAGGGCAATCTGGTCTTCAAGAGGGTGGATCAGCGGTGAGTAGCTCGGATATGACTCAGATTCCAAGGTGTATGAAGTGGACCTTGTCAAATGTCTGGTTAGGAGAAGGTACAGGTAAGGGGAGGGATGGGGAAACGTCACAATATATATCTGTCAGGCGATGGTCAGTGTTTAGGGGCAATCCACAGCAGTGAGAATAGGTCCTTATTAGTCCGATACACGTGCTGACGGCCATATCCTCATTAGACGTGTCATCTTCGATGCAATCGCAATCAAAATTCTTGGTGGCCTTGAAAATGTTTAGCTTGAGCTTCTCAGAGCCAACGGCTATCTCAATGCAACCTGACTCACAGTCGATATGGGAGTGGGCTGTGGCCAAGAAAGGTCGACCAAGGATGATCAGACAATCAGAAAGTGAGCTAGGAACTTCCTTATCCAAAATAAGAAAGTCAACAGGGAAACAGAGACTGTTGACCCTAACCACCACGTCTTCCACCACACCCTTCGAGATTTTGACTGAACGATCTGCCAACTGTAATGTGACAGGGGTGGGTTTCAGATTTCCTAAGGCAAATTTCTCGAGCATGATGGTTGGTATAAGATTGATGGAAGATCCTAAATCAAGCAGAGCACGGTTAAAATTGCAGCCTTGGATGTTACATGAAATAAGTGGTGTGCCCGGATCTTTCTGCTTCGGTGGTAGATTTAACAGTATAGCACAACTCGCATGAGGCGAGAGGACCACCGGATTCTTTGTTTTCTTTGACTGTCACGTGGGTGTAGTGTAAACTTTGAAGAATCAAGCGATAGTGGGTATATGGTTGTTGCAACCTTTGTCAGGCTTTTTAGATGAGTATAAGTCAGTCACGTTATAGTATAGGTGACCAAGCGTTGATAACAAATAAGAATTTATTACTCGAAAACCTAAGTATTTGAGGTCAAACACAGGGAGCAAATGGAATTTATTCACTAATCTCAATAATGTAATTGAACACTTAGAGTTACTCAAAACCTAATTCAGAATATAAATGCAAGAGTGTAAGAGTCAAAATTGTAGCAAAATAGAATTGGACGTCTGATTCTATAATCAGACGTCTTAAAAAGATATTTCTCTTTAAGCTTTTATTTCCTTCTCCTTCTTAAGTCTGCTCTTTTCTACTGTCTTTCTTCTTCTTTCTTTCTCCTCCGTCTTCTGCTTTTGCCTTTCTCCTCTTTTTGTCTCTGCTTGTCATCTTCTTCAGCTGCTCTTCTTCCTTCTTAGCTTTGGCTTTCTTCCTTCTCTTTTGCACAGTGCCTTTCTCCTTCTTCTTCCTCTGCCTTGTTCTTCTTTTATTTCTCTTCTTCTTTCTTCTTAAGCCACACCCCTACTACAGTGCCTCTCTTCTCTTCTTCTCCTTGATATCCTTCTTTATCCCTTTGCTCTCCTCTTTCTTTCTCTTCTTCTCTTTGGCCTTCCTTCCTTCTTCTTCTTTGCAGCTAAGTGTCTTAGCTTCACCTCAGCTGCTCCTTCCTTCCTTAGCTCTGCTTCTTCCCTACGCAGGCTCACACAGAAGCAAAACCTACCCTGCTACTCTCCTCGCATTTCTCTCTCTATTTCTCTCTTTGGTACGCTCTCCCAGAGCCGGGCAATGGCGTCGGGTATTGCGCGCCCAAGTCCAGGCGCATCAGCGTGGGTGTGATGCGCGAGGAGTGCTAGGTTAGGTAATCGGGTCGGGTGCCAGGTCCGCGGGGGAAGGTCGCGGATGAGGCGTGAGGGCGAGGGACCTTACCCCTGTGTCATTTGAGGCGATTAGAAGAAAGCATAAAATCAATTTATCCTACCCTCCATGCTCGTGCGTTCACGAGGTGGGACTAAATGTCCCACCCGCTTCTGCGTTCGCGCCCGCAGGAACTTTTTTGCCTAATTGGGGCAGCAAGGCTCCTTACAGAGCCACTCACATGGCTGGAGACGTGCACACCCACATCGCACATCACCTGGGCTAGTTTGCCTGGACCGTAGCAATCTGGGATGAAGCTCATGACCTTCTTGCTGTGTGCTTTAATGGCGGCAAGTGCTCAGATCTGACACACACAAACACGGCCTTGCGGCCCCATTAAAATGCATGAGAAGCTTCGTCGTGTCAAGGCGAAGGTGGGACGGTAGGTGGTAGGCCGCGGGGCGGCCTAGGCATGCCTGCCTAGGTCACCCTGTGGCCGTGCATATGGGTTAGGTCGGGGGTCGTTTAGGGAGGTGATGGTGGTCGATGGATGGGCGGAAGGTGATCAGTGGATTGTGGCAAAGGTGGTGAGGTGTTTGGCAAGGTGTGTGGAGGTGTGGAGCGGTGGAGGCACCTCGCCGGTGGGTGGTTGGAGATGGAGAAGATGGCGGTGGACAGTGGCTGCGAGGGGTCGAAAAGGGAAAATAGACAAAGGTGAATTGAAGAGGGGATAAAGAGGAGTAAGTTTAACCTAACTAAGTGGATGAAGGGGGAGAGTTGGTGGCTGGCTGTACCTGCTGTCGCCAGAGAAGACAGTGTCCAGTGGAGGGAGACGCAACGACGATTGGGCTAGAGGTGCTCGCGCGGGTGTTGCGCGATGTGGAGGAAGATGGTGAGGGTGGCTCTACCACTGGTATGGTGGCAGAGCGATGAGAAAGAGGAGGGAGGCTCACCGGAGCTCGCTGGACTCTTGACTGGAGGAGAAAGAGACACAATTAGGGTGATTCTCTGGCCAAGTCGAGCTGAAGAGATGCGGCCGGAGGTGGTGGTGCTTTTATAGTTGCTAGTAGGGGCTCTTGTGCTTGGAAGACAAGCTTCCAAGCGCGTGAGTACTTGTCGGAGAAGGAATTAGTTGGAGACCCAAATCTCTTGTGCGTTCGCATGAGAGATTGTGTACAAATTAGAGATTGCAATCGAGCTTAGATGGAAGGGAATTCCTCAAAGAATCTCCCTTCCAAATCTGGGAGGAGATCTCTAAGGAATCAAGGAGTACTCCCCCTCCATTCCTCTCCGGAGTAGGATTTCTCCCCATTAATGGCGAAGGGACCTGCTTGTAAGAGTGGCAAGGAAGTTAGGGGGAATGCGCAAGGGTTTTCAAAAGATAGGGGCTAGAATGTAATTAGGTGTACTATTTTGCAAAGTAGGTCAAGATGACCTCCCCTTAGGTCCAAATTTTGGTAAAAACCTAATTTTGACCTAAGGAATCCAATGGTGAATTTGGATTTTAGGTTTGACCACTTTTGACTGGACATTTTGCATAAAAACATAAATTAGGTCAATTAATGAGCTAGGACCCCAATCTAAGTCAAAACAGGTTCCAAAGGCCAATTTGAAGGTTCTAAACCCTTGGGGATTTTTTTCCATGAATTTTAGAGGGTTTAGTTGATTTTTATCCTGACCAGAACCTTGTTGAATTAAGCGGGTCTATTTTAGGATTACAAAATGTCATTTAATTCTTAGATTGCACAATTTGTCTGAACCCTAACCCATTTCTGACTGAACCAACCTACTCTTTGTCTTATTCAGACCATTTGACCTATGTTTTGCTTCTAGGAAATCCCGTTTATGTACTGCAATGGTAAAATTACAGTTTTAACCTTTATTTCATGTTTTCTTCTCAAAACACTTATTCCTTGAATTAAGCCATTCTCTAGGTTTTGTAGGAGCTCTTATTCTCTTTCTTAGGTCAAAATGAGCTAGTTAGGGCTCATGATGAGGCTCTCATCATACCCCCATGCCTAGCTTTTGCTAGTCCCTTAGCAAAATTTTAAGGTTTTAACTTCTGTTTTAGACCTTGAGTTTCTGTCACCAGTTATGATAAGTGCTTTTCTTTTTCTTTTGTGATTTAGGTCAAATGCCGACAATAGTCCTAGAGGTACTCAAGTACCAACCAAAATCCGGACCTGATTCGCTTTAGCCTCAGTCCTCCGTGAAGGCTTTTAAGGCCCGCAGAAACTATCCTAGGGTTTGTTGGGCTCCGCGGTTAAAGCACCCATGCTTGAGACATTTTTAGCCTAGGTTCAGTTTGTGGTGCATTTTTGTAAGAGAGAGACAGAAGATTTATTTGTTTAGAGAGTTTTCTCTCTCTTTTCTTTTTATTTCTAGCTTCGAATTGGCTTCTCAACACGATCTATATCGGATTCCTCGTCCCCATCATCAATCCTCAAAGGTCCCTGGCAATCGATGCATTGTGATAGCACCGCCCATGGCAACCCCCAGAACCCTGGTTTTCGAGATTTTGAGATAATCCCTCCCATGGAGTTCCGTGGTCGAATCCAGACCCTGGAATCGACATTTCATGATAATGCCGTCCATGGTATCTGAACAAGCAGAGTGCTTTCATGCCCCCGGTAGGATTTTTAAATATCCTAAGAGACAAGCACTGAGGAGATGATATGTTGTTACGCATCTTTGAGGGGAATTTCCCGCCTCTCCATGCCGGGAACTCGTCCAAATCAACTTGTGTGCTTGGCCGCTCCTAATCTAGGCAACTTTTTCAGAGCATTAAAATGCTTTTTGCGTGATTTTGATAGTTATGCGCACTGAACCAGACTGTGTGTGGATTAGGGTGCTTAGGTTACCGAATCCTCCAAACTGAAGGTCAGTTAACGAGATCGAATACTTCCTAAGCCTTAGACCTAATACTTAAGCTTCGCATTTTCCCCAACCTCTTGAAGATTATCCAGATCTTAGCGGGTACGTGAATTTTTAAACCTAAGAGTCTAGCCCAGAAGGCCTAAGATCAGCATTCCTGCTAATCTCTTTTTGTGTCTCCTTAGCACTTTTCTTTCATTTTTCTCTTTTCTTGATGTGGTCTAGAACTTCGGTTAATTCTTTAATCTCTTACTAATGACTATCTCTTTTTCTTTTTCTTTTTGTTCTCCTTTTTGTCATTTTTCTCTTTTTCTCCTCCTTATGATTATGTGGCTCACAAAATTTCCTCCCTCCATTTTTCGTTCTTTTTCATAATTTTTCATTTTTTTTGTGTTTTTGACATATGTGAATTTTTTTTGTTAGAATCCTTCTGACTTTTTCTTGGTTCTGTATGTATGCACTTTATCACCTCCCATGCCTAAGTTTTGCAATGTCCTCATTGTAAACAGAGGGTGTGAAATGGTGTTGAGGTCAGGGACTTAGAACAAGATACCTCGAGTAGGTGAATGGGTCGAAAATAACTGATGCGGACGATTTCAAGATCTAGTACGTGTACCAGAGGTGGGATCAACTGTCTAAGGCTGAATTCAAGGTGCAATGGACGTGGAGTACAGACAGATAATCAGACGGGTCTCTATTTTTGGAATGACGGGTTGCCTCTCGTTAAGCGCTAAATTCAACACCTTTAGCCGAGCGGAACATGGGGTGGAGAGGGAGTGGTCAACTCAGTGGATTTTTGTAAAACAGGCACCTTGATTAAGAGCCTGGTTGGTCCAACTAGGTGCTTGTTAAGATCAACAGGCTGATGATGCAGCCCAAATCCAATCAGTCTGGTGGGTTAATAGATTTAGATCAACAGATGCGGAACCCACCATATGCAATGTGGCTCGGATGGATATGGAAGTGAAAACTCGGGTTTAGGCTAAGTCGAATCAGCCTGGTTAGAGTAGGGTTCCGAAAAATAATCAGTGCATGGGGTGGAAACCCTACAAGGGTGATCAGAGAATGATGGATCATGTTTTTCAGTCTGATCGATACCCGATGCCCGGTATAGATGTGGAGTCGAATCATCTGCAAATGACTCAGTGAGAGGTGAATCAGAATAGAAATTAAGTCCGGTTGCGGGTCGGGGTAGGGAACGGGTTTTGATCAGTTCTGTATGTGTGGAAGAGGTGGCTTCAATGAGAATTGTGTATGAGGGCTCTTCTAGAAAGGAATGACAAGTGGTCTCATGTAGAGAGTCCTCATAATAACTTTCAAAATCAAAAGCGAATGCCTGGAGAGTGTCTATGGGATACTGGAAATCAGAGTTGAGAAAAGATTCGTATTTTGGGTCGCAATCACTCTCGGCATTTGCTGGTTCTGATTCCTGAGGATCGAAAAGAAATGATTCCATGTTACTAGAACCTAAACTGAAATCAGTGATCTTGGGAACCGGGACCTCAGAATCAGAGTTAGAGAATGAGTCATGTGAGCTGAGGTCGTAGATTGGCTTATTATAATCAGGAAATAGATTTTCTCCGATGTTATGGTCAAATTCGAAATCGTCGGAGAGTTTAAGAAAATCAATATCTGAATGAGATTCAAGATCATGAGTTCCACCATAGAATAAATCATATGCTGTAGATTCAGTAGCCTGACTGGTGTCTAGCCTAGATGTCAATTCTGAGCTTAAAAAGGTGTCCTTATCTGGTAGAGGCTCAGGTTCCAAGCTGGCAGGACAGACCCAATTGAAACCCCACTCTTCCAACTCCTCAGTTTTTGTATCGTAAATTGGCATGACTTTCGAAAAATCGATTGGTTTCTCTGAGGATGTTGGCGAGGGATATTCATCAAATAGAGGCCCAAAATCATATTCTTCATTGAAAAATTGATCTTCCTCATATGGGGCCTCGAAATCTTCCCAATATGTTTCAGATCTAGATTCTAGGCTTAGGATGTGGGCTGAATCACTAGAATCTAGGTCCGAATAACCTTCGAGGGTCACCTTATCAGTATAAGGGGTAGAATTTACACTCTCGAGAGGTTCAATTCTATTCTCATTATTGTAGGAGTTTTGGGATTCTAAGCCTGGTGATTCATGGTCTAGAGTTGGCTCAACATTTTGTTCTCCTGCAATTGGAACTTCCCAACCTTCTTCAATATCAGGCACATTGTACTCCATTTGGGTTGGGAATCCACAACCATTTTGTGCCTCAAACCCGAGATCAGATTGATCCTCGATGTTGTCCTAAGATGGTTCATCCTATGTTTGTGGCATATACGGGTATTTCTGGTCGATAATTTGTTTTAATAATCTCATTATCTCTTCCCATTTTTCAAGATCATCTTGGTGTTGCTCTCAAAGTATAGGATTTGTCATGCATTGAAGGTATTCAAGATTGTGTAATTTTTCTATCTCAATGTATCCTATGATGAGCATGTCTCGGGTTGATCCTTTTGTGGCTTCTGCCAATAGCACTTGGGCACAAGTTATGATGAAGGTTGTGGTTGTTGAGACATCAACCTAAATGTTTTCTACTAGTTTTGTGGTTTTGTCTTCTTTTTTATAGAATTTCAGGGCATCCTCAATCATCCTATCTCTCATGGATCTCCGATATTCAGGTTTCTTGAATGGTAGTCCTAAGTGGTTTGGCTGCATATTTGGATCAGGTGGTGAAATCAAGATGTAGAATCAAGTTATGAAGCGATTAAATCTGAATAAAGAGTCCCACTGAAAATGTATGTGTGCTTTAAAGAGAAAAGATGAGGGACTGGAGATGTTTTTGACCCAATCAAGGCACCCAACAATGTTGGATGACTATGGAGGTTCAGGGCGGATGATACCCCTAGATCAGAAGGTTGTCCACCTGAGAATTACCTGGGCAGCTAGAGAGGTAGAGTCCCGCAAAGACCCCTACACGGTAGAGCGTCCCCACGGGTTACAGGGTTTCCCCCACCTGACCTCTCTTGTCACTGAGATTCCAGGTAGACCAGAATGGGGACCTTGACCTCTTAAGTCTATCACTTTTATTTCAAAGGTGCTTTAGGGTTTTCACTTGAACTTTAGATGTTTTGATGTTGTAACCTAATTTGGAGGTTGGTTGACCCAAGGGGTCAACTTTACTTGACCTGTCCTAAAGATGGTAGAATGATTCTAGGCTTGGGACCTAGAGACCACCCTGATTTGACTCCCAGTTTATTAGGTCCAAGATTTTAAGCTTCAAGTGATTTTAGAGCTCAATTTTTAGGGTTTGTCTTGTTTAGATCTTTTCAATTAAGGGCTTGGGTAGCACACTGATGCAGGAGGGTTCATTTCCTTTTATACAGGCATGTGTGACTAGCACTCCAAAAACCCTACTGTTGAAACCCTAATTTAGTTCTATTTCCAATCCTCTTTTTCACAAAAATTCTCTTTGGACTCAAAAACAAGAGGTGTGTTGTCCGCAGCGATTAAGCGTGATTTCTATTAGGCACAGGAATTTTGTGGGATAGGATCTCTAAGAAATCGCTTCCACTTCAATAAGTTTTTAAAAATTTTCGCAAAATCAGGAAACCTTTGCCTTAAATATGGTAATTACTATAAAAAGAAGGCAATTGATTCCTAAGTTGGTTTCTTCCTTTTGTCTTTCATGGGTTAGGCGATGGATTTTAGAGAAGAAGAGAGGTTACCTGCCCTGGAGAGGTTGACTTGCGCGGGAGATTTCCTCTCTTGAAACACCTAGCAAGATCACAATAAAATAAATAGGGCAAGTTAGTGTTCAATATAGTCAAAAAAAAAAATGTAGAGATTAGTGATAAATTGCGCGTTGCTCTCCGGCAACGGCGCCAAAATGTTACAACGCTTTGTCGGGCTTTTTAGATGAGTATAAGTCAGTCGCGTTGTAGTATAGGTGACCAAGCATTGATAACAAATAAGAATTTATTACTCGAAAACCTAAGTATCTGAGGTCGAACACAGGGAGCAAATGTAATTTATTCACTAATCTCAATAATGTAATTGAACACTTAGAGTTACTCAAAACCTAATTCAGAATATAAATGCAAGAGTGTAAGAGGCAAAATTGTAGCAAAATAGAATTGGACATCTGATTCTGTGACATCTTAAAAAGATATTTCTCTTTAAGCTTTTATTTCCTTCTCCTTCTTAAGTCTGCTCTTTTCTACTCTCTTTCTTCTTCTTTCTTTCTCCTCCGTCTTCTGCTTTTGCCTTTCTCCTTCTCTTTCTAGCTCTGTTTGTCTTCTTCTTCAGCCGCTCTTCTTCCTTCTTAGCTTTGGCTTTCTTTCTTCTTTTTTGCACAGTGCCTTTCTCCTTCTTCTTCCTCTACCTTGTTCTTCTTTTACTTCACTTCTTCTTTCTTCTTCAACCACACCCTTGCTATAGTGCCTCTCTTCTCTTCTTCTCCTTGATATCCTTCTTCAGCCCTTTGCTCTCCTCTTTCTTTCTCTTCTTCTCTTTGGCCTTCCTTCCTTCTTCTTCTCTACAGCTAAGTGTCTTAGCTTCACCTCAGCTGCGCCTTCCTTCCTTAGCTCTGCTTCTTCCCTGCGCATGCACACACAGAAGCAAAACCTACCTTGCTACCCTCCCCGCATCTCTCTCTCTATTTCTCTCTTCGGTACACTTTCCCAGAGTCGAGCAATCGGGTCGGGTATTGCACCCTTGGGTCCAGGTGCATCGACGTGGGTGTGATGCGCGAGGAGTGCTAGGTTAGGTAATCGGGTCGGGTGCCAGGTCCGCGGGGGAAGGTCGCGGACGAGGCGTGAGGGAGAGGGACCTCACCCTTGTGTCATTTGAGGCGATTAAAAGAAAGCATAAAATCAATTTATCCTACGCTCCACGCTCGTGCGTTCACGAGGTGGGACTAAATGTCCCACCTGCTTCTGCGCTCGCACCCGCAGGAACTTCTCGCCTAATTGGGGCAGCAAGGCTCCTTACAGAGCCACTCACTTGGCTGGAGACGTGCATGCCCACATCGCGCATCACCTGGGCTGGTTTTCTTGGACCGCAGCAACCTGGGATGAAGCTCGCGACCTTCTTGCTGTGTGCTTCAATGGCGGCAGGTGCTCATATCTGACACACACAAACATGGCCTTGCAGCCCCATTAAAATTAATGAGAAGCTTCGCCGTGTCAAGGAGAAGGTGGGATGGTAGGTGGAAGGATTATGGTTGTGATGGAATGATGGTGTGGAGGTGTTTGCCACAGAGCGGGCAAGGTTGGCCAGAAGCTCGTCCAGCTTTTTGTGCACGACGGAGACTTCATCCAATTTTTGTGCAATTAAGTTGAGATCTGTGGATGAATGGGAGGGTTCCGTGTCAACTTCGTGAACATTGCGGGGCATGCTAGTACGATTAAAGGTGACAATGGAGGCATTGTTCATTGAGTTTTCACTCATGCTCTCAAATAATTCAAATGCTCCATTCTTGTCTTTATTCATAAAGTTCCCTCCGCAGGAAGCATCAGTGATCTATCGCAAAGTCTCATTTAGCCCATAATAGAAGATTTGGGCTATATGCCACATTGGAAGACCATGGTGCGGGCACTTCCTTAGGAGGTCATTATACCTCTCCTAAGTCTCATGAAATTACTTGCCGTTTTGTTGCACGAATGAAGTTATAGCCCGGCGAAGTGCATTGGTTCGCTCGATTGGGAAGAATTTCTTGAGAAATGTTGTTCGCATCTCTTCCCAAGAGTGGATGGGTCTCCCAAGGGTGCGCAACCATTGCGACGCTTTGTCTCGCAATGAAAACGGGAACATTTGCATGAGGACTATTGATAACCCAATGTTTCTTGGTTTAACAGTTTCAGCTAATCGGGTTAAGTCTTCCAAATGAAGAAAGGGATCTTCACTTGCAAGACCATGGAAGTGTAAGTTAATTAAGCCAATGACATTAGGTTTTAAATCAAAATCATCCCTGCCCATGGGGACCCGAATTTTCCCAATGGTCTCTGTAGCAGCGGGATTTTGATAGGAACTAAGAGACTTGAGTTCCTTCTTTTCAGGGGGAGGGTGATTCATTTCCTCCAATGTTTCCCTTATGACCTCGATTTATTCATTATATAGTGCCATTTGGGCTTGGAGGCGGGTTATGGGGTCTACGGCTCCACCACCACCTGGTGGGATTGAGGGGGGCGATTTCCTCCCTCGGGGTTTTGCGGGTGGGCATGCAGCCATGTTTATGGAAGAGGATGACGATTCACCCATTTCTATTCTTATAGAATTATCAGACAATTCAAACAATTCAGGGTTTTGTGACCTCCTCCCAAACATGCACTACCGCAGGAAGAATTTGGGAGATGAGAAGGGAAAGAGGATGAGAGAAACAATGCCGTAAGGGTATAGTTGATGACGAATCAAAGCAATCAATTTCCTAACCTCTACAATGTGCCCTTACATCTAAAGATCTAAGTTACCTACTATCACAACCTACAGAACTAAATGAGAGCACCATGGAACCACCGGGCCAGATTGAAAGGCTGTTTGCCCCAGTCTTAAACACCCGATAGCACGCGGGAACCTACACCAGCATGTAGGTGCTACACATAGGTAGTTAGACCTCCAATCCTTAAGAGGGGTCAAGTTGCGTCAATCTTAAGAGTGTGTAAATCAAGCATGCAATGGGGAAATCTCTCCAAATTGAAGTTTTAGATGGTGAATGGCTTTTAGAATTTCAACCTCAAGTAGTACGGATTTTATGATTCCACTGGATTACCAATTCAACCAATCTTCGGGTTTTCAGAAAATACAAGTTTTCTATGCCCAACAAACCCTTCTTCAATGTGAATTAGTTAATGCATGCTAAAAATGCAATGGGCTTCCTTAGATGGAAATTTATAAGTGTGGATGCACGAGTCAATTTTAGCTTAATGTGAGAGGGAGCCAACACACTCAATTCAAGTGCTCCCAATCACTAAAATGGTAATCCACACAAGACTCAACCACCAAATGATGTAAAGAAAATGAAAATGTTAGGGTTGAAACATTCGGGATAGAATCTAAGGCATATGTAAAGTCATGGTGGGGTTGGAATCAATTCAATTCCAAGACTCCCCACCAAAAATGTGATCCCAAAATGCTAATAAATGAGGCAAGGAAGGATGGTAATCAATCAATTTTTATCTTGCCTCTAAGAAGACTTCACACAACGAAAAAAGCAAGAATCGAGATTCTTGGATTTTCACTATGCGAAGTTTGTGGGAAATCAAGGGGCGGTGGGGGTGGTAGCAAATAATCAACAAGTAGGTTTTAGTCCACTTGCCCCAAGAAATTCCCAAGAAGTGTTTTTAGTTTTTGGATTTTTCTCTCTCTCTTTTTTTTAAGGTGATAAGATGACCTAAGTTACTAAGAGGAAGACACGTACCTCCTCAGCAACGTGGGCGAAGCTTCAGTGCGGTGCCTGCAACTTCACGTTCACGCACCCGCCTCAGATTTGCCCACGTCTCTGACCTCTTCTGCGTGTCTCTTCCTTACAATAGGTACACCTGCACACAAACAAACAAAACACCAGTGAAGAGAAGGGTGGGAGAAGAGAAAATCAAAGGAAGAGAGTAGAAACTTACTCCAAATAGCGCATCCTCGGCAACGGCGCCAGAAAAGCGTGATGCGAACTCGAATAGGTCTTATTAATATGGTGATATTATCGTTGAAATTAGTATAGTGAGTTAACCTAAATCGAGTCTACACCAGTTTCACAAAATTTTAACTTGGCCTACTTGATTTTATCTTGGTCACTTTTAGGCCGAGGGTCGATCTCAGGGAGGCGGGGATTAGGAGATCAAGGAGTTTCTACACCTTTCCTAAAACGTATCTCTTCCTTGATTTTATTATGTTTTTGGTTTTTCTATTTTTAAGATTTTTTTGTGAAAATGTTGTTCTTGAGGCGCACCCTAAAAAATGAAGTCCTTGGCCTTGAGCTAAATGGTCCTTGGCTTGAAGCCAACTTAGGTAAATGGTCCTTGTCTTGAAGCCAACTTAGGGTTCCAAAATCGATCTTGTTACTCACAAGATCGAGTACCTGCAAGACAAGAATTATCTTTTCTCTTTTATACTTTTTTTGGTCTTTTTAATAGCAAGAAATAAAAGACAAATGAAAGTAGACTAAATTGCAAGGAAAGAAATGAAAAGAAATACTTAGCTTAATATATATATATGTGTATATATATGTAGTAGATATAGAATAGATATATATGGTTATATATTATATAGATAGGGGTGGAGGTGGAAATGGAGATGGAATGTAGAACGGTGTCAAGTTGGTCCACGTCTAGCAAGATGCAACCAACAAGACTAAGTGTCGCGTGGAGTGTGGAGTGGGTGTGTGTGAGTGTGGGTGGAAGCGCTTGCTTTGTGCGGGTATCGAGAAATATTGGCAACTGGTGTAAATATTCTCGCAATATCATGCGCGGTGAAGGGGTGAGTGCACGGGTATGTGGGTAGTAGATGTGAGGTGAATGTGTGTATGGGAGAATGTGGATATGTGGATATATAGATATATGTGAGGATGAGAGTGTGAATATATATATATATGTGTGTGTGTGTATGCGTGTGAGTGTGTAAGTGTTTGTGAGTGTGAGTGTAAGTGTGCGCTTGTTTAGGTGTGAGCGGGTGTGTGTGTGAGTGTGGGTAGCCGTTTAAGATGTCTGCGGCGTGGTGGCGTCGTCTGGTGAGAGAGAGAGCTATGTGCTGGAGAGAGTACGTGCATAGGTGCGAGGAAACACGCAACGCACAAGGGCTGTGCACGGGATGAAACGTGAGCGCTGCAGGGGTGAAGCGTACAACGCTGAGAACGGGAGCGTGGGTGGGTGCAACAGTGACTTGGAGTAGCGGGTTGCGAAGAGGAGAGAGAGTGACTTGCCACCGGATAGTGAGAAACTTTTTGGTGGCTACAGTGTCACGTAGACCGCTCGTGAACAGTGTGCATGGGTGCGGGTGACTGGTTGAGGTGGTTTCGACCAGCTGGGGCACGAATAAGGGCGAGGACGCGTGCAGAGCACGCGGAAGGGAGACCCTGAGGTGCGCGGAGGCGCGCAGAGGGCCACAGCGAGCGCATGGTGGCTGAAGGTGAGCTTTAGAGCTTGAAGCTCAACAATGGCGAAGGAGAAGAAACTGAAAACAAAAATGAAGCAGAAAAGAAAAATATGCAAATAAAAAAAAACTAGGAAAGAATCCATCACGCCCACCTGCTCACGAAGGAGCTGAGCGGTGGTGGAGCTCACAGTGGGGGTCTAAGACCAATGTAAACTCTCTCCTGCACACAGTGTTCCTCTTCTCAACTTGTGAGAAGAGGTGCTGTGTATGGAGAGGGAGAGGGAAGGAGAGTGGCCAGCGGGTGCATGTGGTGTTGTGTGTGTTGTGTGCATTGTCTGAGGGTGGAGATGGTGTATCTGAGGGTGGAGATGGTGTATCTGATTGTGGAGATTGGCCCCTCAGCATGGGAGGGTGCATGCTCTTTTATAGAAGGGCTACACGCCTCTCCCTATACTGCTAGCATGAGGAGAGGCGAGGAGACGTGCACAGCACCATGCCCTACCGCGTGGAAAATAAAAAAAATGTGAATGGTAAAATTGCGATGCAACACACAATGAAGATGTTAATTATAGAAGTGGATTGAATGACCATTTATTCTCACTCTCTTCCCCTCTTTATAAATGCATGCAAGTGTATATTTACAAATGCAAGTATGGCTACATAAGATGCATGGGTAATGCTAGGAAATAACATAAGATGGCATATTTATTGGCATAACTTGCTATGCCATCACCGACCTCCTCCCTCTGCGCAAGTAGGGGGAGGGTTTTGCTCTTGGTGAGAATCGGCTAACACTTAGCCGAATTCAAGAAGCCTCTCCCCTGCTATTGTGTGAAGAAAGCAAAGAAAGAAGAAGAGGAAAGAAAAAGAAGAGTTGCAGCGATTGAAAAGAAAAGTAAGAGAAGAACAAGAAGAGGAAGGGTCGTAGCTAAAGAAGAAGAGAGGCAGAGAAGAGAAAGAGAAAAGAAGAAGAAGAACAGAGAGGCTTAAGTAGTTTAAGCCATCTGATTAGTAAATCAGACGATTGGTTTGATTGCATTTCATTCATATATACATTGAGTTCATTAGCTATCATTGTAAAGAGTATTTGCTGATCTAAATCACCATTTTATTCTATTATTTTTGCATTCTGACACTTGATACTAGTGCTACTTTACTCTAAAACAATTTTTGTTCACAATTTCATAGCTTTCTTGTCTTAAATTGCAATTCTTGAGAACTAAATTCCATATTGCTCCCTGTGTTCGACCTCAGAACTTTTTCGAGTAATAAATTTATTTGTTTGAGTGCTATTTTGACTACACTGCAATGCGACAATTTTAAAACATCGATTTAGTGCCCGAACACTACGTGTCCCAATGGATCGAAGCCATCCCAACCTGAACCAATGATCATAAAGTTGTGATAAAATTCATTCAACACATCTTTTCTCTATTCAGTATTCCACGAGCTATCATCTCTGATGGAGGGACCCACTTTACAAATGCGCACTTCCAATCACTGATGAGAAAGTATGGGGTGTTGCATTGTATTTCGACTCCTTATCACCTCCAGACTAATGGATTGGCTAAACTGTCAAATCGAGAGATCAAGAAGATCCTTCAGGTCACTATTTAGCCCGCTAGGAAGGATTGGTCTAGCCACCTTCCGGATGCCTTGTGGGCCTATAGGATCGCTTATAAGACCCAGTTAGGAATGTCTCTCTTTAGACTCGTGTATGGGAAGGCATGTCACCTCCTTATAGAAATGAAGCATAAAGCCTACTGGGTAGTATGGAAGTGCAATCTAGATTGTTTGAAAGCTGAAATCCACCACCGGTGGCAAATGAGCAAGATCGAGGAACTATACAATGATGCATACAAGAACTTGCGAATCCACAAAGAGCGGGTGAAAGCCTTCCATGGCAGGCACATTTCACGAAAATCTTTCCACTCTGGTTAGAAAGTATTACTCTTCGATGCCAAACTCAAGATCTTCCCAAGAAAACTCAAATCAAAATGGATTGGACCATTCCTTGTGAGACGAGTATTTGGAAATGAAGCAATCAAAATCAGTGAACTCAGTAATGAATCAGAACCTTTTGTTGTGAACGGTTAAAGACTCAAATCGTTCTTTAAACTCACCGACTCGAATTTGGCTACAGTATCTTTTGATCTCCATTCTCCCTGAGCTTCATTGCACCTATCTGATGGCGTTAAACTTAGCGCTTAACGAGAGGCAACCTGTCATCTTTGAAAAATCTAAAACCCTTCTAACATATCTCTTTGCTGAAATCATATTGCACTTTAGGGTTCATCCATTAGAATAGTCGACTCCACCTTTAATACTTGTATTAGAGCTAGAAATCATCTGCAACAGCTATTTCGACCTATTCACCACTGACCTATTCTAATGAATGATCTAAATTGAACTCGAACTCACCTAATTTACAATGAGGACATTGTAAATCTTAGGCATGGGGGGTATTTTTTTTTTTGAAACAGATACGCATGGGGGGTATTAAACTGCAAAACGCTGTGAAAATCAATGCATGGAAAGGTTTTCGTCGAAAAAAAAAGAGAAAAGAGAAGAGAAAAGAGGAAAGGAGAGGTTAATTTGAATGAAAAAACAAATGAGGAGAAGAAAAGAAAAGAAAAGAAAGACAAAAAGGGGTAATCAAAAAGAAAAGAAAATGTGATAGTTCCTTAAAATTGAGTATGAAACTTACCTAACTTCTAGGTTGGATCGGATGATGAATTAAGACGTGGAAGATTAGAACTTAGGAGATTAGTGACGAGTACCGACCTTAGGCCTCTTGGGCCTGTTTCAGGGCTTAAACACTCAAGTATTCGTTAAGATCCGGATTAGTCCTCAAGAAGTTGAGAAAGTGTGAAGCTGATGTAGTAGGTCTAAGGCTTAAGGATTATTCGGCCCCGTTGCCTGCCCTTTGGTTTGCGGAACTTGGTAACTTAAGCACCCAAAATCCCACACTAAGTCTAGTTCAATGCACTTAATAAAGAAAATCATGCCAAAAGTGTTCTATTCTAAAAAATCATCTCAAAAATCTAGCTTAGGAGCGGCTCAACAACACAAGTTGATTAGACGAATTCCTGGAGCAGAAAGGTGGGAAATTCCCCTCGAAGATGCGTAATAACATATCGTCTCCTCAATGCTTGTCTCCTAGGATATCTAAATATCCTACTGGGGGCATGTAACCACCTTGTGCTGGTTCAGGTGTCATGGGCAAGATTATCCCGAAATGTCGATTGTCAAGGCTTGAATTTAGCTACAGAACACCATGGGTGGCACTATCCCGAAATGTCGAAAGCCAAGATTCTGGGGGTTGCTATGGGTGGTGTTATCCTGAAGCATCGAAAGTCAGGGACCCTTCGAGGATTGATGGTGGGGATAAGGAATCCGATACAGACCGTGTTTAGGGCCAATTTGAAGCTAGATTTGAGGAAAAATAAAAAGAAAAGAGAGAAAACTCTCCAAATGAAAAATCCTTCTCTATCTCTCTCTTACAAAAATGCACTGGCAAACTGAACCTAGACATGTTACATCTATGCGTGGGTGCTTTAACTGCTGGGGTCAATGAACCTCTAGGCAGTTTTTGCGGGCCTTAGAAACCTTCGCGGCAGACTTAGGTTAAAGCTGGTCAGGTCTGGATTCTGGCTGGTACTTGAGTACCTCTACACCTATTGTTGGTATTTTGATCCTATTTCTAGAGATGCAGAATAGTAAGTCATCCTGACGGTTACATCCGACCTAGAGACCTGGTTTGATCTATAGGATTTTTTTTGTTAAGAGATTAGCAAAAGTTAGACATTGGGATATGATGGGAACACCATCATAGGCCTTAACTGGCCACTTTTAGTCAGGTTTGAAAGATAAATTCTCCTACAAAACCATCTGAGGGTTATAACTCCACTCCATTCTGTTTTGAGAAGAGAAGAAACTAGGGCTAATTCTGTAATTTTAGCAGTACATCATGAACAAAGAATAACCAAGGGATTTTTCAAGGGTAAATTAAAGGTCAAATGAGCATTAAAGACTAATAAGTGGGTCAATGTAGATAAAAACAGGGTTTCATGCATTTCGCGAACCAATACAGCACCTAAAACCCTAATTTCAGACCCGCTTAAATTATAGAGGTTCTGGTTAGGATGAAATTCATCTAAATATTCTAAAATTCATATAAAAATATTCTTTGAGGTTTTCTATCCTTGATTTGACCATTTGAACCTATTTTGACTTTAAACAGTCATAGATTTCTGCCTTGATTTGGGTTTCTGTGCAAATTTCCCACTCAAACTTGATCAAAACTAAAATCAAATTTCACCATCAGATTTCTTGAGTCCAAATTAGGTTTGTAGCAAAATTTGGGCCCAATCAGAGTCCATCTTGACCTATTTTGCATTTTAGTCCATTTAAACTCTATTTTTCACACCTAAGCCCCTAGCTTTCGAAATATTTACATTTGGCCCCTAAATTCTCATCGTTTTATTCAAAATGGTCCCTGGTGCCATTAACTGCACCCTCTCGACGCCTGCAACTTCCTCCCTTCGACTACTCACCTTCCCCTAACCCTACTTACACACACTCCACATTCACACGCTCACACAACCGCATCACCGTCACCTTCCCCAACTCCGGCCGCACTCCGGCGAGCACGCACACCCATTCTGCTGCATCAACCGCCTCACCAAAACTCCCAAAAGCATCTTGATTGGTGCGTGTTAGCCTGTGTTTTGCGTTTCAGGTACCCACCGAAGCATCATCGCTGCCACCACCTTCTCCGACCTCCGCTGCAGTTCTCTGGCCGTGTTCTTCATTGCTACCACTCCCAGGTGCTGAGGCCGAGCTCCAGGTTCCTTCCCAGGTAGCCAATTGAAGTTGCTAACTACGAATTCGCCTGCAATTGGAGCCTTCACCTTCTGCAGCTCGCACATGAAGAAGCCTTGTGGGTTTAGTCCCACATCATAAGCTGAGAGGCTCGTGACTGGGTATAAAGTGAATTTGTGTTCTAAGCCCCTTGCCCAGTACACGAGGGGTCAAGTCCCTCCACTCACGCCCTAGAGCATGCCTCGCCCGTGATCATGCCTGTGGGTCTGGCCGGTGTTCAGGACCCGATTACCCGCAATCTGACCCGATTGAGCCTGGTTTTAAGAGAGAAAGTGAATTAGAGAGAGGGGGGCAGGTTTTGCTGCCTTGGGATTTGAACCCTCTCCCTCTCTCAACACTTAGCCTCTACGGGCATTGTGTGAGGTCCTTGAGCCTTCATTGCTACTACTGTGACTCTTCTGAGGCTTGAAGGAGAGAAGCCCTTGTGCTTCCTCTGTTGGTGCTATGTCTCTTCTATTAAGGCATCTAATGCCTTATTCTGTTGTCTGAAGGCCTTTTGCTAGTTACTATTGGAATATTTGCATACTTAAATTGTCGTGGATTATTGATTATGATTTACAGTTCAAATATTTGAGTAGATTAAGAGCTTAGCATTGAGGGTTAATTTGGTGATTCAAATCACCATTTTAACCCAATCTTTCTGCACTGTTCTTCTAATTATTATTGAAATATCATTCTAAACATTTTATGGATTTCAATTGCATATATATTTCTTGTTAAATTATGATTGGTGAATTGGATTGCACAATTGCTCCCCGCGAACGATCTCGAACTCCTTTCTGAATCTAAATTTTATAAATTTAAATGTTTTAAGCGATCTTGTCAACTATACTATGACTCATTTCCTATACATCGATAATTTCGTGCAAGCAAGGCATATAAATAAGAAAATCAATATTTCCAAGAATATACATGTCTTTTCAAAAACTTCCAAGGGCTTGTAATTTCTCTTATTAAATCACCATAACTACCAATAACAAATTAATATTCCCACATGCATTTTTGAAATGAAATTAGCACTTTCCTCTCCTTAGATACAATTTCATTGAAGACTATCTTGTAAGACTTGATATTAATTTTAGATGCTACAATGCCTTGGAAAGACATCAAAACTATAGTAGTACTGCTTCAGTGTTGTAGCATACATCTCTAGAGAATGGTAACTGATGGCCCTATGTACCTCTTGTTTGGAGCAATATAAAGTAATGACTCTATGTGATTATTACAGGGATAAGTATATATATATGTTGTGACAACTCAGGTTCCACCCACTGACTAATTTGATGGAATTTGATTCACCAAATGCAGACTTAAGTTTAATAGCGGGATCCATAGTCATCCAGTACGTAATCATAAAACAAATAGTAGCCAAACAAGAAAATTATAAAGCATTGAATAAATAATTAAGCAAGTATATACTAACAAAAAGTGACTTGTGTAGCATTGACATATTCTATCAAGCAGACACTCTAAACATCACTGCCATCTTTGATGAACTAAATAAACATGAGGGCATAGTCCAATGAGATGCATCAATAAAATCTAAGTAGAATAGAGTAATGAATAACACAAGACACAATAAGGTGGGTACTTTTTATCTTTTAATATCATTATTAATCCTTTTAACTTATCATTAATCACCAATTATCAAGTGTGTATTGCCCTCAATATAATTACAATATTGTTATTTATCAACCAACATCTCGAAAGGCACAAGGAGTTCTCAATGTGATTTTCCAAGAGGTACAATTGATATAAGAAATTTTCTTGGCTAAGATGATCCCTTGTATGTACTACTCAACCTAGTTCATCACCACAGGGTCATTGTAAGTGGTGTCTTTGTTGTGTGCTGTAAACACATACTAGCTAAACATGCTAATGCACTATCAGTCATTAATCCACTCGCCGACCAGGTAAAGAAAAAAAATCCAACTCCAACCCTCGAGCTTGGCACCTCCCTATCTCAATCAACCATTAAGTCTTACTATGATCTTCAGTAACTCCCTGAGCAACCTAATCAATCTAAATCTAAATCGACTCTGCAACCCAACACTGGCAAGTAGCAAGGATTCAACCAGTTATCTATATTCACATATCCCAACAAAACTATCATTATCTAAGTTTATCATTTTATTCTCTAGATAATTGAATTATTAAAACATTATATCCTTGATTCATTTTACTCATCAAGAGGTAAAGACATCATATAATTCATTTGGTAATATGTAGTAACAATCTATCATTTGAACAATACTTTAATTAAATAATGAAAAGTAAACATATTTGAATTTTGTCATGTGGTTATGGTTTTAATTACCTTATCCTCCCAATATAAGGTTTTAGACACATATTACACATAGTTTGCCAAGTGCTACAAGATCACAACATGAATTTGCAATAAGAATATGAACCATCATCTTTTATTGAGAAGAAGGTTATGCTAATAAATAAGCATCAAATTCAATCGATTAAATCATTAATTATACAGCCAAGCATATTAACAAAGTCATTTAGATTTACAAGTCTAAGTTGTTAGTTATCACAAACCTAAAATGATTGGGCAATCACAATCATTTTAGTTTTTGTTTAAGTACTTACAGCAAAAAGAGACAAAAACTGATAAAATGGACTTTAACACTCTGTAAGAGGGATAGATGCACACCAAACGAACAATAACACAAATGTGTCACTAATTTGTATGTTTAAATTAACAATCATTGTAACACGAAAAGCCACAATCAAATAAAATTTATAAACTTGATGATTCCAGGATTATTCCAAGGGAGACAAGAGAAAGGGCACAAAAATGGTTTGCTTTTCTAATTAATTCTTTTTGATGATTTTATCGTTTGTTTTTTTTTTTTGGCTTTTATAATAAGCAAGTCATATCCACAAAAGAGAGATAAACAAAAACATTACTATATTGCATGAACTTGGTTCCTTACAAATAACAAAAAGGAAAAATATAACTAGGGAGAAGAAGAAGAGAATAGAGAGAGATGGGGATGTGAAAGAGAGAAAGATGGAGAGGGAGATAAGGAGGCAGAAGAAAACTTCTTTAGGTAGATGCATGCTTGCAGGGTGAGCATGGAGTCGAGGTCATCATTTCCGAGCTTGGCCTCACTAGGCTATTGGAAGCTTGAAGAGGTCAAGGAAGAGCAGAGCAGAGTTGATGGAGTTGTAGTAGCCTGAAGGAGAGCTACCCCAAGGTGGTGTGGACGTGGTAGGAGAAAGTGGAGGGAAGGGGAAACTAAAGGGAGCCCAAGGAGGATTCTAGCTACTTTGAGGGTTGTGGGAGAGGGTGGAGGCCTTACGATGGTAGGAGATATGGGGGAAGGAGGAAGGAGAAGAAGAGGATGAGGTCGTAAGAGGTCTTGGAGAGTAGAGGGATGGAGAAGAAGGCCCCACTCCACGTGGACGGTGGAAAACGAAGAAGAGGATGGAGGAAAAGAGATGGAAGGAGAAGTTGATTAAGGTGGAGGAGGAGTAGGGGTTTATATAGGTGAGGATGGGACCGTGTGCATGGCAAGGATGTGGGATAGGGCTGAGATCGAGCGGGATGCGAACACGCATGGGATTCGCGAGCTGTTCGACGCGTAGGGAGCGTGCATGCATGTGGACGTGGAGCTGGAAGGTTGGAGCGCGAGAGCTCATGTGGGCGTGGTTTACGTGGGTTGCATGGAATCACGAGAGAGAGAGAGAGGGTGAGCGATCGAGTTTGGCGGGTGTGCGGGAAGGGATCGCATGAGCTGGAGCAGGACGTGATTTGCATGGTATTTGTGAGCGTGGAGAGAGAGAGGAAGGTCATGCTATAGGTGGAGAGGAGATCGCGTGGGTTGAGGTTTGGCTGGAGAGGAAATAACGTTCATGGGAATTTACGTAAGGGTGAGTTGGTGTGGTCCCCACGCAAATTCTGCACCCATCTCCAAGGCCTCTTGTAATTAAATTAGGATGGGAGGAACTTAGGTTGTTAAGAGGAGGCCTTAGGTGTTAGGGGGGATATTATGGGGACATCCTCTTGGCTTTGTGGATTTGTTTCCGATTGCGTGTTTGCTTTTCACACAAAATGTGAATTACGAGCTTTTATTTCCCACTTCTAACCCCTGCATTTATTCCTACATAAAATTATAATGATGATAATATGTACAAATTATATGTAAATGTGTGCATGATCCTAATATGCCTAAAATGTCTCTAATGTAATATTTATAACTTAAGTGAGCTATGTTATCTTAGAAACTAACCATGAAATAGGCATATTAGCATATATGATTATGAAATTATCACACCCTCGTTCCCATCTTTTGGTAGTCCCTTAGAAAAAATATAGATGAAAGTATGCGATAATTGAAAAGCGAGTTTGAGCTAAAGTGGATTAGAAATTCTGTGAATGGCTTTTCACCAAATCAAAAGAAGCATTCAAAACATTAACTAGAAAGATTCAACAATGCTCAAGGTATATATCTGCCAAAATATAGATTGCCTAAATCTGATTAAAGACTTTATTAGCCTTGGACCTAGATCTTTTGAGCAACTTTTTATGGCTCAGCCAACCCACCAAAGGTTTGTTATAAATTGAATTATTAAGCATCTTAGATTATGGTGTGTGAAATGGGTGACTCATCAAGTGGGTAACAAGGCTGAACCTTAGGTTTTCATTGAGCACTAGGTGACCCAAAGTAAAGAAAAATATTGTCTTAGGGTTTATCTTAATTGATTGGTAGCTTTCTCCCTACTATTCTTTCTTTTTTTAGGGTCAATACAAGGGTGTTTAATTGCAAGAGTGTCTTTTAAAGAATAGCATCGTAGTATAGGACGAAAATCTCAACAACAGTTAAAATTTATAAATTCGAAAATAGGAAATGAGTCTGAGGTCGTTCATAAGGAGCAAATATAAAATTCACGCACTAATCGTGATTTATGATCAATGAGCACAATAATAAAGATATGCAATGAATAATCTACTCAAAAATATATTTAATAATCAAAAGTATCTCAAGAAATAATGGAATAAAAAGAATAGAAGATCTCAAAACAATGGTGATTTAAATCACCAATTATTCCCTTCAAACAAGCATATATCCCAAGGCATTCAAAATCAAATCAATTTTGCTACAGTGGTCTTGAATCACTTACTCAAATAGCTAGATCAGATTCAGCCTTAAATAACTCCATAGTACCAAATCAGACGTCGGGTAGAAGGACCAGAAGACTTAAGTGATCAAGTCTCAGCAAGCACAGAGAAGAAAGCCTCTCGAAATCGCGCTAAGTGTTCAACATATATGGGCACGAATTTCAAGGCTATAGTGAAAAACCTACCCTACCCTCTTCAGAATTTCTCTTTCCTTCTCAGAATTGGGTATAGGTTTAGGCAGGTAATCGGATTTGAGCAGGGGACTAGATCCGCCGATAAGGTGTAGCGGGTGAGGAGTGAGATCGTTTTAAGGTAAGAGGGACCTCACCCCTATGTATTTGAGGCAGTAAACCCTCCACATGAAATCACTTTATATGCTCCACGAGCTTTTATGATGCATGATGTGGGACTATATCCCAACTTTCATCGCGCTGCAACAGTAGATGGAGGTGGCTCGAATTGAAGCAGCTACTGCATCCCTTTGATTGGAGCTGCAGATGGGTGTGTGGATGGATTCCATGCGTCCTCAAAGTGGTAGCAGGGTTGGAGTCGATCGAAGTACTGCGAGCAAAGGTGGAGATGGGTAGCATATGTGGAAGCTCCAGCGAGGGTACTTGAAAAGACAAATATGGGCTAAGAGCCCTGGTCAAAACATTCACAAGGATCGTTGGGGTGCATGGAGTGAGTTGGTGGAGGCAATGTGGTGTATGAAGGTGTGAGGTGGCCGAACGGTGGCTTGGAAGGTATCTGTGAGTGAGTTGGTCCGACTGGGGCATTCGGTGGTTGGAAAGTGAAATTGGTAGAGGGTTTTTGGTGAGTGAGATGAAGCGATGCTAATAGAGGTGGTGGCATGGTGAATAGTGGTCTGTAGCGGCAACGTGGCTTCATCGGAGGTGTCATCAGAGGTGGAGAAGATGGAGAGGGAGAGAGGTGAACGTCGAGCAAAAAGATAAGTGAAGGTTGGTTCCTAATCTAGGGAGAGAGAGGAGTTGAAGGGACTTAATTATGAACGAAGAGGAGGGGAGATCCATGCCGGCTTTGATTGGCCAACGTCGAGGAAGGTGAAGTCTCCGGTAGGAGAGACGACAAGGAAGAAGGGGTCTGGGAGAGCCCTGGCTTTGGCCCACCAGGTGGGGAAGAAGAAGAGGAAGATGATTCCTCTACCTATTGTACGTGGCAGAGGGCGACGATAAAGGATTGAAGGGCTCACCGGAGCTACAGTTGGAGGTGGTCGAGGAAGAGAAGAAGATTTTTGGCCTAGAACCGAGTTAAAGAGAATGGTGGAACCTTCAGGAGCTTTTATAGAGCTTATACTCGAGCTCTAATTGAGGAAAGAAGCTCAATTGACCTTGGTTTGGAAGAAAAGGATCCCACGATTTTTGTGGGTTTACACAATCTCTCTGCCACAAAATAGAGTTCAAAACCTTTCTCAAAAGATTCTCTAATGTGTGAACTCCAATCCCCCCAAATTTGGTGTGAATTGGAGATGATTTGATGAGATTTCCTCTTGGTCAAGTCGGTGCTTAGGTCGGTTGACCTATCAATGGTGGTAGGGGGTATATTGTGAAGAAGATGACAAAGTTGGGGACCTAAATGCAATAATATTGAAAGTAAGGGGTTGAAGTAAGAGAAATAGAGATCTTAGTGACTAAATTGCAAACTAGGTCAGGATGGACTCTGATTGGACCTAAATTTTGGTCTTAACATAATTTAAACCCAAAAAATCTAATGGTGAAGTTGGATTTGAGTTTTGACAATGTTTGACTGGGTAATTCACACAGAAGCCTAAATTAGGGCAAAATCTTATTTGAGACTCTGTTCAAGGTCGAAATGGGTTCAGATGGTCAAATTAAGGATACTAAACCTCTTAGAATATTTTTCTATGAATTTCAAGAGGTTTATATGAATTTTATTCTGACCATAACCTCTTTAATTTTAGGAGGTTTCTATGAAATTAAGGTTTTGTGTGCTGTTGGGTTCTCAGAATGCGTGAAACCCTATTTTTGTCTGTGTGGACCCACTCATTAGACTTTTGAGCTCATTTGACCTTTATTTAACCCCTGAGTGACCCCATGGTTAATCTGTGTTCATGATGTGCTATTAAAATTATAGAATTAACCCTGTTTTAGTGTTCTTTCCTCAGAACAGATCTAAGTGGAATTACTATCCTCAGGCAATTATTTAGGAGCATTTGTCACTTGATTTTGACTAATTCAAGTTAGTTATGACTAATGATGGTGTTATCATCATACCCCTATCCTAACTTTTGCTAGTCCTTAGCAAAATCTTATAGAAAGAACTAAATCTCTAGACTATGCTTTGATGCTCAAATGCCTAATTTGTGCCTCTAGAAATTAAATTGGAATGCCAACAATAGGCCTAGAGGTACTTGATGAGAAGCTCATCATGGTCACTAATTACCCCTAATTAACTAGTCTTCCTAGTTAACTAGCTAGAAATATGTGAATATCTGGGTTAATTATTAAATAAGGGATAAATAGTAAAGGACATTAAAATAATTTAAAAATGATATATAATCATCCAATTATTATTATTAATAATCTAATTAATAATTGGACTCGAAATATTATCAATTATTCATCTAATTAATGTGTTAACTAACTTAAGTATAATATATACCTAAGTATGTAATAACTTAAGTAACATTACTTAATTAAATAAATTAATCTAAAAGGGTCAAAAATGTAAATTCAAGGTCTAAATATAATAATTATCTTATTTATAATCATATATAAAAATTTGAAAAAGATTTAAATTAAAATAAAACTTGAAAACCTGAGTTTACATTTTGGTCCTTACATTTTATTTCAATCGGGTCCTTATTTTCCAATTAGGTCCTTAGGTTTCACTGCAAATAAGTCCCTAGACTTCTCCTTCTCTTCTTCAACCATCTGGACGGCTGACGACTGAAGGTGCAGCCACCGCCTGATCACCGCCAATCTGACATTATCCCTTCTTCTCCAAGCTCCTGGAGCTTGCACTCACCATCCCCTTTTCATCCACCGGTCTGGATGATGCCTAAATCCTATTTTAGGGTTGGAGATAACCTCACCGGTGTCGGAGAAGACGCCGGTGGTTATTCTCCTCCTAGCCACAAATCCGTCCAGATTCCACCTCCTTCTCAGTCGCCGTCAACTATAAATACCCCTTTGCACCCTTGATTTCCACCAAGTTGTTTCCCTTCCCTCTTCTTCACTGAAGCTGACTTTGATAGGCTATTCTCTCCAAAACTCCGGCGAACTTCCTCCACCTCATTCGATTTCCTCCATCCATCTTCAATATCTTTGGATCTCCGCTGAAGTCAACTGCGTCTTCTGATAAGCACTGACTAGGAGCTCTCTGATTCACCTCACAACCGCTGCTGGAGATCTTTTGACAACCCTCCAATTTCCTCCTCCTTCATGAGCCTTCGACGGAGATTCTCTATCTTCTTCGTCCAGGTAACAGTAGACTAGGTAGGTAGGTTAGTTTAGTTAGTTAGTTAGGTAGCTTAGGTAGCTGTAATGTAGATTTAGCTCTCATCTTCCTCAACACTGGCGAGCTCCTTGAGCTTGCCAAGAGTGATAATTTTGTCTTTTTAAGTCACTGCCCATCTTCTTGAATCTTCCATGAACATTTCTAACACCTTTAATTACTAATTTGATCATTAATTCGCCTAAACCACTTCCACCTCCACCAACTACATCTGCTATCCATGGCAGCAGTAGTTGACCTATTTTCCACCTTCATTGGATCCTCCATCACCTATCCATCTCCTAAGGATCCTAATCATCACTTTAATTCAAGTAAATACCACATATAACTTAAACGCCCAAATTTAATTAAGCTCCTGAGCTCGCTGTCAATGGCGGCTCAAGAGTAGTTAAAATCATTAATTAACTATTTGTTTATGATCGCAATCATCCATAGATTTGTTTCCTCCACTCAATTAAGTGGGAAAACAAATCCTGAGCTTAATGCATTTCAGACTTTATAAAAATTGAATTCACTGTTAAATCCTTATTCTAATGATCAATTGAAGGAACTAACTTGATCCTAAGGTTCCTTGTGACCTTAGGAACCTTTTCAAATCACTAATGGCATAATTCCACATTCTGTATCACAATTTCACTCTTTTTCTAGACTCACCGGAGCTCCGATGAGCTCCGACAAGTCAAAACTAGTTCTTTAGCCTGTAGAACAGAGTGAGAAGCTCTAGATCAATGAATTGAGGTTCACTAATTATGTTGAGATTGTTTATTTGAGATTTGAATGTCTGGAGCTTGAGATAGGTCTTCATCTTCTACAACTCCGGCAGAGTTGGAGAAGTATGACAATTAGTTTTAAGATGCATTTAATGGGTCTGAAAGCTTCAGTGCTGTGCACTGAATTCATTTCCATGCTTAAATCATTGTAACAATCTCTGGTTTGTTCTGACGAACAAAGTACTTTAGAAGCTCAGGCGATGATCTTAAAACCCTAAGAACTTCAATTAAAACACCTATTTAAGGGTCTGAGCATGTTTCTGAGACTAAAGGGATGTTGATTAAGGTGTTAATTCCCTGAGAAAAGGTTAAATTCAGAAAGTCAAAATTTGAGGCTTAGTAGTCAAACATGAGTCTGAATCTTGAGTTCTGGATTCAATCTGACGAATTGATGAGTTTAAGTTGTTTCTGAGAAGTTTGTGAATGATTTAAAAGAGGTTTGGATGAGCTCTGATGGTTTATTAAGTAGAATTTGATTTCTGCCAGTTTGGGTTGTTTTGTAAACCTAAACTAATGACAATGGATTTTTGATGAGATTTGAATGCAAATTCTACCCAGATGAAGTTATAACAATCTCTAGAAGTTGTTTTAATCGATTAAACAGGTCTTTAGTTGTCTGTTACGACTTTTCAAAGTCTGGATCATAGTCCTGAAGCTTCCAGAGAAGCTTTGAGCTCCTGTACACTTCCTGAAGCTCCAGAGAGCTTAATATCTACAGCAACAGCTGTGGAATTCACCTCCTAACCTATTTAGAACTTCAACTGGAAGTTAAAGTCCAGTCTGTGCACTTAGAGTTAAGAAATTCACTTTCCAGGCCTTTATAACGTAGATAGAACAGTATCTTCGCCCTTCAAATCGAAGAGCATACCTTCCCCTTTGCATTAAATTGACACTTCAATCTTGTAGAGCAACTCAAGAGCTTTCCAACAAGCTTTTATTTGCTTCGAACGAAGCTCTGAGCTCGGAGAAATCGTCACTTGAAGTTTGGTCTAGGAGGGGATAAGTTAGTCACACCTCGGGTAGATCTGAATGGCTGCTCGGGAATAAAATGATTTTGTTGTATAGCCACTTCAGTCGATAAGCACACGGTGCAAATGAACCAACGAGCATGTCTGTGCACCGTGGGCATGTGAGTGTGGGCCCTGAGAGGGCGTGAGCGAGGCTTGGGAGGCCGTGAGCTAGTTTGGCTCGAAACTCTCAACCAGAAATAAATCGAAGTTTAATGAACCAGGCTTGGACCTAGTAGGGTCTGGTCCCACCCTGAGACGGGTGCTGTGTATCCGGGAATGGTCCAAGCCGCCAATAAATAAACCTAATTTTTGGTTGAAGAGAAAAAAAACCTGGTTTGGTTCAAAAGGAAGGAATGCTAAGGAAAAATGCTAAGGTTATGAAGGATGTTAAGGAAGAAAGGCCAAGGCTCAGAAAGAAGGCAAGGAAAGTTGCTAAGGAAAGATGTTAAGGAAGAGAAAGGCTAAGAGAAATGCTAAGAAGGAGCAAAGCAAAGGAAGAGAAAGGAGAAGGAAGACAAGGAGAATTCGCAGAAGGAAGAGATGGCTGAACAGACACTAAAGAGACACGGCAGAGAAGAAAGAAAGAAAAGAGGAAGAAGAGAAGAGCTCGAGAAAATTAAGAGAAAGAATAAAGATAAGTAGAAGGAAATAGAGAGAAGAAAGAGAGAAAAGGTAAAAGAAGAAGAAAAAGAGAGAGAGAGGCTGAAGATACAAAGAGAAGAAAAGAAATGGTTTAAATTCTTGCATTATTTTTAATTCCTTTTTGAGTTTATTATTGTAATAAGGCATACTTTTATTAGTAAAACTTTCTATTGCCTTAACATCTTTGAAATAAATAGAAATAAACATGTTTACTTGTTATTAAAGAAGATTATTTGTGTAAATATGTTTTCTTATGGAATTGTGCATATTTCTTAAATTTAAATCATTAGGCAAAGTTCATGTTGTTAAAATTAAACTTAATTATACCTTCTACGAGTAGCTTAGATTGATTGGTGAATTTTGAATAAGCTATACCTCCCAGAAAACGACCTGAACTCAATCAGTTAAAAGAAATAAAATCTAAAATGTTAGGTTAACTTGACCCTATACTACTCAATCGACACAAATTCGAGTTAACCTAAGTTACTTTCTTCTACACATAATAAAGCACAATTAACTTAATTAACTATGCTGAGGAGAGGATGCACCATTTTAATGGCACCGTTGTCGGGGAGGTTACATATTAATTCACCAAAATATTCCCCTGCATAAATTTTGTTTAATAATCATTTTGGTGCCATAGGAGGTAACTTAATTATATTCACCATTTTTACTGTTTTTAGTGTTTTGTTTTAGTTAGTTGCATTTTTGTTTTGTTTTCTGTCTTCTTTTTAGGTTTACCTCTGCAGGTAATCTCAGGAAGAAGGCAGGTTTTTCTTAGTTCTGTGTTTCATTATAAATACCATTGTAAGTATTCTTTTCTTAATCTTTAGTTAGTTTGAATTGTTGCATTTAGTTAGATAAAAAATTAAAAAATATAAAAATACATACCTTTCTGACTAGCAACAGCATGATATAGGCATACACTCTTAGGAGTGCATTTTATCTACTAGTTTCTTTTTGATCTGACTCGAGAAATTTCTACTGTTTTTCTCGCATCAGTGGGAAAACACGCGAAAAAAATCGCGTTGATCCATGTCCTGGAAATAATAACAAGACCACATATATTCTTTGAAAATACTTAAAAAGTGGTCACTATAATTCTTTTGATCATATTTTTGAAAAGATTAAGTAAAAAAAGAGGAAAATAAAAATTGTGACTTAATCTGTTTGGAGAATGCATGCGGGTTTTATCGCAATCGTCTGTTGCATGCTATCACGCACACAGCACGATCACTAGAGTCACACGAGTCTTAATTTTCTATCTCTCCTCTTTGCACCTCTTAGGGCTTTGGTTGAAGATCAACAAGTCTATCTCACTACTAGAGCCCTGGAGAGCCAGTAGTGAGTAGTCTCGATCTTAGACCTTAGACCTTTGAGCCTGAAGGATATGCACTTGCGTAGACATGGGTTTAGGATGCGTATTTTGATACTGTTACTATACTTGTTTGCGTCCAAAGTATTTTTGCGTATTCTAGGAATCTCTTCTTTCCTTTGGAGGAAGAGAAAAAACCCACATTTTTTGCGTTGTTTTGCGGGTTTTTGTTGCCGCTATTTTTTGTTGGTGTGAGTGTGCCTTTGCACATTCTTTTCATTTTATGGACGAGAGGTGATCCTTGCATCTGCCTCTTGTAACTCCTTTGACAGGTGATCCTAGACTGGTTGCAGATAATCAACCACTTAAATTCCCGACTGATTCATTTATTCCTATGGAATAATTGCAAAATCAGAATCCTGAGATCCCTTCTTCTTTTGGTCAAGGGGAGATGCTGCCTTTTGACGTTCATGAGGTGCTCCTGAACCAGAATCTTAGGATGCTTGAACAAAATAGTCAAATTAATATTTTAACAGTAGCCTTAAATAATTTGCAGAATCTTCAAACCCGTCCCCCACCTCAACCTGAGGCGGGTTTTGATCTTCCTGATTTACCGATCCCTCATCCAAGGCCTCTACTCAGAGACTACTACAATACATTTAATGCACAAGTAGAGCCTAATGTTAGGATTCCTATTGGGGAAAATGATCTAGAATTAAGGCCAAACATTATAGGTCTAATCCCACATTTTCACGGATTTGCATCCGAGGATCCATTCCAACATATTGAAGATCTTAAGAATCTATCTCAAACTCTTGGACCTCGAAATCAAAATAGGGAAATCTTACTTATGAAAATGTTCTCTTTTAACCTTAAAGATAAAGTAGCTTATTGGTATAGAACTATAGCAAGACCAATCTCAACTTGGGCTTAACTCGAATCTGCATTTTTAAAGAAATTCTTTCCTATTGGTCGAACAAATGCTTTAAGGCAAGCAATCACAACGTTTAATCAAAATCAAGGAGAACCAATTCATGAATCGTGGGAATGTTTTCGTGAATTACAAAGGAAATGCCCACATCATAACATCCCTCGTTGGCAACTAATGCATATCTTTTACTATGGATTGCAAGAAGGCATTCACAATCTAGTCGATGCCTCTTGTGAAGGGAATTTTCTAAATCGCGACGCAGAATCCGCTTCAGAATTATTTGAAGGGATGGCAGAAAACTCGATCAATAATGCATCTATGTTGCAATTTACGCAGGGCATGAATACAACACATCAAAATCCGCATAAGGGCATTCACGAGATCGGTAATCTGTCAAGTTCAAAGGATTTGGAAATTATTGCAGAGAAACTGGACAAATTTGACATCGTAGCAAAGCATCTCGACGAGGTCCAAAATACGATGAAAACTCTTACACCTCTACTTGCTACGCAAAATCCCACGCATTCACTTGGTTTGCAAATTCCCATGAGGAGGGAATTTGTGAATAATCTGGATTCTAGAGATCCATCTTCCTTGGGTTTTCTATCTACTCCTGCACCAACCCAAGGAGGGACCTTTGTCCCACAATCTTTCCCACTTTTTCCCCCATCTCCTATTTTTGTGGACAACATGCCCTATCCTTTAGATTTAAATGCCATTCAGGAATATGCACCAAGATCAAACCCATATTCAAATTCCTATAATCCTGGAGAGCGTAATCACCCCAATTTCTCTTGGTCTGACCATTCACAAAGACCATCATATCCGACTCAGACCAAGCAAAAACCGCCTACATTGTCATTTCAGCAACATAATGCGAGGCCATTTTACGCGAGTTTGCAAAATCCTTAGGGCCAAATAGAGATTCACAGCTTGACCAGATTTTGAGAGCTATGACTGAGAGCCAGCGACAAAATGCTGATGCTCTTGCTGAAGTCCAACGGCAATGTTAGCAGAGTTGGCTAATCTTAGGGGCCAAATCACGTAGTTAGCTGAATCTCGTCAGCTAGGGGCCCTTCCATCCCAGCCAATTCCAAACCCTAGGAATATCCAGCAGAGACAACAGCTGGGAGTGCAAAATCCGAATCAGGGACTGTTGAACGTTTACGAACCTACGCTAACGATATTGGTTTTGGAAAACCTGTCGTTGTAGTTCGAAAGCGAAGAATTCGTGTTCAACAAATAAAATTTATACCGAAATTAAAATTCCGGGTCGAACACAGGGAGGCAGACGTTTGATTTAAAAACTACGCATTTCTTTTTATTTGTTACAGAATAATTCAATTTAGAACCATCTAATTATTTACAATAAATAGAAGAGAGAGAGAGAGTAAGAGAGAAAGAGAATATTACACAGAGAAATCAAAATGAGATGTAGAATAAACAAGGAATTTTTGTATTGAAGAGATTGTTCATTACAACTAGAAAGCATAAAATAATTACTCTAGAAAGCGATAAATTTACTCTAGAAAGCATTAAAAGAATGGAGAGAGAAATGTCCTCCTCGACGATTGCTTGGAGGATAAGTAGATTAATCTAGAAAGCAGTAAATCTATACTAGAAAGCGGTAAAAAGAATAGGGAGAGAGAAATCCTCCTCGACGGTTGCTCGGAGGACGAGCCGGACGGGACGACGCCTGGACGAAGGAGAACGAAGCGGGACGAAGGAGGACGAAGCAGAAGAACGGGAACGAAGCAGCACGCCATCGTCGTCGCGGGATCCACTTCCGAAGGGGAACGAAAATTAGACTTTATCTCGCGAGAAGCATCCCGGGTGTGGGACAAGCTTCTCTTGAGCTTTGGAAGGGTAGAGAGGAGAAAGAAGGGATGAAAATTTCGTATGGAGGGGGTCTCCTTTCATAGTTGCAAGGAGTGAGGGCAAAATGGACATTACAAGTTGAAAATAGTAAATGAGGGGTCTTTAGTGATGGATAAATCCGTCACTAAAGCCCCTAACGTGGGTGACGTGGGCGGCTTGCGCGCGCCTCCTTGCTTGCTCGCGCCCTCAACGGCTTCGCACATCTGCGAAGTCTTAGTCGTCCGATCGCGAGATTGGATGGCTTAAAATCGCGCCTTTACCGCTGCCACCTGCCCGCCTGTGCGTGCGATCGCGTGTTCAAGCACGAGTCCAATCGCGCGTCGGCGCTATCGGGCGCGCGCGGCCGTTGGATCGCGATCGTGCGGTCGATTGGAGGCGCGCCACTGCTCCAATTTCTGCGGGGCGCGGCTCGAACGCGCGTCCCTGCTTCGCGTTAGAGCGCTCGACCGCTGCGCTGCGGTCGCGTTTGTGTCGAGCGCTTGACTTCAGCGCGGGCGCGTCGCAGCTGTTGGATCGAGATCCAATGACGGAGAGGAGACGGGTGCGCGGTCTTCACAAGATGCAAGCGACCGTTTGGGCGGCTGAGATGGTGCCACATGGCGTCATCTTGGCTGTCCATCTTCTGGAAGTTGTAGATGGTGCCACGGATGTCGGATTGACTCGATTTTTGTGTTGTTGGGCTGCGATCGTCGATCCGAATTCATTCGTGCGGTCGGATTTGTCATCTGAAGTGTGGGTTTACACCATCCTGGCCCTTGAACTTCTAGGGTTCCCCGATCTCTATCTGATGCTACGGATGCCTGATTAGGGTGATCTTGGAGTCGTTGAACTCCAATCGTCACCCTGATCACATCCATACGGTTGGATCTTTGATCCGAGGCCCCGATAAAATGTTTACCCTATCCAAGCGTATAAAAGGAGACAATTAACCTCCATTTTATTCAAGCTACTCTAAATGCAAGATGATGCATGTTATGCAATATTTATATCATGAAATGCAATCCTATGCTTAAGAACATGCATAAATAGATATTTTAAGTAGTGTAAATGTGTTTACATCATACCCCTATGCCTATCTTTTGCTAGTCCCTAGCAAAAACTATATGCTTTTTATAAAAGAATTAAGTTAGATTATTTGGACCTGAGTTATTTTCAATCATTAAAAAAAAATTGTCTACTTATGAACTGAACTCTCAAAGACACAACAACGCCCGAGTATCATCCAAAATGCAGACTGCCTCAAGCCCTCGCCTTATTCAAAGAAAAATTTCTTTTTCTCTTTTTATTCTTTTCTAATTTTTTTGGATTTTCAAATTTTAGGGTTTAAGAGTGGCTTTCTACGGCCATTCAACTCACCCAAGATTTGATGAGAACCCTAAGCTTTAAGCATCTTATTGTGATTGTGATAAACTCGTTGACTGGCAATTAAAACGGACTTCGGATTTCTACGCCTCTAGGTGACCTAAAAAAGAATTCTGCCTAAAGGTGTATCTTTACAACCGGTAGCTTTCTCCCTACTTTTATTTTTTTAACGGGGTCAACACAAGGGTGAATCCAGTGTATATCTCCCCGGTTTATTCTACTTCTCCACTTCTTCCTAAGTGTTTTGGGAATTTTTAGTGCATTTTCTGAGCTGGGTTCTGGACAACCGGTCGGTGAGCTGTTACCATCGACAACTTGCCAGCCATACTCGTGCGGCGAAGTGTGGCTTATTTCTTTTTGTTCTTTTCTCCTTTTTGATTTTTTTTTCTCTCTTTTTTTTTTTTAAAGTAGGTGGCTTTCCTGATCTAAGATTTACCTAAAGGCAGCAAAAAGAGAAAGGTCCAGTGACTAGGCTCTGGACAACCTACCTATGGGCTGTTACCCACGATAACTTGCCAGCCATATCACCCTAGAAGGTTCATTAGCTACCCAATTTCCGTTAAAATCGTCGAACAACGAGTCAGTGCAAAGAAAGTGTGTAGATGCTTAAGACTCAAAATTCCCTCACATCAGAGGGCGGGTTGATAAGTCGTGTACTTATCACCAAAACTTATTTACTCCTATTAAAATAAAATTCAAGTTGGCGAGAACTTGAAAAACAAATCCACATTTTAGTGGATACACGGGCTGATTAAGTTCAAAGACCTGAAGGGTCTTTGTGTTCAGATCTTAATGTAGTATTTCTTAAGATTGAAAATTTTCTTAAACCCAAATTCTCTTTCCTAATTCTGATTTTTTTTACATAAAACAAATCTACGGAGCTGACGAATGAATTCAGAGATGAATATCCAACCCCCCATGCCTATCTAATGCATTGTCCTCATTATATTAAAAAGACATAAAATAGAGTGGAAAAGCGTAGAAAGCACCTGAATTGCGTGAATATCAGGTCCGCTCCAAGATGAAAACGAGAAAGAACTGTATAAGTGCTGAGTTTAGTGCCTTCAGCTAGGCACACTATACAAAGAAAAGAAATGAAGAATTCACATGTGCAGGTTAGAATTAGAATGAACAGAAGAATCCTCTGACTTGTCAGCAGAGGTCCACAGATGTGGACCAGATTGTGGTGCAGACCCACACCCCATAATCGAGAATATCTTAGGTTCTGGATAAAAATTACCCAAAACCTAAAATCAGAATGTAAGTGGGATCGGGCTTGCGATTTCTGAGGATGCAACCCAAGACCAAAAAGTCGGGTTACAGAAAATTGAAGCTCAAAAGGATAATCGTTGAATGTGTGCTTGAGTTGAACATCCTCGAAACAAATGTCATAAGGGTTCTGATTTGATGGTTTCAGCTTAAAAGGAACCCTTCGACTCAATCTTCCATTTCCTCCAAAATTAACTTCCCAAATCAGAACTTCCCCGCTCCTATCCTCCTCATTAAGTGTTTCAAATTCCAAGACCTCTTGTATATTCATCACCCCGTCTGGAATCTCCAAGTCTAAATGATGTGGCAGAATCAAAATTGACTTGGGTCTAATTATCTCAGAATTAGAATCATCAATAAGCTCAACAGGGTGTAACTGATAATCAGGGCATTGAATTGATTCCTCCAGAAAATGCGATTCTGGATCTGTATCGTGTGCCCTAATAAGATCAGTTTCCTCAGTTATTGGGCTATCAAATGATCTACCAGATTCCTCAGGCCCAATCGTCTCACAAAAATCGTGATCTGAAAACTCGTGTGAGACTTCGCAACTTGAATCTTCACCATCAAAGAAATCAGGATCCGTATCAATGTATGTCCCAAAATCAGTTGTCACTTTGTGTTCCCAGGAGACATACGTTTTCTCGTAACTCGGCTCAGGGATCTCAGGTGAAGAAATCAGGTCATCCTTAATTGGTTGCTTTAATTCAATCTGGTCAGCCTCGTAACAAGTGTCCCCCCCAACAGGTGCCTGAGCGGGTTCTGTCATTGGCTTTCCTGAAGAGAGTTCATCCTGGGAATTATTCCAAGATTGAATCAAAGCAACCACGAATCTCATCCTCAATTTCGCTAATTTCCCAAGTAGAAACTCACCCGGGTTCTTATCCTTAACATCGTGGAGCAAATCCAACAAAGACTTGTTTAAATCATCAATCATTTCAATCAGGGGCTCCAATCTCTCAATGCAAGGTATTGGATAAACTTCTAAAGATTGAATGATATTCCTCAAGTTAGCCAGAACCTTATCTTAAACCTGATTAACCTGAACCAAATGAGTTGGTTCAGGGTTGGGCGGGTTTGACATCAATGTAGAGGAATTAACGAATTGAGGTTCGTTATACCCATCCTGATAATAGGTCATTTCAGATTGTTCAAAAGATGGTGATGACCTAAAGGCAGTGAAATCAGAGGATGGGTAAGGATCAGTGTATCCTTCTTGATTGTAGATCGTATTAGGTTGTTCATGAAAGGAGGACGATCTATAATCGATGTAACTCTGAGAAGGATAGAAATCAGAATCAAAGTGTTCAGGGTTAGACCCTAAACACGGGGGTCCGGAATTGTATCCCCAATCCGAATTATCCCAACTAACTGATGGTCGATTACAATACGAGTTGGGATAATCGTTATGTTGAGGATAATTTACAACAGGAGGGAAAGAGCGGGAATGCGTAAAATATGTGGAAGGATTCATGATACACGAGAGGAAGAAAGGTGCCCTGCAATACAAACAATCAAACCTATCCTTAAATAGGTTAGCCTAAAGACCTACAGACTCTCAAAACCCGTCTTGAGATAAAGGAACGATTTGATCTACTTCCGTCTGTTCAATCCAACCAGTTAGAAGGAGGGACTGGGGAGAAGGTTCTTCCTTCGGCTTGCGCCTCCGGTTCCTAGTGTACCCCCCAGCCGCGATCGTTTGACTCTACTCCCCTAGCTAGACATCAGATTGAATAGTAGAAACAGACTAATCGAAAATAATCTCGTTCTGGGTTCTGAAGAGTGAGTCCAATCCTTAAGGCCAACGTCTACTTTGTTTTATTTAGGGCTAGGTTTGAATGTGCTTTGGAATGTGATGGGCCCTTTAAATGGGTTGTGCCCTTAATGATTGATTGATTTGTATGTGAGTGCACAACCAGTGGTTTTCAAGCAAGATTGTTTTTGATGTGGTGAATTTTAAGATTCAAATCTTGCTTAGTAGCTTTTAGGATTCAACTTTAGGTGTTTTCAATCAAGTTTCGTTGGCACACCAAGTTTTACAAGCACAGGTGAAGATGTTTTCCTTTAAAGTTTAAAAAGAATGTGGAGTGCCTGGTAAATCCCTAAGAGTTGAACCTAATTGGCAGCTACTTGATGAGTTGATTTTATTTGAAGTGGTGCGGCCCAATCAACTCAAACAATTGGCCTGTTGCAACACTTAATTAGGCACACAAATGATTACCTAATCTGATTTCTACTCAATTATGTGTTTGGATGTGTGTACCGGCTCCTAAGATTGGATTACCGGTTGAGTTTGAAAATCAGATGAGGTTGTGTACCTCTGTGAGATTTTTTTTTTCTTTTTAATGTGGGGGTTGGGGTGAGTATGGGTGTCAAACAACAAACAATCTAACCTTAGAGTTTATAAAAACACCTAGGTTAATTGATGTTTGAGTTATTATGTGATGAAATGAAATCTAATGGGTGGGAGGTGGGGGGTAACTCACAAAACCTTCTACAGCACTTTAATCCAATCTACCGCTTTTGCCTGCCTCGAAAGAGTACCTGCAATTACAATAAGAAAGGAGAAAAGTGAGGTAAATGATTTGTAAGTTACAAAACGTGAAGAGAAATCAAAGATCGTTGCCTCCCCGGCAACGGCGCCAAAATGTTGAACGTTTACGAACCTACGCTAACGAGATTGGTTTTGGAAAACCTGTCGTTGTAGTTCGAAAGCGAAGAATTCGTGTTCAACAAATAAAATTTATACCGAAATTAAAATTCCGGGTCGAACACAGGGAGGCAGACGTTTGATTTAAAAACTACGCGTTTCTTTTTATTTGTTACAGAATAATTCAATTTAGAACCATCTAATTATTTACAATAAATAGAAGAGAGAGAGAGTAAGAGAGAAAGAGAATATTACACAGAGAAATCAAAATGAGATGTAGAATAAACAAGGAATTTTTGTATTGAAGAGATTGTTCATTACAACTAGAAAGCATAAAACAATTACTCTAGAAAGCGATAAATTTACTCTAGAAAGCATTAAAAGAATGGAGAGAGAAATGTCCTCCTCGACGATTGCTTGGAGGACGAGTAGATTAATCTAGAAAGCAGTAAATCTATATTAGAAAGCGGTAAAAAGAATAGGGAGAGAGAAATCCTCCTCGATGGTTGCTCGGAGGACAAGCCGGACGGGACGACGCCTGGATGAAGGAGAACGAAGCGGGACGAAGCAGAAGAACGGGAACAGAGCAGCATGCCGTTGTCGTCGCGGGATCCACTTCCGAAGGGGAACGAAAATTGGACTTTATCTCGCGAGAAGCATCCCGGGTGTGGGACAAGATTCTCTTGAGCTTTGTAGGGGTAGGGATGAGAATTTCGTATGGAGGGGGTCTCCTTTTATAGTTGCAAGGAGTGAAGGCAAAATGGACATTACAAGTTGAAAATAGTAAATGAGGGGTCTTTAGTGACGGATAAATCCATCACTAAAGCCCCTAACGTGGGCGACGTGGGCGGCTCGCGCGCGCCTCCTCGCTTGCTCGTGCCCTCAACGGCTTCGCACGTCCGCGAAGTCTCAGCCGTCCGATCGCGAGATCGGACGGCTTAAAATCGTGCCTTCACCGCTGCCGCCCGCCCGCCTGTGCGTGCGATCGCGCGTCCAATCGCGCGTCAGCACTATTGCGCGCGCAGCCGTTGGATCGCGATCGTGCGGTCGATTGGAGACGCGCCACCGCTCCAATTTCTGCGGGGCGCGGCTCGAACGCGCGTCCCTGCTTCGCGTTAGAGCGCTCGACCGCTACGCTGCAGTCGCGTTTGTGTCGAGCGCTTGACTTCAGCGCGGGCGCGTCGTAGCCGTTGGATCGAGATCCAACGGCAGAGAGGAGACGGGTGCGCGGTCTTCACAAGATGCAAGCGGCCGTTTGGGCGGCTGAGATGGCACCACGTGGCGTCATCTTGGCCGTCCATCTTCTGGAAGTTGTAGATGGTGCCACGGATGTCGGATTGACTCGATTTTTGTGTCGTTGGGCTGCGATCGTCGATCCGAATTCATCCGTGTGGTCGGATTTGTCATTTGAAGTGTGAATTTACACCATCCTGGCCCTTGATCTTCTAGGGTTCCCCGGTCTCTATCTGATGCTACGGATGCCTGATTAGGGCGATCTTGGAGTCGTTGAACTCCAATCGTCGCCCTGATCACATCCATACGGTTGGATCTTTGATCCGAGGCCCCGATAAAATATTTGCCCTGTCCAAACACATAAAAGGAGACAATTAACCTCCATTTTATTCAAACTACTCTAAATGTAAGATGATGCATGTTATGCAATATTTATATCATGAAATGCAATCCTACGCTTAAGAACATGAATAAATAGACATTTTAAGTAGTGTAAATGTGTTTACATCAGGGACATGTCCATCTCCTTAATCAATTACCCCTGAATCCAAATCTGAATCAAAATCCGAATCCACCCTCTGCTAATCATGATTTTGAGTATCTTAATCAACAACAATCACTTTCAAATCAACCTTTAATCTCTAATTCATCTTTCCAAAATCAACAAGCATCTTCTTCATCAGCTTCCTCTTCTCATGCAGGTATTAACTCTATTACAACCCACCGTGGAACTTCCACTAGGGATCCAGTTTATCCAAGGAACCTATCCCAAGACCCTAGTACATTTAGAATGACCCCTGTTTCTACACCTGAAAGAGGTGCAGAAACCGATCCCGTAATTCTTGCTAATTCACAAGATCCGGGAAATACCTCAGTAGAATAGGAAATCCACGCCCCATTTCTTGAAGCCTTGAAGAAGACTAGGAAACAAAAACAACCTGTTACATTAGATGTAGATTTAATTAAAATTTTTGAATAGGTACACATTAATATCCCACTCCTAGATGCTATCACACACATTTCGACTTACGCGAGATTTCTTAAGGAGTTGTGTACTCCTAAGCGTAAGCCAAAGAAAGGAAGCACTGTGGTACTTTCAGAGCATGTGAGCTCTATAATTTCAAGTATGCTTCCTTTGAAAAAGAAAGACCCAGGATCTCCATTTATTTCCTGTATAATTGGGGGTCAGTCTTTTGATAGAGTCCTCCTAGATTTAGGAGCATCTATTAACCTCATTCCTTTATCTTTGGTAAAACATTTCAACATAGAAAACCTTAAGTCTACCAATGTGACTTTACAATTAGCTGATAGATCTGTTAAGTCACCTAAAGGAATGTTGGAGGATGTAATTGTAAGAGTTCGGGATTTTTATTTCCAGTAGATTTTATTGTCCTTGATATGGAAGTACCCGAACACATTAAAGATACCCCAATCATCTTAGGGAGACCCTTTTTGGCTACTGCAAAGACCAACATTGATTGTGAATCTAGAAAGATTGAATTGAAATTTGAGAAGACAATTAAGTTAGATATATTTAGAGCTTCTAGTGGATTGGATTGTGATTGGATTGAGAAAATAAAATCTATTGCAGTTTTTTAGGATGACATTAGTTCCTTAGAACTAGAGAGCACACCTTTTGATATCTCATACCCTCAAAGCAACGAAATCCTTTTGTTAGAATCTTTACTCAATCCTGAATCTGAATCTTATGAATCATCTAACTCACTTCTCGCAATCGAAAATCCCACTCCAAATCCTGCTGTAGATTCTAATCATATACTAGAATTGAAACCATTGCCTGATAATCTTAAATATGTCTATCTCGAATCTAATCAAACATATCTTGTAATTATCAACTCTCATCTTTTTGAATCATAGGAATCCAAATTGATAAAGGTTCTTCGAGATCACAAGAAGGCAATTGGGTGGACTCTCCATGATCTCATCGGGATTAGCCCCAATTTTTGTACTCATGTGATGGGGCATGACCTTCAAGAGAAGCTCAAAGACGTCTAAATCTGAATTTAAAGGAGGTCGTTAAGAAAGAAATAATCAAGTGGCTAGATGCTGACATTATCTATCCTATATCTGATAGCCCCTGGGTGAGTCCAATTCAAGTGGTACCTAAAAAGGCAGGACTCACCATAATCAAGATTAAATCTGGAGAAACCATTCCCACACGAATTGCAAATTCGTGGCGGGTTTGTATTGATTATCGTAAGCTGAATACTGTTACAAAGAAGGACCATATTCCTTTGCCATTCATTGATCAAATCCTTGAGAGATTAGCTGGTAATAGGTTCTTCTGCTTTTTAGATGGTTACTCCGGATATAATCAAGTAGCAATTTATCCCGAAGATCAAGAGAAAATGACTTTCACCTGCCCCTTCAGAACTTTTGCTTTCCAAAGAATGCCATTTGGGCTTTGCAACGCACCTGCGACTTTTCAGCATTGCATGTTAGCCATTTTTACCGAAATGGTGGGTGAATATATGGAGGTTTTTATGGATGATTTTTCAGTCTTCGGGGAAACATTTGATATTTGTCTGGATAATTTATCGAAGGTTCTTAAGAGATGTATTGAAGTAAACCTTATTCTTAGTTGGGAAAAGAGCCATTTTATGATTCCAGAGGGCATCGTACTTGGCCACCTCGTGTCTGAACGAGGTATCCAAGTAGACCAAGCTAAGATCAATCAAATTGCAAATCTTCCAATTCCCGACTCGATCAAAGGCATTAGATCATTTCTTGGGCATGTTGGATTTTATAGGAGATTTATACTTGATTTTCAAAAATTGCCCGACCACTCACAAGCCTCCTCACAAAGGATGCTACTTTTGAGATGAGTGAGGAGTGTATTTCAACATTTGAAACATTGAGAGACAGAGTTACACAGGCTCCGATCTTGCAACCACCTAATTGGGATTTACCATTTGAGATCATGTGCGATGCATCAGATTATGCAATAGGAGTTGTTTTGGGATAGAAAATTGAGAAGAATCCGGTAGTAATTTACTATGCTAGTAAAACTTTGAATGAGACACAAAGGAATTATACAGTTACAGAGAATGAATTACTAGAAATAGTATTTGGATAAGAAAAGTTTAGATCTTATATACTCGGATCTCGAATCATTGTGTACTCTGATCACTTAGCTATCTGACACCTTTTATCCAAAAAGGACACGAAACCTAGGTTGATAAGATGGATCTTACTTTTGCAAGAATTTGACCTAGAAATTCGTGACAAAGGCAGGTCAACAGAATGTTGTTGCCGACCATCTTTCCCGCCTTCCTTCTGATACTATTGAATCGTCTTCTCCAATTACTGAACACTTTCCTGATGAACATCTTTTGACTATATCCTCAAATCTTCCTTGGTATGCGATATTGTTAATTATTTGATTACACATCAATTCTCGCCAGACTAGGACGAGAATCGCAAATTACGACTCAAAGCAGAAGCCAAATACTATTTTTGGGAAGATCCATATCTTTCTCGACTCTGTAATTATTACGACCCAGTTTTCGAATCCCTACGAGACACGAGAATCGGACCGACTCGACTGATCCCAAGACCCAGTCGTCCAACAAAAAAGTAACCAAAAGAGCAGTAAAATAACCCACATTCACCATTTATATAACTAGCAGTAACAAAATACAGTAGTAAAGAAAAGAACTACTACAGTATACACCACCACAACAGTAAAGAAATAAACAGGTACATAAACATACTGCTTATAATAAAAGAATACAGTGGTAACAGAAACTACTCATTACAATAGAAGGAAAGGTACAGTAGGTACTACACAAGTAAAAACTACTGGGCTCTACTATGCCCAGCACCCTCTGCAGCCGCCCGCTCTAGCTGCTCAACACCTGGTCCTGAAAAGGTGACAAAGGTGACACGTCAGCGAAACGCTGAGTAGAGTGGCAACTAAAAGCTAAGAAAAATAGTAAGGTGGATAGTAGCTGTTATATTTTTAATCTCTTTCTTTATTTTTGCATTTACTCATTATTGAATTATTCCTCAGATCTTTCTCTTGATCTTGAATGTTCCTCGTGGGAACGATCTTGATTGCAGTCTTTTCCGAAAAGTAGAAGTAACACGTGGTGCTCTCCTGGCCGGGAGAGTCCCCCGTGGTGGTCCTACCCTCAGTCAACCACCCCAAGGTCACTGACAGACGTAACGGTGACTACGACACGCGCGATAAACACACAGGTAGCTATCCCGCACTAGCACGCAGTCAGTCGTTTCCGTTAACGGGTGCACCCCAAAGCACAGCACGGAACCAGTATAGGGCAGAGCCCTCTTAGTAACAGGGGTCTAGCCCCTCCACAGTAACCAAACAGGGGTCTTGTACCTCCACAGTCCGCGCACCCTCGCCTGACTACCCTGGTTTGCCCAGTGGGCCTAACAAGTCGGTGTAGGAGGACTGGCAGAACCCCAGGGCCCGTGGGGTGGCTAGTGCTCTCCCTACACTAGTAGCTCTCCTCGGTACTGTGTACACGAGGGCCAAAAGTCAGTACAAAGTGGCCAGATCTAACCCCGGGTCCCTGGGGCGGCTAGCTCCGCTCTGCACTAAACATGGGGACAATCGCTCTCCTTGGTACTCCGTACTCAAGGGCCAGCTCACTTCCCCAATTCTATTCCATTCACTTCTCAGGAGCTCTACTCCTAATTCCTTGTAGGGTTCATGCTCATTTTTCTTTAACTCAGCCAATTTAGGTTTCATCATTTCAGCTTAAATTTTCATATAGCCCATGTTCTCAGCAGTAATTATCCATTCATAAGCAGGCAACTGTTAACCAATTCCAGGCAGTTATCGTTTTCCTTTCTATTTTTCCAAGACTGCAATATATATATTCAATTTAGTTTTCTAGTCCTAGGATTCATGCCATATCCTAGGATCCATCATTCAATCTAGTTTTTCAGTCCTAGGATTCATGCAATACCCTAGGATCTATCATTCAATCTAGTTTTTCAGTCCTAGGATTCATGCAATACCCTAGATTCTATTAATTATTTCACAAGTACATAATTTTTGATAAATAATTAAAGGGACCACTCTACCTGCAAAATCGGGAGTACTGGGGGCATAATCGGCAAGCCCGCGTGCCTCCGCAACCCCCAGAGCTGCAACGGAACGAGGTCCTAACACAAGGATCAATTACAAGGAGCTACACAGAACATGATACAAATACTGTAAACAGGTAGAGGAACTAAATCTGAGAAGAACGAAACTTGAAATGCGGAAAACAGACTTCGAACGGACCCTAAACGGGTCAAAAATGACAAGTCTGCCCAAAATCAGACGTTTGGAACATCTTCCAGACGTCTTAAACGATGGCTCAGGTCATACCTTGATCTTGCGTGGTCCTTCAGACATCCAGAATCCTGCTGAACCGTTTAGACTTAGTTTCCAGATGTCCGACTGTCACTCTGGACGTCTGGAGACCCTCTCCGTCATCTGGTGTTGTGCCCAGACGTCCGATCTGTGTGGGAGGGCGTGCCCTTGCGTCTTCTCGAACGAGACCTGCACCCATATGCGACCGTCCTCAACATAAAACGAAGCATAACCCTTTGGAAGAACGGCTGCATGGCTGTACAAGTGAAAGAAGAAGGGAAGGAAAAAATATCGTACCTTTCAGACATCTGGACCTTCCTCCAGACGTCTCCTACGTCATCTGGACATATGTCTAGACATCTGATTCTGGGAAATTTTCCCAGAATAAGGACCTCCTCGCTCTTCGCCTGCAGCGCACGGCCGTGCCGCGTCGCGCTCGCCTGCTGCCTGAGCTGTAGCAGCTCCTCCCCAACACTACGCTTCCGCTGTGCACCCGCCGGTCGACCCTGGCTACTCCAGCGAGCTCGCACCCTCGCGATCTAGCTCTCTCCCTCTCACAGCAGCCCCTCCTCCCCACGCACTCATAGCAGCAGCTGCTGCTGCCCTCGCCCGCTCACTCTCTCACTGACAGGAAGAAGAAGAAGAAGGCGGTGGAGTGAGGGTGAGGGAGAGGAGAGGGGGGTATTTTAAGGCTGCCATGGGGGGAGAGAGAGAAAAAGGTGGCTGTGCCTGCAGGGAGGAAGGAAAGAGAAGAAGGAGGGCGGCGGTTCAGTCTGCGAGCACATGCACGCAGACGTGAGCCCGTACGCTGAAAAAATTAAATTCTAGACATCTGGGAAGGCTTCTAGATGTCTGACCAGACATCTAAACCAATTGCCAGATGTCTTAAATGACGTTTGATGCCCGGGTTATAATAGTAATGATCAAATCATCAGGCGTTGTGTCACTTCTTCTGAGATTGATTCTATCCTCTCTTTTTGTCATGACCAGGCCTGTGGTGGTCATTTTTCTGGTCGAAAGATAGTTGCAAAAATTCTGCAATGTGGGTTTTATTGGCTCACGTTATTTGTTGATTCACAGACATATTGTAAGGCATGTAGTCGCTGCCAAACTCTTGGTGGCATGTCATGAAAAGACATGATGCCTCTAAACCCAATTATGGTCTATGAAATCTTTGATATTTGGGTCATAGACTTTATGAGTCCATTTTCATCCTCTTTTGGCTTCGAATACATTTTACTTGCTGTTGATTATGTTTCCCGTTGGATTGAAGCCATACCCACATGCACAAACGATCATCGAGTTGTCATCCCTTTTATACAGAGTCATATTATCGCTCATTTTGGGGTACCTCGTGCCATTATTTCTGACGGCGGTTCCCATTTTATTAATGCCCACTTTAAAAATCTACTTAGAAAATATGGGGTTACACATCGTATTTTTACACCTTATCATCCCAAAACTAATGGGCAAACTGAGGTCTCTAATTGGGAGATCAAAAAGATCCTTCAAATGACAATCCGACCCAATAGGAAGGATTAGTCTTCCCATTTAGATGAGGCTTTGTGGGCTTATATGACTGCCCACAAAACAACAATAGGCATGTCACTATACAGACTTATTTACAAGAAACCCTATCATCTTCTTGTAGAAATTGAACACAAGGCCTATTGGGAAATTAAAGCCTATAATTTAGACCTCGCGAAGGCTGGTGAACATTGTAGGTTGCAGCTTAGTGAACTTGAGGAATTGCGTCATGATTCCTATGAGAGTTCAAAGCTATATAAGGAAAAAGTTAAAGCCTTTGACAATAGATATATTTCCCGCAAATCCTTTACACCTGGTCAGAAGGTGTTGCTTTTTGATGCCCATTTAAGCTCTTCCCTAGGAAACTTAGGTCTAAATGGCAAGGGCCATTTATTGTTGTTAGAGTCTTCGACAATGGAGCTATCGAAATCACTGAACCCAACAAAGATCAGCCCTTCAAAGTTAATGGTCAGCATTTAAAACCTTTCTTGGAATCACGTCCTTTGGGTCTTGTTGGAGAATGTTACACTCTCCATCAGGGTCTGCCACTATCCATCCATTTTGTACATAGCTGTTTCCTGCTTTCTACACTTTTATTTCCCCATACACTTTTTCTGATTTTTCACTTCATCTTATACTGATTGCCTTCATTTAGTCTGACTGACCACTCTGACCTTTGGTCAGACTTGAAATCATCCGCATAGAGATCTGTGATCTCCTCTATCCGACTCCTTCCATCACCCTATACTAAATGAAGTGTAATATCTTTTCACCCTTCTTACAATGAGGGCATTGTAAAATCTTGGCTTGTGGGGGTTGTGAAGTGAAATTTTCACTTCAAGTGTATGTGTAGAGAAAAGATAAAAAAGCACATAAAAATTAAATATCCACTAAATTTTTTTTAAAAAATAGAAATACCAAAAATTATAAAAATTTTAAAATAAAAAATTTCATAAAAATTTGAGAAATTTTGAAAAATTCATAAAAATTGGAAAATTTAATAAAACATAAAAACAAAAATATATAAATACAAAAATTTTGAACTTGAAAAAAATTATAAATTAATAAAAGGGGTATTTTCATCTAGAATAAAGAAGAAAAGAAGAATATATATATATATATATATATATATATATCTATATTTAAGAGCGTAATTTTTCTTTTAGGTCAGAAACTAAAATATATATAAAGAACATATAGAGTATATATTTAAGAGTATTAAATTTTTATTTAGATTTTTACTTTTAACATTTTGTAAAAACACACTTTTATTTACAAAAAATTTTAAACAAGGTTTTATTTGAATTAGAATCTTGAAATCTTTAAGATTTGTTTTTCTATTCTTACCCTGAAATTAAGAAACTAAGGTGTATTAAGTTTTAAACTTAAGTTCTGGAATTAAATTGTAACTTTTTAATCAATTGGCTTAAGTAATCCTTTTACTTTTTGAAAATTTGATTTTATCATAAAGTTAAGTAAAAAGGCCAGATATTCAAAGTTAATTAAGTAGAGAGTTAGTAGAATTTTATTCTACAAGTCTTCCAAGCTAAAGGACATTTGACTAGACTTGGTAATTTTTGTCTTGATATTTCCTATAGGAGGAAACTAAAAATTTAAAGAACCTGAGAGTGAATGGCTTTGTTGTCCAAGCCCTAGTTTGAGAGCTAAGTAACCAAAACATCTAAATTTCACACACATAGAATTGTCTTGTTGGCATCTGAGACCGCGAAAACACAGAGATTAAGAGATCAATTCTGAATCCTCTTTAGTCCAAGGATTTTCATGGGGCGATTCTTGAAAGGGTGAAGGATGTGCCACTCACCTAAAAAAAGGATTTGGAGAATAAAGTTAGTAAGAAAAATGAGAAGGGGGAGAAAAATTAAAAAAAAAATAAAACACCCTGCAGTTAAGTATCTCGTTACAAATGGGTACTTATGTAATTTTTCCGTATAAAAATAAAGCATCTCGATATAAATAGATGCTACCCTTCCTTCCATCAAATAAAAGAACACCTCACTACACATGGGTGTTCTAACCTATAGAAAATATATATATATGGAGATAAAAAAATTAGGAATAAGAGACCTAGTAGTCCACCGGGGAGATATACACAAAATGTGTTGACCTCGGGATAGAAAACTGGTGAGGATAAAGCAACCAAACCTGAGTAACGCCAAGCCAAAGGCTTGAATTGGAATAATCTGGATTGGAAATTGATGTCTTAAGATCTGGATTTTTGCAAATTTGGATGCCTTTAGGACAACTCTCTTCGCAAAGCACAGATGTTTTAAAATCATAGCTACTGAGCCTTGGTATTGGGCAATGAAGCTTAAGAAATTAGGTTTTGAGGATTTACAGTTGAGACCTAAAGGAGAAGAATTGACAAAATCCTAGGTCTAGAAGCTGTCCTTAGTGCTGTAGGCTAGTAGATTAGAGTTTTACTACTCTAAGTTTGATTAATGATGAATATCTGGTTAATTTGCTTAAACTTAGATTGATAAAAATCAAATATCATAAACAAAGGATTAACTTATGTCTATTGAGTTTTTGAGTTAAAATTTAATTTCCAACTCTTAGGTTTTGTTTTCTTAAAATACTTTGAATTCTAAGTTTCTAAGGGTTAAGAATGGTTACAAAGAATAAGAGATTTTTGAGATTCTAATTTTTTATAAAATTCTTGTTAACGCTATTTTTAATAAAGTGTGTTTTGAAAATATTTTGAGTATTAGTTTAAGTAAGAAAATTTTCACAAAATGCTCTGTATATTAGTTATTTATATTAAATCTAAAAAAATTCTCTGACCTAAGCTTTCCTCTACTTGGTTCTTATTTATATTAATTTAAACCCAAGTGCTTTAAATTATCATATTCTTAGTTAATTTTGCTAGGGACTAGCAAAACTTTGGCTTGGGGGTATGATGAGAAGCTCATCATGGTCTTTAATTACCCCTAATTAACTAGTCTTCCTAGTCAATTAGCTAGAAATATGTGAATATATGGGTTAATTATTAAATAAGGGATAAATAGTAAAGGACCTTAAAATAAGTTAAAAATGATATATTATCATCCAATTAATATTATTAATAATCTAATTAATAATTGGACATGAAATATTATCAATTATTCATCTAATTAATGTGTTAACTAACATAAGTATAATATATACCTAAGTATGTAATAACTTAAGTAACATTACTTAATTAAATAAATTAATCTAAAAAGGTCAAAAATGTAAATTCAAGGTCTAAATATAATAATTGTCTTATTTATAATCATATATAAAAAGTTGAAAAAGATTTAAATTAAAATAAACCTTGAAAACCTGAGTTTACATTTTGGTCCTTACATTTTATTTCAATTGGGTCCTTATTTTCCACTTAGGTCCATAGGTTTCACTGTGAATAAGTCCCTAGACTTCTTCTTCTTCTTCTTCTTCTTCTTCTCTTCTTCACCCGTCTGGACGGCTGACGACTGAAGGTGTAGCCACCGCCTGATCATCACTAATCCGACGTCATCCCTTCTTCTCCAAGCTCCTGGAGCTTGCGCTCACCATCCCCTTTTCATCTAGCGGTCTGGATGATGCCTAAATCCTATTTTAGGGTTGGAGATAACCTCACCGGCGTCGGAGAAGATGCCGGTGGTTATTCTCCTCCTAGCCACAAATCCGTCCAGATTCCACCTCCTTCTCAGTCGTCGTCAACTATAAATACCCCTTCGCACCCTCAATTTGCACCAAGTTGGCTCCCTTCCCTCTTCTTCACTGAAGCTGACTTTGATAGGCTATTTTCTCCAAAACTTCGGCGAACTTCCTCCACCTCATCCGACTTCCTCCATCCATCTCCAATAGCTTTGGATCTTCGTCGAAGTCAGCCGCGTCTTCTGACAAGCGCTGACAAGGAGCTCTCCTCCGCTTCACCTCACAACCGCCACAGGAGATCTTTCAACAACCCTCTGATTTCCTCCTCCGTCATGAGCCTTCGATGGAGATCCTCTATCCCCTTCGTCCAGGTAACAGTAGACTAGGTAGGTAGGTTAGTTTAGTTAGTTAGTTAGGTAGCTTAGGTAGCCGTAATGTAGATTTAGCTCTCATCTTCCTCAACTCCGACGAGCTCCTTGAGCTTTTCAGGAGCGATAATTTCATCTTTTTAAGTCACTTCCATCTTCTTGAATCTTCCATGAACATTTCTAACACCTTTAATTACTAATTTGATCATTAATTTGCCTAAACCACTTCCATTTCCACCAACTACTTCTGCTGTCCATGGCAGCAGTAGTTGAGCTATTTTCCACCTTCATTGGATCCTCCATCACCTATCCATCTCGTAAGGATCCTAATCATCACTTTAATTCAAGTAAATACCACATATAACTTAAACGCCCAAATTTAATTAAGCTCCTGAGCTCACTGTCAATGGCAGCTTAAGAGTAGTTGAAATCATTAATTAACTATATATTTATGATCGCAATCATCTGTAGATTTGTTTCCTCCACTCAATTGAGTGGGAAAACAAATCCTGACCTTAATGCAATTCAGACTTTATAAAAATTGAATTCACTGTTAAATCCTTATTCTAATGATCAATTGAAGGAACTAACTTGATCTTGAGGTTCCTTGTGACCTCAGGAACCATTTCAAATCACTAATGGCATAATTCCACATGCTGTATCACAATTTCACTCTTTTTCTAGACTCACCGAAGCTCCAGTGAGCTCCGACAAGTCAAAACTAGTTCTTTAGCCTGTAGAACAGAGTGAGAAGCTCCAGATCAATGAATTGAGGTTCACTAATTATGTTGAGATTGTTTATTTGAGATTTGAATGTCTGGAGCTTGAGATAGGTCTTCATCTTCTACAACTCCGGCAGAGTTGGAGAAGTCTGACAATTAGTTTTAAGATGCATTTAATGGGTCTGAAAGCTTCAGTGTTGTGCACTGAATTCATTTTTGTTATGAGCAGGGCATCAGACGTAGTTTAAGACGTCTGGGAAGTGGCCCAGACGTCTGGAACCCTTCTCAGACATTTGTTATTAAATTTTTTCGACGTATGGGTTCGTGTCTGCGCACCTGCACGCGCAGACTGAACCTGCCACCTTCGTTTTTCCCTTTCTCTCCCTACATGTGCCATTTTTCCTCTTTCTCTCTCCCTGTGGATGCCTTATAAAAATGCTCCCCCTCTCCCTCACCCTCATTCCACCGCTTCTTCTTCTCCTTCTCCCTACCAGCAAGAGCGCGAGTGAGCGAGAGTGGCAGCAACGGCTGCTGCGAGCGTGCGGGAAGGAGGGGTTGTTGCGAGAGGAAGTAGAAGCTCGACCGCGAGGGTACGAGCTTGCCGGGGCAGCTAGAGCCGACCGGCGGGAGAGCAGCGAGCGTGGGGTGTCGCGGAGGAGCTGCTGCAGCTCGGGCAGCAGGCGGACGCGGCGAGGCACGGCTGTGCGCTGCGGGCGGAGAGCGAGCAGGGTTCTGATTCCGGGAAAATTTCCTAGAATCAGACATCTGGACTTACGTCCAGACGACGCATAAGAATCTGACAGGTACAATATTTTCTTATCTTCTCCTTTTTACTTGTGTATGGCCATGCAGCCGTCCATCGCGTTCTTCTGCACCCCTTCGTGATGAGAGCGAGTGTGTGTGTGTGCAGGAATCGTTCGGGAGGGCGGTAGGGCTAGCCATCCCACACCGATCAGACGTCTGGACATAGTACCAGACGACGGAGAGGACCTCCAGACGTCCGGGGTGACAATCGGACGTCTGGAAACTAAGTTCAGACGATCCAGCAGGCTTCTAGACGTCTGAAGGACTGCGCAGAACAAGGTATGGCATGATCGACCTTTTAAGACATCTGGAAGAAGTTCCAGACGTCTGATTTTGGGCAGACTCGTCGTTTTTGACCCATTTAGGGTCCGTTTAGAGTTAGTTTTCCGCGTTTCAAGTTTCATTCTTCCCAGATTTATTTCCTCTACCTGTTTACAGTAATTGTATACTGTTCTGAGTAGCTCCTTGTCTATGATCCTTGTATTAGGACCCCGTTCCGTTGCGGCTCTGGGGGTTGCGGAGGCGAGCGGGATTGCCGACCACGCCCCTAGTACTTCCGATTTTGCAGGTAGAGTGGCCCTTTAATTTAATTAGCAAAAATTTTACATTTATGAAATAATTAATAGAGTCTAGGGCATTGCATGAACCCTAGGGCTGAAGAATTAGATTGAATGATAGATCCTAGGGTATTGCATGAATCCTAGGACTGGAAAACTAGATTGAATGATAGATCCTAGGGTATGGCATGAATCCTAGGACTGGAAAACTAGTTGAATATATACATTGCAGTCTTGGAAAAGTGGAAAGGAAACGATAACTTCCTGTAAATTGGTTAACAGCTGCCTGTTATGAATGGATAAATACGGTTGAGAACTTGAATTGTATGGATATAAAGCTAGAACGGTGAAACCTAAATTGGCTGAGTTAAAAGAGCATGAACCCTACGGGGAATTAGGAGTAAAACTCCTGGAAAGCGAATGGAATAGAATTGGGGAAGTGAGCTGGCCCTTGAGTACGGAGTACCAAGGAGAGCAACTATCCCCCTATTTAGTGCAGAGCGGAGCTAGCCGCCCCAGGGACCCGGGGTTAGGTCTGGCCACTTTGTGCCGACTTTTGGCCCTCGTGTACATAGTACCGACGAGAGCTACTTGTGTAGGGAGAGCACTAGCTACCCCGCGGGCCTCGGGGTTCTGCTAGCCCTCCTACACCGACTTGTTAGGCCCATTGGGCAAACCAGGGTAGTTAGGCGAGGGTGCGGGGACTGTGGAGGGGCAAGACCCCTGTTTGGTTACTATGGAGGGGCTGGACCCCTGTTACTGAGAGGGCTCTGCCCTATACTGGTTCCATGCTGTGCTTTGGGCGCACCCATTAACGGAAACGACTGACCGCGTGCCAGTGCGGGGTAGCAACCCGTGCGTTTATCGCGCGTGCCGTAGTCACTGTTACGTCTGTCAGCGACCTTGGGGTGGTTGACTGAGGGTATGACCACCATGGGGGACTCTCCCGGCCAGGAGAGCACCACGTGTTACTTCTACTTTTCGGAAAAGACTGCAATCAAGATCGTTCCCACGAGGAACATTCAAGATCAAGAGAAGGATCTGAGGAATAAATCAATAGTGAATAAATGGAAAAATATAAAGAAATAAAGTAAAAATATAACAACTACTGTCCACTCTACCGCTTCTTCTAGCTTTTAGTTGCCACTCTACTCAACGTTTCGCTGACGTGTCACCCTTGTTACTTTTCAGGACTAGGTGTTGAGCAGCCAGAGTCGACGGCTGCAGAGGGCGCTGGGCCTAGTAGAGCCCAGTAGTGTCACTTGTAGTTCCGACTGTATTTGTTTTTGCTGTTGTTGTGAGTAGTTTCTGTTACCCCCTGTACTCTCTTTATTGTAAGCTTCATGTTATGTATATGTTTATTTCTCTACTGTTGTGGTGGTGTATACCGTAGTATTTCTTTTGTCTACTGCTGTATTTTGTTACTGCTAGTTATATACATGTTGAATGTGGTTTATTTTACTGCTCTTTTGGTTACTTTCTCGTTGGACGACTGGGTCTTGGGATCATTTGAGTCGGTCTGATTCTCGTGTCTCGTAGGGATTCGGGAATCGGGTTGTTAAAATTTCCATGCTTAAATCACTGTAGCAACCTCTGGTTTGTTCTGACAAACAAAGTACTTTAGAAGCTCAGGCGACGATCTTAAAACCCTAAGAACTTCAATTAAAACACCTATTTAAGGGTCTGAGCATGTTTCTGAGACTAAAGGGATGTTGATTAAGGTGTTAATTCCTTGAGAAAAGGTTAAATTCAGAAAGTCAAATTTGAGGCTTAGCAGTCAAACATGAGTCTGAATCTTGAGTTCTGGATTCAATCTGACGAATTGATGAGTTTAAGTTATTTCTGAGAAGTTTGTGAATGATTTAAAAGAGGTTTGGATGAGCTCTGATGGTTTATTAAGTAGTATTTGATTTCTGCTAGTTTGGGTTGTTTTGTAAACCTAAACTAATGACAATGGATTTTTGATGAGATTTGAATGCAAATTCTACCCAGATGAAGTTATAACAATCTCTAGAAGTTGTTTTAATCGATTAAATAGGTCTTTAGTTGTCTGTTACGACTTTTCAAAGTCTGGATCATAGTCCTGAAGCTTCCAGAGAAGCTTTGAGCTCCTGTACACTTCCTGAAGCTCCAGAGAGCTTAATATCTACAGCAACAGCTGTGGAATTCACCTCCTAACCTATTTAGAACTTCAACTGGAAGTTAAAGTCCAGTCTGTGGACTTAGAGTTAAGAAATTCACTTTCGAGGCCTTTATAAACGTAGATAGAATAGTATCTTCACCCTTCAAATCGAAAAGCATACCTTCCCCTTTGCATTAAATTGACACTTCAATCCTGTGGAGCAACTCAAGAGCTTTCCAACAAGCTTTTATTTGCTTGGAACGGAGCTTTGAGCTCGGAGAAATCGACACTTGAAGTTTGGTCTAGGAGGGGATAAGTTAGTCACACCTCGGGTAGATCTGAACAGTCGCTTGGGAATAAAATGATTTTGTTGTATAGCCACTTCAGTCGACAAGCGCACAACGCAAATGAACCAACGAGCATGTGTGTGCACCTGTGGGCGTGTGAGTGTGGGCCCTAGGAGTGCGTGAGCGAGGCCTGGGAGGTCGTGAGCCGGTTTGGCTCGAAACACTGAACCGGAAATAAATCGAAGCTTAATGAACCAGGCTTGGACCTAGTAGGGTCTGGTCCCACCCTAAGAGGGGTGCTATGTATCCCCGAATGGTCCAAGTCGCCAATAAATAAACCTAATTTTTGGTTGAAGAGAAAAAAAACCCGGTCCAGTTCATAATGATGGAATGCTAAGGAAAAATGCTAAGGTTATGAAGGTTGTTAAGGAAGAAAGGCTAAGGCTTAGAAAGAAGGCAAGGAAAGTTGCTAAGGAAATATGCTAAGGAAGAGAAAGGCTAAGAGAAATGCTAAGGAGCAAAGCAAAGGAAGAGAAAGGAGAAGGAAGACAAGGAGAATTCGTAGAAGGAAGAGAAGGCTGAACAGACACTAAAGAATCACGACAGAGAAGAAAGAAAGAAAAGAGGAAGAAGAGAAGAGCTCGAGAAAATTAAGAGAAAGAATAAAGATAAGTAAAAGGAAAGAGAGAGAAGAAACAGAGAAAAGGTCAAAGAAGAAGAAAAAGAGAGAGGCTGAAGATGCAATGAGAAGAAAAGAAATGGTTTAAATTCTTGCATTATTTTTAATTCCTTTTTGAGTTTAATGTTATAATAAGGCATACTTTTGTTAGTAAAATTTTCTATTGCCTTAATATCTTTGAAATAAATAGAAATTAACATGTTTACTTATTATTAAAGAAGATTATTTGTGTAAATATGTTTTCTTATTGAATTTTGCATATTTCTTAAATTTAAATCATTAGACAAAGTTCATGTTGTTAAAATTAAACTTAATCATACCTTCTATGAGCAACCTAGATTGATTGGTGAATTCTGAATAAGTTATACCTCCCAGCGAACAACCTAGACTCAACCAGTTAAAAGAAATAAAATCTAAAATGTTAGGTTAACTTGACCCTATACTACTCAATCGACACAAATTCGAGTTAACCTAAGTTACTTTCTTCTATACATAATTAAGTATAATTAACTTAATTAACTGTGTTGAGGAGAGGACGCACTAGTACTCAAGTATTAGCCAAGATCCAGACCTAACCAGCTTCAGCCTGAGTCTGCCGCAAAGATTGCTATAGCCCACAAAAACTGCCTAGAGGTTCGTTGACCTTAGTGGTTAAAGCACCCGTGCATAGACGTATCATGTCCATGTTCAGTTTGCCAATGTATTTTTGATAAGAAAGAGATAGAGAAGGATTTTTCATTTTGAGAGTTTTCTTTCTTTTCTTTTTATATTTTCCTAAATCTAGCCTCAAATTGGCCTTAAACACGATCTGTATTAGATTCCTTGTCCCCACCATCAATCCTCGAAGGGTCCTTAGCTTTCAATACTTCGGGATAGCACCGCCCATGGAAACTCCCAGAACTCTGGCTTTCAACACTTCGGGATAGTGCCGCCCATGGCCTTCTGTATCTAAATTTAGGCCTTGGTAATCGACATTTTGAGATAATCCTGCCATGGCACCTGAACCAGCACAAGGTGCTTACATGCCCCCAGTAGGATATTTAGATATCCTAGGAGACAAGCATTAAGGAGACGATATGTTAATACGCATCTTTGAGGGAAATTTTCCACCTTTTTGAGCCAGGAACTCATCCAATCAACTTTGTTTTTAAGCCGCTCCTAAGCTAGATCTTTAGAATGATTTTCTCATAGTAGAACACTTTTGGCATGATTTCTTTGTTAAGTGCACTGAACTAGACTAGTGTGGATTTTGGGTGCTTAGGTTACCAAGTCCCGCAAACCAAAGGGCAAGCAACGGGGTTGAATAATTCCTAAGCCTTAGTCTTAATACATCAGTTTCACACTTTCCTCGACCTCTTGAGGACTAATTCAGATCTTAACAAATACGTGACTGTTTAACCCCTAAAACAAGCCCAAGAGGCCTAAGATTAGCACTCTTACTAATCTCCTTATCTCTAACACTTCAGGATTTAATCTTTGTTTTGATTTGGTCTAGAACTTAAGTAGATCTCATAATCAGCTGCTATGACTATCGATTTTTTTTCTTGATTTTTTCTCCTTTTGATATTTTGTATTTCCTCCTATTTTCCTCCTCAAGAAAGATTTTCAATCATTTCATAAAATTTTCCTCCCCCTTTTTCCAATTTTTTTTGAATATGTATTTTTTTTGTGAGAACCCCTTAGAGAATTTGCTTTTCCATTTTTGTGCACTTTTACACCCCCCATGCCTAAGTTTTGCAATGTCCTCATTGTAAACCAGGTGGGTACAAATTCATCTTGGTTCAGGGTTTAGAACAGGGTCAAAGGGTGGGAGAATGGATCGGGATGACTGTTGCAGATGATTTCAAGCTTTGATACAGGTATTAAAGGTGGAGTCGATTATTCTAAAGTTGAACCCTAATGTGTAATAGGATTGTAGCTTAAAAGGATGATCAGAAGGGTCTTGATTTATTGAAATGACGGGTTATCTCCCGTTAAGCGCTAAATTCAATGCCTTTAGTCGAGTAGAAGGTGATCAAAGAGAAGGGGTGGTCAAATCGAAGGAATTTTGTAGAACAAGCACCTTGATAAGTAGTCTAGTTGGTCCAACCAGGTGCTTGTTTAGATTAACAGACTGATGATGTAGACCAAACGAAATCAATCTGGTAGGGTAATGGAAACCTTGGGCCACGTTCGGGTCGGCCTGAATCAACTCAGGGAATTGATTTGCCTGGTTGCACTCCGCAGTGGCATGCTTTGTGCTTTGGCAAATGGAGCATTCACTTGAAGCTTGAAAGATAGAGGCTGCTTGTGGATTCATGCCGGGGTTTGCTAAAAGCCTATCAAAATTTTTGTTTAGCAATTGAATCTGATAAGCCAAATCCTGAGTAGCCCTGGCTTCATGGGCCTCTATCTTCCTCTGCAAAATTGATGGTTGTCTTTCTTGATAGGCAGAGGACATATGTATGGAATTGTCACTTAATGTTTCAAATAATGCCCAGGCTTCATCCTCAGTTTTGGTCATGAAGGTTCCTGTACAGGCTGCATCGATGGTTTGCTTATGCCTTTCAGATAATCTGTTAGAGAACCTTTCGACCAACTGCCATCTTGGCACCTGATGGTGGGGGCATAACCTAAGAAGGTCATTAAAGCGCTCCTAAGTCTCCTGAAATTGCTCCCCTTCCTGTTGAGTAAAACCCATAATCTATCTTCTATAATGGTTGGTCTTACTCATAGGAAAATACAATTTCAAGAATTCTCCCTTAAGGGTAGCCCAATCATTTACCCTTGCATCGAGGGTATGATACCAGTGCTTGGCCTTATCCTTAAGGGAGAATGGAAATAGAGTCCTCATCAGGGCTTCATCGGTAAAGCCCTGGAGCTTCACCGTGGAACAGACCTCGGTGAATTCCTCAAGATGCCTGTAGGGATCCTCCCTAGCAGTACCATAAAAAGTGGGGAGCAAAGATATGGTGTTGCTCTTGATTTCATATGGATTATCCACTCCAGGTATTCGGATAGGTAGGGCTTGATGGGTTGTAGGGAGGAAATAGGCTCACAAGGTTCTCTGATTTTCACCAACCCTAATCTCTTCTTCAGGTCTTTCTTCAGCCATTTTTCTTCTTTCTTGGTTGGCTTTCCTAATAATTCTCTCAGGCTCAAGGTTGAAAAGAAGACTATTTCGAAGAGAGCGCCTACCAAGCTACACCAAGCAAACACAAGGCAAGAGGTCTTTTGTTGAGTTAAAGCACTTTAATCCCTCTTCCAACCTTTCTAGTTTGGCTAAATAGAGTCAAGGCAGTATTTCTCCATTCCCACGTGAGTGGTATAAGAGAAGTGAGGCACTTGAGATTCCTGGTCAAAGGCTATTAAGGAGGTTGAGGTTACTTTTAGTTCTTTTGGGTGACCAATCAAGTTGTCAGTCAATTACGCACCCTAAATAGACCTTCGAGTGCCCTGGAGACGTACACTTTGCTCCAATGATATTCTCAGATGCTCAAGTAAAAAGGTACTCCAAGGATGGAACCAAGGGATGCAAGTAGGGCGAACCCTTCCTCTGAGGCGATGCGTTAGCAGTGTCTCTTAACTACCTTTGAATTCCTTTATAGGGTGTCCCCCTCCTTAGAGTATCAAATCACGTAGGCAAAAGTTAATACCACCGTTTCAAAGTGAGATAGGAGGGTTTGCACCGATAAAGAGATCGATGCCTATAGCCTTAAGGGTCCAAGTCCTAGTGCAGTGCCTATAGTGCGTGCTTAGTGCAGGAAGTGTGCATCACATCGCGAAAAGTGATTTTTCTTTTCAAAATCGCAGTCAAGTTATTCAAACACTTCCTATATATTTTACTTTCTCCTTTTAGAAGAAATGTGACCACTTGATTAATCTTTTCAAATCAGCTTAAGTGGTCTTTTTTAAGTACATCCAAATGCAATGCGTGTGCAGATAACTAATGCAAAAAGATAGGAAGTACGTACCTTGCTCCAGCACTCTTCAATGCAGAAATGCACGCAATGTAATAAAAAAAATCTAGATGCTGCTCAAGCAATCCTAGATGGTTGACCTGAGGATATGCAACTTCTAGCAGGCAGTTTAGATTTTTTTTTTGTATAAATGCATAACCAAAAGATCTAACTACCACAAAATGATCCTAGAATCTAAAGAATCGAGGACACTCCCCCAAAAATTGGCCTCAGAGTACAAGGGTGAGAAAACCAATAACTAGACTAAACCTAAAGAGTTTACTCTGAAATCAGAAGGCTAAGAAGAAGAATCCTCCTAGATGGTCCTCCGTGCATCTCCACGCGTGTGGGATCAAGGCCCATAGGCTCCTACAATTATGTTCGCATGTGGACGTTGCTCACGGTCGACGTCATCTCTCAGCTGCGCCTATCACCTCGTCAGATTCCTCGCACAGAAAAGATAACAACTAGTCAGATTACTGTACAATTTAGAATTATCAGAAATAATCAAGTGAATAGGTCTTAATTAACCAAAATTAGGCTAAGACTTAGCATAAGTTAGGATAATTCATGCATGAATAAGCATTATTTGCATCTTTACTGCTTTCTTTTAGCTATGCATAAAATGATGCTATAATGTACTGATTAGGTGCATTATGACAATTACAGGAAATAAGCTAACCAGAAGGTAGATCGAAAGTTGGATCTGAAGCTGGAATAACTGGTGTTGTAGCAAAGCTAGAGTGGAAGACCTAGATTAGATGTAATAGATAATAATGTAAGGGAGTTAAGGTATGCTATTCTATTAAGTAGGAATAAAGCAGTAAAATATGAAGAACTTAGGACCATCCTAGCCCTAGGATAGCCTAGAAGCCTCCCCAAGCCTTGGCCACCCTTAAATTAGGTCACCGCACCCTAGGAAACCTTAAAAATCTAATTCTAGCCTCTATCTGGACGTCTAGATGAGTTATAGGACGTCCATAACCCTTAGTCAACTCCCGCACACCTTAAACCCACTTCTGCAGTGTTATTAGACGTCCAGACACTTGGTCAGACGTCCAATTTCTGCAGAATACCTAAAACAGAACCCAAAATCTCTCCTGACTCTGATTGGACGTCCAGACAACAAGTCTGGACTTCTAATTTCTCACTTTTAGATGTCTAACACTTTTATTGGACATCTGGAACTGCTCTTTAGTTCCTATTTTGATATTCAAGCCTTGATCTTGGATCTGTAGGTCCCTAAATCCAATTCCAACCCCATAGGAACCTAAATTAAGGTGCCCTAACCCTAGTACATCACCTTTAGACCTCTTAAGAACCTAATTAGGTCCTAACTAAACCTAATTGACTTGGATCTTAATCAATTCCATCAGCCTATTCAATTGGACTCACTAAGTCCAATTGAGCCCTGATCTCAGCACACACTATCCAATTGGACTTAGTGAGAGTCCAATTGACCTAGACCTGACTTAATTGAGTTATTTTACTCTCAATTAAGTTTTCACATACCCAATTAAACTTGTATTAAGTTTAATTTCACTTTACCTTAGTGAATTAGGGTTTACAACCCTAATTTGAGACCTACCTTGACCTAAACCCACTAGAACCTAACCTAATCAACCTAGCCACCTAAGTTTCGACCCACACACACCCACACACACCCACACAAACCATCCACACGAAAATACCTAGCCTAGAGTTCTCTAGAACTCTCTAGCATGTGTTGTTGCCTTGGTTGCTAAAATTAGCAACCAAGAGCCATTCAATTTTTAGATCCACATTTGGTGGATCTAAAAACCACCATGCATCCTCTCTCTCTCACTCTCCCACGAGCTCCCACCATAGGCCTCTCTAGAGAATTCCATAATTCTCTAGAGAGCTTACCTTAGGTCTATAAAAAGACCTAAGGGGTGGCCATTTGCACCCATCCATTTTCCTTGGCATTCATTCCACTTAGGCTAGCCACTTTCATCTCCACTCCACCTCCACGAGGAGCATCACCATGGAGGCCACCATCTCCACTCCAGGATGGTGGATCAATTCTCCAACCTCTCTCCAAGGGCCAGCCTAAGCACCATTGGCCGCCCCCCCTTCTCTCAGCCACTCAAAGGTCATCGGAATGCCCTTCCTTCTGCTAGATTAGTAACTTAGCTCTTCGTAGTTTCACTGCTTATATTTACTGCTTAGTAGTTTAGCTCTTTATTCTCTCCCAATGATGCATGCAAAATCCCCCCATAGATTCCTGTATGCGATCGTTTTCTGGTAGCTAGATTTACACTTTCAAGCATTCCTGTACAAGTTTTCCTCTACATTCCATGTTGCAAACACTTCTCTGAATGAATGAATAAAAGATACATTTTTATATATATCTCTAAGTTTGAAATCACCATGAGCTTATTGGTTCCATCTTTTCTACGTGATTCAAGTTGCCTATTTTTCACTTGTAGATATATTTTGCAACAAGCATGTCGGTTCTGGAAAATATAGAAAACCTAATGATGCGTTTCTCACCTCAACTCAGTAATTAAGTTAATTTTACTTAATTTAGAGTAGAGAAAAGTCACTTAGGCTAACTCGAAGTTGTGTCGATTAGTAGTATAGGGTCGAGTTAACCTAACATTTTAGAAATTTTTACTGGTTGAGGCCAGGTCGTTCGTTGGGAGGTATAATTCATTCTAAATTCACTAGTTATCTTTTATTTTCTTTATAAGTTTAGGAGGTATAATTAAGTTAATTATAAAAGCATGAATTTTGCCAAAAATTGATTAAAATGAAATAATATGAAAAATCCCATAAGAAACCATATTTACTCAGCTGATTTACTTTATTAGCATGTAAACATGTTTGTTTTCTATTTTATTTGAAAGGAAATAAGGCAAATAAGAGTTTTTCTATTAAAAGATGCCTTATTACAACATTCAAGAATAGAAAGAAATTAAAATGATACAAGAAAAATAATTTCATTTCTTTATTTCTTCAGCCTCTATCTCTCTCTTTTCTTTTTCTTTCTTACTTTCTCTCTTTCCCTTTTATTTATCTTTTATTATTTTTTTACTCTCTCTCGATCTCTTCTATTTCTTTCATCTCTTCATTGCTCCTGCTTCTGCGTTTCTCTTCCCTTAGTCTTCTTCTTCTCAGTCTCTTCTTCTTTTGCTCCTTAGTGCCTGTTCTTCTTCTTTCTTTCCCTTAACCTTAGCCTTCAACTCTTCACTTAACCTTCAACTCTCCCTTTGAACCTTCAGTTGAACAGGGTTTATTTTTACTCTTTAACCAAAAATTATTTTTATTTGCAGCGAGATCCTTTCGAGGATACACAGCACCCTGAGATCAAGGTGCGACTAGACCTTACTCGGTCCTCACTTGATTTCAATTATGGTTCGATTTCGGTTTATTTTTTTCGGTTCATAGTTTTGAGCCAATCTGGCTCAACCAAGCCAAACTGGTTCACGCCTCGCAGGCCTCGCCCTCCAATGGCCACATTCGCACACGCCCACTCGGGCGCACACCTGCAGGCACACACGCTCGCACACACACACACATGCTCAGAATGAATGCTCAATCAGTAACCGTGCGCCGAGCGCTGACGACTGAAGGGCCCATGTAACAAATTCCTTTCGTTCCCATGCGCGGCTCGAAAACTACCGATGTGGGACTATGTTCCCCCTCCAGATCGAACTTCAACAGATGATATCTTCCTACTCAGAGCTCCAAATCAAGCGATTCAAAGCTTGTTGGAAAGCTCTAAGGTAGATCTACAAGGTTACAAGGTCAATTTTAATTTTAGAGGATGATTTCCTCTTCAATTTGAAGAGTGAAATAAGGGGGTTCCTACGGGTTTTGTTGCCTGGAAATAGTTTTTATCTTCACAGAGTCCACAGATGGACTTAAGCTCTCTTAGTAAAGGTCTAAATAGGTTCTGCAGGTGATTCCGTAGTTATAGGTACAGGTTTTGAAGCTCTTAAAGCTTCAGGAAACACGGAGAAGCTTCAAACTTCTCTGTAAGCTTTAGAGACAGAAATTAGACATGAAAAAGTTGTAACAGACAGGTAAAGGCATTCTCAATCGATTGGAATAAACTCTAAGGGATATAACAGATTGATCTAGGCAGAAATCATGTTCAAATTTCATCCAAAAATCACTGCTAACAGTTTGGGCTCAAAAACAACCCAAACTGGCAGAGTTTGAATTCCAATCAAAATACATGTCTGAGCTTATCTAAATCACTCTAATATCATCAAAAGAATCTCAGAATCCATTTAGGTTTCTCAAATCATCAAATCATGCTCAGAATCAAAATATCAAACTCGTGTTTGACTATAAGGCCTCAAGTTTTGACTTTTTGATTAATGCCTTCTCCCAAGGAATTAAAGCCTCAAATAGCATCTCTTCAATCTCAGGAATTTGTTCAGACTCTCAGATAGGTGTTCTAACCCTAGAAATTAGGGTTTCAGGCTCGTCGCCTGAGATTCAAAAGATACTTGTTCATCAGAAGAAGCTAAGGTTTATTACAGTGGTTTGAAGGCACAATTGACTTTAGTGCATTGCACTGAAGGTTTTGAATCCATCAAGTGCCTCTTTTAAACAACTGTCAGATTTCTCCAATTCCACCGGAGTTGGGGAAGATGAAGACCTATCACAAGCTCCAGACACTTATCTTCAAATAAATAACCTCAGAACAATCACTGATCCATATTATATCATTCTGGAGCTTCACACCAAGTTCCCCAGGCTGAAGAACAGTTTTGACTCGCTGGAGCTCGTCGAAGCTCCGGTGAGTCCAAAAAAAATGCAAACTGTGCATAGAATGGTAAAACATGCCATTTTTAATTTGAGAAGGTTCCTGAGGTTTCAAGGAACCTCAGGGACTCAATTAATTCCCCATTATCTCATTAAAGTTAAGGTTTAACAGTGAGTTTCATTTCTTAAAGAATCTGTGTTGGTTAATGCCCAGAACTTGTTTTCCCACTCAATTGAGTGGTCAAAACAAGTTAACAGATAATTGTGACCATAATTATATATATAGTTAAAGATTTTAACTACTCCTGAGCCGCCATTGACAGCGAGCTTGGGAGCTTAATTAAAATTGGGCGTTTAAGTTATAGATGGTAATTACTTAAATTATAGTGAGAATTAGGGTCCTTAATGATGAATAGATGATAGAGAACCCTGTGGATGTGATTCTAAACTTAGCTACTGTCGCCATGGACAGTGACAATAGTTGGTAGAGGTGAAAGTGATTTAGGTGAATTAATGATCAAATTAATGTTTTAATGAATTAGAAATGGTCATGAGGGTTAAAGGAAGGTGGACAACGATTTCAAAAGACAAAACTAGGGCTTTGGCAAGCTCAAGGAGCTCACCGGAGTCGAAGAAGATGACATCTGAAATCTAGAATTACAACTAAACTACCTAACTAACTACCTACCTAAACTATCCTGCTCCTACTCCTACTCCTAATCTACCATTACCTGGATGAAGGGGTCAATAGGGTTTCGCCGAAGGTTCATAGTAGACAATGAAATCAGAGGGTGTAAGAGGAAGATCTTCGGCGGGCAGATTTGGACGGAGCAGAGGATCTCCTTGGTCGACGCCTGTGTCCAGAGACGTGGCTGACCTCAGCGGATCTCCTCGGCTGATCAAAATGGATGGAGGAAGTTGGAGAATGAGATGGAAGGTCGTCGGAGTTGCAGACGAATAGCCTATTGGGTCGGCTCAATGTTAGAAGAGGGAAGGGAGCCAACTTGCCAGATATCGGAGGGGTGAGGGGGTATTTACAGTAGTTGGCGATGAAGAGAGTGGTGGGGTATGGATGAAGAAGAAGCTTGGGGAGCTTAACCTCCAGTGTCGTCTTCGACGATGGTGAGGTTAACTCCCACCAAAAATTAAGATTTCTGATTAATCCAGACCGATGGATGAAGATGGAGTAGTGAGCCCAAGCTCCAAGGGCTTGGAGAAAGAAGGATGATGTCGGCAGGGCAGTGATCGTGCGATGGCGTTACTCTCCGTCGCCAGCCGTCCAAACAGATGAAGAAGAAGAAGAAGACGAAAAGAGACCTAAATGTAATAAAATTAAGGACCTATGTGAAAATTAAAGACCAAAATGTAAACTCAAGTTTTGAAGGTTTATTTTAACTTGATCTTTTTCAACTTTTTATATATGTTAGTAAATAAGGTAATTATTATGTTTTCACCTTGAATTTACATTTTTGACCTTTTTAAGTTAATTTATTAAGTTAGGTAAAGTTACTTAAGTTATTATATACTTAGGTATACATTATGTTTAAGTTACTTAACTTATTAAATAAGGAAATGATTAATAAGATTTCAAGTTCAATTATTAATAATGTTAATTGAATGATAAAATATCATATTTAACTTATTTTAAGGTCCTTTACTATATATCCCTTATTTAATAATTGACCTTTATATATTCATAACCTTAGCTAATTAACTAGGAAGACTAGTTAATTAGGGGTAATTAGAGATCATGATGAGTCTCTCATCACCTAACTATAGATGCATTTTCTGTAAACAACCACCATGTAACTAGAATTGTGCGCACCGAAACCCACACTTTCACTTTCGTTATCTATCTGACACACGCGCAGGTAATCAGAATTCATAATAGAAGTGGCGAAGTCTTAATTCGAAGATCGGAAACCGACGTGCGATTTTAAATAAAGTGGAGCAATAAAAGATCGATTTCATATTTAAACAAACGCCTCCCAGTGACGAACGACCGGGACTCAAAGTCTCGTTATTTTTACAAACTCTTTTTTTTTACGAACGTTTTTGCGCTACTATACTACGATTTCTGACAACTTTCAAATGTGCGAAAATGCCTTTCTGTCAGAAGTGTGCATCACCTCACCAAAAGTGATTTTTCTTCTAAAAATCGCAGTCAAGTTATTCAAACACTTCCTATATATTTTACTTTCTCGTTTTAGAAGAAATGTGACCACTTTATTAATCTTTTCAAATCAGCTTAAGTGATCTTTATTAAGTATATCCAAATGCAATGCGTGTGAAGATAACTAATGCAAAAAGATAGGAAGTACGTACCTTGCTCCAGCACTCTTCGATGCAGAAATGCACGCAATGCAATAAAAAAAAAATCTAGATGCTGCTCAAGCAATCCTAGATGGTTGACCTAAGGATATGCAGCTTCTAGCAGACAGTTCAGATTTTTTTTTATATAAATGCGTAATCAAAAGATCTAACTACCACAGAATGATCCTAGAATTTAAAGAATCGAGGACACTCCCCCAAAAACTGGCCTCAAAGTACAAGGGTGAGAAAACCAATAGCTAGACTAAACCTAAAGAGTTTACTCTAAAATCAGAAGGCTAAGAAGAAGAATCCTCCTAGATGGTCCTCCGTGCATCTCCACGCATGTGGGATCAAGGCCCACAAGCTCCTACGATTATGTCTGCGTGTGGACGTCGCTCACGGTCGACGTCGTCTCTCAGCTGCACCTATCACTTCGTCAGATACCTCGCACAGAAAAGATAACAACTAGTCAGATTACTGTAGAATTCAAAATTATCAGAAATAATCAAGTGAATTACTGCGTCTGTTGCCTCCTCGGCAACGTCGCCATTTGATTGATTGATTTTCGCTTAAGAAAATAAGTTGTAGAAATAGAAATTGAGCGACGAAAAATCAATCGTCAATAATTTAAATAAACCACTCACAAGAAAGTGGGTCGTATCCACAGGGAGGCACAGACCACAAAATGCACCAATGTTTCTAGTGCATTATCCAAGTATGTTGTACGAGGCTAATATGATGCAAAGTTACTTTGCCAATTAGTTGTAGCATCAAATAAGATCAAAACATGACTTGAATAAACATTAACATCAAATATAAAGAGTAAGGGGGTTTGAGAAGTAATTACCTAATAAAAAATTCAATATCAAAAATCCCTCTCTTCAATCGATCTAATTTAACTTAATACCCCCCTCCTGTAGCAAAATAGGGGAGGGGATTTCTCTTGGCCATGAGCACGGGAGGCGAGATGGCCGGCGGTTGCTGGAGGTGGGCCGCACCTGGCAGCGGTGAGGAGGCAACCGACGGTGGCCTGGAGTGACAGTTGCGTGGAAGGTTGAGGCATCGATAATGGGTTCTTCACCCCCTGCTAATGGAGAAGAAGAAGGAGAGGAGGGGTGACCAGCTTTTGCAGCTTGCGCACATGAATGTAAGGAGTGCGAGCGAGGCTGTGTTGACATGCACGCACGGGGGGGTGGCGTGGCCTTGCATTTGTGGTGCACACATGGCGAGGATGGCTGGTGGATGTGGAGTTGGGTTCACGCTGAGGGTGGAGAAGAGAAGAAGGAAGGAGAGGATGGGGGTGGTGTTAGGCAGCGGTATTGGTTGTGGTGGCCGCACGCTGTCACCGTGCGATCGATGAGAGGACGAAGGCCGGATGTAGGTATGCAGAGATAGAGATGCATGCTGAGTCCACAGTGCAGGCAGAGATCATGGTGGAGAGGATGATAGCCTTTTCTTCAAGGTGGAGTCTCCTCTTTAACCCAATGCGCGGGCATCTTCTTTAATAGATCTTCCTCGACTTTCCCTCATTTGGTTTAAGCCGTGCGAGATCTCCTCCAACAACTCTCCGTGATGAGGTGCTACTGTTGATAGGTTGCAAGAGGCACGGCTCAGCTACTGGCGGAGGAGATGGTGAAAGTTTGCACTCAAAACCATGCATAAATATATACATATCAAGTTTTACCAAAGTATTCTCTAATTAATATAAACTAACAATTAACTCTAATTGCAATCTAATGAGGCATGTTTTAAATGTACTTAAGTTAATTAAGTGTCCAATAAATTGGACTCATCAGTAACCTAAGTGTTCAAAATTCACACACATTAGAATTGTCTTGTTGGCATCTGAGACAGCGAAAACACAGAGGTTAAAAGATCGATTCTAAATCCTCTTTATTCTAAGGATTTCCATAGGGAAGCTCTTGTAAGGATAAAGGATGTGCTACTCACCTAGAAAAAGGAATTAGAGTATTTTATTTAGTAAGAAAAATGAGGAGAAAAAAGAAATTATTGAAAAAAAAATTATATACACCCTGCAGTTAAGCATCTCGGTACAAATGGATGCATATGCAATTTTTATCCACCAAATAAAGCATCTCATTACAAATGGATGCTACCCCTTCCTCCATCAATAAAAACACCTCGCTACATATGGGTGTTTCAACCTATAGAAAATGGATTGAAAAAAATATAGAGATAAAATATAGGAATAAGAGACCCAATGGTCCACCAGGGAGATATACACAAAAGGTGTTGACCTCGAGATAGAAAAATGGTGAGGAGAAAGCAACCAAATCTGAGTAAGGCCAAGCCAAAGGCTTGAATTGGAATAACCTGGATTGGAAATTGATGTCTTATGATCTGGATTTTTGCAACTTCGGATGCCTTTAGGACGAGTCTATTCATGAGCACGGATGCTTTAAACTCATAGCCATTGAACCTTTGCATTAGGTAGTGAAGCCTAAGAAATCAGGTTTTGGAGACTAGTAGTTGAGGCTTAAAGGAGATATATTGACAAAACCCTAGGTCTAGAAGTCTGTCCTTGGTGCTATGGGATGGCTGGTTAGGGATTTTACTTTTCTCTAAATTTAGTTAATAAAGGGTGTCTAGTTAATTTGCAAAAGCTAGGTTGGTAAAAATCAAATTTCACAAGCTTAAGGATTAACCTATGTTTATTGAATTTTTGAGTTAGAATTTAAGTTCCAGTCTTTGAGTTTTGTTTCCTTAGTCATCTTGACCTCTTTTGTTTTAGAGTTTAGAGTGGATATAGAGAATAAACAGGTTTTCAATGTTTTGATTTGAATAAAATTCCCACCAAGGTTCTATTTTTGCGAATACGTATTTCTGAAAAGTATTTAGGATTTTGAGTCCATTGTAAGTGGATTCCTACTAATGCTATGTATATTATGGTTATTTATTTAAAATATAAAAATAAAAAATGTGAATATTAAAGAATTTTCTGACGTAAGCATTCCTCTACTATAGAATTATTTATAATAATTTAATCACCCTAGTGCTTAAATCATTATATTTCTTCGTTAATTTTGCGAGGGACTAGCAAAACTTTAGCTTGGGGGTATGATGAAAAACTCATCATGACTCTTAATTACCCCTAATTAACTAATTTTCCTAGTTAATTAACTAAGAATATACTAAATATAGGGTTAATTATAATATAAGGGATTAAATAATAATGACCTTAAAAATAAATTTAAAATGCTAAATTAAATATCAATTAATCCTAATTATAATTTAATTAATAAATTGAACTCAAATAATAGCCACTTAGCTATTTATTTAATATCTAAACTAACTTAGTTAATTTTAAGACCTAAGTACTTAATTAAGTTAAGTAAATTAATCACTCAATTAAATATAGCTAAAAAGGGAAAAAAAAACATAAATTCAAGTCATAAATATAATATTCACCTAATTTATAATTATATATAAAAAGTTGAAAAATAAATAAATTAAATAATCCTAAAAACTAACTATTTACATTTAGGTCCTTAGCTTCTTTATCAATTGAGTCCTTTTACTACAACTAGGTCCTTAGTTTTTATTGCAAAGAGACCCCTGTGAACGCTGACTTTGTCTTCTTCCTCAACCTTGGATGGTCAAGGAAGTCCGGTCACCGCATCACTCGATCACCGCCCATCCGACATCATTCCGACCTCGCCATGGTCGCCATCCTTCCGCTCACCTCCAGCTTCTCATTCAATGGCTCGGATCTTCTCCTAATCCTATTTAGGACTGGCAAAGAAGCTCAGCGATGTTAGAGACGACGTCGATGAGTTAGGATGTATCTAGACCCTTTATTGTCTAGGCTCCTCCCCTTACCCCTCCACCACCACCTATAAATACCCATCCACACCTCCGATTCATGGTGTTGGCTCCATTCCCTCTTCCCCAACTATAGACCGACGATAGGCTATTCTCTCTCCTCTGGTGACCTCTCAACCCCCTTTCATAGCACTTCCAGTGGAGGAGTTCACCTTTCTCAACCCCTCTTCCTCTCCTGCAACTGTGATAGAGCTTGGGAGCACACCATCTTCCCTTCTACTCCGCTTCCTTTCTCGTCAGAGTCTGATCCGACCTCTTCGAAGTTCTTCCTCCATTACGCACCATCGACGGAGATCCTCATCCCCATCTTCCAGGTAATTCGTAGATAATCCTAGATTTTAACATAGTTTAGATTAGCATAGTTAGGTAGTTAGAATAGCGAATTTTAATGCTGTTTCACTACATCTTCTCCGACTTCGGCAAGCTCATTTGAACTTGACTAGAGCCTCCCTTAGTCTTTTAAACTCGTCAATCACCTTCTTAACCATATCATGATCACTTCCATTTCACAAATTACGTGATTTATCACTTCTTTCTCTTAAATCACTTCACACACAACTGAGGACCTTCGCTGCCTATGGCAAAGACCCCAGAGCTATTACACATTCATGAGAGGTCCTCCATCATGTCTTCACCACTTTAGGACCTCACTCTACTACTTAATTAGACAGATAAATCATTACACAAGAATGCCTAATTCCACTCCAACTTCTGAGCTCACTATCAATGGTGAGCTCAGAAGAGTTTATTCACCTAATCGACATTCAAATCATCATCGCCTTGCCTTATTAAATAGTTCCCCTCACTTAATTGAGAGGGAAAGAAGTTCTTGAGCTCAGGCGAACTCAAAGTTTGTTTTTATTGAATTTATGATTAATCCTTATGTCTTATTATCAATGGCATTAATTGAGATGTTCGTGAAGTCCTGTGAGACCTTAGGAATCATTTGAGGCCACTTTTGGTCCATTTCTTGGAGATTTCATCTCCAGCATGTTCAAATGGCCGTCACCGAAGCTGTGGCCAAAACCCCCAAGTCAAAGTTTTGCTAATCCCTAGCAAAATTAACCAAGAAATATGATAATTTAACCACCAGGGTTATTAAATTATTATAAATAATTCTATAGTAGAGGAATGCTTAGGTTAGAAAATTTTTTAATATTCACATTTTTATTTTTATATTTTAAACAAATAACCATAAATATGCAGAGCATTAGCAGGAATCCACTTACTATGGACTCAAAACCCTAAATACTTTTCATAAATACGTATTCGCAAAAATAGAACCTTAACGGGAATTTTATTTGAATCAAAACATTGAAAACTCATTTATTCTCTGTATCTACTCTAAACTCTAAAACAAAAGAGGTCAAGATGACTAAGGAAACAAGACTCAAAGACTGGAACTTAAATTCTAACTCAAAAATTCAATAGACATAGGTTAATCCTTAAGCTTGTGAAATCTGATTTTTACCAACCTAGCTTTTGCAAATTAACTAGACACCCTTTATTAACCAAATTCAGAGAAAAGAAAATCCCTAACAAGCTAGCCCACAGCACCAAGGACAGACTTCTAGACCTAGCATTTTGTCAATCTATCTCCTTTAGGCCTCAACTGCTAATCTCCAAAACCTGATTTCTTAAGCTTCATTGCCCAATGCAAAGGTTCTGTAGCTGCGAGTTTAAAGCATTCGTGCTCATGAATAGACTCGTCCTAAAGACATCCGAAGTTGCAAAAATCTAGATCTTAAGACATCAATTTCCAATCCAGGTTATTCCAATTCAATCCTTTGGCTTGGCCTTACTCAGATTTGGTTGCTCTCTCCTCATCATTTTTCTATCTCGTGGTCAACACTTTTTGTGTATATCTCCCTGGTGGACCACTGGGTCTCTTATTCCTATATTTTATCTCCGTATTTTTTTCAATCCATTTTCTATAGGTTAAAACACCCATACGTAGTGAGGTGTTTTTATTGATGGAGGAAGGGGTAGCATCCATTTGTAGCGAGATATTTTATTTGGTGGATAAAAACTGCATAAACATTCATTTGTACCGAGATGCTTAACTGTAGGGTGTATATAATTTTTTTTTCAATAATTTATTTTTCTCCTCATTCTCATTTTTCTTACTAAATAACATACTCCAATTCCTTTTTCTAGGTGAGTGGCACATTCTTCACCTTTACAAGAGCCACCCGCAAAAATCCTTGGAATAAAGAGGATTTAGAATCTATCTCTTAACCTCTGTGTTTTCGTGGTCTCAGATGCCAACAAGACAATTCTAATGTGTGTGAATTTTGGACACTTAGGTTACTTAGCTCTGAAACCAAAGCGTGGACAGCAAAGCCTTTCACTCTCAGGTCCCTTAAACCATTAGTATCATCCTGCAGGATCTATCAAGACGTAACTCGCTACGTCTAGCTGAATGTCCTTGTTGATTAAGCTAACTATAGCCTGATAGACCTTATGGATAAGAATTCTACCAACTCTTTTACTTAATTAACTCTAGGTATCTAGTCTCTTTATTCAACTTGGTGGTAAAAACAAATATTCAAAAATCAGAAGGATCTAACCTAGTCTTATTGATCAAGAAAGTTACAATTTAATTCCAAAATTTAAGTCTCGTCTAAAACTTAATACATCTTAGTTAGTTTGTTTCAGAATAAAGAGTGGGAAAAACAGGTCCTATAGGGTTTCAAACTCTAACTCGAGAAAAATCCCATTCAAAATTCGCAACAAATACGTGTTTTGGAAAGGTATTCAAGATAAAGTCCAAAGTACGGATTCAATGCTCTTTGCTAATTATATTATTTACAATTAAATATATTTTTGGTTTTTGACCGAAAAAAATAAAATTAAATTATTTAATTACTATTATAAATATTTAAATATGTTTTTTTTATGTTCTTCAATTCTTCTTTTAAATGAATGTAATCCCCCTATTTTTTATTTTTTATTTATATATATATTTACTTTTATCATTTTTATGCTTTATCAAATTTTTATGAATATTTTTTAAATTTTCAAATTTTTAGGTATTTTTACATTTTTCATCTTTTATCTACTAATACACTTAGAGGATTTAGATTTCACTTCAACAAGTAGCAACTGTTGTTTTGTGCGGCAGCAGCAATGAGTTGCAATAACGACGGCAACTAGTGGTTCGTCGATGGGCAGCAGTAGCTGGCAAGGAAGGAAAGACGGGTTGGCGATGGAAGGCTGAGTAGAAGAGGGGGAAATAGGGATTGGATTGGGGGGCTGAAATGACAGAAGAGGTGCTTAGTTCCCCTCTCTCTCCCTCACTTAAATCAATGTAATTTTAGTTTGGCCCCCACCTCAAAACACCCATTAACAAGGGGTCCAATAAGTTAAATTCTCTTACCAAGAGCCCCTTAACTCTACTTGTTAATGCCAACCGTGATAAAATTATTTCGTTATTATCGGATTATCTTGAATTTGTTTTGATTTTGATTGGCAAATAAAATTTTAAACCCTTATAGCTATGGTCCCCAACTACTCCTTGTAAAGGTGGTGATGGCTCGCCTAAGGGCATTGGTGCGACCTATAGGAAGGAATTTCTTTGAAAAGGTAGATTCGAGTTGATCCTAAGTTGAGATAGGTCATACGATTGTGCGGTACCAATAAGCAGCTTTGTCTTTAAGGCTAAAGGAAAACATTTTCATGAGTAGGATTTTCGGGCTTTGATTTCGAGGTCCAAGAGTCTGAGAAAGATTTTTCAGATCTTCGATGTGTTCAAATGGATCCTCGGATGGATACCCGTGAAAGTGTGGGATTAGACTTATAATATTCGGCTTTAATTCTGGGTCATTTTCCCCAATGAGAATCCTAACACTATGCTCTACTTGTACATCAGATGGATAATAGTAGTCTCGGAGTAGAGGCCTAGGACGAGGTGGAAGTGGAAAATCAGGGGGATCAGGACCTGCCTCAGGCCGGGGAGGAGGATGGGCCTGCAAATTCTGTAGGTTTTGGAGAGCAGCTATCAGCAGATTAATTTGGCAGTTCTGCTCGAGCATTTGTAGATTCTGGTTTAGGAGCGCCTCATGGATATCAAAAGGCAGCATCTCCCCCTGACCAAAAGAAGAAGGGATCTTGGGATCTTGATTCTGCGGTTGACCCATAGAATCAAATGTAGAAAATGCAGAGAATTCAGATGAGAAAATTAGTTGCTTCAGCACAATTGGCCTGGGTTGACCTATAAAAGGAGATACGAGAGGCAGTTTCAGAGATCACCTCCCGTGCATAAAATGCAAAAAAGGTGCAAATGCACACTCACACCACTACGAGAAACAACAACACGCAAAACCCGTAAACAGCATGAAAAGCGAGTTTTTCGTGTATTCCTAGGATCTTCTTTTCAAAGGAAAAGAAGATCCTAGCAATATGCGAAAATTATAGTGACACAAACAAATAGTATGTCAATCCAAAATACGTGTCCTAGATGTGTCTACGTAGGTGCATATCCTTAAACTCAAAGGTCTAAGGTCTAGGATCAAGACCTCTCACTACTGGCTCCCCAGGGCTCTAGTAGTGAGACAGACTTGTTGATTGTTTACGTGAAATCGTCGATGTTTAAGAAATGCGTCGTAGTATAGTCAAGAAATCTCAATAAACACTTAAATTTATAATCTCGAGAAAGCACGAGGTCGTTCACTGGGAGCAATAATGGCAATTCAATCTCACAGATCACAATTCTAAGCACAAATATGAGCAGTTATAATAAAAATTCCATGCAAGAATGATGTATACATGAGAATCAGTAGCAATAGTACAAAAATAATGGGGTAAAAAGGTGATTTAAATCATCAATTACCTCTTTACAATTATCTCAAATAAGGGCACAGTACTATCAACCAAATAATCCACATAATATAAGTAAGCATAGGGCCACAGTGCACAATGTCTGAAGGATCAAACATCGATTTCTCAAGGCAGATGACTTAAATGTCACCCTGCTACAGTGTTTAAGCTCTTTTCTTCTTCCTTCTTCTTCTTATCTTTAGTTTTCTTCTTTCTCTCACGCATAAGGGGCTCCTTAAGTTTCTCAGCGGCTAAGTGTTGGGTCTTCTCTTTGAAGAGCAAAACACCCCCCCCACCTCCTCTCTTTCTCCTCTTTTCGAGTAATCAGGCATGTAATCGGGTATTTGGGGATCCAGTTGACCAGACTTACGGGCGTGGGGTCACAAGCGAGAAGTACGTTAGGGGGTATATGATTATGCAGGTGAGGGTGCGCTGAGCGCATGAAGGGGACCCGACCCCCTAGCAACGAAGTACGCGGTTCATATAAAAACTTATCGTTGTTATAGTATGTGTCACAAATACAAACTGTTTTCACATCCATTTTATTTAATTTACATAATTTTTACTGGTTTATTCTAGGTCGTTCATTGGAAGGCAGTTATTGATATACATCTCTCTAAGTCCAATACTACTCTTTAATTCCAAAAAGATCAATTTTATGAGCAAATGAATGAATCAATAGCTTAATTATAAATAAAAAGAATCTATTAACATGCTTGCAAAAACCTAATTACAAACAATCATCAAACACTACATAAATATACTCTATACTATCTATTTATAAGTTATATTACTAGTACTTATATACATATATAAAAATAAGTAATAATACATACTATACTAACTTAACTTAACATACTAACATATATAGTAACATATATAAGAGCTACAACGACAAATGCAAACATCGCTAAACCCCAGAAAAACTATGTACAGACTCTAATGTAGAAACTAGGGTCTATAGGGGTCTATAGCGACACTCATTTCACCTATAGTGATGGTTTATTCTGTCAGTAAAGCTACATAGTTATTTATATACAAATATAGCTCAAACACTTCTATACAACTTATGTATACTATACTTATACTTATTATTTACGTTATACATATTTACATTTATATATATATTTACACTATACATTATATGAATACTTCTTTATTCTCTTCTATTCTCTTTTATCTTTCTCCTTCTTTACGTCTTCCATACCTAGCTTCTTCTGTGTTCTTCCTCTAAACTCTTACGACACTTGGCCAATTTTCTCTGTTCACTCTCTTCTCTTCTCTTCTCCCTTTCAGTTTTGACACTTAGCCGCATTTCATCTCCTCTCTTAATCACTACGGCCCTCAATAATCCAAAAATTAGTGTTTAATTAGCGGGTAGCACCATTCGAGGGATACACAGCACCCGAGGACCGGATGGGACCATACCTCTACTTAGTGCCGCCCTAATTCTTAATTAGGCTGGTTAATCACATTTTAAGCTCACATTTGGGATTAAACAAGCCCTAGCACAGTACTCGACCCCTGACCCACACAGTGTCACAATATGCTCAATAATCGAGTCATAAGTAATGGGTATGTTCAGTTGTGCGCCGAGTGCATGACGACTGAACATCCCACTTAACCTTTTTAATTTATAGCACATAGCGTAGCCTGTGGCTTACAATGTGGCACTATGTGTGTGCCAATTTCGCGTTGGAAATCCAGTGCCTTGTGTTGGTTACACAATTTTGGCCCTCAATTCGAGGGCCATATTTTATTATAAAATAAAATTAAATTATATGATAATAAAGTATTTACATAATACTATACAATTGTACAATTAAGAATTTTAATTATATTTATTATATAAATAAATTTGATAAAGTATACAGTTTATAGACACTTAATTTTAGGTTTTATTCCTTAATTGAGTATAAATTAGTTAATATATGGTCTAATTAACCTTATACAGAGTTAGTATATATATTAAAGTATTTAATACAGTTTTTTATTATATTTTACAAGTTTTATTTCTATTTTATTTACATTTGATTAGTTTATTTTGGACTTTTTTGTTTATAAATTAAGTTTAAATAGTATTTACATTATAAATATACTTAAATTAGGTTAATTTACTTAAAATTCATTAGTATAGATGTACAGTATAAGTTAACTTAATTTTAACTTAAATTACTAATTTATTTTAATTTAACTTAATAACTTAACTAGTAACTTAATAATTTACTTATTTATTCTACATATATAATTAAATTATGGTACAGGGTTAAATATGTTTATAATATATACATAAATATGTATTTACAGTATCGTAACTAAATAAGCTTATTTTTAGAGTTTATTAATTTATATAGCTTATTAGTACATATAAATTAGTTTAATTAATAAATAGTTATATAATTAAGATATATACAGTATAATATAACTTAAATACTTAGTTTACATACTACAATATATACATAAATTATTTATACCTTATATATGTATAATTTTCACTATAAATATATATATCTACTCACTAGATAGCTTATATTTACAGTTATATACATAGTATGCAATGGATTTTTGGTATTTTTGGGGTTTTTTCACTTTTTATGATTTTTAAGTCTTTTATGGAGGTAAGAGATGAGATGTAAAGAAATAGATGAGGAAAAGAGAGTGTTTTTGGTATTTTTATGTTTAGTTTCTTTTATTAAGTTCCATGGTATACAGAACCATCGACTGGTATGTTCTACCAAGTCGGGGGTTCAGAGTACAATGAAACTTGGTATATACTTAGAAAAATACCTAATCTTCACCAAGATAGGTTTATTTTATTTTTAGAATTTTTATATGACTTTTATTTAATTCCAAAGTGAACACATTCTAAGCCTTACAAAGGATTTTCTAACTGGGTTCTAAGGCTAAGAATGGAACTTAAGTGGGTTGAGAGGCAGACTGCCGCAACAGTCTCAACACAATATATAGAAAAGATATAAACATTTAAGCACGCAATTCCACATGGATTTCATTTAATCAAACTTAATGGACAGTTAGGCATTAAGACAACTAGCTCACAAAGAATTCTAACATGATTACAAGCACTCAAATGATGTTTAAAGATACAATAAAATTACATGAAAGCTTGTTTACAACTCAATACCCATATGCTACATATCAACCAATTATCAAATTTAATCTACACTATTGTCCACTGATTTTTCTACTACTACAGTAGCAATAGATAAATAGCAGTAGGAAATGCAGCAGCAAAGCAGCCGCTAAACTCTCAGCAAACTGCACATCCAGCAATCACTAACACAAATAGCAGCAGTAGCTTCTGAACACAATCACTGCAGCAGACCAACTTCCTCTTCAGACGGCTTAACTGCTGCTGCAGTTAACCCATCTGGAAGAAAACTAAGTTTGTAGTAGTAAAGAACCTAAACTCAGCTACCTATCTCCTAATTCGGTCACTTATACCCCTGATCAGATTCAATAGAACCTAAACAAGAATACAAAATAACTGATTTAGGAATTACTTAGCTGGGTTTAGTTTGAATGTAGCTGCAATTGCAGCAATTTACTATGACTCTAGGATTTACAAACATAAAATAGAAATTCTATAAACACCATCTGACAAGGGTTTAAATTCATAAATCACAGAAAAACCACTTGGGAATGCAACTTAAAATCAAGATCCCTTGTCGATAAAATCTCATCAAATTAGATCAGGAAAACTACTGATCTAACTCCTTCTAATGCTATAGACAGCATGTAGCAAGGGTTAGAATCAACACAGTAAATCCAAAAAAAACTTGAATCCCAGGACTCTGAAACCTTAAGGAATATTGAGAATTCCTTGGGTTAAGAATCAAAACTGCACTTTAAAATCAACTAATGAATACAAGGTAGAGTTTCAAATCAAAAAAGTTGATTTTCATTGGCTCAACCATGCATTAAAAGCATTCAAATCCTCACATGAATTCAAATCAGGTTATGGCTCATCTGAGTTGGATTCTGATGTCAGAATTCATCTCAGATTCCCAGCCAAACCGTTAATCAAACAAGAGTGTCTCAATTTGCTCGATTAGAAACCATTCAAAGCTCAGATGATCAAAAATCTTGTAATCTGAAATCCAAGAAAATCGAGCAAACTGATTCTATGTAAAGCTCAGATCAGGGGCTTTTGTGAACTAAGTTGCATGAATGAGAAGCCCCTAAAATGGTTTTTGATGCTAATTTTAGATCTGAGGTTGGAAACCACTCAGATCTGAAATTAGATCTAATGAATTGGTGAATTGCAGAATACAATTGATGGAATTAGAAGTGTGTCAAGGAAAAATCATGAACAGTGATTGGGGAAATCTTCCCCTCTGATTTAGAATGATCAGAGGAGGTGAGGGGTGGGTTTTAATCTAAATCTACTAATGCTAAACTAACAAGCACAGCAAATCAGGATTACTTCTAACTCTAATCATACTGCTAATCTATATAACTAATGCTACAACTAAACTACAACACAGTAAATCTACTCTAACAGGAAGAATGGGGCCTATGGGTCCTTAGCCGGCGGCTAAGGAGGAACAATGGAGGGGGAAGAGGGCTCCAATGGAGGGAAAACTCGCTAGTGGAGTTCAGGGTTGTCCTCAGGCGTACGTCATCCCTAGCGACGAGGAGAGTCGGAGAGAAATTGGAGTATTCACAGCCGGAGGCTGTGAAAACTAAGGATTGGTGGGGAGAGGTGGCTGGAGTGGACGAATGGCCGCTAAGAATGTAGGAGGGAGAGATCCTTTGCGTCTGCGACCAAGGAGGTGCTTAAGTAGGGATTTCAGTGAATCGAGGCACCACATGGGTGAAAATAGGCGTAGGTGGCAAGGGCGGCGAGGATGAGAGGAGAGAGTGCACGTAGCTACCAAAACAAAAACTAACTGTTGGATGGGATCTAAGGGTAGTGGTGACCACACGCGCCAAATCGCGCGAAGGTTCGAATCAAGGAGAGCCATAGATCAATCCAGAAGAGAGATCAACGGTCCAGATGGCCCGTGTTCTTCGCGTGCTACAGTGCATGCATGGGCTGCAACTGGTGCTGGAAATGTATTAGAGAAATTGCAGGGGTACACTTTTGCGAAGGGGTATAAAAATTGTAGGCAGGCCCATATGTGATAGAGAATAGTTACAGAGTGGTCCTTTAGGGCTTACAAAGAGGCCCTGTGGGTTACAAATAGGTCCTAGGGTGTTTTCTAATGAATGGAATGTAATTCATAAAGACCTAAATGTAAATCTTTGATTTAAAGGCCTTAATGATGTCTAAATGCTTTCAAGTTTTTATATAAGCTTAATTGAACTTTTAAGAAGTTAATTATACTTTTGATTTGAACTTTTAAACTCATTTGTGTGTTCAATTTACACTTGGATCGCCATTTGCCCTTTTTCACAAGAATATCTCGTTTAATGACCTGATTATGTAATTTTAACACAGAATTAATGTTTTAGGTCTTTTTCTTTGATTCCCACACTTAACCCTTCTATGTGTTAATTTGACATTGTTTAACCTAGTTTCTATCTTAACTTTAGCTATTTAGCTATGATGGGTAGCCACTCATCATACCCCCATGCTTAGGTTTTGCTAGTCCCTTAGCAAACAATTCATTAAAGTGCTTAACAATTTAAGTATCATCAAGGTAAGTGTGATAAGATATCTTTATTTCTTTCTTTTTCTCAAAGAGTTATGTGTTTAAGGATGATCTTTAAGCTGAAAGATTTTATGATAAACAAATTGTGTTTATGTCTGGACATTGTGAGAACCTTATTGCTTAGGACGACTAACCATAACTCAAGATTGATATGACATAGACCATCTCTCGACTAACAAGGACTCTTGATATTTAAACCTTTCAGTTGAATTCCAGGGCTCAGGAGGTTTTACAGAAACTCAGAATGCTAAGAAGTTATGGCTGTGCTTTGTGATAAGTCAGGACTAACCAGGTTAATTTTAAAACTCAATCCCAGGGTTTCACTTCTTTTAAGTCCAAGTTGGTCCTACCTTCAGCTCATGTTTTCAGATTGACTCTCAAGAAACGAGGAGTACTCAGGCTCAACTCATATTATGTTTGTGGCTCAAAGAATTTTTTTGGTGGAAGAACAGGGTATTTGTACTGAACCCTGAAAACATTTTTGGTGGATTTTTTGTATTTAAGAGAGCTTGGAGAACATACTTGACGTATTCTAAAGAACTTTTCTTTTTGAATTTTTTTTTTCTGTCAGTATGTCTCCGACAACTTTATTTGGTAGAGCGCACCTTATTTGGTGGGTGAGTTCTTTGGTGGAGAGAGCTTCTCCTAGACACAAGACTAAAGACTAGGATAAAGAGTCTACCTGCACGCACAGGTAAGGACTCCACCTTCCATAAAGAACACTAGAGTTGAATTTCAAATTTACAAGGTCTTTCCCGACACTGTGTTGTGTAAGCTAAGGTTACTTAGACTCCTAAGTCAAAGCAAACCAGCGAATCCTATACTGGTGACTCAGATACAAGAATACGTCTTAAAGTTAGGAGAGATTGTGATTTATCTTGTCAAAGCTTAAAGTGTATTAAGTCAAAGCTTGAACGAGTCAAGCTACAGTGGCCTAGAAAGTCAAACCAGCAAAGGTTGAATGTCCATAAACACTTATTTTATTTTTGTTTTCAACTAGAAGATCATAGTTAAACACTTATCTTTTCTCTCCTTAAGATGGAGTTCTCCCTCAACAATAAAGTTCAAGCCCCTTATTGTATTTTTGGAGTTTTTGTGTTTTGTAATTTTTTTGTATTTTTGTCTTTGTAATAATTCTTTTCCCAAAATTTTTCAATTTTTTTGTATTTTTTATAATACTATTCTATATATACTATAGGTGTGTCTACAATTGCATTTTAGTAAATGATTCACCATTTACACCCCTCATGCTTAAATGATGCATTGTCTCATTGAATGATTAGGGTGGACGCAAATGCATGCTCTGCTTTTCATTATCCTAGACTGAGTGACGAAAGGAAGTTGGAATGATGAGATAAAAATCTCTGTGCAGACGATTTCAAGTCTGATACAAGATCAAAGTGGAAAGTCTGGCTAGGAAGTGAAATGCATGACAAATGTGACAATGAAATGTATGCTTAAAATGCAAAGGTAGACACCTAATGCAAGAAAGGTGACAATAAGGAAGGTGAAAACAACTATATACAAGGATAGGTTTTTGCTAAGTTTAATGCCTTCAGCTAAGCGTAAACCTAGTAGGTAATTCGAAATGTAGGAGTGAAATGGTAGAATTGACAAGTTTAAGGTCATGTGGCTCAATAAGGGTTTCAATCTTTGTCCATTGACAGTGAAAGGTTCAAATTTATTAATCTCAATTATCTAAAGAGCTCCATTAACAATAAAAATCAAAATCAAATACTTGGTACAAGGTCAAAGTAGAAAGTGGGTGTCAAATCAAAGATACTTGGGTCAAGGTCCAAGTAGATAGGATCATCAGAACTACTCAGCTCAAGGTCTAAGTAAATAGAAATAGAGTATATCCAGAAAGAATCAACAGCTCCCACCTCTTCAATCAATTAATGCAGAGTCAAGATGAAGAGGATGAATATTGGTTGGGTAGAAGAGGTGGTTGCTGATTTGAGCAAGGTGTGGATGGATCAGAATCATGCAAGGCTTGTGAAATGACATGTGCGTGGCCTTGGAGAGGTCTAGGTTGGATATACCTCTGGGCAGGTATGTTCCTTAGATTGGGTTCTGCTTGAGATGGGAATGAATGTGGTTGATGGGATTCCGTCAAGTGCGATAGCTAGGCTCTCATCTCAGCTAATGCCATATCCTGTCTCTGCTACATAGCAATGTTCTGTTGTTGCATATCAGCAAAAGCTTTCATGATGGACCCCAACTGGTCATCTCGTGTAGGCCCAGGTTGAGAGTGTTGGGTGGGCCTGGGTTGGGGTTGCTGGTAGGCACGTGGTGGATATCCTTGTGTTTGTGGAGGTGGTGCTCGGATCGGGTTGTGTTGTGGTGGTGCATAAGGTTGTTGAAATGGTGGTCTTTGTGAATTTCCCGACCATGAGAAATTTGGATGATTACGCCATCTAGGGTTATAGGTCTGTGCAAACGGGTCATTGTGAATGGCGTGGAGCTCCTCTAAAGCTCTAGAAGGTGCAAGGAAGTCAATGTAAGGAGGAACAAAGGTTCTTCCAATCGGTAAAGGATATGGAAATGAATAGTTCGATAGTGCAGGTTGTGTCACAGAAAGGTTATTCACAGTTTCCCTCCCTATGGGAAACTGGGAAGAAGTGTTCTGTGCAGGTGACTAAGAAGAAGATGATGAAGGTTTAGAGAGACATTTCCATACTTCATCTACTTTCTTCTCGATTAAGCCCACCTTATCCAGCTGACTAGCCACTATCTCTAAATCTCTGCTGCTGGATTGGGCTTCGTGTACCCCTGAATGTGAGTGGGAATGTGAGGACTTTCTATTAAACACGCTCATCGAAGCATTGTTAATAGAGTTTTCAGCCATGCCTTCAAAGAGCTCAAAGGCTGAGTCCTCATCCCGACACAGGAAATTGCCGCCACAAGAGGCATCAACAAAATTCCTTGTGTCATCATGGAACCCATGATAGAAGATCTGGACCTGTTGCCAGCGTTGGACACCATGGTGGGGACACTTTCTAAGAAGCTTGTGGAATCTCTCCCAAGCCTCGTGCATCTGTTCTCCTGAATTCTGGGTAAATGTGGTGATAGCACGCCTTAAAGCATTGGTGCGGCCTATAGGAAAGTACTTCTTTTGGAACTCATGTTCCAAAGAAGCCCACGTGTCTCTTGGTGTAGACCGTGTAAGTGTTTTGAACCAAAAGGCAGCTTTATCCTTTAATGAAAAGGAGAACATTTTCATTAAAAGCGTGTGTTGATCATGGCCTTGCAGACCCAAGGTTTGGACAAGATTTTTCAGCTCCTCTAAATGCTGAAAAGAGTCCTCAGAAGCAAGTCCATGGAAGTAAGGAATAAGTGCTATGATGTTTGGCTTCAGTTCAGCAGCATGACCCCCATCGGGATATCGTACCATAAGCATAGGTTGGGCAACTGCGGGATTATAGTAATCCCATAGTTGGCGTCTACAAGGTTGAGGTGGTGCCTGAGGGTTTCTAGGTTGAGGTTGTGGTTGGGGGTTAGCTAGTAGATTAACAGCTTGTGCAAGCTGTTGCAACTGTTGAGTAAGGGTATTCATCTGTAGTTGTGTTTCAAACAGGTGTTGAAGATGAGGCATAGGTCCTCTCTTCGGTGGTGGGTTAGGGAAATTAGGATGTGGATGTTGGAACCTATGGGTTGGTGGTGGTGGTGGTGGTGGAGGATGTGCAATAAGATGTGGAGGAAGTTCTTCGAAATCCTCGAATTATGCAGAATCATGATCATCCTCATGATGTGTGGAGTAGTGGATAGTAGTTTGAGGTTTGAGAGGTACAGGATTGGATGTGGAAGGCATAGAGGTGGAAGTAGTGGCTTGGGCATCAACACCCAAGGGGAGTACAAGCTTGGGGTTCTAGGATCTCCTACCTTCCATTGAGTCGATTTTTGAAAGCGAATTTTAAGAAATCAATCACAACTCAATGGAAAGGACAAATCAAGCTCAATCTCACAAAAATCAGAAATCCCAAATCAATCTCAACAACAGACCAATCAGCAAATAAGCGAGAAGAATCGATTTTTTTTCCTAGAGGCTACTATGCAAAATATAATAGTACGCAGAAAACTATTTCAAACAATTGTATGCGTCCTTAAGATAGACCTAGCGAAGTGCATACCTCTAAAATCCACTGGGAGTCTGGATTAGACTGGCATGCGAATCTGGATCATGTGGGTGCTGAAGGAGATGAGGTAGAAACTCGTGTAAGTGGATCTTATGTGATCGTGTTGTGTACACGATAGCAATCAACACAATGGTAGTGAAAAACCTCAATCAGGGTTTCAATCAATTTTTATGTCTCTTTTTGATTTGATTCAAATGATTAAGATGTTTATTCTATGCTATTCGTCTCACTTTTTAATCCTTTCAATCAATGATGGTTTTTAAGTCAAATGCAAAGATGGAAAGAGTTTGAGAAAGGTAAGAAAATGCGTACCTTACTCCAGCAATTTTACAATTATGCAATTGACTTTGAATTAAAATCTAGCATGAATTGTGCAACCTAAAGATGGATGCCTAATGATATGCTGCTGCTAGATAAAGATGAGATCTTTCTGGATTTTTGATTTTATAATTTTTTTTTAATTTTTGAAACAATGCAACAAACAAAAACAAAAGAAATAAATCGATACGAAAAACCACGAACAGAAAAATCATGTCGATGAGAGATGAGTTAGAGAGATAAAAGAGAAAGAGTCCACAATTATTACAGAATGGTGTGTGGGAACAAGTTCTCAGAACTTTATGCCTAACAAACAGTCTTAAGTAATGTACCTAAATCTAAACTATACTACTAATACTACTACTAATACTACAGCTCCTCTGAGGGAAAACTCCGCTAGGATGTCGGGTCAGAAGCGCAGCGGGTCCGTCAGGAAGATGACCTCCACCTGGAAGATGACGCTACTCCTCCTACTCCTCAAGTGCTGTGAAATTAACAATTGATTAGTAAAAGAAGGAAAGAATGTATATACAACAAAGAATTAATAAAAGAATGATTATGTACTAAAAATGAATATGAATGAACAAAAACAAAAATTATATACAAATGAAGAACTAAAGAGTAATTTTGGCGTATAGAGAGTTGCCTCCCCAGCAACGACGCCAAACATATGGCAGTGAAGTGCACGGTTTGTATAAAAAATTGTCGTTGTTGTACTATGTGTCACAAATACAAATCGTTTTCGCATTCATTTTATTTAATTTACATAATTTTTACTGGTTTATTCCAGGTCGTTCACTGGGAGGCAGTTATTGATATACATCACTCTCTAAGTCCAATACTACTCTTTAATTCCAAAAAGATCAATTTTATGTGAAAATGAATGAATCAATAGCTTAATTATAAACAAAAAGAATCTATTAACATGCTTGCAAAAACCTAATTACAAACAAGCATCAAACACTACATAAATATACTCTATACTATCCATTTATAAGTTATATTACTGGTACTTATATACAGATATAAAAATAAGTAATAATACATACTATACTAACTTAACATACTAACATATATAGTAACATATATAAGAGCTACAACGACAAATGCAAACGTCGCTAAACCCCAGAAAAACTATGTACAGACTCTAAAGTAGAAACTAGGGTCTATAGCGACACTCATTTCACCTATAGTGAAGGTTTATTTTGTCAGTAAAGCTACATAGTAATTTATATACAAATATAACTCAAACACTTCTATACAACTTATGTATACTATACATATACTTATTATTTATGTTATACTTATTTACATTTATATATATAATATATTTACACTATACATTATACGAATACTTCTTTATTCTCTTCTATTCTCTTTTATCTTTCTCCTTCTTTACGTTTTCCAAACTTAGCTTCTTCTGTGTTCTTCCTCATAACTCTTACGACACTTAGCCAATTTTCTCTGTTCACTCTCTTCTCTTCTCTTCTCCCTTTCAGTTCTGACACTTAGCTGCATTTCATCTCCTCTCTTAATCACTACGACCCTCAATAATCCAAAAATTAGTGTTTAATTAGCGGGCAACACCGTTCGAGGGATACACAGCACCCAAGGATCGGATGGGACCAGACCTCTACTTAGTGCCACCCTAATTCTTAATTAGGACGGTTAATCACGTTTTAAGCTCACATTTGGGCTTCAACAAGCCCTAGCACATTACTCGGCCCCCAGCCCAAACAGTGTCACAATATGCTCAATAATCGGGTTAGAAGTAATGGGTATGTTCGGTTGTGCGCCGAGCGCATGATGACTAAACATCCCACTTAACTTTTTCAATTTATAGCACATTACGTGGCCCGTGGCTTACGTTGTGGCAATACGTGTGTGCCAATTCCGCGCTAGAAATCCAGCGCCCTGTGTTGGTTTCACGTTTTTGGTCCTCAATTCGAGGGTCATATTTTATTATAAAATAAAATTAAATTATATGATAATAAAGTATTTACATAGTACTATACAATTGTACTGTTAATTTATAAATTTAATTATATTTACTATATAAATAAATTAGATAAAGTATACATTTTATACATACTTAATTTTAGGTTTTATTCCTTAATTGCGTATAAATTATTTAATATATGGTCTAATTAACCTTATACAGAGTTAGTATATATATTAACGTATTTAATAAATTTTTTTATTGTATTTTACAAGTTTTATTTCTATTTTATTTACATTTGATTAGTTTATTTTGGACTTTTTTGTTTATAAATTAAGTTTAAATAGTATTTACATTATAAATATACTTAAATTAGGTTAATTTACTTAAAATACATTAGTATAGATGTACAGTATAAGTTAACTTAATTTTAACTTAAATTACTAATTTATTTTAATTTAACTTAATAACTTAACTAGTAACTTAATAATTTACTTATTTATTCTACATATATAATTAAATTATGGTACAAGGTTAAATATGTTTATAATATATACATAAATATGTATTTACAGTATCGTAACTAAATAAGCTTATTTTTAGAGTTTAATAATTTATATAGCTTATTAGTACATATAAATTAGTTTAATTAATAAATAGTTATATAATTAAGATATATACAGTTTAATCTAACTTAAATACTTAGTTTACATACTACAGTATATACATAAATTATTTATACCTTATATATGTATAATTTACACTATAGATATATATATCTACTCACTAGATAGCTTATATTTACACTTATATACATAGTATGTAATGGATTTTTGGTATTTTTGGGGTTTTTTCACTTTTTATGATTTTAAGTCTTTTATGGAGGTAAGAGATGAGATGTAAAGAAATAGATGAGGAAAAGAGAGTGTTTTTGATATTTTTATGTTTAGTTTCTTTTATTAAGTTCCATGATATACAGAACAATCGACTGGTTTGTTCTACCAAGTCAGGAGTTCAGAGTACAATGAAACTTGGTATATACTTAGAAAAATACCTGATCTTCACCAAGACAAGTTTATTTTATTTTTTTAGAATGGAACTTAAGTGGGTTGAGAAGTAGCAGATTGCCTCAACAGTCTCAACACAATATATAGAAAAGATATAAACATTTAAGCACGCAATTCCACATGGATTTCATTTAATCAAACTTAATGGATAGTTAGGCATTAAGACAACTAGCTCACAAAGAATTCTAACAGGATTACAAGCATTCAAATGATGTTTAAAGATACATTAAAATTACATGAAAGCTTGTTTACAACTCAATACCCATATGCTACATATCAGCCAATTATAGAATTTAATCTACACCTACTGTCCACTGATTTCTCTACTACTGCAGTAGTAACAGATAACTAGCAGTAGGAAATGCAGCGGTGAACCAGCCGCTGAACTCTTAGCAAACTGCACATCCAGCAATCACTAACACAGACAGCAGAAGTAGCTGCTGAACACAATCACTGTAGCAGACCAAATTCCTTTTCAGACGGCTTAATTGCTGTTGCAGTTAACCCATCTGGAAGAAAACTAAGTTTGCAGCAGTAAAGAACCTAAACTCAGCTACTTATCTCCTAATTCAGTCACTTATACCCCAGATCAGATTCAACAGAACCTAATCAACAATACAAAATAACTGATTTAGGAATGACTTAGTTGGGTTTAGTGGGAATGTAGCTGCAATTGCAGCAATTTACTATGACTCTAGGATTTACAAACATAAAATAGAAATTCTATAAACACCATCTGACAAGGGTTTAAATTCATAAATTACAGAAAAACCACTCGGGAATGCAACTTAAAATCAAGATCCTTTGTCGATAAAATCTCATCAAATTAGATCAGAAAAACTACTAATCTAACTCCTTCTAATGTTATAGACAGCATGTAGCAAGGGTTAGAACCAACGCAGTAAATCCAAAAAAAACTTGAATCCCAGGACTCTAAACCTTAAGGAATATTTAGAATTCCTTGGGTTAAGAATCAGAACTGCACTTTAAAATCAACTAATGAATACAAGGTAGAGTTTCAAATCAACAAAGTTGATTTTCATTGGCTCAACCATGCAATAAAAGCATTCAAATCCTCACAAGAACTCAGATCAAATTATGGCTCATCTAAGATGGATTCTAATGTCAGAATTCATCTCAGATTCCCAGCCAAACTGTGAATCAAACAAGTGTGTCTTAGTTTGCTCGATTAGAAACCATTCAAAACTCAGATGATCAAAAATCTTATAATCTGAAATCCAAGAAAATTTGGTAAACTAATTCCATTTAAAGCTCATATCAGGGGCTTTTGTGAACTAAGTGGGATGAATGAGAAGCCCCTAAAATGGTTTTTTATGCTAATTTCAGATCTGAGGTTGGAAACCACTCAGATCTGAAATTAGATCTAATGAATGGGTGAATTGAGAAATAAAATAGATGGAACTAGAAGTGATACCAAAACATGTCAAGGAAAAATCATGAACAGTGATTAGGGAAATCTTCCCCTCTGATCTGGAATGATCAGAGGAGGTGAGGGTTGGGTTTTAATCTAAATCTACTCCTAATGCTAAACTAACACGCACAACAAATCAGGATTACTTCTAACTCTAATTATACTGCTAATCTATCTAACTAATGCTACAGCTAAACTACAATACAGTAAATCTACTCTAATAGAAAGAATAGGGCCTATGGGTTCTTAGCCGGCGGCTGAGGAAGAATGGAGGAGGAAGAGGGCTCCAGCGAAGGGAAAACTCGCCAGTGGAGTTCAGGGTCGTCCTCAGGTGTACGTCATCCCTAGCGACGAGGAGAGTCGGAGAGAAATTGGAGTATTCACAACTAGTGGCTGTGAAAACTGAGGATTGGTGGGGAGAGGTGGTAGGAGTGGACGAATGACCACTAAGAATGTAGGAGGGAGCAATCCTTTGCACACGTGACCAAGGAGGTGCTTAAGTAGGGATTTCAGTGAATCAAGGCACCACGTGGGTGAAAAAAGGCGTAGATGGCAAGGGTGGCAAGGATGAGACGAGAGAGTGTGCACGGCTGCTAAAACAAAAACTGACCGTTGGATGGGATCTGAGGGTAGTGGTGACTACACGTGCCGAATCGCACGAAGGTTCAAATCAAGGAGAGCCACAGATCAATCCAAAAGAGAGATCAACGATCCATATGGCCTGTGTTCTTCGCGTGCTACAGTGCACAAGTAGGTTGCAGCAGGCGCTGGAAATGTATTAGAGAAATTGCAGGGATACTCTTCTGCGTTGGGGTATAAAAATTGTGGGCAGGCCCATAAGTGATAGAGAATAGTTACAGAGTGGTCCTTTAGGGCTCACAAAGAGGTCCCTACGGGTTACAAATAGGTCCTAGGGGGTTTTCTATTGAATGGAATGTAATGCATAAAGGACCTAAATGTAAATCTTTGATTTAAAGGCCTTAGTGATGTCCAAATGCCTTCAAGTTTTTATATAAGCTTAATTGAACTTTTAAAAAGTTAATTATACTTTTGATTTGAACTTTTAAACTCGTTTGTGTGTTAAATTTACACTTGGATCACTATTTTCCCTTTTTCACAAGAATATCTCGTTTAATGACTTAATTATGCAATTTTAACACAGAATTAATGTTTTAGGTCTTTTTCTTTGATTCCCACACTTAACCCTTTTTATGTGTTAATTTGACATTGTTTAACCTAGTTTCTAGCTTAACTTTTGCTATTTAGCTATGATGAGTAGCCACTGATCACCCCCGTGTTCTTGGGCGATTGGGCACAAATAAGAATTCAATTTATGTGCCTTAGAGAGCTCTTCAGTCCACGATGTGGGACTAAATTCCCACAATTTCTTCATGCGAGAAGCAGCTGAATTAGCTTCCAATTGCGATCAAAGGGGGCTTGTTCTCTACTAATTGTGAGCCTGGAAGGATGCCTGGAGGGAATCCACGTCGCCTGGAGGTGAGACCTGGAGCTACTGTGCAAGAACACAGCTCCAAGGTCACTTGGAGGAGCTCTGTCAATGGTGGCCGGAGAGTGGACACCTAAAACAATGAAAACGGCCTAAGGGCCACGTCAGAAGTGCTCAGGAGAGTTGCACGAGTGAGGCGAAGGTGGTGGCATGCTGTGAAGGTGGTCGAAGAGGCCTGACGACCTCGCGGAAGGCATATGAAAATACGTCAGTCGGATGAGGCGATAAAGAGAGCTTAGCCTCAAATTTCTTTGAGGCTTTTACTCAGTGAAGTAAAGGGATGCTCACGAACGCAGTGCCGTGCATTTTGGGTGAGTGTAGCGGTGGGAATGCCTCACCGAAGGTACGCCAGCGAGATGGAAGATGGAGTCGGAGTAGGCTCGTCGGTGGTCGAAAGTTGAGTTTTGGAGGAGTGGTGATGATAAGTAGATGATGATGAGTCGAGGGGACTAGATATCGGACGAAGGAGGACGAAGTTGGCATCGGCTGTGATGAGCCAGCATCAGAGAAGGTGAATGCTCCGGGGGAGGGAACGGCCACGATGAAGGGGTTAGGAAGCACCTTGCAGGTATAGCGAGCTACGGAATGAAGAGGGAAGTCGGATCTGACTGCCTATTGTACGTGGCGGCCAGCGAAGAGGCCAGAGATAGAAGGTCGCCGAAGATGACTTGGAGCAAGCTGGAGGTAGGGAAAGAAGAGGAATTGTGGCTCAAAAACTCGCTGAGGAAAGGCAGGCGAGGATGGTCTTATATAGTCCATTGGACGAGCTTCAAAGCTTGAAAACAAGCTTGAAAGCTTTAGAAATCAAGGATTGGGATTCTTTCTTTCAAGGAGTTCACATGGGCTTCCTGGACAGATTTGGGATCTAAATTTAGGTTTAGGTGTTTAGGAATGACCTTAGGAGCATCTGTTCCAATTTTGGAAGGGATTGATCGAGAAATTAGGGAGGTATCCCTGATTGAAGCTCGGTACCTTTCGGTTCACACCTACCATGGCAGCAGGGACCCATTTGAAGATAATGAAGAGAAGTTATGGGCCTTTTTGTAAGGATTTAGAAAGTTGAGGGTATGAATGAGAGAGAAAGAGTCAAACTGGACCAAAATGCAAACTAGGTCGAAATGATCTCTAATTGAGCCCAAATTTTGGTAGAAACCTAATTTGGACTCAAGGAATCTGATGGTGAAGTTGGATTTTGGTTCTGACCAAGTTTGACTGGATAATTTATGCAGAAACCTAAATTAAGGTAACTTCTTGTCTAAGACTTTGTTTTAGGTCAAGATAGGTTCCAATGGTCAAATCAAAGGTACCAAACCTTATAGAATATTTTTCTATGATTTTTAGAAGGTTTAGGTGAATTTTATCCTGACCAAAACCTTAGTTAATTAAGCGTGTCTGAAATTAGGGTTTCAGATGTCCATTAATTCTTAAAATGCACGAAAACCTGTTTCTGTCTACATGGATCCTCTTATTAGACATTAATGACTATTTGACCTTTAATTAACCCCTGGATTTCCCCGTGGTTATTCTATACTTATGAAATGCAGTTAAAATTACAAAAATAACCTTGTGTTCTTCTCTTTTTCTTAAAACAGAATAGTATGCACATATGACCCTCTTATGGTTATGTAGGAGCTTTTATCAATTTTATCAAACCAAATTGGGCTAGTTAGGGCACATGATGGTGTTCCCATCATTGATCTTCGACCAAAGCTCTAAGAGGTGCAAAGAGGGGAGGTAGAAGTAATTGGCTCGTGTAACCCTAGTGATCGCACTGTGTGCGTGATAGCATGCAACAGATGTGTATGATAAAAACACGCATGCACTCTGCAAACAGATACATGTCATGAGTTTTTAAAATTCCTCTTTTTAGTTAATCTTTTACACAAATCATAGAAAGAAGTAAATGTAACCACTTTTTATATCTTTTCAACAAAAAATATGGTCTTGCTTATTAGTCAAAAGACAGGGATCTATGTGGGTTTTTGAGTGTTTCGCACTGATGCGAGATAAAAAATAATCCCAAGTCAGATCAATATTAGTAGGTAAATGTACTCCTAGGAGTGTATGCCTAGTGATATGCTGCTGCTAATCAGAAGAGATGTATTTTTGGTATTTTTTATTTTTTCTAAATTAAATGCAACAAACAACTCTAAACTAAAGACTAAGGAAATACTCACAATGGGTATGTATAATGGAAGCGAAAAATAGAAAACAGAAACCTGCCTTCTTCCTGAGAATACCTGTAAGGATATCCCTGAAAGAAGACAAAAACAAAACAAAAACTAGTTAGAAAGGAATTATTACAAACTAATAATTAAAAATGATAATGGTAAATATAATTTATAGTTACCTCCTCGGCAACGGCGCCATTAAAATGATCGTTCAAATCTCAATTAAGGTTAAAAGTCTTAATTAATTGGTAAGAAATGACTTAGGTTAACTCGAATCATTGTCATTTAGTGTAGTATAGGGTCAAGTTAACCTAACATTTTAGATTTAATTCTTTTTTTAACTGGTTGAGTGTAGGTCGTTCACTGGGAGGCATAATCGTAATTTTAATTCACCATTAGATTGTTTAATTACTAATTACCTAATTAATTACATCAATAATACTTATATGTTAGGCACATGAATAGATACACATAAGTTTGATCAAATAATGTATGCATTATTCCATTAATGAAAGAAAATGTACAAGAAAGATTTACAATGGATACCAAATAGGAATGATTGGTACAATTTTTATAAGAATATAAGGCATAGAGATCAATTACAATGTAAAAAGATGCCTTTTATGTCAATATAAAGTTCAAACTCTTCACAGCTCTCAGCCTTCAATTAGACATTTGTTAAGAATAGTAAACGACTTGAAATTAAAAGTTAGACTTTTGAAGGTTATATTGGACGTCTGATTAAATTCCTTTATTTCTTCCTTTGTTCCTTTTATCTTTTCCTTTGCTTTAGTTTCTCTCTTTCTTAGCTTCATTCAAATCTCTATCTCAGATCCCTCTCTTATTCTCTTTATTTTCTCTTAAGCTCTCTCACATTTTATTCCTTCTCTTCCTTAACTATTCATTTTACTGTGCACTCATTTCCTTCCACACTTAGCCAATTTTTGCATTCAACTTAATCCCATCTCTTCTTCACTTTAACAAAAATTTGTTAATGGGCTGTCAAGCCTCTTTCAGGGATATGCAACACCCCGTAGGGTAGGACCAAACCCTACTCGAGGCCCAACCTAATTTTAATTAGGTGGATTTTAGTCAATTTAAGCCAATGCACAGTCTTGGCCCATCATAGGCCTACACACTTGCTCACCCACACCCAGGCCCACGCACACAGGCACACGCCTGTGCACACACATACACACATGCACGGCACGCACCCAAATTATGGTCAGAATGGTAAGAGATATTTAGGTGCACCCAGCACTGTCAACTAAAGTGTTGGGTGCACAAAATCGTAATATACCAAAGCGAGCGCACATACTTCCCCAATGTGGGACTTTCTTTAGCTGGTCCTCCCTTCGCGCAACTGCGAGGCCAACTGAGCTTCAGATGTTGATTTTGATAAACTCAATGATCTAGATAGAGCATGCAATAGCTCGATGGAAATCTCTTTGCATCCTCTTTTCAATTTTAGCCCCAATTTGGGCTTTGGATCAGATTTGATCCATTGATTTGCAGGATGAACATGGCTGTCTAGCCATGCCCTGGAAAGTGCTCAGAGAGTGAACTCAGGTCTTTTGACCTACAGAAGGTTAATATCTCTCAATTGAGAGAAGTGGAATGCTGCAGATAACATTCTGCAGAGTTTGAGAGAGGTCTTGAGCAGAGTAAGAGCTTCAAAAGCTCCAGAAGCTTGGAAGCTTCGATACTAAAGTTTATAACTCTAATTTTAGAGTTGAATCTACTCAGATGAAAGATTAAAGTATGTAGAAGAGTTCTAAATCAATTTAGAAGCAGCAACATGACAAATTTGGGCTATATTTTAGTTTGAATCTCGGTAGAAACCTAAGAATAGTGTTGGGTTCCTTTTAAAACCCAAACTTTACAGATCATGGAATTTCTCTCAAATCTCATCAAAACACCATCAAGTAAATTTGAATTGATTCGCAATTAAACCAAGAACTCAAATAGCCCACTAAATCAAAATTTAAACCTTCATATCTCTACTTCCAACCTAGAATTGACCTACGGAGGTTTAAAGTAGACTTTAAAGATTAAAGAATTTAAGATCAAATTAAAGATCTTAGTAGATCCAATTTTAGTCAAGGAATTGATTCAGAATCTCAAATTAGGGTTTTGAGCACTCTGGCAGTGCTCTTAGACACTACTGCCTGAACCCAAAGGTGCTGTGTTCGACAGAGAATTCCAAAGATGTGTAGTCCTAAATAAGATTTAGGTTAGGTTTTATGAGATTCTCTCATGCTTCAGGACTTGTTTCCATACTCTAAACCTTAATGGTTGCAGTTCTCCATCTTCGTCGGAGTTGGAGAAGAAGACATCTACTAGAATGATTCAATCATCAAAACCTACATCTAATAGGTGGAATATAATCCTCTCATCAGTATAGAATTATCTGGAGCTTCTCACAGAGTTTCAAAGGCTGGAAAACAAGTTGAGGTCGCCAAAGCTCTTGTGACGGCCATTTGAACATGTTGGAGATGAAATCTCCAAGAAATGGATCAAAAGTGGTCTCAAATGATTCCTGAGGTCTCATAGAACTTCACGAACATCTCAATTAATGCCATTGATAATCAGACATAAGGATTAATCATAATTCAGTAAAAACAAACTTTGAGTTCGCCTGAACTCAAGAACTTCTTTCCCTCTCAATTAAGTGAGGGGAACTACTTAATAAGGTGAGGCGATGATGATTTGAATGTCGATTAGGTGAATAAACTCTTCTGAGTTCACCATTGACAGTGAGCTCAGAGGTTGGAGTGGAATTAGGCATTTCTTGTGTAATGATTTATCTGTCTAATTAAGTACTAGAGTGTGTTCCTGAAGTGGTGAGGACATGATGGAGGACCTCTCGTGAATGTGGAATAGCTCTGGGGTCTCTGCCATAGATAGCAGAGGTCCTCAGTTGTGTGTGAAGTGATTTAAGCGAAATAAGTGATAAATCGTGTAATTTGTGAAATGGAAGTGATCATGATATGGTCAAGGTGATTGATGAGTTTAAAAGACTAAAGGAGGCTCTGGTCAAGTTCAAATGAGCTTGCCAGAGTCAGAGAAGATGTAGTGAAACATCATTAAAATTCGCTAATCTAACTACCTAACTACGCTAATCTAAACTATGCTAAAATCTAGGATTATCTACGAATTACCTGGATGAAGGTGTAACGAGCGCGTGCCCCAGACGTCTGGGAGGTGTGCTAGACGTCTGACCAGACGTCTGGAAACGATCCCAGACGTCTGAAAATCAGTTATTCTGGCATGAGTCTTCGTCTGCACGCCTCAGCGCGCAGGCCCGCGAATATCCGATATTCTCTGCGGCTGCAGACGCTCTGCCGCGTCTCTCCCTCCTCCTCCCGTGGCCTTAAAAGGGCACGCCTCCCCTCCCGTCTCCACCGTCTCCTCCTTCTTCTCCTTCAGCCAGTGAGTGGAGCGTGAGCGCGAGCGCGAAGGCGACAGCGGCGGCCGCAGTGAGCGCGGAGGAGGTGCGGCGTGCGAGAGCGGAGCTCTGCCGTGAGGGCGAGCTCGCCGGAGCGGCTTGGCCGGCCGACGGAGGGCGCAGGGGGCGCGGAACGATGCGGAGAGGGACCTGCTGCAGTCTGAGCAGCAGGCGCGCGAGGTGCGACGCGGGCGGCGTCGCGAGCGGAGGTCGAGTAGCGCCCTGATTCTGGAAAAATTTCCAGAATCAGACGTCTGGGTTGATAGGCAGACGGCGAGGACGACGTCTGGTAGCTCATACAGACGTCTGAAAGGTGTGCATTCCGCTTTCTTCTTCCTTCCTGTCGACTGACCGTACTGAGGGAGGCAGTTGGCTGTGCGCAGGTTCGCTGATTCGCCATCCTTTGCGAATCAGACGTCTGAAAGTTGTACCAGACAGCGGGAGTGACCTCCAGACGTCCGGGGTGACCATCGGACGTCTGGGAGCTAGGACAGACGTCCCCGCAGACTTCTGGACGTCTGGGAAACCACACTGAACAGGTAATTCTCTGATCCACTGTTTAAGACATCTGGAAGAAGTTCCAGACGTCAGATTTTGCACAGTATCGTCTTTTTCAACCCGTTTAGGGCCCGTTCGGGCTCCGTTTTCCGCGATTCGAGTTGCGTTCTTTTCAGAATTAATTCATCTACCCGTCTACAGTAGCTATACACTGTTTTGAGACACTCCTTGTGTTTGATCCTTGTGATAGGACCTCGTTCAGTTGCAGTCTTGAGAGTCGCGGAGGCACGCGGGATTCCCGATCACGCCCCCATTACTCCCGTTGTACCTGGTAGAGTGGCTTAAGTTTATTATTAAAATCTGTTAAAGTATGGAACCATAACTAGAATCTGGGACATTGCATGAATCCTAGGAATGAGAAATGTATGGAATGATAGCTCCTAGGTGATGCATGAATCCTAGGGCTGGAAAACTAGTTGTATGCTAGATCCTAGGATGTGGCATGAACCCTAGGATGGAAAAACTAGTGGAATGTATAATACTGCAGTCTTGGAAAAATGGAAAGGAATATAAAGCTGCCTGTAAATTGAATTAACAGCTGCCTGTTATGAATAAAGAAACATGATTGAGATCATGGATTGTGAGAACGTAAAACTGGAAAGTGAAACATATGATGTTCTGAGATAAAGAGCTGGAACCCTACGGGGAATTAGGAGTGGAACTCCTGGAAAGAAAAAGGAATGGAACTGAGATGTAGTTTGTACTGTCTCTTGGGTACGCAGTACCAAGGGAAGTACCTGTACCTGTTTAGTGCAGAGTGGGGCCAGCCACCCCAAGGACCCGGGGTTAGGATTGGCCGCTCTGTACCGACTTGTTGGCCCTCGTGTACGTAGTACCGAGGAGAGCTACTAGTGTTAGGAGAGTACTAGCTACCCCACGGGCCCCGGGGTTCTTCTAGCCTCCTTCACCGACTTGTTAGGCCCACTAGGGCAAACCAGGGTAGTCAGGCGAGGGTGCGCGGACTGTGGAGGGGCAAGGCCCCGGTTTGGTTACTGTGGAGGGGTTGGACCCCTGTTACTGAGAGGACTCTGCCCTGGTTCCGTGATGTGCTTTGGGCGCACCCGTTAACGGAAACGACTGACCGCGTGCCAGTGCGGGCTAGCTACCTGTGCGTTTATCGTGCGTGCCGTAGTCACCGTTACGTCTGTCAGTGACCTTGGGGTGGTTGACTGAGGGTAGGATCACCACGGGGGACTCTCCCAGCCAGGAGAGCACCACGTGCTACTTCTACTTTTGGAAAAGACTGCAATCAAGATCGTTCCCACGAGGACATTCGAGATCAAGTAAAGGATCTGAGGAATAAATGAAATAGTGAGAAAATTGAAATATGTGAATAAAGGAAGTAATAGAACATAACAGCTACTGTACACTCTACTGTTGCCTTTAGTTAGTTTGACACTCTACTCAGCGTTTTGCTGACGTGTTACACTCGTTACCTTTTTCAGGACCAGGTGTTGAGCAGCCAGGGTCGGCGGCTGCAGAGGACGCTGGGCCGAGTAGGGTCCAGTAGAGTTTACCGCAGTCTTTTGTACCTCTTTTGTTTCTGTTCTAGTGAGTAGTTTTTGTTTCCGCTGTACTTTCTTTACCTGCAGTTCTTGTTATATGATAAATGTTGTTCTACTGTTGTGGTGGTACCTACTGTAGTAGTTTCTTTCCTTACTGCTGTACTTTCTTACTGTTAGTTATATTCATGCTGAATGTGGTTTATTTTACTGTCTTTTGGTTACTTCCTCGTTGGACGACTAGGTCTTGGGATTAGTCGAGTCGGTCCGGTTCTCGTGTCTCGTAGGGACTCGGGAACCGGGTCGTTACAAGATGGTATCAGAGCAAGGTCGTCTCGAGAAGTGAATCAACTGACTGGAAAATAACCAATTCACATGTTTATAGCTAGAGTAGCCACCACAACATATCTCTTGACATGAGCTCTTAGAAGTTTTGTTAGGTACCGTCTGTTTTGATGTTTCCGTTTTGTTTCGCGTCTCCTTGCAGGAGATGCCTCGTCGCGGGACTGGCGAGACTGGCCGCGGGCGCGGCCGAGGGCGAGGTCGGCGAGGTGGACGTGCTGTCGTTGACGTCTCGGTGGACCAGCCACCACTCCCTGGCATCCAGGCCCAGGACCTCGCCAGACTGATATGGGATATTGTACGAGAGGAGCTCCACCCACCGCCCCGAACACCTCCTCCTGGGGTTGCAGAGGGGGAGTCCTCTGTGGGACCACTCGACGGACGCGACGCTGGACACGAGGGAGGGGATGGGCCCCTGCCGCCCCCACCTTCCTCCGACACTTCTGTACACGAGGCACCTTCACCTGGAGGTGCACCAGCACCTCCCCTACAGCGCCACTTCAAGCTTTTCGGACAGTTCCCGAAGCTGAAGCCCCCCTCCTTCAAGGGGGATGAGGACCTGACCGAGGCAGAGGACTGGCTTGAGCAGCTGGAGAAGATCTTCGACACCCTTCGCCCCCCGGTGGAGTGCCGCGTGGCCTTTGCCACGTACCAGCTGGAGAGTGCGGCACACCGGTGGTGGAGGGCGGTCCGGGGATAGGAGAGGGACGAGCCGACGTGGGACCAGTTCGTCACCCTCTTCTGCGAGCAGTACTTTCCCCAGACGTGGCAGGACCAGAGGAGGCGGGAGTTCCACACTCTCCGCCAAGGGACGATGACTGTGAGCACGTACCGCACATGTTTCTTGGAGCTGTCCCGCTTTGTAGCGATAGCGGTAGCCACTGAGGAGGAGCGCCTTTGGAGGTTCACCAAGGGGCTCCGGCCTGCGATCCGGGGGTATGTCAAACCCCTGAAGCTGCCGACGTTTTCAAGGGTGGTAGAGGCAGCTATGACTTACGAGGAGACCAACCCGTCCGCGCGAGAGACCGACGGCGGGCGGATGAGGCCCTTTCAGCCAGACTTCTCACAGGGCCGGCGAGAACGGAGACACGTGGCGTCCGCAGGAGAGCCGTCACGTTGTGCAGGGCCATCAGTGGCCTTTGGGGGCCCTCGACAGGGGCCAGTCGCCAGCACCGGACCCCCGCCTAGCCGACAGCAGGGACTCACTGAGGGCGGGAGTCGGGTTCCCCTCTGCTACCAGTGTGGCCAGCCGAGCCACGTCAGGAGGGACTGCCCATCTAGGGCAGGAGGTCAGCAGATACTTCCCGTGCAGAGCACTGGAGGGCACGCAGGAGGCCGCGGTTCCCAGGCACGAGGAGGAGGACAGCAGTCGCGAGGAGGGTACCGACCAGCACCTACCCGTCCGACGCAGAGTGTGGCTGCTTCATCCGCACCTAGAGCTGAGGGGCGTATCAACGCCCTAACACACAGGGACGCCAGAGCATCGGGATCCATGGTAGCAGGTATGGTTTCAATTTCTGGCAGACTCGTTTACACGCTTTTCGATTTCGGCGCTACGCACTCGTTTGTCGCAGCCAGTTTCGCAGTTAGTTTGGATCAGGATTATACACTGTTAGAGAATCCGTTCGTAATCAGAGGTCTGAGTGGTCAGCTGTTTGTAGCTGAGGAGGTGTACACAGGTTGCGAGGTCAGCGTCGGGGGACATAGCTTGCCAGCTGACCTGATTATGATACAGATGGAGGACTTTGGTGTGATTCTGGGGATGGATTGGCTGTCCGCTTCCACGCCTTGGTAGACTGTTTTGAGAGGAAGATTATCTTCTCCATTCCGGAGTTGCCTTCTTTCGAGTTTCACGGACAGCCAGTGGACGGAGGTTTCAGGTGCATTTCGGCACTTCGGGCGGCGAGGCTTTTGAGCTAGGGGTGTGAGGGCTTCCTAGCCTGTGTGGTGGCAGAGCCCAGCCCTGTGGCAGACTTCCAGAGCATCGCGGTGGTCAGAAAGTACCCCGACGTGTTTCCAGACGAGTTACCAGGACTACCGCCCGAGCGTGAGATCGAGTTTGAGATCTCACTAGTACCAGGGACCAGCCCCATCTCCACCGCGCCATACAGGATGACACCGCTTGAGCTGCGAGAGCTCAAGTCCCAGTTGCAGGACCTTTTGGAGAAAGGTTTCGTGAGGCCCAGTGCGTCTCCCTGGGGAGCCCCGGTACTGTTTGTGAAGAAGGATGGGACCCTACGCCTTTGTGTGGACTACCGACAGCTGAATAGGGTCACCATCAAGAACAGATATCCGCTGCCGAGGATCGACGATTTGTTTGACCAGTTGCGGGGTGCCACAGTGTTTTCCAAGATAGACTTGAGGTCTGGATACCACCAGTTGAGGATCAGGGAGACCGACGTCTCCAAGACAGCTTTCCGCACCGGGTACGGACACTACGAGTTTTTGGTCATGCCGTTTGGGCTGACCAATGCCCCCGCTGCTTTCATGGACCTGATGAACAGGGTGTTTAGACCGTACTTGGATCAGTTCGTGGTGGTTTTCATAGATGATGTGCTCATCTATTCTAGAGATCGGACGCAGCATGGACAGCACTTGCGGATGGTTCTGGACACTCTGAGACGACGCAGGCTGTACGCCAAATATAGCAAGTGCGAGTTCTGGTTGAGGGAGGTGACCTTCTTGGGTCATGTGATCTCTGGTGACGGCCTGGCGGTGGACCCCGCCAAGGTCGAGGCAGTGCTCAGGTGGGAGAGACCGCGTTCAGTCACTGAGATTCGCAGTTTCCTGGGACTGGCAGGTTACTACAGACGGTTCATCAGAGGGTTTCCGTAGATTGCACGTCCTATGACACAGTTGACCCGGAAGGACGTGCCTTTCGCTTGGACAGACGCCTGTGAGGTGTGTTTTCTGGAGCTGAAGGAGAGGTTGACCTCGGCTCCCGTGCTCACCATCCCTGATAGTAGTGGCGGGTTCGTTGTGTACACGGACGCTTCCTTGCAGGGGTTAGGAGGTGTGCTCATGCAGAGGGGTCATGTTGTCGCTTATGCTTCGCGGCAACTGAAGCCCCATGAGCATACCTACCCTACCCACGACCTAGAGTTGGCAGCTGTTGTCTTCGCGCTGAAGACCTGGAGGCACTACTTGTACGGTGAGACCTTCGAGATTTTTACAGATCACAAGAGCCTCAGATATCTTTTTGACCAGAAGGAGCTCAACATGAGACAGAGACGTTGGTTGGAGCTCCTGAAGGACTATGATTGCAGCATCTCCTACCACCCGGGAAAGGCCAATGTGGTGGCTGACGCCTTGAGCCGTAAGGCGCCCGCACGCTTGGCCAGTCTACAGCTACAGAGTTGGAGCCTTTTGGAGGAGGTGGGCAGTTGGCGACCTCTAGAGTTACGAGGATACTGTGGGGCAGTGACGGTGACACGGCAGACCAGGCCAGAGCTGATAGACCGTATCATCACAGGACAGATGGCTGATCCGTACTTGCAGTCTTTGCGCGACAGAGTACTATCAGGGGACCCAGGGGACTTCTCTTTCACAGACCAGGTATTACGCTTGAGGGGACGGTTGTGCGTTCCCAGAGACGAGGAGCTGTTGAGAGAGCTCCTGACTGAGGCACACGATTCTAGATTCACCATACATCCCGGAAACACGAAAATGTACCATGACTTGAGACGCGAGTTTTGGTGGAGAGGGATAAAGCGGGATGTGGGTGAGTTCGTGCAGCAGTGCTTAGTGTGCCAGCAGGTGAAAGCCAAGCATCAGAGGCCTGCAGGGCCGCTTCAGCCGCTTCCAGTGCCAGAGTGGAAGTGGGAGAGCATCACATGGACTTGGTGGTGGGCTTACCTGCTACCCAGTGGGGACACGACACAGTCTGGGTAATAGTGGATAGATTGACGAAGACGGCACGATTCTTGCCGATCCGAGTCACTTTGGGACCAGCACAGTTGGCAGAGGTATATCCGTGATGTGGTGCGACTACACGGAGTTCCGCGGGAGATTGTATCCGACCGGGATACCCGCTTTACGTCCCAGTTTTGGGCTGAGTTTCAGCAGGCCTTGGGGACGAGGTTGAGGTTTAGCACGGCTTACCACCCCCAGACGGACGGACAGTCTGAGTGCATGATACAGACACTTGAGGACCTTTTGCGTGCCTGTGTACTGGACTGGAGGGGCTCTTGGGAGGAGCACCTGCCCCTGGCGGAGTTTGCATACAACAACAGTTATCACTCGAGCATCGGCATGGCTCCCTACGAGGCTCTGTACGGACGGAAGTGTACGGCCCCCTTGAGTTGGGTTGAGGTGGGGACCAAGTGGGGGGTTGGCCCCAGGTTGATCCGGCAGAGTCAGGAGGTAGTTGAGCAGATCCACAGACGACTCCACACTGTCAGGAGCAGACAGAAGAGCTACGCGGATCGTAGACGCAGAGAGGTGCAGTTCGAGGTTGGGGACCACGTCTTCCTTCGTGTTTCGCCCATGAAGGGCTTACAGCGGTTTGGGGTGAGAGGGAAGCTCGCGCCGAGGTTCGTGGGGCCCTTTGAGGTCCTAGAGCGGGTTGGACCCGTTGCTTACAGACTTGCCCTTCCCCCGTAGCTTTCTGGTGTGCACGACGTGTTCCACGTGTCCAACCTCAGGAAGTACGTAGCCGATTCCAGTCACGTACTGAGTCACGAGAGCGTCGAGGTGAGCGACGACCTGACCTACCCCGAGCGGCCAGTGCAGATCCTAGACCGAGCCGTCCGCCGGTTGAGACGAAAGCAAGTACCCCTGGTAAAGGTTTTGTGGAGGAGCCAGCGGTACGAGGAGGCTACCTGGGAGCCTGAGGCGACAATGCGGGAGCAGTACCCGGAGCTTTTCGCGGGTACGTCTTTTCGGACTGGCTTCGGTCCTCTTTGAGTTTGTTATGGTTATTTGGACGTCTTTTCCCGCACCCTTCTTGGCGCAAGTTTCGAGGACGAAACTTCCTTTGAGTTTGTTATATTGTAACGAGCGCGTGCCCCAGACGTCTTTTAAGACGTCTGGGAGGTGTGCCAGACGTCTGACCAGACGTCTGGAAACGATCCCAGACGTCTGAAAATCAGTTATTCTGGCACGAGTCTTCGTCTGCGCGCCTCAGCGCGTAGGCCCGCGAATATCCGATATTCTCTGCGGCTGCAGACGCTCTGCCGTGTCTCTCCCTCCTCCTCGCGTGGCCTTAAAAGGGCACGCCTCCCCTCCCGTCTCCACCGTCTCCTCCTTCTCCTTCAGCCAGTGAGTGGAGCGTGAGTGCGAGTGCGAAGGCGACAGCGGCGGCCGCAGTGAGCGCGGAGGAGGTGCGGCGTGCGAGAGCGGAGCTCTGCCGTGAGGGCGAGCTCGCCGGAGCGGCTTGGCCGGCCGGCGGAGGGCGCAGGAGGCGCGGAACGACGCGGAGAGGGACCTGCTGCAGTCTGAGCAGCAGGTGCGCGAGGTGCGACACGGGCGGCGTCGCGAGCGGAGGCCGAGTAGCGCCCTGATTTTGGAAAAATTTCCAGAATCAGACGTCTGGGTTGATAGGCAGACGGCGAGGACGATGTCTGGTAGCTCATACAGACGTCTGAAAGGTGTGTATTCCGCTTTCTTCTTCCTTCCTGTCGACTGACCGTACTGAGGGAGGCAGTTGGCTGTGTGCAGGTTTGCTGATTCGCCATCCTTTGCGAATCAGACGTCTGGAAGTTGTACCAGACGGCGGGAGTGACCTCCAGACGTCCGGGGTGACCATCGAACGTCTGGGAGCTAGGACAGACGTCTCCGCAGACTTCTGGACGTCTGGGAAACCACACTGAACAGGTAATTCACAGTATCGTCTTTTTCGACCCGTTTAGGGCCCGTTCGGGCTCCGTTTTCCACGATTCGAGTTGCGTTCTTTTCAGAATTAATTCCTCTACCCGTCTACAGTAGCTATACACTATTTTGAGACACTCCTTGTGTTTGATCCTTGTGATAGGACCTCGTTCAGTTGCAGTCTTGAGATCGCGGAGGCACGCGGGATTCCCGATCATGCCCCCATTACTCCCATTGTACCTGGTAGAGTGGCTTAAGTTTATTATTAAAATCTGTTAAAGTATGGAACCATAACTAGAATCTAGGACATTGCATGAATCATAGGAATGAGAAATGTATGGAATGATAGCTCCTAGGTGATGCATGAATCCTAGGGCTGGAAAACTAGTTGTATGCTAGATCCTAGGATGTGGCATGAACCCTAGGATGGAAAAACTAGTGGAATGTATAATACTGCAGTCTTGGAAAAATGGAAAGGAATATAAAGCTGCCTGTTATGAATAAAGAAACATGATTGAGATCATGGATTGTGAGAACGTGAAACTGGAAAGTGAAACATATGATGTTCTGAGATAAAGAGCTGGAACCCTACGGGGAATTAGGAGTGGAACTCCTGGAAAGAAAAAGGAATGGAACTGAGATGTAGTTTGTACTGTCTCTTGGGTACGCAGTACCAAGGGAAGTACCTGTACCTGTTTAGTGCAGAGTGGGGCCAGCCACCCCAGGGACCCGGGGTTAGGATTGGCCGCTCTGTACCGACTTGTTGGCCCTCGTGTACGTAGTACCGAGGAGAGCTACTAGTGTTAGGAGAGTACTAGCTACCCCACGGGCCTCGGGGTTCTGCTAGCCTCCTTCACCGACTTGTTAGGCCCACTAGGGCAAACCAGGGTAGTCTGGCGAGGGTGTGCGGACTGTGGAGGGGCAAGGCCCCGATTTGGTTACTGTGGAGGGGTTGGACCCCTGTTACTGAGAGGACTCTGCCCTGGTTCCGTGCTGTGCTTTGGGCGCACCCGTTAACGGAAACGACTGACCGCGTGCCAGTGCGGGCTAGCTACCTGTGCGTTTATCGCGCGTGCCGTAGTCACCGTTACGTCTGTCAGTGACCTTGGGGTGGTTGACTGAGGGTAGGATCACCACGGGGGACTCTCCCGGCCAGGAGAGCACCACGTGCTACTTCTACTTTTGGAAAAGACTGCAATCAAGATCGTTCCCACGAGGACATTCGAGATCAAGTAAAGGATCTGAGAAATAAATGAAATAGTGAGAAAATTGAAAGATGTGAATAAAGGAAGTAATAGAACATAACAGCTACTGTACACTCTACTGTTGCCTTTAGTTAGTTTGCCACTCTACTCAGCGTTTTGCTGATGTGTTACACTCGTTACCTTTTTCAGGACCAGGTGTTGAGCAGCCAGGGTCGGCGGCTGCAGAGGACGCTGGGCCGAGTAGGGTCCAGTAGAGTTTACCACAGTCTTTTGTACCTCTTTTGTTTCTGTTCTAGTGAGTAGTTTTTGTTTCCGCTGTACTTTCTTTACCTGCAGTTCTTGTTATATGATAAATGTTGTTCTACTGTTGTGGTGGTACCTACTGTAGTAGTTTCTTTCCTTAGTGCTGTACTTTCTTACTGTTAGTTATATTCATGCTGAATGTGGTTTATTTTACTGTCTTTTGGTTACTTCCTCGTTGGACGATTAGGTCTTCGGATTAGTCGAGTCGGTCCGGCTCTCGTGTCTCGTAGGGACTCGGGAACCGGGTCGTTACAGAAGGGGATGAGAAACTCCGTCGATGGTGCCTAATGGAGGAAGAACTCCAATAAGGTCAGATTAGACTCTGGCAAGAAAGGAAGCGGAGTAGAAGGGAAGATGGCGTGCTCCCAAGTTCTGTCACAATTGCGGGAGGGAAGATGGGTTGAGAGTGGTGAACGCCTTCGCCGGAAGTGCTTCAAAAGGGGGTTGAGAGGTCGCCAGAGGATAGCGAATAGCCTATCGTCGGTCTACATTTGGGGAAGAGGGAAGGGAGCCGACATCGTGAATCGGAGGTGTGGATGGGTATTTATAGGTGGTGGTGGAGAGGTAGGGGGAGGAACCTGGATGGTAGAGGGTCTAGATACATCCTAACTCCCCGGCATCGTCTTCGACACCGGTGAGCTTCTTCGCTAGTCCTAAATAGAATTAGGAGGAGATCCGAGCCATCGAATAAGAAGGTGGAGGTAAGCGGAAGGATGGAGACCATGGCGAGGTCGAAATGTTGTCATATGGGCAGTGATCGAGTAATGCGGTGACCGAACTTCCTCAACCATCCAAGGCTGAGGAAGAAGAAGAACACAAAGGAAATGTTCACAGGGGCCTCTTTACAATAAAAACTAAGGACCTAGTTGTAGTAAAAGGACTCAATTGACAAAGAAGCTAAGGACCTAAACGTAAACAGTTAGTTTTTAGGCTTATTTTAATTTATTTCTTTTTCAACATTTTATATATAATTATAAATTACGTGACTATTATATTTATGCCTTGAATTTATGTTTTTTACCCTTTTTAGCTATAATTAATTAAGTGATTAATTTACTTAAGTTAATTAAGTACTTAGGTCTTAAAATTAACTTAGTTTAGATATTAAATAAATAGCTAAGTGGTTATTATTTGAGTCCAATTTATTAATTAAATTATAATTAGGATTAATTGGTATTTAATTTAGGATTTTTAACTTATTTTGAAGGTCCTTATTATTTAATCCCCTATATTATAATTAACCCTGTATTTAGTATATTCTTAGCTAATTAACTAGGGAAACTAGTTAATTAGGGGAATTAAGAGCCATGATAAGTCTCTCATCACTTGCCATACTTCTACTACTGTCTTTCTTGCAACTAGTGATACTGTTGCTTGAAAAAGAGGTTTTCGCTTGATTAAAAAGATAACAATAACAATTATACGTTGTCGTAGTTCGTGTGATGGAAGATCTCTCAATAAAAAATAAATCAATAAAACTAACCACATAGGTTAGGTTGTATCCACAAGGAGTCATGAGCCTAATAAAAACTCAAATATTTCCACATGAAATCATGTTTCAAGATAAATAATTTGCAAGATTATTTCTTTTTTTTACTATTAGTCTCTTATTCAAATCACTCCATTCCCTATATAGAAAGTTGAAGGGTATGCATGCAATTGGCTCGTGATAAAATAAGATAGAAAAATAATGCAATAGTACTCTCAATGGAAAAATTCCAAATCCAACTAATAGCCCATCTACTATGCAAAAACTAGGGAAGCAGTTTGGCGGCTTGTGTGCACACGAGAGGGAGCTGCGATCGGTGACAAGTGTGGCCAGAGTGGTAGAGTCCAATGGCGGTGACAGTGAGGGTCGAGGGGGTCGGAGGTGGCCGGCTATAGGAGAGGTGGTCATCGGGGATGGGCTTGAAGCATGGCTGCACGTAGCCATAGGTGGTCAGTGATGGTGTAGGCGATGGAGGATGGACATCGAGCAATGGCATGGATGCTGTTGGTGATGGAGGATGGGCAGAGATGGTGGTTGTGAGCGGGAGTGATGGTAGAGGTTATAGGTTCTTTGAATGGGTAGCAGAGAAAGGAGAAGAAGAAAACAAAGGAGTGGATGGCATGGGAATGTTGATGTGTGGTAGAGTGGTGATCTGGATGGTGAAAGGGTGATGCATCTCGATGAGTGAGCTTGGGAAATAGAGGGGGCAAGGAAGGTGATAGGAAGGTGGCTGATGGTGTTGGGTTGAGGAGTTGGGTGTGTGGAGTTGGCTAGTGCTCTATGTGAGTGTCGGCGTGTCTACATGACAACGGAGGTGTGCACACTGTTATCGTGCACATCGCGATGTCGATGGAGCATGGAGGTCAAATGATAGTGGAGTAGGACGCCTATGACAGTGTACGCGATGGCCACAGGGAAGGCTTCTTGCACTGTGAATGGTGTGAGGAAGATGATCATCCCCCAAAGGGGGAAGGAAGGGAACCTTTATATTCCACTCCTTCGTAGCACTGCTAAATGACGATCAGAATCTTTGGGATTTTGAATTCCCTTTACTTTAATTAGCCATGACCCAATATGGAAGTTGGGTTGGCATTGCATGAAGAGAGGGTGAGCGAGTCAAGCGGAGGGAGATTTGGTTACAAGAAGATAGAGATGGAGCGGGTCAGGCAGAGGAGGTTGTGTTGTGGGTTCGGGTGTGTGTGTGCTGTATGCATGAGTTTGGAATTGCATGGGAGAAGGGTGCATTGAACTTGGAGATTGGGTTTATAAGGGAGGACAAGGAAGAGTGATTTATTCCTGAAGCAATGAAACATAAAATAATTATTTATATATACAACAGGTTATAAAATGTAATAAAATGCATAAAAATCTAAGTAATGATGAATGCAATTATTTTAAGACCTAACATAGTTATTAACGAACATAAAATGCAAGAATAAAGTTAACTTAGGCGTAACCATAGTCCATTGAAATGGACTCATCATTGTTGCCGTCGTTGTAGCTACTGCCGTTAGTGTGGCAAGTGTCGTAGACCAGAACAATGCGTCATGTTATGGATGGTGATAGTTGATACTGGTTAGTTTTCTTTCCATACATGTTGGATAAAGAGGTTGTGATTGTTGCAGGGTGTGCTCACTTGCGCATATAAATTTCTGTTGTTGCCATGTGAATGTGTAAGGGGTGTCCTCGTGTGAAGGGAAATTTATATATTTTTCCTTATGCTGCTTTGTGTGGTTATATTATGGGATGTACCCACTTTTTATTTGTGGTATGCATGCACAGGTTATTTTTCAAGTATAGGAATTTGGGAAAACACCATAAAATAGGAGAAATTCTATTGGATTTTTGACAAATTTTAGGCCTTAATTAAAAATGAATTTCCTCATTGTACCTTTATAATGGACTACTATAACCCTAACAAACTTGGAAACTAGGACCCTTGTGCCATTGCACTCGTTAATCTACACTCGAACCATCAGGGGATTAGCGGAGTGTGACAATAGCAGTGGTTGATGTAAGGGCGTTGTGTTTTGAACAAGGTGAGCAAGGAATAATCGACTTTGAGTGAAAGGCAATGACCCTAATTGCAGCTATGATCAAGGACCTAAGGGCCTTGGCCAACTAACGGTGGCTTGAAGTTTTATGGAAGAATTCCTAATGGTTCTTCTAGAAAGAGGTAGGAGTCTCCCTTTAGAACCAAAAGGGATTAGTTGAAAGAGTGGGCATATCACATTTTGACTTTAAACTATTGACATATGAGCATGCTCCTTTTTTTTTCAAATGCCTCCAATGGAAATGCCAACATCTAATCTTCGAGACAAGATGTGACAAGAAAGTGAGGCCCAACATCTAATCTTCATTCCATGATCATTGTTTACATCATCTAAGCACCTTAGGAACAAGTTGACACAACAACAGTTTGCATCTACACCGACGGTTACTAATAGGTCAAAATAACCATTGCTGTAGGTATAAAGGGCTATTCCGACGGTCATGCAAGGCATTTTCTTAAGAGGTGTCGCTGTAGGCTATACCGACAGTCAAAATCATTGGTGTTTTACCTACATCTACAGCGATGGTTGCATTTTCAAAGCTGTCCAATTTTGGTGATAGTGACAATAGTGACAATTTTATCTGTTGGTGTAGGGTAAAAATGTTAGTACAACCGTCATCATAGGTAATAACTCCAATTTATTTTTAAGCATAATACGAACATGATTATTTGTTTCTAGATCCGTCAGTGTAGATGTGAAAATTTTCACTCCCTTATCCTATTCAATTTTGGGATCCTGTAATATATTACCTTATCATCAACAATAATGTTTACCTTTATTCAAGTAAGATTAAATAAAATAATACAAGATATAACTCTTTATTGAAATAACAAATTGAATTATTCATAAACCATAGATTCGCATCCAATAGAATAATTTTTTCATATAATTCTTAAAGGAAATTGTGTATCTATAAGCATTATAAATGGCATGAGATACAAGTATCCATCGATCTCACTCGATACACTCTTAAACTGGTAGACAACATTCTAGCCTAAGGTTAGAAAGTACAAGCATCTCCTATCATAGAAGTTGTTCATCGAAATGTAAGCCCCCCTTGGATCTTCCTCCAATTGTTCCAACAGTTCATTGGTTTCTAGGTACCTTAACTATGAGATCGAGTAACTTGCAAAGGTTCTCGATCAACTTAAGGTGATTGATAACACTGCATTCTACAATGTTAACTCTGCCAAAAGGGGATAGTCTTAAAGGTAAAATGCACAGAGGATACATCATAAATAGGAATAGGAGCATCGCATGCATTGCACATCAAGATTGCTTATATGCATTATTGACGGCCATGTGTACAAGTACATGTCAAAACAGGCCTCAGATGACTGATCGGACCACACAGATGAACTCAGAGCGATGAATGGAGTCCAACGGACTCAAAATCAGCTAAATCCAACATCCGGAGCTCCCACAATTGGCCAAAGAAGTTCTGACTGTTGATCTGATGATCAACGATCATAAGCCCACCAAGTGTCAGCATCCCCACACTCCTCAACCGCAGCATAACACCACCGCCTCCACGGCAGGATAAATCTAGGTCGTTGATCATCAATCGGACGACCTCGCCACGCTCCACGCCCGAGGGCCCCGCTTCCTCGTCGCAACCATTCGCCCACACAACGCAGCGGGTCGCACCCCTCTTGTAAAGGCAACGGCTGGCATTCAAAACCCCACGCACTACCTAAATTGATGCTCACGCGGGTGTGGCCGATTAAGGTCGTAGATCTGCGCACAGAGGGCGACGATCGTGCAACGCGATGCTCCCTCAGATGTAGATGACGAACGCGTGCGATGATGCTGCAACAGTGCATGCCCCAGCAACAATCTGCGAGCGCACCCCTCCGTGAGATCTCAACCGTCTGATCTTTGATCGGACGGCCTACAGCGCACATGCACGAATTGCGCGTGAAGAAGAACAACGCGCGCGTGAGACCGTTGGGAAGGAGGCTTCACCGATGCTTTTAGCATAGGTTTAGTGACGTCCCGGACATCGCTAAAGCCCATACTTAAAATGGAAACCTCTTCTCCCTATATAAACCCCTCCCAACCACCCATGTAAAGCATTCAATTCACTTAACAAGTGTTGTAACACCCTCCTAGCCCCCTTTAGCCTCTCTTGTAGTCAAGGGAGTCGACGAGCCACCAACGAAGCCTCCTTCCACTGCCGTGGTCGCCTCGCCTCCTGAAGAAATTCATCATACAACCGACTGAAAGAACCTAGTAGTACGACAACGAATTCGGGTTTTATTTCGTGTTTTAAAATTTTTTTCAGCCTGTTTTCTTCAGTGGGGTTTTCTCTTGGTGAGTGGCCCACAAGGTGACGAAGCTCACCGGCCAAGTGCTAGACTTGATTAAGTCTAGGTTAGCCCATGTGTGATCTCTAAGTTGTAACCCTAAAGATTTACCCTAAGGTTCATGCACTTATAGGGTTTTGTTCTGTTTCAATAGACTACAAAAGTAAAATTCGTTCTCTGACAACAATTGGAATCCAATTAACTTAAAATTTTTCGAGTAGATTCCTTCTTCAACTATCCTTCCAAAGAATATTATTTTGGAATTTTTACTATTTCAATCGAATTTTTAGGGATTTTTGAATGTCAGGGGGTCAAATTTGGAATTTTGACCCCTGGTCGGTTTTTCGCTTTGAAACAGTATCAATTGACCTTCAAAAATTCAGGAAAAGTATGGAACATAAAACCACTGAGATCATCTTTCAAACCCCACCATTTTTACTCAAAACAAATTTTCGAATTGCTCGTAATTGCTTTTTTAAATTTGAAAAATCTTGAATCTGGGTCAGCCTAACCCCCATACACTTCATGAATTTTTAAAAATTGTATACTTAGAATTTTTTCAATAGAATGGTGTTGTTTGAAAGATAATTTGAAAATAAAGGTTTGGCCCAAATTTCAGAATTTTTTGCTCACTAATTTTTCAGTAATCGAATTTTTAAATCAGACTTTAAAATCTGGCTGAAAATCAAAAGATGGTGCAAAAGCTTTTAAAGAGGGTTTGGGTTTGAAATCCAAACTTTCCACCAAAAATGTTTTTTTTTTTTTGAAAACTTTTGCAAATTTTTTTTTCCTTTTTTTTCTTTTTCAAAAGGATGATTTTTTTTTTAGGGGATTTCGCAGATATATTTTTTTCTTTATTTTTGCTTTTATTTCAAACCATCCTAGGATTCAAAAAGAGACATAATCTAGATTTTTTTTTTCTTTTTCATGAAAATGAGTAAATAAATTTTGTTTCAAAAGAAATTGCAGAAAATAAATCTACTCCTAAGGTTTAAAGGAAAACCTAATCTAAAAAGGAGATGATGTGCACCTGGATTTGTTTTCTGCGCTCGTTGTGTGCGCAGATCCTATTCTTCTTCCGTTTTTCCTGCACATCCAGAAACAAAGTAGAGGAAAATTTCTCAGTGATGGTTTCAAAGATCTAAATCAAAGAAAATGACGTTGCCTCCCCGGCAATGGGGTCATTTGTTGAAATTCGTATAACGCGTTTCGATAGGAAAATGTCATAGTATAGTGCGCAATACGATCAAACAAAAATTATTTTCTAAAGATAATGAGACTTTGAGTCCCGATCGTTCGTCTCTGGGAGGCGTTTGTTTTACTTTTGAATTCAATCTTTTACCATTCTCTATTTAAAATCGCACGTCGATTTCCAATCTTCTGATTAAGATTTCACCACTTCTATTATGAACCTTGATTACGTGCGCATGTGTTAAATAGATCACAAAGGTGAAAGTGTGAGTTTCTGTGCGCACGATTCTAGTGAGGTGGTGACTATTTACAGAAAATGCGTCTATAGTTAGATTTTCTATATTTTCAGGAAACAACATGCTTGTTGCGAAATAGATAAATGAGTGAAAACAGGCAACTTGAATAACGCAAAAAGAATGGCAATCAATAAGCTCATGGTGATTTCAAAACATAGAGATATATATATATAAAAATGTATCTTTCATTCATTCATTAGGAGAGGCGTTTGCAACAATAAGTGTAGAGGAAAGCTTGTACAAGAATGCTTAGAAATGTAAATCTAGCTACCAGAAAATGATCGCATTCAAGAATCTACAAGGGCATTTTGCATGCATCATTGGGGGAGAATAAGGATTACACTACTAAGCAGTAAATAAAAGCAGTAAATGTAAAGAGCTAGCTACTAATCTATCAGAAATGAGGGCATCCGAAGGTGGTCTCCGATGGCCTTGAAGTGGTAGAGAGGAGAATGAGGGGCGGCCAATGGAGCTTAGGCCGGCCCTTGGAGAGAGTTTGGAGGAGTGATCCAGCATCCTAGCATGGTGTCCTTCATAGTGGTGCTCAGCTCCTGGAGATGGAGTGGAGATGGTGGTGGCTAGCTTAAGTGGAGGTGGATGGAGCCAGGCATGTATGGCCAAAAGTGGATGGGTGAAAATGGAAACCCCTTAGGTCTTTTTATAGACCTAAGGGAGTCTCTCTAGAGAGGTGTGGAACTCTCTAGAGAGAGTCCAAGAGTGGCCGGCCAAGAGAGGATAGAAGTGGTTCTTAGATCCACAATTTATGGATCTAAGAATTGAATGCCTCTTGGTTACTAAATTTAGCAAGCAAGAGTTGGCGCCACTTCAAGAGAGTTCTAGAGAACTCTAGAGAAGTGTGGGTGCATGAATGGGTGTGTGTGTGTGTGTGTGTGGTCGTGCCCTAGGTGTCTAAGAGGTCTAGGTTAGGTCCTAAGGGGTTTGGGTAGGTGTATACCTTGAATTAGGGTTGCAAACCCTAATTGCTAAGGGGAAATTGTAATTAAACTTAACCTAAGTTTAATTGAATGAGTGTGAACCTAATTGAAGGTGAAATAACTCAATTAGGTTGGGTTTAGGTCAATTGGACTCTCACTAAGTCGAATTGAACTTGTGTGGGTAGAGATTTGAGCTCAATTGGACTCAATGAGTCCAATTGACTTAGGTGATGGTAATTGACTTTGATCTAAGTCAATTGGATTTGGTGAGGACCTAATTAGGTCCTTAGGTAGGTCTAGAGGTGATGTACTAGGGTTAAGACACCTTAATTTAGGTTCCTATGGGGTTGGGATTAGGTCTAGGGAGCTAGAAATCCAAGATCAAGGCTTGAATCTCAAAATAGGAACTGGAGACCAGTTCCAGATGTCCAAAAGCATGATCATACGACTTATACTCAAAAATTAGAAGTCCAGACTTCAGTTCTGGACGTCCAAACTGAGTCAGGGGGAAATCTAGGTTCTATTTTGGGTATTCTGCAGAAATTAGACGTCTGACAAAGTTTCTGGACGTCTAATAACACTGCAAAAGTGGGTTTGAGGTGTGCGGGAGATGGCTAAGGGTTCTGGACATCCTGTAACTTATCTGGACATCTAGATAAGGGTTGGAGCCAGGGTTTTAGGTCTTCCTAGGGTGTTGTGACCTAATCTATGGGTGGCTAAGGCTTGGGGGAAGTCTCTAGGCTATCTTAGGGCTAGGATGGACCTAAGCTCTTCACATTTTATTGCTTTATTTCTACTTACTAGAATAGCAAACCTTGACTCCCTTACATCATTATTCCTACACCTAATCTAAGTCTTCTGCTCCAGCTCTACTGCAACACCCATTATTCCTGATCCAGCTTCAGATCCAGCTCTTGATCAACTTATTGCCTGCAATCGACATAATGCACTTAATCAGCACATTATAACATTATTTTATGCATAGCTAAAGTAAAGAAGTAAAGATGCAGATAATGCTTATGCATGCATGAATTACCCTAACTTATACCAAGTCCTAGCCTAATTTAGGTCAATTAAGACCTATGATTGCTGCGCAATCAATGAGCTACTGAACTAGACTAGGAACCCGTTACATACTTTCTCCCTATCCAAGGGAGCTCACAATGTTGACCTAGTCCAGCCCCTAAGCCAAATGAACCTGGAACAACCCCTGACCACGTTCTAGGGAGGGTCCTTTGCTCCCTCAACCCTTGATTACACTCTTCCCTCCCCCTCGACATCTGCTATCTTTGAAGATGTACCGGCTATCCAAGGTTATTCCAAACCTGACCCTTTCTCCAACACTTACAGCACCAGCTAGAGGAATCACCCAAACTTTGCTTGGACAAACCAGAAACCACCTCAAGTTCAGAACCAGCCCAGGCCAAACCAACAACCAAACCTACCCCCTATCAGCAAGGACCACTAGTTAGACCCTCATATAATCTGAATAGGGTGGCCCCTCCCCCACAAAACCAAATGGACACCCTGATAAAAATGATGGCTGAAATGAACCAAGAACACTAGGAGGAAATGGCTTTAGTGAAGGGATGGTTAAGCCAGCTGTTGGACTGTAAACAACAAGGATCCCTGCCTTCCCAGTCATAATCGAACCCGCGAAACATGATTAACAGAGGCCCCAATTCACAAGGATTCCAGGGCAATGTCGGGCAGGCTCACATGGTCCAGCCAGCCCCACAAACACCTCCTGGGTTTGGTGCTTCTTCGTCCTTGTCTTCTCAAGGATCAACCCATGGTCCCAATTCCTCTACAAATGTGGTAACCTTGAGAAGCAGCACCAAAACCCAGGATCCCAAATGGCCGACTCTTCCCGAGACTTCACCCTCTGAAACACCCGACTCAGAAGAGGCACAGGAAAAACCCAAGGACCCAGAAATAGATCCTTTCCACATTTAGACACCATATTCCGAGGCCTTGGAGACAATCAAGAAGAAGAAAAGTGTTGTGAAAACTGAGGAGCTTTTGGAGATCTTTAAGCAGGTTCAGATTAATATTCTGCTCCTTGAAGCTGTCAAGCACATTCCGGCTTACGCCAAGTTCCTAAAGGATGCCTGTACACCAAGACGTAAGCCAAGACCTCAAGCAACTAGGAAGGTTGCGCTTTCAAAACAAGCAAGTTCCGTGATATCAAGCAACCTTCCGCTCAAGCGAACTAACCTAGGAGCACCCTTGATATCCTGCAATATCGGGGACATGACATTTGATAGAGCACTCCTAGACTTAGGTGCTTCCATCAATCTAATTCCGACAACCCTGTACCACCAATTTGGATTAAGAGAGTTGACACCCACACTTGTTACCGTCCAATTGGCAGATAGATCTGTGAAAACCCCAAAGGGGGTTGTCGAGGACATAATTGTGCGGGTCAAGGACTTCTATTTTTTGGTTGACTTTTTGGTGCTCGACATGGAAGTCCCTGAACAACTACAAAACATACCCATCATCCTAGGTAGACCCTTCTTAGCTACGGCTAAGGCAAACATCGATTGTGACACAGGATGCATGGAAATCACCTTCGGAGACAAGAAAATGCAGTTGGATATCTTTTGGGCAACCAAGTATTTTGATTGCGACTGTATCGAGGAACATGATCCCATGGAACCTTTGATCGAGGAATGCCTCACCCTTAGTTCTGTCTCGGACTACCAATCCTGTAACAACTGTTCTGACCCATCATCATCTATGCCCATGGACCTCTGTAGGGTTGATTACCATCAACCAACACCATTCAAGGAAATTGATGTTGATCAACTCCCACCTTTCCCCTTTCCATTAAACATTGTGCCGCCCACACCTGAACTGAAGCCGCTACTCGAGAATCTCAAGTATGTCTTCCTGGGACCTGATCAGACCTTCCCCGTAATTATCAATGCCAACCTAACAAGGGATTAGGAACTTAGATTTACAGCAACCTTATCAGAACACAGGGCTGCCATTGGCTGGACTATTTTAGATTTGAGAGGAATTAGCCCCACCTATTGTACCCACAAGATCTACCTAGAAGATGGGGCACGACCCTCCCGTCAGATGCAGAGACGGTTAAACCCAAATATGAGGGAGGCTGATGTAAACACATTTACACTACTTAAAATGTCTATTTTTGCATGTTCTTAAGCATAGGATTGCATTTCATGATATAAATATTGCATAACATGCATCATCTTACATTTAGAGTAGTTTGAATAAAATGGAGGTTAATTATCTCTTTTTATGTGCTTGGACAGGGCAAACATTTTATCAGGGCCTCGGATCAAAGATCCAACTGTATGGATGTGATCAGGGCGACGATTGAAGTTCAACGACTCCAAGATCGCCCTAATCAGGCATCCGTAGCATCAGTTAGTGACCCGGGAACCCTAGAAGATCAAGGGCCAGGATGGTGAAAATTCGCACTTCAGATGACAAATCTAACCACACGGATGAATTCGGATTGACAATCGTAGCCCAACGACGCAAAAATAGAGTCAATCTGACATCCGTGGCACCATCTACAACTTCCAGAAGATGGACGGCCAAGATGGCGTCACGTGGCGCCATCTCGGCCGCCCAAACGGCCTCATGCAATCTCGGCAGTCTCCGCATCCGCCTTTCCCCGCCGTTGGATCAAGATCCAACAGCTGCGACGCGCCCGCGCTGAAGTCAGGCGCTCGACATAAACACGACCCCAACGCGTTGGTCGAGTGCTCTAACGCGAAGCAGGGATGCGTGTTCGAGCCTTGCCATGCTGAAATTGGAGCGGTGGCGCACCTCCGATCGACCGCACGATCGCGATCCAACGGCCGCGCGCGCTCAATCAAGATGACGTGCTCACGCACGCCCGCGCATAACGCGAAATCGCACGCGTGCGGGCACGCAATGCAGCGGGTGAAGGCGCGACTTAAGCCGTCCGATCTCGCGATCGGACGGCTGAGGATCGTTGAACGTGCGTAGGCGTTGCGCGCGCGAGCAGCTGAGCGGGCGTGCGTGGGCGCGGAAGCTACGCCCACGTTTTGGTTTTTAGCGACGGTTTTATCCGTCACTAAATACCCCTCATTTATTATTTTGAAGTTGTAATGTCCATTTTGCCCCCACTCCTTGCAACTATAAAAGGAGACCCCCTCCATACGAAATTCTCATCCCTACCCCTCCAAAGCTCAAGAGAAGCTTGTCCCACACCCGGGATGCTTCTCGCGAGATAACGTCCAAATTTTCGTTCCCCTTCGGAAGTGGATCCCGCGACGATGACGGCGTGTTGCTCCGTTCTCGTTCTTCTGCTTCGTCCTCCTTCGTCCTGCTTCGTTCCCCTTTGTCCAAGCGTCGTCCCGTCCGGCTCATCCTCCAAGCAACCGTCGAGGAGGATTTCTCTCTCCCTATTCTTTTTACTGCTTTCTAGTGTAGTTTTGCTCGTCCTCCAAGCAATCGTCGAGGAGGACATTTCTCCCTCCATTCTTTTAATGGTTTCTAGAGTAAATTATCGCTTTCTAGAGTAATTGTTTTATGCTTTGTAGTTGTAAGAGTGTAATGAACAATCTCCTCAATGATAAATTCTTTGTTTATTCTACATCTCATTTTGATTTCTATGTGTAATATTCTCTCTCTCTCTTACTCTCTCTCTCTCTCTTCTATTTATTGTAAATAATTAGATAGTTTTAAATTGAATTATTCCATGACAAATAAAAAGAAACGCGTAGTTTTTAAATCAAACGTCCGCCTCCCTGTGTTCAACCCGGAATTTTAATTTTGGTATAAATTTTATTTGTTGAACATGAATTCTTCGCTTTCAAACTACAACGACAGGTTTTCCAAAATCGAACAAGTTAGCGTAACGATTCGTGCGTTCAACATTTTGGCGCCGTTGCCGGGGAGGCGACGATCTTTCATTTCTCTTCGCATTTTGTAACTTACAAATCATTTACCTTACTTTTCTCCTTTCTTATTGTAATTGCAGGTACTCTATTGAGACGAGCAAGAGCGGTAGATTGGAGTAAAGTGCTGTGGAAGGTTTTGTAAGTTATCCCCCATTCTTTCCCCCTCCATAGATTTTATTCGCCACATTAAATCCAAATTCCAATTAACCTAGGTGTTTGCATAAATCTTAGGAATAGTTTAATTGTTTGGATTCTCACTCACATTCATTCCACCTTTATTTATATATAAAAACAAAAAAAACAAAAAGATAATTTTGTGGGGCAATTTTCATCAAACGCACAACGTACACCCACATTCAAAGGCACTTAACCGAATTGATTTGTTTCTACTCAACCAGGTTCTAATCTGTGGAACCGGTACACATAAAGCAACACATAAAAGAGTAGAAATCATTCTAGGTTAACCATCTTTGTGTGCCTAATTAAGTGGTGCATCAAGCCAATTATTTGAGTTGATTGGGCCGCACCACTTTAAATAAAATAAACTCATCAAGTAGTTGCCAATTAGGTTCAACTCTTAGGGATTTACCAGGCACTCCACATTCTTTTTAAACTTTAAAGGAAAACATCTTCATCCGTGCTTGTAAAACTTGGTGTGCCAATGAAACTTGTTTGAAAATACCTAAAGTTGAATCCTAAAAGCTACTAAGCAAGATTTGAACCTTAAAATTCACCACATCAAAAACAATCTTGCTTGAAAACCACTGGTTGTGCACGCACACACAAATCAATCAATCATTAAGGGCACAACCTATTTAAAGGGCCCATCACATTCCAAAGCACATTCAAACCTAGCCCTAAATAAAACAGAGTAGACGTTGGCCTTAAGGATTGAACTCGCTCTTTAGAACTTAGGACGAGATTATTTTCGATTAGTCTATTTCTACTGTTCAATCTGATGTCTAGGTAGAGGAGCAGAGTCAAACGATCGCAGCTGGGGGGTACACTAGGAACCAGAGGCGCAAGCCGAAGGAAGAACCTTCTCCCCAGTCCCTCATTCTAACTGGTTGGATTGAACAGACGGAAGTAGATCAAATCGTTCATTTATCTCAAGACAGGTTTTGAGAGTTTGTAGGTCTTTAGGCTAACCCATTTAAGGACAGGTTTGATTATTTGTATTGTAGGGCACCTTTCTTCCTCCCGTGTCTCATGCATCCTTCCACATATTTCACGCATTCCCGCTCTTTCCCTCCTGATGTGAATTATCCTCAACATGTTGATTATCCCAACTCCTATTGTAATCGACCATCAATTAGTTGGGATAATTCGGATTGGGGATACAATTCCAGACCTCCATGTTTAGGGTCTAACCCTGAACACTTTCATTCTGATTTCTATCCTTCTCAGAGCTACATCAATTATAGATCGTCTTCCTTTCATGAACAGCCTAATACGATCTACAATCAAGAAGGATACACCGATCCTTACCCATCCTCTGATTTCATTGCCTTTAGGTCATCACCATCTTTTCAACAATCTGAAATGACCTATTATCAAGAAGGGTATAACGAATCTCAATTCATTAATTCCCCTGCATTGAGCCCAAACCTGCCCAACCCTGAACCAACTCATTTGGTTCAGGTTAACCAGGTTCAAGATAAGGTTCTGGTTAACTTGAGGAATATCATTCAATCTTTAGAAGTTCAGCCAATACCTTGCATTGAGAGATTGGAGCCCCTAATTGAAATGATTGATGATTTAAACAAGTCTTTGTTAGATTGGCTCCAGGACATTAAGGATAAGAACCCGGGTGAGTTTCTACTTAGGAAATTAGCGAAATTGAGGATGAGATTCGTGGTTGCTTTGATTCAATCTTGGAATAATTCCCAGGATGAACCCTCTTCAAGAAAGCCAATGACAGAGCCCGCTCAGGCACCTGTTGGGGGGGACACGTGTTACGAGGCTGATCAGATTGAATTAAAATAACCAATTAAGGATGATCTGATTTCTTCACCTGAGATCCCTAAGCCGGGTTATGAGAAGATGTATGTCTCCTTAGAACAGAAAGTGACAAATGATTTTGGGACATACATTGATATGGATCCTGATTTCTTTGATGGTGAAGATTCAAGTTGCAAAGTCTCACGCGAGTTTTCTGAACATGATTTCTGTGAGACGATTGGGCCTGAGGAATCTGATAGATCATTTGATAGCCCAATAACTGAGGAAACTGATCTTAGGGCACACATTACAGATCCAGGATTACATTTTCTGGATGAATCAATTCAATGCCCTGATTATCAGTTACACCCTATTGAGCTTATCAATAATTATGTTTCTGAGATAATTAGACCCAAGTCAATTCTGATTTTGCCACATCATTTAGACTTGGAGATTTCAGACGGGGTGATTAACATGCAAGAGGTCTCGGAGTTTAACATTCGGAATGAGGAGGCTAGGAGCTTGGAAGTTATGATTTGGGAAGTTAATTTTGGAGGAAATAGAAGATTGAGTCGAAGGGTTCCTTTTAAGCTGAAACCATCAAATCAGAACCCTTACGACATTTGTTTCGAGGATGTTCAACTCAAGCACACATTCAACGATTATCCTTTTGAGCTTCAATTCTCTGTAACTTGACTTTTTGGTCTTGGGTTGCATCCTCATAAATCGCAGGCCCAACCCCGCTTCCATTCTGATTTTAGGTTTTGGGTAATTTTTATCCAGAACATAAGATATTCTCGATTATGGGGTGTGGGTCTGCACCACAATCTGGTCCACATCTATGGACCTCTGTTGACAGGTCGGAGGATTCTTCTGTTTATTTTAATTCTGACCTGCACTTGTGAATTCTTCATTTCTTTTCTTTGTATAGTGTGCCTAGCTGAAGGCACTAAACTCAATACATATACAGTTCTTTTTCGTTTTCATCTCGGAGCGGACCTGACATTCACGTAATTCAGGTGCTTTCTATGCTTTTCCACTCTGTTTCATGTCTTTTTAATACAATGAGGACATTACATTAGATAGGCATGGGGGGGTGGATATTTATCTCTGAATTCATTCGTCAGCTCCGTAGATTTATTTTATTTTCTTTTATTAAAAAAAAATCGGAATTAGGAAAGAAAATTTGGATTTAAGAAAATTTTCAATCTTAAGAAATACTACATTAAGATCTGAACACAAAGACCCTTCAGGTCTTTGGATTTAATTAGCCTGTGTATCCACTAAAATGTGGATTTGTCTTTGAGTCCTCGCCATCTTAATTCTATCGTAATTGGACTAAATAAGTTTGGGTGATAAGTACACGACTTATCAACCCGCCCTCTGATTTGGGGAATTTTGAGTCTTAAGCATCTACACACTTTCTTTGCACTAACTCGTTGTTTGGCAATTCTAACGGAAATTGGGTAGCTAATGAACCTTCTAGGGTGATATGGCTGGCAAGTTATCGTGGGTAACAACCCATAGGTATGTTGTCCAAAGCCCAGTCACTGGACCTTTCTCTTTTTCCTGCCCTTAGGTAAATCTTAGACCAGGGAAGCCACCTACTTAAAAAAAATAATAAAAAAAAAAATCAAAAAGAAAAGGAGAAAAGAACAAAAAGAAATAAGCCACACTTCGCCGCACGAGTATGGCTGGCAAGTTGTCGGTAGTAACAGCTCATCGACCGGTTGTCCAGAACCCAGCTCAGTAGATGCACTAAAAATTTCCAAAACACTTAGGAAGAAGCGTAGAAGTAGAATAACCGGGGAGATATACACTAGATTCACCCTTGTGTTGACCCCGTAAAAAAATAAAAGTAGGGAGAAAGCTACCGGTTGTAAAGATACACCTTTAGGCAGAAGTCTTTTTGAGGTCACCTAGAGGCGTAGAAATCTGAAGTCCGTTTTAATTGCCGGTCAACGAGTCTATCACAATCAAAATAAGATGCTTAAAACTTAAGATTCTCATCAAATCTTGAGTGAGTTGAATGGCCGTAGAAAGCCACTCTTAAACCCTAAAATTTGAAAATTCAAAAAAAAAATTAGAAAAGAGTAAAAAGAAAAAGAAATTTTTCTTTGAATAAGGCGAGACTTGAGGCGGTCTGCATTTTGGCTGATACCCGGGCACTGTTGTGTCTTTGAAAGTTCAGTTCCTAAGTAGACAATTTCTTAATGATTGAAAATAACTCAGGTCCAAATAATCCAACCTAATTCTTTTATAAATAGCATATAGTTTTTGCTAGGGACTAGCAAAAGATAGGCATGGGGGTATGATGTAAACACATTTACACTACTTAAAATGTCTATTTTTGCATGTTCTTAAGCATAGGATTGCATTTCATGATATAAATATTGCATAACATGCATCATCTGGCATTTAGAGTAGTTTGAATAAAATGGAGGTTAATTGTCTCCTTTTATGTGCTTGGACAGGGTAAACATTTTATCGGGGCCTCAGATCAAATATCCAACTGTATGGATGTGATCAGGGCGACGATTGGAGTTCAACGACTCTAAGATCGCCCTAATCAGGCATCTGTAGCATCAGTTAGTGACCCGAGAACCTTAGAAGATCAAGGGCCAGGATGGTGAAAATCCTCACTTCAGATGACAAATCCGACCACACGGATGAATTCGGATCGACGATCGCAGCCCAACGACGCAAAAATCGAGTCAATCCGACATCCGTGGCACCATCTACAACTTCCAGAAGATGGACGGCCAAGATGGTGCCACGTGGTGCCATCTCGGCCACCCAAACGGCCGCATGCAATCTCGACAGTCTCCGCATCCACCTTTCCCCGCCGTTGGATCAAGATCCAACGGCTGCGATGCGCCTGCGCTGAAGTCAGGCGCTCGACATAAACGCGACCCCAGCGTGTTGGTCGAGCGCTTTAACGCGAAGCAGGGACGCGCGTTCGAGCCTCGCCACGCTGAAATTGGAGCGATGGCACGCCTCCGATCGACCGCACGATCGCGATCCAACGGCCGTGCGCGCTCAATCAAGATGACGCGCTCACACACGCCCGCGCATAACGCGCGATCGCACGCGGGCGGGTGCGCAATGCAGCGGGTGAAGGCGCAACTTAAGCCGTCCGATCTCGCGATCGGACGGCTGAGGATCGTTGAACGTGCATAGGCGTTGCGCGTGCGAGCAACTGAGCAGGCGCACGTGGGTGCGGAAGCTACGCCCACGTTGGGGGCTTTAGCGACGGTTTTATCCGTCACTAAATACCCCTCATTTATTATTTTGAAGTTGTAATGTCCATTTTGCCCCCACTCCTTGCAACTATAAAAGGAGACCCCCTCCATACGAAATTCTCATCCCTACCCCTCCAAAGCTCAAGAGAAGCTTGTCCCACACCCGGGATGCTTCTCGCGAGATAACGTCCAAATTTTCGTTCCCCTTCGGAAGTGGATCCCGCGACGATGACGGCGTGCTGCTCCGTTCTCGTTCTTCTGCTTCGTCCTCCTTCGTCCTGCTTCGTTCCCCTTCGTCCAAGCGTCGTCCCGTCCGGCTCATTCTCCAAGCAACCGTCGAGGAGGATTTCTCTCTCCCTATTCTTTTTACTGCTTTCTAGTGTAGTTTTGCTCGTCCTCCAAGCAATCGTCGAGGAGGACATTTCTCCCTCCATTCTTTTATTGCTTTCTAGAGTAAATTTATCGCTTTCTAGAGTAATTGTTTTATGCTTTGTAGTTGTAAGAGTGTAATGAACAATCTCCTCAATGATAAATTCTTTTTTTATTCTACATCTCATTTTTATTTCTATGTGTAATATTCTCTCTCTCTCTTACTCTCTCTCTCTTCTATTTATTGTAAATAATTAGATAGTTTTAAATTGAATTACTCCATGACAAATAAAAAGAAACGCGTAGTTTTTAAATCAAACGTCCGCCTCCCTGTGTTCAACCCGGAATTTTAATTTTGGTATAAATTTTATTTGTTGAACATGAATTCTTCGCTTTCAAACTACAACGACAGGTTTTCCAAAATCGAACAAGTTAGCGCAACGATTCATGCGTTCAACATTTTGGCGCCGTTGCCGAGGAATCAACAGAGGCCGTTAAGAAGGAAATTATCAAATGGCTTGATGCCAACATCATCTACCCCATCTCCGATAGCCCCTGGGTGAGCCCTACTCAAGTGGTTCCGAAGAAAGCCGGGCTCACCATGGTCACCAATGAGCGTGGCGAATCCATCCCCACCCGCACCACCACCGCATGATGGGTGTGTATTGATTACAGGAAACTCAATGAAGCAACCAAGAAAGGTCATTTCCCCTGCCATTCATCAACTAGATTCTTGAAAGATTGGCAGGGCAAAAGTATTTTTGCTTCCTCGATGGATATTCAGGATATAACCAAGTCGCAATTGCTCCTGAAGATCAAGAGAAGACCACATTCACTTGCCCGTACAGCACGTTTGCATTCCACTGTATGCCGTTCGGGTTGTGCAACGCACCCACTACCTTTTAGCGTTGCATGCTAGCCATTTTTTCAGAAATGGTGGGTGAATACCTAGAAGCCTTTATGGATGATTTCTCTGTATTTGGGAATTCATTCGACCACTATTTGAGCAACTTGGAGAAAATCCTGAAACGATGTATCGAGGTTAATTTGGTGCTAAGTTGGGAAAAGAGCCATTTCATGGTTCAAGAAGGAATCGTCCTCGGTCACATCGTATCACATAGGGGCATTGAAGTGGATCAGGCTAAAGTTGATTTGATTTCCAAACTTCCTCCGCCTAGCTCGGTCCGGCAGATCCATTCATTCCTTGGACATGTTGGCTTCTACCGAAGGTTCATCAAAGACTTCTCCAAGCTTTCCAAACCCTTGACTGGCCTTTTGGCCAATGATGCCCTATTCCACATGACCTCTGATTGCATCCAGGCTTACCACACCCTCAGGGACTTAGTCTCCACTGCACCAGTACTTCAGCCCTCGGATTGGTCCCAGGACTTTGAGATCATGTGTGATGCATCAGATTTTGCCATAGGCGCCATCCTGGGACAAAGACAAGACAAGAAACCCATGGTGATCTACTACGCGAGCAAGACGTTGGACAAGGCCCAACAAAATTATACGGTCACAGAGAAAGAACTGCTCGCTATAGTTTTTGGACTTAAAAAGTTTCGATCTTACCTTTTGGGATCCCACGTGACCATCTATATGGACCATTCAACCATCCAGCATCTATTGGCTAAAAAGGATGCAAAGCCCAGGCTCGTTAGATGGATCCTACTCTTGCAGGAATTTGACCTTGAAATCCGCGACAAAGCCGGATTAAAGAATGTGGTGGCTGACCACCTATCCAAACTTCACCCAAACCACATTGGGTCCTCCCTGCCTTTATCCGACACCTTTTCTAATGAACACATTCTAGCTGTGCAAGACAAGAAACTACCTTGGTATGCTGACTATGTCAACTACCTGGTTGTAGGAAAGACCCCGCACAGTTGGTCCAGACAGCAACGAGATAAGTTCTTGGCCAAGGCCAAGCACTATTTCTGGGATGATCCCATGCTGTTTCACCTCTGTGCCGACCAGATCATCAGGAGGTGTATCCCTGAGGATGAAATTCAGAGTGTGCTATCTTTTTGTCACGACCAAGCTTGTGGTGGCCACTTCTTAGGAAAGAAAACGGGTGCAAAGGTTCTGCAGTCCGGATTTTATTGGCCTTCCTTATTTATGGATGCACACAATTTCACTAAGACTTACTCTCGCTGCCATACTCTGGGGACCATGACCAGAAAAGACATGATGCCCCTCCAGCCCATTTTGATTGTCGAGATCTTCGACATTTGGGGTATTGATTTTATGGGCCCCTTCCCACCATCTAACGGCTTTGAGTACATCTTAGTCTCTGTAGACTATGTCTCCAAATGGATTGAAGTCATCGCCACCCACCGATGCAATCATAAGGCTGTCATGGACTTTGTTAAGCAACACATCTTTTCCCGATTTAGAATACCAAAGGCCATGATCACTGATGGTGGAAGTCATTTTATCCACACCCAATTCTATGCCCTACTCAAAATACAGGGTTAACCACCACATTACTACCACGTATCATCCGCAAGCAAATGGGCAGACCGAGGTCTCAAACAGGTAGATCAAGAATATTCTATAGAAGACTGTGGACCTGACAGAAAGGACTGGTTCACACGACTGGACAATGCCCTGTGGGCATACCGGACCACTTTCAAGACCTTGATAGGCATGTCGCCTTACCGCCTGGTCTTTGGCAAAGCTTGCCGCCTTCCTGTCAAGTTCGAACACCAAGCTTACTGGGCCATTAAGAAATGTAACATGGACTCCCAGTTACTCGGTGCACAGAGGACGCTCCAACTCTCTGAGCTCGAGGAAATTCATCAGGACACTTTTGAGAATAGTCGGCTATACAAGGAGAAAATGAAAGCCATCCACGACTGACTCATCCATAGAAAAACCTTCAAACCTAATCAGCAAGTTTGGCTTTTTGATGCCTGTCTAAAACTCTTTCCAGGGAAGCTCAGGTCCAAGTGGACAGGACCATTTAGAGTGGTCAAGCCCTACTCCAATGGGGTAGTTGAAATCGCAGATCCGAATACTGGGCACACCTTCACAGTCAATGGCCAAAGATTGAAACACTTCCTCGCCCAGGTGCCCCCAAAGGAGATTGTCACCCTCATTGAGGGATGACACGAAGCACCGCCCAGCTGGAGGCATTAAACTCAGCGCTTCCTGGGAGGCAACCCAGAAGATTCAGACTGATTTGGTATTTTACTTCACTCAGGTAAGATCTTTTTGACCCCTGTTGCATCCGTGTATTTGTCAATGAGAACATTGTCCAACTTAAGTATGGGGGGTAGTAAATTGCATGATTCTGAGTTCATTTAATCGATCTGAATAGAATAAAAAAAAATTGAATTTAGGAAGAAAAAAACTTAGGCATTAGAAATTTGTCAATAGTGTGAAACAATACAAAAGGAACCTGAATACTTAGACTTTTCAGGCCTTCAGGCTTAATCAGCCCTGGTGTCTGTTAAAATATGAATTCAGCTTCAAATCCTTGCAACCTTAATCGATTCTAATCCACTAACTAAATAAGGTGATAAGTATAGGACTTATCAACTCGTCCTCTAACTCAGAAGGACTTTTAGTCTAAGCATCTGCACACATTTTTGCACAGACTCACTCCTCGGAGATTCTGACAGAAATTGGGTAGCTAATGAACTTTCTAGGGTGGTATGGCTGACAAGTTGTCGTGGGTAACAACCCATTGGTAGGTTGTCCAGAGCCCAACCACAGGACCACCTTCTTTTTATTGCCTCTAGGTAAATTTGAGATCAGGGAAGCCACCTACCAAATAAAAAAAAAGAGAAGAAAAAAAAGTACAAAATAAGCCACACTTCACTGCATGAGTATGGATGGCAAGTGATCGTGGGTAACAGCCCATTGGTCAATTGTCCAGAACCCAGCTCATTAAATGCACAAAAAGACCCAAAACACTTAAGGAAGAAGCGGGGAAGTAGAGCAAGCCGGGGAGATATACACTGGAAAATCCTTGTGTTGACCCCAAGTAGAACAAATGTAGGGAGAAAGCTACCAATCAAACAAATACACCTTCAGGAAAAACACTTCCTTTTCCGGTCACCTAGGGGCATAGAAACCCGAAGTCTATCAAAATTACTGTTGAGTGAGTCTATCACGATCTTCACACCAAGATTCTTAGCACTTAGAGTTTTTTTCGAGTTTTGGGTGGGTTGGGTAGCCATAAAAAGTTACTAATACACTCTTAACTCCAGAAATCTAAAAATAAGAAAAGATGAAAAAAGTATATATATACATACCTTAAAGTAAGGATTCAGGCGATTCATATTTTGGCAGACACCCGGGCGCTATTTAGTCTCTGCAGATTAGGATCTTAGTATATTTCCTCCTATTGACAAGTGACAAAATGTCCAAGTAATTACTTCTTGAATTCTGATTGGACATAATGGCTAGAATAAACCTTGCTAAGGACTAGCAAGGTGTAAGCATGGGAGTATGATAACGCTGCATTCTACAATGTTAACTCTGCCAAAAGGGGACGGTCTTAAAGGTAAAATACATAGGGGATACATCATAAATAGGAATAGGAGCATCACATGCATTATACATCAAGATTGCTTATAATGCATTATTAACGGCCATGTGTACAAGTACATGTCAAAACAGGCCTCAGATGAGCGATCGGACCACACGGATGGACTTAGAGCAACGAACGGAGTCCAACGGACTAGAAATTAGCTAAATCTGACACCTGAAGCTCCCATAATTGGCCCAAGAATTTCTGACCGTTGATCTGATGATCAACAGTCATGAGACCACCACATGTCAGCATCCCCGCGCTTCTCAACCACAGCATAACTCCACCGCCTCCACCGCAGGATGAATCTCCACTGTTGATCTTCAATCGGACGTCCCCGCCACGCTCCATGCCCGCGTGCCTCGCTTCCTCGTCGCGACCATTCGCCCGCATAGCGCAGCGGGTTGCGCCCATCTTGCAAAGGCAGCGGCAAGCATTCGAAACCCCGCATGCTACCTAAATTGATGCTCACGCGGGCACGGCCGATTAAGGTCATAGATCCGCGCGTGAAGGGCGATGATCGTGCCACGCGACGCTCCCTCAGATGCAGATGACGAACGCACGCGATGATGCAGCAACAGTGCATGCCCCAGCAGCGATCCGCGAGCGCATCCCTTCGCGAGATCTCACTCGTCCAATCTTCGATCGGACGGCCCACAGCACACGTGCACGAATCGTGCGTGAAGAAGAACAGCATGCGCGCGAGACGGTTGGGAAGGAGGCTTCACCGACGCTTTTAGCATGGGTTTAGCGATGTCCCGGACGTCGCTAAAGCCCCTACTTAAAATGGAAACCTCTTCTCCCTATATAAACCCCTCCCAATCACCCATGTAAAGCATTCAATTCACTTAGCAAGTGTTGTAACACCCTCGTAGCCCCTTTAGCCTCTCTTATAGTCAACGGAGTCGATGAGTCGCCGACGGAGCCTCCTTCCACCACTGTGGCCGCCTTGCCATCTCCCCCCTCTCTATATTTCTTCCCTTTAATCTAGCTTTACTTCCCTTTTATTCAAGCATTTAGCTACCATTGTATTTGTAAAACTTGATTTGCATGTTTAATATAGTGTTGATGTTATTCTCCATCTTGCTTTGAGTAATTGCTATGATTTAAAAGACTCTAACCCTACTCTCTTTCTCTCTCTCACTCGTTTTCTACCACGTCTTCTCACAAGCAAACACCCGTTATCTCTGTGACATTAAGTGACAAAGAAAATCCGATTTTCGCATCTCCCTATGATCGACACTCAGACTCACGTCCGTTTCTTCTTTCAAAACCGACGTTGCAAGCACGAACTATAACAATCCTTTTAAACAAACACACCTTTAGCACATCAGTGATGCACAACTGCAAAGCATTAAACATGATGTTATAACCCTTGAAAAAAAGATGATGTTACAGTTTGACTACATAAATACAAGTTGCATTACTGAAACACGTATGAAATTAGCATCATGTAATTATTTATAATTCTGTTGCATTTCATGATTGCATCCTTGAGCAAACTCCCATTTTTGTGTTTGCAATAAAAAAATCATGAAACATAAATATTAAAAAAATGGATGCTTTAACTTGGAACTAATGAAAAGATGCACCAACTGGGAATCGAACTCAGGTCTGTACCGTAGAAGGGTACTATTATACCACTAAACCATTGGTTCTATTCATGTTTCATGAACCTAAATTAATACAAACTAGGAGTGGTCAAAAAATGAATAATCTTGAAGTCCTTCCTAATAACTTTAAAAATAATAATGATTTAAAGCTTCAATATTTCAATGAATTTGTAGAAGAAATTGGGATTGAGAGGAATGGACAGAAATATAGGAAACAAGTTGTAGTTGTGCACTTGCTCTGAAATCGGCAAGAAATGAGTTCTTTGAGATGTTGTCTTCAACTTCTTTAATGATAATGTTTAGTATCATGTTAAAATGAGAGACTAGGGTGATTTTGTGCTCCACTTGGGCAAATAACATCCATGTAAGCTAAAATCCATGAGAGCATAACAACTGCACCAATATTGTTTTTACCTTGAAAAACTAAAAATGTTAGTACGGAAACGATAGCCTACACTATGAACAGGTAGATGGATAAGACTAAAGGTACATAATTACCACTGCATAGAAAGAATTTCCCGTAATTCACCATGTCTGTTTAGCAGCATCACTGGAGTTATAGAGGGTGTAGTGAAGTGGGTCAAATATCTATCTTCTACCAAACATGTCACCAATTAGGAGTTTCTATCCATGCATGATTGTTAGAAAAGAAGGGAGATTATGTTTCATTCTTATGGGTAATCAATATACAACACATTTACATTTAGAAAGAATGAGATGAATCATATTTGCATCACCTTTGTGTTACATAAAGATTACAAAAGCCTGTACAAGACACGATATCGGTTAAGTGAAATATTTACCTAGTGACAATTACAAATCTGAACTAGCTACCATTCAAGTAGAAGTGGCAATCGAGTGACACTGGCACCTGCATCATTACTGCTATCTTGAGCACTGTAGCTTGGCTGTTGATTAGATGTCACATGCCTTCTAGAAGGCATCCACCTGTTTAACTTTTGAGGAAGGATCTACAATCTGGAGTTTGATTCTGTACACAACAAACACGATCATTATATACAAACTCAACACATATGAAACATCAGTCAATCACCTAAAGCTTTCCTTAACTATCCATATACTCAAGGCATTGATGCAAATCAAAGAAACATATAAAACATGACTACTAACTATAAAGTATGTATCACATAAAGAAACCAACATTTCCCTATTAAGAGTGAAGTAGACTGATGCCTTCAAAATTGATTCAGACAATTCAAATTTTCTGCACCAAGAGCCGCTGCCTATATATAGCTATAGCACATGGGGTACCACTACAATTAGGCACTGATCTAAATTCATGAAAGAAAGATCCTTGCACAACAAAGTGCTAGCCTATACTCTAAACACAATGCTTGCTATCAACACCTGAAAAATTCAGAAACACTCACCATCACCACCATGGTTAGGGGTAAACTCAGATTTTTGACACCCTTGACTCTTTTTGCAAAGCAAAGAGGGACCGAACTGCATTAAAGAAAGCAAAGGGTTAACTCATTCCCCCATTAAAACTATTCACCATTAACTTGTTAAAAATGTTCACCATTAAGTTAACTCATTCCCCCATTGCACTACACTGGCACTAGAAAATGCAAGAAACCTCTAAACATAGTCAAGCAGCTAAGCCCAAAATCCACCTCTTCATCAGCAAGCTGAGTGAGTAGGGAATATCAAAGGCCAAATTCCATACACAAGGGTTACTCATTTCAATATGGATCATCAATGCTTGACTTTTCATGCCATTCTTAAGGAATTCAATAAGTGGAGCATGGTGGACATCTGATGTTATTTTAGCAAGCTTCATTGTGAAGAAAAGATACGTGTCTTTTTGTCTTGCAACTTTGCAATTATACACCTCTCTACACAGGTTTTATAACAAGAAAAAATTTCTTGGCAAACTTGGTCAAGCAGTTGATAGCACACAATTTGTGTACTAGCCACATTTTGATGATTCAGTTGCTTATAGGAATCAAAGCTGACCAAACACAAACCAATTAAGTGATCAAAAACTGATGCAACTAACAAAGAAGACAAAAACATTTTAACCTCAAGTGAATCTTAAATTTGGATGTTGTAGGAAAATAATACCTAAACCAACCAATGTTTATAGGCTACAAGATCTTTTATGTATCAATCTATTCACCTATAGAACCATTCATTAAAGAGAGAACCAAGTTTCAACTTCTGAATATTCATCTAGTTGCACAATTCCACACAGCACATTGCGAAGCACTCTTTGGATATAGAAGGTGAAAATGTTGAAAATATAAAAAGATGTAAAATGCATGATAAATGCTAAAATCTTCACTCAAAACTAGAAGGACAGATACATAAAAGGTGAAAATGTAAAAGACAGCAAAATTAGATGGATAAGAATTACAAGTTTACAAAGATAGAGAATTACATATATAACTACTCCCAAGGGTATTCCTAAGTTTAGATTACACAAGTAGCTAAAATCTTTTAAAACATGATTCTAATAACTCATTGAGCATTGACTAGTCTTGCAACCTCTCCAAAAAAATTTATCACATAAGAATTCCTTAAACAAATGTATTTCTGCAAGGCTTATTCACCAAGAAGGTTTCAATTACTGAAGGAAAAGTCCTATGCAGTAAGAGTCACTTTGCAACGATCCAATTCATGCTAAATATATGATATTGGGGGCACACAACAGTTCTCCAATTTACACTTCAATGAATTGAAGCATCCAAACTAGAAAGTGAAACTTCTAGCTGGTCGGGAAAGTAGATTAAACATGTATGATTTATCTTTAAGAGGCATCCAACAAGTTACCTAGTGTTTGGGATGCTTGATCGAGTTTTAAAAAGGTCGCGTTGTAGTACAGTCAAAAAGGCGTTCAAAACAAATACAATTTAGTACTCGAATTTTAAAGTCCAAAATTGAACACAGGGAGCAAATTAGGGTTTAGAAATCAAGATCACAACTTGAGAATTCAAAAGAGCATAATATGCGATAAGATTAGTGTTATAAGAAGATAGGAATAAATGTAAGCACAAAATATTAAAGAAATCATTGTATGTGAATAAAGCACAAAATTGGACGTCTAATTTGTGAATCAGACGCCTTAAAATGATGATGCTACAGTGCTTGATCTTTCTTCTTTCTTCTGCTTCCTCTCCTGTTCTTCTTTCTCTGTTTCTGTCTTTTGTCTTCAATCTTCTTCTTTATCTTCCTTCTTCTCTGTTCTCTGGCGACACCATTCTTATTCTTCTTCTGCGGCTTCTTCTTTCTTCCTCTCCTGATTTTGGCTGCAGCTTCCTTGCTTTAGCTTTCTCTTCCTCTGCCTTCTTCTCTATCTCAGCTGCCTTCAGCTTCTTCTTCTTCTCTCTCTTTCCAGCTGCCCTTCCTTTGCTTTCTTCTGTCTTTAGTGTCTTTCTTCCCTTCTTTTTCTCTTCTGACTTCAGCCTTCTCCTTCTTCTTCCTTGGCTTTAGCCCTTAGCTTCCTCTTCGGCCTTGTCTTCTCCTTCCCCTTCCTTTGGCTTGGCTTCTCCTTTCTCTACAGAGCAAAACCTACCCCTACCTGTGCAAACTCTCTTCTCTCCTTTCTCTCTTAGGTCCTCTCTCCCCGAGCCACTTCTCGGGTAATCGAGTCGGATACGCGCCAAGACCAGGCCCACCGACGTGAGGTGGTGGGCGAGGTGTGCGGTCGGGTCGGGTCACCAGGTCCGCGGGGTGTGATCGCGGACGAGGCGTCGGGAAGGGTGAGAGGGGACCTCACCCCGTGAGTTGGAGGCAATCAGCCCAATGCAGAAAATCACTTTATGTGGGTGCGGCACTCCGCAACTTTCTGAGGTGGGACTAACTTCCCACCCTCTTTCACGCGCGCCTACAACCGAGTGTCTTCGTTCAATTGCAGCTGCTGGGATGGCTCTTGGCTTCAATTGGTCACCAGGAGATGTTTGCAAAGGCTCTCCGCGCGACCTGGGACTGGATCCTGGAGTGGGCACGGCGTGGAGAAGCTTGCAAGCAAGCTTCTTGCTATGCATCAATGGCGGCGAGCCCCTAGATCTGAAATCACTTACACGGCCTTGTGGCCACGTTAAAAAGCTCAAGGAGCTTTGCCAAGGTGCGACGAACGTGCAGAGGTGGTCGGCATGGCGTGGGACCACCTGAGGGAGCGTGCCTAGGGCACACTGTGGCCGTGTGTGTGGGTGTGTTCAGGGGCACTTGTGCGTGAGTGGCGGAGTGTTGTGAGTGGGGGGTTATGATCATTGAGTCAGGGCGGTGCTTATGGATCGATCGGCGAGGAGGGAGGTGGTCTGTGGAGGTGGAGCGAACTCGCCGGAGTGGTGGCCGAAGGTGAAGGGGATGATGGTGGTGGAGTGCGACAGTGGTTGTTTGAAGGAAATAAAGAGGGGAAAAGAATGTAGAGAGTGAGAGAGACTTATCTGGAAGTGAAGAGATAAATGGGGAGGCAAGGATGGCATCGTGCGTATCACCGATGCTGGAGACAAAGATGCTCAGTGAGGGAGGTCGGCGAGGACGAAGGAGAGGCAGGAGCGTCGATGGGTGCGGCGCGACGCGGACAAGCAAAGGAAGAGGAACCTACCACCGGTATTGTGGCTAGGCGACGAGGAAGAGTAGGAGAAGTCGCCGGAGCTTGACAAGCAGGTTGGCCGGAGGAGGAGAGACGAAATTGAGGGAGTTCTCTGACTGAATTCAAGCTTAGGAGATGCAGGGCGAATTGGGGTCTCTTAAATAGGCCATGGAGGTTAGGTTTGTGCTTGGAAGCCAAGCTTCTAAGCACAGCAAGTTCGCCGGCAGAGGAAACTCGAGAGAGACCCAAATCTCTCATGCGTTCGCATGAGAGATTGGGTACCAAATAGGGCTTCTAATTGGGTTCACATTGGAGGAGATTTCTCAGAGAATCTCCCTTTCAATTTTGAAGGGGATTCTCTAAGAGATTACGGAGAAATCGCCCTTGCAAGCTTACCAGAGTAGGATTTCCTCCGCTATAATGGTGGAGGGACCTAATTGCAAAGCATGATGAAGAAGCTAGGGGGTCAACTGTAAGGGTTTTTGAAAAATAGGGGTAGAAATGTAATTGGGTTGGACCTCTTTGCAAAGTGGGGCAAGATGAATTCCCCTTAGGTCCAAATTTTGGTAGAAACCTAATTTAGACCTAAGGAATCCAATGGTGAGGTTGGATTTTGGGTTTGACCATGTTTGACTAGAAAATTTATGCAAAAACCTAATTAAGGGCAAATATTTGTTTGAGACCCCATTTTAGGTCAAAATAGGTTTCAATGGTCAAATTGAAGGTTCTAAACCCTATAGAATATTTTACTATGATTTTTAGAGGGTTTAGGTGAATTTTATTATAACCATAACCTTGTTAACTCAAGTAGGTCTGTTTTAGGGTTACAAGAAGTCATTTAATTCCCAGAATTCGCACGAACCCTTTTTTGTTTGAACCAACCCACTTTTTATCTTGTTAAGACCATTTGACTTAAGTTTAGCCCTTAAGAAAACCCATTATTGTACTGCAATGGTAAAATTATAATTTTACCCCTTGTTTCTTACTTTTCTCCTAGAATGGTTATTCAGTGAATTAGGAGCTTCAATTGGTTATGTAGGAGCTTTTGTTCTCTTTTATGGGTCAAAATGAGCTAGTTAGGGCTCATGATGGTGTTCTCATAATACCCCCATGCCTAGCTAGGGCTCATGATGGTATTCCCATCATACCCCCATGCCTAGCTTTTGCCAGTCCCTTAGCAAAATTTTAAGGTTTTAACTTTGATTCTAGACCATAAGTTCTTTTAATGCTCAAAACTGTGATGAGTGTTTTCTTTCTTTTGATTAGGTTAGAATGCTGATGGTAGGCTTAGAGGTACTCAAGTACCAACCAAGATCCAGATCTGACCAGCCCTAGCCTCAATCCGCCACGAAGGATTTTAAGGCCCACAGGAACTATCCTAAGGTTCGTTGGACTCCATGGTTAAAGCACCCATGCTTGTAACATATTTTAGCCTCAGTTTAGTTTGCAGTGCATTTTTGTAAGAGGGAGACAGAGGATTTTCTTTGTTTGGAGAGTTTTCTCTCTCTTTTCTTTTTATTTCTAGCTTTGGATTGGCTTCTCAACACGGTCTGTGTCGGATTCCTAGTCCCCATCATCAATCCTCGAAGGGTCCCTAGCAATCGATGCTTCGTGATAGCATCGCCCATGGCAACCCCCAGAACTCTAGCTTTTGGGATTTCAAGATAATCCCGCCCATGGCATTCTATAGCTAAATCCAGACCTTGGTAATCGACATTTCGTGATAATGCCGCCCATAGCATCTGAACCAGCACAGGGTGCTTGCATGCCCCCAGTAGGATATGTAAATATCCTAGAAGACAATTACCGAGGAGACGATATGTTATTGCGCATCTTTGAGGGGAATTTCCTACCTCTCTGTGCTGGGAACTCGTCCAAATCAATTTGTATTGATCGGCCACTCCTAATCTAAGCAACTTTTTCATAACTTAAATGCATTTGCATTATTTTGATACTTATGCCCACTGAACCAGACTATGTGTGGATTGGGGTGCTTAGGTTACCGAGTCCCGCAAACCAAAGGTTAGTTAACGAGGCCGAATACTCCATAACCCTTAGACTTAATACTTAAGCTTCACATTTTCCCCAACTTCTTGAGAACTATCCAGATCTTAGTGGATACTTGAATTTTTAAGCCTAGAAATCTAGCCCAAGAGGCCTTAGATCAACATTCCTACTAATCTCTTTTGTGTCTCATTGGCACTTTTTTTTCCTTTCATTTTCTTTTTCTTGATATGGTCTAAAACTTAGTTAATCCCTTAATTTCTTACTAATGACTATCTCTTCTTTTTCTTTTCATTTTGTGCTCCTTTTTTGACATTTTTCACTTTTCCCCTTTTTTTCCTCATGACTTGTATGGCCTCAAAATTTTCTCTCCCCTCAGAATTTTTTTGTTCATTTCAAGAATTTTTTCATTTTTTTGGTATTTTTGGGATATGTGATATTTTTTTTGAAACCTTTTCTTGTGAGATGATTTTTCACTACGTTTTGAATTTTCATGCCCCCCTATGCCTACAATTTGCAATGTCCCCATTGTAAATTAGGTGGGTTCGAGTTCAACTTAGATCATTCATTAGAATAGGTTCTAGGTAGGTGAACGGGTCGAGGTGACTGTTGCGAATGATTTCAAAACTCGGGTATGGGTACCTGAGGTGGGGTCGACTGTTCTAATGGATGAACCCTAAAGTACAATATGAATGCAGCATAGGAATGTCAAGAAAGGTTTCGAGTTTTCAAAAATGACGGGTTGCCTCCAATTAAGCGTTGAGTTTTACGCCATCGGCTGGGCGCAATGAGCTCAAGGAGAATGGAGGGTAAAGGATATCTCAGCAAAATTTGTATCGGTCAGGTCAATAAATGGTTTTAGTCTCTGACCGTTCATGACAAAAGGTTCTGAATCGTGGCTAAGTGGGCTGATCTCGATGGCTCAATTTTCGAAGATTCGTCGGACAAGGTAAGGTCCGATCCATTTTGATCATAGTTTTCCTGGGAATAATTTGAGCTTGGCATCAAAGAATATGACTTTTTGACCAGGATGGAAGATCTTTCTGGATATGTAATTGTCGTGAAAGGCCTTAACCCGCTCTTTGTAAATTCGCGAGTTCTCATACGTGTCATGGCGTAATTCATCGATCTCGCTCATTTGAAGCTTTCTGTGGGTTTCTGCCTTAGAAAGATCTAGGTTGCAGTTCCGTACTGCCCAATAGGCCTTGTGCTCCAATTCGATGAGGAGGTGACATGCCTTCCCGTACACCAATGTGAAGGGAGACATACCTAATTGGGTTTTGTGGGCAGTCCTATAAGCCCACAAAGCTTCCGGAAGTCGGGATGACCAGTCTTTCCTGTCAGGTCTAACAGTAACCTGGAGGATTTTCTTAATCTCCCTATTTGATAGCTCAGCTAGACCATTAGTTTGGGGGTGGTAAGGAGTAGAGATTCGATGTGACATCCCATATTTGGTCATCAGTGACCTGAACTGAGCGTTAGTGAAATGGGTCCCTCCATCAAAGATTATAGCACGTGGAATCCCAAACAGCGAAAAGATGTTCTGATGAATGAATTTGATAACCACCTTATGATCATTAGTTTGGGTCGGAATGGCTTCGATCCATTTGGACATGTAGTCAACAGTGAGTAGAATGTACTCAAAGCAGTCCAAAATAGGAAAGGGTCCCATAAAATCAATCCCCCATACGTCGAAGATTTCACATACAAGAATCGGCTGTAAGGGCATCATATCACGGTGGCTCATGTTGCCTAAGGTCTGGCAACGAGTGCATGCCCTACAGTGATTGTATGCGTCTTTGAAAATCGTGGGCCAATAGAAGCTGCACTGGAAAACTTTTGCTATGATTTTATGACCTAAGAAATGTCCACCACATGCCTGGTTATGGTAGAAGGACAAGATGTCCTGAATTTCAGCTTCCGTGACACATCATCGAATGATCTGATTAGCACCTATGCGGAAAAGATACGGGCTTTCCCAGAAGTAATACTTGGCATCGGAAAGCAATTTGTCCTTCTTGGACTTCGGCTAATCGGACGGGATCTGATGTGATGCCAGCTAGTTTACTATATCAGCAAACCATGGAAGCCCTGTGTTGTTAGTCAGGAGGTGCTCAACAGGAAAATGTTCCATGATGGGTCCGGAAGGGTCGATGATCTCAGAAGGGAGGCGGGACAAGTGATCAGCTACCATGTTCTGTTTTCCTGCTTTGTCATGAATCTCGAGGTCAAACTCTTGCAATAGCAAGATCCAGCGGATTAATCGAGGTTTTGCGTCCTTCTTCGCAAGGAGATGCCTCACAGCTGTGTGATCCGAGTAAATGATAACACGGGAACTTAGGAGATATGATCTGAACTTTTCTAGGGCAAATACTATGGCTAGCAGCTCTTTCTCAGTAACCATGTAGTTACGCTGAGCCTCGTCAAGTGTCTTGCTAGCGTAGTAGATGACCATGGGTTTCCCGTCAATTTTCTACCCAAGTATCGCTCCTACAGTAAAATCAGATGCATCGCACATGATCTCAAAGGGTTGAGACCCATTAGGGGACTGTACAATCGGAGCTTGGGTAACTCGATCACAGAGGATTTCAAATGCTTGAGTGCATTCCTTGGAGATTTTGAAAGGAACATCCTTAGATAGCAGAGTGGTCAGGGGGCGCGCGATCTTTGAGAAATCAGGAATGAATCGATGGTAAAAATCGACTGCCCCAGAAAAGATTAGATGTCCTTGATCAAGCAAGGCATAAGGAGTTTGGAAATCAAGTTCACCTTGGCTCGATCGACCTGGATGCCTTTTTCTGATATGAGATGTCCCAGGACAATTCCTTTAGGCACCATGAAATGGCTCTTTTCCTAGGAAAACCAGATTCACATCAATGCACCGCCTGAGGATTTGGACCAAGTGCAGGAGGCAACCGTCAAATGATTCTCCGAATATTGAAAAGTCATCCATGAAGACTTCTAGATAATCACCTACCATATCTGAGAATATGACAAGTATGCACCACTGAAAAGCAGCGGGTGCATTGCAGAGACCGAATGGCATCCTTTAGAACGTGTACGTCCCGAAGGGGCAGGTGAAAGTGGTCTTTTCTTGGTCCTTAGGATAGTTTCCACCTGGTTATAATCAAAGTACCCATCCAAAAAGTAGAACCTATTTCCCGCTAGTTTCTCGAGGATCTGATCAATAAATGATAGTGGGAAATGATCCTTCTTTGTGGAGGTATTGAGTCTTCTGTAATTAATGCAAACTCTCCACGAATTCACCACATGGGTCGATATGATTTCTCCATTTTCAGTAGTGATCACTGATGAAAGCCTCATCATGAGCCCTAACTAGCTCAGTTTGACCTATGAAAGAGAAAAAGAGCTCCTACATAACCTGGAGAAGGACCTAATTCAAGGAATTAATGTTCTGAGAAGAAAACATGAAGTAAAGGTTAAAACTGTAATTTTACCATTGCAGTACATAAATGGGATTTCTCAGAAGCAAAACATAGGTCAAATGGTCTGGATAAGATAAAGAGTAGGCTAGTTCAGTCAGAAATGGGTTATTATGCAATCCAAGAATTAAATGACATTCTGTAACCCTAAAACAGATCTGCTTAATTCAACAAGGTTATGGTCAAGCTAAAAATCAAATAAATCCTCTAAAATTCATGGAAAAATATCTCCTAGGGTTTAGAACCTTCAATTCGGCCTTTGGAACCTCTTTTGACCTAGATTGGGGTCTCAACTCATTATTTGACCTAATTTAGGTTTTTGTGTAAAATGTCCAGTCAAACGTGGTCAAACCTAAAACCCAACTTCATCATTGGATTCCTTAGGTCCAAATTAGGTTTGTACCAAAATTTGGACCTAAGGGGAGGTCATCTAGACCTACTTCGCAAAATAGTCCACCCAATTACATTCTAGCCCCTAACTTTTGAAAACTCTTGTGCAGACCCCCCTAACTTCCTCAACACTCTTATAATCAGGTCCCTCTGCCATTAATGGGGAGAAATATTACTCCGACGAGGAATGGAGGGGGAGTACTCCCTGATTCCTCAGAGATCTCCCAGATTTGGAAGGGAGATTCTCTGAGGAATTTCCTTTCATTTGAGCATGATTTCAATCTCTGATTTGCACCCAATCTCTTGTACAAAGGCTCGAGAGATTTGGGTATCCAACGGATTCCTTCCCTGGTGAGGACACTCACTCTTGGAAGCTTGTCTTCCAAGCACAAGAGCCCCTGCCAGCATCTATAAAAGGATCCTCAACCCCGACCGCATCTCTTCAGCTCGACTTGACCGGAGAATCACCCCAATTTCGTCTTCTTCTCCTCCGGTCAGGAGTCCAGCGAGCTCCAGTGAGCCCCCCTCCTCTTTCTCGTCACTCTGCCACCATACCAGTGGCAGAGCCACCTTCACCATCTTCCTCCACGTCGCGCAACACCCGCACGCGCACCTCTAGACCCTTCGTCATCACCGCTCTCCCTCCCCTGGACACCGTCTTCTCCGGCAATAGTAGGTACAGCCAGTAGCCACCTCTCCCCCTTCGTCCACTTAGTTAGATTAGAATTACTCCTCTCTATCCCCTCTTAAATTCCCCTCTCTCTATTTTTCCTTTCAACCCCTCACAGCCACTGACCACCGCCATCTTCTCCATCTCCGGCCACCCACCGGCGAGGCGCCTCCACTGCTCCACACCTCCACACGCCTCGCCAGACACCTCACCACCTCCGCCATCGTCCACTGATCACCTTCCGCCCATCCACTGACCGCCATCACCTCCCTAAACACCCACCAAACAAACCCATAAGCACGGCCACAGGGTGACCTAGGCACGCATGCCTAAGCCGCCCCCCAGCCTGCCACCCACCGTATCACCTTCGCCAAGATGCGACAAAACTTCCCATGCATTTTAATGGGGCCGCAATGCCGTGTTTGTGTGTGTCAGATCTGAGCACTTGCCGCCATTGAAGCACACAGCAAGAAGGTCGCGAGCTTCATCCCAAGTTGCTGCGGTCCAGGCAAACCAGCCCAGGTGATGCACGATGTGGGCGTGCACGTCTCCAACCAAGTGAGTGGCTCTGTAAGGAGCCTTGCTGCCCCAATTAGGTGAGATACTTCCTGAGAGCGTAAGCACAGAAGTGGGTGGGACATTTAGTCCCACCTCGTGAACGCATGAGCGCGGAGTGTAGTATAAGTTGTTTTTGTGATTTCTTCTAATCGCCTCAAGTAACACAGGGGTGAGGTCCCTCGCCCTCGCTCACGCCTCATCCGCGACCTACCCCTGCGGATCTGGCACCCAACCCGTTTACCTAAACCTAGCACTCCTTGCACACCACACCACACCCACGCTGGTGCGCCTAGACCCAGGCGTGCACCCGGACCCAGGCATGCACCCGACCTGATTACCTAACTCTGGGAGAGCGTATCGAAGAGAGAAATAGAGAGAGAGACGCAAGGAGGGTGGGGGATAGATTTTTCTACGTGGTGTTGTGCAGGGAAGAAGAGAAGAAGGAAGAGGAAGGCGTAGCTGAGCAGAGGGAAGGAAGGATACTTAGCCGCAGAAAGGAAGAAGGAAGGAAGTCCAAAGAGAAGAAGAAAAAGAGGAGAGCTAAGGAAAAGGCTAAAGAAGGAAATCAAGGCAAGGAAGGAAAAGGAAGAAGAAGAAAGGCAGAAGCCAAGGGAAGGAGCAGCACTGTAGCAAAGGTGCGGCTGAAGAAGAACGAAGAAGATAAGTAAAAGAAGAACAAGACAGAGGAAGATAAGAAAGAGCAGAACTAAAGAGACGAAGAAGAAAAGTGAAGAAGAAAGAAAGCAGAAATGAGAAGACTCAAGAAGGAGAAGGAAATAAGAGCTTAAAAAGAAATATCTTTTTAAGACATCTGATTCTATAATCAGACGTCCAATTTTTCTATTTTTGTTATAATTGATTCTTAAATTCTTGCATTTATATTCTGAATTAAGTTTTGAGTAACTCTAAGTGTTCAATTACATTATTGAGATTAGTGAATAAATTCTATTTGCTCCCTGTGTTCAACCTCAGATACTTAAGTTTTCAAGTAATAAATTCTTATTTGTTATCAACGCTTGGTCACCTATACTACAACGTGACTAACTTATACTCATCTAAAAAGCCCGGCAAAGTGTTATAACAATCACGGTGAGTCCTGCCTTTTTAGGCACAACCTGGATTGGACTCACCCACCGACTGTCGAAGATCGGGTAGATGATCTTTGCATCTAACCACTTGATGATATCCTTTTTCATGACCTCCTACAGATTAGGATTCAGACATCTCTGCATTTCACGGGAAGGTCGTGTGCCCTCTTCGGTGTAGATACGGTGTGTGCAGTAAGAGGGGCTAATACCAGTCAAATCATCGAGAGTCCATCCAATGGCTCTTCGATGCTGCTGGAGAATAGTAATCAGATGAGATTCCTGATCAGGTGTGAGTTTAGAGTTGATAATCATAGGAAACGTCTGATTGGAACCTAAAAAGACGTACTTAAGATGGTCGGGAAGAGGCTTGAGTTCCAAGACAGGGTTATTAGTAGCAGCGGGTGGTTCAGGGTGTGTATCAGTAGCAAGGGAGGGAGTTATGGGTGTATCTAGGTCAGGTTCGGACTCCTCTGATTATGGGTTTTGATCCTCTTGTGGTTGATCAGAAGTAGTCAGGTTGTCCTCAATATACGGATCGTCAACCACAGCCTTGATGTCACATAATTGTTCTATAACACCGCAATTAATCCCTTGTTTGGTCTTGAAGATGTCAATCTTTAGTGTTTGGTTCCCGAATTTCAGTTCAATTTGGCCCTCACAATTTATATTGGCCCTAGCCGTGGCCACAAAGGGTCTCCCTAGTATAATTGGTGTATCCCTCGGGTTTTCTGGAGCATCCATATCCAAAACTACAAAGTCCACCGAGAAATAGAAATCCCACACCCTAACGATGGCATCCTCAAGAACTCCTTTAGGTGACTTAATAGATCGGTCAGCCAATTGTAATATCACCTCTATCGGTTTGAGCTCAAATTCCTCAAGGTGGTTAAGTAGGGATGTAGGCATTAGGTTTATGGAGGCTCCTAGATCTAATAAAGCTCTGTCAAATTGGGTATCACCAATGGTATAGGAAATCAGGGGAGTACCTGGGTCTTTTGCCTTAAGTGGGAGTTTGCTCAAATTACAGAGCTGGCTTGCTCTGACAATATGATTGGACTCCCACTTTTGGTTCGCGGCTTATGCTTAGGTGTACACACGTCTTTCAGAAATCGTGCATAAGCCGGTATGTGGCAGATCGCATCCATCAACGAGATGTTTATATGGACCTATTCAAAGAGCTTGACCAGATCCTCCTCAGGTGCCACGGGTTTGGTTGTCCTCTTTCCCTTGGTCAAAGCCTCGGGAAATGGAACCTTGGATGGTTCCCCTAAAATAGCGCTAGGTTCTTAATCAGGGATTGTGGTATCCTGGATAACTATCCTAGGGCTTGGGTTAGTGCTACCAGGCTAAAAGTGGCTTGGGTAAGGTGGGTCCTGTGTTGCTTTGCCACTACAGGTTGTAACAGAATTCAGTCCTACCTGGTTTTGGTTCGAAGTTGGTAAAATAGGTGGCTGCTGCTGAAATCTTGCATATGATGTCGAAGCTTCCATCCCGTCGGGTGATGGAACAGAAGGGGTTTGATAAATCATGTGGGCTTAGCTCAGATTTGGGTTCATAACGGCCTCTGGTTCAACACGTTATTCGGATTCGGCAGAGGTTGTGAAGGAAGTGTGCCAGGTTGGAGAGAATTAGCCATTTGGGTGAGTTGATTGCGAACCTCTGTGATCTCGTCCTTGTGTTATTTTTGCATAGCCGCATTCGTCTTCTGAATGTCAACCATAGTCTGAAGGATAAGAGTCATTTTGATCTATTTGGGTTGGCCCAAATTGATAGGTGGGGTTGGGCCGAGGCTGGGGCAGCTGATATGGACGAGGAGCTTGTGGATGGGGTTGATATGGTGGTCTTTGATTCTGATTATTTCCGGCCCATAGGAAATTGGGATGATTCCGCCATCCAGGATTATAGGTATTAGAGAATGGGTCATTATGGATGGTGTTGAGGTCCTCGTAGGTCTGAGGAATCTCAGGAAAGTTAAGTATGAGGATTCAGAGTTCCCCCAACTAGAGTAGGTCGGATCGGAGTTTCCTCCAGTCTTAGAGTCAAACGGGGGTGGATACAGGTCCATCCCTTGAGAAGATTGGTGATAGATGTTATGCACAGCTTCCCTCCCAGAAGGCGGCTGTGTAAATGGGTTTTGTGCAGAGGTGGCTCACTACAGATGTCGAGTCAGCTCGTCCACCTTCTTCTCAATGATAGAGACCTTGTCCAACCGACTGGCCATCAATTTCAAGTCGACGAATGTGGACAGGCCCCGCATCTCATGTGCTTCCCTTGGATTCGTCGATGCGCGGGCATTCGTCTAGTCGAATAAGCCCATGGAATCATTATTGATGGAGTTCTCGCACATATTCTTGAGAATCTCCCACACAGTGTCTTCGTGTTGACCCATGATATTTCCTCCACAGGTTGCATTGACGAATAAGTGGATATCTTCACGGAGTCTCTGGTAAAAAGACTGGACTTGTTCCCATTTAGGAACTCCGTGATGCGGGCACTTTCACATGAGATACAGGAAACCATCCCATGCTTCATGAAGTGGCTCTCCAGATTGTTGGGTGAAGTGTGTGATCTGGTGTCATAAGGCATTTGTCCGACCAACTGGGAAGAACCTTTTCAAAAACTCAGATTGTAGTTCAACCCATGTGTTGATTGGACACGTTTGAGTCTGATACTAGTGAGCTACTTTGTCCATGAGAGAGGAGAACATCTTCATGAGAAGAATATCATGATTTTGGACATCTGACCCGAAGGTCTAGGCCAGATGTTTGAGTTGTTTGATGTGCTGGAAGTGATCCTCGGAATTAAGCCCATGAAACTTAGGAATAGCATGAATCATGTTGGGCTTGAGTTCAAAATCAGGACCTCTAGCTGGGATCTGGACTCGAGGTTCGATTGCCACCGCAGCGGGATTGTAGTGATCTCGCATCATAGGACGTTGCGACAAGTTTACAAAGGCTTGAAATAGATCATTAAGGTGTTGAAGTTGGTTCTCAAGGTTATTCTCTTCTTCTACTGGTTGTGCCATGATGATGGAAGAAGGAGAATTTGGTTCAGATGAATCAGAGATGTCTATGTGGTGGGGTTGCTGCACAAACATGGAAGTCGAGGTCTAGCCTCGGTGGGAGTGAATTACTAAAGGAGGCCTCAAGGATGGTCTTAAGGACCTCCTATCGAACATGCACTGATAGTTTGGACGAGAGTAGAATGTGATGGACCCAATCTAGACACCCAAAAATTTGGATGACTATAGAGGTTCAGGGTGGATGATACCCCACAGTCAGAAAGCCGTACACCTAAGAAATACTTGGGTAGCCAGACAGAGAGAGTCCCACAAAGATCCCTACATGGTAGAGCATCCCCACGAGTTACAAGGTTTCCCCCACCCGACCTCTCTTGTCACTGATGTTCCAGGTAGACCAGAATGGGGACTTTGACCTCTTAAGTCTACCAATTTTAGTTAAGAGCAAGGGTGCTCAAGATTCCACTTGAACTTTAGATGTATTGAGTGCAAAAGTGACCTAATTTCAAGGTAGGTTGACCCAACAAGGGGGTCAACTTCACCTATTTGTCCTTTGAGAAGTTTTAGGTCCTTTCTTTTAGGATTCAAGTGAGATTAAGAGCCTGAATTTTACGGTTTTCTTGAATAAGTCTCTTCAACCAAGGCTTAGGCACACCTCTTTTTGGAGAGTTGATTCTTGCTTATGAAGGTGTGTCTCTAAAACCCTAACTTGAAATCCTTAATTCGGCTCTAATCTTGGTCCAATTTAGTTTGCCAAAATATGGTATCTACGTCTCAATCAAGAAGGTGGTAGCCCTAGTTACCTTAAGTAGGTGCACAAATTAATGTTGTTGTTGAAATCAAATCAGGCAACTTGGTGAATTAGCTAGAAATGGAAAGCAGGTTGCCCTAATTGATTTTATCCTTTTTTGCCTTTTCAGAATGAGGGGCTTAAGAGAAATTACCTGCCCCAGGAGTGTTTGTTGTGCAGCTGTCATCCTTTGAATCTTCTCCCTAAAACAACCACAACAAAAAGAGATATATCAAGTTAGTACCAAATCAGCAATTGTAATCAAGATTTCTAAATCACTTGTTGCTCCTCGGCAACGGCGCCAAAATGTTTGGGATGCTTGATCGGGTTTTAAAAAGGTCACGTTGTAGTACAGTCGAAAAGCGTTCAAAACAAATATAATTTATTACTCAAATTTTAAAGGCCGAGGTCGAACACAGGGAGCAAATTAGGGTTTAGAAATCAAGATCACAACTTGAGAATTTGAAAGACTATAATATGCGATAAGATCAATGTTATAAGAAGATAGGAATAAATGTAAGCACAAAATATTAAAGAAATCAATGTATATGAATAAAGCACAAAATTGGACATCTGATTTGTGAATCAAACGCCTTAAAATGATGATGCTACAGTGCTTGATCTTTCTTCTTTCTTCTACTTCTTCTCCTGCTCTTCTTTCTCTGTTTCTATCTTTTGTCTTAAATCTTCTTCTTTATCTTCCTTCTTCTCTGTTCTCTGGTGGCTCCTTTCTTATTCTTCTTCTGTGGCTTCTTCTATCTTCCTCTCCTAATTTTGGCTGCAGCTTCCTTCTTTAGCTTTCTCTTCCTCTGCCTTCTTTGTCTCAGCTGCCTTTAGCTTCTTCTTCTTTTCTCTCTTTCCAGCTGCCCTTCCTTTGCTTTCTTCTATCTTCAATCTCTTTCTTCCCTTCTTTTTCTCTTCTGACTTCAGCCTTCTCCTTCTTCTTCCTTGGCTTCAGCCCTTACCTTCCTCTTCGGCCTTGTCTTCTCCTTCCCCTTCCTTTGGCTTGGCTTCTCCTTTCTCTGCAGAGCAAAACCTACCCCTACCCACGCGAACTCTCTTCTCTCCCTTCTCTCTTAGGTTCGCTCTCCCAGAGTTACTTCTTGGGTAATCGGGTGGAATATGCGCCCAGGACTAGGCCCATCGGCGTGCGATGGTGAGCAAGGTGTGCGATCGAGTCCGGTCACCAGGTCCGTAGGATGTGATCGCGGACGAGGCGTCGGGTTGGGTGAGAGGGGACCTCACCCCGTGAGTTGGAGGTAATCAACCCAATGTAGAAAATCACTTTATGTGGGTGCGGCGCTCCGCAACTTTCTGAGGTGGGACTAACTTCCCACCCTCTTTCACGCGCACCTGCAGCCAAGTGTCTTCGTTCAATTACAACTGCTAGGATGGTTCTTAGCTTCAATTGGTCACCTGGAGATGTTTGCAAAGGCTCTTCGCACGACCTGGGACTGGATCCTGGAGTGGGCACGACCTGGAGAAGCTTGCAGGCAAGCTTCCTGCTATGCGTCAATGGCGACGAGCCCCTAGATCTGAAATCACACACACGGCCTCGTGGCCACGTTAAAAAGCTCAGGGAGTTTCGCCAAGGTGCGACGAACGTGTAGAGGTGGTCGACGTGGCGTGGGACCGCCTAAGGGAGCGTGCCTAGGGCACACTGCGACCGTGTGTGTGGGTGTGTTCGGGGGCACTTGTGGGTGAGTGGCATAGTGTTGTGAGTGGGGGGTTATGATCAGTGAGTCAGGGCGGTGCTTATGGACCGATCGGTGAGGAGGGAGGTGGTCTATGGAGGTGGAGCGAACTCGCCAGTGTGGTGGCCGAAGGTGAAGGGGATGATGGTGGTGGAGTGCGGCAGTGGTTGTTTGAAGGAAATAAAGAGGGGAAAAGAATGTAGAGAGTGAGAGAGACTTATCTGGGAGTGAAGAGATGAAGGGGGAGGTAGGGATGGTGTCTGTGCGTATCGCCGATGCCAGAGATGAAGATGCTCAATGAGGGAGATCGGCGAGGACAAAGGGGAGGCAGGAGTGTCGGTGGGTGCGACGCGACGTGGACGAGCAAGAGGAAGAGGAACCTACCACCAGTATTATGGCTAGGCGACGAGGGAGAGTGGGAGAAGTCGCTGGAGCTTGACATTAGGTCGGCCGAAGGAGGAGAGATGAAATTGAGGGAGTTCTCCGACTGAATTCAAGCTTAAGAGATGCGGGCTGAATTGGGGTCTCTTAAATAGGCCCTGGAGGTCGGGTTTGTGCTTCGAAGCCAAGCTTCCAAGCATGGCAAGTTCACCGGCAGAGGAAACTTGAGAGAGATCCAAATCTCTCATGCATTCACATGAGAGATAGGGTACCAAATAGGGCTTCTAATTGGGTTCACACTAGAGGAGATTTCTCAGAGAATCTCCCTTTCAATTTTGAAGGGGATTATCTACGAGATCAGGGAGAAATCGCCCTTGCAAGCTTGCCGGAGTAGGATTTCCTCTGCTATAATGGTGTAGGGACCTAATTGCAAAGAATGATGAAGAAGATAGGGGTTAATTGTAAGGGTTTTTGAAAGATAGGGGTAGAAATGTAATTGGGCTGGACCTATTTGCGAAGTGGGGTAAGATGAATTCCCCTTAGGTCCACATTTTGGTACAAACCTAATTTGGACCTAAGGAATCCAATTGTGAGGTTGGATTTTGGGTTTGACCATGTTTGACTGGGCAATTTACGTAAACCCAATTTAGGACAAATATTTGTCTGAGACCCCATTTTAGGTAAAAATAGGTTCTAATGGATAAATTGAAGGTTCTAAACCCTAGAGAATATTTTTCTATGATTTTTAGAGGGTTTAGGTGAATTTTATCCTGACCAGAACATTGTTAACTCAAGTGGGTCTGTTTTAGGGTTACAAAAAGTCATTTAATTCTCAAAATTCACACGAACCATTTTCTGTTTGAACTAACCCACTTTTTATCTTGTTAAGACCATTTGACCTGTGTTTAGCCCTTAAGAAAACATGTTATTGTACTGCAATGGTAAAATTACAGTTTTACCCCTTGTTTCTTACTTTTCTCTCAGAATGGTTATTTAGTGAATTAGAACCTCCAGTTGGTTATGTAGGAGCTTTTGTTCTCTTTTATGGGTCAAAATGAGATAGTTAGGGCTCATGATGGTGTTCCCATCACCTAGTAAAAATAATATTAGAATGCATTCTACTCTTAACTCACAAACCTCCTGCAACAACATGAAGATTTTCCCCTTAGAACTTATTCATCATATGTAGGCCTCATTTAAATTTAAACGTAGAAGAGGGTGAGAAAAGCTTCTGTTGACAAAACCAAAGAGACACTACCATACATATGCTTCTTGAGTTTGATTTGGTTTGGTTGGGGAGAGGGGGGGAGAGAGAGAGGGAGGTAAGATTAGAGTCCTATTTATTTTAGCATTTATGTTGAAGTACTTACCAATTTGGCTAAAGAGTCATTCTGAAATTTAGCTTCAATCTTTATCTCCAGTGCCAAAAAAATAAACAATAATAAGACTAGCTTGATATACGGGTGAAGCAAATGTAGAATAATGTCAACAAGCTGGGATTCTTAAGGAAAAACAAAATAACTTTATTGATAGAACTCATCTTAAACTCTTGATTAATTTGAATCATATTGAAAAGGAAGACAAATAAAGTGAAATCAAAATAGAGAGTGAACTAGTAGAAACCTGCAGGTGATACACTAGGAAATAAGGAGTAGTGAATAGTTTCACCCATTCTATGAAATTGCCACGTCCTCGCTAAACTTCTCCACTACAATCTGCATTTGTCATCATCCACAAGAAACAATGACCATCAAGATGTGATTGAGGAGCTATGGCGGCTCATCATCCCCCACTGGTACCCTAGGCCTAAATCCACCACGACCTTAAGGTGTATGGACACCAATCCCTGCCCCTCCTGCATAGTAAACTTAATTATTTGCAGGAATTTTCACAAACTAAGGTGCCACTATAATGTTCACTAGTTCTGACATACAGGAGAAATTATTAGATTGTGTCAGGAGCAAATTGTCATTAAGGTAAAACTCATCAAGTTCTAAACAATTAAGAGATTTTGTGCTAAATTGCCATACAAGGTTTTGTAGAGATGACAGTTTATATGTTCTGTTCCTACCTAAGTTCTAGTTGTCTAATGTTTTATTGCACATAGTTCTACTTGCTAAGGATAATGGATTCAACCAAATGAGAAGTGGAATGAGATACTAGCGTGGACTATATATCCTACCTATGTAAGGGGACCATTTTAATCCCTTGCTTGAATGTTCGGTATCTAAGTCACCATAATGTTTGGTATCCAAGTATCTACCAAAAGCCATTTCTCCACCTACATCTTGCTGCCATTTTAATCCCTTGCTTGAATGAGGTGCATGCATACAGAATGGGCTAACTAGGCTACCTTGGCTTAGAACCTAGTTGCCCCTGCTAGAGGTGTATCTAGAAAAATAATGTTTTTGCAATAAATGAGGTTTTCCTATTTCTTTTAAATAGTAGGTAATTTCAACACCTCTCAAAGAAGAGCTTGTATTTTCATGAAGCCACACTCTGAGCATTGGAATTAGAGTTATTATTCCTTTTTCTTGTTATTGTCTCATTCATTTTGTTTACCATAAAAGATCTATTAGTCAATTGTTTATTTTCATGGCCAAGGAAATGCAAGTGCCCAAGAAAAAAACTATAGGAAAGCCCAAAAAAATTATTTGGTTTCATGAGGGAGAATATCTTCTCATAATTGTTAGCCTACAAAAAAAAAAGGTGAAACTAGTAATTTCCTAGCAAAACCTTTACGTAAGTCATAGGTAAACAAAATGGTGAAGTTAATTATGTGGAAAGACATTTTCAAAGGTGTCTGTTTCACGAAAATCAAATGAAAAGTAAAGGCTAAAATAAAGATGAGTATTTCGAGTTGAAAGCAGGATGCCAAGATGGAGGGTGTCCGATCTCCTCACATTCAAGTTTTGACTATTCAAAGGAAGCAAAAAAAAAAAAGAGGATAATATAGACAAGTGGATAATTCAACATTGTTCTTTGGCTATGTAGCTTAACCAACCAATCACATAACAATTTAGTTGAAGAGAAATTCATAGCACATAGAGTTTACAGTCCTTAGTAGAATCAGAAATAAAAAACATGAATAGATAATTGCCTAACACAGTTTCCTAGATGTCTCCAAAAGATTAAATACCCATAACCATAACCTTTGGCAAACACATGCATCTAACTAGCTCATCTACTTCATAACTCTAAAAGAATATGGATTATTCTTCTTCTTTTCTCTAAAGAAGACCATAACCTTACATAAGAACATCGTAGCGACAGTAAGGTTGGTTACTTTTCCCTAAGTTGCACTAGTTTCAAATAATTGCTCTTTTGCAACATCTGAAGGGATGGTTTGGTTCTCCACAATATGGATCCTCTTAATTGAATTGGAATTGGTCCTTTGGGTTGTCAAATCAAGAGTCATTGCAATTTTGGATTTAATTATTAGGTTGCAAGGACTCATTTCTTGAAAATTGCTAGAAAAAGCAGAGCTACCACATTAGCTATTTTTCCATTTGGAAAAATAGTTCTAACCTAAATCCAAAATGTATCCAAGCCTTCTAATTCTTAGATTTGATCAACAACAAATAAGCATAAAAAAAGTTAGAGAAACAAAGGACATTCCTTATTGATTGTTACACCAAAATAAAATAAAAATAACTGCTAATGAAGGGATTTATTTCTTTGGCCATTCACATATTTTTTGACGAAGCTGAAATACAAATCGTGAAGATTTTACATCCATTCAAAATGCAACTAATCCCAATACAAATATTTCCTAGTTTAACACGACAAACCCTAAAGTAAACTAAATGAGATGATTTTACTCTTCCACATCCATGTAAAAAGTACATTTCCAAGGGCACATTTATAGTGTTTAGAGGACCAGAGCCAACTTGCATCCTATTACTGAAGCTTGTCAAAAAGGCAGAACAAGAAGAGCTCTTTAATTACAAGGTAAAGTCTATAAAAAATTCATTTCAAAGGACCAATGTAAGAGAAAATAATTTGCATAGGATCACCTTAAGCTAGTTTTATATAGATAACCTCTTCCAGCTTTGAACAACACTTTTATTTTTCAGGAAAAGAAAGACAATGGCTTATTCTACAAAACACTGGCAACATAGGAGAAGTATCCTAAATAACAACTGAAAGTGACATCGCATTTGTCTTAAAAGCTTCAATTTGCTTCCTATATTTAGAAAACACTTCTTACACAACAAATGCTCAATTCAAGCAAAATACAAATCAAAGAAACAACTAGAAATGTACGACTCTTGCCTTTGGACAACCTAGTGAAATTCACTAGCAACAATTGCAGGGAGGATTCCTTTTCCTGATTAGGGGTTAGAACAACAGACAAGTTCGCTTCCAGCACTATTTCGCACTTGCCTTTGTTCACAATCTACAACTCGAGTTCTGGCATATCCGACATAACCTTGAAAAGTATAAACCAAAGGCTATTGATTAGCATCCATAATACCCATCAAAAGCAATAAAATGAAACCACAAGTTGCTAAAAAAAGTTACAATATCTACAATTCTGCACATTTGAAACCACAGGTTATGGACTAGTAAAAGACTACACAATTTTCTTGAGTAAAAATGCATAAATTTATCATTTACAAGTTCAAGTTGTTGTTTGTGATAGATTGGGGTTGTCATTAGAGCTTCTGTGGTCTAATTGTTGGACAAAGTTTATTTGGACACTAGTGGAGGTGCTGCCATTTAATTAAAATCAACCAAAGAGCTAAGGGAAGACGCTGTGCTAAAGGGAAGAATTACAAGATGCAAAAAAGTGCCTGAAGCTGCTGTCCTATCATAGATTTTCAGTAAAAAGGCAATTTCTGCAAAGAATAATGTTTGGGCTGCTGTCCTATCACAGATTGCACGACTGTTGCGATCCCCGTGGCGTGATCGGTGGCAGACGAGTGGGCGATGGATTCGGGTGAAACCGCAGGATTTGCGGCGAAAGGTTTGAAGAGTTATGCTTCGTTGAAGACGAAAGACCGCGCTAACGTGGATCAGCTTTTAATGGAGCATCCTCTTGGTGGACTCAAGTCGGGTAGACCAAATCTAGAGTTGGGGAAAGATGGTTCTGGGGGGGCTTCTGGGTCGGGCTCCTCCTCTTGCGAGGGTTCAGGGCAAGCTTCGAATGGTGGTAGCGGTCGGATGAACCTGGAGACAAGCCCCTGAGGCGATCTCTGTCGGGTCGATCAAGTGGCGACAGGTGACGTGGACAGGACGATGCTGTGCCTGCAGAGGTGGAAGTCAAGGAAGCTTCTGGCACAGCGACTCACGTACAAGCCGAGGTGGACTTATCGGAGATGGAGGGCTAAGACCCCTCCGACCGGGAGTGAGGTGGGGAGCGACCAGCTTCGGGGGAAGGTGTTGGCAGAGGTGGTGGTCGACGGCACTACGCCAACTGGTGGGAGAGGTGGAAGATTAGCGGAGGAATCGATGGGAGGCGAAGGTAGCGTGGGGTGTGTTGGGACGGCGGTGGTGGCTGGTGGTGGCGCTGGCACCCAGCGAGGGGCTGGGGCTGGAGGGGACGCAGGGGCTGAGGAGGGTCCGGCGGAGTTGGGGGTGGCTGAAGATAGGGTGGTGTGAGCTGGGGAGGTGGAGGTCCCGCTAGTGGAGGAGCAGGTACAGTGGGGACAATCAGGTTAGCCTGTGGAGCTGGAGGAAGGGGAGGTTGACAGGGTGGCTGCGAAGGTGGGCTTCTAGCGCATGATGCAAGGTGGAGTCTCCCGAACTTCTCCATGGCTAAGGTCCTCTCGTGGAATGTGAGGGGATTGAATTACCTGTTACGACCTGGTTCCCGGATCCCTACAAGACCTGAGACCGGCTTGCCTCGACTAATCCCAAGACCTAGTCGTCTGACGAGAAACAACCAAAAGTAGGAAAATAAACCACATTCATACATGCAATATAACTAAGCAGAAGGAAAGAATGAAGTAGTAAATAAAAGTAGAACAACTATCTCAAATAGTACATGCCACCACAACAATAACAGCGGAACGAAAATAGAAAGTAACAGGAGCAATAGCTCAAGGGTCCAATACTCACGACTATAGCAAGAACTAAAGAGCTGGAAAGAAAATGACTACGGCTGGGCTCGACTGGGCCCAGCTCCCTCTGCAGTCGAGAACTCGGGCTACTCAACTCCTGATCCTAGACAGGGTTGCAAAAAGACGAAGTCAGCGAACGTTGAGTAGAATGGTTGTTGAACGTCGAAGGACTACGCTATCGGAGTTAATTTTGAAAACTTGTCGTTGTAGTTCGAGTAGCGAAGAACTCAGGTTCAACAAATAAAATTTATATCGGAAAAAGAAATCCTGGGTCGAACTCAGGCAGGCTACGTCGATCAAAATTCATAATTATATTTTTTTTGTGTTTTTGTTTAAAGAGCAGAATAATCACAATGAAATGGAATAAATATAGACAATAAGAGAGAGAGAGAGAGAGAACATTCACTTGATGTTGCAAAATGTTTGTACAACTAAGAAAGCGAGAAAAAATTACACTAGAAAGCGAGAAATTATTACACTAGAAAGCAGAAAAATTCTACTCTAGAAAGCAGGAAAAAGGAATGGGAGAGAGAAGTTATCCTCCCTGACGATCGCTTGGAGGATGAGCCAGAAGAGACAATGCCTGGAAGACGAGGAATGGAGCGGGAAGAAGGAGGTTGAAGCAGGAGGGACGGGAATGAGGCAACATGTCGTCGTCGTCACAAGATCCGCTTCTAGAATGGGGGCAAAATATTGATTTTAGCTCTTGAGGAGCATCCCGGGTGTGGGACAAGCTTCTCTTGAGCTTTGGAGAAGGAGAGAAGAGAAATAAGGGATGAGAAATTCGTATGGAGGGGGTCTCCTTTTATAGTTGCAAGGAGTGGGGGCATTTTGGACATTTTAATTTCAAAAACATTAATATGGGACCTTTAAAGGTCTGTCATGGGCGACGTGTGCGCGCGCTGCGCGCCTACTCTTCTTCTCTGCCCAAAACGCATGCGCATGTACGCACGCTCACAGCCGTTCGATCAAGAGATCGAACAACTGAGAGCAGTTATGCTGCACCGCGCTCCCGCGTGCGATCACGCGTAAGCACCGTGCGTCTGATCGAGCGTGGGCGTTATTTCTCACTCCTTGCTGCCCAATCTTCACGGCATGGCTCTGATCGCATGCCCACTCCACGCCCGCTCTTCAATTTGAAGTGTAGCACGGCTCGAACACACGCCCTTCACTAGCGAAGGGGCGCTTGACCGCTGCGCTACGCCTCCTCTTTAGGCAAGTGAGCGCTTTTGTGCCCGCACCTTCATGGCCATTGGATGAGCATCCAACGGTCGAGATCAAGCGAGCAGGTGAAGAAGGAAGGCTACGATCGATGCTGGGCACTATGATGGTGCCACATGGCGCCATCTAGTCCATCCATCTTCTGAGTGATGTAGATGGTGCCATGGGTGTCGGATTGAACCGATTTTCATGTCGTTAGGCTGCGATTATTGATCTGAACCCATCCATGCAGTTGGATTTGTAATCTAAGGTGCGGATTAACACCATCTTGGCCCTTGATCTTTAAGGTTCCTCGATCTCTATCTGGTGCTACAGATGTCCGATTAGGGTGATCTTGGAATCGTTGAACTCCAATCGTCGTCCTGATCAAATCTGTATGGTTGGATCTTCGATCCAAGGCTCTGATAAAAAGTTGCCCTATCCCTGACCATAAAAAGTAGACAATTACTATACAATTTATACAACTTGATCTAAATGCATGATTATGCATGTTATGCACTATTTACAATGTATGATGCTAATGTGACACTAGAAACATGCATTAATAGACATTTTAGGTTAATCAGATGTATGCAAATCAGTGGTGTTTACATTATTTAAGTGCAAGTAAAGTAAAAACAACAAGCAGGTTTTATTCTCATTTCTATTTATCTCATTTATGTGTTTCTGGTTCACTTATCTCTCAAAGTATCCAAGTATTTCTTGATCTTGCTTGTTCCTCGTGGGAACGATCTTGATTGCAGCCTTTTCCATGATGTAGAAGGTACACGTGATGCTCTCCTGGCTGTGAGAGTCCCCCGCAGTAGTCCTACACCCAGTCAACCACCCCGAGGTCACTGTCGTGACGTAGCGGTGACTACGGCACACATGATAAGTGCACGGGTAGCTACCTTGCACTAGCACACGGTCAGTCGTTTCTGCTAGTAGGTACGCCCAAAGGTACAGCACGAAATAGCACAGGTCCTTGCCCTCTCAGAATAGGGGTCTCTCCCCTCAGAACCAAACAGGGGTCTCGCCCCTCAGTCCGCGTACCCTCGTTCGACTACCCCGATTTGCTCAAAGGGCCTAAAAAGTCGATGTAGGTTGGCTAGGTTAACCCCGGGCCCCATGGGGTGGCTAGCTCCCTCCCTACACTAGTAGCACGCCTCGGTACCACGTACGCGAAGGCCGACAGGAGTCGGTGTAGAGTGGCCAATCCTAACCTCGGGTCTCAACCCAAGGGTGGCTAGCTCCACTCTATACTAAAAGGGACAGTTGCTCCCCTTGGTACTGTGTACCATGGGCTAACTCACTTCCCATCTACATTCCAGATTCCTTTCATACACAAGAGTTTTACTCCTAATTCCCGGTAGGGTTCATGCTCATTATTCATCTCATTTGTCCATATTCAGATCTCAAGTTTCATAACTCGTTCCTTATCCATATACAGGCAGCTCGTGTTTTCACAATTTTAATTCTCAATCATTTACATGCAACTTGGGGTTTCACCGTTCACTTTCTCATTCATATATAGACAACTCGTATTTTAACATGCATCTCGTAGTTACACTAATACCATTTGCTAGCAATTTATTTTAATCATGCACTCAAGCAAACAGTACAGCTCAAAACAGGCTCATACATTTCTACCCTAGGATTCATTCTACATCCTAGGGCCCGATCCGATTATTCTAAACTGAATTAAACAACTCTACCAGGAGATACGGGAGTAATGGGGGCTCGAACCGAAGACCCCAACGTCTCTGCGAGCCCTAAACGCACAACATGCTGAAACCCTATACTAGGGAATACATCACAAAGAAGAGTTCAGAACAGTGTATAACAGACTCTAGTACATAGAGAAACACGAGAGGAAAGTACAGGTATTTCGTTTGCGTAAAATGGACCCCGATCGGATCCTAAACATGTCAAAAATGTGCCTACTATTCAAAATCAGACATCTGGGAATAATCCCAGAAGTCTTAAAAGATGTCAGATCTTACCTTGTGTCTCCTAGGGTATCCTCAGATGCCCGGAGCTCTCTACAATCGTCTGAGGTGAGTTCTAGATGTCGGATCCTCCTTCCGGTCATCTGAAAGGACCTTCGAACGTCTGGCGACGTGATCAGACGTCCAAAAGTGCCTGGAGAAATGCACCACATGCCTTTCCAACACCCGTTACCTACGTACGAAAGTCACATACCCAAATCAGGTCGAACAGATCTCTGCGGTGAGGCCTGCATGGCCGTAACCGCATAAAATCATGTACCTTAGCACTGCACGTGCTTTCAGACGTCTGACCCCAGACCCAGACGTCCTGCTGCCGCCATGGATGTCTGGTCGATGCTCCAGATATTTGATAGTGGAAAAAATCCCAGTATCAGAACCTCTCCCGCGAGTTGTCTCCTTCGCGATCTCATCCGCAGGAGCTTCTGCAATCCCTCCCGCGGCTGCAGAGGGTCGAGGGCCACCTCCCCAAGCCCCTCCTCACGTGCATGCCCGTTGTCGGCAGCACACGCTCCACCGAGCTCCCACCAAAGCTTCTTTGAGCTTCCGCCGAAGCTCCTCTGACTCCACACGAGCTCCCCGAAGGTCCACCAACCTTGGTCCTCCTCCTCTCACGCTCTTCCTCTCTCTCCCTCTCTCTCTTCCTCACCGACCCTCGCTCCTCCTCGTCGCGGCTGTAAGGAGGGGAGGGAGGAAGGATGGAGGTGGTGGCTGGTGGTGAGGGGGGTGATGGTGGTGAGAAGGGGGGTTAGGGTTTAAGGGTGAGAGAGAAGCGTTGCGTGCCACCCGCACGTAGAGCGCAAAGAAACGTATGAAATTTCCTACTTTCAGACATCCGAGGCTGCATCCAAACATCTGGACAGATGTCTTATCCGACTAAAAAGGCAACGGGTCATTTCATGACCCCTCCAGAAGGGCAGCGTTATGTGGTTATATTCAGAGGTGGGGACCTGAGGTGGTGTTTCTCTAGGAGACCAAGTGGGGGAGCTGTGACCAGAGACTATGGAGGGAGGTGGGGGGTAGTGGCACTAGGGAGTTCTTGGCCCTTGACGCAGTTGGAAGAGCTGGTGGGATTGTTGTTGGGTGGAAGGGAGATGCCTTCTCCTTGCTGGACTCAACGGTCGGTTCCCATGTTGTTACGGTCAAGTTACAGAGGCGTCGGGACAACCTCTGCATGCTCTTCTCCTCGGTCTATGGTCTAAATGATAGTATGCGGAGGCAAGCTATGTGGGAGGAATTAGATCAAGTCACGATGGCACATCAGGGGGCCCCGTGGTTGATTGGAGGCGATTTTAATGTCACTTTGCTGGAGGAAGATAAACCGGATGGCTGTGGGGGGGTAGACCAGGGCTCAGAGGCCTTTGTAGGTTTTGTTGCTGCACAAGGGTTGGTTAACATGCCGCCCTCTTTCTGCCACTTCACCTAGAGGAGCTCTGGTGGGCAGCAGGCTCAGATTGATAGATTCTTCGTCTTGATGGCGATGGCGGAGGCTTTCCCTGTGGCGGAGGTCAAACCTTTGGAGCAGCCGTTCTCGAACCACATCCCCTTACTTTGGGTGACAAGTGAGGGCTGGAGGCATGGAACATACTTGAAGTTTGACAAAGCTTGGCTCCTTGAAGAGGGATTCAGGAGACTGGTGGAAGAGAGATGGAGATCTACTCATGTGGAAGGCTCGGCAGCTGCTAGGTTGGAAGCCAAGCTACGAGAGTTGAGGTCCTTCCTCAAGGCCTATAAGAAGAAAATTAAAGAGGAGTGTGGGAAGAGGAGAGATGAAGCCCTCAGTGAGATTGCGAAGCTTGACTTGGCTGAGGATGTTGGCCTCCTATCCGAAATGGATAGGGTGAACAGAGAAAAGTGCTTGCAAGTGGTGCAAGAGGAAGATCGGAAGGTGGAAGTGGAGTAGAAGGTGAGATCCAGGCAGAGGTGGCTCAAGGAGGGCGATTCTAACACTCGGTATTTTCATATGGTGGCATCCGGGAGGAGGAGGAGGAACTGGATCGATAGATTGATAGTGGAAGGGGAGGAGTTCATGGGTAGGGAGGCGGTGGGTGGGGTGGCTGCAAGTTACTTCAGGGGGTTCACCAGGAGGAGGCAGGGGGAAGATGGAGGTGGTTGGGATCCGAGGTGCCACGGATCAGGGATGGGGAAGTGGAGCACTTGATTGGGTAGTTTGAGGAGGATGAGATTCATAAGGCAATCTAGGGTCTGAATGTTGATGGTTGTCCAGGTCCGGATGGTTTTCCCGTCTCCTTTTATAAGAAGTTTTAGCCGGTGGTGAAGGATGATGTGGTGCAGGTACTACAGGAGTTCAGAGAAGGAAATTTGAGCTTCAATAGATTGAACGAATTTTACTTGTTCTTATTGCTGAAGAGGGAGGGAGCAGAGGAGATTCAAGAGTGTAGGTCAATAGCTCTTTTGAATGCTATTTATCTGATTGTGGGTAAGATCTTGGCGAATAGGTTGAGGAAGACCTTGGCAAGGATTGTGGATCCAGCACAAACAGCTTTTGTCCTAGGCAGGAACATTTTGGAGGGGTATGTGGTGGCTTCAGAGATCCTGTCTTTTTGGAAGAGGAGTAGGAGGAAGGCTTTCATGTGGAAGGTTGATTTCAGCAAGGCATATGACTCAGTGCAGTGGTCTTTCCTTTGGGCCTCTTTAGTGAAGAGGGGATTTCCACCCATGTGGATCAAGTGGATGAAAAGATGTGTCACCACGATGTCTTTCTTGGTTCTTTTCAATGGAAATCTGGCAGGGGTTGGATCCAGCTGAGAAGAGGGGTGAGACAGGGGTGATAGTTGGCTCCGATGCTTTTTTTTCTAATGGCATATACACTTGCGAGGGCGGCGAAAAAATCTTGTGAGAGGAACTTGGTGAGAGGTTTCTCCTTGGGAGATGGGACAAGCATTCACTACTGCAGTACACAGATGATACGATTTTCTTTATTGAAGGTAGGGAGGTGGAAGCCAGGAGGATGCGGATTTTGCTTCAATTGTTTGGTGAGGCTTCAGGTCTGCAAATTAACTTGTCCAAATCAAGTTTTGTCCCTTTTAATTTGATGGAGGCAGAGGCAAGGGAGTGCAGCATGGGTCTTGGCACAGAGCAGGAGAAGCTACCGACCAGATACTTGGGCCTACTGCTGACAGATGTAAGATCTTGGTGCAAGATTGGGCTCCCCTACTGGGGAGGCTGGAGGGGATGTTGGCAGGGTGGGTGATAAGATGGTTTTCGCTTTCGAATTATGTTATTAGATGATTTGTCATTTTAGTAACAAAGTGGTGGAAAATCGCTTAACAAAATAATTACAATAAAAATTAAACCACTCATAGAAGAGCGGGTCATATCCATAAGGAGGCAATGACATATTTAAACTCGCACCGGTTAAAAACATATGTTCATGGTTAGTTTCATCGAGAAATCGAGCCAAATCTGCTTTCAGATTAAGAAAACATCAAGAGAACAAGCTGAAATGGCATTTATGAGAAAGAGGGAGGTCACTTACATAAATTAGCCATAATATTTAATTAATAAATTCAAAATAAAAGAGTGGCAATGGCATGTGAATGTAAATATTAATTCGGCGAGAAACAGAGCATTTGCTCCCTTTATGCGTGTGCGATGAGGAGGCCGCGGTTGGGTGTACGGAGCTCGGAGGTGGTTGGCCATGACGAGGGCTACGCGTGGGCAGTGACGGCTCGTTGAACGGCCACCGGTGGTCTCGCCGGCGACGAGGAAGGCTGGCAATGGTGGCGACGGCTCGCTGGCGTGGGCAGGCTGCTGTCGGCCATCAGAGGGTGTGGCCGAGTTTCTGAGGTCGAGGTGAGTTCATTGATGTTGGTGGCACGAAGCTCCGAGGCTAGATGAGGCGGTTGCATGGAGGAAGACTATGATAACTTTGGGTTCTGTTTGGCCTGTTGGGGGAGAAGACGAAGAAGAAGAGGACGGGTGAGTGCACGGGCGGCTACGCCGACTAGAGTAGTGCATGCTCTACATGCGCTACTGGTGGCGCACGCCTGCTGCGATGGAGGTGCAGCATGCGCGGGGCGGTGCTGTGAGTGGTAGGCACGTGCAGAGGGGTACGGATGGGATGCACGCGGGCTGGTGGAGCGCAGGTGCGTGGCGTGATACGCTGAAGGTGGCACGTTGTTGCTGTTGGAGACGAGAGAGAGGAGAGGAGAAGCATGCACTGCTGGCCGTGCGTGGAAGGGGAAACGCGGGTGTGCTGCGAGGGGGGCATGTGCTGGAAGTGTGCGCGAGCGACTACTGCTCGTGCAAAGGTGCAGCGAAGGAGATGTGTGCGGGCCGTGCGGGTGGAATGACTCTACTGTGGTTGGTGGAGTTGCTACGAGGAGGACGCAGGCGATGCTGGTGGTGAGCGTAATGCACGAGAGATGTGCATGCATATGGCTGCCCATGGCGTGCGTGTAGCGATGACCTGGATGGTTGCGAGGCAAGGGCATGGTATGCTGCAAGTGGTGGTGATGGGTTGGTTGAGTGTGTGAGGAACTGTGATGGAGCAGGTGAAGAAGAAGCACGGTGATGGAATGGTGGCAAGTCATGCATCAGTAGATGCACTCACGGTAGGCAAGCTTCAAGGAGCTCGTACACGGTGGCGACCAACTCCATCCTCTTGGCGCGGTGGTCTGTCACCCCACCAGCCCACGGTATGACAGAGTTTGGCTGTGGAGGCCCATGGTGGTGAAATGGGATGATGGCCTCCACGAGCTCGGCTGCCTCCTCCTCTCCCTTGTAGTCTCAGCTGCCCCGACCAGATCCAACACACCCGCTCCTCCATGAATGGGGTCTTGAGTGCAGGCAGCTGGCAAAGATTGAATGTAGGCGAAGGAAGTGGAACGGTTGCCTGAGGAAAGAAGAAGAATAAAATGAAATATTTGGATTATTTATACACAAATCCTTAAGTTTTATGTTAATTAAAACAATGCATGTAATGCACCTAATGCCATTCTAAGTCAATTTCAAATGCCTTTAGTTATGAATGCAATGCATGAATTATGTAATTAAATCAGAAATATGAATTAATCTATTTACATCCTAATGCATGCTAAATAAATGTTAGAATTAACTTAATGTCTAAGCACTTAAATACTTAAATAGCCCACAAATATGGGCTAATCAATGGGCGTCTAGGCTTCTGTCGAGGGGTGGAAGACTGGTTTTGCTCAAGGCGGTTTTAGCGGCGATGCCGTCGTATTTCAGCTCTGTCCTGAAGTTGCCCCAGCAGGTCGTCAAGAGAATGTTGGGGCTTATGAGGAATTTTTTCTGGTCCAACCAGGGGTCGAATGGGCGTGGTGCTAAGTTGGAGGCATGGGAGGAGGTTTGCAAGCTGGTGGAGGAGGGGGGCTTGGGGTGAGGGACTTGGGGAGATCTAATGATAGCCTGTTGGTGAAATGGGTTGGGGGCCTCTTGGAGAACAGGGGGGATTTGATGGGGAAGGTTTTCATGATAGCTTATGGTGGCCCTTTGCGTTGGGACCTCCTTCTATCCTTGCTAAGGGATGCTTCTCACTTCCTGAAAGGTCTGTCGACAGTGGCTCCTAAGGTGCAAAACTGTTTTGTACCGGTGGTGGGGACAGGGGAGGTTTTCAGGTTCTAGCAGGATAATTGGACAAGTCAAGGAGCACTCTCTAGAAGATTTTCGAGACTTTTTGCTTTGTCCTCGAGCAGAGAAGCGTCTGTGGCTGAAGTTTGGGGAGGTGGGTGGTGTCCATCTTTTGCAGGGAATCTTTCAGATGCGAGAATTCACGACTTCCAGAGGTTGCTTGAAGAGTTGGAAGGCCTACATCCGGCATCCGGAAATGATATGTTTGGTTGGGATGAAGGAGATTTCTTGGTGAGGACTACGTACAGGAGATTGTCTAGCGGGAGTCTCACTGGTGATTTGGATATGGTGAGAGATTGCAGACAGGTTTGGAAGGTGGCTTGTCCTTTGAAGGTCAAGATTTTTGTTTGGCTACTTAGGAGGAGAAGGCTCATGAGTAGGGTGTGGAGGGCGAGATGGACTCCTAGGGAGAGTAAGGTCTGCCCTTTGTGTGGAGCTAACGATGAGGATGTCAACCACCTTTTCTTCTCTTGCCCATTTGTCTCGCAGATTTGGAGCCATGTGGGAGTGGGATGGTAGAGTTGTCGGTCTTTTAATGATTTTTGGAGCGGTTATAGAGGCGGAGGGGGCAACGCTGGGAAAAATGTCTTTTGTATGAAGGAGAGGGCCAGACCGCTGGCAGTCCTCTGGGGTGTTTGGTTAAGAAGGAATGATGTCGTCTTCAGAGGGCAGAGGCATTATGTGGAGAATTTTGTGGAGTCTATTTCTGCTTTGATTAAGCTTTAGAGTGAGTCCTTGTGAGTGAGGGGTCTTTGTGGTTGTCTCTTGGTATGGTGTTGGCTAGATGGCTTTCTCTTTTAATATATTTGGGTAGTTATCATTTTGGATAACTACCCTTTCCTTTTTCAAAAAAAAAAATTAATGTTTAGGCTGCTCATGAAGATAAAGAGGAAATTCTTCAATTCTCGGAAGTTTGTAATGATTGAGAAGTTTGTGATGTGCTTATTAGGGGTTTAACTTATGTAAATTATTAAGTACAGATCTACTGACATATTCAAGACAAGAATGGTTGAAAAATGGTTCACGTAGAAGTATGATAGGTTACCTTGAGGTGATTGCACTAATAATAAAGATGAATTCTGTCAGAGTGTCTCAGTCCATGTAGTTTAATATTTCCAGCAAATGCATCACTTGGAAGTAAAAATGTGCTCCTTGAAAAAAGATTGCATGGAGAACACTATATGTAGTTTTCATATTATACCACGATCACCTCCATGACAATAAGGATGAGATTGGTAGACTCAAGAATGAACTAGAAAATGGATTTGAAATGAAACTTTACGGAAGATTGAAAAACTTCCATAATGTTAGGATACCTAAATTCAAGATGAGCTTTGTTATATCTCAGGCAGGAATATGTGCTGGACTTATTCAAAGATGCTGGAATATTTAGGTGTAACTGAAGCTAGTCAAAGGATTCTTGAAAGTTGGGGATCCTTTTAAATAGAAGAACAGGTATCAGAACTTGTAAATGTCAGCTCTTGTAGGAATTAGTCCATCTGCTAAAAATAACTCATCAGATCCCAGAAAGGCATGATTATTGCTGAAAATAGACTTCTTTCTAAAGCTTTTAATCACTAGGAGGAGAAAAAGTTATAATCAAGACTGCAGTATCAAAATAAGGCAAGATCAAGAATTAATCATCTAGCAAGCAATAAGAACCAGGCACTACAAAAATCTATTTTTTTTTTATAATGGGACGATTTCTGGAGATTAGTAATCATTCAATCCATATCATTATAAATGAGGCATCCAACAATCAGCAACCCCCCTCACCTCCCTAACAAAACAAAAGCTGCACCCCTTATCAGCCCCAGCAATCTAGCCACTCCAAAACTTTTTGGTCACTAACTTTCTCCTTCACAACAACCACAAAAAGATCATCTACAATGGCATTTTCAGCTACCACAATAAGCAACAATCTCCATCCACCACCATAATACCATCACTCATGGGTTGTAATAAACCGTATGCCTTCTAAACTAATCTCTTGATCACTACATAATAGACAAATTAGAAAATTCAAGTTTTTAACAGGATTCTAACTCAATCACACATCTCAACAAGGATAGAGACTCTTCTTGTTTACTTATCAACCTGTTCGACCAAAGTCACAATATATTTATGTAATTCAAATACAAAAATCTATTAGAATGTAATTGGCAAACTTGATTGAGTGTATGCTGATAGGTCTACTTTAGTGGAGTAATTTAGTTCTTAAGTACATTATTATTAGGACAGAAATTTAATTTAAACCACCACCACCCTTAAATTTCTCTTCCCCTCTCCAATTTGGGTATCGTCACCCTTCCCCTTCCTTTTCAGATATCTTAGACGAGACAAAAAGGGGGGGAGGCCAACACTTGGGGGATCTCTCTCTCTCTCTTTGTCTCTCTGATTCTCTCTCTATATAAACAGGTAGGATGGTAGGGACATGAACGATCTTCTTCCTCCACGGAGGGAGAGCCCTCTCTGCACGCACAACACCACGCCATCAACCATCACCGCATCTTGCCCATGCCTGCGTCTCGTCTCCACTACGACCGACCGTCACCGTGGTCGAAGGTGACAGCTCCAACACCGCCACCGCATCCACTGTCACATCTCCCGTCTCGTCTCTACTGCGACAACTCATCCCGACTGTGCCATCTCTACCAACTGCACCCGTAGCCCATAAGCCGTCCAGCCTCTTCTCCGGACATCCACCAGCAACCCATCGTTCTTTTTCTTCTTCCTTCTTCACCCTCTTCTATGTTTTTCCTTCAAACAAACCCAAAACCCCTCGACGGCCTCGCACACACAGCCACCACCAACGGCACTACTCTGCCACTGCCTGCGCCCACCATTCGTAGAGCCCTCATGCACTCCAGCCCTCCATGCGCTGCCACACATTGTTCTTCTTCAACCTCAGGTCAGCCACCTCCAACGCATCTGCTCCTCCAAGCACCAACACCTTCAGCGCGTGCCCTTGTGCACAACCACCTCATGCGACCACAACCACCCCTCATGAGCCTCTTCCATGTGTAGAGTTGCTTCCTCGCCATCCGACCGCCACCGACCATCCCGATCCTCGCCGTGACCACCGCTGGGTGCAACCTTGTCCCGCTGACCTCCTATGAAGTCCTCGCCGGCAGCCTCGCCTCCATCCGTGTGTGGGGGCTCCTCGAAGGAGCTCCCTGTTTTGCTACAGTTTAGCTGAAATTAAAAATTACTTTCATATGAGAATGGGTTTTATTTGAATTAATATTAATTTCTCGAGGTTTTATGGTGAGGAACATTCCCTTTTTGAGTAAATATTATTTCAAGTGAATCTTGACATTGTTAGTCTAATTCAAAGGGATTTCTTGGTTCAATTTCTTGGGGAATCAATGACAAACAATAATTTTTTACTATTACAAGTTTAATTATCGTATGGACATAAATTGCGCACACAACCTTGCACTCTTGAGTTATTGTATGTTTTCTTCTTTTCGCCTCATTTCGTATCAAATTTGGGCACGAATCTTGCACTTGATTAGGTAAATATAATGGGAAAGTATTCGTGAATTTATTGCACGTTTTTCTCATGAATTTATTGCATCTATTTCTCCTTGTGGATATGACCTAATCCACCATGGTTACTTTTCACTGATATATTTTTTATTTAGGATATTTCCACCATGATTTACATTACTGCAACGACATAATTTTTTGGCATAATTTTTCTACAAGAGAAATCTCTCGTTCAAATGGCATTGTTGCCAGGGAGGTAACTGAGCGATGACATCGACCTTAAGTGATGCCCACACATGTAGAGAGGATGTAAAGAGGAGACCAGGATCCCATTTTCACAGGAGATTCTCCTTCGTCATGAATTTTATTTCATTTCTATCTTCTCGCCCTTGTAGCATCGAGGCTAGTTTTCGAGGTTCTGTCCCCACTTTCTTTAGCAACTAGGGCTATTTATCTATAGTGATCTGCTTGCCTGCCTTAAAAGAAAACAGAAAAATTATTGAGCTACCTATTTAGGAGTTGCATACCCTTAGGTGTGAGCATTTAATGGTGATTAAGCAGCACGTTATATCTCATTTCTACATTGAGTACACATCAGCATGGAGATTGCTGGAGTCAGGTATATCGTTCTATCTTTGCATCCAGTTCCTATTCACGCATTACATGTGGATTAAATCTCAAGATCACCAAATTGATTTAATTGACCTAATTCAGTGGTCGCCTAATTGAAATTAGGACTGCTAATCAAATTTGACCTTAAAATCAAAATCATATCTGATCTGATCAAAAGGGACTTGTGTGTGATTCTTCTTAGTATCCAACTGATTTGCAGTGTGATGCACAGTTCTAGCACTAAGCACGCACACTTGGCACTACACTAGGACTCAATCCCCTTAAGGATATAGGCATCGATCTCTTCATCGGTGTAGGCCCTCCTATTTCACTTTATGGTGGTGATATTATCCTGTGACCAAGTGTTTTGATACTTCAAGGAGGGGGACACCCCTTAAAGGAATGAAAGGGTAATGAAGAGGCACTGCATTCGCATCGCCTCAAAGGAAGGGTTAGCCCTACTTGCATCCCTTAATTCCGTCCTTAGAGTAACTTCTTACTTGTTCACTTGAGAGTATCATTGAAGCAAGGTGTAGGTCCTAGGGCATGCAAAGGTCAACTTAGGGCCTGTAATTGATTGAGTAACTTCTTTGGCCACCAAGAAAGAATGTAGCTGACCTCTGTTCTTCTCCAAAGAGCTTGTTAGGGTTCACAACCCCCTTTTATACCACTAAAGTGGGAACGGATGGACGCAAACTTGACCTCATTTTACAACTTTGAGGGATAGATTGGAGCTAAACTCAAATCTACTCTAAGAAAAAGGAGAGTTGCATTGTGTTTAATTGGGGTGTGTTTTTCAAGTCGTGTTTTAGATGGATTACAACAACCACTTCACTTCTTACTCTTACCCCAGAACACCGAATCCCAATCCCACAACTTGTAGTTATCCATCATCTGATGAACAATGGGATCCTTTCTACTCCTACCATAGGAGCATTAGTCTGATTAATCCCCAACCCTATGATGATGAGCAGGACCTAGGAGAAGGGTATCCTAGCCCTAGCTCTCCCATGACTATAACCAACCCACCCACCCTTGACGATTTTGCTTATTGAGGTTGGACCGATACTTCTGGGCAACTTGAACCTAAGATTGACTATCCTCCCGAATCTGATAGTAGCCTCTCCCCTTTTATGATAGAAATGCAAAAACAACAGAAAGAAATGATGGATTCTATGGGGGAGATTTTGAGGAATAGTCAAAGATTAATTGAAGAGATTAGCCAGCTTAGTAACCCTCCTATAGTCAATTATGATCCCAACCCCTATACCCCGGTGTTACGACCCGGTTCCTAGATCCCTACAGGACCCAAGACCGGCTCGCCTTGACTAATCCCAAGACCTAGTCGTCCAACAAGAAATAACCAAAAGCAGGAAATAATACCACATCCACACATGCATTATAACTAAGCAGAAGGAAAAACGAAACAATAAAGAAAAGTAGAGCAACTATCTCAAAATAGTACATGCCACCACAACAACAATAATGGAAAGAAACCAGAAAGTAACAGGAACAATAAAATAGATGTCTATTACTCACTACAATAGCAAAAAAATGAAAGAGCTGGAAAGAAATGACTACGGCTGGGCTCGGCTGGGCCTAGCACCCTCTGCAGCTGGAAACTTGGGCTTCTCAACTCCTGGTCCTGGATAGGGTTACAAAAAGACAGAGTCAACGAACGCTAAGTAAAGTGGTGTTTACATTATTTATGTGCAAGTAAAGTAAAACAAGCAACCAGATTTTTATTCTCATTTCTATTTATCTCATCTTTGTACTTCCGGTTCATGTATTTCACAGGATCCAAGTATTTCTTGATCTTGCTTGTTTCTCATGGGAACAATCTTGATTATAGTCTTTTCCCTGGTGTAGAAGGTACACATGGTGCTCTCCTGGCTAGGAGAGTCCTCTGCGGTAGTCCTACACCCAGTCAACCACCCCGAGGTCACTGTCGCGACGTAACTGTGACTACAGCACGCGTGATAAGCGCACGGGTAGTGATAAACGCTAGTTTATCATTATTCTTATGCATTAAAACAAACCTAGCTCTTACGATTTTGCTCCACAAATGGGTTTTTGGGTTGCATTTAGGCATAAATTAGGTTAGGCATGCATTGCATTTTTTATTATGTTTTTGATGTGTTTTTGTGAGTGTTAGGGATAAACAGAATGCCAGATCCCTAGAACCCTAACACTTAGGAAGGAAACTGGTGAAGGAGAAGCTCTCACCAGCTGGAACTCAGCTTGATCCAGCTCACCATAGTTGGAATTCAGCTCACCTGAATTAAGGTTATCTCATCCTAGCTCCATTTAGCTCATCTCAGCTGAATGGTAGCTCAAGAGAGCTCATCTTAGCTCACCCTAGCTCAGGTCAGCTCAAATCTAGCTCAACTTAGCTGAGTCTAGCTCATCTCAGCTCCCATTAGTCCACAGGGAGCTCTAGCTAGCTCAGCTGAGTTGACTGGAGTTTACCCCAGCTCAGGTCCAGCTACATCCAGCTCCACTCAACTCCAGCCAGCTGAAGATGACTTCATTCCAGCTCAGGAAGCTCAAGTCCAGCTCCCAGGGACTCATCTTAGCTCAACTCAGTTGAGCTAAGCTACCTTAATTGCCTCAACCAGCTTGATCCTCCCCGGGAGTACCAGACCCAACTCACCTCAGCTCATTATGGTAGAAGCCAGCTCACTTTAGCTTGGCTTAGCAGCTAGCAAAGAACTAGCAAGCTAAGCCAGCTAGAGTAGCTCCATGCCACCCTCTTCAGTAGTTGCCAGCTCCATTTCAAGCTCCAGACTTCTCCTCAGCTCCTCTCTTTAAACCCTAGTTCTAATACCTCCTCCTCTACTCCATAGCTAGCTAAGCTAGCTTAGCTAGCAACCAACTCCTTGGCCATCCACCACCTTCAACTCAACCCTAGCTAGCTCCACCAACTTAAGCCCTACCTAAGCTCACCTAAGCTATCTATCCTACTCCAAGTTGGCGCCACCACCTAGCCACCTCTTCACCCCATCATCACCACCAAAAGGAACCAATTTTGGCGCCAAAACCTAACCCTAACTACCCCCCTTTTTGGCGCCAACATCCACCCCCATTTCCACCATACACCTAACCCTACAACCATATCTAGCCATCCACCTAACCCCCCTTCTAGAAGCCAAAAGTGGCACCAACTCTAGGTGCCCTTTGGCCACCATAACCACCCCCTTAACACCCTTAAGGTGGCGCCAAATAGCCCCCTCCCTTGGATCATGATAACCACCCATAACCACCCTATAAGTCCATCCTAGCCCTACATGTGTCCACGCCAACCCCTCCCCTCCTAAACCCTATAAAAACCCATCACCTACCACCATTTTCATTATCCTACATTAGTGTTTAATTCCACCTAAACCCACCTACACCCTACGGCCAAGAGAAGAAGGTAGAGAAGAAGATTAAGGGGGCACATCACCCACCCCCTTGGTGCCTTCTTCTCCCCACTCTCTTCTTGTGTCACTCCAAGGAGGAGGAGCATCTCACTTCAAGGAGGATGGCCAAGTAAAGGAGAAGGACCTAGGGTGGACGTCCACCCTTGGAGGAGGAGAATTAAAGGTGGTAGCTACCACCTTGGAGGACATCATTTGGAGGAGCATCTCAAGGAGGAGTTGTCTTTTCAAGTCAAGGAGCTACTTGGCTTGGAGCAAGAAGCCCTCTTCTTCACCATCTATCTAGAGGATTTTTGTTTTATTTTTATTGTATTTTCAAGTAAAGTAGAAGCATTCCTCAATAGGTTTTGTGTAAAGAATTTTGCTTTAATTCAAATTGCCTTCTTTCAAATTTTTTTGCATAACTTTTTACAATTTTTTTTTCCTAGCATTTGTTTCACCCCCTCTCACTAATTATTCCAGGCCTCCACGTGTCTAGGATGAGCTTAGGAGAGGCTCTACCTATCACCTTAGGGTTAGCTTTATTGAATTAGGTATTAGTTGTTTTCCTGCTATCAACAAAAACTTGCATGTTGCCTTTATTTCAAAAATCTATAAAAAGTATATATTTAAAAGATCAAAAGGAAAGTTGAGATTTATTTTCCAAGCAAGAGATTTAATTTTTGCAAGCCTACCTCCTTAGACAACCCTAGATACCACACTATCTAGGTCTTATAAATTTTAAAAGCGAATCCATTTTTGTGCGTTGCAACGACTTAAAAACCCTAAATTAACAAACTACACAAAAACTCGATCACTTTTTGGCGCCATTGCAGGGGAGGCACGGCTTTGCTTAATCATTTTTTCTCTTTCTTGAAGTGGATCTCATCCCCTTCTCTTTCTTTTCTCTAGTGTGTGCAGGAACTACAGGGGGAAAGCGGGAATTTGGAAGCGAAAGCTCAAAGTTCCTTGTCATCCCGCGAACATTCAGGTTGGTTCTTCTTACTTGTCACACCTAACCTAAAATACTACCAAAATACACTAAACTTGGCTTTCAGGATCCTAAATAATTTAATTAAGTGGAGTGGTGCATTTTAAAACTCATTGATTGCTTGTTTGCACCATTAACACCACCCCATTTCAAGTATTGGTGTTCTTCTTTTTCGAATCCAGACTTTTGTCCGGAATTGAAAAATCAATTTGATCTTCAAAGGCCTCCTAAAATCTTGAAATTTCAGTTAATGATTTTAAATCAAGTATGGAACATCTGTTCCAAATTTCAGACTAATTGGATTTGTGTTTAATTTTCAAAAATTCGTGGACTACTGAGGGGTCACACCCTTTAATCTTCCTATTTTGCTACTGTCCGTGAATTTTTAGAATTTTTATACTCATCTAATTTTTATGAAATTTAGCTTTCTGGAATCCTTGTGAAATTATACACATCATGTAAAATCACCAAAATTTTTTGAGGTTGGTGGTAATACTGAAAAGTCCAAAATACCCATAGGTATCATTTCTGGACTTTGATACCAATATAAATAAAAATTTAAGATAATTATCAAAAAAATTCCTAAAATATTAAAATAATATTTTCTGGAATCCTTGTTTGATTCTCTTCAAAGTAGTGGCATTGTTTGATTTTTTTGGACCACTACTTAATACAGAAAACCTAAAAACAACTCATTAGTAGTTAAATTTCTGTCCTAGGATCAATTGGATTAGAGTTTCTTTTTCATTTTTAGAGACAAACAACCAAAAGAAAACATATCCTCACCCATACAACTTGATTTCCTACTGTTTGTGGAAACTCAAACTTGTTTGAAAACTTAAAAAGAAAATCCTAACAATACACTAAGTTAAATCCAATCCTAAAAGATAAAAATACAAAAAATTATGTGACAACTTGTTTTTAATTGGAACCATTTTCCAATTCCTACACACACCCTAAAAATTGAAATAACAGGGCAACAACCCAATCAATGCCCTCCACATTCCGTGTGCACTTTAGTATCCTAGCCCTAACTAAAATTCATAGCAATTTGACCCCTAAGGTTTCATCAATTTAGGCTTGCTATATAGGACTTAAGTTTTCTCTAGCTAATACCAATTCTGTCATCTATATCTGGTGTTCAGGCTAAGGGGCCATGTCAAACGACCAGGCGTGGGTTTGTACAAGCACCTGAGGATTTTCCTGGGAAACGCTTGGGCCCAAACCTCCCCTTAAGCAACTTGGCTAGATTTGTTGATAGAACGGGTATTCACTATTGATTACTTATTTCCTACGTAGACCAAGTCTTAGGTTAATTTCTAGGGAGTGACAATTAAGTTAGGTCTAGAATTTGATTGCTTGTGTGCACACTTCTCTCATCTCCATCTCTTCTCCCCTCCCATTCTTCCATTTTATGCACCGGCAATGGTCTCAAAATCCGCACTTGGAAGGACCATTTGATTTCTCCCCCCGCGCAAAAAGACCACTTTTTCTATCTTCTTCTTCTTCTAAAAATATGGAAAATCAACAAAACAGGTCCACTAACCCTTCCACTTCTAAAACCAGGCACGTGGTCAGTCGTTTCCGCTAGTGGGTACACCTAAAAGTACAATACGGAATAGCACAGGGCCTTGCCCTCTTAGAACAGGGGTCTCGCCCCTCAGAACCAAATAGGGGTCTCACCCCTCCACCGTCCGTGTACCCTCATCTGACTACCCCGGTTTGCCCAAAGGGCCTAAAAAGTCGGTGTAGGTTAGCTAGCTTAACCTCGGGCCCCGTGTGGTGGCTAGCTTCCTCCCTACACTAGTAGCACGCCTCGGTACCACGTACGCGAGGGCCGACAGGAGTCGGTGTAGAGTAGCCAATCCTAACCCCGGGTCTCAACCCAAGGGCAGGTAGCTCCGCTCTACAGTAAAAGGGACAGTTGCTCCTCTTGGTACTATGTACTAAGGGCTAGCTCACTTCCCGTCTACATTCCAGATTCCTTTCATACACAGGAGTTCTCCTAATTCCCCGTAGGGTTCATGCTCATTATTCATCTCATTTGTCCATATGCAGATCTCAGGTTTCATAACTCGTTCCTCATCCATACACCGGCAGCTCGTGTTTTCACAATTTTAATTCTCAATCATTTACATGCAACTTGGAGTTTCACCGTTCACTTTCTCATTCACATACAGGCAACTCGTATTTTAACATGCATCTTGTAGTTACACTAATACTATATGCTAGCAATTTATTTTAATCATGCACTCAAGCAAATAGTCTAGCTCAAAACAGGCTCATACATTTCTACCCTAGGGTTCATTCCACATCCTAGGGCTTGATCCGATTATTCTAAATAGGTACGTTCTTATTTAAATATTAACAACTGAATTAAACCACTCTACCAGGAAACATGGGAGTAATGGGAGCTTGAACCGTAGACCCAGACGTTTCTGCAAGCCCCAAACGCGCAGCAGGCTGAAACCCTATACCAGGGAATACATCACAAAAGAAGAGTTCAAAGCAGTGTATAACAAACTCTAGTACGTCGAGGAACTCGAGAGGAAAGTACAGGTATTTTGTTTGCGTAAAACAAACCCTGATCAGACCCTAAGCAGGTCAAAAACATGCCTATTGTTCAAAATCAGGCATCTTGGAATAATCCCAAACGTCTTTTTCCCAAACGTCAGATCTTACCTTGTGTCTCCTGCGGTATCCTCAGATGTCCAGAGCCCTCTATGATTGTCTGAGGTGAGTTCTAGACGTCGGATCCTCCTTCCAGTCGTCTGGAAGGACCTTTGAATGTCTGGCGACATGATCAAACATCCAAAAGTGCCTGGAGAAACGCACCATGTGCCTTTCCAATGCCCTTTACCTACGTACAAAAGCCACAGACCCAAATTAGGCTGGACAGATCTCTGTGGTGAGGCTTGCATGGCCGTAACTGTGCAAAAGCACGTACCTTAGCACTGCGCGTGCTTTCAGATGTCCGGCCCCAGACCCAGAAGTCCTACTGCCACCACAGACGTCTGGTCGATGCTTCATATGTCTAATACTGGAAAAAATCCCAGTATCAGAACCTCACCCGCGAGCTATCTCCTTTGAGAGCTCGCCCGCAGGAGCTTCCGCAGTCCCTCCCGAGGCTGCAGAGGGCCAGGAGGCCGCCTCCCCGAGCCCCTCCTCACGTGCGTGCTCGTTGTCGGCCGCGCACACTCCGTCGAGCTCCCACCAAGGCTTCTTTTAGCTTCTGCCACCAAATCTTCTCCGAGCTTCCACCGAAGCTCCTCTGACTCCACACGAGCTCCTCGAAGGTCCATCGACCTTGGTCCTCCTCTCTCACGCTCTTCCTCTCTCTCCTCTTCATTTTCTCTCACTCACCCTCTCTCTCTCACTCTTCCTTATCTATCCTTGTTCAGCCTCGCTCCTCCTTGCCGCTATTGCACGGGGAGGATGGCTGGAGGTGGTGGCTGGTGGTGAGTGGTGAGGGTGGTGAGGAGAGGAGGGGATTAAATAGGGAGGTTTTAGGGTTCGGGTGTTAGGGTTTCGGGTGAGAGGTGATAGGAGAGAGAGAACGTCTGTGCACCGCACGTGCACGGAGGGAAAATAAGTTTCGATTTTCCCCACTTTCAGACGTCTGGGCCTGTGTCCAGACATTTAACTGAAACTCCAGACATCTTATCCGACTAAAAAGGCAATGGGTCATTTAACCCTAATTACCAAGACAATTTCAAGGAAAATAATGACAAGGATCTTGTTTTGAGGAGTACCTATCACTAAGACATCCCTCATGAGATATGCCCACCAGAAGGCAATCTTGGTGATTATCCATCTGATCTTCATTGGAGTCAAAAGAAGGGGAAAATGGTCCCATTAGATGAACTCGACCCGAATGATAGTATGTTTGTTACATTTGATGAAACAGGTCGTAATCAAACAGTCAACCCAACTCCCATTCTGGATTTTAAGGTGGACTCTACACCCCATCCTAGGGATGCCGAACATATACCTTACATCTCTGAGGACCTTGCACCTTAGTTAGATCTCCCCGAGGATTGTGATTCTGAAGTTAACAAATTCCAGGAGTCTTCAATGTCGAACAAAATTATATTGGAAGGAAGTGATACTAACCATGATCCTCTACTTAGGGGATCAACACCTGTCATTGAACATTTTGAGGATTTACTGGTACCCAACATAGGTGATCCTGAGGGAATTGATACTGAATTGGAAGACTTGGATCAATATTGGTCTCAGGGACATAAAGATTTGATTTTTGAGGAAGATAAGGGAACACTTGAAATACTTGATCCTGGCTTTGAAGATTTTCCTAAGTCTCAAAGACAAGAGGGAAGAAGCATAAAAGAGGATGATGATGACTTTGAGGGGCCCGGACTCAAAGTAGTATGGAATGACTCTAGGGGGAAATATGTTTTGTTCAAGGACTTAACCCCTGAAGATCTTATTGATTTAGCCAAATCTAGATTCCTACCTACTTTTGACTACAAAGATCATCCTCTCAAACATTGGGAAGAAAAGGAAGCAATTGATACTCTTGATGAAGAAATCTATACACCCCAGGGGCAGGATCTTAGAATCGAACAAGAACCTGGGGATGTCATTGTTGAGGACATTCACACTCTTATTGCTTCCAACCCACCTTTACATGATAATGAAATGGTCGACACCCTTGATCGGTTCAATTTGGAAGATGAACATTTTGGCCTGTTCCAGGACGTGCACACCAATGATAGGCAGCATGAAAGTTAATTAGTAACTAAGGTTATTTTTGGGGACATTCAGGAAATGGAATGGTTGTTGAAGATGAATGCTGAACCTCTCAAGCCCTCTTTAACCCTTTTCCCTACCTTGCAATTGAGAGACTTACACTCCTTCAGAAACAACTTCCTAAAGTCTCTACACTAATTCCTACTTTACGAGGGGATAACCTGACCAATTCATCCTGTGGTAGAGTGGCGAGTGTGGATTGACACTTGTCCATGTCAGCCCATCAACCTTAGGGTGTCCTTCTTAGCACCCTCTTTTTCCCACACGTATTTCCTTGAGGAGCCTTTTCCTCCTCACCACACACTCCCGAAGGTCACTACTCAGGTGGATTATGTGAAACCTCCAACAATAGCTCGAGTACCCTATTTTCACCTACATCTAGCAAGCATTCGGCATTACTCTTTATCACTAGCTTGCCAATATCTTGGGTTACTTACTCGCTATACCAAGTTTGTTATGTATCTTCTTTGGGCCTCCTTCTACTTCACTTCTAGAGCCTGATTTGCGAGAATTCCTCGTTGGGAGGCATCCCAACTCCACCTCAGGTAATAGGTTTCCTTGCTTTTGCTTCTCAATGAGGACATTGTCAGATTTAGGCATGGGGGGGTATAACCTGAGGTTGTTCATAGTATGTATACATTTTCTACATGCAGTTAGGGCATCCATATTGCCAAAAAAAAAAATAAAGAAAAGAGGAGAGAAAGAAGGAGGTGGAATCGTTGTAAGCTGAATTGCAGGTATATTGAGAAGGAAAAAGAGAGAGCAGAAGAGAGACACAGAAAGGAAAAGGTGCAAAAATTATGCTGGTCCCAGCATTTGATTATAGGAGTTACCTAAGTTCCTGGCTAGAATGAATGATTAATTAAGTCCTAAAGTGCTAGAGAATAGGAGATAAGTGAGGGATACCGACTTTAGGACTCCTGAGTCTGTTCTAGGGTTTAAACACTCACGTATTTGTTAAGATCTAGACTATTCCTCAAGAGGTTGAGGAAGTTGCGAGGCTGATGTATTAAGTCTAAGGCTTAGGGATTATTCGGCCCTGTTACCTACCCTTTTGTTTATGGGACTTGGTAACCTAGGCACCCAAAAATCACACACCAATTTGGTTCAGTGCACATAATGAAAAATACTGCAAAAAAAGTGCCTATTCTGAAAATGTTTTCCCAAAAATTTTACTTAGGAGCGGGTCGAAGACACAAGTTAATTGGACGAGTTCTTAACGCAGAGAGGAGGAATGAAAAATATGTTGGTTCTGATGGAGGGGGTGAGATTTGCATGATAAAAGAAATAATGTGGAAGTAAAGTAAGCAATCTCACGAAAGAGCAATCACACAGGTACATAATGATTTTTAGGTGGAAACCCAAATCCAGGTAAAAACTACCACCTAAGCCTCTTGACTTAGGATTTCCCAATCGATCGAGTCGATCAAATCCACTAACAAGTCACTTAAACCAAGGTGACTTAACCTCTTACAACCACGCTACTTTGAACGAGGGTAGTGTACCTCAAGCCCATCCTCTTCACGAGGAGTATTTTGTTCCACGAAGGAGATGGGAATTCGTAAAGAGAATACCCAACCAAGAACAAAGAAAATAAATAAGAACCTATAAAGCCACAAAGTAAATATAATGTTATGCTACTATAGGTAAGGATCTCCCCTTAGTAGGAAGTGCGTAGGCGTGATCTCAGCAGAGTATTGGTGCTCTCAAATTGGAAGCTTTGAGAGCAAGAGCACTTCTTTGATCTTTCTCTTCTAGGACACAAAAGGTATGGAAGTAGTATTCTTAGGTGTGTCTAACAAAGGAAGGGTCCTCCTCTATTTTTAGGTGGCTTAGTAACCCTTAGGAAGGCAATTATGGAAGCCTTAGGTAGTCATTGGAAACAAATCCAAGGCTAATCAGGCCAGAATCAGGGCTATTTATGATTCTGATAGTATTATTAGACGTCTAGACTTAAGGTCAGACGTTTGAGTCTTCATTTGATTTTATGGTCGGACATCTAATCTAGAAGGGTGGAAGATCTGATTAAGATTGGATCAAGACAGACGTCTCAAGATCAATTATAAGACATCTGTGAAACAAATTAGACATCTAATTTTAGACGGGTTTCCTTCTTGTTTTGTCCAGACCTAAACAGGGTTCTAGGTCTTGTTGGTCGGACGACAAGTCGGTTGTCTAGCACAAAATCTAGATGTCTGGAATTAGGATTTACTACGAGAATTGATTTCCCAAGGCTCAAACGGCTATAATCACTGACAAAAGTGATTTGGGGATGGATTGAGCCTAACGTCTATTTATCTGATGTCTAGGGATCTTTATAGATGTCTAAAAGTGAATGTAGGTCAGATTAAAGGTTAATCCTCAACGATTAAGTCTAACAAAGCCAACAGTCATCTAGTTGGACGTCTGGCAAGGTCATCAGACGTCTTTTAAGATGTCTAGACTAAGGGCTGGACATCTGAAACTGGCAGATAGAGAACGGGTTGCCAGCCTAAGTGATTTGGACGTCTGATCAAACAGTCAAATGTCTTGAAGTCTAAGGTCAAACATCTGATTTTAAGATTGGACGTCTGATCAGGTTGTCTGATACCCATTTTGGCTTTCTAAGTTCTCTACAAAAGGCCTAAGTATCCTAGGATTGTGTAGGTGTTTCCTAGGACTATAGTTTAGTTACTTTGGGGCTCTTTAACATATAATCTAAACAAAATAAAGAGCAAAGAACAAAGATACCAAAAACAAAGTACAGAATACAAGACAAAAAGAAATCTATCCTATTCTTCTTGTCTTCTAGCTTTCGTTCCAAGCGAAGCTTCTTCTCCTCCATCAAGCTCCTCCAATCTTATCATGGATGTGAGCTTGAGCTACTCCTTCACACTTGTATCCATTTGCAAATATCCTGAAACTCATAAACTCAAATTGCAACTAATGATCGTGGTGCCCTTGTACCAACAAAATACTCCCCTCGAAGATGCGTTATAACATACCATCTCCTCAGTGTTTGTCTCTTAGGATATCTAAATATCCTACCGAGGGCATGGAAGCACCTTGCATTGGTTCAGATGTGTGGGCGGCGTTATCCCAAAATGTCAATTGCCAAGGTCTGAATTTAGCTACAGAACACCATGGGCGACACTATCTCGAAGTGTCGAAAGCCAAGGTTCTGGGGGTTGCCATGGGCGGTGCTATCTCAAAGCATCAATTGCTAGGAACCCTGCGAGGATTGATGGTGAGGACAAGGTATCCGATACAGATCATGTGTAGGGGCAATCCGATGTTGGGTTTAGGGGAATTTAAAAAGAAAAGAGAGAAAACTTGAAATAATCTCTCTTTATCTCTCTTATCATAAATACACTGGTAAACTGAACCTAGACTTACTGCACATGCGCACGGGTATTTTTACCACTGGGGTCAACAAACCTCTAGGCAATTTTTGTAGGGCTTAGAAACCTTCGTGGTAGACCCAAGGCTGAGGGTGGTCAAGTTCGTATCTTGGCTGGTACTTGAGTACCTTTAGGCCTATAGTTGGTATTTTGATCTAGTCTCTAGAGATGCGGCACAATAAGACATCCTGACGATAAATTCCGGTCTAGAGATCTGGTTATTTTTTTCCATATGATTTTTCTCAGGACTAGCAAAACTTAGGTATGGGGGTATTTGATAGGTCCACTTCAGTGGACTAATTTAGTGCCTAAGTACATTATTATTGGGACGAAAATTTAATTTAAAGCATGCATGATATTGACCAAATTATGTAAGCTTTAGAATTATCATTTCATGCACTAATTGCATTAATCCTTATATGAAGGGATTAATTACTTATTTTGGATGCAAGGTCATTTAGGGAAGGACAATTTTAGTAAGCTTCACATCAAATGCCATCTTAATATGTGTTGATTTCCACCAAGAGAAAGAAAAGAAGGAAATAAAAGTGATGCATGTAAAACCACCGCCACCCCTTAAATTTCTTTGCCTCTCTCTAGGAATCATCACCCTTCCCCTTCCTTTTTTGATATCTTAGACAAGACAAAAAGAGGGGGAGGCCAGCACTTCAAGGGATCTCTCTCTCTCTCTCTTTTTGTCTCTCTAATTCTCTCTCTTTATAAACAAGCAGGACGGCAGGGACATGAATCATCTTCTTCCTCCATGGAGGGAGAGCCCTCTCTCCACTCACAGGACCGTACCATCAACCATCACCACATCTCGCCCACGTTTAAGACTCCAACCACCACCGCGTCTCGTCTCCACTGCGACCGACCATCACCGTGGTTAGAAGTGACACCTTCGACGTTGCCATCGCGTCCACTACCGTGTCTTTGACATCACCACAACGTCTCGCATCTCGTCTCTACTGCGACAACTCATCCCGACCACGCCATCTCTACCAATCGCACCCACAGCCCATAAGCCGTCCAGCCTCTTCTCTAGACGTCCACCAATAGCCCATCATTCTTTTTCTTCTTCTTCCTTCTTCACCCTCTTCTTTGTTTTTCCTTCAAACAAACCCAAAACCCCTCGACGACCTCGCACGCACAGCCACCACCACTGGTGCTACTCTGCCACCGTCTACGCCCACCACGTGCAAAGCCCTCATACGTAGCAGCCACCACGGGCAGAGCCCTCGCGCGCTTCAGCCCTCCACGTGTGGCCACGCACTATTCTTCTACCTTAGGTCAACCACCTCCAGCACGTCCTCTCCTCTACGCGCCAACACCTCCAGCACACACCCTCGCACACAATCACCGCATGCAACCACAGTCACCCCTCGTGCTCCTCTGCCATGTGTGGAGCTGCTTCATAGCAGCAGCCACCCACCAGTTGCCTCCTCGCCGTCCGGTCGTCGTCGGCGGCCATCCCGATCCTCACCGCGACCACTGCCGGGTGTGGCCCCGTCCTGTCGACCTTTGGTGAAGGCCTCGTCAATAGCCTCTCCTCCGTCCGTGCGTGGGGGCTCCTCGAAGGAACTCCCTTGTTTTGCTACAATTTAGGTGGAATTAAAAATTTGACATTGTTAGCCTAATTCAAATGGGTTTCTTGGTTCAATTTCTTAGGGAATCAATCATAGACAATAATTTTCAACTATTGCAAGTTTAATTATTTAATGGAGGTAAAATTGTACACACAACCTTGCATTCTTGAGTTATTGTGTGTCATCTTCTTTTTGCCTTGTTTCACATCGAATTTGGGCATGAATCTCGCACTTGATTAGACAAATATAATGGGAAAGTATTCATGAATTTATTGCATCTGTTCCTCCTTGTAGATATGACCTAATTCACCATACTTAGCTTTCACTTATATATTTTTGATCTAGGATTTTTCCACAACGATTTACATTACTGCGACGACATAATTTTCTGATATAATTTTTCTACGAGTGAAATCTCTCATTCATATGCTAAGCAATTGAGGAACATTATTTAAGACCAACTGGTGTCTGAAATTCCTTAGCATTCTATACTCATTGAAAATAATACCCCTCCTGCACAATCAAAGTCTTTCAGTTCCTAAAAAGTGGATCCCTTTGTACTAGATATCATGTCTATAAAAATGAAAAACATTGGCTATAAGTAATCTAAGTATTACCTGGACATATACATTTAGTAATGCATTCTTCTCATGGAGGCAATCACTTTCTGATCTATTAATTGTTATTCCCATGACATTAGAACAGGTTGAATTCCATATTTTGTAGTTGGGTTGGTTTTGTATCTTAATTCCTTGGCCCTTCAAAGCTCGGGCTAAATTAGAGTTCCATATGGACCAAAACTAAGTCCTTACGAATATGAAAAGAGAAAGGTTGATAATATTGTTGGAAAGTAGAAGCTCCAGATGTAGATTAGAGTATTACACTACCACATAGAATTTGTTAACAATTTCAAGTGTGCTTGTTTAGATTTTTCTCTTTTGAGGAAGTAAATATGGTGGCTATGAGATTTAATTTTAAAGGCCCACTACAGGGAAGAACAGTTTTCACAACAGTTGAAAATCGTCACCTATTCCATGCAAACCATTGTATTCTGTCGTCGCGAAAGTGTGTGTTGTGTTAGTATACAGATGACGATTTTTATTTAAAACTGTCGTATTTTAGATGATGGTTTTAGAAACCATCATCTCGTTTATTGATGACAGTTCTTGTACAAATTGTTGGCAATAAGCTCTAAACAACGATTTAGATCATCGTCGTCTACGGTATACGTAAATCATAGATGATAATTTTTCAACCATTGTATAGTTGTATAAACGATGATTCGTGGAGAACCATCGTCTATATAAACGCGACGGTTATTTTTGAAACCGTCGTGTATATATGTATGTTTTTTTTATAATATAATTTTTAGGGTTATAAGATTCTATAATCTTAGAATCTTATAACACCTTAAAACATATATAACATACAAAATACACACAGTATAAGAATTCAACATATGACATGGAACATAAAGCATTCAACATTCAACAAATATATATATAAACCTAATGATAAAAGTATGTCATACCATCAAAATACAAAACCAAACAAAACAAAAGATAAATAATACAAAGCTATGCCTTAGCTCCTACTCCCTGTCCTAGTCCATCACCTTCGAGATCGTTGTCGTCTCTGCAAGGCGGGTAGTGATATGAATTGTAATCCTGACTACTATCCTGTAATAATGCCATCATCTCTCTCATCTCCGCTCTCTACTACTCCATCTCCTTCCTCTACTCCTCCATGAATTTCTTGGCATCTTTCCAAGCTTGAGTATGCTGGCGAAACTGTGAGGTAACATCATGGAGTTGTGTCTGCATCTGCTAGACGACGGCTACTGCTGTTGACCCCTTCCACCCATACCAGCTGGAGATCGTCTGACTTCTCCCTCCACTATGAACGAAGCCTCCATGTTTCGGGGGCATAGTGCTCCTAAAAGCCTCCTCAGGTGTCATAGGAAGGTGCTGCTGAGTGCCGAAAGCAGCGTCTGTAGGGGGTTGATTAAGTTCATCATTCCCTACAAATTACAATAAGTCATATTAAAGTAAGTGCAAAAATTTAAGTAAATAAATAAATGTTACTTACATGTTTTGTCTGGTATGTCTCATGTATCCATGTTTGTCCACCGTCAGTGGTGGCCTTTCTATGAGTAACCTCATACACACCAACCCGATCGAGCGTGCCACCATTGTGTGAATGTGCCTATAAATATATTTCAAAGATTTGCAGGTAATAGTTGTAATTAAAACTTTAATTAAAAACATAAAAGTAACAAAATTATAAGGAATTACTTACATATTTAGCCTTAACTCTATCTATACTAGTTCGACCCAAATAATGGGTCTATGGTGAAGCTTTGTCCCTATTGGCCTTGTTCCTCTTTGCCTGATCCTGTATATATAACATATTGTAATGGAAAACAATTGAATAATTTATCTCAAAATACTATTAAAAGTAATTGTAATTACCTCTATCTCAGGCTTATTCCAATGGTCACAGCATTCTCTCCACACATCTGTTGTTATTGTAGGAGGCACATTCCTTAATGCCTCCTCATTAGACGACATTGAATTATAATACTAAATTATAGAAATAAATAGTCAAAAGAAATTAATTAAGTAAATAATAAAAAATGAGAAAAATTACAAATTTCACCTTTCTCTTTATTGTCATCCTCCAATCACGATGTCGTCTCACAGCATGATGGAGAATGTACTTGGTGACATTCATATCGTCACCCCAATCAAAGATTGCCTATAATATTACAAATCATATAAATGAATTAAATATTAATAAAGTAAACTTATATCTATTTATATAAATAATTAATTATTTATCTCCATATTATAAATAAGCTTCCTCTTAATCTTCCTGGAGACCGACCTCCAGTTAAAAGAACAAAGGGGGACGGGCCCTTTACCATCCTAGACAATCTGCTGATGAAAGGAGGATAATCTGGATCTTCTCTAGCTTCATTGATATGCAATTTGTTTCTCATCCCCTCTGGAAGTGCATCTAGATGTGCATTTCTTGTCAGACCCCTTCCTTTTTTTTATTGCCTGACAAGAAAAATATAAATATTAAAAATTAAACATTATCATAAATTTTATTAAGATTTTATCGACAATTCATACCAGCATAATTGGTCCTTACCTTAGTGTGAGGGTCCTGCTGAGGTGGCCTTTGTATCTCAACATCGTCCTCATCCTCAACCTCTGTAACCACCCTCTTGCCCTCTTTTTGGTACTATTGGGCAAGATCACCAGGTCGAACATATTCACGCTTCCGGATAAATGCAGGATTAGGTACCATGACAACTGGGTGTGTGTGGGGAGTACTTAGAGGGATGTACTTAGGAATGGATGGGGGAGTCTAGGTGCAGCGTGGCTGGGTATGGGGGGGCTGGGTGCGGGGGGTTGGGTGGGCTGTGTGCGCGGCTGCTAGGTGCGAGGGGGCTAGGTGGGCTAAGTGCAAGGTGGCTGGGTGCGTGGGGCCTACATGGGTTACGTGTAGGGTGGGTGGGTCTTATCCCTACTCGCTGAGGTGCCCGACTCATCCTTACCCCTATTAACAAATTTCTTGAATTTCATCTGCATAGACATTAAAAAAATTAGTATTTGTATAAATTTTAAGAAATAAATAAATAAAAATAAAAAATATAAAAAAAAATTTGTAGAATTTCCCCTATATTACGGATACTTTTCAAAATCCTGTAAAAAGGAAATGACACATTCTACATGGTATAAAATCACACATTCTATAGTAAAACATAAACATAAACATAATGGAACCTTCAAAACATAAACATAAACATAATGAATGAAAAAAGTACTTTGAATATTATTCCAACATAAACATAAACATAAAAGTAACTGGTTGTTCTTTTTCCAAACAATTATTTTGTTAAAGAAGTTAATTTGGGTTATATACCCCTAAATGATGATTTCTATCCAATGAACCTGATTTGGTCTAGAACCCGATACAAACTTAGGTCACGAACTTATTTTCCCAATAATGGGGCATATGATAGTTTCTTTCTCAACTATTGATCTATATCACTCAATCCCAAAATACACAACTATTTCATTCATTTCTTTGTTTATCAAATTCAAGATGTGTTTGGATGTAACAATCAAAAAGCAGTGCTACATCGTAAACTCTGGAAATTAAGTGTGTTACCATGTAACGACCCGGTTCCCGAGTCCCTACGAGACACGAGAACCGGACCGACTCGACTAATCCCAAGACCTAGTCGTCCAACGAGGAAGTAACCAAAAGACAGTAAAATAAACCACATTCAGCATGAATATAACTAACAGTAAGAAAGTACAGCAGTAAGGAAAGAAACTACTACAGTAGGTACCACCACAACAGTAAAACAACATTTATCATATAACAAGAACTGCAGGTAAAGAAGGTACAGCGGAAACAAAAACTACTCACTAGAACAGAAACAAAAGAGGTACAAAAGGTTGTGGTAACTCTACTGGACCCTACTCGGCCCAGCGTCCTCTGCAGCCGCCGACCCTGGCTGCTCAACACCTGGTCCTGAAAAAGGTGACGAGTGTAACACGTCAGCAAAACGCTGAGTAGAGTGGCAAACTAACTAAAGGCAACAGTAGAGTGTATAGTAGCTATTATGTTCTATTACTTCCTTTATTCACATCTTTCAATTTTTCTCACTATTTCATTTGTTTCTCAGATCCTTTACTTGATCTCGAATGTCCTCGTGGGAACGATCTTGATTGCAGTCTTTTCCAAAAGTAGAAGTAGCACGTGGTGCTCTCCTGGCCGGGAGAGTCCCCCGTGGTGATCCTACCCTCAGTCAACCACCCCAAGGTCACTGACAGATGTAACGGTGACTACGGCACGCGCGATAAACGCACAGGTAGCTAGCCCGCACTGGCACGCGGTCAGTCGTTTCCGTTAACGGGTGCGCCCAAAGCACAGCACGGAACCAGGGCAGAGCCCTCTCAGTAACAGGGGTCCAACCCCTCCACAGTAACCAAACCGGGGCCTTGCCCCTCCACAGTCCGCGCACCCTCGCCTGACTACCCTGGTTTGCCCTAGTGGGCCTAACAAGTCGGTGAAGGAGGCTAGCAGAACCCCAGGGCCCGTGGGGTAGCTAGTACTCTCCTAACACTACTAGCTCTCCTCGGTACTACGTACACGAGCGCCAACAAGTCGGTACAGAGTGGCCAGTCCTAACCCCCGGCTCCCTGGGGCGGCTAGCTCAGCTCTGCACTAAATAGGGGGACAGTCGCTCTCCTTGGTACTCCGTACTCAAGGGCCAGCTCACTTCCCCAAGTCTATTCCATTCGCTTTCCATGAGTTCTACTCCTACTTCCCCGTAGGGTTCCAGAACATCTTATGTCTTACTTTCCAGTTTCACGTTCTTACAAACCATGATCCCAATCATGTTTCTTTATTCATAACAGGCAGCTGTGAATTCAATTCACAGGCAGCTTCATATATTCCTTTCCATTTTTCCAAGACTGCAGTATTATACATTCCACTAGTTTTTCCATCCTAGGATTCATGCCATATCCTAGGGTCTATCATACAATCTAGTTTTCCGGCCCTAGGATTCATGCAACACCTAGGAACTATCATTCCATATATCTCTGATTCCTAGGATTCATGCAATGTCCTAGGTTCTAGTTATGGTTTCATACTTTAACAGATTTTATTAATACTTAAAGCCACTCTACCAGGTACAACGGGAGTAATGGGGGCGTGATCGGGAATCCCGCGTGCCTCCGCGACTCTCAAGACTGCAACCGAATGAGGTCCTATCTCAAGGATCAAACACAAGGAGTATCTCAAAATAGTGTATAGCTACTGTAGACGGGTAGAGGAATTAATTCTGAAAAGAACGCAACTCGAATCGCGGAAAACGGAGCCCGAACGGGCCCTAAACGGGTCGAAAAAGACGATACTGTGCAAAATCAGACGTCTGGAACTCCTTCCAGACGTCTTAAAAAGTGGATCAGAGAATTACCTGTTCAGCGTGGTTTCCCAGACGTCCAGAAGTCTGCGAGGACGTCTTCCTATCTCCCAAACGTCCGATGGTCACTCCGGACGTCTGTAGGTCACTACAGCCGTCTGGTAAAACTTCCAGACGTCTGATTCGCAATGGATGGCGAATCAGCGAACCTGCGCACAGCCAACTCCCTCCCTCAGTACGGTCAGTCGACAGGAAGGAAGGGGAAGGCGGTAAACTCACCTTTCAGAAGTCTGTATGATCTTACAGACGTCTACCTTGCCGTCTGGCTATCAACCCAGACGTCTGATTCTGGAAATTTTTCCAGAATCAGGACCCTGCTCGGCCTCCGCTCGCGACGCCGCCCGCGTCGCACCTCACGCTCCTGCTGCTCAGACCGCAGCAGGTCCCTCTCCGCGTCGCTCCGCGCCCCCTGCGCCCTTCGCCGGCCGGCCAAGCCGCTCCGGCGAGCTCGCCCTCACGGTAGAGCTCCGCCCTCGCACGCCGCACCTCCGCGCTCACTGCGGCCGCCGCTGCCGCCCTCGCGTCCGCTCGCTCTCGCGCACAGGAAGGAGAAGGAGGAGACGGTGGAGGCGGGAGGGGAGGCGTGGCCCTTTTAAGGCCGCGCGAGGAGGAGAGAGGAGGTGGCAGGCCGCCTGCAGCCGCAAGAGAAAAAGAGGGAATATGCGGTCTGCGCACTCAGGCGTGCAGGCGACTCGCGTGTGTCGAAAATAACGGATTTCCAGACGTCTAGAAACGATCCCAGACGTCTTATCAGACGTCTGGTTGTGATCCCAGACGTCTGGTCCGACGTCTGGGCCACCTCCCAGACGTCTTAAAAGACGTCTGGGGCACACATTCGTTATAATATAACAAACTCAAAGGAAGTTTCGTCCCTGAAACTTGCGCCAACTAGGGTGCGGGAAAAAGATGTCCAATAAACCATAACAAACTCAAAGAGGACCGAAGCCGGTCCGAAAAGACGTACCCGCGAAAAGCTCCGGGTACCGCTCCCGCATTGCCGCCTCAGGCTCCCAGGTAGCCTCCTCGTACCGCTGGCTCCTCCACAAAACCTTTACCAGGGGTACTTGCTTTCGTCTCAACCTGCGGACGGCTCGGTCTAGGATCTGCACTGGCCGCTCGGTGTAGGTCAGGTCGTCACTCACCTCGACGCTCTCGTGACTCAGTACGTGACTGGAATCGGCTACGTACTTCCTGAGGTTGGACACGTGGAACACGTCGTGCACACCAGAAAGCTGCGGGGGAAGGGCAAGTCTGTAAGCAACGGGTCCAACTCGCTCCAGGACCTCAAAGGGCCCCACGAACCTCGGCGAGAGCTTCCCTCTCACCCCAAACCGCTGTAAGCCCTTCATGGGCGAAACACGAAGGAAGACATGGTCCCCAACCTCGAACTGCACCTCTCTGCGTCTGCGATCCGCGTAGCTCTTCTGTCTGCTCCTGACAGTGCGGAGTCGTCTGTGGATCTACTCAACTACCTCCTGACTCTGCCGGATCAACCTGGGGCCAACCTCCCACTTGGTCCCCACCTCAACCCAACTCAAGGGTGCCGTGCATTTCCGTCCGTACAGAGCCTCGTAGGGAGCCATGCCGATGCTCGAGTGATAACTGTTGTTGTATGCAAACTCCGCCAGGGGCAGGTGCTCCTCCCAAGAGCCCCTCCAGTCTAGTACACAGGCATGCAAAAGGTCCTCAAGTGTCTGTATCGTGCGTTCCGACTGTCCGTCCGTCTGGGGGTGGTAAGCCGTGCTAAACCTCAACCTCGTCCCCAAAGCCTGCTGAAACTCAGCCCAAAACTGGGACGTAAAGCGGGTATCCCGGTCGGATACGATCTCCCGCGGAACTCCGTGTAGTCGCACCACATCACGGATATACCTCTCTGCCAACTATGCTGGTCCCAAAGTGACTCGGATCGGCAAGAATCGTGCCGTCTTCGTCAATCTATCCACTATTACCCAGACTGCGTCGTGTCCTCGCTGGGTAACAGGTAAGCCCACCACCAAGTCCATGGTGATCCTCTCCCACTTCCACTCTGGCACTGGAAGCGGCTGAAGCGGCCCTGCAGGCCTCTGATGCTCGGCTTTCACCTGCTGGCACACTACGCACTGCTGCACGAACTCACCCACATCCCGCTTCATCCCTCTCCACCAAAACTCGCGTCTCAAGTCATGGTACATTTTCGTGTTTCCGGGATGTATGGTGAATCTGGAACCGGGTGCCTCAGTCAGGAGCTCTCTCAACAGCTCCTCGTCTCTGGGAACGCACAACCGTCCCCTCAAGCGTAGCACCTGGTCTGTGAAAGAGAAGTCCCCTGGGTCCCCTGATAGTACTCTGTCGCGCAAAGACTGCAAGTACGGATCGACCATCTGTCCCGTGATGATGCGGTCTATCAACTCTGGCCTGGTCTGCCGTGTCACCGTCACTGCCCCACAGTACCCTCGTAACTCTAGAGGTCGCCAACTGCCCACCTCCTCCAAAAGGCTCCAACTCTGTAGCTGTAGACTGGCCAAGCGTGCGGGCGCCTTACGGCTCAAGGCGTCGGCCACCACATTGGCCTTTCCCGGGTGGTAGGAGATGCTGCAATCGTAGTCCTTTAGGAGCTCCAACCAACGTCTCTGTCTCATGTTGAGCTCCTTCTGGTCAAAAAGATATCTGAGGCTCTTGTGATCTGTAAAAATCTCGAAGGTCTCACCGTACAAGTAGTGCCTCCATGTCTTCAGCGCGAAGACAACAGCTGCCAACTCTAGATCATGGGTAGGGTAGGTATGCTCATGGGGCTTCAGTTGCCGCGAAGCGTAAGCGACCACGTGACCCCTCTGCATGAGCACACCTCCTAACCCCTGCAAGGAAGCGTCCATGTACACAACGAACCCGCCACTACTGTCAGGGATGGTGAGCACGGGAGCCGAGGTCAACCTCTCCTTCAGCTCCAGAAAACACGCCTCACAGGCGTCTGTCCAAGCGAAAGGCACATCCTTCCGGGTCAACTGTGTCATAGGACGCGCAATCTGTGAAAATCCTCTGATGAACCGTCTGTAGTAACCTGCCAGTCCCAGGAAACTGCGAATCTCAGTGACTGAACGCGGTCTCTCCCACCTGAGCACTGCCTCGACCTTGGCGGGGTCCACCGCCAGGCCGTCTCCAGAGATCACATGACCCAAAAAGGTCACCTCCCTCAACCAGAACTCGCACTTGCTGTATTTGGCGTACAGCCTGCGTCGTCTCAGAGTGTCCAGAACCATCCGCAAGTGCTGTCCGTGCTGTGTTCGATCTCTAGAATAGATGAGCACATCATCTATGAAGACCACCACGAACTGATCCAAGTATGGTCTAAACACCCTGTTCATCAGGTCCATGAAAGCAGCGGGGGCATTGGTCAGCCCAAACGGCATGACCAAAAACTCGTAGTGTCCGTACCGGGTGCGGAAAGCTGTCTTGGAGACGTCAATCTCCCTGATCCTCAACTGGTGGTATCCAGACCTCAAGTCGATCTTGGAAAACACCGTGGCACCCCGCAACTGGTCAAACAAATCGTCAATCCTCGGCAGCGGATATCTGTTCTTGATGGTGACCCTATTCAGCTGTCGGTAGTCCACACAAAGGCGTAGGGTCCCATCCTTCTTCTTCACAAACAGTACCGGGGCTCCCCAGGGAGACGCACTGGGCCTCACGAAACCTTTCTCCAAAAGGTCCTGCAACTGGGACTTGAGCTCTCGCAGCTCAAGCGGTGCCATTCTGTATGGCGCGGTGGAGATGGGGCTGGTCCCTGGTACTAGTGAGATCTCAAACTCGATCTCACGCTCGGGCGGTAGTCCTGGTAACTCGTCTGGAAACACGTCGGGGTACTCTCTGACCACCGGGATGCTCTGGAAGTCTGCCACGGGGCTGAGCTCTGCCACCACACAAGCTAGGAAGCCCTCGCACCCCTGGCTCAAAAGTCTCGCCGCCCGAAGTGCCGAAATGCACCTGAAACCTCCGTCCACTGGCTGCCCGTGAAACTCGAAAGAAGGCAACTCCGGAATGGAGAAGACAATCTTCCTCTCAAAACAGTCTACCAAGGCGTGGTAAGAGGACAGCCAATCCATCCCCAGAATCACTCCAAAGTCCTCCATCTGTATCATAATCAGGTCAGCTGGCAGGCTATGTCCCCCGATGCTGACCTCGCAACCCGTGTACACCTCCTTAGCTACAAACAGCTGACCACTCGGACCTCTGATTACGAACGGATTCTCTAACAGTGTATAATCCTGGTCCAAACTAACTGCGAAACTGGCTGCGACAAACGAGTGCGTAGCGCCGGAATCGAAAAGCGTGTAAACGAGTCTGCCAGAAATTGAAACCATACCTGCTACCACGGATCCTGAAGCTCTGGCGTCCCTGTGTGTTAGGGCATTGATACGCCCCTCAGCTCTAGGTGCGGACGAAGCAGCCACACTCTGCGTCGGACGGGTAGGTGCTGGCCGGTACCCTCCTCGCGACTGCTGTCCTCCTCCTCGTGCCTGGGAACCGCGGCCTCCTGCACGCCCTCCAGTGCTCTGCACGGGAAGTATCTGCTGACCTCCTGCCCTAGATGGGCAGTCCCTCCTGACGTGGCCCGGCTGGCCACACTGGTAGCAGAGGGGAACCCGACTCCCGCCCTCAGTGAGTCCCTGCTGTCGGCTAGGCGGGGGTCCGGTGCTGGCGACTGGCCCCTGTCGAGGGCCCCCAAAGGCCACTGATGGCCCTGCACAACGTGACGGCTCTCCTGCGGACGCCACGTGTCTCCGTTGAGTTCTCCTAACACGCCTGGTGTGGCGGCGGAAATCTCGTTCCACCACTAACTCCCCTGTCGTAGGCTCGGAAGGGGGAGGGGGTGGCGACGTGGGTGGAAGCTGAAATTCTTCTCGAACCACCTCTCGAATCAGTTGGACGAGGTCCCGAGACGGTATACTCAGGAGAAGAGGAGGGGTAGTATGTATTCCAAGCCCGACACATCTGTCCCCCGGGCCCTGACCTCGGCCGCGCCTGCGGCCCACCCTCCTAGCTCCACGACGCGGCATCTCCTACAATGGAGACGCGAAACAAAATGAAAAGCGTCAAAACAGACGGTACCTAATGAAACTTCTAAGAGCTCATGTCAAGAGGTATGTTGTGGTGGCCACTCTAGTTATAACATGTGAATTGGTTATTTTCCAGTCAGTTGATTCACTTCTCGGGACGACCTTGCTCTGATACCATCTTGTAACGACCCGGTTCCCGAGTCCCTACGAGACACGAGAACTGGACCGACTCGACTAATCCCAAGACCTAGTCGTCCAACGAGGAAGTAACCAAAAGACAGTAAAATAAACCACATTCAGCATGAATATAACTAACAGTAAGAAAGTACAGCAGTAAGGAAAGAAACTACTACAGTAGGTACCACCACAACAGTAAAACAACATTTATCATATAACAAGAACTGCAGGTAAAGAAGGTACAGCGGAAACAAAAACTACTCACTAGAACAGAAACAAAAGAGGTACAAAAGGCTGTGGTAACTCTACTGGACCCTACTCGGCCCAGCGTCCTCTGCAGCCGCCGACCCTGGCTGCTCAACACCTGGTCCTGAAAAAGGTGACGAGTGTAACACGTCAGCAAAACGCTGAGTAGAGTGGCAAACTAACTAAAGGCAACAGTAGAGTGTACAGTAGCTGTTATGTTCTATTACTTCCTTTATTCACATCTTTCAATTTTTCTCACTATTTCATTTGTTTCTCAGATCCTTTACTTGATCTCGAATGTCCTCGTGGGAACGATCTTGATTGCAGTCTTTTCCAAAAGTAGAAGTAGCACGTGGTGCTCTCCTGGCCGGGAGAGTCCCCCGTGGTGATCCTGCCCTCAGTCAACCACCCCAAGGTCACTGACAGACGTAACGGTGACTACGGCACGCGCGATAAACGCACAGGTAGCTAGCCCGCACTGGCACGCGGTCAGTCGTTTCCGTTAACGGGTGCGCCCAAAGCACAGCACGGAACCAGGGCAGAGCCCTCTCAGTAACAGGGGTCCAACCCCTCCACAGTAACCAAACCGGGGCCTTGCCCCTCCACAGTCCGCGCACCCTCGCCTGACTACCCTGGTTTGCCCTAGTGGGCCTAACAAGTCGGTGAAGGAGGCTAGCAGAACCCCAGGGCCCGTGGGGTAGCTAGTACTCTCCTAACACTACTAGCTCTCCTCGGTACTACGTACACGAGCGCCAACAAGTCGGTACAGAGTGGCCAGTCCTAACCCCCGGCTCCCTGGGGCAGCTAGCTCAGCTCTGCACTAAACAGGGGGACAGTCGCTCTCCTTGGTACTCCGTACTCAAGGGCCAGCTCACTTCCCCAAGTCTATTCCATTCGCTTTCCATGAGTTCTACTCCTACATCCCCGTAGGGTTCCCGAACATCTTATGTCTTACTTTCCAGTTTCACGTTCTTACAAACCATGATCCCAATCATATTTCTTTATTCATAACAGGCAGCTGTGAATTCAATTTACAGGCAGCTTCATATATTCCTTTCCATTTTTCCAAGACTGCAATATTATACATTCCACTAGTTTTTCCATCCTAGGATTCATGCCATATCCTAGGGTCTATCATACAATCTAGTTTTCCGACCCTAGGATTCATGCAACACCTAGGAACTATCATTCCATATATCTCTGATTCCTAGGATTCATGCAATGTCCTAGGTTCTAGTTATGGTTTCATACTTTAACAGATTTTATTAATACTTAAAGCCACTCTACCAGGTACAACGGGAGTAATGGGGGCGTGATCGGGAATCCCGCGTGCCTCCGCGACTCTCAAGACTGCAACCGAACGAGGTCCTATCTCAAGGATCAAACACAAGGAGTGTCTCAAAACAGTGTATAGCTACTGTAGACGGGTAGAGGAATTAATTCTGAAAAGAACGCAACTCGAATCGTGGAAAACGGAGCCCGAACGGGCCCTAAACGGGTCGAAAAAGACGATACTGTGCAAAATCAGACGTCTGGAACTCCTTCCAGACGTCTTAAAAAGTGGATCAGAGAATTACCTGTTCAGCGTGGTTTCCCAAACGTCCAGAAGTCTGCGGGGACGTCTGCCTATCTCCCAGACGTCCGATGGTCACTCCGGACGTCTGTAGGTCACTGCAGCCGTCTGGTAAAACTTCCAGACGTCTGATTCGCAATGGATGGCGAATCAGCGAACCTGCGCACAGCCAACTCCCTCCCTCAGTACGGTCAGTCGACAGGAAGGAAGGGGAAGGCGGTAAACTCACCTTTCAGACGTCTGTATGATCTTACAGACGTCTACCTTGCCGTCTGGCTATCAACCCAGACGTCTGATTCTGGAAATTTTTCCAGAATCAGGACCCTGCTCGGCCTCCGCTCGCGACGCCGCCCGCGTCGCACCTCGCACTCCTGCTGCTCAGACCGCAGCAGGTCCCTCTCCGCGTCGCTCCGAGCCCCCTGCGCCCTCCGCCGGCCGACCAAGCCGCTCCGGCGAGCTCGCCCTCACGGCAGAGCTCCGCCCTCGCACGCCGCACCTCCGCGCTCACTGCGGCCGCCGCTGCCGCCCTCGCGTCCGCTCGCTCTCGCGCACAGGAAGGAGAAGAAGGAGGAGACGGTGGAGGCGGGAGGGGAAGCGTGGCCCTTTTAAGGCCGCGCAAGGAGGAGAGAGGAGGTGGCAAGCCGCCTGCAGCCGCAGAGAGAAAAAGAGGGAATATGCGGTCTGCGCGCTCAGGCACGCAGGCGACTCGCGTGTGTCGAAAATAACGGATTTCCAGACGTCTAGAAACGATCCCAGACGTCTTATCAGACGTCTGGTTGTGATCCCAGACGTCTGGTCTGACGTCTGGGCCACCTCCCAGACGTCTTAAAAGACGTCTGGGGCACACATTCATTACATACCAAGGATTGGAGACTACTGTTTGGAAACTTAGGTCACGCATTTTAGATGGTCCTCTATAGGTTTAGGTACCCATGCCCAATGTGTTGCAGTCAGTCAACCGAAATTAGACTTAGACATAGAGCTAAGCTTCCTCTGATGGAAGAAAAGAATTGCTCTTGGGTCAAAATAACATGGCAACTATGATGTTGATAATTTAAGTGCAAGGGATCCTAATAATAAAAAACTAGCTCCACATCATAAACTCAGCAAAAGTAGTGGATTAAAAGAATTATATAGAAAACTTACCATAAATCAATGAATTTATATAGATAGATTAGACTCTTGAAGCTGACAACACAAGTCCAGAAGAAATATCTTGTTGCCCACAAATATCTTTCACTTCCCCACAAATTTCTCCACTTTTCCAGTCTTCTCCTCTATTACCAAAACACCATACTTTGATGGCTCATCCACCTGCAGTGTTGCAAAAATGGAAATGGGAAATTTTTTTTTTTTTTTGAAAAGGGCATGGAGATGGGAAAATATGGCAGAAGAAGGAAGGCATCAATGTTGTAAAGATAATTATACCTTAGATATCAATATCCATTACACTTGCACCAATTTCTGGTAAGTGTTCTTGATAAGCATCTGCTTCTACGTCATTTTTGACATATTTTTGCACGTCAAAATATTCACATGGAATTGTCCGTATGGGTATAATCCATCCATTTCTGCTATTGTTAGGGACGTAGAAGACTTGAGATACTTGACATGCTAATGTAAACGATTCTGAAGAATGAAGAATTCGACGATTCTTATTCAAACTTAAAAAATCGTGTTTCTTATCAAGTTTGAATCCAATGCCTTCTTTAAACACGTCGAACCAATTACTCTTGAAAAGGACAACTCTACGGTCGTATCTGAAGCTCATCTCAATGATTTCTTCGATAAGTCCGTAGTAACCATTATAACCAGTGTTCAAATCGCAGTTGACAACAACGCCAGCATGCTGCGTGGCCTTCGTATCATCTATGGATTTTATCCTGAATCTGAATCCATTTATAATGTAACTTGAATGGTAATGTCCACAACTCAACGGTTAATTCGATATTGTGTCGAAGTCCTCCAACCGTCGTGGGTCATTCTCTTCTTTCATTTGCATAACACGTTCTTTAAACCACTCGAGAAAGTCGACCTCGCATGTTTCTGGATGTGAACACTCCGTAAATTTATTATAAAATGCATCAACTTCTGGAATCTACTTAAGAATGTACAAGTGAGCTAGACATCGATCGATTTTAGAGATTAAGTTATATTATGTATGGAGGATAGACCTTCCTAGAATATCAAATATGGAAAGGCAATCTTCATCGTTCTCATTGTACCCTCCATCATAATTTCTATGTAATCGATTAAATCGATTGTCTGTCTCATCCATATACATGGCACAAAAGTTAATGGACTCTTCTACAAGATATCCTTCCACAATAGATCCTTCAGGATTAGCCTTATTTAACACAATCTTTAAGTTTCTTCAGAAATCGTTCAACTAAATACATCCATCTATATTGCACAGACCCTGCAACTTTCGCTTCATTTGCAAGATGCAGAGTTAAATGAACCATGATATCAAAGAATGCCGAAGGAAATATCTGCTCCATTTTACATAATGTGACGACTATTTGCTTATCCTAATATTGTAATAAATTAGAATGTACAGTTTTTGAGCAAAAAGCTTTGAAATATCGACTCATCTCTGTAATTGAATCCACAACTAGATCAGGTAGCACTCCACAAATAACTAGTGGAAACAAGACTTGCATATAAATGTGACTATCGTGATTCTTTAACGCACTAATTTTCTTTTGAGCCTCATTTACACATTGAGAAAGTTGTGAAGAATAGTCATTTCGTACCTGTACTTCTTTCAAAAAGGTGAAAACTTTCTCTCATTGATCATTATTTAAGCTGTAAATGGCTTTCAGAAAGCCATAACTGCCGTCTTCTTTTTCAATAGCATCTAACTCTGGACAAATGCCTAAAGTTATCATGTCTTTTCTCATTTTCACTGTATCATTTGGACTAGTAGTTAAGTTGAACACATCCAAAATGTTGTCCATGATATTCTTCTCAATATGCATCACATCAAGATTATGTCGAATAGTTAGATCTTTCCAATACGGGAGTTCCATGAAGAAAATGTTTTTCTTTTTAAAACTCGTATGTTTCAAAGCTATTTGATCTTTCTTAAACAGACAACCTAATCGTATATTGCCAAGTTATTGTAATTTCTCAATTATTTGAAAACATGACAACCTTATTGAATTTGTACTTAGCTTATTACTCGGATTCTTAAAAGAATACCGACAACTTTTACCGTCAAACTTGTCCTTAAACAATGCTGTTCGCCATCTATGCCCAACTGGCAGGAATCTACGGTGTCCCAAATAACAGAACTTGTTGCTTTCAGGTAGTTGAAGATGCTAAGTGTCATCCATACATACTGGACGAGCTGACTTTCCCTTTGTACTCCATCCGGACAAATTTGCATATGCAGGGAAGTCATTAATGGTTCACAATAATGCAACATGCATATTAAAGAATTCTTCTTTGTGTGCATCATATGTACGAATGCCATTACACCACAATAGTTTCAGTTCATCTGTCAATGGTTGAAGATAAACGTCAATTACATTTCCTGGCTGCTTTAGACTGGGGATGAGGGGGTCAATATCAGAAACAACGATCGCATACAAAGCCACGTAGGTAAGTTATAAGTTACCATCACAACTAGCCAAATTGAATAGGATGGGTACATCTTCCTGAAAGGATTAAACCCATCGCTTGCAAGACCCAATCTGACATTCCTTCATCCTTTGCAAATGCTAAATGAGTGCTGTCAAACATTTTCCACTCTTCTGAATCTACAGGATGACAAATGAGACCATTTCATGACATATTATCTCTATGCCATGTCATCAAATTTGCAGTTCTATTTGAAATAAAAAGGCGTTGAAGCCTAGGAATCAATGGAAAGTAACGTAGAACCTTCTCCGATTGTTTTTTGGTCCTTGTATTTAGTGGATTTCCCACTTTAAATCTCTCAACACCACATTGTGGACAACCACTCAACTCTGCATAGTCATTTCTATATAACACACGATCATTTGGACAAGCGTCAATTTTCTCACAATTTAAACCAAGTCCACGAATCTGTTTCTTTGCTTCATACCATGTCTTTGGATAACCTTTTGGATCATTTAAAAGCTCTCCAATGAATTTAAGCACCTCGGACATCAATTTAGAGGTCGCTCTACTCATAACCTTCATTCGAAATAATTTCAAAAGAAATGACAACTTAGAAATGGATGTGATACCAGGAGCAATAGGTTCGTCTGCTGCCTAATAGCATCATAAAACTGATTACAAGTTTCCCCACTAGTCGGATCTTCAACTCCTGCTCTCATCTCATCAAGTATTTCATCGATGTCTCAGGTTCAATGTCAACAGTTGTCTCATCGAAATCTATCAGAGATCGTCTGTCTTCCTCTGTTTGATCCTCTCCATGAGTAATTCAGTTAGTATAATGCTGCCACCAATCGTTGTAAATCGTATGCTCGTATACAGTGTTCCTATCATGTGAATATTCATTCAAGCACCTCTTACATGGGCAAAATATCATGTTGAACTTGTCTCCTTGTCTGAATGACTTCCTATCATCATGAAATGCCCAATCAAGGAACTCTCTCACCCCATTCTTGTATCGAGAGTAATCTGAGTTCCTCAAACTAATCCAAGACTTATCCATGATAATCTACAAAAATGAAATAAAATCACCCAATAATTATAATTAATATGATTTCATAATAGTGTTTGTATTTTGATTAAGATTTTCACTTAATAGCCCATCCTTAAAGATTTGATCATAACGTTACTTGTTACATCTAACCAGTGTTTGGAGAAATTTCAACAACATCTCCTCGCACTTCTCCAATATACCCCCCAAGAATAGCCTTAACTACGTTCCCAATAACTCCCATTTAAGGGTACATTAAGAACATAGATAAGATCAGTTGGTATACCAGAGAAAAGCAAAAAGATACTACCAAAATTCCTCCAAACATCGGTTCCATGTAACAAGTAACCCTAAGTTGTGATCAAATCTTCATGGGCCCCTCTTTGTTCAAAACTTCTCTGAACAGAGGATGACGACTCTTATGGCATGCTACAAAGACAAAGCTTCATGAATGTAAGTGAAGTATACAAACACTTTGTATTGTTCGTATAACATGATCATAAGTGTCGACGGGCAAGTATTTTGACACATTATCCCCTCCCAAAACCTGTAACCTAGGGGTTAGAATATCTATTGTTTGGCCACAAGTGTATCTAGATTTATGCAAGTGTGTATCTATGAATTCATTAAAATAATAAAATTTAGGATAAAAATAAATAATTATATACAAAATAAAAATAGATTCTTCCTCTCTTTCCCTCCTCTCCCTTCTCTCCCTTCCCTCCCATCTCCCTACCTTACCACTTCCTTTCTACTCTCTTTCTCTCCTCTCCCTACCCTTTCTCTCATCCTTCCCTTCCTTTATATTCTTCTCTATGCATCTCTCTCCCTTTTCTTCATCTCCCATCTATTTATTTATCCTCTCTTTCCTTTCTTCTCCCTATCCTTCCTCTCCTCCTTCCCTTCATTAATTCATATTCTTCTTTATTCATCTCTTTCCCTCCTCTTCCTCTCCTACTCCATCTCCTTTCACTTTCCCTCTCTTCTCTGATTACTTCTTCAAAACTTCTTAAATTCATAAAAATTTTCATAGAAGAAATACAATAGGCATCAAGTGGGCACACCCCACATTCATAAAATAAGCATTCAGAAATATCAAGTGGGCACAACCCACATTCATTCACAAATTAATTAATTTAAATTGATATACCTCAACATAGCATGTGAATCAAAGAGAGGTATCCGATGATTGACGCAAGATATCTAAATCAAATTATAAAATTTTATTAGTAAAAAATTAAAAAAAAATACATAAATTTAAACACATCTTACATTTAATTAATGTACTACATATTTTTAAATTAACCTAAAAATAAAAATTGTTGGGAGGGGGAGCTACTGCCAAGGGGATGGGGGAGGGGGAGGATGTTGGCTATGGTAGAGATGAGGGGGGCGGAGGGGGTTCTGCTGGGAGGAGGAGGGGGTGTGGGGGTCGGCTGGAGGAGGATGGGGGAGGGGGAGAGTTCGGTTGAGAGGAGGAGGGGTGATTGCACCGCAAAAATACGCCTGCAATTGTGCCATCTTGTGCTATTTCCTAGCATTACCAATGCATATTAGGTCTCCATAGTTGCATTGTAAAAATACATGCATGCATGCATTTAATTAAGAGGGGAGGAGAGTGAAATAAAATGGCCTCACGATTACATTTTTCCTCAAGTACTTCCTCACAAATTTCCATCTCCATTTTTATTTCTTTTTTGATTTTTAAATCTTTCTCCCCGCGGCTGCATGGAGCATCGACTTCTCTTCACGCCATGTCCTGCTTCACCTCTCCCTGCAGCTGCAGCAGACCTCTCCCTGCCAAGGCCATGCATGAGCCATGCACAACCAGGGCATGGCTGTGCATGGCTTTCTTCTTCTATAAAAAGCCACGGCTCCTTCTCGCTAAAACCAGCCTGGTCCAACAGAGAAAAACCCACCTGCAGCACCTTCTCCTTCCAAGCCACCACCGTCTTCTCCTCCCCCTCCCTCCACACGCTAGCCCTCCTCCTCGGAGACACCCGGCGGACAGGAGCCCTCACTGTGGTGAACACCCACCACAGTGAGACCACCACAGCCCAGCTCTTCAAAGAGCCGGTGGCCGTGGAGGCTCTTCTCTCATTTTTTCCGCTCCAGCACCTTCAGCCATGGCCGCAAGCTTCAAGGTCTGAAGCTCGAAGCTCGGCGGTGGCAGCAGCGACAAAGTAGTAGCAGCAGCAACAGCCCCTTCCGCGTGCGCCTGCAGGCGCCCTCACCCTCCGCGCGCGCCTGCAGGCCCTCTCCGCCTCCCGCTTTCTCCGCCCTGTCGCACCCTCTTCCGCCCACAATCGGCCTCTGCATGCCTCTGCAACGGCCGGCCAAGCACCCCAGCAGCACCCACAGACCTCCGCGCGCCCTGTCGCGCCCCTTTGCTCGCGACCCAACCCCCCTCCGCGCGCTCTGTCGCGAGGGTCCGCCCGCAAGCCACCAGCCGAAGCCACTCCACCGCGCACGCCGAGCCGTCTTCACTCACACAACCGCTCGTACCCGATCGCGCGGCACGGCCTTCCACTGTAGCCACTGTTCACGCGAGTCTGCGCGACACTGTGGCTACAATGGGGTAACCGGTGAGCTTCTCACTTTACTGGTCACCCGGCGTGCCACAACCGGCCCTCACCCATGCGTGCGCCCGCCCGAGCGTCTGCCAGCCCTCTCCCAGCGCCTGCCTTCGCCCGCTCCCTTCACCTCGTGCACCTGCGAGCGCCAGCGCCCGCTCCAGCCTTCACGCAGCACGGTGCACTGCCTTTCCTCTCCGCACCCAATCCAGCGCGCTCCTCTCTGCGCAGACGCACCTGCACGCGCGTGCGTGGAAGCCTCCAGACGTCGCTTGGGAGCTACAGATGACCTAACTCCTCACCTCCAGCAGTGCGGTTGCTCTCTCTCTCCCACTCTCTTTCTCTCTCTCTCTCCCTCTCTCACAACACTCTCTCACTCTCTCTTTCCCGACGCTCACACACACCTACACTAACACTTCCACACACCCACACACACCTATACACTATTATATACATACATATATATATTGATATATATATACATACATACATACATACATACATATATATATATATACACATATATCTATATACTTATATATATCTATATATTTATACATATATCTATACATATATTAGTACTTATATAACTATGTATTTGTCTATATACATACATATACATACATGCATACATACATATATATATATATACTTATATATATATATATACACACACATATACATACATACATATATACATATATTTATATACATATACATATACATATACATATATGGTGACGACCTTCCTCTATAGTTCTATTATTTCGTCGTAGTATAGTATAGAGAAGTGATTACCAGTTTAATACAATTTGTTACTCGGAAATAAAAGAGTTCCCGAGGTCGAACTCAGGGAGCAAGTTGTATTCTAGAGATACAAATTCTTATTGCAAAAAATATTACAAAAATAAAGAGAGAGAGAGAGAGGGAGAGATAAAAATTTAACCTCCTCAGGAAGTGTCTGCACCATGGTCTGCCTAAGTGGCATATAGCCTAGATTTTCTACTACGAGCTAAATGAGACTTTGAAGCAGATTGCAGACGCTTCCTGCGGAGGGAATTTTATGAATAAAGACGAGAATGGAGCATTCGAACTGTTTGAAAATATGAGCGAAAACGCAATGAACAATGCCTCCATTGTCGCCTTTAATCGTACCAGCCAGCCCCGAAATGTCCACGAAGTTGACACGGGACCCTCCCATTCATCCACTGATCTAAGCCTTATTGCACAAAAACTGGATGAAGTCTCCGTCGTGCACAAGAAGCTGGATGAGCTTCTGGCCAACCCCGCCCAATCTCTGGAAAACACCACCTCTTCACCACTTCATCACAATCCAAATTCTTCCAACACCAGGCTTATCCCGAGAAACCTCGTTAGACCTTCCTTACCGAGTGTCGCGCCGAACGACTCGGTAAGTCATGTGGAACTGGCTTCTGTAAGCCAATATTTCGACACGGAGAACCAAGACTCCGTGTGCTCGGATGCATACTTACATGCGGACGCGTCTTCTGGCATAGAAGATGCTTGCACCCTGGGGAACAACCGGTTCTCTGCCACTTATAACCCAGGGTGGCAAAATCATCCGAATTTCGCATGGTCCAACAACCCGCGGCGCCAAAACCCCGCTGGTGGACCAATGCGACCATCCGCACCCGTCATCCCAAGGGCCCAGTCTAATCCTATGGCAAATCTGCCATCAGGCCCTTGCGTACCGCAAGCAGAACACGCATCAAATCCTCTTGATAAATTGATGCGAATGATGACGGATATGTCAAAGCACCATGAAGAGAACATGACCTCTCTTCAGCACCAATTGGCGTAGCAGAATGCTGAGATCAGTCAACTACGCATGGCGACTCAATCTCAGGGCACTCTTCCCGCCCAACCTGTTCCAAACCCGCGAAATTTCGTACCCCATGGTCCTCAACCACAGGTACAACCTTCTCAGGGACAGGTTCATCAAATTCTGCAGGCTTGGAGCATTCCACTGGGATTTCAGGCTAATCCTGCTACAGCACCGCACTCTTATGTCCCCATTGCGAACCCTCCTCCGTCGTATGATCCCACTAGACCCGCATCGTCCAATGCTATCACTACGAGGAGTGGTAAGCAGACCGTCGATCCGCCTCGACCTGATCCTAGCCCGTCTTCTTCTTCATCGCCCTCTCATTCGGGATGCGCATCGCATTCGCGAGAGGACGATACACCCAAATTGTTGCCAAAATCAGTCACATTCCCTGAGGCTCTACTGAGGGAGCCAAAAGGCAAAAAGAAAGATACGCAGGCCTTTGATAACCTGCATAATTTGTTCAGGGATGTAGAAATCAAGGTACCCCTACTCGAGGCTATCGACCACATACCTACTCTCGCCTGATTTTTCAAAGACTACACAACACCTAGGCGACAGTCAAAGAAAACTAAAAATCCGGTGGTTCTCTCGCCTCATGTGAGTTGTGCTATACTGTCAAACCTACCACCGAAGTAGAAAGATCCGGGCACATCGCTCATTTCCTGTAGCATCCAAGGCTGCAATTTTAACCGTGCCCTTCTTGATCTAGGATCTTCCATAAATCTTATACCGACCATCATGCTCGAAAAATTTTCCTTGGGAAATCTGAAACCCACCCCTGTCATGTTACAATTGGCAGATCGTTCTGTCAAAATCCCAAAAGGTGTGGTGGAAGACATGGTGGTTAGGGCCAACAGTCACTGTTTTCCTGTTGACTTTCTTGTTTTAGATATGGAAGTTCCTAGTTCACTTTCTGATTGTCCGATCATCCTCGGTCGACCTTTCTTGGCCACAGCCCGTGCCCTTATCGACTATGAGTCGGGCTGTATTGAGATTGCCGTTGGATCTGAAAAGCTCAAGCTTAACATCTTCAAGGCAGCCAAGAACTTTGATTGCGATTGCATCGAGGATGACACGTCTGACGAGGACATGACTGTCAGTGCGTGTATCGGACTAATTGGGACCTATTCAGACTGTTGCGGATTACCTGACGACTACCTAATCAACACATACTGTGACGTTCCCCCATCCCTCCCTTATCCCGTACCTTCTCCTGGCCAGACTTCTGACGAGGTTTTCTCCGCTTCCCATACCTCATGGTCTGAGTCATATCCGGGCTACTCACCACCGGTCTACACTCTTGAAGACTGGATTGCCCTTTCTTTCCCGCCAAATCAGGCAGATTTGCAACTCCACACTAGGACCTTGAGCCCATATACTTCTCACTGGGGCTATTCCTTTTTGGATCCATCTATCCAAGAAGCCCCTCTTCTTGGCCAATCTGAGGGCCAACTCCTTCTTCCCGACTTGTTCTCCGATCCACCTGGGACACTCTCGTCCCATGAAATGCCAGACATTTCACCATCCACCATCACTTTTCACGCCTCTATCGCGATCACTTCACTTTTCTCTTCACCACCCACCCTACCACCCTACTGTATACCCTACACCTCAACTCTCGTTACCCGATCTTCCGTCCTTTCTCTACCTTTCCCTGCATGCATATGAGGACATAGCATTGTTTGGCATGGGGGGGTGGATAGGCATCCATAGGATCTGGGTATTTTATGGTATCATGCAGTTTCCACCCATTTATAAATATGCAAGAAAAAGAAAAAGAAAAAATATATATATATAATAATAATAAATGGTGTTTAGTAATGGTCTGAAAGCTGAAACAAAAATACAATAAGTGTTTATGGATATTCAACCTCTGTTTTGAAGACTTTCCAGGCCAGAGAAGCTTAATTCGCTCAGGCTCGGGCTTAATTCACTTGAGCATTGACAAATTAGTTCAGAATCTCTTCTAACTAAGGACGTATTCTTGTACCTGAGACACTAATACAGGTTTCGTTGGTTTGCTTTTACTTGAGAGCTTAAGTAAACTTGGTTCACACTACACATATCAGGAAAGGCCAGGTGAACATAAGATCCAACCCTAGTGTTCATTAGGAAAGGTGGAGTCCTTACCTGTGCGCGCAAGTAGACTTTTTATCCCAAGTTTTAGTCTTGCGTTTAAGAGAAACTCTTTCTACCAAAAAGAAACTCTCCCACCAGAAAGAAAAGTGTGCTCCTCCAAATAAAGTTGTAAGAGATATACTGACATGTGTTTCAAAAAAAAAGAAAAGTTGCAAATAAGTCAATATATCTCACAAAAGTCTATAAAGTCTTCGCCCTACAAGAAGCTCTTCAGGGCAGGTTACAAATACCTTGTTTTCCTTTGAGCCACAAAAATCAGAAAATGGGAGTTGAGTTTTTCGTCATCTTCTTAAGGGCCAATCCGAAAACATGAGCTGAAACTGGGACCAACCTGTACTTAAAGATTCGTGAAACCCTGGGCTTGAGTCTTAATGTTCATCTAGTTAGTCTTGATCCTTCACTAAGCACAAGCCATAACCTCTTGAGCTCTCGAGTATGGCAAAAACCTCCTGGATCCTGGAAATCATACTTAAGGTTTAAATATCAAGAGTCCTGGTTAGTCGAGAGATGATCTATGTCATGTGAGACTTAAAGTACTGGTAGTCTTCTCTACAATTGGTTCTCACAATATCCAACAATAAACACATCTATGTTGCCACGGAAGAAAATCTTCAGCTTAAGATCATTTCTAAATACTACAAAAAATGTTTTGCTAGGGACTAGCAAAAGATAGGCATGGGGGTATGATTGCACCGCAAAAATGTGCCTGCAATTGTGCCATCTTGTGCTATTTCCTAGCATTACCAATGCATATTAGGTCTCCATAGTTGCATTGTAAAAATACATGCATGCATGCATTTAATTAAGAGGGGAGGAGAGTGAAATAAAATGGCCTCGCGATTACATTTTTCCTCAAGTACTTCCTCACAAATGTCCATCTCCATTTTTATTTCTTTTTTTATTTTTAAATCTTTCTCCCCGCGGCTGCATGGAGCATCGACTTCTTCTCTTCATGCCATGTCCTGCTTCACCTCTCCCTGCAGCCGCAGCAGACCTCTCCCTGCCAAGGCCATGCATGAGCCATGCACAGCCAAGGCATGGCTGTGCATGGCTTTCTTCTTCTATAAAAAGCCACGGCTCCTTCTCACTAAAACTAGCCTGGTCCAACAGAGAAAAACCCACCTGCAGCACCTTCTCCTTCCAGGCCACCACCGTCTTCTCCTCCCTCTCCCTCCACATGCCGGCCCTCCTCCTCGGAGACACCCGGCGGACAGGAGCCCTCACTGTGGTGAACACCCACCACAGTGAGACCACCACCGCCCAGCTCTTTAAAGAGCCGGTGGGCGTGGTGGCTCTTCTCTCATTCTTTCTGCTCCAGCACCTTCACCCATGGCCGCAAGCTTCAAGGTCTGAAGCTCGAAGCTCGGCGGCAGCAGCAGCGGCAAAGCAACAGTAGCAGCAGACCCTTCCACGCACGCCTGCAGGCACCATCACCCTCCGCGCGCGCCTGCAGGCCCTCTCCGCCTCCCACTTTCTCCACCCTGTCGCACCCTCTTCCACCCGCAACCGACCTCTGCACACCTCTGCAGCGGCCGACCAAGCACCCCAGCAGCACCCACAGACCTCCGCACGCCCTGTCGCGCCCCTTTGCTCGCGACCCAACCCCCCTCCGAGCACTCTATCGCGAGGTTTCGCCTGCAAGCCACCAGCCAAAGCCACTCCACCGCATGCGCTGAGCCGTCCACACTCACACAATCGACAGTACCCGATCGCGCGGCGTGGCCTTCCACTGTAGCCACTGTTCACGCGAGTCTGCGCGACACTATGGCTACAGTGGGGTGACCGGTGAGCTTCTCACTTTACCGGTCACCCGACGCGCCGCAACCGGTCCTCGCTCGTGCGCGCGCCTGCCCACGCGTCTACCAGCCCTCTCCCAGCGCCTGCCTTTGCCTGCTCCCTTCACCGCGCGCACCTGCGAGCGCCAACGCCCACTCCAACCTTCGCGCAACACGGTGCGCTACCTTTCCTCTCCACGCCCAATCCAGCGTGCTCCTCTCTGCGAGCGGACACGCACGCGCGCGCGCACGTGGAAGCCTCCAAACGTCGCTTGGGAGCTGCAGACGACCTAACTCCTCGCCTCCAGCAGCGCGACTGCTCTCTCTCCCTCTCTTTCTCTCTCTCTCTCCCTCTCTCTCACAACACTCTCTCACTCTCTCTTTACCAATGCTCACACACACCTACATTAACACTTCCACACACCCACACACACCTATACACTATTATATACATATATATATATACGTATACATATATATATTGATATATATATACATATATTTATATACATATATATACATACATACATACATATATATATATATATATACACACACATATATATACACCTACATATATATATATATCTAGCTACATATATCTATATATACATATATTACTATATACATATACATACACATATATACATCTATATAGTATCATATACATACATATACATATAAATATATACATATATATATATATATACATACATACATACATATATATAAACCTATATATATATACATATACATATATATATATATATATATATATACATATATATATATAACTACATATATATACCTATATTTATAACCATATATATATATAGATATATTTACACATATACATATATAGATATATTTTCACATTATTTACCATACGTGGCATCGCGGGAATATCTGCACCAGTTGCTGATATTCCCCGATACACACGTACAAAAAAAAAGCATGTTCGCATTCATCTTCCACCATCCATCCTACACCTTACACGCGGCACTTCGTCCTGTTGGTTGCATCTCTCTAGACGACGACCGACTCGACACCGTGCTACACTCCATCTCCACCTCCACCCCCACCCCTTTATACATATATAATATATACATATATATATACACTATATTTACTTTATTTCTGTTTCGCTTTCCTGTTAGTAAAAAGATAAAAAAATATACAAAAAAGAAAAGATAATCCTTGACTTGCAGGTGCTCTGTCTTGCGAAGAGCAAGACCCATTTTGGAACCCTGTTTTGGCTCAAAGCCAAGAACTCAATTTTGAGGGTGTGCCTCAAGGACAAAGATTACCAGAAAAAAAATCTAAATAAGAAAAACACCAAAAACTCAATAAACGAACGGAAGAGACTCGTTGTAGAAAAGGCGTAGAAACTCAACTTGTAACCCCACTTCCCTGAGTTCGACCCTGGGCCTAAAAGTGACAAGATAAAATCAAGTAGGCCAAGTTAAAAATTTTTTAAAGAGATGGTTAGGTCCGATTTAGGTTAACCACTATACACACTTCAACGATAAAATCATCATATTAACAACCTATTCGGGTCCGACACCAAGGGGTTGGAGGTGGCAGGGAGAGGGGGAGGGGGGAGCTCGCTGGGAGGAGGAGGGGGTGTGGGGGTCGGTTGGAGGAGTGGGGAGAGGGGGGGCTGAGAGAAGGAGGGGGTGGAGGAGGTAGGGGGAGTGGTGGTGGCTCGTTGGGAGGAGGAGGGGGAGTGGGGGTCAGCTCGCTGGGAGGAGGAGGAGGATGATGTGGGAGGGGTCGGTCGCAGTTGGGAGGAGGAGGACAGATAGGTGGATGTATGGTGGAGGTGAGAGGACCACTCACTCGACTGGGAGGAGGGCTGCAGGTCTTGCAGTGGCGGAGGTTGCAGGTCACGCGACGTGGAGGTGGGAGGATCTTGTGGAGGAGGAGGACGACGAGGGGAGGGGGTTGGAGGAGGTCGGAGGAGGATGAGGAGGACGATTTCAACAGCCATGAGAGGAGGAGAGTCATGCTTACCGAGGATGAGGCGAATGTGCGACCGGAGGTTGTCATCGAGGTTGGGGAAGGGAACGATTGAAAGGGGGTAGGGTTCTGGGGGAGTTCGCAAAGTTGGGCTAATATTGGACCTTATACGACAGTTTTCTCCAAAATCATCGTCTCAAGTCGGGTTAGAAAGGGAAATTTTATAAGTTGATGACATACACGACTGTCGTATATGTCAATGCTGTCACAAATAAGACGATGTTAGAAATGTCATCTATAGATGTTGCTATAGACGACAGTTCTAATTCAAAACCATCATTAAAAAAACCGTCGTCTACGTTAATGTGGGGACCTCTGAACACATGAGGGGGCATGGAGGGTTAATATATTTGACGGTTTGAATTAGAACCATCGTGTATATTATCAATAAGACGATTTTATAACTGTCGTGTATATATTCTACTATAGACGACAATTTTAATTAAAACCATCGCTAAAAAGAGTCGCCAAAGCCCATTTTTCTAGTAGTGGCCAATAGGGTGCTCTACCATTGAGCCAATCCCTTGTTAACTATTTGGTAACATTCAACTTCAAAGGGCAAAGTAGAATATATAATAAGCATATACTAGCAAGATTGTACCAACAATAAGAATGAAATACAATACCCAATACAACAATTATAATTGCCTCTTACCCACATAACTAAATAAGGCACAACATGTTTAAGTTGTGCTATTATTATTTTAATATATTTTATTTGTTACTCTTTATATAAGATCTAAAGCTTATAAGTCATAAATTCAAAAATCAACTTTTACTACTGGAATATATAGCATACTAACGAACACAACATTAACAACTTCAATAATAACAAAAGCAATCTCATTAACAACAAAATCAAAAACAATGAAAAAAATATCAATTGGAAAATGATCAAAAGAACACATTTACCTATAGAGATCAAAAAATAGAAAGCTGATAGAGAAGGTATAGAACCTACAAAGAGACAAAAAGAGGTTAAATACAAATAGCCTAATGAATCTCATATCACAATCACAACAAAATGAATGAGCCAAAAAGAATTTAAAAAAGTTCAATAAGCAAAAATGAAGTAGATAATCGGGGTGTAATTTGTTAATCAAGAAATTTACTGCATGCAATAATATTTTAAAGGATTAAAGAAAAACCCAGTATGTCTTGTTTGTGATAAAAAAGAAATAGATTAATCACTTCATATATTCCCTAAGACTAGAAGTAGAGAAAAGTTGCCTACCATTTTACATGAATTTGAGAAAATTGATGCATAGCCTTTTAGGGGAGAACAATTCACATTTGAGTTATTTGGCTTTGGTTTAATGCTTTCTAAAGCAAAATCAAGCATTCCTTGATTAGACGTGATTTTCTTTTCGGTGGGGTGGGGGTAGAGGGTAGGGACTAAACTAAGTTGTTTCAATTAATTCAAATTACAACAAGTTAGTTGTAATTGAAATTATTATCTATTGTAGTCAATTACATCGATGTGTTGAAATTTAGAATGATAGCACGAGTATTAGAGTAATCCCTAGATAAGTTGTACGTAATTCACAAAAAAACATAGCCTAATATCAATGACAGCTTGAATTTAAAGGAAATGATATAGGCATTTACATATGTATCATACATCATGTATAAGACAAGCAAATGTGTTAACAAATGATTTGTTAACAGCACTTCCATTTACATATGTGCATACACAATTCACATTAGTATGGAGCATATGTAACAGGCTCGATTACCTTTCTATCAGTAAGAACCTTAAAATAAAAGCAGCGCTTTCATTTTATAGGATCCTTCAAATCCTTTGCCACCATCGAAATCTCTTCCACTTCTTCCAAATGCAACTACTTTCTGATATTAGCAACAATTTCCTGCTTTGTCTTATCCATTGATTCCCCCCCACAACAGATCAAAAAGAAATACCACCCAGTAGTTATATAAAATAGGGCCAACACCCACCAAACTGATATCCCTAGATGTTCCAATCCCTTTGTTGTTCCCAATATTTACAACATAGGAAGAAGACAAAAAGAAACAAAGGAAGAAGGAAAACAGGAAAAGAAATCAAAAGACAGTAAATTTTTTGAATAGGGCATTTTAGTTTTTGTAATGGGCATCTATGGGCATTTCCACTTCCCTTCGGCTGCTAGTCATGGGCATCTATGGTTTCTCATGAACCACATCTTGTAATAGGCCTATGTCATGGTTGAAGCAGAACTAACAAAGCTCAAGGAGCATAATAGAGAACGGCAGGTCAAACAGGTCAGTAACTTGATCTGAAATTTATTTAGTATGTCATTCTAAATGTGATGGCTTTGCTGAATTGCATGATGACGAAACCAAAATATTCGACATGAAATTACCATGACCTAACATGGAGATAAAAATAAATTAGTAATGGATCCAAACCCTATACATTTTCATGTGCTAGCAAGAAACTCCATTTCCTCCTCCATCGTTCTACTACTTTGCAAAAGAACCATATCACTTCATGGGATAGAAATCAATATGTATAGAGTGAGATAGAGATCGAGTGGGAGAGATCTAATCGATGGAACAACAAGAGATCAAAAACCTTAAGATCGATTTGGTGAAGTTGTAGATTAAATTAATGAACAATGAGAGATCGAGAAAGAGAGCGATTGATTTGAATGCCGATTTCAAAAGCCTTAGAATAGAAAATCTGAACTAGAGATTGATCCAACACAAAAACGTCGATGAGATCCAAGTGAGAGATTTGATCCAAAAACCTAAAAGTGATCTCTCCACCTTCTATAATCGTCGACTAGAGAAAGAATAGAGAGAAAGAGAGCTTTAACTAACCTAAGTTGACAAGAACGCGATGCTTGATCAAGGGTGACGACTTTGAGGGAAAGATTGTTAGGGCTTCGATTAGATTTAGTCAACTTGACGGAGGTTAGGGCATCAATGTATACTCAAGAGGTGTGGGGGTCGAGGAGCAACAGTGAGTGGGTCAACGAGGGAAGGGAAGGGAAGGGAAGGTGGAGGAGGAGGATGAGGAGGAGTTACTGGAGGGCAGGCGATGTCGGTGAGGGGAGAATGAGATTGATGCACGTCGAGGAGTGGCGAGGAAAGAGGTTAGGGAAGAAAGAGCAGACTAGTAGGGATGGCTAAAGACACATTTTCCCTCCATTTTTTTATTTTCCCTAAAGGTGCCCACTGGTGTAGTATGTATCATTAGCAACATATAATAAAACCTACAACAATATATATTTTATGTTAGTGTAGGTACACTGTTGCTGTAGGTCAATTTCTTTGTAGTATGAGTGCCTAAATATAATGCTTATGCCTTCCTCCACTAAAGATTATTTCTGGGACAATATCGCCAGGTTGCATGTGATGTCCATATTATCATATATTAGAAGCCCTTTACTGAATTTTCCCAAGTAGTTATCCACCAACCACATAACAAAAGTGAGCTTTTTCATTTCTTCATTTAACTTGTTGTATTCTAAGGTACTTGTGCTTGTAAACTATGCCTATAGATGAAATAGCCACAAAAAATTTCTAGCCAAGAGCTAGAGAGAGTTGAAGGGACCTTCCAAACATGGGAAGATAGTTAAAGCTACTGTACTCTCAATTAGTGTCAAGTTCAAACCTTCAAATTCATAGCATGAGAAGAAATAGGTCTTCAATGAATAAGTCTGTTATGAGCCTTGATACTTTGAGAATATTTGAGGGTATTTTGACTAGTAGTATGATCAGGATTCCTACACCTTGATGTTATGCATACCTTTGCTGGTATCATTTCCTATGCATCAGACAAAAAAAAGTGATTATAGAGCTGTTTTAGTAACCTCAGATGAACAACCTCACCATTTTATTGTTAAGTCTATTATTGCTACTTAATAATTATGTTGTTCATCGCTTGTAGCATTCTAGGAATATGAAGCTAAAAAGCAGAATTTTTGGTTTGGAATGTATACCATTGTTGGCATCTTATCAACTTGGAAGGTTAGAATCTCAATCATTTTAAATATTCTGGTTGTCTTTACTTTAAATATGATATTTTGCTTCTTTTTCGAGGAACTTCTTTAACTGTTGCCATGTTTTTGGCAGAGATGGTTGTGTTTTATAAGGTGTAATGCCCCAAACACCTTGTGTAGTAGTATCCAATTGTCGTATTTCCTATTAGTAGAGATGCCTCTCATCCATATAATACACTATAGTGTAAGTATTGGAAGAGAACCCTATTTGCCTCCAATGTTTTGAAATTAGGTTTATTTTTTGTTGGTTTCTAATGGAGTACTATGTTCATAATGTTGAGTCATACCTAATTTATAATGTGATTTTTAGGATCAGGTGCTTCTATACTAGATTTCAACAAGAGTATAGATACATTAGTTGCTTCCTTTTTAGTAAGGGTTCTCCAACACATCTTGCTAGTTACACTTCCTTTTAATGAACTACAGCAGGTAGTTGGCCATATAATTTTTTAGTATGAATTCTTGCCATGAAGTTAGCATTAGCTTCCATTACAATGATATGAAGTTATTTTCTTTCTCCCTACCTAAATTTGATTTTATGCTTTTTTAGATGATTATTGAGCATGTGAACACTTCAAAAATGATATGTGGTAGAAAAAACTCTCTTTTAGTATAGAAGTATAAATATAGATGAGCTGATAAATTTGGTCTATGTATATAACAATCAATGATTTTGTGCATGTCTGTAAATTTGATCTATTGATATACATTATGGGCATACTAATGTTATTGCGCATACCAATGATATAAATTTGGTTTATGAATATAAATCTAGATGGTCTAGACTTTGGTCTATGTATATGCCAATTTAGTTTCATGTTGATTAGTTGTTTGTTTCTTACTTGGCTTCTAATTTATTTGGTAATTATCTTTTCCTTTATCCTTTTTCTAAATACTTTTAATAACAATATTTAATTTTAATTTTTTCCATAGGTGATGCGAGGATCAGTGGCATTCATGGAGGCTGGGGATTTAAGATTACTTCAAGTGAAGAATTAATTTTTTTTACTTTGTTGTATATATTTTTTTCTAACAATAGTTTGTGTTTGAAAAAATTTTACATAGATAGTACTCATGAAACTTAGGTACTTCAAGTTAACGGAAATATTTGTTGATGATTAAAATCATTTTTCTTTGTTATTAATGCTTGATGTTTCTAAAATATGTCTTATTTGTGATGTTTATTAATTGTTTGTATGCTTAGTTGATCTCATAAGAGGAGGAGGTTACAATAAAAAATCAGAGACATCTCAACGATGATACATTAGAGATATATTTTTTATATTCATCAAAGACTTATATTGACGAAATAAGTGTTAATGTATGTCTCATGAGGAGTAATAACTTGTTTATCTATAGTGACAATTTTACTAATGATTTTTCCATTGGAAAAGACTTTTGCATTACATTGACAAAAGCTTTCATTGGCACTATATGTCTATACTGACGATTATAAGCGTCACTATTGCATGATTGTAAAATTAGAAGCTCTTGGAAACATGTCTGTCGTTGTAGCTCTAAGTTCAACACCGACGGTTTTTACCGTTGGTATACCCTATAGCAACACCTCCTAAGAGAATGGCTCAAATGATCGTTAGAATAGCTCGTTAGACCTACAACAACAATCATTTTGACCTATATCGATGGTTATGGACTGTCGATGTAGGTGCAGATTATTGTTGTGGTGGAAAGCCAATCTTTTGTCCATGGCTACAAGATTGTTGTTAATTAAGCATATGCTAACATCTATTCCGATTCACATATTATTTGTCATTGAGATCCCTAAAATCGTTATTCACAAACTTAAATCAATATTTGCAAACTTCTTTTGGGGATCGTCTGATTCTCTTTCCCATCACCACTGGATCTCATGGGATAAAATCATGAAACCTCAAAATGTGGGGGGTCTGGGAGTTCACAACTTAGGGTTCTTTATTCAAGCATTAAGAATGAAGAGGGTCTGGATTGTTCTTTTTGGTGATTTGGTCTATGCTAGGCCAGCTTGAGTTCTAATAGGGAGTAAACCTTCATCTAGTACGACTCTTTCTCTCAGATTCCGATTGTTCTATGAAGCCTATAATGAAATGAAACCTTTTATCGAATGGGAAATTCATGAGGGAACTATTGATTTCTAGTTTGATATATGGATTGGGAATTCTTCTTTAAAGGATCTACTCCCTGAAGGCTCTGAATCCCAGCCAATTTCGATCCATGATGCCCTGACCGTTGCCCGAAATAACCCATTCTTTGCAAATATTCCTCTCTTATTTGTGCAGCCATAACAGATACATCATTAATGAGTGTAAGGATGTTCCTTTCTAGTCCCCTCATCCAACGTGGGTTTTTTCTATCTCTTCATCCAATTTATTGAATTTCAGAAATTGTACATAGGACATTGTCACCAAGCATGTCTGGAGCCTTAACCTACCTTTGAGGATATCTATTTATGTTTGGCGTATTCTAATCCACAGGATACCTAGAATGATAATATATCAAAGCTAAGGATACCTAAGCCCTCTAAATGTTATTGTTGTCCCTCCCATGCTACTCAGGAGACTTTAGTTCATTTATTCTATCATAGCTAGCTTGTCCACATGGTCTCCAAATGGGCGTTCTCCAAGAAGTATTTTACCTGCATCAGTGCCACTTCTTTCTACTCTTTGCTTTGTAGAGCCTCTCGATCTAAAGGTCTAACATCATCAAGGGGTTGATTTGTTTTGTTTGGTATAGTGTTTGGTGGTCCTGCAATAAATTGAAAATTGAATCCTTTCAAATATCTCAGCTCCCACACTTTCTCCTCAAGAATTGGCAAAATCTTCAAATGAGCAATTAGCTTAAGTCTAATTGGCCTAAGAACATAGTGCTCTCTTGGGTTCAACCTTCTTCTGCACACAAAATGAATATAGCATCCATAAACAATGATTCATATTCCTACCTAGGCTGGGTCATCATGGATTAATCTGGGAATTTTGTTGTTGGGGCCTCTACTACATTCAGCAAACTATCTTTAGAATTAAACCTTATTAGGGGTCTTAAGCATGCATTCACATTGACCATAGTCTTGCCTCTTGAGGTTGAGGTGGATTCTATGCTTTTATGCTATTGGTGGACGAGAAAGGTGCAAGTAGCTTGGCAAGCTCGCACGAAATTTAATGCTCTCCAATGATGCTCCCAGAGAATCCTTTCTCTATCATATGCGCATCCAATGGTAAACCTTCTGGCCTGCCACATTGCAAACCTTGAGTAGGTGATTGGCAAACATTCAGTACTTTGGAGGACCTCCCCCGTAGGGTGTTGGGGACTATCAAGCTCGACAAAATCCAATTCCCTTATGCGATTGTCTAGGTAGCTTCCTCTATTGGTTTTTGGTCTTTTTGGTCTTTTTTGTATCTGCATTACTTTATCATGTACTAAGCCACGAGTCGTGATTTATCTTTTTCATATAAAGACAGGTTTTAGTCTAATTTTCCTACCTTTTTCATGTAGCCTCCATGGAGTGAATGATGAATAAAATAGACTCACATATTTTTAAAAAAAATGTATGCTTGTTAAGCTGGAGTATGATAAACTTGAATTTCTTTGTACCATGTATAATTCTCTTATTGCTTTGGCTCGTAACTGATCAAATCCCCAAGGCTTTTTATCCCACCCGAAACTAAAAGCTCGATGACCCTTAATCTTTCATAACTTGTTTGTCAATTGTTCACCTAAATTTAACTTAAAATTTAATGTTATTTGAATGCAACGTACGCACATGCATCGGTGGGTTTTTCAAAAATATGTACATATCTCAAGAACAAAGTAAATCCATTGTCTATGTATCCTATCTAGAGATCAATACTACATATATTTTTGGTTTTGTTAATTATCAATTCAGACTCTCGCCTTGGTGAGTGTAGCTTAAATTTAGCCTATTTCGACGTAGGTTTGAATCTTAATGCCCATAATTTTAGACGTGAAAAAATATTTTTAATTAGTAAAATTAACTCATGCCCTCACAAATAGGTGTATTTTATTAGAACTATTTATGTGATATAAAAATTATAGGTATTGAAGTATAAAGCATATTTACTTTATTTAGTAAGAAGTCAATAAAACTTTTTTCTACTTTTTGAATAAATATGATGAGGTAAGTAAACCCTAAAAGCACATAATGCTCGTATAGATATATATACCCGTACATGGAAATACACACATATACAAAATTAAATTATTTGTTACTTCAATTTGGCTAAATTTAATGATTTGAAAGTTAAAGGAAAGTTATACATTAGACTATGGTATCTTTTTAATAACGAGGAAAAGTAAATAAACATACTTTACAATGTGTTTTGTAACATACGGATAAGAGTGGTAGTTTCAATGGATATATTTTGGATTTTCACAGATAGAAATTATTTTTCATCAATGAAAAATCACTTTCCATAAGTAAAAAATCACGTTCCAAATGAAAAACTACTTTACACCGATGAAAAGGTAAAATGCATCGATGTATTTTCATTTTCAACTGATGTATTTTGATTTTCAATAAGTTGAAAATCATTTCCAACGGGTGTGTTTTGGCCTGCTTGATTTTCAACCGATTGATTTTTATTTTCAACTAGTTGATTCTCATTTTCAATCGGTTGATTCTAATTTTTAACTAGTTGATTCTTGACCATGCATTGCAAAACACGTTGTAACGTATATTTCCGTACTCGCATCCTTTTGTAAAATGTTTAAGCCTTTCATCTTTTTCTCCAATGAAAAATCTCTTAGTAAACAATATGGATAATCCTTTTATTGAAGTTGCAAATAAGACAACTACATTTGTATATACACTTGTAATGGATATATCCATCCTAAGCAACGGATTTAGTAAACATGATAACAACAAATAGATTTACTTGAATGTTCTTATAAATTAGTTTAATCTAGCATGTGGAAGTTAGTCAATACACTTCTTTTGGCAATGGGATTGGTGAGGGGTTATCTACCAGATGAGGGGATTGGGGTACCATTGGAGGAGCGGTCGGATGAGGGGGAGGAGGATTGGAGAGAATATTTCTCTTGGATCAACATTCAAATCAAATCATTCTATTATATCACATCAAAATCAACTACTTTATGTGATATATCCATTAAAATATACTAATTAAATATATCAATCCACTGGTACTCATATCTTAATATTAAATAAATATTCACTAATATCACATTCATAACATCTATCATTTTATCTCATTACTTATTCTTATATCCCAACAAAATACCATCCTTCACTTATTCCTAAAGTACTTGACATAGCTTTTATCCCGTTGCCAAATGGGGCAAAATTTTTAGTATAATTTTATGCTTTTGTTTCCTTTTCTTTTTTTGTCAAGGAAGAGCATTCCTAAAAGATGACTAGTTTTAAAAAAATCATTTACGCTAAATGGGCTTCAACTGCCCTTCAAAGAAACCCTCTTATGCAAAGCACATAGGCTAAACACTGACATGCACCTAGGAATTCAATTTGAGTACGTCTATAATATTACGAGAACATACCATTGATCAATTTAAATGGCCATCCCATTATATATACATAACTTGCTATGACATAAATGAAAAAAGTACATTCTTATGGATACAAGTGCATACTTTTTACATGAAAAATGTTTAGTAACAGTGCACTCTTATATGCATAACATTACATATTCTTTCTCAATTTCAACTTACTTTTGTCCTCTTATAATATAAACTCAAATCCAAAATGCAGCATGGAGAGTATAAATTAACTCATTAACATCATTGAATAAGATAACATTTGGAAGAAAAATCAACTAACCCCTTATGTTAAAGCCTCTTGATCAATTTGCCCCCATGAGTACCTTTGGAAGCATGTCATTTTGCCCCTTGAAATTTCCATTTTACATCAAATCACCCCTCTTTTGTTATTTCAAGATAACAACCATTAAAGGTTGACAAATCCATCTCTCTTTTTTTTTTTACCACACATGTTCCTCGTCATTTTACTTGATATAAAATTATTTAAATGTATACAATCAAATTAGCATTGATTCATTAATATATTTACCTTAATTATTGTCATCTAGTACATTATATATACTAGTTACTACTGTGTAGCTCTCTTGCAACTAAAGCAAGATGGTGAGGGTACTGTGTGAAGAAGGAAAAATCAATGATATTTTTGTCAATCTCTTACTGTTGTTTTCTTATGATAGTAAGGGGAGGTGATTTGATTTAAGAAAGAAACATGAGAAGGTGAAACGATGCCTTCTAAGTTGACATGTGCCAAATGGATTTAAAGGTCATCCTTACATTTATTATTATGGATACAAATCAAAGTTTGCAAATTAGGTTTACATTTTTAAAATTTCTATGAACGATTGAACATATGAGAAAATGAAACATAAGTTCCCATGAACTCATAGGTCTCGTTCTCCTTTCTCTCACCTTACATAAGCACACACAAGTATGTATATGCTTCCCCTTGCTCCCTCACCATATAAACGAATATGGCATTTGAACAACAACCTGACCTGTTGATTTTCTCTTTAGTAGGGTTTGATAAGTGGGATTCAAAAAGGGGGGATAAGTTTGATTGGATTCTAGAAAAAGTCAAAATAATGGGATGGGTCACTCTTTTTATTTGATAATAAATTACAGTATAAACATTTTCAAGGCGACAATGAAATTTCACCATGTCAAGATTTTCCGTGTAATCTTATAATTGTATAATATTGTGATCAAAAATCACCAAACAAATATTGCCTTCGATAATAATGGAAGCAAGACTACTAAATGCACCAGTGGGTTTCCACCAACCCATGCACTCTAGATAAGGAAAATGTTTAACGCATCCGAATGTGCACTTGCATCTGGGTGCATTCACACCACACATCGTGTGAATGAGACAAAAATGCTCTTCCTTCCCGTCCAAGGCTTACATTCCAATGGAGTTAGGGTGTGACTGAGAGAAGGAGAAAAGGACAGCTAATAAATGCACCACGGTGTTTCCAACCCATGCACTCTAGACAAAGGGTGAGTCCATAACAGCGGAGCACACACATGGCGTCTCCTCCTTAGTCCATTCCTATATATAACCCCTCTGGCCCCCTCATCGGCGGAACCCACGCCACGAGGCTTCCTCCGTTAAACTTGCAGCCTTTCTTGCCCTCCTCCGGCGGCCTCTCTTGCTCTTTCCCCCCCTTCACTTAGCAATGGAGATGGACCTGGAATCTCAGGCCCGACGGGACACGTCCGTCGCCGTTGATCTCAACTCCATCTCCATCTTCCACAAATCTCAGCGTCCCGTCACCCTCAAGGTTACCGCCATCTCCTCTTCTTCTTCTTCTTCTTCTTCTTCTTCTTCTCATCATTACCATCATTGATCAGAAACCTTTTCGTTAGCTGTTATATATATCTTGTTTGATTTGGAAAATTAATAACAGAACATATAATAATTGTAGAATATTAATTATGTGGTCCCCCCGGAAAATGGCGAAACGAAACTGAGCTTTAGATATTTATCTCATTCACACGTAACGGAATTCTGATCGGTGAAAGGTGGAGTCTGTTATCGTTTGTTTTCATCACACGCGTTCCCGAGGAGAAAACTGATGAGGTATAGAAACAACCTTTGTTTCTCCATTGTGGGTGCAGTTTGAGGACGTGGTGTATCGGATCAAGACGAAGGCGAACAAGGTGGCATCGGTGGGTGGGAAGCCGAGCCACGAGAGGACGATCCTGAAGGGAGTGTCGGGGCTGGTCTTCCCCGGGGAGATGCTCGCGATGCTGGGGCCCTCCGGCAGCGGCAAGACCACCCTCCTGACAGCCCTCGGGGGCCGCCTCGGTGGGGACCTTTCCGGCTCCATCACGTACAGCGGCAGGCCCTTCTCGAACGCCACGAAGCGCAACATGGGCTTCGTCACGCAGGACGACGTTCTCTACCCGCACCTCACCGTCGCCGAGACCCTCCTCTACACCTCGCTCCTCCGCCTCCCGCGGGACATGGCGAGGTGGGAGAAGGCGGCGCAGGCGGAGGCCGTCGTCTCCCAGCTGGGCCTCGGGCCGTGCCGCGACAGCATCATCGGTGGGCCCATGGTGAGGGGCGTCTCCGGCGGGGAGAGGAAGAGGGTGAGCATCGGCCAGGAGATGCTCATCAACCCCAGCCTCATATTCCTCGACGAGCCGACGTCGGGCCTCGACTCCACGACGGCCCAGCGGATCGTGTCCACGCTATGGGAGCTCGCCAACGGTGGCAGGACCGTCGTCATGACCATCCACCAGCCTTCCAGCCGCCTCTTCTACATGTTCCACAAGATACTCCTTATGTCCGACGGCAACCCCATCTACTTCGGCAACGGCTCGGGGGCCATCCACTACTTCGCCACCATCGGCTACTCGCCTTCCGTCGCCATGAACCCTTCCGACTTCCTACTCGACCTCGCTAACGGTACCTTAAATAATTTTATTATTATTATTATTATTATTATTATTATTATTATTATTATTATTATTATGCATATGTGTGTGTGTGTGTGCGCGCGCGCGTGCATGCATGTAGGTGTGACGACGGAGGATTCACAAGAGAGCAGCGAGGGACGGAAGGAGGCGCTGGTGGCGGCATACAGGGAGGAGATAAAGCCGAGGGTGGAGGAGGAGATGCGGGCAGCGGAGGAGAGGGTCAAGAGCGAGGGGGAGACGCAGAAGGAGTCGAGGCAGTGGGGGACGTCGTGGTGGGATCAGTTCAAGGTGCTGCTGGAGAGGGGCCTGAAGGAGAGGAGGCACGAGGCCTTCTCCTCGCTCAAGATAGCGCAGGTGCTGATCACGGCCTTCCTATCGGGCTTGCTGTGGTGGCAATCCGGGAGCCACGTCCAGGACCAGGTGCGTCCAGTAATTAGTTTTTTTCTGCTCCCTATCTCCGTCCCCTATTGCATTAATTGCTTGGACCTTTATTTCGTGCTCGTCATTTGGCGTCTTAAGTACACTTCGTCGACTGTAACGTTTGGCACCCCGTTCTTTCCTTGCTTGCATGTTTTACCTAAATATCATGCTATTAGTTACGTATGTATATGATATGTATTTAGAGAATACTGTATTTATAAAGGACTTCATGAACGTCAATTCTTATCTATCGGATCGTGGGTATCTGTTGATAAAACTACATTTCAAATTGTCAAATGGTTTCGACTAAAGATAAGCGGTTTTAATTTGTTTCGTTACTTTTGAAAACAAATTATATCACCTCATGTATATCATGGAGTTTTTGTTTTTCGTTAATATCTCCTCATCAATTTTGTTTGTCTCCTTCATTCTGCGTATTACAATTGTGTATCCTGCATTTGCTGTAAATTTTATGCACGCTATAATATTAATACTCATTTTTAGTTACATTGTGTGATACAGCTATTGCCACGTTATATCATGTGATACTTTTAATTACATAAAATAATTGTATTACAATTATATGTATTAATAAGTGCTAAATTCATTTGTATTATAATTTTTCACATTAATACATCACCGTTTCATGCACTATATCGTTAATTATGACATGTAATTAATATTAATTCTTTTACAAATTATATATATATTTGTTACAACTTACGTAATTTATATTACATTGTTAAAAGTATTTAGTTATACTTAAATACACATCATATTACAATGGATACTCATAGATATTATAAAATTTTGTTATTTTTAACTGGTAACAACATGCATATGTAATTGTTACAATATACATCGTGTATATTATAACGTTATTACAAAAAACTTAATGTCATATTACAAAATATTTTCTAATTTGTTACAACATTTTCGGTTGAAATGTAATATTGATTTTTGATAATAACAATCTTTTATGTGAATAGTTATAATTACATTATAATTATAACATATAATAATGACAAATTTTATTAATTATATCTTTATAGGATAATATTTTTTTATTCTGATTTTTTTTTGTTAATTTCACAATTTTTGAATTGATTACAAAATCACCAATGTTTTTTTCTTTTTTGTTGAATTTGATCTCATGCCTGAAATTCAAATCCAATAGATAATATTTGGTGCTTATTATAACTTTTATGAGCATAGTGTTATGTAGATAAGTTCCCTGTATATGTGTGTGTGTGTGTGTGGCAATTTACGATCTTGGGGTGTGTCGTGGCATGTTCTATATGTACATGCGGTGTGTTGTGTCATACGTGGTGCATGTGCCGCTAAGTTGGACTTTTCTTGAGAATTATACACCAAGGCATTAAAATTTAGTCCTTGTTCTTTTTCTTCGTCCCTCCTAATAAGTATTAGGTCCTCGAAATTTTTGCTTTTGATTTTAAATAGGAAAGTGGAAGATATTGCATAGGAATGTTCTAGCATGTGGTACCATATCTGCATGTGAGCATTATCTGTTTTTTTTCCTTCTTTTTTTTTTTAAGGTAAAAAAGGATGGCTGCTCCAGACGAGCAGTCACCTAGAATTCCTTCCATGTAAAGTTCTGGATCTCATGGGTGAGATATTGAGGGGTGCTGTTTGTGTGAAAAAAAAAAAAAAACTCCTAAAAAACAAAAGATACGGCCGTTTAGTGGGACTTAGGCTTCGGAAAATAAGGATCGGCCGCCGAGTATGGAAAATGTGGAACATTTGGCATTTAATCCGCATTGTACTAATGGAGGGGTTTTCAGGGTTCCTACTTATTTTCCTCCTTATCAGGAAAAGTTGCAATCTTCTTGCCACCTGTTGCTTCACTTGCCCTAAAAGTTTGCATGAAAACTGAGATCTTTACCTTTTGAATACCATTCATCTTTTCTTTTACTTAAAATATCGTGACGAAAATGGCACGTCTGTAAACCTGATCAGTTTCTTCTGTAGCCGCATTCTAAGTGGGTAATTCTTTTAACAAGGCAAGTTCCCATGCCTATCATTTTGGTTTTCCGGCATGTGTTTCTTTTCTTAAAACGTTTAGCATTATTGGATATGTAATTCCGTTTTCATTACTTTTACAGAAATGGCAATGCTACTTTGCGTCAGAGTTAAGTAAAATGTAGCTGAAATATTAGCAATCTAAAGACCCAACACGAATTCCGTAATGTAACACATGTAATCTTATAAAACTCTCTACAAAAAGATTCATTAGTAGCTCCAAATAGGATATCATCTATATAGATTTGAACTAGTAAAATTTCTTATCCCTTTCTTTTAATAAATAATGTAAAATCAATTTCTCCTATAGAAAAATTTGCACATAACAACTAGCTAGTCTTTGAGTCTCTTATACCAAGTTTTAGGAACTTGCTTTAGCCCATATAATGTCTTGTTTAATTTGTAACCAAAATTTGGTTAATCATGAGATTCAAAATTGGGAAGTTGTTTTACAAAAACCTCATACTAAACGAAACCATTAAGAAAGATACTCTTAACATCTATTTGAAAGAGTTTGAAGCCGAGGAAGGCGACATCGAGAAGAAGCATGCAAATTAATTCGAGTTGAGTTACGGGAGTGTAGGTTTCATCGAAGTCAATCCTATCTTCTTAGTTATAACCTTGTGCTACCAATCTTTCTTTGTTCTAAATAACTACCCCGAATTCATCAAACTTATTCTAGAATATCCATTTGGTTCCTATTACCGCTTACCCTTCGAGTTTAGGTACTAGATCTCAAACTTCATTCCTTTGGAATTGATTGAGTTCCTCCTGCATAGTCATCAACCTAGGCTTATTGGAGCACGCTTCCTTAATGCTCTTCTGTTCAACTTGAGATACAAAGGCAGAAAAGACGAATGAGCAATTAAATCTAGATCGGGTTTTAACATCGTCAGAAATACTTTCGATGACTTGACTTTCGGGATGATTCCTTTAAAATATCCAATCTTTTGGGAGATTATGGATATTGAAATCTTGAATGTTTGACACATCGATGAAAGAATCGTCCTCATCTTTAACATTGACCTGGTCAATGGGAGAAGAGTTAGGTGATTCTCCAAAAGAGACATGAAGAGTCTCTTCTACGACCAATGTGGCCTTGTTAAAAACTTGATATACCTTACTACGTGAAGAGTAATTAATGAAGATGGCTTCTTCACCTATGAAATCAAATTTATTTAAATTAGGAGTATTTAAAACAAAACAACGGCATCCAAAAATTGTAAAATAACTAATCTTGGGTATTTTCTGATAATATAGTTCAAAACAAGTTTTTTTGCAAACCGAATCGAATTAAGATGTGATTTAACACGTAACAAGCCATGTTAACCGTCTCGACCCAAAAGTATTTCGGTAACCCGAAGTCTATGAGTAATGTCCAAGCACACTCTTGAAGACTGCGGTTCTTTCTCTCGACTACCCCATTTTGTTGAAGTGCTCGAGGAAAGAGTACTCATGAGCAATACCATGCTCTTAACAAAAATCATCAGACAAGGAATTTTCAAACTCACCCTCATGATCACAACGAATTCAAGTGATATGGTAGCCTTTTTCAGTGTGAACTTTCTTACAAAAAATGGAAAATACGGAGAGCACTCCATCTTTGGATCTCAAGAAGGAGACTCATGAAAACTGTGAAAAATCGTCTACAATTACAATGCAATATTTGCACTCACTAAAACTCTCATACTTTGTTGGTCCAAATAAATCCAAGTGAAGCAATTCTAAGGGGCTAGATGTGAATATGACTTCTTTGTTTTTAAAACTAGATTTCATGATCTTTCCTAATTTACATAAATCACAACCAATATCTTCTATAAATTTCCTTTTAGGATGACCTCGAACTAGTTCATGTTTGGCTAATTTATGGACTAACCTCATATAAATAAGTCCTTGTCTCCTATGCCAAACATTTATTTCATTATTAGCAACAAGGCATTCGTAGGTTCCATTTTTATCAAATTCTACAATGTAAATATCTTTAAACCTAGTTCTCTTAAGAAGGATTTTATTAGTTGAGGCATGCATAATTTCAAATATTTTGGAAGTAAAAACAACCTTATATCCCTTATCACAAATTTGAGTAACACTCAACAAGTTATGTTTTAATCCTTAAACTACAGAGACATTTGAAATAACGAATAAAGGATTACCTATCTTACGAAAACCAACAACATGGCCCTCATGGTTATTACCAAATGATCGTTCCCCATCTGTAGGTTGGAGGTCCAAGCATAAGTGCTTGTCTCAAGTCATATGCTTCAAACATCTGGAATCTATCACCCATCGACCTCCTTGTTGGTAGTCTCTTCGTCGTCCTCCTTGTAAGTCTTCTTGTTCTTACAAAAGACCTTCCTTGGCGACTTTGAGAACTCTTAGGTCATTCTAGTTTGAGTTGTCCTTCCTTCATTCTATAGAACCAATTCTTGACATTATAGTCTCCCTTGAAACCTACAAAACAAGGTTTGAGTTGTCTTTTTGGTGTCCACATTAGCGTGGATCTGGATTTGTTGGTGGTCCTCTTTGAGGGAGGATCCTTTCTTGGCATAGTTTGCGTACTACTAGCCTCATAGTAACCTAGTCCAAACTTGCTATAGGAAGGCTTTTGGTGTGCAATGAGCTTGTCCAAATTTGCCTTTCCTTTAGTGAATTTGGCTAAGTCCTCAAGAAATTGATTTGATTTCTCTCTAAGATGAGTTATTTCTATTTTCATTTTATCTATTTTGTCTTCTAAACCTCTAATCTCAAATTTTAGTAAGACATTTTCATCTCTTTTAAAGGAGTTTGTTTTCTTAAGAATATGAATTTTGTCAAGTAGCTCTTCTCTGTCTAGGAATTTTTTTCACTCATTACTTTACATAGATCATTAGTCAATGATTCCCTTTCTATGATAAGGTTTCCTACTTGCATGGATAAGCCAGTTACTTCATTTGTGAGAGCTAAGTTCTTTTCTTTGAGATTCTTGATTACTTCCTTGGTTTCTAGATTTTCTATTTTTAGTGACTTGTTTTATTCTTAATTTCTTCAAACTCTAAATATAAGGAGTCAAAGGAATCTTGTAATTCATTTAAAGTATAAGAGTTTACCTTGGCTTCGTCATAGTCGGATTCGGAGGCTTCACTTGTTGCCATAAGCCCCAAGCATGCAGTTTCTTCATTTGACTCCTTTTCTTCTTCTTCAAAGCTTGAGTCAACCTAAGTTGCTTGGAATGCCTTCTTCTTGAATGGCTTTGTCTTCAAGAATTTCTTGTGGTCAATGGCTTCTTGCCATTCTTCTCTTCATCCCTTCTCAACAAGGGACATTCTTTTCTCATGTGGCCCCTTTTCTTGCAATTGTAGCATACAAGAGACTCATCTTCCTTTTTCCTTCCCTTGATATCTTTCCTATTCTTGAGAAACTTTTTAAACTTTTTAGCTAAGAAAATGAAGTCTTTGTCATTGGTATTTACCTCATCATCCAAAGCGACTTTGAAGGCTAAGGTCTTCTTTTTTAGCTTGGGTGCAATCGACTTCCATCTTTGGTCCTTCTTGGTCTCGTATGCCATGAGGTTCCCAAGTAGATCATCCATGTTAAGGTCCTCTACTTGGTTTGCTTCTTCTGTTGCCATCACCTTTTGTTCCCATTCCTGTCTAAGGGATCGAAGAACCTGGGCTTGAAGTTCTCCTTAGTTGAAAGTCTTTCTAAGAGATTTGAGATTATTCACAATTAATGTGAATCGAGTGTACATGTCCCCAAGTCTCTTGTTTTCTTTCACGGTAAAGGTTTAGAACTCCTGCGATAAGAGATTAATTTTTGAGACTTTGACTTTGGATGTACCTTCATGGGTTACCTCTAAGGTTCTCCAGATTTCGAAGGCTGCAGTGCATTGGCTAATGTAGATGAATTCTTCTGAGCTTAGTACACAATAAAGCGAGTTCATCACCTTAGCATTTAATCCGAGGTGGTGGATTTGCTCTATGGTGTATCCCATCTCTGGCTTGTCGGGAAACTTGTACCAAGATTCGTACTTCTCCTACATGAAGAAGTCATTGGCTTGAAGCCACATCTTCATCCGAAGCTTCCAAGACTAGTTGCTCCCATCGAAGAGTGGTGGATGGGTGGTGAATTGTCCCTCCGTGCGACTTGTGGAGATGATCTTCTCCTCCATTGATCTCCCATGGAAATTACTCCTAAGATGAGAGAACCTGGCTCTGATACCAACTAAAATTGAATTAGAGGGGGGTGAATAGTGAAATTGAAAATGTAATAGCAAATAAAATTTTAATCACACAATAACACAATAATTTTTAAGTGAAAACTCAAACTAAGAGAAAACCACCACCTAAGTCAGCCTTAACTTATGATTTCCGATCACCTAGTGGTCAATCCACTAACCACACTACTTAAAACGAGAGTAGTGTACCTCAACTACAATTCTCACCTTCAATCCCAAAACGGAGGTTTCTCTCTTCACAAGGAAGAGATGGGGATCCAACTAAGTACAACGGAATATGAAAATAGAAATAAAAGACACGATATAGAGCTCCCCAAATAGATATATAAGTAGTCTAGTAACTAGGGTGAGTATACTCCCTGGATAAGATAATAGTAGCTCAGTAGTGAGGGAGTAGGTGTTTGCCCAAGGAATAAATTTGCACGAGAGTATAAAGCTAGTGTTTTTCTTGTGAATTATCTTTCAAAAGTGTGTGTAGCCTAAGAGGGGTTAAGGGATATATATATAGGCCTCAAAACAACCTTCAAGAAGGCTTGGGAGGCTCTCCCTAGCCGTTGGGGACATTCCCCAATAGATTTGGTCAAAATCCAAATCAGATCAGGCTCATGATGACTCTAACAGTAGAATCAGACATCTAATTTTTAGGTCAGGCATCTGATAAGACTTCTGACTATATTTTTGGTCGTCTGATATGAGGGGTCAAAGTTCCTGGATTTAGTTGAACGAAAACAGGGTTCTAGGTTAGATATTTGGGATATCATTTTAAGACATCTAAGATATTTTTTAATCATCTAATTTAATGTGGGTCTGTTCCTGGATTGATCCAAATCCAAACAAGGTTCTAGTGCATGGAGGTCAGACATCTAACTGGATGTTTGATAATGGTTATGGACATCTGGAAGTCATGATGACCTTGAGCTTGGATTTCTTGTGAAGCCTAAAAGCAAGATTATATCTGACAAAATCTTCGTTAAGTGTTTTAAGTGTAATGGTCCTATTTTGGACATCTGGAGGCATGTCTAGACGTCTGTGAATGATAATAAAATATTCTTCTATGCCTATGGATATTTTGTTCAATTCAAACTCAACGGTCAGGTTATTAGACATTTGAGAGAGTGGTCAGATGTCTATTATGGTCTACGGACATCTGGTTTAGTAATTGGTCGTCTAAAGCCTGAAGTTCAAAACCCTAGGGGCTAGTTTACGGCGTGGGTTAACTAACCAGGTCTAGCAAAGTTGCAATAGGGGTTAACCCCTATTTCTGTTTACTTGTAAACAAGCGTTAACCCATGTTTGTGTTTACTAAATGGGGGTTAGGAATGGGGGTTATCCTATGATGTGAAAGGGGGTGTTTACTTGGGAATGGGGTTAGAATGGGGGATAAGGTGACAAAAGACATGCTTGCCCTTAGAATGGTAGGTAAGTTAGTTGAGGTAGTTTTTTATATGACATAAAATGCAAGGCTAGAGGAAAAGGGGTTATTCTTGCTAAAAACCTCCTCAATCCATCCTATAATTCCCATTACACCTAAAATAGTACATTCAAACATGGCATCTATAGGATGAATTTTATCGGGGAGACCAAAGAATCAACTATAGTAAATGACTTCTCTTGGCTGGCAGGGTCATTAGTGGGGGATAACCCAACCCATAACAGAAGAGAGACTTACTCCACAAATGATGCAGAGAAAGAGCCAAAGATTCAACTAGATCCACATATAAAAAAGGAAAAAAAAATGATGTTTACTACAAAACACATGAAAATTTCAAATGGCAGTTGAAGAAGAAAATATCCCCATTACCCTCCAAACCCAACAAAGATTTTTCCATCTCACAACAAGAAAAGCCCATACATAAGTGGTAATCATATTCGTATGTAAGCAAGTTAAAATCTATATGAGATGAAAACTTCAATATAAACATGCCATGGATGCATTGTAGTCAAATAATCACAAACGATCTCCTTGAAATAATCCACAAAGAAAATACTTACTCTGCAGATAGGCAGTAAAACAAGACATCTCGGGAGCGAAGAGGGTGGAAAAGGGCAACTCGAGAAATTGGTCGCGAGGGAGGCAGTGCTTCTTGGACAAAGAGAATGGGGTTGAAACAGGAGTTAAGTCAACCTCCCTTCAAATCTAGGTTAGGATAACCCGTGTTAAGAGCTCAAACAGGGGTTGGGTTATCCCCCTTGGTAAACAAGGGTTAACCCCCACTGTAAACTAGGCTCAAGTCATTGTATATGGCATCTAGTCATCTGATGCATACGACAGACGACTTAACTTTCAATATCAGATGTCTGGGAACACCTACAAACGTCTGATTCTAAGATATATGAATTTTTGTACATTGGGTTTTGTTTCTAAATTTTGCTTAAGTGTTGTGAGCTTAAGCCTAAAAATCATGTACTTAGATGGGGGCTCTTTACAACATATCTAGACTCAATAAATACAAAATTACAACTTTGTTCAAGAATAAACATTAGAACCTAAAGCTAGACATCTTCATCTTCCAGTCCTCCTCTATGACATTCTGAGATGGACTAAGGAACTACAATGGTGTTATAACAAGAATAGAAATAGTGGTTTATTTAAGTTTATTATTTTGTAAAATCATCAAAACATGTAATTAGAGAGGTTAAACTAACAACCACAACCTCCATCACCTCATCCACGACCACGACCACGGGTAGAAGAGGCCCCTCTCCAAGAACCATGAGAAGCAGCCAATGCATTAGTTTGACCTGTAGTCTTACAGGAAGCAGCAGTAACTGTAATCCTGCTAAATCAACTATATGTGTCCTCAAGTGTGGGCAAGTCAGTCATAGTCAATATCTAGTCCAGTGCGGCAGCATACTCTGGTCCCAGACTAGAGAGAAATAGAGAAACTACAAGCTCTCTCTTGAAGGCACACCAAGAGGAGCATGCACTTCCAGGTCTATAAGTGTTATGACGCTCCAACAACCCCTTGACCTGAGAATAATATTAGGCTAGTGTCTTCCCATCCTAACGAAGATGGAAGGGCTCATGATAAATCTGGAAGACCCAAGCAGAATTTTTCTCATGAGAGTATGACTCAGTAAGAGAGTCCCACATCGTCTTGGCTGTAGGATAATACATGATCTTGTAGCCAATCCTAGGCATCACCGAGTTCATCATCTAGGCACAAACCATAGCATTATCATGATCCCATGTGGCATTGGCTCTTGGTTTCTCTGTGGGTTCAAGCTGACTCAGGATGTACTCCTTCCCATGACCCCTAATGGGCATCAAAAACATTTGGGACCACCATGGGTAGTTGGTCTCATCCAACTTAATCATGGGGCCAAAGAACAGGCTCTTGTATCCCTCGATGTGCATAGAAGTGTCCAACGTGATTTCGGATGAACTGGAGCCACTAGAAGAAGTAGAGCATGCCATCTTGCTATCCCATACCACCCACTAAATGGAAACGATGCCCTTTGAAACACAAATCAGACTTGAAGTTACCTGATCATGATCTAAAAATAGATTTTCAAACCATCAATCTATCGATAAGGGGTCACGAAGCCCTGCAACACTCTTAAAGACAGTGCAACAGCCCTTAGACACAGCAGTAGCCTCTGGGCGGCGCTAAGGCCCTTGGGCAATGCTATCCCCTCCGTGCAATGCAGGACCTCCCTAGTGGCACTAAAGGACCTGGAGGTGACTCCCTGGCTACCCTTGTCGCCTCCTCTTCTCTCTGCCAGTTAGTGGCAATGGCGATGGGAGGGGTGGCAACGGTGGCGAGGCTGCGGAGGTTGCCGGATAGGGTTAGGGTTAGGGTTAGGATGGAGGTCTCAAAGGCTTATTTAGGTGGGGTATCTAAGGTACCGGTCTAAGACCATTGCTCTAATACCAAGTAGGACGAGATGAAATGCCTTAGATTATTATGAGGGCCCTATCTCTCTTTATATAGAGAGAGGAAAAGGGCAAATTACAAAACAACCCTGAGACAGACAAAAGGTGACTAACGCACCCTTACAAATAAATAGAAAATGAGAAACATAATACATAAGTCTACAGAGATCTATCTAGGGTTGTTTACATTAAGCAAGGGAATACATTGTTTTCTTAGAAAGTAGTCTTTGGAAAAATGCCTCTTTGTTGGTCAAAGTGTTTTAAACTAAAACGCTTGGCTGCTTATTGTCTTTCTAGTGTTCCTTTTGCTAGTCTTGAAGAGGAGGTTCGTCTTATTGCTAAAGTTAATCCTTTCGCACCCCATACGAACCCCCACTCAGAGGTCTCACTTAAGGAGGGTGTGGATTGCGTAAACTATAATATTTCCTCCCCTTTTTCTTCTTCAAGTATGGGTAGCAAAAATCAGGGACTTTCTTCCAAAAAAAAAAAAAATTAGGGATTGTTTCTTGCGATGTCTAAGCCATCTCAGAGGTGGGGGCTCCATTCGTTGTTGTCACATTCATGTAAAGAAAACTATTATGGCTACCTCCAAGTTTGAGAATGGTTAATCCATCAAAGTCAACAACTCTCCTAGTCCCTCTTCCCACCCCCAAGTATTCCCTCCTCCCCCAGTGGTGGCTCAAGAAGGTGAGTGGCCTTCCCCCCCACCAATTTCTAAATCTCTTGATATTATCGTGCGTGATGATCTGAAAATGGGTGATGCTTCCTTCTTATCTCTCATTCTTGATTTTTCAAAATCTAAAAAGGTGGCTATGAATGAGATTTATCATCCTTAGAGATTTCTTTCTAAAAACCACAATGCCTGTAGTGTGGATGATACTTTCTCTTTCGACAATTCCAGATTGGAATTAGCTAACAAAGAACCTACTTTTCTACCAACCATGAAGAAGAAACGATTTCTAAAAAAGCACTTGTTAATTATAACACTTGTCTAAATTCACAAGATTCGGTGGCTAAAAAAATGGCCTATGCTTTTTTATTTATCTTTATGGATGGATTTTGTCAAATCTCAATTTGGTCCTCCTCCCTAAGCTTGGCCCCACTTTTGAAAGATTGCAAAGATCTCGTTTGTGATGAAACTATTGAACCTCTTCCTTCTCCCTCAGGTGATGTGTTTAATTGGGGTATCTACCTCCCCTTGTAATTCCCCCCTTCTCCTATTCCCAAGTCTCCATTGTGTAGGATCTAATAGATGGCTACACACACAAACACTCAAACAAAGTATTAATAATAACAAGAGGATTTGCTCAAATTACAATCACAAAAATTGGCACAAGATGTATAGTGGTTCCCTACTCACTTAGGTACTCCACTACCTAAGCCTCTCAGCTTAGGATTTTTAACGTGATTCCCCCAACCCTGAGGGAATCAATTTATTAAATGAGATAATTAATGAGTTACCTCAACCCAAGTACAAGAACGGGTTATCACAACCCAACGAGCGATAAGCTCAATTACAAATAGAGCACTGGTGTAAGAAAGAGAAATCCTACAACAAAATACTTAAGCCTCTCAACAAGTATATAAATGATATTACTGATTTGAGATCCTAATGAAAATGTGAATTGCCTTGTTTATGCATAAACGAAACACGTCGAAGAGTTTGCAAACATGTAGAGAGATTGGAACTAGCAAATACTATTTCTTCTCTTCAAAATATTGTGGAAATATGACATGTAGCTCTAGAATTTTTCTCTTCTATTTCTTTTGTGCAAACTAAGGGTCTAAGGGTTTATTTATAGAGTTAGGACCTAGTTTGGACATCTACTAGACATTGGGGTTTAAATCCCAATGTTCATGGTCTCAAAATTAATTTTCTAACTGTTCAGATTTGAGCCAATGGCTAATTGGTACCGATACTAACGTATGGGTACCAATGCTAGTGATACACTATTTTATGTTTTAAATTAACTTGTCATAGACAGTACCTATTAGGTATCGGTACTAATCATGAATACCAGTACTCGTTGCTTCCAGATTTGGGTTTTAAATACTTAACACAAATATGTAACCCACTTATACCAGTACTGATCATGAGTACCGGTACTCGCAGGGTACAGGTTTGTTTCTTTGAAAAAACCCAAACCTGTAACTCACATGTACCGGTACTAAACTTTAGTACCAGTACTTGTGGGTTAACAAGTACCTTTTTCTAAGTGAATTAAACAATTTCGTTCTTTGAGAAAGATCGTAACACAAATTCTAGTTTATTTCTAATTAATTTTATGATCTAAGTTGTATTCCTTTGTTAAGAGGCATACATTCTATGAAATAAAAACCTAACCTAAAGAATCTAAAAGTCGAAGATGATCTTCTCCTCCTCGACTCCTCCTTATCATCTTGCCTCCTCCTTGTCATCATGGTTGTTTGTCTTGATCTTCACCTAAATCTAAAAAGCACTCAATTTGCAAACATTAATCCATAATAATTTTGTTAACACCAAAACAAGATGTGGAACAAGATTCCAACACATTGCAAGTGGAACAACCGCTGAAGGAGGACGAAATTCGGATAAGTGAAGATTCTAAGGATGTGGAAGTTCGGTTGGATGAAAGTTCCCTTTTTTGTTGACAATTTTTCCTATGTTCCAAAAACCCAATCCATATTTGACTTCACATTCGTTGAGCCTCCTTTAACTAGAGGGAGAGGTACATGTAGAGGTAGAGCTTCTAAGGGAATGACAAGGACCACTAGGAGTTGATCCAGAGCTCTTAAGAATTCGTCTTTTTAATGCATTGCCTAGCTTGGAATTGTCAGGGCATTCTGAATTCTCCAACCTTCAATAGACTTAGATTGTTGCTAGCTAATTCTCACTATGACTTGATCTTCTTCCTCGAGCCCTTTTCCACTTGTAATAGAATCCAGTACATTTCATCCGTCCAATGATTCAAGGCTTCTTTGAAGATTCTACTTGTCCTAATATCTGGTGCCTTTGTAATAATTCAATTAGCATAGTTGTTCTTGATGTCATTCCTCAGTCCTTGACCATTAGGATCTCTTTTGGCAATAATACTTGTGTTCTTTCTGGAATTTATGCCTTCTATGACCCTAATACTAAGAATGACCTTTGGTCTCACATCCTTTCCTTGTGCTACTCTTTGACCAGGTACATTGTTGGTGATTTCAACTATATCCTCTATCCCTCAGAGAAGTTGGGCAAACTGTTAACTGCTCTCACATTTTTAACTTTAGGGCCTTCATCGACAATCTCTCTTATTGATGTCCCCCTTTGTGGTCATTAATCCTCCTAGTGTAAGGGTCATTTTGGTAGCAACAACATTTATCAAAAGCTTGATCGTTGTTGTGTCGAAAATCATCATAGTTTAGGAAAACATTACGTCGTAGTATAATCAGGAAAATCGATATGAAATTTAAATTTATAAAGCTCAAAAAACCATGAGTTCCTAGGTAATTCGCAAGGAGCAAGTATAGCAAATCAATTCACTAATCAAAACAATCAGGAATAATAATGAAAATGAATAGTCAATCTCAAATAGAATAATCAATTAATGCTTCAAAAATGTATCTAAGAGTAAAAATAAAAAGAGAAAAATGGTTGTTGAAACCATCAATTATCCTCAACAATTAAGCACAATATCCCAAGTCAAATCTTAATATCTCAACAGTACTTCAAACCAAATCAAAGCCAATGTTTCTCTCAAATCAGATGTCGAGAATAAGGCTCAGACGCCTTAAGTAGCAACCAAAGCACCTCTCAAATTTTTCTAAGTGTGGGCACTAATCCCAAGGTTGAATAGTGTAAAACACCCATAATCCTCTCAGAAATTTCCCTCTTTCTTTCTCTCTCAGAACCAGACCCAGAGCACTGTTCAAACACAAGTCAAACCAGTTCAGACCGGTTCCAAATCAGTCCAGACCCACGTGCACATCAGCACGGGTGAGGGCATGCATGAGCACGTGCGTGGGGACCCAACCCCTGTGATCTGAGCGAAGAGGCTATCCACCAAAAGCGTTATAAATGCAATTTAAAAACAAAAAGTCACGATGTGGCACTATCTAGAATGGTGGTTTTCGCATGAACAACAGGTCAATTGCTTGTCAAATTGAAGTAGTTGCTGCTGCTCGTTGCTTTGATTGAGGACCTGAAAAGCTTCACCAGTCGATTTCGTGGTTGTTGGAAGAGGTATCAAGGTGGATGGCAACCGGAGAGAGTCGGGCGACATCGGAGAAGACGGTGACGGCGGTGGAGGTCCGACGATCCCTGAAAGCATGAAATGGGCTTAACACCCCAATTAAACTAGTTTAGGACGATCGTCAAAGGGCGGTGAGTGTGGTGGTGGTTTGGTTGGGCAATCTGGTGCTCATGGAGGTCTCTTGAAGTCGGAGAGGGTGTGCGAAGGAGGTGTTGATCGACAGAGAGATATAAGAGTCTAAAGCCCCAAATTTCTTTGGGGCTTTTGCTCAGTGAGACACAGCGTAGGTGTGGGAGGTCATAGCGGTGAGTTTGGTGTACTATGAAGCTAACCCGAGCTCATCGGAGCTCGCTTCGAACGTGGAGAAGATGGACTGGAAGATAGTGCGTTGGTGATTAATCTTAAGTTGTAAGGACCTAAGAAGACTCTAGGAAGATAGAGGAGGGAGAAGAGGGGTTTATTTGGATGATTGGACATGAGGCACGTTCGGCGTTGACTGGTCAAACGTGAGGAAGGTAGGGAACCACAGTGACAGAGGGCAGCGATGGCAAAGGTTGAGGGCACTCCTACTATTGTTGGTGAGGAGCGGAAGAGAGAGAGGAGGAAGGAGGGCCATCCAATTTGATGGTTGGACGGTCGAAGGAGGGAGGCAGAGGCGGTCGTCAGAGCTCAAGAAGTCGGTGGCCAAAGGAGGAAGAGAAAGAGTGTTTTTGATCGATTTTTGGCTGAAGATGATGGGAAATTTATGTGGAGCTTAAATAGAGGGAGATCAGGCCTCCAATTGCGAGAAAATCACATGATTTCCTCGCAATTTTTACAAAGGGAATCCATTTAAATCGTGGAGTTTGCCTGAGCTCCATAATCAATCACAGATCTCAAGAGATGGTCCAATCTGTGGAGGATCGTCTTAGGAATAATCTCTCGAAGTTTGGAGAGATTTAAGTGAGAAACGAGCGAGAAATCCTCGCTTAAAGTCGGCGGCTTTAGGTTTTAAGGTTTTGTTCACATGACAATGGTAGTATGGACCTTTTTGTGAAGAAGATGAGAAGTTAGGGGCATTTTGGTGATGAAACATAGAACCTAGAAATGCCTTACTGAGTCGTATCTCTAGAAATTAGATCAAAATGCTAACAATAGGCCTAAAGGAACTCAAGAACCAGCCAAGATCCAGGTATGACCAACTTCAGCCTTAGGTTTGTGTGAAGGTTTCTAAGCCCCGCAAAAGCTTCTGAGAGGTTCATTGACCCCGGCAATTAAAGCACCCATGCGTATACGTAGCAAGTCCAGGTTCAGTTTGCCAGTGCATTTTTTATAAGAGAGAGAAATGTTTATTTTAAGAATTTTCTCTCTTTTCTTTTTACATTCCCCTAAATCCAACATCGGATTGGCCCTAAACACGGTCTGTATCGGATTCCTTATCCCCACCATCAATCCTTGAAGGATCCCTAGCTTTTGATACTTCAGGACAGCACCGCCCATGGCAACCCCCAAAACCCTAGCTTTCGACACTTCGAAATAGTGTCGCTTATGGCGTTCTGTAGCTAAATTCAGGCCCTAGCAATCGACATTTCGGGATAATCCCACACATGGCACCTAAACCAGCACAAGGTGCTTATGTGCCCCTGGTAAGATATTTAGATATCCTAGGAGACAAGCACTGAGGTGACGATACGTTATTACACATCTTCGAGGGGAGTATTTTTTATTCCACCTCTTCGTGTCGGGAACTCATCCAATCAACTTGTGTCTTCAAACTACTCCTAAGCCAGATCTTTGGGAAAATCTTTTCAGAATAGAATACTTTTGGCATTATTCTTCATTAAGCGTAATGAACGAGACTGGTGTGTGATTTTTGGGTACTTAGGTTACCAAGTCCCGTAAACCAAAGGGCAAGCAACGGGGCCGAATAATCCCTAAGCCTTAGACTTAACACATCAACTTCGCACTTTCTTCAACCTTTTGAGGATTAATCTAGATCTTAACAAATACATGAGTGTTTAAGCCCTAGAATAAGCCCAAGAGGCCTACGGTCGATATCCTTTACTTATCTCCTAAGATTTAGCCCTTCAGGTCTTAATTCATCATATAAACTAGCTTAGAACTTAGGTAAGTTCAATACTCAATTGCAGAAATTATCACAATCTTTTCTTTTTTTGTTTGCTCCTTTTTCTCTTTTCTCCTCTTCTTCCTCCTTAATTTAGACATTTCAGCTCTCAAAATTGTTCTCCCCTTTTCTCCTTTTTTTGATGAAACCCCTCCATAAATCGAATTTCACAAAGTTTTGCACTTTAATAACCCCCATGCCTAACATTTGCAATGTCCTTGTTGTAAATTATGTGACTTTGAGTTCAGCTTAGATCATACATTAGAACAGGTTTGGTGGGTGGTGAATAGGTCGGGATGACTATTGCGGACGATTTCGAGCTTTGATACAAGTATCAAAGGTGGAGTCGGCTGTTCTAATGGACGAATCCTAAAGTGCAATATGACTTCAGCTCAGAGATAGGTTAGAAAGGTCTCAAGTTTTTCAAAATGACCGATTGCCTCCCGTTAAGTGCTAATGTGGCTCAGGGAGAATGAAGATCAAAGGATACTGCAACCAGATTCTAATCGGTGAGTTTGAGGAACAATTTTAGTCTCTGATCATTCACAACAAATGGTTTTGAGTCATGGCTAAGTTTAGTGATTTCAACAGCTCCATTTCTGAAATTTGTTGGACGAGAGAGAGTCCGATCCATTTTGATCTTAGCTTTCCTAGGAAGAGTTTGAGCTTGACATCAAAGAGGAACACTTTCTGACTAGGATGGAAGGATTTTCGCGATATGTGCCTGTCATGGAAGGCTTTGACCCGCTATTTGTAGATACGCGAGTTCTCATACACATCATTGCGTAACTTCTCGATCTTGCTCATTTGCAACCGGCGGTGGTTTCCAACCTTCATGAGATCTAGATTGCACTTTCGTACTACCTAATAGGCTTTATGCTCCATCTCTACAGGGAGGTGACATGCCTTCCCGTACACAAGCCTGAATGGAGACATTCCTAGCTAGATCTTATGGGCTGTCCTACAAGCCAACAAGGCTTGCAGAAGTCAGGTGGATCAATCTTTCCTATCAGGCCGAACAGTGACCTGAAGGATTTTCTTGATCTCCCGATTGGATAGCTTAGCCAATCCATTGGTCTAGGGATGGCAAGGAGTCGAGATACAATGCGACACCCCATACTTTTTCATCAGAGACTAGAAGTGCACATTCACAAAATGAGACCCGCCATTGCTGATGATGGCCTTAGGAACTCCAAATCTAGAAAAGATGTTCTCCTGAATGAACCGGAGAACAACTTTATGATCATTCATTCTTATGGGTACGGCTTCGATCCATTTCAAGACATAGTCAACAGCAAGTAAGACGTACTCGAAGCTTTTAGATCTTGGAAAGGGTCCCATCAAATCAATTCTCTATATGTCAACAATTTCACACACAATAATCGAATTCAAGGGCATCACATCACGTAGGTCCATGTTGTCGAGTGTTGAGAGCGGAAAACTATGCGATCAGAATTGGACTTTGAAAATCCATCGTTGTAGTTCAATTTGCGAAGCAATATGTCAACAAATAAATTTAACCGAAATTTGTAAAGAAATTCCAGGTCGAACACATGGAGGCTACGTCGATCTAAAATCCGCGATTATATTTTTTTTGGTATTTTTGCTTGAAAGCAAGATAATTACAATGGAATTGAGATAAACAAGAAGAGAGAAAGAGAAAACAATCACTTGATATAAAAATATTATTTTTACAACTAGAAAGTGAGAAACGATAAAAAGAAGGGGGAGAAATGTTATCCTCCTCGACGAATACTTGGAGGACGAACCGGACGGAGGATGGAGCGGGAAGAAGGAGGACGAAGTAGGAAGAAGCAGGAACAAGGCAGCACGTCGTCGTCATCGCGGGATCCACTTCCGAAACGAGGGTGAGAAAACTTGGATTTGGCTCTAGAGTAGCATCCCAGGTGTGGGACAAGCTTCTCTTGAGCTTTAGAGAGGGAGAGAGGTGAACGAAGGGATGAGAATTTCGTAGGGTAGGGGTCTCCTTTTATAGTTGAAAGAATTGGGGGCAATTTGGTCATTACATAGTTAAAACATTAAATAAGGGGATCTTTAGTAACGAATTTAAGCATCACAAAAGACCCCACTCCGCCGCAACTTCATGCGCACGCCCACCTCACTCCCGCCTCCTCGCCTTCTACGCGCTCAACGCTTGCCCACGTCCAAGAAATCTCAGCCATCCAATTGCGAGATCGGACGGCTCAGATTGCTCCTCGCCCTCTTCAGCTTCGCCTAACCACACGCCCATGCGTGTGATGGAGCGTTCGGACGCGTGTTTGACCGCACGTAAGTGATCTGAGCACTCTGGTGCTACCACGTCTCTCACATCTGTACCACCCGCTCGCCATCCAACGGCTCAATTGAGCCTTCACACGCACCCTCGGCTGATTTGGGGCACGTTGCATTTTGAACGCGCACCCTACTCTTTGTAGAGAAACGCGCACCCGCTGCGCTGTGCGTGCAGTTTGTCATGTTTCTCACCAAAGCGCGCACGCTCACAGCGTTTGGATCAAGATCCAACGACCCAGATCCGATCATCCATGAGAGGAGAGAAAGAGAGGGCGCGCGAGGATGGAGAGCAGCGAGCGTTGATCTCAACTGTTGGATCAAGATCCAACGGCTAAGATTGATCAATTCGTTGAGGAGAGAAAGGTAGTGGCGATTCCTTGGGCTGATTGGGTGGCTGGGATGGTACCACGTGGTGTCATCTTGGTCATCCATCTTCTGACTTCTAGAAGGTGCCACGGATGTCGGATTGGATCGATTTTCATGCCGTTAGGCTGCGATCGTCGATCTGGACCCATCCGTGTGGTCGGATTTGTCGTCTAAAGTGTAGATTGACACCATCTTGGCCCTTGATCTCTAGGCTTCCTGATGAGAGCCTCATCATAAACCCTAACTGGCACAATTTAATCTAAATAAGTGTGAAAAAGCTCTTACAAAACCTAAAGAAAAGCCTAACTCAGAGAATTCTAAATTGAAGAATAAAATAAGTCATAAGGGGTAAAAAATGTAATTTTACCAATGCAGTACACAATCAGGGTGACTAAGGGCCTAAACACAGGTCAAATGAGCTTAATAAGGAAGGAAGTGGAATGATCTGATCCGAAAAAGGTTATAGCAACTTCTAGGAATTAAATGACATTCTGTAACCCTAAAAATAAACCTACTTTAATTCACGAGGTTATAGGCAGAATAAAAATCAACTAAACCCTTTAAAATTCATGAAAAAATACTCCCTAGGGTTTAGAACCTTCAATTTGGCCTTTGCAACCTATCTTGACCTAAATTAAGAACCATGCCCAATTTGTGACCTAATTTGGGTTTTTACGCAAATTGACCTTTCAAACATGGTCAAACCTAAAATAAAATTACACCATTGAATTTCTTAGGTTCAAATTAGGTTGGCACAAAAATTTGGGCCTAAGAGAAGACCATCTTGATCGACTTTACAAATTGATCCTCTTGAATTACTTTTTGACCCTTATCTTTTTAAACTCTTGCAATTGGCCCCCTATCTTCTCTTCGTTCTTTGCAGAACGGTCCTTCCTGCCACCCCACGCAGGCACCATACCTCCGGCGACCTTGCGTGGAGGATGGCACCGCGCAGGATATGGGGACCGCCCTTAGGAACGAACGGGGGGTTCCCTGCGTCATCCTCTATCGCAGGGACCCTCCCCTGTGACCTGCGGCTGCCCATGCCTCTCGTGCGAACGCATGAAAGGCATGGGTCTCCATCTTTGACCATCTCCGGTGAGCTCCCCACGTCGCCCCCTCGAGATCCTCTCCTCGCCAGCACCTTTATAAGGAGCGGCAGGGGCTGCCGTGTCTTCCAAGCTCGTTTTGGCCGAAGAGAACCCCCCTACTTCATCTCCTCTCACTTCAATCAGACAGCCCAAGCTTTCAGCGATCTTTCCCCCTCCTCCTCGTCACTCTGCTGCCATACCTGCAGTAGAGCTCACTCTGCCTCATCTTCCCATGCCAGGCCGCACCAGCTGGCGTCTCCAGATCCCCTCCTCGTCGTCGTTACCCCCCTTCTGGGCACCTTCGTCCCCAGCTCCAGCAGGCACGCGCCGGGCGTCTTCCTCTCCCTCTTCGTCGATTAAGTAGGTAGAAACCTTCCTATTATTCTCCCCTTAATTTTCCCCTCTTAAATTGGCATTTTTCACCCCTCGACTGCCGCTACAGCCTCCATCTACTCCACCTCCGGCCACCAGCTCTGGCGAGATCGCTCCACCTCCACAGGCCATTCTACCCCTCGCCGACAAGCCCAGAAGCTCCCCCTCACTCCACTCAAGCACTTCCCCCACTCCATTCACCGCCCAACACTACCAGACCACCCCTCGAAGACACCCACCTACACCTTTGCAGTGTGCCCTAGGCACATGACCACAGGCACTTTCCCACCACGCCGACCCCCGCACCGTCTTCACCATCCTCTAGCAAAGCTTTCTGAGCTGTCTAACGTGGCCGTGAGGCCGTCTTCGTGCTTTCAGGTCTCGGCCCCCTCGCCGCCATTGACGGATAGCAAGAGCTGCTTGGCGAGTAGCTCCAGGTCCCTTTAGCACCAGGCGCAGGTCCCAGGCAACGCGGGACACTTCCGCGAGGGCGCCCAGGTCTCAATTGGGGTCGCGAGCCTTCGCTGCTGCCCCAATTGCTCAAAGCCTTCTACCTGCAGGCGCATAGAGCGGAGGTGGGACTTTAGTCCCACCTCGAAAGTGTGTGGCCACACGCCCACACTTAAATTGTAAAAGTGCTATAGGTTGTTCGCCTCCGAAAGCACATGGGGTGAGGTCCCTCACCTAAACACCGCCCTCGTCCGTGAGCTCATCACACGGATCTGGCGCGACCCAACCCGACACCTTCCTGTGCACTCCTTGCGCACCACCCACGCCGGTGCGCCTAGACCTGAGTACGTGACCCGACCCGATAACCTGGCTCTGGGAGAGCGTACCCAAGAGAGATTCAGAGAGAGAGAGACGCGGGAAGAGGGTAGGGTAGGTTTTGCGCTGAGCTTGTGTGTATGTGCAGGGAACAGGTGGGGAAGGAAGAAGCAAGGAGCTACAGAGAAGAAGGAAGAAAGAAAGAAGAAGAGGAAGAGCAGTGGCTGGAACTTAGCCGCAGAGAAGAAGAAAAGAGAAGGAAGGAAGGAGAGGCCGCAGCAGAAGAAAAGAAGAAGTAGAAGAAAAGAAGACAACAGGGTTACTGTAGCAACAGCGCAGTGAAGACGTTTGATTTCTGAATCAGACGTCAGAAAGAAAGGAAGGAGTGAAGCAAAGGAGAAGAGCAGAGGACAGGCCAGAGAAAAAGAAAGAGAAAAGAGAAGGAGGGAACCTCTGCAACAAAGAAGAAGAAGACGCAGAAGAAAGAAGAAAATCAGAGAAGAAGAGAAGAAGAAGGAAGAAGAAGAAGGACATAGCAGCTGAAGAAAGAAAGAAAGAGAAGGGAACCTCTACAGCAAAGAAAAAAAAAGAAGAGAGAAGAAGACAGGCTGAAGAAGAACCGCTGAAAAGGAGAAGAGAGAAGAAGAAAAAGCTAAGAAGAGAATTTTTGCTCTCTCTCTCTCCTTTGTCGTAATTTTTGTAAAATAATATTGTGAATTCATATGCTTCTGGAATCATAGTTTGCTCCCTGAGTTCGACCTCGAGAAACTTTTAATTCAGAGTAATAAATTCTAAACTGGTAGTAGCTTTTCGTGATATACTACAACGCCTAGAACTTCAAAACACATGCGAAATCCCAACACCAGTTTTTGGCGCCGTTGCCGAGGACTTGCGCCTGGTGCTAAAGGGACCTGGAGCTGCTCGCCAAGCAGCTCCTGCTATCCACCAATGGCAGCGAGGGGGTCAAGACCCGAAAGCACGAAGATGGCCTCACGGCCACTTTAGACAGCTCAGAAAGCTTCGCCAGAGGACGGCGAAGACGGTGCGGGGGTCGACATGGCGAGAAAGTGCCTGTGGTCGTGTGCCTAGGGCACACTGCAGAGGTGCAGGTGGGTGTGTTCGAGGGGTGGTCTGGTAGTGCAGGGCGGTGAATGGAGTGGGGGAAGTGCTTGAGTGGAGTGAGGGGGAGCTTCTGGGCTTGTCGGCGAGGGGTGGAATGGCGTGTGGAGGTGGAGCGATCTCACCGGAGTTGGTGGCTGGAGGTGGAGCAGATGGAGGTGGTAGTGGCAGTTGAGGGGTGAAAAATGCCAATTTAAGAGGGGAAAATTAAGGGAAGAATAAGAGGAAGGTTTCTACCTACTTAATCGACGAAGAGGGAGAGGAAGACGCTCGGTGCGTGCCTGCCGGAGCTGGGGACGAAGGTGCCCAGAAGGGGGGTAACGGCGACAAGGAGGGGATCTGGAGACGCCAGCCGGTGCGGCTTGGCGTGGGAAGACGAGGCAAAGTGAGCTCTGCTGCAGGTATGGCAGCAGAGCGACGAGGAGGAGGATGAAAGATCGCCGGAAGCTTGGGCTATCTAACCGGAGTGAGAGGAGATGAAGTAGGGGGGTTCTCTTCGACCAAAACTAGCTTGGAAGACACGACTGCCCCCGCCGCTCCTTATAAAGGTGCTGGCGAGGAGAGGATCTCGAGGGGGCGACGTGGGGAGCTCACCGAAGATGGTCAAAGATGGAGACCCATGCCTGTCATGCATTCACACAAGAGGCATGGGCAGCCGCATGTCACAGGGGAGGGTCCCTGCGATAGAGGACAACGTAGGGAACCCCATGTTCGTTCCTGAGGGCGATCCCCATACCCTGCGCAGCGCCATCCTCCGCGCAAGGTTGCAGGAGGCATGGTGCCTGCGTGGGGTGGCAAGAAGGACCGTTCTGCAAAGAACGAAGGAGAAGATAGGGGGCCAAATGCAAGGGTTTAAAATGATAAGGGTAAAAAAGTAATTCAAGAGGACCAATTTGTAAAGTCGGTCAAGATGGTCTTAGGCCCAAATTTTTGTACCAACCTAATTTGAACTTAAGGAATTCAATGGTGTAATTTGATTTTAGGTTTAACCATATTTGACTGGTCAATTTGCGTAAAAACCTAAATTAGGTCACAAATTGGGCATGGTTCTCAATTTAGGTCAAGATAGGTTGCAGAGGCCAAATTGAAGGTTCTAAACCCTAGGGAGTATTTTTCCATGAATTTTAAAGGGTTTAGTTGATTTTTATTCTGCTTAGAACCTCGTGAATTAAAGTGGATTTTTTTTTAGGGTTACAGAATGTCATTTAATTCCTAGAAGTTGCTATAACCCTTTTCGGATCAGAGCATCCCACTTCCTTCCTTATTAAGCTCATTTGACCTGTGTTTAGACCCTTGGTCACCCTGATTGTGTACTGCATTGGTAAAATTACAGTTTTTACCCCTTATGACTTGTTTTATTCTTTAATTTAGAATTCTCTGAGTTAGGCTTTTCTTTAGGTTTTGTAGGAGCTTTTTCACACTTATTTAGATCAAATTGTGCCAGTTAGGGTTTATAAGGACTTCCTCAAACTATATCTGGTGCTACGGTTGTCCGATCAGGCCGATCTTGGAGTCGTTGAACTCCCGTCGTCACCTTGATCAGATCCGTATGGTTGGATCTTCCGTCCGAAGCCCTGATTAAAAGTCACCATGTCCCTGGTGACAAAAGGAGACAATTACAATACAATTTATACAACTTGACCTAAATGCATGATTATGCATATTATGCAATATTTATAATGCCTGATGCTAATATGACACTAAGAACATGCATTAATAGACTTTTTTGGCTATTTAGATGTACGCACATCACAACCCCCATGCCTATCTTCTGATAGTCCTTAGCAAAAACTACATGTTATTTATAAAAGAATTAGGATTGGATTACTCGGGCAAAAGTCATTTTCAATATTAAGAAATTTTTACTTAAGACCTGAACATTCAAAGACACAACATCGCCCGGGTATCTGCCAAAATGCAGGCCGCCTCAAGCCCTCGCCTTATTCAAAGAAGGATCTCTTTTTCTTCTTTTTCTCCTTTTCTAATTTTTTTTTATTTTTGAGTTTAGGGTTGCAGAGTGACTTTCTACAGCCACTCAACCACCCAAAACTTGATGAGAACCCTAAGTTCTAAGCATCTTTTTGTGAATGTGATAGACTTGTTGATCGGCAATCAAAATGAACTTCAGGTTTCTACGCCCCTCGGTGACCTTAAAAAGAATTCTGCCTAAAGGTGTATTTATACGACTGGTAGCTTTTCTCCCTACTTTTATTTTTATGAGGTCAACACAAGGGTGCATCCAGTGTGTATCTCCCCCGCTTATTCTACTTTTCTGCTTCTTCCTAAGTGTTTTAGGAATTAAACGTGCATTTCTTGAGCTGGGTTCTGGACAACCTACCAATGGACTGTTACCTACGATAACTTGCCAGCCCTACTCGTGCGGTGAAGTGTAGCTTATTATTTTTTCTTTTCTCCTTTTCTTTTTCTTTTTCTTTTCTTTTTGAACTTTTTTTTATTTAAGTAGGTGGCTTCTCTAATCTAAGATTTACCTAAAGGCAGTAAGAAAAGAATGGTCCAGTGGCTGAGCTCTGGACAACCTACCTATGGGCTGTTACCCACGATAACTTGCCAGCCATACCACCCTAAAAGGTTCATTAGCTACCCAATTTCCGTTAAAACTGCCGAACAACAAGTCAGTGCGAATAGTGTGTAGATGCTTAGACTTAAAGTTCCCTCAAATTAGAGGGCGAGTTTATAAGTCATGTACTCATCACCCAAACTTATTTAATAAAATTGAAATAGAATTCAAGATGGCGAGGGCTCGATAAACAAATCTACATTTTAATGGATACTCGGGTTGATTAAGTCCAAAGACCTGAAGGGTCTTAGTGTTCAGATCCTACTGTAATATTTCCTAAGATTGAGAAGTCCTAATTTAAACTTTATATATATATAAGAAAACAAGTAGAATTTACAAAAATTCCATAGAGCTAACAAATTGATTCAGAATGAATCCACCCCCCATGCTTAGCTAATGCAATGTCCACATTGAGAATAAAAGACATGAAAGGAAGGGTAGAAATGTGCCGAATTTCAGGTTTGGAATCTTGATTGGAGAAATTTAAGGGATTTATTTGGAAACCTAATTGGATACAATCAATGCCACTTGTTACTAATTGATTTCAAGAATATTTAGGGAATTTTTGTGTAGAAGAATTAAGTCACACATGTGGATAATGTGTAGGGCTCCATAGGATAGGATTAGGATTAGGACTATGGTAGTGTCACTAAGTGAGTGAGCTAGGTTTTAGGACTAGGTTTAAGAGTGATCCTAGGGTTGAGGAAAAGGTTTAAGGATTGAAGTGGAGCTGGTTTAGGGTTAGTATTAGGTGTTAGGGTTAGGTTTTGGATGAGGGCTAAAATAGCCAGGTAGGGCAAAGGTTAGGGTTTTGGGTTCAAGTGGCTAGAAGTGAATTCTCTTCCTCTTTCTTGCACCTTTAGAGCTTAGGTTTCCTGCTTCCTTTCCTCTTGAGCCTGAGTATCAGATTCCTGCATACAACAAAGCACAAGATTAAGCTATAAAAATTACCATTTTACCCCTAGCATGCAAATATCGAATTGTGTATAATATGACCTAAATTAAATGCAACTAATACCCAAAACAAATAAAACTAAGCAAGTTATTATATAAATTCTCTCACTCATCAGTGGTGACTCAGTGATCGGGATAGCCTCGACGGCCTAAGGGTAATAGGCAAAGGCACCTCAATAGCCTTAGGAGAGAGACTCCTACCAACAATCGAAAAGTATGGGACAAACTTATGGAAAGTGAAATATGCACTTACATAGTGTTTACATTTGAGTGGTTATCTCACCTATATCCCTTCTGAGTGCAAGAATATCCCATAAAGACACTCAACAACCCAACTATTGGGAATTTTGGATCCCTGTAGAGAACTCCGCTAGATAATCGAGGGGATGGGAATCAAATGATTTGATCCCAAGTTTCCCATTGCATTGTGGAAGCGTGAAAACATAGGCTTTAAAATTTTCTTTGAATCAAATACTCAGGTCGATGCCTGTAAAAATCCAAAAAAAAAAAATGAGAAACAACAAGAAGCCTATGTAACTGAAATCACATGGAGAGATCTAGTATCTCTCCGTTTTGAGATCCCCATGAGTAAGAAATATAACTATGGGTGGTATAGCACAACACCCCATGTGTTATGCCTTCTCAAATAAGTCCCGCCTCAAGGACTCTCTTTGTCTCGATAGGCAAATGAGGCCCTTCACACTGAGGACAACTGATTCCAATCTGTGCAACATGAATACTTCATGTCTTGAGTGAAAGTCCCTACTAGGAGGGGGTGACGTAATAATTGCGGAAATAAATATAAACAATATCACAAAATAGGCAATCACAAAATGTACACAAGTAATTTTTAGGTGGAAACCCAAACCGGGTAAAAACCACCACCTAACCCTCTCGAGTTAGGATTTTCCGATCAACCTAGTTGATCAAATCCACTAACCGAATCACTTTGAACGAGGGTGATTCAACCTCAATACAACCACGCTACAAGTACGAGGGTAGCGTTCCTCAACCCCTTCTCTCCACGAGAAGGATTTTGTCCCACGAAGGAGACGGGAATTCGCAAAGCGAATACCCAACCAAAAGACAAAGATAAAAGAAACAATAGTCCTATAGAGCCAACAAAGTAATTAAACCTAGCTTCTATAGGAAATAGGAAACTCCCCTTTGCAAGGAGTGCGTCGACGATGACGCGGTGCGTGTGCCACGCGATGGCGCTACGTCGCTCTCGTTATCAACAGTGGGAGAGCGGGCGCGCGAAGGCTTGATGCTCTCAAGAGAATGGAGCTAGAGCTTGGAGAGCAAGGGCCTCAATTGGACACAAAAGAGTGGAACTAAGTTGCTTAGGTGTGTCTCTTGTTTCTCTTAGTGTGTATCTTGTGTTTTTGTGTTGCAAAGGCTCCCCTCTATTTATAGAGGCCTTAGGAAGGCTTTGGAAGGCTTGGAAAAGCTTCCATAGCCGTTGGGTGCAAAGCCCAAGAGAATCAGGCCGAAATCAGGACAATGATTACACTTCACAGGGTTATCAGACGTCTAATTCTGGCATCAGACGTCTGGAAGGCCACTTTAAGACGTCTGATTCCAAGGTCAGACGTCTGAATCTATGCGGGTTTCTCCCTGACTTGAATCAGATCTAAACAGGGTTTTTGTACAAGTCCATCAGACGACATAGAGGACGTCTGGCACTAAGTCTGGACGTCTGGAAACCTACTTTTATCGTGGGAATTGATTTCCAAACGTTGCAACGGCTAGAAAATCTCTGAGAAGAGATTAGGCAAAACGGTCATTTATCAGACGTCTGTGAAGTCCTATGGACGTCTGATAAGGCTCTAACGGTCATATTCTTGAGTGTCTTCTAAGCCAGACAACGGTCCACTAACTGGACGTCTGGCAAAGTCATCAGACGTCTCCTAAGACGTCTGGTATAAGGTCTGGACGTCTGAATTCATCAGACAGAACTAACTATGTCCAGCCTAACAGTTATCAGACGTCTGAAACAACAGTCAGACGTCTTAAAATCCTTTATCAGACGTCTGATTCGTGAATTAGACGTCTGGAAAGTCAGTTTTAACCCTATATTGGTTTTCTAAGTGTTCTACAGAAAACCTACGTATCCTAGGGTTGTGCAGGTGTTCCTAGGACTACTGTTAGGGTTCTTTGAGGCTCTTTAACATAATGTCTAAGGAAAATGAAGAGCAAGAAAATAAATACAAGAGATACATGAAAGGATAAAAAAGAATCTATCCTATTCTTTTTGTCTTCCATCTCCAATCTTTCGCTCCACGCGAACCTCCTCTATTTTCCGTCAAGCTCCTCCAATCCGTCCTGGATGCGAGCTCGAGTTCCGTCTAAACACGTCTTCATTTGCAATTGACCTGAAATCTAGGACTCAAATTGCAAATGTTAAATAACACGTGTTTTGTTATCATCAAAACAAATGATCGTGGTGCTCTAGCACCAACAATCTCCCCCTTTTTGATGATGACAAAATCGTAAATAATAATGCATAAAAATCCTCCCCCTTTTTGACATTATCAAAAAGGTTTGATTGATTTTATATTTCCTATTACTCCCCCTTAAAACATGCTCTTCTATTTATTTTTAACAAAGGTAATGTCCTCCCCCTTTTTATAACAACAAGATAGCTATTATTTTTCTCCCCCTTACTAAAGGAAATTTAGCTAACTTGTATCTCCCCCTTAAAAATTGACAATAAGCTCATCATTTTTAACTCCCCCTATCTAAATGCTTATAAAAAGATAGGGTTAAAAATTTTACCTCACCTACCATGGCCAATAAAATGGCCCGAATGGTGGTGGTGGATGCCACATCGGATGGGGCTCCCATCCGTAGCTTGGAGGCCCGGGCATCGGCGCCGGTCTCCAATCTGGTGGTCGACGTGCGGCGGGTCCGTCGTTTGTTCGCCGTCTCGTCGGTCTTCTTCTTCTCCTCCTTGGTCTACTCATTGGTTCTCCCAACTTAAGTTGACCAGCCTTGAGCTTGTAGGTCCAGTCCTTTATGTTGTAGTCATCCCTGAACCCTACAAAACAAGATTCTAATTCTTTTTTCGGTATCCAAGTGGGCTTGGATCCGGATTTGTTAGAGGGTCTCCTTGATGGAGATCCTTTCTCAACCTTAGGGCTATAAAAATTATCAACTTTGTTGATTAATTTGTTAGAATTTTCCCTAAGACATGCAATTTCTTTTTCTATAATGTTCATTTTAGTCTTTAAATCTGAAATTTCTAATTTTAGACTAACATTTTCCTCAATCAATTTATTATTTTCATTGATGAGGTTATGATTATCTAATAATAGGTTATCATCCTTAGGACTAGCTTCTATGTCCTTAAGTTGTTTGTCTAACCTATCATTTTCATTTTTAAGAAAAATAAGGTTCTTCTTCATGCTTTTGTTTTCTATTTTTAGTGATTTACTAATCTCGAATAATTCATTAAAAGCTTCTTGTAAATCAAAATTTACCTCGTCGTCGGAGTCGTTTCCGCTTTCACTGTCGCTTCCTCTGGCCATGAAGCCGAAGCAAGCGGTTTCTTCTTCTATGGTCTTTTCTTCTTCTTCCTCCGAGCTAGAATCGTCCCAAGTGGCTTGGAACGCCTTCTTTTTCTCCTTTTTGAGAAGAGGGCATTCTGGTCACAGATGCCCTTTCCCGTTGCAGTGGTAGCAACGTCTCGGGCTTTCCTTCTTCTCCTTTTTCTTTTTCTTTAATTCCCTACAAAACTTGGAAAATTTTTTTAGTAAAATTCTAAAGTCTTCGTCGTCGGAACTACCTCGCTATCCGACGCGGCTCTGAAGGCGAGAGTCTTCTTTAGTTTAGGCTCCGGTGTATCCTTCTTCTTCTGCTGCAACTTAGTCTCGTAGGCCATCAGATTGCCTAGGAGATCTTCCATGTTGAGCTCCTCCATTTCGTTCACCTCCTCGATGGCGGTGACTTTCTGTTCCCACTCCGGTCTAAGGGAACGAAGAAGCTTCCCTTGAAGCTCCCCCTTTATGAAAGTCTTTCCTAAAGCTTTCAAGTTATTTACAATGAGAGTGAACCTAGTGTTCATCTCACTTAAAGACTCGTTAGATTTCATTGAAAAAGATTCAAATTCTTGAGAAAGTAAATTAATTTTTGAGGTTTTTACCTTAGAGGTACCTTCATGAGTTACCTCGAGTGTGTGCCAAATCTCGTATGCGGTGGCACACTGCGAGATTCTGTTGAATTCTTCCGAGCTGAGCGCGCAATACAACGCGTTCATTGTTTTCGCGTTGAGAGAGAGCTCCCGGATCTGCTGCTGCGAGTATCCTCTGGCGGGTTTCTCTGGGATGTCGAAGGGGGTCTCGCACCTGGCCCAGACTGTGAAGTCGGTGGCTTGAAGCCACGTCTTCATCCACAACTTCCAGTAGGGGTAGTTGCTCCCGTCGAAGAACGGCGGACGGGTTGTGGACTATCCCTCGGAAATCCTGCTTGTGGAACAGCTTCCCTCCATGATCTAGATCCTCGCCGGTTTGTAACGCCGATTTCGCGAGACCTGCTCTGATACCAATTGAAAGTCCCTACTAGGAGGGGGTGACGTAATAATTGCGGAAATAAATATAAACAATATCACAAAATAGGCAATCACAAAATGTACACAAGTAATTTTTAGGTGGAAACCCAAATCGGGTAAAAACCACCACCTAACCCTCTCGAGTTAGGATTTTCCGATCAACCTAGTTGATCAAATCCACTAACCGAATCACTTTGAACGAGGGTGATTCAACCTCAATACAACCACGCTACAAGTACGAGGGTAGCGTTCCTCAACCCCTTCTCTCCACGAGAAGGATTTTGTCCCACGAAGGAGACGGGAATTCGCAAAGCGAATACCCAACCAAAAGACAAAGATAAAAGAAACAATAGTCCTATAGAGCCAACAAAGTAATTAAACCTAGCTTCTATAGGAAATAGGAAACTCCCCTTTGCAAGGAGTGCGTCGACGATGACGCGGTGCGTGTGCCACGCGATGGCGCTACGTCGCTCTCGTTATCAACAGTGGGAGAGCGGGCGCGCGAAGGCTTGATGCTCTCAAGAGAATGGAGCTAGAGCTTGGAGAGCAAGGGCCTCAATTGGACACAAAAGAGTGGAACTAAGTTGCTTAGGTGTGTCTCTTGTTTCTCTTAGTGTGTATCTTGTGTTTTTGTGTTGCAAAGGCTCCCCTCTATTTATAGAGGCCTTAGGAAGGCTTTGGAAGGCTTGGAAAAGCTTCCATAGCCGTTGGGTGCAAAGCCCAAGAGAATCAGGCCGAAATCAGGACAATGATTACACTTCACAGGGTTATCAGACGTCTAATTCTGGCATCAGACGTCTGGAAGGCCACTTTAAGACGTCTGATTCCAAGGTCAGACGTCTGAATCTATGCGGGTTTCTCCCTGACTTGAATCAGATCTAAACAGGGTTTTTGTACAAGTCCATCAGACGACATAGAGGACGTCTGGCACTAAGTCTGGACGTCTGGAAACCTACTTTTATCGTGGGAATTGATTTCCAAACGTTGCAACGGCTAGAAAATCTCTGAGAAGAGATTAGGCAAAACGGTCATTTATCAGACGTCTGTGAAGTCCTATGGACGTCTGATAAGGCTCTAACGGTCATATTCTTGAGTGTCTTCTAAGCCAGACAACGGTCCACTAACTGGACGTCTGGCAAAGTCATCAGACGTCTCCTAAGACGTCTGGTATAAGGTCTGGACGTCTGAATTCATCAGACAGAACTAACTATGTCCAGCCTAACAGTTATCAGACGTCTGAAACAACAGTCAGACGTCTTAAAATCCTTTATCAGACATCTGATTCGTGAATTAGACGTCTGGAAAGTCAGTTTTAACCCTATATTGGTTTTCTAAGTGTTCTACAGAAAACCTACGTATCCTAGGGTTGTGCAGGTGTTCCTAGGACTACTGTTAGGGTTCTTTGAGGCTCTTTAACATAATGTCTAAGGAAAATGAAGAGTAAGAAAATAAATACAAGAGATACATGAAAGGATAAAAAAGAATCTATCCTATTCTTCTTGTCTTCCATCTCCAATCTTTCGCTCCACGCGAACCTCCTCTATTTTCCGTCAAGCTCCTCCAATCCGTCCTGGATGCGAGCTCGAGTTCCATCTAAACACGTCTTCATTTGCAATTGACCTGAAATCTAGGACTCAAATTGCAAATGTTAAATAACACGTGTTTTGTTATCATCAAAACAAATGATCGTGGTGCTCTAGCACCAACATTGAGAACTCCTTTGCAAGCAGGGAGGCAACCCTCACCTCGAGATCCACCAAGAGAATCAAATCCTCACAGTTGTGTAGTAGCAAGATGACTTATTTCCTTGCTTGGTCAACTTGTTAAAACATGGGATCAAGATGAGGTAAACATTGGCTCTAGAGATAAATCTCATGATCCCATTAGTAGCAAGTTGACTTAATCCTTTGCAAGCAAACTTGCTAATATGTAGGAAGTCTTCTTGCTCGCCTCCAAGTGGACTTGCTACTACGTGTTGGTAGAAGAAGAAGAAGAATTAGGAGAAAAACAAAAATGCCAACAACCCTTTGTTAGGTGGCCTTCTTCTTATATAATCTCCTATTACTTGGAGATTAAGGCACACAATTAACTCAATTAATTGATTTGATTAGGAATCAAAGCTAGGGTTTCCCTTTTGGTTTAGGAGATATTTGTAGGGTTTCTAATCAAATCTTAATTTAGAGTGAACCATTGGATCTTTGTCCGAGGGTTAGAATTAGAAGAATTATGGCACTATAAGTATTTCAAATACCTGTGAATCCTTCACATTGAAAGACATATGCAACCTTTGGGATTGAATCTCAGATTCATTGTCCATCCTATCATGGGTTACATACTTTTCATATTCTCTTTGTACCATTAGGACGAGAACAAAGACCAAATCCTTTCCTAAAGGGATGTCTTTTTCCTTTCATGTATGGATTTGATTAAGATCTGCATGACCAAGCATAGAATTTTGTACTTTCCAATATACACAAAGTGAGCTCAAGTCTTTCGACTTGCTATGTACACCTACGACGATGGATCTATGTGATCCCTTCAAAAGATAATGTGTCTTTTATGCCCTCATATGCACACCAACTTTCCAGTTTCAACGCCAAGGTGGGTGTATCCCTTATTGGTCCACCAAATGCGCATGCTTAGACATAAAGGCACATATCTATCTCAGGTCAAATGATACTCCTCCAAGATAGTGATAAGAGAGGGACTCGTTAAGTTAACTCCTTGACTCAACCTGCGTGATAGCCCCGAATCTCTATTCCCATGTAGAGGATGTGCATCAAGAGCATCAGTCAGGCAATAGTCTTTAGAGAACATTGCCACTCTTCTCAGACTAAAGATTATAGTTGGATATCTGGATGGTTCTTAATGACTTTATCAAAATGCTCGATCCAAACCATTTGGATCCTTTAATACCCATCATCGATATATTTAACATGGCACGGTACATTATCCCAATTGTACTTAAAGACCCATCTAACCATATTAATGTGCCCACATGATCTGAAATTCATACTTGAATCATCAATCCAGTGATTTGACTCAGGTTAGTTCACTCAGGGCACATAACTTTAACATTGAGCAAACTTATCCTGACCAGGAGTAGTAATATGGACAAAAACAATACAACCAAACACCCTTGGTGGAACATGAAACAAATTGACCTTTAGATAAAGAATCTACAAGGAAATTTACTTATGAATCATAGAAAAAGGCATTCTATTGATCAAGTAACATGTTGTAAGAACATCTCCCCAATTGAAAGAGGGGACACTATTGTGAATTAATAAGGTGTGTGCTACATCAAGGATATGCTTGTGCTTCTTCTTAGTGATCCTATTCTTTTGGGATGTATGAGGACAAGTAGTTTGATGAATAGTACCATGAGACTTATAAAAGGAATACAATCTCTAAGTACAAAACTCAAGAGCATTATCAGAACGAATACTTGTAACACATACCAAACTAGTTCTTTATTTCCAAAATGAACTGTTCCCAGACATACCTAACGATGAGGTGAATGCTACAGTCTCTGAAGTAGATGAGGCCTCTTTTGATAGTTGTTTGAGCTGTTGAAGCAGTTCATCATAGTCAACCTTTGGCACATAAACAATCTCAACTAATTGCTTTGTACTAGCAGCAACTTGATTGGCCATGGGGGGACGACCATGCTTGGTCCAACAATTATTCTCCATGTGCCATGGCTTTCCACAATATATGCAAGCCACACATCCTCTCGCAATAGGCCCACAACCCAAACCTCTACCCTGTGTAGCTGGAGTGCCCCGACCACAACCCTGGGTAGCAGCAAGGGCTAAAGTTAGCCTTGCAGGATTGATTATAGTGAGGGTGATGTAGATCCTGCTCATCTTGATGTATACTTCCTCCAAGGTAGCTTTGAGAGAGTAAGAAGTTGTGACTTGGTTGCTATGTAATCTTGTCTAAGGCCAACTAGAAATTATAGAATTGCAACGTCCTTGTGATAACCCCTTTAAGCATCACACGTGCACATAGGTTGACATATGTTATACTTCTCCAGGAGACCCTTTAAGGTCGAGTAGTACTAGGATAACATACATCCCTCTTATTGAAGTTGAGAGAGCTCACTATAAATCTTCAAGACTCTATTGGAATTCTTCTCATGGGAGTAGGTGTCCCTCAGATTATCCTACATCTCCTTGGCAGTGCGATAATACATATCTCATCCCCAATCTAAGGATGACAAAATTCATGATCCAAGTGCAGATCATGACATTATCCTTTTTTCCAACAGGCATTCTTCCCAATCTCCTTTGTTGCTCTGGTTGGAGTAAAGCATACTTCTTGTCATGGCCTTCAACTGTCATCAAGAAGGTCTGTGACCACCGGGCATAGTTGGTCTCATCTAACTTCACTATCGGAACAAAGAAAGGATTTTGTAAACCCCAATCTCCATTGTTTGCTCTAACATCACCATCAAGGAACTCTCAAAAGCTATGTCTTCTCCAGCCAAATTCCAACTAATGGATAGATGAAAGCACGCTCAAACCATCAGTATGGTTAGTACAAGTCTGTTATAATGGCACGCACAAGTCTGCGCACACGATGCTATGCGCAAACCTACATTGCAGTGTCCAAGGTTGCACTATGTGGAGTGAAACACTGCTGATCAGTGCTTACAAAGGTGCATGCTAGCTGTGTGCGATGGAGAGGACTGTGGCGCTACACTACAACGCGCTGTAGACGAAGAGGGTAGTGTTGTAATAGATGCGTGATACTACAGGTGATGAAGATGTGGCATTGCAGCATTGAAGGAGTGGTGTTGCAGTCATAGGAGGATGAGCAGTGGTGGAGGAAGGCTGAGGTGGCACTGCAAGACAAGAGGGGGCAATGTTGCAGTTATACGAGGCTAAGTGGTGATGGATGGAGGCCAAGCGGCGATGGATGGAGGTCAAGCGGTGATGAAGCAAGGTCAATTGACGGTGGACGAGTGACAATGCAACTACATGAGATGGATTGGAGATTGTGGTGGTGCCTCCCCGAGAGCTTGCTAAGGTTAGGGTTTTGTTTTCTATTTGGTGGCGAAGAAAGGGATATAGGAATCAAGGATGGTATATGCACCGCTCTAAAATTGCTGCTCTAATACCAAGTTAAAACAAATGAAGGTAAACCTTATTCCATGCCCCACCTCTCAATATATAGAGGTGGGAAAAATAAAAGAGTTCTCCTTAAAGAAATAAAGAAATACAACTAACTACAATAAGTAATAAAGACTGAAGGGGCTCTAACAGTAGCTTCATTGTTTTTTATCCGAAATGGCATTACACAATATTGGAATAACCTCTTGTCAATTACGAAAGAAGTGTGGGGCCTATTTCCCTAGGCTAAGCTAGTTTGGTGGTATCCACTATAGGCATCCATGAAGGACATGTGGCTTTGATCATAGTAAAAGCCCGCCAACATATCGACATTTAAGAGTAGGAACTTGTCTTTTGGGCACATAACATTCAAGTTTGTGAAATCGATGCACATCCATCACTTGTCATTCTCCTTCACCATCACCACATTCGAAACCTAGTTTGGGTAGGTCGCCTTCTCGTTAGAGCCTACTTGGAGGAGCTTATAAACTTCTTCAATTGCCACTTGCCATTACTTTGCAAAGTTGTGGTGGTAGACTTGCTTTACTAGGTAGGAACCCAAGAGGATATTGAGGTGGTGCTCGATTACTTGAGGGTCCACCCCTGGTAGGTCCTAGGCAAACTATGCGAGCATGTTGATGTTCTATGAAAGCAACTGGAGTAGCTCTCTCATTTGCTTATCTTTAAGGTCGGAGTTGATCTACATGGTTTTACTTGGATCATTTGGGTAGAGCTACACAACCATTGTGGTGGATCCCAGTTGCACAGGCTTAAGTGGGTCCTTGCCTAATCACTCGCCTGCCGTGATAATGTTGATGGCCTTTCTCTCTTTTCCCCATTTTTGGGGTTTTAGCTAGATTTGTTGGAGTGTGTGTTCCATCTCCAAAAGGAGGAGCTCCCTCCTAGCTGACTGGCTACATGAATGATGTTGATCTCGGATGGGGAGAGGAAAAGGATCATTTAGAAGTACAATGATGCAATCGCTACAAAAGCATGCATGGATGGTCAGTTAATAATTCTATTGAAAGTTGTTGACAAGTTTGCCACTGTGAAAGTGAATGTCTGGTTTAGGTAGTGGTTCCTATCTCGAATGGTAACCAAGAGGTCGATTTCTCCCTTGGGCATCACCTTGTGGTTGCCGAACCCCACCACCAGGCAGGGATGGGGTGAGATCCTTTTCTTGAAAGCTTAGTTGGGTCAAAGTCCACAGGAAAAGGACACCAACCACGCTTTCTTCATCGACTAGGAGTCAAGGTTGGATCCACTAGGCCAATAAGAGGCTAACCAAAAGGGGGTCATGACAACTTGGTGTTGATGATCTTTCATCGTGTTTTAGAGAATCGCATCGTGGAATAGCGATGAAAATGAATCGACATTTAAATTTATGGTGCTCGAAAATGTAAGTTTTCGAGGTCGTTCGTAACGAGAAAATAATTGCAAATCAATCACTGATGAAATGATACTCTATGTAGACTCTCCACGAGTTCACAATTCGAGTCGAGATGGTTTCCTCATATTTAGTTGTAATCACGTTGAGCCCTGCCTTTTTAGGCACAACTTGGATGAGGCTCACCCAGCAACTGTCAGAGATAGGGTAGGTAATTCCTGTAGATTCAAGTTTATCCACTTGATAATCTTCTTGGTCACGACATCCTGTAGATTCAAGTTTAGCCTTCTCTGCATTTCTCGAGACGGTCCTGAGCCCTTTTCAATATAGATACGATGTGTGCAATATAAGGGACTTATTCCAGTCAGGTCATCTAGAGCCCATCCAATGGCTCTTCGATGCTTCTGGAGGATAGAAATCAGCTTTGTTTCCTAATCAGAAGTGAGTCGAGAGTTGATAATCACAAGAAATGTTTGATTCGAACTCAAAAACACGTATTTCAGATGATTCGAGAGGGGCTTTAATTCAAGCACCGAGTTTCCAACAGTGGGTGGGGGTTCGGGATTAGCCTTAGAAAATAAGGTAGGAGCTAGGGATAGATCGAGATAAAGCTTCAGGCTCCTCAATCTGTGGGTTCAGATCCTCTTGTGGTTGAGATTCTTAGAGAATTGGGTTTTTCTCTATAATCGGGTCCTCAACCAGGGAACTTATGTTGCAAACTTCTTCGATTGCCCTACAATTTATTTCTTTTTGGGTCTTAAAGATATCGATCCTTAACATCTTATTCCCAAATTTCAATTCAATCTGGCCCTCTTTTCAATTGATATTCACCTTAGCTACCGTTAGGAACGGTCTCCCTAAGTTGATCGGCATGTCTCTCAGATTTTCAAGAGTATCCATGTCTAACACAATGAAATCCACTGAGAAGTAGAAATCTCATTTCCTAACTAGAACATCCTCAAGAACTCCTTGTGGTGACTTTATTGATTTGTCAGTCAGCTATAGAGTCACCTCAGTCGGTTTGAGCTCGGTTTCCTCAAAATGATCTAGTAGGGAGGTGGGGATCAGGTTTATGAAGGCTCCTAAGTCTAATAAAGCTCGATCGAACTTTAGGTCTCCTATCTTATAGGAGATTAGAGGGGTGCCAAGATCTTTTACTTTCTGCGAGAGTTTACCCAAGAGTATAGAACTGGCTTATTCAGACAACACAATCGGACTCCTGTCTTTGTTTCGTGGCTTATGCATTGGTGTACGTACATAAATCCTTCATAAATCGTGCATAAGCTGGTACATGGCGGATGGCATCCATCAAGGGAATGCTTATTTGGACTTGTTCAAAGAGCTTCACCAAGTCCTCATGTGCCACAGGTTTGAATTTCTTATTTCCTTTAGCTAAGTCCTCGGGAAATGGAACCTCTGTTGGTTCCTCTAGGATTGGGTCAGGCACTGGATTTAGGATTGGTGTGTCTTGGATGACCATCCTAGGGGTGGGCTCTGAACTGTCAAGCTTGGAGTGGCTAGGATAAGGTGGATCCTGAGTCATTTTGCCACTACATGTAGTAACTGCCTTTAAGCATGCCTAGTTTGGGTTAGGAGTTGGCAAGAGTGGCTATTGTTGTTATCCCACACATGATGTGGAAGCCTCCATCTCGTCGGGTGGAGGTGAAGAAGGGGCCTAATAGACATAGTGAGGTTGGCCCTGATTTGGGTTCATAACACGCCTCTGGTTCGGCACGTTATTCAGATTCAATAGAGATTGGGAAGGAAGTATACTAGGCTAGCCAGTCCCAGCCATCTGTGCGAGTTAATTTCAAACCTATGTGATTTCTTCCTTCTGTTGTTTCTGTATGGCCGCATTAGTTTTTTACATATCAACCAAGGTCTGCAAAATCAAGCTCATTTGATCTTCCTTGGTAGGCCCAATTTGGAAATTCAGGTTGGGCCTAGGCTGCGTAAGCTGATACCGTTGCGGAGCTTGTGGCTAGGTTGAAATTAAGGTCTCGAGTTCTGATTATTTCCCAACCAAGTGAAATTTGAATGATTGCGCCATCTAGGGTTATATGAGTTGGAGAATGGATCATTCTGGATGGTGTGGAGGTCCTCGTAGGTCTGAGGAGCTCCAGAGTAATTAGTGTACGAAGGTTCAAAGTTTCCCCAACTAAAGTAGGATGGCCCAGAGTTTCCTCTGAAACTAGGATCAGACGGGGTTGGATACTCATCCATCCCCTAATATGCATGGTGGTGAGTGTTATGCACAGCCTTCCTATTTAAGGGCGGATGCGCATACGTGTTTGCTGTGAAGAGGTGGCTCTCTATAAATGTTGAGTCAATTCATCGACCTTTCTTTCGATGATGGAGACCTTATCCAAGCAACTGACCACCAACTCCAAGTCGACAGATGCAGATAGGTCTTGTGTCTCGTGTGCCTCTCATGTGTTTGTCAATGCACGGGTAGTCGTCTAATCGAACACACCCATAGACTCATTATTTATGGAGTTCTCGCACATGTTCTCGAGAATCTCCTAAACGGTGTCCTCATGTTGACCCATGATGTTGCCACCACAGGTTTCATTGACAAATAATCTAATGTCTTCACGGAGTCCCTGGTAAAAAGATTGGACTTGTTCCCATTTAGGAACTCCATGATGAGGGCATTTCTGCATGAGATCCAGAAAGTGATCCCATGCCTCATGAAGTGGTTCTCCCACATTATGCATGAAATGCGTGATCTGGTGCCTCAAGGCATTAGTGCGACCCATCGAGAAGAATTTCTTCAAAAATTCAGCTTTTAGTTTCTCCCACATGTTGATCGGTCGAGTCAGGGTTTGATACCAATGGGCAGCCTTGTCCATAAGAGAGGAGAAAATCTTCATTAGTAGGATGTCCCAATTTTGAGCAGGTGGTTCAAAAGTTTGGGCCAGATGTTTCAATTGTTTGATGTGCTGAAAATGATCTTTAGAGTTTAAGCCGTAAAATTTAGGGATTACACTGATCAGATTTGGCTTAAATTCAGTATCAGGTCCTCCAACAAGGATTTGCACCCTGGGTTCGATAGCAATCACCATGGCATTGTAGTGATCTCGCATCTACGAATGCGGTTGGGGCTTTACAATGCATGAAGTTGATTTTGGAGATTCTGCAATCGATTCTAAAACTTGGGCACCTGGCCTTCTCCTTCAAGATCTTGATTCTCCATAGAAGCAGAGGATGAAGAACTGGGCTCAAAAGTGGAATGATCAGAAGAGATTTAAATCTGATTGGATGGGAACCCAAACAATTAAGCCGGGGCTTGACCCTAACGAGAGTGAACTGCTAATGCAGGTCTCAAGACTGGTCTTAAGGACCTCCTCCCGTGCATGCACTATGGAATTAGATGAGGGACAAAATGTGTATTGGACCCAATTGAGGCACCCAACAAGGCTGGGTGACTATGGTAGTTTGAGGCAGATGGACTTCTGGATAAGAAACTCACCCACCTGAGAATTACTTGGTCAGCCAAGAAGGGAGAGTCCTGCAAAGACCCCTACATGATAGAGCATCCCCATGAGTTACAGGATTTCCCCCACCCGATCTTCCTTGTCACTGTAATTCCAAGTAGACCAGAATGTGTGAGTTGGAATCCTAACTCTACCAGTTTTAATCCTACTTGTGCCTTCAAATTCACTCGAATTTGAAGTTAATTCGATTTGTGACCTAATTTGGAGGTTGGTTGATTCATAAAGTAAACCAACTTCACCTAACATGTCCTAAAGTTGAGGATGAGATTTGGGTCAATAACCCAAATCACCCTGAATTGGTTCTCAAACAGGTTATTAGGTCCTAAATTTTAATGATCCAAGTGATTATAGAGCCTTGATTTTAGGGTCCACTTGATTAGATCAATTCAAACAAGGGCTTGGGTAGCACATAATGTGGGAATGTATTCCTTTTTAAGGAGGCAAGTGTATACTAGTCCTTGAAACCCTAATGTGGAAACCCTAGATTGACTATTTTCAAGTCCAATTCTTCCAAAGATGGTACCTTAGGCTCAATCAAGAAGGTGAATAGCCCAAGGGACCTTATATCCCTAATAGGTGCAAGTATCAGGATGGGGATCTCTAATCAATCAGTCAAATAAAATCAGGAAACTTGAATGATGATTACTAAATGAATAAGGTAAGTTGATCCTAATTGATTTCTTTTTCAATCTTTCCAAGAGAGAAGGGACTTAAAGAAGAAGGAAATGTGATTACCTACCCCTGGTGTGGTTGCTTGAGCAGTCGATCTTTAGGATCACCTTGTAGCAACACAACAAAGCAGATATAGCAAGTTAGAATCAAATCAGATAGTGCGATTAGTGATTGAAATGCACATTGCTCTCAAGCCCAAGCCTGTGTGCGTGGGGTCACAGGCGAGGGCGTGAGTGGGGGAGTGTAGGGTATGGACCTAACCCCAGTGGTTCGAAGACGATAAGCCAACGAACACAATCTGTTAAGTGTTGAAAACTTTTTCAAAAGTTCCCAATGTGGAACTTTATGTGTGGCTTCTTTTTCAATTGCTACAGCTGAGAAGTTGCTCTCAAATCGAACCTGTTACTGCTGTTGTTTGCTTCAATTGAGATCCTAGAGCTCTTCATAAGGTTGTTTCGCAGTTATTCAGTGCTGCAGTGATGGGGATGATGGTGATGATGGTCTGACGACGGCCGACACGGGCAGCAAATGACGAAGACCCAGTGAGACCTAAAAATCAAGAAAACAAGACAAAAGCCCTTAAATGGTTCAAAGGCCTCGCCGTGAAGTGAGGAAGGTGTGGGTGGAGGTTTTGAAGCATTTTGCGAAGTGTAAGTGGTTGAACAACAAATGTGCATAGTGGGTGAAACGTGTGTGTTCGGTCGAGCGCTCCAGTGATTAAAAGCTTTAATAACCTTAGGGCTTTTAATCACTGGGTCGCGAGGAAGGCGTGGGTGGTCGTAGCGTGAGGTTTGGTGGACTGTGGCACCGGCGTGAGCTAGCTAGAGCTCGTGTGGGAGATGGAGAAGACAGAGATGGAACGATGTGTGTGATGGTTGATCCTAAAAACTAAGGGTATAGAAAGAAGTTGGGGAGTGAGAGGAAGAGGGTAGAGAGTTTATGGGGTCGAGGGAGACAGAAGTGTGAGTTGGCATGGCTTGCCAGACGTGGGAGAGACGAATTCCTCCGATGATGAGAAGTGGCAACAACGGAGGAAAGATCTCCTATTGTGGCTGGCGAGGAGCGAAAGAAGGAGAGGAAGGAACTAGACCATCCAATTTGGTTGTTGGACGATCAGAGGAAGGAGGTTGAATGGGCTTGCCAGAGTGCAAGTCAAGGGTAGCTGGAGGGAGGGAAGAAGAGGAATTTTTGGCCAAAACTTGACTGCCGAGCACTTAGGAATGTGGTATGGCTTATATAGAGGTGAAAGGAGCCTTCAATTTCATGGAATCCTCGTGAATTCCATGCGAATTAAGTAATGAAAGCTCTCTGATTTTTGTGAGTTTGCCAGAGCTCTTGGGTCCACCTTAGGATCGGTGACTAAGTTCAATTGATTAGGAATCTTCTCAAGATCAATCCCTCCAAGTTTGGAGGGATTTGATCCTTATTTGGAGGAGGAATCTCCAAATGAAGTTGGAGGTGTTAGGTTTTAGGATTCTTCTATAGTTCGAAGCGGAAGAAGGTTGGCAGGGACTTATTTGCAATGAAGATGAGAAGTTAGGGGAGTCTATGTAACAAAACTTGAAACCTAGGAGTCTAGATGTATGAAATAGGGATTTTAAGGATAGAAATGCAAACTAGGTCAAGATGGACTCTGATTGGGCCCAAGTTTTGGCGTAAACCTAATTTGAACCTAAGGAATCTAATGGTGAACTTGGATTTGGCTTTTGACCATGTTTGACTGGTTAAATTGCATAAAAGTCCAAATTAAGGTAAATTCTCATCTATCTATTTTTGGTCAAAATAGGTTCAAGTGGTCAAAGTGAAGGTACTAAACCCCTTAGAATATTTTTCAATGAATTTTAGGAGGTTTAGATTGAATTTATCTCTACTTGCACCCTTTCAATTTAAGTGAAGCTGATAATTAGGGTTTTTATTACTATTTTAATCCTCGAAATGCACGAAACCTTGATTCAGTTATTCTAAGCCCACTTCTTGTTCTTTTAAGTTTATTTGACCTTGAATTAACCCCTTATTAATCCCTTGGTTAATCTGCATTAATAATGAGATGGTAAAACAACAGAATTAACCCTATTTTCTTGTCTTCTTCTCAAATCAGTTTAATATGGATTTATGATCCTCAGACAATCATTTAGGAGCACTTAACACTTGATTATGACTAATTTTAGTTAGTTATGACGAATGATGGTGTTACCATCACTTGGGCCCAAGAGGTGTTAAAAGATGGCCACAACAACTCTCTCAACCTCTTGATAGGGGGTTCCTGCTTCCCACCTCAAGACAATGAAGGTCACCTAGATTAGGTATGCTTGGGGATCCGATGGCTGACTTGTACTGGGGTTTACACAAAAAATTAGGCCCACTATCGCTGCTCCTTTTGCCAATGACAAGGTTTTAGGTAAGTGGGGAGTGATAAGCACAAATGTTCCCGGACACCTTTTGGCAAGAATGTGGCGGGCTCACTAGTGGTACCCCTTAGCTAGGAGATCTTGGCTAAGTCCCTCCTCAGCAAGGGCATCAAAGATGTCTTCACAATCCTAGGGCTCAACCAGGGCTACCATTGAAGCTAGGCTTGGTGAAATTCCTACGACTCCTATAATAGGCACTTCCCTTTGTCAACCTCATTACACCTAATATACTCTACGAGGTTGCCATCTCGGATCTGGGACTGAATCTGGTCTCGGAGATCCCAACAATTCTCCGTCATGTGACCATTCGCTCGGTGTTAGCAACAGTACTGGCTTGTCAACATAGGGCATTGTAAGGGCAAAGGTGGTAGGAGGTCCACCTGTTCCATATTGAGAATGTCTACTAGGATGTCTGCTTGGTTTCATGAAAGGGAGGTGTACTCTTGGTATGCCTCTTGCCTTGGTTGGTGTTGCCACTTGTCCTATTGTTATGGTGGTTCTAATGAAAATTTGCCACCCGATTCAGTTTTCAATCTCTTCGCTAGCCAATTTCTCGAACATCTCTTCTTGTCTTCTTCCACTTGGAAGAGGGGGTTACAGGGGCCTTGCTGGCTCAAGGTCTGGAGATTAATAGAGTCCACCTTGCTTTTTTCTTCTTGTATGAGGAGCTCCTCTACTTTCTGAAAGGAAAAGGGCTTATCAATGCATCGCTTGAAGTCCTCTAGCACAACACTTGGCTCGCCCTCAACTCCTTGACCAAAGCTAGGCATCTTTAGTTTCATCTTCGACATGTCTTCTTCTTGTGGGCCTTAGCTTTTCAATAGGAAGAGAGTTTGAACTATTCCCATAAATGGCACCAAACAATTGAGCCCGAATCCTCTTAATTCGAAAAACAATCAACCAAACAAATGACATAAGGTTGGTAACCCAGTTCCACCTTCTGAATGCACTAAAAGCTCTCTAGATACAATAGGAGTGATTAGCCTTTTTCTATGTACATTGTGACCTTTTTATAGGGGTTTACGGTCTTAGTAATTACATGTTATTATTTTCTTTTTGGGGAGCATAACTGTCTATTTCATTTCCCAAGGACCCTCGTCTTCTTGTCATTTTTCCTTCTAGGTCAGTGACGCCTAGGCTTCACTGTCCTAGTGGATGGGTGCGGGTCACGCTTCGCTTAGACATCTAGCTGGCTCCTCATTGGGTAGCTTAGGCAGGCTTACGTCATCCTACCCGGATTTCAAGATCGGCTCCATGCTAAGGGTTCCGACCAGTCCTAGTGCTACCTTATCTGGGGTTTTGATCAACCCATCTGCTAACCAATTGGTTAAGCAGGCTAGTAATTGTGGTGGTGTGGACCTAGTTTCTTATAGTGGGATTACTTCCTTTAGGCCTTAGGCTGACCCATTTTTGGACCCATTAGGCTTACATGCCAATCATTTACACCTGACTTTTCTTCCTTCATCAGCAAGCATTTTCCTTTTCTTGTTATTTTACTACCTAGATTATATCCATAAGAATTCCCCAAGAGATGCTTATCTACAAATTATTGGAACTCTTTAAGTAACCATTAGTAGGAATGTTAAAGGAATAATATCTAGAGTCGAGGATGCTACAAATTTTGCTTTCGTTGAATATGAAGCCTTCTATCATGTTCTTACCAAAGATGCCAAATGGTGCCATAAAGAACTCAATCTAACATAGGTAAGCAAGTCGACTCCTTAGCAATAAGCATTTGGCCCATTGCCCCCACTTGCATGATGTAATTACTTGAGCATGACATGAAACATATGTGGTTAATCGCTTTCTACCAAAGCTACAAGATGAGAAAAGGTACCCAGGCAAGAGATTGAAGTGGACTCTAGCCCCTCCTGAATGAGGCAACTAGTATCAAACTGTTGAAAGGAGTTTTGAGTCATTGTTTCAAGGAAAATTTCTTGCGTTGTAGTATAGTTGACAAAAACACTTTTACAACATTTAAATTTATAAAGAGTGTTCGAAAACAGAAATTGAGTCTAAGGTCGTTCACAGGGAGTAAATATGGAATTCACACACTAATTATAATTTACATCAATGAGCACAATAGTAAAAAAATATGAAATGATTAATTTACTCAAAAAGTATTGAATGATGCTAGGATAAGAAGAATTAGAGAGAACTAAAAAGTGGTGATTTAAATCACCAATTAATCCCTCAAATTAAGCATATATCCCACAACTCAATTTAACTCAAATTTTCTAACAATGATCCTTGAACTACTAATCTCTCAATTCCACGTCAACTAAATGTCAGGTTCAAGCTCAAATATCTCAATAGTACCAAATGAATGCCACAATCAGACATCGCAATGGATCATCAGATGCCTTAAAGCACCAAGGCACAGAGCCTCAGCAAAGTAGATGCACAAGGGCACCAAGCCTCTCAGAGATGCTAAGTATTAGACATTTAGGCATGCATCTCAAAGAGCACAGTGCAAAAACTACCCCTACCCCCCTCAAAATTTCTCTTCCCCCAAATCAAAATCAAGTATTTAATCGAGTACATGGGTAATCGGGTTATTGGAACATGATTATAGGGGATCAGACCCACCGCCGTGATATAGCCGGTGAGGTGTAAGAGGCACATGAGTGAGAGGGACCTCACCCCGTGTTTGAGGCGATAAGCCTTAGGCATAGATTCTCTTTATACGCTATTAGAAGCTCGTCAGTATACGATGTGGGACTTTGTTGTGCTCTCTCCTTCGGGTGCGCAGCAGATGAAGGCTCCTCTGATTTCAGCTGATGGTGTCGATCCTTCGCTTGATTGGTGAAGATGATTCCTTTGCGAGGTCAAACTGCTTCGATAGTGAGTAGCAGCAATGAGGATGACGGTCGAAGGATGGCAGACGGAGGCGGAGCTGTCGTCAACGGCGACGAGTACCTGTAATCACAAATACGAGCACTTGGCCCCAATTAGATGGTTCATAAGCATCACTGAGATGCGTGGAAGGTGATGGTGGTGTTTGTGAGGTGTGAGGAGGTGTGTGGTGGATTGTGACTGTTAGGGTGGTGGACGATGGGTTTGTCAGGTGGGGCAAAGGAGCAAGTGAATGATGAAATTGGGTGAGGGCTTTTGATGAGGGAGGTGAGGCGATGCTTTTGGAAGTGATGCAGAGTTGTTTAGTGGTGTGGCAAGCTCATCGGAGTTTCGCCGAAGGCGGAGAAGATGGAGGGAGAGAGAGGCGAACGATGATGAATTTGAGGCCTAAAGGGTATAAACCTAAGCTATAAAGGGAAAGGAGGAGATTGAACCTAATTATGGACGACAGGGAAGGAGATCCACACCGGTGTGCTTGCTGGACACGAAGAAGATGAAGTCTCTGGTGGGAGAAACGATGAGGAAGAAGGGGTCTAAGGGCCTCTACTTGGTACGATGAGAAGCGGATGAGGGAGAGGAAGAAGATCCCTCTGCCTATCGTATGTCACATAGGACAACGACGGAGGATTGAGGAGCTCACCGGAGTCGCGGCGGAGGTGGTCGAAGGGAAAGAAAGTTGAAGAATTTAGGCCTAGACTAGACTAAGGAGGACGGTGGAAGATGCATGAGCTTATATAGAGCTCAAACCTGAGCTCTAAATGAGGAAAGGGGCTCAATTAGCCACGGTTTCAGAGGGAAGAATCCCTCAAATTCCTCGAGCTCACTTGAGCTCTAGAATTTGATTTAGAGCTTTTGAGATGGCTCAAATGATTGGGTATCTCCTCAAGATCATTCCCTCCAATTTTGGACGGATACGGATCTGATTTGAGAGAGATTCCTTCTCTCAAATCTCGACCGAAGTTGCTTTCACACCTTCAATGGCGGAAGGGGCATTCTTGCAAGAGCGACGATAAATTTAGGAACCTGATTACAAGAAATTTGAAAGTTAGGGGTTTAAGTGAGAGAAATAAAGATTTAAAGGACTAAATTGCAAACTAGGTCAACATGGACTCTAATTGGGCCCAAATTTTGGTATGAATCTAATTTAGCCCCAAGGAATCTGATGGTGAACTTATATTTCAATTTTGATCATGTTTGATTGGGCAATTTGCATAGAAACCCAAATTAAGGCAATATCTTGTCTACAACTCTGTTGAAGATCTAAATAGGTTCAGAAGGTCAAACCAAAGGTACCAAACCTCTCAGAATATTTTTCTATAAATTTTAGGAGGTTTAGATGAATTTTATCCTATCTAGAACCTCTTCAATTCAAGCAGGTCTGAAATTAGGGTTTTGTATGCTGTTTCGATTCTCAAAACGCATGAAATCCCATTTCTATCTATGTGGACCCACTCTTTGGACTTTAATGCTCACATGACCTTCAATTAACCCCTGACAAACCCCGTGGTTACTGCATTTATGATGTGATGTTAAAGCTGCAAAATTAGCCCAATTTTAATGTTTTCTCAAAATAGATCTGAGTGGAATTACAATCCTCAGGAAATTATTTAGGAGCATTTGTCACTTGATTTCAACTAATTCAAGTTAGTTACGGCTAATTATGGTGTTACCATCACAAACAGGCATAATCAATCATGGGTACGAAGGTTTCTTTGTCATGTAAGTTAAAATGACACAAGAAGGGAGGTGAAATATGCTCAAGCTAAAATATAGCAATCTCAAAAACTATCAAGCAACAAATGGAATAGAAGGTTTTAAAGGAAACCTTTTCTAGTAAAACCTCTATCTAGATTCTTTTATCTTAAATTTTTTCCCAACTAAAGTTTGAAATCAACTATACTATGCTATAGAAATTGAAGATAGCATTCCTTACTACCAAATGCACTTCATGAACAACCTCCAAGAAAATTTCATCAACTCCTTAGGAGATGAAAAAAAATTCTAATTACTCTAGATACACAATACAATAAAATGTTGAATAAAATGAAAATACAAGACCTATAAAGCCAATCAACTCAAGAATCAAAGAGTAGGAAGTTTAAAGTACTTTATAAAACTTCCTTAATAAGCAATAATGATTCTCAATTCAAAGAAAGTAAGTACTTGCAAGAAAGATTTATGTGTAGTATCATGGATAGAGATTTAACCTACTTATATCATAATTTAATTTTAGCTATTTTACAATGAATGAAATTTGAAATTAAGAAATGAAACTCTTGAAATAATAGATTGAAATTCAAAATACTCAATTGGAATATATCTGAAATTTTTATTTGACATCTAATCGATAGGTCTTAAGATGATTTCTGGAAATGTTTAGTGCCCAAGGATTAAGACAAATAGAAAACTACATGTTTGAATAAGAGTGTTAAATGACTAAAATGAATAAATAAGCCATCTCAAAATAGAGCCAGATCCCTAGTTGCGAAAATTGAGTTTTTTATATTCTATTAATAATAAACTGTGTTGAAAAATAAAATGAGAGTTAATTTCTTATAAGGAAAACTTTTAAAGAGTTTAAGATAGAAAGTGACTTAGGTAGGTCCTAAGATCAAACTTAATACTTAGGAAACTGATGGGACTTTAAGATTTTTGAATCTAAACCCTAAGATCTAAAGAATTGGATTGTCTCTTTAACAAGTCTTCTAAGTGTTATAGAAAGTGAAGATTTCAACTTCAGCCTTTCTTTATCTTTAACTTGTAACCAAAGCTCTTTAACTTCATAGCCTCATATTCTTCATAACTTTAGCTTCTTCGTTGTTATTCACTTTTTTCATCCCTAAAAATGTTAATGATATATAAAATATAAAGCAATATCTAGTTACATATTTTATAAATATTAAAATGAAGATGGAAGGCAATAATGTCCCAATTTATTAATCATAAAACTTCAAACTACATCGCAAGAAGATACATTCTTAACATATTGCCAAAGAAATGATGCAATGAGAGACATTTGCAACATATGATCTAAGCTTTGTAAGCAACACACCATTTCTTTCAAGCTGAAGTACCCATAAGACCACAAGAACTTTAGCCTGCTTCCCATAAGATTTGAAGATGATTCCATCATGAGCATTGCCCAAATGGCATTTAGCTCCATCCTCGAGGTCATTTTACACTTTAACTTCTCCCAAACTTCATCTTCATGGTTAGGCCACTCTAATTCCCATTCCCTATTTAGGCTTGACCTTTGTATTGCAACAAACATTCTTAATACTTGATCAATTATTTTATAGAAAAAACATTGTGTGCTAACTCCAGTAATATGCATGTGTCAAATGTAGTCAAAGTAGTAGAATATAGAATAATTCAATTCTCGTAAAAAAGTACAAAAGGATTTAGTATTTGGGAGTATGGATCCAAAGGAATGGCTTTTAACAAGCTTCTCTCTTTTTGGACTCTTGAAGGATGAGGTTTTTTAGGGTTTCACCTCAAGAGCCTTCATTGTCAATAACCTCTTTCAATTCCAGGCTACTACATGGTTAGGTCCTTCCCATTCTTCTCTGTTGACACTTTCCACCTTTCTCTTCTCTTTTTTGTAGGAGAGAGGGTCCTGCTCTTCTCTATCAAGCCACGTTTCCTCCCATCGTACCTTAACCCCTTATCCTTCACTTTCTCCCCCTTGCATTCACTATTGTGAAGAATAAGGACCACGTGGCAATGCCACATGGCAGTTGGTCAAGGCACCAAAGTGGGTGCCGATTTTGGTCATGTTTGAGTTTCCTTTGGTTGCAAGTTTTGTGGCATTTTTAGTTGATATGTTGGTTTTTAGAAAGTTTATTTTAGAGGACTTGTTCTTTCCTTATTTTAGTAGATTTGATTTGATTAGGATTGAGTTTGTTACTTGTTTTAGAGGATTGTGATATATTCTCTCTCTATAAAAGAGAGCCTTTATAATCCTTCTATTTTGAGTAAATGCAATAATGCTTCTCAATCAACAACAACTCCTCTCCTCTCTCTCTCACTGCCATTTACCCTTCTTTCTCTCTCTCTGTTCCAACGTAACAGTCCCTGCATGGACTAGTTTTCCTACGCCAAGGAAGCCTCCATGCCTCCACGCTTGTGCCAACTCTTACATGGTATCAGAGCCAACGATCTAGGCTCCTTAGTGTGCGTGCATTGAAGTAGAAGGGTCCATGCACACAAGAGAAATTTGTTCTATTGTGCATGCACTCTTTAAGGCCACACGTGTGTGGTCTTCATCTCCAACAAATTCTCCTCACCACATCCAACACCTTATGCAGAGTAGGAGGATTGTAGATCGAGGAAGATGACGGACACCACCACCATCGATACCACATTGTCAGCAAGAGAAGGAAAGGTGGTTGTTCAAGGAACAACCATCAAGGTGCAAGGCGCTTCCAACTATGTTTTGTAGGCCCAAGCCTTCAAAATATTGATTGGAGGCCGAGAAAAACTCGATGTCCTCTTTGAAGAACCACTAGACTAAAAGGATGGAACCAAGAAAAAGAAGCAAGAGAAGGAAAACTACTTAGTCATGAACTGCTTAATGAACTCTGTGGATCTAGCCATCACTTCAAACATGCTCTATAAAAAGAGCACGTATGAGATTTGGATGACCCTGGAGAAAATGTACGCCCAAAATCTAGTAATGTGCATATTATTGATCTTTATACTCGTATATGGACAGCTAGTCAAGGAGATATCTCCTTCACTAACTACTATGAGAAGATGGAAGCCTTGTTCGAGGAGTTGGAGATCTATGAGCTTCTTTGTTGCGACAAACAAGGCAAGACACAAGCGGTTTGGCAAGCTACCAAGTTTTTATTAGGGTTGCATCCCCGTTAATGAGCTATCGTGATTAGATCCTCGCATCCCACGGAAAGATGGATCTTGCAACCATCTTTTACCGTCTTCAGAAGATGGAAGTTCTAGATGATGAAATCACGCCAAAAGGCAACAACTCCACACTAGCTATCCCTAAGATAAGTGTGGGGCATGGAAGAGGACATGGCCGTGGTCCAGGCCAAGTCTATCCTCAGTGCCAGTATTGTGGACGTACAAATCATCCACAAGAAAAGTGTTGGGATAGGTTTGAGAGACCACCACGTAGGGCTACTAGCACCTCACGCATGGATTCTCTCATGCCTTCCGACCTTAAGAAGATCTAAGCTATGTTCCAAGAAGACAAGGAGAAGAAGACCACAGCAGCTATCGTGACGACTATTGAGGTTACTAGATAAGCAACTACTTCGGAGGTTGCAAGAGGCCTCGTCGTGGCTCCTCCAAGCGAGAACTTCAAGCTTAAAGATGAAGATGAATGGTGGGGCATCTAACTCCATATTAAGAAGCAAAGCATTGATCTCCCAGCCTCGATTTAAGGGGGAGTGTGCAGGATAAGGGCCATGTGGCACTGCCAAATGGCAATTGGTTAGGGCACCCAAGTGGGCATTGATTTTAGTCATGTTTTTGTTTGCTTTGGTTGCAAGTTTTGTGGTGTTTTAGTTGGTATGTTGGTTTTTAGAAAGTTTGTTTTAGAGGATTTGGTCTTTCCTTATTTTAGTAGATTTGATTTGATTAGAATTGAGTTTATTACTCATTTTAGAGGATTGTGATATGTTCTCTATTTATAAAAGAGAGCCTTTATAATCCTTCTATTTTGAGTAAATGCAATAATACTTCCCCAATCAACAACAACCCCCCTCCTTTCTCTCTCTCACCGCCGACTACCCTCCTTCCTCTCTCTTTGTTCTAGCATGGAACAGGACCTACGTGGACTATTTTTCCCATGCCAAAAAGGCCTCCATGCTTGTGCCAACTCTCACAACTATCAAACGGGAGCTTTAGTAGAGTAGAGAGACTGGATTTAGGGTGTAGTAGGTTTGTATGTAGGTTTCACCCCCTTTTCGATGGGAATGAGCATGAGGTCTTATAAGGCATGGATTTGATGTGGTTTTAGCATCTTTAACTTCAAAATCCATTACGAATTTGGTAGGCTATGGTATTCTCTAGGGTTGGTAGTTCGGATTGGGTGTTTTTCCATCAAAATAAAGGATCCCTACCCTAGATTCATAGGTCTTTAGCTTCCTCCGTTGATCCCTTCAAAAAGGAGATCGTAACATCCTTGTGTTGAAGATGAAGAATCAATGATGCATTACAAGGAGAGCTTAAGCTTTTTGACCTTTCTAGGGAACGTGGATGGATAACATGGGAAATGAAAGGTGCAATGTTGGGACATGCGGAGGATGTAGCTAGACTAATGGAGAGAAGCTCCATTGAACTACTATTGATCTCTTGCTCTGCTATGTTTTGTCCTTGACTCTCTCCACTAAGTTATGTACTGAAGGAAATTCAACTAGAAGAGGGTTTACATCTAGGTTGAAACCTCACAAGCAACTAGCATAAGAACATAAAGTGCATCAGTTGCTAAAAATGAACATATGTGGCTTGCAATGAACTCCATTAGAAAGGCCCATCGAGCTTGTTATGAGTCTTCAAGTAATAAAGCTAACACTAAAAAGCACTCCTACCACTACTCTTTTAATTGATAATCTTAATTGCAACGACTACACTATCTATCAAATGCTTGCCTGGGATGAAAGTTGATGGTACTTGACAACCAACGACCTTCCTCAAGTTGTTAGCAAGCACTTCAACCATAAGAAGATAAAGGAAAATGGTATATAGTCTTCAGCACTTTATCCCACCTCTTTCTTAGGAAGTAGAAAGAGAAGTGGCTTGTTAAGGCATTAAAAACCCAAATTTTTAATCTAAAATTCCCCAATAATCTCCATCACATCTTGGCCAACCGTTAATTAAAATTCTTTGAAAAAAAAGGATGGGAACACATCTAGGCTTGACTCACTTTCTCCAAGAACCCCTCTGGATTCCCCTTATGAGTGTATGAAAATGCTCTACCAAAGTATGGTTAATCTTATTTCCCATACCATATACCATAATTTCCAAAATAATGTTCCTATTCCTTCACTTAGTCATAGCCATATGGAAGAAGTGAGTGTTGGTGTTTCCTTTCATCAACTAATGGTTTCTCCACTCCACTTTTTTCTTTCTTGTACTCTTTTAAAACTAGACCAATTGTCTTCTTGTGATCTCTTCTTCTTCAACATCTCTCGAATCTTCCATCAGTAACAAATCATAACAAAATAAACATACAAACAAACAAGGTAGCAATAATTCAACAGGTAAAATGCCCCTCCTATTCATATCACTCAATTTTTTCTTGCAAATGCAACAATAACATAAAGTTAGATAGATGAAGAGGTATAGAAGAATGAAGTAAACTAATAAACTTTATGTCCTAGTATGACCCCTGTAGTATTCTCCTTCTTCCTCCTCCTTCTCCTCCTTCTCTGTAGAGAGGAAGAGTACAATCAATACAAGAGGGCAAACACCTACCACCCTTCCTCTACAGTTGTATTTAAAGGAACAACCAGTCCTCACCCTCTTCACTATCATCTCCCATTCTGGTGAATTGATAGGACCAAATGAAGAGAATGAGTGAAGTCCAAGAGATTTTCCCATACATTTGCACGCCATAGATGGTAGATGGAGCATGTAACCAGCATATATATACAAAGTTTGCAACCAAGAGGATGGCTTTGGACTAAATGAGGAACCATAAACAAAAACCATAAAGGTAGCATGCTGAAGAGCAAGAAAGTCTACCATATGCCTCCAACATGCCAATGATGGAAATCTTTGAGACAAGTCCTTGCAGTAAAGGAGAATCTTTAGCTTAGATGACGACAAGCAGTAAAGCCCATTGACAAGAACCACCATCCAAAAGATGTTAAAACCGTGGGTAGAATTCACAACCTAGTAAAAGAGAGTACATTTCACAAGCCCACACATTCTTGAAAACCATGTATGAAGGTTTAAGTTAAAAGCATTAAAAACCCTATTATAAATCAAGTTCATCAACATTCCAAAAATCCTATCACAGACACAAATTAATAGCATAAATGGACACTAAGGTTGTCGAAACCCTAGCATAAATCATAAGCATAAACATCAACATCCAAAATTGTAGAATAAATTAATAGCACAGACCAATGGTGATTAATCAAAACCCTAGAACATATCAAGAATGTAGAGATTGATATTCAAAACCTTACTAGAGATTAATAGCACAAATCAACATTGATTAATCAAAATGCTAACACAAATTGACAGCACAAATAATGACATCCAAAACCTAGAACAAATTAATAAAAAAAATAAACAGTGATTGATCAAAACCCTAGCACAAACACAAAAATCTAAAACCTTAGCACAAATTGAGAGCATAGACACTGACATCCAAAATCCTAGCACAAATTAATAGTACAAATTGAAACTAATTAATCATAACCCTAGCACAAATCGATAGCGTAGATACTGGCATTGAAAAACCCTATCTCAAATCCTAGAACAAATCTAGAACAAAACACTGGCATCAACCCTATCATCATTCTTCCACCATGAAAACGAAATCAAAAAACCTAGCATCATTTATCCACCATTTCAACGAAATGAAAAACATTTGAACTGAATCAAAAAACCTAACATTACAAGCATTGCATTGGTTGGAGTGAATCAAAACACTTGCAACATTGAAACTCCTTCGGAAAAAGATTGGAATAGAAAATATGAGTTACAGGTGAAGTTTAGGCTTTGCCGCACTTCCACTTATTGCCTCTAACTCCACCTCTCCTTGTTGCATATAAGGAGAGCTTCTAACTGTATCACCTAGGATTGAGGAAACCCTAGCTTCCATTGTGATCATTAGAGAGAGAAGAGGCAAGGGGAGCAAAAGGGCAAAGGTTGTGGAAAGGAGAGAGAATGCCAACGCTCATTTGGTGGGTGTAGGTTTGTTTTACGAACCATCAGAAGCAAAAGTCTAATAGGGGATAAATAGGGGGATGGTCTTTTACCAAAGAGGGAGTGGGAGAAAGTTGTGATGGGATAAGGGCCGTAAACATAGGATTTTTTATCCCTTTAGTTATCCCTTTCTATACATGGGAATTCTAAGGGAATCACTCTATCTAAATGAGCCCTTAAGGTCTTACCACCCACGACAAACAATCAATCCACTTCTTCTGCTCTGCTCTTCCATCATTTAGTGCCTTAGCCTCATCACCCATGAGACCCACAACCCATGACCTCTTCTCCCACTTCTCTCCTCCTCCCCTCAATAGTCATAATCCACCACCTTCTTTAAGGTCACCAAACCCATTCTCATTCCACCACACTAGGAAGATCGCCCCAAATTCATCTTGTCACAGCTTCGACGATATCTATAATTGGTCCTCCATCACTACTTCCCCCTCCCCACACAACTCCCTTTGCTACCATCAATGACTTGACATCCTCCTATGATTATCAATTCCACTTCATCCTCTAAATATGGGCCAATAGCACTGAGCTCCTTTGCAACTGCACTATCAAGTCTTGCCCTACCAACATTGCTGAGCCCATTAATGGGTTGTGGTTTGGAGGCCATGATTTGAGTAGTGTGGAGGGAAAGATGGCTACAATCCTATCGGAAAAGGGGAAGAGAAGAAGGAATGAGAAGGTTGTGGTGAAAGTTAAAATTAGTGATCAGAGGATTAGACGAGGGTGTGGAATCCCCTTTTTCTTTCTCTCTATGTTTGAGAAATTTAGACCATTGGATCACATCAAAATTGACAAACTCAACTTTGGTTAAAATTGACTCATGTATGGTTAATATCTTAAGGTCAATAACAAGTTAATTTATGGTAGACAACTAATGTCAATAACAAGTTCAAGGTGAAGAAATATGTGGTTCATGGATGAACAGATTTCCACACGTAAGTCAGAAACATTCACTTGCATTACCGCATGCATTCGTGAATGAGCAGACGTGCAATCCCCAATGTAGCTCAGAAACACTCACTTGCTGATTGCATCCATCTACTTAACATTTGAAAAGGGTTATCTAGAGCCACATGCTTGTCATTTGAAAAGCATCATCTAAATCCACATGTCTCCGTGTGACTTCTTTTTGTATTTCGAATTTGGATTCTTTGTATTAGAGATCCTAACTTTTGCACATAGTTTTCTAATTGCATTCGATGATCTAACCATATGTATTTGATCTTTAAGGTTTTATTTGGATGCAGATTAAATATTATAAGAATAAATTAATGTGAAATAAGTAAAGAGTGTTTATTTAGATGGTGGAATAAGTTGACAGTTAAGTGATGAAATAAAATAATTGATATATTGATGTAATGTTAGTGGTTTTTTACTTAATATTAAAAGTGTGAGTGGAAGATATAGTTGATATTTGTTTAATATTAAAAATAAAAACAGAGGATGTAGTGGGTATTTATTTAATAGTAAAAGTAGGAGTAAGTTATTGTGATTTTATTAGAATGATCATAAGTAATTATATATGAGTTTATGTTAAAGTGGTGGAAAAAACCTCAACAAACACCTCAAATGAGAAAAAACTCCACTAAACCACCGTCCAAACAAGCCTTAAATGAAAATCATAAATAATTCAAAACCCACATGTCTCCATTTTAAATATGCATAGACCTAATAGGTGGCGCTTTCTGAAGATGATATATATATATAGGTAACATATCTAATGAACACAACGCTCAGAAACACTCATTTGAATCCAAATTTATAATCGTCGGATGAGCACTATGTTTAATGAAACCACTCTCATGCTTGGTTAATGGTTTTGTGTAAAATGACCAAAACCACATTATCATAAGCGGAAATTACTTATTTACATTTAATAAAATATTTATAGATATTGCAGATATAGTGTATCATGTAACGCTACGTTTTCAAAATTTGCTACTTTGTATTATATCATTCTCATTTCATAGTACTCACCATCTAAGCACGGATTCCTTCTATACCCAACATTATCATACTGCTTTTTGTATTACACCCAAGACACAAGTTTTTTATTTGTATCACACTATGAGATGTCTTTCCGTATAATATATGACAACATATCTAAGATAGTCTTTCACACAAGATCATATCCGGTGAAACTCATTAACCAGTGTATTACAAATTTATATATATATATTGTATTACAAGCTTATATGTTGTCGTTATTGGTGCATTCTTTTTACATGGTGCAATGAATCATCTCCAATTTCTTCTACTACAAAAAAAGTCCAACTAGTTACATACACAAGTAATAATACCTTTTTTTATATTATAATTGAAAATCATTCAATGCATGGTACCCCTCCACAAATATATGTTGTATTATTTGTAGATACTTTATTACATAGTATTCTTTTTAAATATTTATAATATATTACAAATTTATGTGATGTCTTATCCACGTAGCTTTTTTATTCGGCAAAGAATCATCTTGCATATCTTATAGGATAAGAAATCTTGTTTCAATCAACCATGCAGGTGAGGTTTTTATCTTTTATCTTTTTTTTTTCAAGTATAGATTATATCCATGTAATCTTGCATCACCAAGAAGTTATATTATACCACGTTAAGATATTGTATTATAATCTAATCCATTTATTAACATCTATGTATACGTAATATTTATCCATGTTACAATATTTATATTTTAATGTTGTGAAACCCAATCTTACTAGTATATGTCAATAGCATAATCGATATAACATCATTTGCATGATATTACAACAAAAGTACTAAGTTACAATCGCTTAAGTTTTACGACATGTAATGTACGTTGTCATCTATATTATTCAGGCTTATTCTGATGCTATTCTCTTTTATTACATATAATCTATATTTTTGTACGAGTGTGTGTGCATTACGATATTAATCTCAAGGGTGAAACTAACATAAGGCAAGATTTAGATCGTCCCCTCCATACATTTGGTATAAAAAATTAGAGTAAGAATGAAAATATTTCATAAACATCACTAATGTGAGGTACGATTAATTTCTTTCTCCGTGATATCCTTTGGCATTATTTTTCAACTCCAACCATCTCTAAGAGGGTAAGACATACTTTATTTCCCAATCTCACATGACTTTCATATTTTTTTTATTTCTTTCTTATTAGAAGGCTACAAAGGAGGGTCAAGAGGTAAGAGTTTGTAACATACCTTCCCATCTATTTGCTTACATTACATATATAGATACTATAAAAATTATTTTACTTTAATTTATGGCAAGGACATGTTTGTGGTATTATAATTTTTTCTTTGATCATATTGTAATATGTATAGACACTAAGTTTACATTAGAGAAAATTTTAACTACAAAAGAAGAAAAAAAATCAAATTATTATGTTCATATTCTAAAATAATGTGCTGAACAAGTATCCATTAATAACAAACCTAGATTACATGTATAAAAAAGGATATTACCCAAAAATTTAGCACAAATGAGTTGATAAATGAATTTGATGTCATAAAAGAAAGCAAGGCTCTACATGTATAAAGGTAATAATTAATTCTACACTATTTTCTAATTATTTTCCTTTGAAGAATGCATATTTTTAATTTGTTAAGTTATATATTTTTTTTAAATAATTAGAATATTTTCTCTCTTTTTTTTAATTACCACAATATTAAGTTTTTTTATTTTTACATAATTAATTATTTACGCACCCCGTCCCCTCCACCAATTTTCTGATTCTACCCCAGGTATTATGTATTGAAATCGATGTATAGGATTAGCATCTTAACATCATGATATATTTGTTACAACATTCACACTATATTATTACAAAATCTTTTCAAAATTTTACAAAACTAGTATATATTTGTTACAAGATATACTTTTCCGATTAGAAACCATCTTCCTTTTTGTTGCAACCTTTTTCCATATTTTAAATGTAATACATACCGACTTTCAGATGTTACGAGCATCATCTATACATTATTTCCTTATAATAGATGTATTATGATTTCACTTGAGGATTTATTTTTACAACTATTTTTAATGTTGATTTGGTTAGATACGAACGAATCTCTTATTTTGAAGAAGATGTAAATTTATTCTCTAATTAAGTTCGTCCCATTTTGGTAACCCTCTTTATATATGATGTCATGCATGACCATCATTGGCAACATAGTTGATTTGTGTATTGATTGTAAGATCTCCGTGGAATAGTAATTATGCGATGTTTATTTGCTCATTTTTAAGCATAGTGCTTAGATGATAAGCCTCCTGTGTGTGTGTGTGTGACTGTAAATTCTTACGATGGATTTGAAGGAAGATTAATGTTGTTTTATGTGATGATTGTGATACAGGTAGGATTGCTCTTCTTCACCACGGGGTTTTGGGGATTCTTCCCACTCTTCCAAGCAATCTTTACGTTCCCGCAAGAACGGACGATGCTAGCGAAGGAGCGGTCGTCGGGCATGTACCGCCTCTCGTCCTACTTCACCGCTCGTATGGTGGGTGACCTTCCCATGGAGCTCATCCTCCCCACCATCTTCGTCATCATCGTCTACTGGATGGGTGGTCTCAAGCCCATAGCTGTCCACTTCTTCCAGACCCTCTTTGTCACCCTCTTCAGTGTCCTTGTCTCCAACGGACTTGGCCTTTCCCTCGGTGCCGTCGTCATGAACCTCAAGACTGCCACCACGCTTGGCTCCGTTGTCATGCTCACCTTCCTCCTGGTTGGGGGCTTCTATGTTCAGAAGGTTCCCGCCTTCATCTCCTGGATCAAGTACATCTCCATAAGCTACTACACCTTTAAGCTGGAATTGCTTTCGCAATTCTCTCAAGGCGAGACCTTCGTGTGCCAGGAGCAAGGAAAGTTGTGCAAGGTGGATGACCTGACCGTGGTGAAGGTGGCTGGGCTAGATCCTAAAGGTGGTGCAGTAGCCGTTGGGGCTTTGTTTGCTATGTTAGTGTTATATAGGTTGGTTGCATATGTGGCTTTGATGACGGTGGGGGTCACCAGGCGTAGAAGATCATGAGGATAGGAAGGGCGGTATTCTGCTTGAACGTTTTATATATATAAATTGTGGCACAATTTCCCCTTGTTGTTCACATTGGGTTTACAGTGGACAGCGAATCTTGGCTTCTGTGTGTGGAAACGAAGATTCGTTTCGTCGTTTTATTTTTTTGTGTATGTAAATATTGGTTTCCTATGTTCTACAAATTTTAGGCTTTCTGAAACTAAGGTGTGCGAATGGAAAGTGACGAGGGAGGGAAGTTCTTCTAAAAGTCCAATAAAAAAGAAGCCCATTTAAGGTAGGTAGATTTGCCGATTGACAGAGGGATTTGGTAATCCTGATTGCCCTTTCGAGATAGTCGGATATGTTGCCTGGCAAACGAAGGCGGATCCATCTCCTAATAGAGGGACCTTACAAGAAAGGCTAGACGACTATTTGAATAAACAACTCAATACACGTGCCCAATAAAATGGTTGTAGATTCTAACAAAAGAATCAACTAGAGTATCGACAGGGAGGCTACATGGGAATGCCTTGGTGGGAGATATAGCCAATAGCATCTCACCACCATAATCCCTATCGGGAAAGGATAGAATGATCAAATCCTATTGTTGCGAGATCCCAGCAACAAATAGATCATGCACCAAAAAACTTGGGGTTGGTATGAAAAGGATAATCTCAAAGATGTTACATGTCGAAAATATTGAGATTGTTGTAGAAAGAATAATCCCAAAGGTGTTGCACGATTATGGAAAGTTAACCCTAAGGATCTTGATAACAAATCCTAGTTGTTAAGAATATTGAGGACCTCTATAAAAGGGCAAAGGCTACCCCTGTCATTGGCATGCAACTCCAAGAGAGAAAATTCTTATACTCTTCATGCAACTCCACCAATCCTATAAGTTCATTACTGGAGTGATGAAACCAATAATGGTATTGATAGGTTCCTAATTGAAGAATAAATTAATGGTAATTTAAAGAGTTAAATTACCTTTAATTTGGTAATTAATTGTATGTAATTTGATTAAGTACAAAATTCAAGTGTTGAATTATAATTAATTTAAGTTTGGATACTTGATCTAAACTTTCTATAATTTGTTATGGGCTAAAAATGCAAATATCACTTAAGATTTGATCATATCCATTGGATGGAGATCCAATGGATACCATCAATTGAAGATTTGTTTTGGAATGCCTATAAATATATTCGAAAGGAAGAAACCCTAATTGAATTTCCATTCAATCAATTTGTTGATTAATCTCCACCAAAGTCCACTAACCAAGCACAACCACCGGCCACAAGAAGGAAGAGGTGGTGCCCCTGCTAATGTACAATTACCTTACATAGTTAATTAGTCGTTGTTAAGTTATATAGCATAGAGAGTAAGATAATCGTCACATTTTATAAAGTTTTATCGATTAAGTCCAGCTCAGGGAGAATAAATTACGTTAATCATTCACCATTTATTCTAAATTATTCGTTATTCTTAACTACTTAAGTTAAGTAACTACTATACATAAGTTATGTATATATAATACATATAGAGAATAATTACTACTTAACATACTACACATAAAGAATAATTATTAATCACTGGTAGGCTTAACTTACTTAAATATACTTCATAAACTACTTACATACTAATTATATATTTAAGTTTCATAATTACTAACTACTTAACTTAATAGATATTACATTACTTAACTAATATAAAACTAATACATACTTAATTACTATATTAATTACTACCTAATTAAGTTACTACTTAAGTTATACTACTTATAGTGTACTAAACTATTGTATTTGGCTAATATAACTTAGATTACTCTAATATAGCTTACTATACTAATAAGATACTTAATTCGACTAACTATTTAATTAATGACTTAATTACCTATTGTTGATGAGCTTTTCGTCAATGTTAAGGAAATGAGTTGTAGTACAATTGAAAATTCGCTCTTAAACAAATATAATTTATAACTCGAATATCTAAAAGAAGTCTGAGGTCGAACATAGGGAGCAAATATGGAATTCACACGCTAATCTCAATTAAATATAAATGAGCACAATGAATAAAACACTATAAAGATGTTTCAATGAATACTAATCTATCACATTAAATATTCAACGAAGCTCAATGTATCTCGAGATAAAAGGAATAGAAAAGCCAAAAGTGATGATTTAAATCACCAACTAAGCCTTCTAAGTATGCATCACAAATATCATAATTAAACTAAATAATTCAACAATAATCAGATGTTAAGACCTGTGCTGTTTGAGCCTTTTAAAATGTCTGGACTGTGGGTCAGACGTCTGGACACTTTCCCAAACGTCTGGAAATTAAAAAATTTGAGTACGAGCTCACGTCTGCACGCGAGCTACGCGTAGACAATACTCTCGTTTTCCTTCCCGCCTCCAGCAAACCCTAAACCCCCAACTTTATAAACCCCTCCCCCTCTCTCATTCTCCCCACACCAGCCATCTTCCCCTTCTTCTCCACTCCAGCAAGAGAGCCGGCGCGAGCGAGAGTGCGAGAGCAGCGTGAGGAGAGGAGGAGAGTGAGTTCGCGAGCTTGCATGGGAGCTCGCCGGGAGCTCACAGCCGAAGCGGCGCGTGCACGAAGAGGAGTGCGTCAGGGTGATCATCCTCGACTCTGCTGCAGTCAGAGCTGCAGGCGAGGAGGCGAGGCGCGGCCATGCGCAACGAGAGCGAGCGGGAGCAGGTTCTGGTTCTGGGTTTTTCCCAAAATCAGATGTCAGGAGCTATGTCCAGACAACGATGCGGACGTCTGGAGGCGATTCCAGACGTCTGAGGAGAGGGCTTCGTGAAGGTACGTCCTCTTTACGGATACGACCATGCAAGCCGCTCCGCTGCTACCTTGTTGCATGCCTTTTTAAGAAGATTGCATGGTAGCGTGCAAGATTTGCTTTGGGAAGGTGCGAGGCACGCCCACCCACACATTTCAGACATCTAGCTGATGTACCAGACGGCTAGAAGCACTTCCAAACGTCCAGAGAAGTGGTCGAATGTCTGGAGCAGGGTCCAAACGATCCAGAAGAGGTCCTGGACGTCTGAGGATTGACATAGAACTTGAGGTACGCTACTGAACACTTTTAAAACGTCTGGAAGTTGTTCCAGACGTCTAATTTGAGATAGAAACCCTATTTTTTACCTTTTTAGGGTCCGTTTGAGGTACGTTTTACGCAAATAAGATATCGTTGTGTTCCTTGTGAGTTCCTCTACTTGTTAGAAGGCTTTCCATACTATTCTGATAGTTCCCTTGTGATTGTTCCTTGTGATAGGACTTCATTCTGTTGCAGGTTCGGGATTTGCTAAGGCACGTGAGCCTACCGTTCAAGCCCCTAATACTCCTGGGTTTACTGGTAGAGTGGCTTCCCCTAATTTAATTATAACCTAAATACATGTGTGGAATGAATGATTAGAACCTAGGATATTGCATGAATCCTAGGACGAGAAACACTTGAAATGTCTGCATTGGATGAATGAATTGCAGTCTTGAATAAGTAGATAGAAATGATAACAACTGCATGTAAATGAATAACAGCTGCCTGTGAAATATAAGTACTTGTGCTAGTCATATGTTGCATGTAACTTTCCTGTTGTATACGTTAAATGACATAATACGAGCTGCATGTATATAAATTGAGAATGGTATTGTGAACGATGGAAACACAAGCTACCTATGTATAACCTGAGTATGGAAATGCAAACAATAGTAATACAAGTTGCATGTGTATAACTCAAGAATGGAAATGGAAATGATGAAAGCTGGTATGGAATGACATGAGGAATATGAGCATGAACCCTACGGGGAATTAGGAGTAGAGCTCCTGGAAATAAATGGAATGGATCTGGAAATGTGAGTGGGGAAGTGAGCTGGCCCTTGAGTACGGAGCACCAAGGAGAGCGACTGTCCCCCTGTTTAGTGCAGAGCGGAGCTAGCCGCCCTTGGGTTGGGACCCGGGGTTAGGATTGGCCACTATGTATCGACTTCTTGGCCCTTGCATACATGGTACCGGGGTGAGCTACTAATGTAGAGAGAGAGCTAGCCACCCCACGGGGCCTGGGGTTCAGTTAACCGCCCCACACCGACTTGTTAGGCCAACTAGGCAAACCAGGGTAGTCAGGCGAGGGTGCACGGATTGTGGAGGGGTGAGACCCCTGTTTGGTTCTTAGGGGCTAGACCCCTATTACTGAGAGGGCTAGGCCCTATACCGTTCTATGTTGTACCTTGGGCACACCCATTAGCGGAAACGACTAACCGCGAGCTAGTGCGGGCTAGCTACTCGTGCGTTTATCGCGCATGCCGTAGTCACCGTTACGTCTGTCCGTGACCTTAGGGTGGTTGACTGGGTGTAGGATCACCACGAGGGACTCTCCCAGCCAGGAGAGCACCACGTGTACCTTCTACTCTTCAGAAAAGACTAAAATCAAGATCATTCCCACGAGGAACATTCGAGATCAAGAAAGAGATCTAATAAATAAGGCAATGGGTGAAAAGAAATAAATTGTGAAATAAAGTAAATGGAATATACAGCTACATGTCCACTTTTACTGCTTTAGTTAGTTGGTTGCCACTTTACTTAGCATTCGCTGATGTTGTGTACTCATAACCCCTTTTCAGGTCCAGGTGTTGAGCAGCCAGAGCCTACGGCTGCAGAGGATGCTGGGCCCAGTAGAGCCCAGTAGCAGTAATTCTTTTACTGTACTCTTTTGTAGTAGTGAGTTCAGACTCTGGTACTTTTACATTCTATACGTTTACTTTTCTGTACTTTTATGTTCCTGTACTTGTTGTTTTTCTACTGTTGTGGTGACGATATGTACTGTAGCAGTTTTTACTTCCTTACTGCTATAACTTTTTACTGTTAGTTGCTTAGCATAGTGAATGCGGTTTACTTTCCTACTTTTTGGTTACTTTCTCGTTGGACGACTGGGTATTGGGATCAGTCAAGTCGATCCGATCTCGTGTCCTGTAGGGATTCAGGAACCAGGTCGTGACAAGATGGTATCAGAGCAAGGTCGTCCCGAGAAGTAAACCAACTAGCTTGAGAATAACCAATTCATGTGCTTGTAACTAGAGTAACCACCACAACGTACCTTTTGACATCTGTTCTGAGGTTCTTTTGCTGAATGTCTATTGGAATTGACGTCTTCCTTTTCTGTTGTTCGCGTCTCCTTGCAGGAGATGCCTCGACGTGGAGTCATTGTGGCGAGCCACGAATGTGGCCGTGGACGAGGTCGAAGGGGCGGACATGTTGAGCCTGATGTTTCAGTGGACCAACCACTTCTTCCGGGCGTTGAAGCCCAGGACCTCGCCCAGCTGATACACGAGATAGTACGAAAAGAGCTCCACCCGCCTCCACGGGTACCTCTCCCTGGCGACGTGGAGGGGGAGTCCTCTGTGGGACCGCGAGACCGACGTAGCGCTGGACATGGGGGAGGGGGTGGTCCTCCACCACCCCCACCGTACTCTAACACTTCTAAGCACAAGCCCTCCCTGCCTGGAGGCGTGCCCGTTTCCCCACTTCAATGACATTACAAGCTTTTCAGACAGTTTCGAAAGCTGAAGCCCCCCTCCTTCAATGGGGATGAGGACCCGACTGAGGTGGAGGACTAGCTCGAGCAGATCGAGAAGGTGTTGGACACCCTTCGCCCCCATGCGGAGTGCCGCGTGGCCTTTTCCACGTACCAGTTGGAGAGCGCGGCACACAGGCGGTGGAGGACGGTCAGAGGTCAGGATAGGTCAGAGCCGACGTGGGACCAATTTGTCACCCTCTTCTGCGAGCAGTACTTCCCGCAGACGTGGCAGGATCAGAGGAGGCGAGAGTTCCACACTCTCCACCAAGGGACGATGATTGTGAGCGTGTACCGTATGTGTTTCCTGGAGCTGTCCCGTTTCACTGCGACAGCTGTGGCTACTGAGGAAGAGCGCCTATGGAGGTTCACTGAGGGGCTCTGACCTGCCATTTGGGGGTATGTCAAACCCCTGAAGCTGCCCACGTTCTCGAGAGTGGTGGAGGCAGCTATGACATATGAGGAGACCAACCCGGTCGCACGTGACACTGACAGTGGATAGAAGAGGCCCTACCAGCCAAACTACTCACAGGGCCAACAAGAAAGGAGGCACGCGGTGCCTGCAGGAGAGCCATCACGCTTTGCGGGGCCGTCAGTGGCCTTTGGGGGCCCCCGACAGGGGCCAGCTGCCAGCACTGGACCCCCGCCCAGCCGTCAGCAGGGACCTACCAAGGGCGGGAGTCGGGTTCCCCTTTGCTACCAGTGTGGCCAATCGGGCCACATCAGGAGGGACTGCCCGTCTAGGGCCAAAGCGCAACAGATGCTCCCCGCACCGAGCGCTGGAGACCGAGCAGGAGGCCGTGGTTCCCAGGTGCGTGGGGGAGGATAGCAGTCGCGGGGAGGGTACCAGCCAACAGTTACCCGTCCGACGCAGAGTGTGGCTGCTTCTTCTACACCGAGAGCTGAGGGGCGTATCAACGCCCTGACACACACTGACACCAGAGCTTCAGGTTCAGTGGTGGCAGGTATGGTTACAGTTTCCGGCAGACTAGTTTACACACTTTTTGATTCCGGCAGCACGCACTCGTTTGTTGCTACTAGTTTTGCTGTCAGTTTGGGACAGGACTATGTGTTGTTAGAGGATTCATTTGTGATCAGAGGTTCGGGTGGTCAGCTGTTTGTAGCTGAGGAGGTCTACACAGGCTGCGAGGTCAGTGTTGGGGGACACAGCCTCCCCGCTGACCTGATTGTTATACCGATGGAGGACTTTGGCATGATTCTAAGGATGGATTGGTTGTCCGCTTACCACGCTTTGGTAGATTGTTTTGAGAGGAAGATCGTCTTCTCCATACCAGAGATGCCCTCTTTTGAGTTTCACGGACAGCCGGTGGACGAAGGCTTCAAGTGCATTTCTGCACTTCGGGCGACGAGACTTTTAAGCCAGGGGTGTGAGGGATTCCTGGCTTATGTAGTGGTGGAGCCCATCCCCGTGGCAGACTTTCAGAGCATCTCGGTGGTCAGAGAGTACCCCGATGTGTTTCCAGAGGAGCTGCCAGGACTACCGCCCGAGCGTGAGATCGAGTTTGAGATCTCACTGGTACTGGGGACCAACCCCATTTCTACAGCACCTTACAGGATGGCACCACTTGAGCTACAAGAGCTCAAGTCCCAATTGCAGGACCTATTGGAGAAGGCCTTTGTGAGGCCCAGTGCGTCTCCGTGGGGAGCCCCGGTGTTATTTGTGAAGAAGAAGGATGGTACCCTACGCCTTTGTGTGGACTACAAACAGCTGAATAGGGTTACCATCAAGAACAGGTATCTACTGTCAAGGATCGATGATTTGTTTGACCGGACCTATTGGAGAAGGCCTTTGTGAGGCCCAGTGCGTCTCCGTGGGGAGCCCCGGTGTTATTTGCGAAGAAGAAGGATGGTACCCTACGCCTTTGTGTTGACTACAGACAGCTGAATAGGGTCACCATCAAGAACCGGTATCTGCTGTCGAGGATCGATGATTTTTTTGACCAGTTGCAAGGTGCAACAGTTTTCTCCAAGATAGATTTGAGATTTGGTTACCACCAGTTAAGGATCAGGGAGACCAATGTCTCCAAGACAGCTTTCCACACCCGGTACGGACATTATGAGTTTTTGGTCATGCCGTTTGGGCTGACCAACGCCCTCGCTGCTTTCATGGATTTGATGAACCGGGTGTTCAAACCGTATCTGGATCAGTTTGTGGTGGTGTTTATTGATGATGTGCTCATTTACTCGTGAGATCAGGCACAGCACGGACAACACTTGCGGATGGTTCTGGACACGTTGAGACGACGTAGGCCGTATGCCAAATACAGCAAGTGCGAGTTTTGGTTGAGGCAGGTGACCTTCTTAGGTCATGTGATTTCGGGGGATGGCGTGGCTGTGGATCCAGCCAAGGTAGAGGCAGTGCTCAGGTGGGAGAAACCATGTATAGTGATAGAGATCCATAGTTTCTTGGGGCAAGCAGGCTACTACCGGCGGTTTATCAAGGGTTTCTGGCAGATTGCACGTCCTATGACACAGTTGACCCAGAAGGACGTGCCCTTTTCTTGGACAGACGCTTGTAAGGTGTGTTTTCACGAGTTGAAGGAGAGGTTGACTTCGGCTCCTGTGCTTACCATCCCAGACAGCAGTGGGAGTTTCGTTGTGTACATGGACGCTTCTTTGCAGGGGTTAGGGGTTGTGCTCATGCAGCGGGGTCATGTTGTCGCTTACGCTTTGTGGCAACTAAATCCCCATGAGCTTAGCTACCCTACCCACGACTTAAAGCTGGCAGTTGTCTTCGCGCTGAAGACATGGAGGCACTACCTGTACGGTGAGACTTTTGAGATATTCACAGATCATAAGAGCCTCAGGTATTTGTTTAATCAGAAGGAGCTTAACATGAGACAGAGACGTTAGTTAGAGCTCCTGAAGGACTATGACTACATCATCTCCTGCCATCTGGGGAAGGCCGACGTGGTGGCTGACGCCTTGAGCCGGAAGGCGCCTGCTGTTAAGACCCAAGACATCATACGCTTTTTAAGACGTCTGGGAGTTGGTCCAGACGTCTGGAAATAAATTTTTGCGGCGTACGATTGCGAGTTTGCGTGCGTGTAGGCACAGACTGAGCCCGCCAACTTGCAGGCATTTTTCTTTTCTTTTCTCTCTCCCCGACGCCTTCAAATACCCTCTCCCCCTTCCTTCTCCCTCACCCACCACTCCACCGTCTCCTCCTTCTTCTTCCAGTGTTAGCGTGAGAGTGAGAGAGCGAGGGCAGCAGCTGCTGCCGGGTGCGCGCGGGGAGGAGGAGGTGCAGCAAGAGGGAGAAGAGGCAGAGCGCGTGAGGAAGAGAGAGCAAGCTCGTCGGAGCAGCCCAAGGCCGGCCGACGGGCGCACAGCAGGAGCGTGGTGCTAGGGGAGTTACCCCGGTGCTGCTGCTACTCAGGCAGCAGGCGGGCGAGCGCAACGTGGCCGGCCGTGCGCAACCAGCAGAGGGCGAGGAGGCCCTAATTCTGGGAAACTTTCCCAGAATCAGACGTCTGGACCTACGTCCAGACGACGCGGGCGACGTCTGGAGAGAGATCCAGACGTCTGAAAGGTATGATATTTCTCATCTTTCTCCTTTTTGCGGATGCGGCCATGCAGGCCGTTCCCCCGAAAGCTATGAGACATGTCGTGTTGAGAGTGTTTGCGTACGCGTGGAGGTTTCATTTCAGGAAGGTGCAAGGACACGCCCTCCCACACAGATCAGACGTTTGAGCAAGTTACCAGACGGTGGAGAGCGTCTCCAAACGTCCGGAGTGATAGACGGACGTCTGGAACTAGGTCCAGACGGTTCAGCGGGATCTTGGACATCTGAAGAACTGCTCAGAGTAAGGTATGGCCTGGACCACCTTTTAAGACATCTGGAGGGTGTTCCAGACGTCTGATTTGAGGAAGAGTTGTCATTTTTGAGCTGTTTAGGGTCCGTTCGAAGTCTGATTTCCGCATTTGAGATTCCGCTCTTCTCAGAATTTGTTTATCTACTTGTTTAAAATAGTTTTATCCTATTCTGAGTGGTTCCTTGTGATTGATCCTTGTGTTAGGACCTCGTCCCGTTGCGGCTCTGGGGGTTGCGAAGGCATGTGGACCTGCCGATCACGCCCCCATTACTCTCGATTTTGCGAGTAGAGTGGCTCCCCTTGGTTATTTACCAACATTAATGCATCCTTGAGATAAATAATAGATTTTAGGGTATGGCATGAATCCTAGGGTCAGAAAACTAGATTGAATGATAGATCCTAGGGTATGGCATGAACCCTAGGACTTGAAAACTAGATTGAATGATAGATCCTAGGGTATGGCATGAATCCTAGAACTTGAAAACTAGATTGAATGATAGATCCTAGGGTATGGCATGAATCCTAGGAACAGAAACACTGAAACGAATGTCATGAATACATGAATTGCAGTCTTGGAAAAGTAGATAGAATAATGATAATTGCCTGAAATTGGATAACAACTGCTTGTATATAAATTGTTAGTAAATGTTGGAAACACGGGCTATATGAGAATAAAACTCAAACGATGAAACCTAAAATAGCCTGGCCAGAGAAACATGAGCATGAACCCTACGGGGAATTAGGAGTAGAGCTCCTGAAGATAAATAGAATGGAATTGGGGAAGTGAGCTGACCCTTGAATACGGAGTACCAAGGAAAGCAACTGTCCCCCCTGTTTAGTGTAGAGCGGAGCTAGCCGCCCAAGGGACCTGGGGTTAGGTCTGGCCACTTTGTACCGACTTTTGGCCCTCGCGTACATAGTACCAGGGAGAGCTACTAGTGTAGGGAGAGCGCTAGCCACCCCACAGGCCCTGGGGTTCTGCTAGCCGTCCTACACCGACTTGTTAGACCAACTGGGCAAACCAGGGTAGTCAGGCGAGGGTGCACGGACTGTGGAGGGGCAAGACCCCTGTTTGGTTACTGTGGAGGGGCTAGACCCCTGTTACTGAGAGGGCTCTGCCCTATACTGGTTCCGTGCTATGCTTTGGGCGCACCCGTTAATGAAAATGACTAATAGCGTGCCAGTGCGGGGTAGCTACCTGTGCGTTTATCGCGCATGCCGTAGTCACCGTTATGCCTGTCAGCGACCTTAGGGTGGTTGACTGAGAGTAGGACCACCACAGAGGACTCTCCCGATCAGAAGAGCACCACGTGCTACTTCTACTTTTCGGAAAAGACTGCAATCAAGATCATTCCACGAGGAATATTCGAGATCAAGAGAAAGACCTGAGAAATAAACTAAGAAAGAGTAAAATAAAGAAAGAAATTAAAACAACAGCTACTTGTTTACCTTTACTGTCTTTCTTAGCTAGCTGGTTGCCACTCTACTCAGTGTTTCGCTGACGTGTCACCTTTGTCACCTTTTTAGGACCAGGTGTTGAGCAGCCAGAGCCTGCGGCTGCAGAGGGTGTTGGGCCTAGTAGAGCCCAGTAGTTCTACTTGTGTTGTACTTGCTGTACCGTTTTTCTGTTGTAGTGAGTATATTCTATTACACTTGTACTCTTTTATTGTAAGCATCATATTTCTGTACCTATTTTAATTCCCTACTGTTGTGGTGATATATACTGTAGTAGTTCTTTTCTTTACTGCTGTACTTTTGTTATTGTTAGTTACATGCATGACGAATGTGGTTTATTTTACTGTTCTTTGGTTACTTTCTCGTTGGATGACAGGGTCTTGGAATCAGTCGAGTCAGTCCAATTCTCGTGTCTCGTAGGGATTCGGTAATTGGGTCGTAACACCCGCCCACTTGGCCAGCTTATAGGCACAGACTTGGAGGCTTATGGAGGAGTTGGGCAGTTGGCGACCCCTAGAGTTACAGGGGCACTGTGGGTCAGTGACAGTGACACAGCAGACGAGACCAGAGCTAATAGACCGCATCATTATAGGACAGATGACAGAAACGTACCTGCAGTCGTTGTGAGACAGAGTACTGTCAGGGGACCCTGGAGACTTCTCCTTTACTGACGAGGTACTGCGCATGAGGGGACGTTTGTGCTTTCCCAGAGACGAGGAGTTGTTGAGAGAGCTCCTGACTGAGGCACATGGTTCCAGGTTCACCATACATCCCGAGAACATGAAGATGTATCATGATCTGAGATGTGACTTTTGGTGGAGGGGGATGAAGTGGGATGTAGGTGAGTTCGTGCAGCAGTGTTTGGTGTGCCAGCAGGTGAAGGCCGAGCATCAGAGGCCTGCAGGGTCGTTGCAGCCACTTCCAATGCCAAAGTGGAAGTGGGAGAGTATCACCATGGACTTGGTGGTGGGGTTGCCCGTTACCCAGCGAGGACACAACGTAGTCTGGGTGATTGTAGACAGATTGATGAAAACGGCACATTTCTTGCCGATCCGAGTCACCTTGGGACCAGCACAGTTGGCAGAGAGGTATATTCATGACGTGGTACGTCTGTACGGAGTTCCATGCGAGATTGTATCCAACCAGGATACCCGTTTTACGTCCCAGTTTTGGGCTGAGTTTCAGCAGGCTTTGGGGACACGGTTGAGGTTCAGTACGGTGTACCACCCCCAGACGGACGGACAGTTAGGGCACACAATATAGACACTTGAGGACCTTTTGCGTGCCTATGTACAGGACTGGAGGGGCTCTTGGGAGGAACACTTGCCCCTTGCAGAGTTTGCATATAATAACAGCTATCACTCGAGTATCGGCATGGCACCATACGAGGCTCTGCACAGATGGAGGTGTACTGCACCCTTGAGTTGGGTTGAGGTGGGGACCAAGTGGAAGGTTGGCCCCCGACTGATCCGGCAAAGTCAGGAGGTGATTGAACAGATTCACAGATGACTTCGTACTATCAAGAGCAGACAGAAGAGTTATGCCGATCGGAAGCGCAGAGAGGTGCAGTTCGAGGTTAGAGATCACGTCTTTCTACGCGTTTCGCCCATGAAGGGCCTGCAGCATTTTTGGGTGAAAGGGAAGCTCGCATCGAGGTTTCTGGGGCCCTTTGAGGTCTTGGAGTGGGTAGGACCTATTGCTTACAGGCTTGCCCTTCCTCCCCAACTTTCTGGTGTTTACGACGTATTCCACGTGTCCAACCTCAAGAAGGATGTCGCCGATCCCAGTCACGTTCTGAGCCACAAGAGTGTTGAGGTGGGTGACGACCTGACCTACCCCTAGCGACCAGTGCAGATACTAAACAGAGCCGTCCGGAGTTTGAGACTGAAGCAGGTACCCCTGGTGAAGGTCCTATAGACGAGCCAGAGGTACGAGGAGGCTACCTGGGAGCCTGAGGCGGCGATGCGAGAGTGGTACCTGGAGCTTTTTGAGGGTACGTCTTTTCGAACCGACTTCGATCCTCTTTAAGTTTGTTATGCGTATGTTGTTCTTTTTCCGCATCCTAGCTAGCTCAAGTTTCGGGGACGAAACTTCCTTTAACTTTGTTATGATGTTAAGACCTGTGTTGTTTGAGCCTTTTAAGTTGTCTGGACTATGGGTCAGACGTCTGGTCAGATGTCTGGACACCTTCCCAAACGTCTGGAAATTAAAAAATTTGAGTACGAGCTTATGTCTGCGCGCGGGCTGTGTGCAGATAGTACTCTCGTTTTCCTTCCCACCTCCAGCAAACCCTAAACCCCCAACTTTATAAACCCCTCCCCCTCTCTCGTTCTCCCCACACCAGCCATCTTCCTCTTCTCCACTCCAGCAAGAGAGTCGGCGCGAGCGAGAGTAAAAAAGCGGCATGGAGGAGGAGCGGCGTGAGGAGAGGAGGAGGAGAGTGAGTTCGCGAGCTTGCGTGGGAGCTCACCGGGAGCGCATGACCAGAGCGACGCTCACACGAAGAGGAGTGCATCGGGGAGATCATCCCTAACCCTGCTGTAGCCGGAGCTGCAGGCGAGGAGGCGAGGCGCGACCATGCGCGGTGAGAGTGAGCGGGAGTAGGTTCTGGTTCTGGGTTTTTCCCAAAATCCAACGTCTGGAGTGACATCCAGACAACGGTGCGGACGTCTGGAGGCAGTTCCAGACGTCTGAGGAGAGGGCTTCGCGAAGGTACATCCTCTTTGCGGATACGGCCATGCAGGCCGCTCCGCTGCTACCCTACTGCATGCCTTTTTGAGAAGATTGCGTGGTGGCGTGCAGAATTTGCTTTGGGAAGGTGAGGGGCACTCCCGCCCACACATTTCAGATGTCTGGGCGACATACCAGATGGCTGGAAGCACTTCCAGACGTCTGAAGAAGTGGTCGAACATCTGGAGCTGGGTTCAGACGGTCCAGAAGAGCTCCTGGATGTCTGAGGATTGACGCAGAACTTGAGGTATGCTACTGAACACTTTTAAGACGTCTGGAAGTTGTTCCAGACGTCTGATTTGAGACAGAAACCCTATTTTTGTCCCGTTTAGGGTCTGTTTGAAGTCCGTTTTACGCAAATATGATACCGTTGTGTTCCTTGTGAGTTCCTCTACTTGTTAGAAGGCTTTCCATATTGTTCTGATAGTTCCCTTGTGATTGTTTCTTGTGATAGGACTTCGTTCCATTGTGGGTTCGGGGCTTGCTGAGGCACGTGAGCCTGCCGTTCAAGCCCCCAATACTCCTGGTTTACTGGTAGAGTGGCTTCCCCGAATTTAATTATAACCTAAATGCATGTGTGGAATGAATGATTAGAACCTAGGATATGGCATGAATCCTAGGACGAGAAACACTTGAAATGTCTGCATTGAATGAATGAATTGCAGTCTTGAATGAGTAGATAGAAATGATAACAACTACCTATAAATGAATAACAGCTACCTGTGAAATATAAGTACTTGTGCTAGTCATATGTTGCATGTAACTTTCCTGTTGTATACGTTAAATGACATAATACGAGCTGCATGTATATAAATTGAGAATGGTATTGTGAACGATGGAAACACAAGCTACCTGTGTATAACCTGAGTATGGAAATGCAAACGATAGGAATACAAGTTGCATGTGTATAACTCGAGAATGGAAATGGAAATGATGAAACCTGGTATGGAATGACATGAGGAATATGAGCATGAACCCTACGGGGAATTAGGAGTAGAGCTCCTGGAAATAAATGGAATGGATCTGGAAATGTGTGGGGAAGTGAGCTGGCCCTTGAGTACGGAGTACCAAGGAGAGCAACTGTCCCCCTGTTTAGTGCAGAGCATAGCTAGCCGCCCTTGGGTTGGGACCTAGGGTTAGGATTGGCCACTTTGTACCAACTTCTTGGCCCTCGCGTACACGGTACCGGGGAGAGCTACTAGTGTAGGGAGAGAGCTAGCCACCCCACGGGGCCCGGGGTTCAACTTGCTGCCCTACACCGACTTGTTAGGCCCACTGTGCAACTAGGGTAGTCAAGTAAGGGTGCGTGGACTGTGGAGGGGTGAGACCCCTGTTACTGAGAATGCTAGGCTCTATACTATTCCGTGTTGTACCTTGGGCGCACCCATTAGCGGAAACGACTGACCGCGTGCCAATGCAGGGTAGCTACCCGTGCATTTATTGCGTGTGCCATAGTCACCGTTACATCTGTCCGTGACCTTGGGGTGGTTGACTGGGTGTAGGATCACCACGGGGGACTCTCCCGGCCAGGAGAGCACCACGTGTGCCTTCTACTCTTCGGAAAAGACTGCAATCAAGATTGTTCCAACGAGGAACATTCGAGATCAAGAAAGAGATCTAGTAAATAAGGAAATGGGTGAAAAGAAATAAATTGTGAAATAAAGTAAATGGAATATACAGCAACCTGTCCACTTTTACTGCTTTAGTTAGTTGGTTGCCACTCTACTCAGCGTTCGCGGATGTTGTGTACTCATAACCCCTTTCAAGGTCTAGGTGTTGAGCAGCCAGAGCCTACGACTGCAGAGGGTGCTGGGCCCAGTAGAACCCAGTAGCAGTAGTTCTTTTACTGTACTCTTTTGTAATAGTGAGTTCAGACTCTAGTACTTTTACGTTCTGTACCTTTACTTTTCTATACTTTTATGTTCCTGTACTTGTTGTTTTTCTACTGTTGTGGTGGTGATATGTACTGTAGCAGTTTTTACTTCCTAACTGTTGTACCTTTTTACTATTAGTTGCTTAGCATAGTGAATGTGGTTTACTTTCTTATTTTTTGATTACTTTCTCATTGGACGATTGAGTCTTAGGATCAGTCGAGTCGGTCCGATCTCGTGTCCTGTAGGGATTCAGGAACCGGGTTGTAACATCAGACTTCTGCCTCTCAAGTCAGACTACTTAAATGCCTCCCTCTACAATGCGTTTCTTCTGATTTTCAGTTCTTCTTCTGCTCTCTTCTTCCTTCAGCCTCTTGTTCTTCTTTCTTTCCTTTCTCTTCTCCAGCACGACCCCTCTTCTTCTTTCACAAGCCATTTCTTAAGGCTTTCTCTTTAAGCCTTTACAGCACAAGGCTCTTCTTCTTCCAAGCTCTCATGGCTAAGTGTTGGACATGGTTAAGCATCAGAGAGAAAAACCTTCCCCTCCCCCTCTCTCTTTCTTTCCTCCCTCCTCTCTTAGATAGCCAGGTAATCGGGTTTACGGGCATGCATAGTAACCAGGTCTAGGGCTACGTCCGTGGGGTCGCAACTGAGGAGTGTATAGGTCTAGGCGGGTCGAGTGTGAGTAGGTGTAGTGGAGACCTCACCGCCGATGTGTCTTGAGGCAAACAGACGAAAGCACAAATCAAATTTAGCTGCATGCGGACGCTTGTCTCTTTACGATGTGGGACTAATCCCACAGCCTCCTCATGTTCTGCTACGGTGAGGATCTTCATTCAATTGGCATGGCTACAGTTGATGGAGTCCTTAATTGAAGACCTGGAGGCCTTCCTAGGCCTTGTCAATAGTGCTCGGAAGTGTCAGCAACAAAGAATGTGGCTTAGAACACCACTACAACAACAGCGACAGTGGCGGAGCGACGACAAGACCTGCAAATCATACAAACGGCCTCTTGGCCACATTAAAACAGTTCATGAAGTTCACCGTGGTGTGGTGAGTGTGGTGGCGATGGTTATGTGGTGCGAGAGCGTGTGTGGAGGTCGATCGGTGACGGAAATGAAGGTATGTAGGTGGGTTGGTCGACGAGGAGTTTGGATGCGTGATAGGGTGGAATAGGTTATGGCTTTTGTTCATGGTGGTGTGGCAGAGGTGTATGACTTGTCGGCAAGGCGTTTAGAGTTGCGTAGTGTGCGGATGACCTCGTCGAAGGTGCGACCGGAGGTGGAAGAGATGACAATGAACGACGACGTCGGGGGTTATTTTTGGGTTTTAAATAAAGGGCTAGAACTTAGGGAGCTAAGGGAACTAATCTACCTACTCTAATTAGACGAAAGAAGAAGGGAAAGTGCCACCTTTGATGGGCCGGTGCTGGAGAAGGAAAACTCTTCATTAAGGGAGACGGCAACGAGGAAAGGTTGGAGACGACATGGCTTTGGCCGGCCACTGTCGAAGGGAGGAGGGGAGGATAGCTATGCCTCTTATGTGCATACATCTGATTAACCTAAAATGTCTATTAATGCATGTTCTTAGCGTCACATTAGCATCATACATTGTAAATAGTGCATAACATGCATAATCATGCATTTAGATCAAGTTGTATAAATTATATAATAATTGTCTCCTTTTTATGGTCAGGGATAGAGTGACTTTTTATCGGTGCCTCGGATCGAAGATCCAACGTACGGATCTAATCAGGGCAACGATTGGAGTTCAACGACTCCAAGATCACCCTAATCGGACATCTGTAACACCAGATAGAGACTGAGGAACCTTAAAGAGCAAGGGCCAAGATGGTGTTAATCCACACCTCAGACGACAAATCCAACCACACGAATGGGTTCGGATCGACGAATGCAGCCTAATGACGCAAAAATCGGTTCAATCCAACATCCGTGGCACCATCTACATCACTCAGAAGATGGACGGCCTAGATGGTGCCACGTGGCGCCATCATAGCTGCCCAACACAGGCCATAGCTCTCCTTCACTCGCTCGACGAACCTCAACCGTTGGAAGCCCATCCAACAGCTGAGATTGCGCCACACCATCACCCATCCAACGCCATCCTCTTCTGAAGGCGCAGGCTACGTTTGATCTCGACCGTTGGATGAAGATCCAACGACCAAGATCAGTCGTGCGCAAAACACACCACGCGACACAAATGCCCTCTCAGCGCAGCGGTCAAGCACGTTACACGAGTGCGTGACGTGCGTGCAAGCCCACATTCGCTGCAAGCGGGCACGCGATTAGAGCTGCGCGATTAGAGCCACGCAATGAAGATCCAGCGATGAGAAGCGAGCAATAGCACCCATGCACAATCAGACGCGCAATGCTTACGTGTGATCGTACGCGGACGCGCGGCACGGGCGTAGCCACTTTAAGCCGTCCGATATCTTGATTGGATGGCTGAGAGCGCACGAACGTGCGCGTGCGTTGAAGGGCGCAAAGGAGAGGGAGCGCGCGAGCGGCGCGCACATCGGCAACGTTCAGGCCTTTAGTGACGGATAAATCCATCACTAAAGGTCCTGAATTAATGTTTTTCAAGTTGTAATGTCCAAAATGCCCCCACTCCTTGCAACTATAAAAGAGACCCCCTCCATACGGATTTCTCATCCCTTCCTTCTCTTCTCTCCCTCTCCAAGGCTTAAGAGAAGCTTGTCCCACACCCGGGATGCTCCTCAAGAGCTAAAATCAAGTTTTCGCCCCCATTCCGGAAGCAGATCCCACAACGACGATGACGTGCTGCCTCGTTCCCGTTCCTCCTGCTTCGACCTCCTTCTTCCCGCTCCATTCCTCGCCTTCCAGGTGTTGTCTCATCCGGCTCGTCCTCCAAGTGATCGTCGAGGAGGATAACTTCTCTCTCCCATTCTTTTTCCTACTTTCTAGAGTAAAATTTCCATGCTTTCTAGTTGTAATAATTTCTCACTTTCTTAGTTGTAAAAACGTTTTGCAATATCAAGTGAATGTTTTCCCTCTCTCTCTTTCTTATTGTCTACATTGATTCCATTTCATTGTGATTATTCCGCCCTTTAAACAAAAACACAAAAAAATATAATTGCGAATTTTGATTGACGTAGCCTCCCTAAGTTTGACCGAGGATTTCTTTACAGATTTTCGGTATAAATTTTATTTGTTAAATGGATTTCTTCGTTATTCGAACTACAACGAGAGGTTTTCAAAACCAACTCCGATAGCGTAGTCATCCAACGTTCAACATTTTAGCACCGTTGCCGGGAAGGCAATGATTTTCCGATCTTCTTTTTGCATTTCACGCACTTTACTGTCTTCTAACTTGTTTTATCTCATGTCTATTATTTTGCAGATACCTCTATCAGGGAATCACCAAGCGGTAGATCGGAGTAAAGTGCAGTTGAAGACAACTGTAAGTGCTCCCCATTCTTTCCCCCTCTATAAATTAATTCAAATCCCAATTAACCTAGGTGTTTGCAAAAATTATAGGATTAGTTTGGTTGTTTGGATTTCCACTCACATTCATTTCACCCTCACATATAAAAAAAACAAAAAGATATTTTTGTGAGGTAATTCAACATACGGATTCTGATCTGTGGAACTGGTACACATAAATCAACACATAAAAGAGTAGAAATCATTCCAGGTTAATCATTTTTGTGTGACTAACTCAGTGGTACAATTGTGGCCAATTGTTTGAGTTGTTTGGGCCGCACCACTCAACATAAAATCAACTCACCAAGTAGCTTCCTCTTAGGGTTTACAATCTAAGTTCATACCAGACACTCCACTTTATTTTTGATTTTAAAAGGAAAGTAATCTTCACCCGTGCCTGAAAACCTGGTTTGCCTCAAACTTGATTGAAATCAAGCTAATTCTAAACCCTAAAAGTACTTAAACAAGATTTAAACATTAAAATCTACTCATCACAAATAATCTTGCTTGAAAACCCTGGTTATGCACGCACTTACACATACTCAATTGATCATTAAGGGCATAACCCATTTTAGGGGCCCACCACATTCCATAAGCACTACAATCCCAGGCCTCAATAAAATTGAATAGACATTAGCCTTAAGGACTGATTCGCTCTTTGGGGCCTAGTCTAAGATTGTTTACGATTAACCTGCTTGTCCTGATCAATGTGATGTCTAGCTAGGGGAGTAGCGTCAAACGACTACGGCTGGGGGGTACACTAGGAACCGGAGGCGCAAGTCGAAGGAAGAACCTTCTCCCCAGTCCCTCCTTCTAACTGGTTGGATTGAGTAGACATAAGTAGAGTAAATCGTTTATAATCTTAAGGTGGGTTCTGAGAGTCTGTGGATCCTTAGGCTACCCCACTTAAGGACAGGCTTGTTTTGTTGTGTTACAGGGTTCTTATCCCCAGTCCTTCCAACCTTTTCCTAGTTTATGCCGGGAAGAAGGTCATTGAATCCCCGAATGGAAGGATCATTAGAGTATTCTAGGAGGCGTAGATTGGATTTTGGCCAAATTGATCTCATGGCCGATCAACAGCCTCCTCAGCCTCAGATCCATAAGAGGTATTTCGAAGGCAACTGGAACAAATGCAGAGAATGCAAGAATGGTTCCAAAGAATGCAGGGTGCTCAGCCCTTGAAGGATTTTTATGATCCTTCGAATTACGGGGAATGTCCCGGCATCCAGATTCCTGCCAGAGACATACAAATCAAGCCCCAGGTGTTAAGCCTGATCGAACATTTCCATGGGCAAGGCTCTGATGACTCGTTTCAACACTTGGAGGACTTGACCACTTTGGTCCAGACCACCAAGGCACGAAACGTGAATGAGGAGCAAATGATCATGAAGCTCTTCCCCTACTCTCTTAAGGATAAAGCCGCTCATTGGTACAGGACTATAGAAAGACCAATTGCAACTTAGAATGAGATGAAATCGACCTTTTTGAAGAAATTATTCCCTGTCGGACGTACCAATGCTTTGAGATGGGCAATTACTACCTTTACCCAGTGGCTGGGGGAGCAATTTCATGTTGCTTAAGAGTGATTCCAGGACCTATTGCGAAGGTGTCCACACCACGAGGTGCTGAAATGGCAACTCGTGCAGATTTTCTATCACAGGTTGACTGAACAACTCAGAAATCACATGGACGCTTCTTGTGGAGACAATTTCCTCAACAAAGACGCAGATAGCGCACACGATTTGTTTGAGGAGATGAGTGAGAATTCAATCAACCATGCCACCATGGATACTTTTAACCTATCCCAGTAGCCCAGATCGAATGTTAATGAAGTTCACGACTCTCATTCATTCAATATGGAATTGATTTGTAATAAACTTGATAAGGTAGACTTGGTTGCTAAGAGAATGAAGAAGTGGATGGCTAGAAACTCAATGAACAACTCTCGATCCACTCAATCTCAGAATTCAAGATTCCATTCATCGCGAGCTCCTTTTGGATGGGAGTTCGTGAATAACCTTGATGCAACTCAACCTACGAGCCAGCATTATTCAAAACCCCATGGGGTTCCAAATTGGGGCCTTTGATCCCAGTTTCTCCAATCCTTCCCTTTCTTTCTCTCCATCCTCACCCAATGAGGATGTTTGTGTTGTACAAGAGAATGTTATATCCAATCCCTACTCCAATGCTTATAATCCAGGTTGGAGAAACCACCCTAACTTCTCCTGGAAAAACTCGGGCCAGCAGATCCAATTCCGACCCAGCAACTATGCTTCGAAATGACCAATGGATCAAGGTCATGTTTATACTCAGTTGCCCCCGAATCAGGTTAATCAGCCAGCTTGGAGCGCCCGTCAACCCATAAGGCAGGCTGATTTTAACAGACAGATGGTAGAGATGCAAGGATCTATGCTCCAGCTCATGCAACAAATGAAAACTTCGCTGGACAACTTGCAAACCAGGCTCATAGCAAATTCTTGTCAACCTAGATTTCTACCATCTCAACCTATACCCAACCCAAGAAATATCCTGAATCCGGGCAATCAAGCCCATGGGTACGGAAATCAGAGGGACCCACACGCACATGCTTAGGTAGTTGAGCAGGGTCCTTCCACTTCTTCTTCTGCAAATCAACGATTCTTGACTAATGAAACCCCTCCAATCTTTCCTAACCCTCCCAAAGACCCGAACTCGTATGCATCTGCAAATTCTGTTACCTTAAGGAGTGGTAAACAAACTCAGGATCCACAACCACATTGTTCTGATTTACCGAATCCTGAAGAACCTAAGGAGAGAAAGGAGAATTCTGGAGAAGAAAACAAGGCTCAGGAACTTGATTCCGAAGATCCGACTCATGATCCTTTTCTTGAGGCCTTGATCAGATCAAGGAAGAAGAAGTCTGTTGATAGTAATGAGGAGCTTCTGAATATTTTCAAGAATGTCGAGATCAATATCCCTCTCCTCGATGCTATCAAACATATACTGGCTTACACGAAATTTTTAAAGGATTTATGTGCACAGAAGCGTAAGTCGAGAGAATCTGTTCCAAGGAAGGTGGTACTCTCCGAGCAGGCCAGTTCTATTATCCTACACCACCTCCCTCAGAAAAAGAGAGATCCAGGTGCTCATTTGATTTCTTGTGTCATTGGAGATTATACTTTTGATAGAGCATTGCTGGATCTGGGTGCATCCATCAACCTAATTCCAACTTCTCTTTACAAGAAGCTTGGATTAGGTGAACTTCGACCGACTTCAATAACGCTGCAGTTAGCGGACCGTTCGGTCACAAATCCGCGAGGCGTTATTGAAGATGTTATTGTTAAGGTTAAGGATTTCTATTTTCCTATAGATTTCGTTGTCCTTAACATGGATGTACCTGAAAATATGAGGAACACACCCATCATTCTGGGGCGTCCGCTCCTAGCTACCACTAAGGCCAACATTAACTGTGAAAGCGGTAGCATGGAAATCACCTTTGGAGATCAAAGAATGAAATTGGATATTTTTAAGGCAATTAATAAATTCGAGGATTGTGGATTTATTGAGGAGCTTGAGGACGATAATGTGAATGTTGAGACTTGTATGATGGTTTCTGCAATTGAAAGTTCCTCTGATGATGATGAATTGAACCTGCAACCCTCTATGGCAGACCCGCCATCTTCTGAAAAGGTTATTGATTTTGTTCACTCTCAACCTCTTCTCTTGATGAGTCTTCATCAGCATCTTCCTTACCTTCAATCATCAACCCGCCCCAGATTAAACTGAAACTATTGCCTGAGAATATGAAATATTAGTTTTTAGGACCACATAAGATGCTCACTGTGATTATCAATACTAAATTCATAAAGGAGTAGGAGATTAAACTGATTAAGGTCCTAAAGGAACACAAGGAGGCAATTGGTTGCATCATTCATGACCTTAGGGGGATTGAACAATCTTATTGCAATCACAGAATATTTTTGGAAGATGGATCCGGCCCTTCTCGCCAGATGCAGAGGAGATTAAATCCAAATATGCGAGAAGTGGTCAAGAAGGAGATTATTAAGTGGCTTGATGCAGGAATCATTTATCCGATCTCTGATAGTCCTTGGGTAAGTCCCGTGCAGATTATTCCCAAGAAAGACGGGATTACTGTTGTGACTAATGAGAAAGGAGAATCTGTCACAACTCGTTCAGCTTCCTCTTGGAGGATTTGTATTGATTACAGGAAGCTGAACATGGCCACTAAAAAGGATCATTTCCCTCTACCTTTTATTGATCAAATCTTGGAAAGATTAGTTGAGTAGAAGTACTTCTGTTTTCTTGATGGCTACTCAGGATACAACCAAGTTCTTATCCATCCCGAGGATCAGGAAAAAACTACTTTCACCTATCGCTACGGAACCTTTGCTTTCCATAAGATGCCATTCGGCTTATGCAATGCACCTGTGACTTTTCAAAGGTGTATGCTGGCCATATTCTCAGACATGGTGGGAGAGTTTATGGAAGTCTTCATGGACGATTTCTCTGTTTTTGGAGAATCGTTTGACTCTTGTCTAGCTAATCTTGAAATGATTCTTAAACGATGCATCAAAACAAGACTGGTCCTTAGCTGGGAAAAGAGTCATTTCATGACACAAGAAGGCATCATCTTGGATCATGTAATCTCTGAACGAGGAATCAAAGTGGATAAAGCTAAGGTTGATGCTCTCGCCAAACTTCCTCCTCCCACATCTGTTAAACAAATTCGATCCTTTCTTGGTCATGTAGGATTCTACAGGAGATTCATCAAGGACTTTTCAAAGGTTGCTCGTCCTCTGAGCAATCTTCTCACCAAAGAAATGTCATTTGATTTCGACGAACATGCCGTAAGGCATTTAATTTTCTTAAAACGGCAATCACTTGTGCTCTGGTGTTGCAACCACCGGTTTGGATAGCCCCTTTTGAGATCATGACCGATGCTTCTGATTACGCGGTCGGAGCTGTTTTAGGTCAAAAAGTTGATAGGAAGCCCTCTGCCATCTACTACGCTAGTAAAACTCTGGATGAGGCCCAGAGGAATTACACTATTACTGAGAAGGAATTACTAGCCATAGTAGTTGCTTTGGAGAAATTCAAGGCTTATCTCTTAGGGTCTCACATCATTATATATACCGACCACTCGGCCTCGACACACCTCCTGGCCAAAAAGGATGCCAAATCCCGACTATTCGTTGGATTCTTCTACTTTAAGAGTTTGATCTTGAAATCAAGGATAAATCCAGGGTACAGAATGTGGTGGCGGATCATCTGTCAAGACTTTTGAGTGATTCTTCTCGTCCGGACATTCCGATTGCTGATACTTTTCCATACGAAACCATCCTTACAGTTTCAGGCGTTCAAACCCCGTGGTTTGTTGACATTGTTAATTATTTGGCTGTTGGTCAAATCCCCTAGGATTGGACCAAGCAATAATGGGATAGACTCAAATCTGAGGCCAAATATTACTTCTGGGAAGACCTTGAACTGTACCGCATCGACTCTAATCAGATTATTCACCGATGTGTTTCGGAGAACAAATTCAACGGTATACTCGAGTTCTACCATGCATCTGCATGTGGTGGACACTTCTCTGGGAAAAAGACGGCTGCAAAAATTTTGCAATCTGGATTATATTAGCCGTCTTTATTCAAGGATGCCCAGGAATTCTCAAGGTTGTGTTCCCGATGCCAGGCACTCGGGAGCATAACTAAAAGAGATATGATGCCCCTTAACCTAATTCTTCCTGTCGAAATCTTCGACGTTTGGGGCAACAACTTCATGCGACCCTTCCTCCCTTCATTTAGACATCAGTACATTCTCGTCGCTGGTTGATTACGTCCAAATGGATCGAGGCAATTCCCACCCAAACCAATGACCGTAAGGTGGTCATCAATTTTGTCAAGAAGAATATCTTCAACAGGTTCGGGATTCCGAGGGCCATCATCAGCGATGGTGACACTCATTTCACTAATGACCAGTTCTGTAATTTGTTGGCAAAATACGGGGTTAATCACCGAATCTCCACACCTTACCATCCCCAAACGAATGGATAGGCCGAGACCGCCAATCGGGAGATCAAGAATATTCTACAAAAAATGGTTAAGCCTGATAGTAAAGACTGGACTCAAAAGCTTGAGGACACTCTTTAGGCCTACCGTATGGCATATAAAACGCCCATCGGAATGTCTCCATTTTGTCTAGTGTATGGAAAGGCATGCCATTTACCCATAGAAATTGAACATAGGGCATTATGGGCAATCAAGCAAAGCAATCTAGATCTGAGTTTAGCCGGGAAGACTAGGAAACTCCAACTATCTGAGTTGGAGGAGCTTAGAAATGATGCGTATGAGAATGCCAAGATCTGCAAGGCTCAGACCAAAGCTCTACACGACCAATTGATTTCCCGCAAGAGCTTTAAGCCAAACCAGAAGGTCTGACTATTTGATTCTCGAGTTAAGCTCTTTCCTAGCAAACTTAGGTTGAAATGGAACGACCCGTTCATTATTGACCAGATATTTCCAAATGGAGCTGTTCAGATCTCTGACCCGAAGACGAGTAATTCATTCAAAGTCAATGGTCAACGTCTAAAGCCTGTTATTGACCGTACTATTCCAGAACCCGTCTCAGACATGGTTACTCTAACCATGTTGTGACCTCTCTAGCTGGACTTCGCCTAGTTGACGGCAATAAACTTAGCAGTTGTATAGTCTGACTCAGAGTTGACCCGAGCTTCATATTCAGGTGATATCTTTCATACTCTACCCTTCCTTTCATGTCTTTTATTCTCAATGAGGACATTGCATCAGCTAGGCATGGGGGGGGATTCATTTCTGAATCATTTTGTCAACTCTGTGAAATTCTTGTAAATTCTATTCTTATATATAAATATATATATAAAGGAATACTTGGACATTAGGACTTTTCAATCTTAGGAAATATTACAATAGGATCTGAACACTAAGACCCTTCAGGTCTTTGGGCTTAATCAGCCTAGGTATCCACTAAAATGTGAATTCATTTTTCGAGTCCTCACCATCCTAAATTCTATTTTATTTTGATTAAATAAGTTTGGGTGATAAGTACACTACTTATCAACCCGCCCTCTAATTTGAGGGAACTTTAAGTCTATGCATCTACACACTATCCTATCACTGACTCGTTGTTCGACAGTTTTAACGGAAATTGGGCAGCTAATGAACCTTCTAGGGTGATATGGCTGGAAGTTATTGTGGGTAACAGCCCATAGGTAGGTTGTCCAGAGCCCAGTCACTAGACCATTCTCTTCTTACTACCTTTAGGTAAATCTTAGACCAGGGAAGCCACCTACTTAAAAAGAAAAAAGAAAGTCAAAAAGAAAAGAAAAAGAAAAAGAAAAAGGAAAAAAGAAAGAAAGAAATAAAAAAAGAAAACAAAAGAAATAACGCACACTTTGCCGCATGAGTATGGCTAGCAAGTTGTCGGTGGTAACAGCTCATCGACTGGTTTTCTAAAACCCAGCTTAAGAAATGCACTAAAAATTCCCAAGACACTTAGGAAGAAGCGAAGAAGTAGAATAAGCCGGGGAGATATACACTGGACTCACCCTTGTGTTGACCCCATAAAAATAAAAGTAGGGAGAAAGCTACCGGTCGTAAAGATATACTTTTAGGCAAAACTCCCTTTTTAAGGTCACCTAAAGGCGTAGAAACCTAAAGTCTGTTTTAATTGCCGACCAACGAGTCTATCACATTCACAAAAAGATGCTTAGAACTTAGGGTTCTCATCAAATCTTGGGTGGGTTGAGTGGCTGTAAAAAGCCACTCTTTAACCCTAAACTCAAAAATCCAAAAAAATGAGAAAAGAAGACAAAAGAGAAAAAGAGATTTTTCTTTGAATAATGCGAGGGCTGACAAACCCATTTTCGTGCATTTTGAAATCGTCGAAAATCGTAATATAGTCGCGCTAAAACACTCGTCAAAAAATGATTTTGTAAAGATAATGAGACTTGAGTCCTAGTCGTTCGTCTCTAGGAGGCGTTTATGCAAATCCGAAATCGATCTTTTTCGCTATACTTGTTTAAAATCGCACGCCGGTTTCTAATCGTCGGATCAATGTTTAGCCACTTTCATTATGAACCCTAATTACGTGCGCATGTGTTAGATAGATGACAAATGTGAAAGTGTGAATTTTAGTACGCACAATTCTAGTTATGTGGTGGCTATTTACGAAAAATGCACTAATAGTGAGATCCTCAATATTTTCAGCTACCGACATGTTGGTTGCAATAGATAATTATTAAAAGCATGCAACTTTAATCACACCAAATATATTGCAATAAGCTCATGATGATTCTCAACACATAGACATATACATATAGAAAAAGATCTTTCATTAATTCATCATGGTGCGAAACTCATGGAAAGCTTATAGAGGAAAGCTTGAAAACATTAATCTAGCTAATAGAAAACTATCGCATATAGGAATCTATGGGGGAATTTTGCAAGCATCATTGAGGGAGAATAAAGAGCTATACTATTAAGCAGTAAGAAAAAAACATGTAAACTATGAAGAACTAAGCTACTAATCTAGCAGAAATAAGGGCATTCGGAGGTGGGCTCCGATGGCCTTTGAGTTGGTTGAGAGGAGGAGGGGCAGCCAATGGTACTTAGGCCAGCCCTTGGAGAGAGGTTAGAGAGGTGATCCAGCATCTTGGCATGGAGATGGTAGTGGCCATGGTGGAGCAACTCGTGGAGGTGGAGTTGAGGTGAATGTAGCTAACCTAGATGGAATCAAGAGTGAATGAAGCCAAGAATTGGATGGGTGCAAATGGCCACCCCTTAGGTCTTTTTATAGACCTAATGGAGACTCTCTAGAGAAGCGTGGAACTCTCTAGAGAGAGCTCCATGAGTGGCCAGCCAAAGAGAGAGAGAGGTGGTGTTTAGATCCACCATTTGTGGATCTTCAATTTGAATGGCTCTTGGTTGTTAATTTTGGCAACCAAGAGTGGTGCCACCTTGAAGAGGGTTCTAGAGAATTCTAGATGGGTGTGTGTGTGTGTGTGTGTGTGTGTGGCCGTGCCCTATGTGGCTAAATGGTTTAGGTTAGGTTCTAAGGTGTTTGGGTTGGTGTAGGTCTGAAATTAGGGTTACAAACCCTAATTGCTAAGGAGGAAATGCAATTAAACTTAACACAAGTTTAATTGAATGATTGTGAACATAATTGAGAGTGAAATAACTTAATTAGGTTTGGCTTAGGTCAATTAGACTCTCACTGAGTCCAATTGGACTTGTGTGGGTTGAGATTTGAGCTCAATTGGACCCTATGAGTCCAATTGACTAAGCAATGGTAATTGACTATGAAGTCAATTAGGTTTAGTGAGGACCTAATTAGGTCCTTAAGGAGGTCTAGAGGTGATGTACTAGGGTTGGGGTACCTTAATTTAGGTTCCTAGGAGGTTAGAATTGGGTTTAGGGAGCTAGAGATCCAAGATCAAGGCTTGAATCTCAAAACAGGAACTGGAGAGTAGTTCCAGACATCCAATAAAAGTATCAGATAACTTATACTCAAAAATCAGAAGTCCAGACTTCAAATTTGGATGTCTAATCAGAGTCAAGAAGGATTCTACATTCGATCTTGGGTATTCTGCAGAAATTGGACATCTAACCAAGTGTCTGGACGTCCAATAACACTGCAGAAGTGGGTTTAAGGTGTGCAGGAGTTGGTTAAGGGTTCTGGACATCCTATAACTCATCTGGACGTCCAAATAGAGTCTAGAATTAGGGTTTTAGGGTTTTCTAAGATGCGGTGACCTAATCTAAGGGTGGCTAAGGCTTGGGGAAGCTTCTAGGCTGTCCTAGAGCTATGATAGTCCTAAGTTCTTCATATTTTACTACTTTATTCCTACTTAATAGAATAGCATACCTTAACTCCCTTACATTATTATCTATTACATCTAATCTAGGTCTTCCACTCTAGCTCTGCTGCAACACCAGTTATTCCAGCTTCAGATCCAGCTTCAGATCTACCTTCTGGTCAGCTTATTACCTGTAATTGTCATAATGCACCTAATCAGTACATTATAGCATTATTTTATGTATAGCTAAAAGAAAGCAGTAAAGATACAAATAATGCTTATGCATGCATGAATTACCCTAACTTATGCTAAGTCCTAGCCTAATTTAGGTCAATTAAGACCTATGATTGCTGCGTAATCAAGGGTTTGAAGCGGTCTGCATTTTGGTAGATAGCGGGTGCTGTTATGTCTTTGAAAGTTCAAATCCTGAGTAAAAATTTCTTAATAACTTATGCCCAAGTAATTCAACCTAATTCTTTTATAAATAGCATGTAGTTTTTGCCAGGGACTAGCAAAAGATAAGCATGGGGGTGTGATGTGCATACATCTGATTAACCTAAAATGTCTATTAATGCTTGTTCTTAGTATCACATTAGTATCATACATTGTAAATAGTGCATAACATGCATAATCATGCATTTAGATCAAGTTGTATAAATTATATAGTAATTGTCTCATTTTTATGGTCAGTAACAGGGCGACCATTTATCGGGGCCTCGGATCGAAGATCCAACCGTACGAATCTGATCAGGGCGACGATTGGAGTTCAACGACTCCAAGATCGCCCTAATCAGACATCCGTAGCACCAGATAGAGATCGAGGAACCATAAAGAGCAAGGGCCAAGATGGTGTTAATCTGCACATCATATGACAAATCCAACCGCACAGATGGGTTTGGATCGATGATCATAGCTTAACGGCACGACAATCGATCCAATTCGACACCCATGGCACCATCTACATCACTCAGAAGATGGATGGCCTAAATAGCGCCACGTAGCGCCATCATAGCTGCCCAACACCGGTCGCAGCTCTCCTTCACCCGCTCGACGAATCTCAGTCGTCGGATGCCCATCCAACGGCCGAGATCGTGCCATGCCACCGCTCATCCATCGCCATCCTCTTTTAAAGGCGTAGGCTACATTTGATCTTGACCATTGGATGAAGATCCAATGGCCGAGATCAGCTGTGCGCAAAACACGCTGCGCAACACAAACGCCCTCTCAACGCCGCTGTCGAGCGTGCTACGCGAGCACGCGAAGCACATTCGAGGCCACATTTGCTGTAAGCGGGCGTGCGATTAGAGCCGCACAATGAAGATCCAGCGGCGGGAAGTGAGCGATAGCGCCCACGTGCGATCAAACACGCAGTGCCTACGTGGGCCCGCGGCGCGGGTGTAGCCACTTTAAGCTATCCGATCTCTTGATCGGACGATTGAGAGCACGCAAACGTGAGCGTACATGGAAGGGCGCGGAGGCGAGGGGGAGCGCGAGCAGCGCGCACGTCAGCCACGTTCAGGCCTTTAGTGACGGATAAATCCGCCACTAAAGGTTCTGAATTAATGTTTTTCAAGTTGTAATGTCCAAAATGCCCCCACTCCTTGCAACTATAAAAGGAGACCCCCTTTATACAGATTTCTCATCCCTTCCTTCTCTTCTCTCCCTCTCCAAGGCTCAAGAGAAGCTTGTCCCACACCCGGGATGCTCCTCAAGAGCTAAAATCAAGTTTTCGCCCCATTCCTGAAGCGGATCCCGCGACGACAATGACATGTTGTCTCGTTTCCATTCCTCCTGCTTCGACCTCCTTCTTCCCGCTCCGTTCCTCATCTTCCAGGCGTTGTCTCGTCCGGCTCGTCCTCCAAACGATCATCAAGGAGGATAACCTCTCTCTCCCATTCCTTTTCCTACTTTCTAGAGTAGAATTTTCCTGCTTTCTAGTTGTAATAATTTCTCACTTTCTAGTGTAATTTTTTCTCTCTTTCTTAGTTGTAAAAACATTTTGCAATATCAAGTGAATGTTTTCCCTCTCTCTCTCTCTTATTGTCTATTTTGATTCCATTTCATTGTGATTATTCTGCCCTTCAAACAAAAACACAAAAAATATAATTGCGAATTTTGATCGACGTAGCCTCCCTGAGTTTGACCCGGGATTTCTTTACAGATTTCCAGTATAAATTTTATTTGTTGAACGGATTTCTTCGTTATTCGAACTACAACGACAGGTTTTCAAAACCAACTCCGATAGCGTAGCCACCTGACATTCAACAGCCTCCAACTTGACAGTTGGGGGCAAGGATGAAGGAGAACAAGGAGAACCACTAGAGCTTGGTCAGAGAAGGGTTGGAGATAAGGAATTGGAGGTTTTTGGCCCCAAACCTTGTTAAGGAGGACGGTTTGCCCACAAGGGGTCTTTTACAGGCCTCAAAAGGGCATTCCAAGCTTGGAAACCAAGCTTGGAAGCTTAGAGATTGTGTGCCTGTGGGATACCCACATCTTCCATACGTTCGCATGGAAGATTGGGAAGGAAATAAGAATCAAGACTGGGTCCAATTGGAAGAGAATTCCTCAAGGAATCTCCAGTTCAAATTTGGGATTGATTGATTGAGAATTGAGTAAGAAATCCTTGCTCGAATCTCAACGGTGGAGCTTCTATTCACACTTAATGGCGGTAGGGGCCTCTTTGTGAAGACGATGACAAAGCTGGGGGTTATTTGCAAAGAATTCAAAAGTTAGGGGCACGTGTGTGAGAAAAAAGAGTCAGACTGGACCAAAATGGAAACTAGGTCAAGATGATCTTTGATTGAGCCCAAATTTTGATACAAACCTAATTTAAATCTAAGGAATCTGATGGTGAAGTCAGATTTTATTTTTGGTTAAGTTTGACTAGATAATTTGTGCAGAAACCTAAATTAGGGCAACTATCTGTTTGAGATTCTGTTTTAGGTCAAAATGGGTTCCAATGGTCAAAGTAAGCATACCAAACCTTATAAAATATTTTTCTATAATTTTTAGAAGGTTTAGGTGAATTTTATCATGACCAGAACCTCAGTTAATTAAGCGAGTCTATTTTTAAGGTTTCAGATGTCCTTTAATTCTTAAAATGCGTGAAAATCCATTTCTGTTTGCATGAACCCACTTATTAGACATTTATGAATATTTGACCTTTATTTAACCCCTAAGAAACCTCATGATTGTTCTGCAATTAAGATATTCTGTTAAAACTGTAGATTTACCCCTATTTTAATGCACTTCTCTTAAAAATGATATGTAATGAATTACGATCTTCTGGCACTTATGTAGGAGCATTTATCAATGGATTTTGACTAATTAAAGATATATATGGCTGATGATGACCTATTAATTAACTACAATATATTAACCACATGGATAATTTCAAACAAATAAATAATAAATAGCAAGCAATCATCCCATAAGCAAAAATAATTAATTTGCATTGAATTACAAAAGGAAAATACAACACAAATGTGGCTTTAGAACAACTTTAATTAAGATCAATGTTTATTTAACACTTAGGCACCATCTCATTTAATGCTTAGGTAATGTGCCTCATTGAATATAGCCTCAGCCTTCACAGCTCATATTACACTAACTGTTGAGAGAACACTTAGCCAAATTCCTCAGTATTTCACTTCTCAATACAAAAGGTTAGATGGGACTACGTGGTCATTCAACAACCCAGATGAGTCAGAACGGTACCATTACTAGGCCACGTGTTACCCATCTAGGCCATCCACCTAGCCCCTGGAGACCACCCCACAGGGCTACATTTTAGCCCACACATAGGCATACTCAACGTGCATACACATGCTCATTAGAGCGCTCGACGCTCATGATGATTGATCAGTAAAGAAGTCAGTTCAATTTATATGGCTTCAACTTTCTATATCTATCAGGGCAGGACTAATGGAGCCTCTTCTTTTCTCTGCATAGCTAATTTCAGGCCTTACTTCAAACTTCAATTCCTTGTAGCTCACAAATCCAAATCGAGCAAATAAGAGTTTGATCAAAAGTTTTGAGGATCTACTTTTGATTGAAGGTTTCAATTGGATCAAAGAATCACAATTGGTCCTTTAAATCAAGCTCTAAAAATGGCTTCGTGCCATGTACACTCTGCTGCAAACCAGCAGAAGAGATTCATTCAAATCACTAATCAAATTCCTCTCTCTCCTTCAATTAAAGGTTCTGCTCAGTACTATAGAACTTTCCACACAATTAAGAATAGGTTTAGAGATCTGGAGAGCATAAGAAGCTCACTGAGCTTCAAAGCTTCGAATTAAAATAAAGAACAGACAAATTATCAGGTCAAATAGCCTGATAGATAGATTAGGACCTCAAAAGTATATCTAGATAAATTTAAAGATTCCAAATGAATTGATCTAGGTTGAAATGGGCTTGAAATCTCATCAAAAAGCCAATGAACTCCAATGAGGCATAGTTTGCACCCAAACTATGAAGGAATTCAAAACTACTTAAATCCTCAATTAAACTCACTCAAATTGACTCTAAAATATTCGCACTGATCCCAAGAATTCAAATCAATCCTTAAAACTAAGTTTTGAAGCTAAGAGCTCTAAGAATAGACTTGGGTTGACTACTAAAGCTAAAAAGTTGACTTTGAGTTAATAAGGATGTTAGTGTCAAATAACTACCTAGACCGATTCCATTGGTCCTAAGAAACATTTCTAGCTAATCAAAACATGATTTTGGCCAATAGAACTATGATCCCAGACTCATCGCTTGAGATCCAGGAGTGAATTGGTCAACAGACCAAACTTGAGATCAAACAACTTAAAGGAAACTCAATCTATGATCTCTAGGTCCTAAATATGCTAATGGATCTATCAGTAAGCTCTGATATCAATTGGAGATGTTTCTTCAACTCTGCCAAAGCTGGGAAAAATGATGATTACCATAATGATAAACACATTAAAACTAAGATGTGAAGAGAAGAAATTGATTAGTAAATCAATATAAAGTAATCTGGAGCTCTTCATCAAGTTTCAAAGTTAGATTGACTTTGTCAAACCTTACTGGAGCTCCAGTGAAGATCGGAATGGACCACTGTTGATTGTGTTGAAGGCAAGGTTTAAGAATTTGCGTTGTTGTACAATAGACAAAAGCGAATCAACACTTAAATTTATAATTCTCAAAATATGAGTCCAAAGTGGTTCACAAGGAACAAATGTTTGCGCAAGTACCACTATCTAATTATTTGCAAATTTTAGCGTTGGAATTAGAGACAATATGTTTGTTCTTTGATTTTTAGGTCTCTAGCTCAAAAAGAAAAATCCGAGAACCTAAGGCCATGCAAAAAGAAAAGGATTTGAATCCTTTAAACACTTGGAATTTCTCTTAGGTAAGCAAAAACGGCCCTACTCCTCAAGACCAATATCGCCTTACGTGGGCCGCCCCTTACCGAGCTCTCTACTTTTCTTTCTCAATATATATATGTGTGTGTGTGTGTGTGTGTAATAGGCCCGTGGGCTTACATATGCCTTACGTGGAGCCTTTCCCTATTACGGGTTGAGTAGCCTGTGAAGGCAAATCAACATATAGTGCCCACACACCTCTAAACTCAATGAGGTGGGACTAAATTGGCGTGGCTATTGCAACGCCAATTGCCATTGCTACACCACTTCTCCAATCTTCACCTTGTTGATGGCGGAGATCACCTGGAGAAGGTCCAGAGCTTTTGAGCTCCAAACGAAGTGCTGAAGGTCTTCTGGAACTTCATCTGACCAAGCAGCAACATTCTGGGATGGAAGTTCATGGCTTGGACAACTAGTACGTGGTGGCGGTGGTTGGAAACCTAGCAAGGAGATCTGGAACCAATGAAGGCTTGGGGAACACCTCAGATCCTGGGAATTGGCTCGAGAGTCTCGCCAAGTCCGTAGCAAGCTCTTTGGCGAAGCTCCTAAGCTTTTGAATGCCAGAATATGGAATTCGACGTTGGAGAAGATGGCAAAGGTGGAAAATGTCAACCGGGTGAAAGGGGGAGCCTCAAGGTCAGGTGAATAGCTTAAAAGCTTTTGATAACCAAGACGAAGGCGCTGGCATTGTTGAATTGGCATAAGAGGGCCCACCGTGGTCAGAGAAGATGGTAGAGGCAACGACGACCTGCAAGGAGAAATATGGCCTCGAGGCCCAAATTAAATACTTGAAAACCTTCACTGGGGTCTAGCGAAGGTGGTGGTGGTGGTAATTTGGCTTGTAATAGGTGAAGGTGGTTTGCCAAAGTCAAAGAGGATGGATGATGGAGGCGGAGATCGACAGAGAGCCTCGACGAGCGAATGCCTCATTTTCTTGATGGTTTTTGCTCTTCGAGGCTCGGCGAAGCATTTGGTGTGGTTGATGGACAGTGGGGATGAGCAAATCCAGACGAAGGTCTTCGCCGAACGTGGGAAAGACAATGAGGAGGAGAGGGGAATAGTCATGGATTACTACATTTAACTAACCTAAACTACTCTACAGAAGGAGAGGGAGAAGAATCATTACCTAAGAGTGGATGAGAGGGTTGGAGAACCAGTGATGGCTTACTGGACATGACGAAGGAGGAAGGGAAGAAAAAGAAGTCAACAACGATGAAGGGGACTTGAGGTCCTATGTTGGCAGGCGAGGACCAAAGGAAGGACAAGAGGCTCAAGCAGCAGTAGCTTTGATGGGTTGTTACATCGAAGAAGAGATAGAACAAGTCACCGAAGTTGGAGGTGAAGGTGATCGCGACAAAGAAGGGCAGGATTCGTGATCTAATCTCGACTAAACTCGTCAATGGTGCACGACGAAGCTTTACAGGAGGTTTGCAGCAGCAATTGAGGTGAAAATCACAACTTTGATATGGCTGAATTGGTTTTTCTCCGGTAAAGGTTTCAATCATGATTCATGGCCTCCACAAATGATAAGAATAGGTGGAAATGGTGGAGATCTCTCGAACGTGGATCAAGGAAGAATCTCACCAATTTTGGTGAGATTTGGTTGAGGAAATCGCGGGGATTTGATCCCTGAAGAATCATCCAAGAACACGGTGAGCTTCTTCGAGTTTTGCTGGAAAGGAAGACGGCTGACATCAGTAGGGGACCATAATGAAAGAAATCTGGACCAAAATGCAATGAATTCAAAAGTTAAGACTATTATGCAAAGTAGGTAGAGATGAAGTCCAAATAGTCTCAAATTTTTAGGGTAACCTAATTTAGACCCAAGAAATCTAATGGTGACTTCAATTTTGGATTTTGATGAATTCTACTTAGTCAATTCACATTTTAACCCAAAATGTATTGAATATTAACCTTTGTCTTTAATTTAGGTCAAATTGGGTTCATTTTGTCAAATTTATTAATCCAAACCTTATGGAGTGATTTTTATAAGGTTTAGATTATGTTTACTTTCATTAGAACCCTGTTAATTCAAGTAAGACTAAATTAAGACTTTTAACTAAGAATTGTCTTTCAATCTTGAGGGAAACCATGAATTAATCAATACAGGCTTACTTAATGGAAACTTGAGCTCAATTGACCTTTAATTAAGTATAGGTTTTCCCTTAAGTTAATCTGCATTTGTATTAGCCTGTTGTTTGGTAGTCGTAGAGCACATTTTGATAGGAAAAGCGTCGTAGTATAGTACGCAACACGATCAAACAAAAATATTTATAAAAAGATAACGAGACTTTGAGTCCCGGTCGTTCGTCTCTGGGAGGCGTTTGTTCAAATCTGAAATCGATCTTTTATTGCTCTACTTATTTAGAATCGCATGTCGGTTTCCAATCTTCGGATTAGAGTTTTTCCACTTCTATTGTAAACCCTGATTACATGCGTGTGTGTTAGATAGATAACGTAGGTGAAAGTATGAGTTTCAGTGCGCACAATTCTAGTTATGTGGAGGTTGTTTACGGAAAATGCATTTATAGTTAAATCTTCTATATTTTCCGGAAACGACATGCTTGTTGCAATATATATATATATATATATATATATATATATATATATATGAAAAGCAAGCAACTTGAATCACACGAAATAGATTACAACCAATAAGATCATGGTGATTTTCAACATAGAGATATGTATATAAAAAATATATCTTTTATTCATTCACTCAGGAGGATGTTTGCAACATGGAATTTAGAGGAAAGCTTGAAAAACACAAATCTAGCTAACAGAAAATGATCGCATACAGGAATCTATGTGGGTATTTTGCATGCATCATTGGGGGAGAATAAGAGCTACACTACTAAGCAATAAATGAAAGCAGTAAAACTATGAAGAGCTAAGCTACTAATCTAGCAGAAAAGAAGGGCATTCGGAGGTGGGCTCCGATGGCCTTTAAGTGGTTGAGAGGAGGAGGGGCGGCCAATGGTGCTTAGGCTGGCCCTTGGAGAGAGGTTGGGGAGATGATCCAGCATCCTGGCATGGAGATGGTGGCTTCCATGGTGATGCTCCTCGTGGAGGTGGAATGGATGTGAGGGTAGCTAACCTAGATGGATGAATGAATGCCGAGAATGGGATAGGTGCAAATGGCCACCCCTTAGGTCTTTTTATAGACCTAAGGGAGTCTCTCTAGAGAAGTGTGGAACTCTCTAGAGAGAGCCCCATAAGTGGCTAGCCATGGTGAGAGAAAGGTAGTTCTTAGATCCATAAAAAGTGGATCTAAGAATTGAATGGCTCTTGGTTGTTAAATTTGGCAACCAAGAGTGGCGCCACTTTGAAGAGAGTTATAGAGAACTCTAGATGGGTGTGTGTGCGTGAATGGGTGTGTGTGTGTGTGAGTGTGTGGCCGTGCCGTATGTGGCTAAGTGGTCTAGGTTAGGTCCTAAGGGGCTTAGGTAGGTGTAGGCTTTAAATTAGGGTTGCAAACCCTAATTGCTAAAGAGGAATTGCAATTAAACTTAACACAAGTTTAATTGAATGAGTGTGAACCTAATTGAGAGTGAAATAACTCAGTTAGGTTAGGCTTAGGTCAATTGGACTCTCACTGAGTCCAATTGGACTTATGTGGGTTGAGATCTGAGCTCAATTGGACCCTATGAGTCCAATTGACTTAGGTCATGGTAATTGACTATGATCTAAGTCAATTGGGTTTAGTGAGGACCTAATTAGGTCCTTAGGGAGGTCTAGAGGTGATGTACTAGGGTTAGGGTACCTTAATTCAAGTTCCTATGGGGCTGGAATTGAGTTTAGGGAGCTAGAGATCCAAGATCAAGGCTTGAATCTCAAAACAGGAACTGGAGAACAGTTCCAGACGTCCAATAAAAGTGTCAGACGTCTTATAGTGAAAAATTAGAAGTCCAGACTTGTTTTCTGGATGTCCAATTAGAGTCAAGATAGATTCTAGGTTCTGTCTTGGCTATTCTGCAGAAATTGGACGTCTGACCAAGTGTCTGAACGTCCAATAACACTGCAGAAGTGGGTTTAAGGTGTGTGGGAGTTGGCTAAGGGTTCTGGACATCATATTACTTATCTGGACGTCCAGATAAAGGTTGAAATTAGGGTTTTAAGGTTTCCTAGGGTACGGTGACCTAATCTAAGGGTGGCAAAGGCTTGGGGAAGTCTCTGAGTTATCCTAGGGCTAGGATGGACCTAAGTTCTTCACATTTTACTGCTTTATTCCTACTTAATAGAGTAGCATATCTTAACTCCCTTACATTATTATATACTACATCTAATCTAAGTCTTCAGCTCCAACTCTGCTGCAACACCCATTATTCCTGATTCAGCTTAAGATCCAGCTTATTACCTATAATTGACATAATGCACCTAATCAGCACATTATAGCATTATTTTATACATAGCAAAAAGAAAGCAGTAAAGATGCAGATAATGCTTATGAATGCATAAATTACCCTAACTTATGCTAAGTCCTAGCCTAATTTAGGTCAATTAAGACCTATGATTGCTGCGCAATCATACCCCCATGCCTAAATCTTGCTAATCCCTAGCAAATGAAGACTAAGTTATTCACAGAAGGGTCCCTAAGGGATTGATTATTTTATCAAGTGTATGCCTAGAGATTTTTCTCCTTTTTGTTTTCATCTTATGCTCTAGAAATCCAGGCAATCGTGAAAGTGTAGCTATGTAGCTTTTGCAACAAATTCGAGTGAAAAACTGATTTACCTCTAAAGCCTGTACTTGACCCCTAGTAAAAATTCTAGCAGAATAGGCGGACTTCTTCCCTCGAGGTATTCAAAATATTCTATGAATTCCACCCCGACTTTAGGCTTAGGTAGAGAATCTCTAAGGGGTACGGGTGTTTATTTGGTGGCTCACTCTCACTTGGTGCTACATAGAGATTAGTGCTACAGAATCTAGATTCCTAGATTACTTAGTAACTCAACTTAGAGAAAGACGAGAAAAACTATGCTCCCTTTTGATTCCTTTATATTCATTCTCTCTTTCTCTTTTTCTTTTTCTTTTCTTTTTTTTTTCTTTTTTCTCAGAGCTCACAATCTCACCAGATTCACACATATGACCTGTATTTAGTGGTCTCACTTGACATTAACACTTTAATTGAGTTCCATAACCCTAACACTAAGTCGAAATTCCTCAGCCAGTATTTGGGTAGTCAGAAATACAGAAAAATAGGTTAAGGCCATATTTGGTGGATCTCAAATTTATTTGGTGGTATTGCCTCAATGCAACTGAAATAAACACTAAATATTCACTCTTTTTTTCTTTGCTTTTTCTTCTTTTTCTAATTTTTTTCTCTTTTTCAGTTCCTTTTTTTTATCATTTTTTTTCCAACATATACACAACTAGTACACATCCATGAACTTTATTGAGGCATTATTAGGGATTGGTGGTACTCAAGAGACATTGGGTGGCTTATTTAGTAGAAGTGCCTACTCACGGCACAGGGAGAGATGGATAGGATGGCGTATTTCTGACCTTGATATCAATACCCTCCTTCAACCAAGGATTCCGTAAAGAATGGTCGTAACCATCCACCTTAGCCCTAGTTTTATGAAAACTCTCTCTCCGCGCATTTGCCTTATTTGGTGGCTCTCAAAATTTCACACAAAATGTATATGCAGGAACCGAGAGCGGAAACTATGCCTAATCTCTGAGCATCATCACCTAATTATCTAGGATTATCGATTCCTTGCACTAATCTTAGAACACCAATACACTCTACTCTCATCTCACACTATTTGGTGGATTTTTGAAAGAAAATCTGCTTGACTCCCAAAACACTATCGAGGGGTTCAAGAAAAGAAGCACTACTTCTTCTCGACAGACTAAAGACGTTTATCAGCCTTCACTGTGAATCCATTGCAAATTCTACGTGTGTGAAAAATTGTACTGGATTCCAAATTACAGGAATCAACTAGAGGATAAAATCCGTAACGCATTCTCTTAATAAAATAATCTTATTCATGGATGCACTATGTATATATGCTGTAAACAAGTAACCTCTTATATTCGTACTTCATAAAATTTCCTTATCGGGTTACATTCATCTTGACCCTAAATTTAGAACAAGAGGTGAGCGAGTGAGTCAGAAATGGTTGTTGCGGACGATTTCTAGCTCCAATGCGAGCATTGGAGGTGGAGTCAATTGTTCTTTTATTTAGAGTCCTAAAGTACGTTTTACATGCAGCTCCAAGGTTTTCCTAAATGTTGGCATAGAAATTTTCAGTTTTGTTGTATCTACCCCCCCATGCCTAAGTTCTTGCATATCCTCATGCATGAATATAAAAGAAAATAAATACAGCAGGGAGAGAATGGGTATAAATCACCTGTAATTGCTCCTGAAATTATATAATCAGCATCGGCCAACCTGTCAGTATGCAATATGCAGAAAGAAAATATGTTAAAAGAAAAATATGCCATGTATAAAAATGATTATGTATAGACGATGGTAGAATGTGAGATAGATGCTATCTATACGTGCTGAGTTTAACGCCTCCAGCTGGGCGAGAATTCAATCACACGTCCTCAATAAGATGAACGATCTCTTCAGGTGGAGGAGGTTCCTGGGCCAAAAATGGCTTGAGGCACTGGCCATTTACCGTAGATATATGCCCAGATTTTGGGTCCCTGATCTGGACTGCCCCATTAGGATATGGGTGAATCACAACATATGGGCCAGTCCACTTGGACTTCATCTTCCCTGCGAAAAGTTTTAATCGTGAATCGAACAACCAAACTTGCTGGTTGGGCGTGAATGCTTTTCTCCGGATGTGGCAGTCATGAAAGGCCTTGGTCTTGTCCTTGTATATCAATGCATTCTCATAGGCCTCCCATCAGATCTCTTCTAATTCGCTGAGCTGGAGTTTCCATTCTTAACCTCCTGCATCGAGGTCAAGGTTACATTTTCGCACCGCCCAAAAGGCGTGGTGTTCCAGCTCTACAAGAAGGTGACAGGCTTTGCCATATACCATATGATATGGTGACATTCCGAGTGGGGCCTTGTATGCGGTTCGATATGCCCAGAGTGCATCAACTAATTCATCAGACCAGTCCTTCCTGTCTGGTCTAACCATTTTCTGGAGAATCAGCTTGATCTGACGGTTAGACACTTCAACCTGCCCATTGGTCTGCGGGTGATACGGGGTGGCTATAAGGTGATGTATCCCGCATTTCTTTAATAATGACCTGAAATGGGCGTGGATGAAGTGGCTTCCCCCGTCGCTAATCAGAGTGTGGGGTATTCCGAATCTCGCGAAGATGTATTGCCGTACAAAAGAAATGACAGTCTTATGATCAGCTCGTCTTGCTAGGATGGCCTCGACCCACTTCGAGACATAATCAACGGCTAGCAATATGTACTCGAAGCCATGCAAGTTTGGAAAAGGGAAAATAAAATCGATGCCCCAGACGTCGAACACTTCTACAACCATGATGGCCTAGAGTGGCATCATGTCTCTCCTGGTCATAGAACCAACTGACTGGCATCGTTTACAGTGTTGGGCGTATTCGTGTGTATCTCTGAAAATGGTTGGCCAAAAAAATCCCGACTGCAAAATTTTTGCAGCGATTTTCCATCCCGAGAAATGATCACCACAAGCATCATTGTGGTAAAAAGATAACACACTAAGGATCTCAAAATCTGGGATGCATCTTCAAAATAATCTGATCCGCTCCAATGCGGAAGAGCAATGGGTCATCCCAGAGGTAGAATTTGGTCTCTGCAGTAAATTTGAGTTTCTGGTCCTTGGATAGGTTCGCAAGAATCTTGCCTGCAGCAAGATAGTTTGTGATATCCGCATACTAGGGGAACTCAACAGAGTGAACTGCCAAAAGAGATTCATTCGGAAATTGCTCGTGGATAGGCTGGGAATAAGGAATGTGGGCAGGGTCCAGTCTGGATAGGTGATCCGCCACAACATTTTGCTTTCTGGCTTTGTCACGGATTTCAATATCAAATTCTTGCAATAGAAGGATCCATCTAATGAGCAGAGGTTTGGCATCCTTCATTGCCAACAAATGCCGAAGGACGGAGTGGTCAGTGAAGATGATGACTTTGGACCCTAATAAATACAATCTAAATTTCTCCAACCTGAATACTACTGCTAGCAGCTCTTTTTCGGTGACAGTATAATTGCGCTAAGCCTCATTCAGCATCTTGCTAGCATAGTATATGACAAAAGGTTGTTTTTCCCGACACTGGCCTAAAACAGCATCGACAGCAAAGTCAGAAGCGTCGCACATCATCTCGAAATCAAGTGACCAGTCGGGTGGTTGGAGAATCAGGGAACCACAGACAACACTTCGTAAAGTCTTGAAGGCATTGAGACACGAGGTGTCGAATTCAAATGGGGCATCGGCAACAAGGAGATTCATCAAAGGTCATGCAATTTTTGAGAAATCGCGTATAAATCTCCGATAGAAGCCGACGTGACCCAAGAATGATTTGATCTACTTGATCGAGCTAGGTGGCGGTAAGTGGGAAATAATCTCAGAATTAGCTCGATCGACCTCGAGTCCATTTTTAGAGATCCTGTGCCCTAGTACTATGCCATCCCTCACCATGAAATGGCTTTTCTCCCAGGATAGTACTAAGTTTACCTCAATACACCATTTCAAGATCTTGGTGAGGTTAGCAAGACAAGATGTGAAATCATCTTCGAAAATGGAGAAGTCATCCATGAATACCTCCACATAGTCCCCAATCATGTCAGAGAAGATGGCCATCATACAATGCTGAAATGTTGCTGGTGCGATGCAGAGGCCAAAGGGCATCCACTTGAAAGCGAATGTTCCAAAGGGACATGTGAATGTGGTCTTGTCTTGATCTTCCGGGCTAATCGCTACTTGATTATACCCGGAGTATCTATCCAGAAAGCAAAAGAAACTACGTCCGGCTAACCATTCCAAGATCTGATCAATGAAAGGCAAAGGAAAGTGATCCTTCTAGGTAGCCATGTTCAGCTTCCAATAGTCGATGCAGACCCGCCAAGATGTTGCAGTGTGAATCGGGATGGATTCACCCTTATCATTTTTTACAACGGTGAGTCCTGCTTTCTTTGGCACTATCTAGATCGGACTCACCCATTGGGTGTCAGAGATTGGGTATACAATACCTGAATCCAGCCATTTGAAGATCTCCTTCTTAACAACCTCTAGCATATTCGAGTTAAGCCGTCTTCGAGGTTGTCTTAAAGGTTTCACCCCTTCATCCGTGTAAATGTGATGAGTGCAATACGAGGGGCGAATACCACAGAGGTCAGCAATGCTCCACCCTATAGCAGCCCTATGATCTTGTAGCGTAGAAATCAATCGATTCTCCTGTTCTTGGGTTAAGTGGGCTTTAATAATGACTGGGTATGTCTTACTTTTGCCCAAGAACACATACTTAAGTGAGTCAGGTAAGGGCTTCAATTCAATCACAGGTGGGTTAAAGTCAGAAATGGGAGTGGGAGGAGCAAACTCGAGGGTGGGAATCTGTTGATCTGTATGCACGTGAATTCCCGCTGATTCGCTTCCCGTGAAATAATTAGTTGTGACTGCGTTAACGGGCAACCCATTAGCTATGGTCACGTCTTCCTGCAACAACAGGGGCGATTCAGTAGTGTGCGGATCAGGATAGCTAGATTCAGTGGTGCCGTGGTCAAAAGCACACCCTAAATAGTCAAATCCTCAGGGAGATATGTGTAGTGCAATGGTCTCAGTCCTGTGTGGATCTAGGTCCAAGAACCCTGATAGTGAAGACGAATGAGACATTAGGTCGTCACAAAGGAGCCCAATGTTACCATAATATGCCGCATCTTCGTCTTCACCATCCTCCTTTATGCAATCACAGTCAAAATTCCTTGATGCCCTGAAAATGTCGAGTCGAAATCGCTCATTACCTAGGGCTATCTCCATGCACCCGGATGCACAATCAATGTTTGCTCGGGCTGTCGCTAGAAATGGGTGACCCAAAATAATTGGTGCATCTCGGAGATTAGGAGGAACTTCCATATTGAGAACGAAAAAGTCTGCAAGAAAGCAGAATCCACGGACTTTTACGATCACGTTCTCAACCACCCCCCTCGATGTTTTTATTGATCTATCAGCCAGCTGAATCGTGACCGAGGTGGACTTTAACTCCCCAAATCGAAATCGATCAAATACGGCAGTGGGAGTTAGGTTGATGGACAAACCCAAATCTAGAAGGACCCGATCAAATGGAGAATCTTGCAATAAGTAGGATATAAGTGGGGTATGATAATATCTGATACCACTTATAGGATATAAAGATAGAGGAATATGTATGTGGCTATGCTCACACAAATACTTAAGCACAATGTTAGTAATACCAAAAAGATTTGCACAAAATACAATCAAACCATAGAAAAAGGCATAATATGTATAGTGGTTCCCCTCCCTTGGGTACTCCACTACCTAAGCCTCCCAGCTTAGGAATTTTAACCCGATTCTCTCAACCCCGAGAGAATCAATTTACTAACCGAGGTAATTAACGGGTTACCTCAACCCAAGTACAATAACGGGTTTGTTACAACCCAACGAGCAACAAGCTCAAATACAAAAGAAGTACAGGTGTAAGATAAAAAGAATCTTACAACTAGAACCTAAGCCTCTCAACAATAATTAAAAGATGATACCAATTTGAGAGCCTAGAATGAGCGTGAATTGCTTCGTAGATGCGTGAGAAAAACACGTCGTTGAAGTGTTTGCAAAAGCGTAGAGAGATTGAGAGCAGCAAACTATTCCTTCTCTTAAATATGTGGTGGAAAATTGTAATATAGCTCTAGAATTTTTCTTCTCTATTTCTTGTGTGCAAACAAAGAGTCCTAGGATCATTTTATAGAGTTTAGGACCTAGGATACTCGTCTACTAGACGTTGGGAATTAATTCCTAATGTTCATATTGTTGGAATTAATTTTTTAACCGTTCAGTTTTTAGCCAACGGCTACCTGGTACCGGTACTAAAGTACCTGTACCGATACTAGCAGCTCACTACCACCAGTATATGAGTCCTAGTACCGGTACACATCATGGGTACCGGTACTTATGACTCCCAGGTTTGGAATTCCTTAGGCACAGTAACCTACCTGTGCCGGTACTCAAAATGGGTACCGGTACTTGTAAGGTTCAGGCCAAAATTAAGCCTTCAACCTGTGGCCAACATATACCGGTACTTGTTGTTTACAATTTGAGATAAATTCTCAAACCTATGCCTTGCAAATACCAGTACTGATGAACAGTACCGGTACTTACTTACAAGTACCTATTTTAAGTATTTTAATCCATTACGTACTTTGAAAACAAATGCCATATAAATCCTAATTTATCTTTAATTGATTTTTATGATCTAAGTTAAATTCTTTGTTAAGAGGCATACAATCTATGAAAACCTAAACTAAAAAAACAAAGGATCGAAGATGATCTTCTTCTCGATCCATCCTTGTCATCTTGCCTCCTAATTGTCATCATTTTCTCTTTCTCATCATCATGCCTCCATCACTTCTTGTTTGCCTTGCTCCTTCACCTAAATCTGAAAAATACTTAATTGCAAACATTAATCCATAATAATTTTGTTAACACCAAAACAAGATGTGGAACAAGGTTCCAACAGGGTACCAGGGTCTTTCTTTTTCGATGGCAAGTCGACTAGAATCACAGCGCTAGCCTCTTTTGATAGCACTGCTTGTCGTCCAATTCTAGGCTATCGCTTCGGGATACAATAGTCCTTGAAGAACCTAGCGACAGCGGGGATGTGATCAATTGCCTCGAGGAGAGGGACCTAAATATGTACTTCCTTGAACATTGACTTCAGGTCCTCAAATTCCGCATGTCCTTCTTTCGTACTACATTTCGTGTCAAAGCCTCAGGAAAAGGGATGAGAATCTCAGGGTCAGGTAGCCTCTTACCCTTATCTACCGTAGGTAGCTCCTGAGATGAAGGAGTTGAACCCACCTGCGACAAAGAGTGAGAAAAATCAGGACCCGCCTATCTATGTGGTGGGTCGAATGTCTTCCTTCCACTCCTCAATGAGATAGCATTTGCATTGGCTTGCTGTCCATGAGGTGGTGGGGGAGCGGAAGGGGCAAAGTATGCAGGGTTCTACATCAAAGGCGGCTGGCCTTGAGCATAACCAGGTGGTGCAGGAGGCACCTGCAATATGGCGTGTGCCTGTCCCTGTGGTGCCTGAAACCTAGGCGGGGCGCCTTGGTTCTACACATATCGAGGGTTCGGGACGAGTTGGGAGGGTAAGGCTCCCTGAGTCCTATGCTCTTGCAATAGCTGGTTTTGCGTGTTCTGTATAGTCTGTATCTGGTCAGCCATCGCCTTCATTATCCGCAAGCTATCCTGTGTAGATTTCCTTGTTGATTCTTGCAGCTCCTCTTTCAATGCCTCCAAAGGGTTAGCCCGCTTTGGAGGGTGATTGGCAGCGTGGTGCAGCAGCTGGTATAAAGAACGGGGTTGTTGCTGTTGGGACGGGAATGGCTGCTGCCTAGGGTATGTGTTTTGTGCATTCCTGTATTGCTTGGTCTGGTAGTGTGGATCTTGATGTGTTCTCCGTGAATTACCAGACCAAAAGAAGTTCGGATGCTGGCACTAACCAGGGTTATACGTCTCTGAATACGGGTTATTACGCCCATATCCTTGGATAGCACTGACATCCTCGTAGGCCGAAGATGTCTGAGACGTATATCCGTCAAGGGGATACGTATTATAGTCTGCGAGTGGTGCGTAACCCAAGTCGTAAGGTGCCGAATCTGGATTGTTTATGGGATCCTGATATGCGGGATCTCGTAAATAAGGAGAGGATGCATCCCAAGTGAGTAGATTAACTTGAGAAGGAGGGGCTTGTGGTGCATAGAAGGGTCTTGAAGCGACAGAGTTCAGGTTAGATTGACCCTGACTAATTTGGTCAATTTTTTTCTAAATCAAGTTTATTCTATCCAGCTACTCGACGATGATATCCATGTCGGCTCGAATAGACTCGGTGTGAGCCTCATGGACACCAACCCGCTGCTGACTAGGCCGCTGGAACTGGTTCATGGATGCGGCATTCATCAAGTCCTCTACCAAAGATTCAAACAACTCAAATGCGCTGTTCTCATCTTTTGCGAGGAAATTCCCCCCACTAGATGCATTGGCCAGATATCAATGTGTGTCATCCAGCCCATGGTAAAAGATTTGATCTAGGTGCCATCTAGGTAAACCATGGTGCGGGCATTTCCAGAGAAGGTCGTGAAATAGGTCCCAGGGTTCATGAAACTTCTCCCCAGCTCCTTGGGAGAAAGTCGTGATTGCGTGCCTCATCGCGTTTGTTCGATCGATTGGGAAGAACTTTTGCAGGAATTCACGTCATAATTCCGGCCAGGTTCCAATTGGCTTCCCAATGGTCTTAAACCAGTATGAAGCTTTGTCCCTCAGAGAAAATGGGAAAAGCTTCATTAGAACAATCCCAAGATCAATGTTCTTGGGTCGAATCATTTTTGCAAGTCGACTTAGGTCCTCTAGGTGTTGGAACGGATCTTCGCTTGAGTTTCCATAGAAGTGAGTGCTGATCAAATCAATCACATTAGGCTTGAGCTCAAACATGTCTCCGCCTGTGGGAATCCTGACTAAAGGTGCGATGATTGGTGCAGCTGGATCATAGAAATCCCGCAGTTGTTCTCCTCGTAGTGGATGCTACATTCTGTCAAGAGCCATCAAAATGCGGTCCATGTTCTGTTGATATCGCTCCTCAAATTCAGCCACCCGAGCTTCCAGACGAGCCATCGGGTCCAGATTATCAATATCCTGACCTGTTCTAAGTCCAGGCCCAGGATTAGCCATTGTGGCTATAGGAGTAGAAGAAGTGGGGCGAGAAGATGGTCCCGGCGAGGTGACCCGCCTCCTTGAGAGTGGCTCCCAAGGTCCAACCAATTGAGGTCTAAGTGACCTCCTTCCTTGCATACACCACCCAACCCCTGGGTTGGTGTAGCCAAGCCAGACAAGGCTAAGGCCCTGTCAATCAGATGGTCCTTATGAATCACATGATCAGATTTCTCGTTTTAAGTTCTAATTCCTGAAGAAAATTCGTCGTACAACTGACTGAAAGTGATTCCCGCCTCTCAGCTAACCCAGCCAAGAGGTTAAAAGCACCCAGTAGTACGACAATGAATTCGGGTTTATTTTGTGTTTTAGACTTGATTTTTAGCCCATTTTTCTTCAGTTGGGGTTTTTAGTGAGTGGCCCACAAGGTGACCAAGCTCATCGGCTAAGTACTAGACTTGACTAAGTCTAGTACTTAGCCGATGAGCTTGGTCACCTAGTCTAGGTTAGCCTAAATGTGATTTCTAAATTCTAACCCTAAAGGTGTAACCTAGGGTTCATGCAATTCTAGGGTTTTCTTCTTTTGTTCTTTTTTCTTCTTGAGCAGACCACAAAAAATACAATTAGTTCTCTGACAAAAATTGGAATCTAATTAACTTAAAATTTTGTGAGTAGATTCCTTTTTCAATTATCTTTTCAAAGAATTTTTTTTTGTAATTTTTACTATTTCAATCAAATTTTTAGAAATTTTTGAATGTCTATGGATCAAGTTTGGAATTTTGACCCCTGATTGATTTTTCACTTTGAAACAGTATTAAATGACTTTTAAAAATTCAAAAAAATTATGGAAAATAAAGCCAATGAGATCAGCTTTCAAACCCCACCGTTTTAGTCAAAACAGATTTGTGAATTTGTCAGAATTGCTTTTTGAATTTTGAAAAATCTCAAATCCGGGTTAATCTGATCCCTTCGACTTCGTGAATTTTTTAAAATTTTATACTTAGAATTTTTTCAAAAGAACAGAGCAATTTGAAAGATGGTTTGAAAATGAAGGCCTAGCCCGAATTTCAAATTTTTTTGTTCACTAGTTTTTCGACAATCGAATTTTTAAAATAGACTTTAAACCTTGGCCGAAAATCAGAGAAAGGTCGAGAGGCTTTTAAAAGGTGTTTGAGTTTGAAATTCAAGCTCTCCACCAAAATGTTTTAAAAAAAAAAAAATTTGTAAAATTATTTTTTTTTCAAAAAATATTTTTTTCTAAGGATTTTCAAAAAATTTTTTTTTTTTTTTGCTTTTTCAAACTAACCTAGGATTCAAAAAGAAACCTAATCTAACAACCGAGATTTTTTTTGAATTTTTTTTATTGATTTTTTTTCTTTTTCATGAAAATTTATAAGTTTTTTTTTTTCAAAAGAAATTGCTAGAAGCAAATCTATCCTAGGGTTCAAAAGAAAACCTAGACTAAAGAGGGTGTGATGTGCACCTGGAAATCTTTTTTCGCGCTCATTATGTACGCAGATCTCGTTTTTCCTGTGTTGTCAAACACATCAAAAAATAAAGTAGAGGAAGATTTGCCAGTGATGGTTTGAAAGATCAAAATCAAAAAAATGATGTTGCCTCCCCAGCAACGACGCCATTTGTTTGGTAGTCGTAGAGCACGTTTTGATAGGAAAAGCGTTGTAGTATAGTGCGCGATACGATCAAACAAAAATATTTATAAAAAGATAACAAGACTTTGAGTCTCGGTCGTTCGTCTCTAGGAGGCATTTGTTCAAATCTAAAATCGATCTTTTATCGCTCTACTTATTTAGAATCGCACGTCGGTTTCCAATCTTCGGATTAGAATTTTGCCAATTCTATTGTGAACCTTGATTACATGCGCGTGTGTTAGATAGATAACGAAGGTGAAAGTATGAGTTTCAGTGCGCACAATTCTAGTTATGTAGTGGTTGTTTACGAAAAATGCATTTATAGTTAAATCTTTTATATTTTCCGGAACTGACATACATGTTGCAATATATATATATATATATATATATATATATATATATATATATATATATATATATATATATATATAAGTGGAAAGCAAGCAACTTGAATCACACGAAATAGATTGCAACCAATAAGCTCATGGTGATTTTCAACATAGAGATATGTATATAAAAAATATATCTTTTATTCATTCACTCAGGAGGATGTTTACAACATGGAATTTAGAGGAAAGCTTGAAAAACACAAATCTAGCTAACAGAAAATGATCGCATACAGGAATCTATGGGGGGATTTTGCCTGCATCATTGGGGGAGAATAAGAGCTACACTACTAAGCAATAAATGAAAGCAGTAAAACTATGAAGAGCTAAGCTACTAATCTAGCAGAAAAGAAGGGCATTCGGAGGTGGGCTCCGATGGCCTTTAAGTGGTTGAGAGGAGGAGGGGCGGCCAATGGTGCTTAGGCTGGCCCTTGGGGAGAGGTTGGGGAGATGACCCAGCATCCTGGCATGGAGATGGTGGCTTCCATGGTGGTGCTCCTCATGGAGGTGGAATGGATGTGAGGGTAGCTAACCTAGATGGATGAATGAATGCCAAGAATGGGATGGGTGCAAATGGCCACCCCTTAGGTATTTTCATAGGCCTAAGGGAGTCTCTCTAGAGAAGTGTGGAACTCTCTAGAGAGAGACCCATAAGTGGCTAGCCATGGTGAGAGAAAGGTAGTTCTTAGATCCATAAAAAGTGGATCTAAGAATTGAATGACTCTTGGTTGCTAAATTTGGCAACCAAGAGTGGCGTCACTTTGAAGAGAGTTTTAGAGAACTCTAGATGGGTGTGTGTGCATGAATGGGTCTGTGTGTGTGAGCGTGTGGCCGTGCCGTATGTGGCTATGTAGTCTAGGTTAGGTCCTAAGGGGCTTAGGTAGGTGTAGGCTTTAAATTAGGGTTACAAACCCTAATTACTAAGGAGGAATTGCAATTAAACTTAACACAAGTTTAATTGAAAGAGTGTGAACCTAATTGAGAGTGAAATAACTCAGTTAGGTTAGACTTAGGTCAATTGGACTCTCACTGAGTCCAATTGGACTTGTGTTGGTTGAGATCTGAGCTCAATTGGACCCTATGAATCCAATTGACTTAGGTAATGGTAATTGACTATGATCTAAGTCAATTAGGTTTAGTGAGGACCTAATTAGGTCCTTAGGGAGGTCTAGAGGTGATGTACTAGGGTTAGGGTACCTTAATTTAGATTCCTATGGGGTTGGAATTGAGTTTAGGGAGCTAGAGATCCAAGATCAAGGCTTGAATCTCAAAACAGGAACTGGAGAACAATTCTAGACGTCCAATGGAAGTGTCAGACGTCTTATAGTGAAAAATCAAAAGTCCAAACTTGTTTTCTAGACGTCCAATTAGAGCCAAGAGGGATTCTAGGTTCTATCTTGTCTATTCTGCAGAAATTAGATGTCTGACCAAGTGTCTGGACATCCAATAACACTGCAGAAGTGGGTTTAACGTGTGCGGGAGTGGGCTAAGGGTTCTAAATGTCCTATAACTTATCTGGACGTACAGATAAAGGTTGGAATTAGGGTTTTAAGGTTTCCTAAGGTGCGGTGACCTAATCTAAGGGTGGCAAAGGCTTGGGGAAGTCTCTAGGCTATCCTAGGGCTAGGATGGACCTAAGTTCTTCACATTTTACTGCTTTATTCCTACTTAATATAGTATCATACCTTAACTCCCTTACATTATTATCTACTACATCTAATCTAAGTCTTCAGCTCCAACTCCACTACAACACCCATTATTCCTGATCCAGCTTCAGATCTAATTTATTACCTGTAATTGACATAATGCACCTAATCAACACATTATAGCATTATTTTATACATAGCTAAAAGAAAGCAGTAAAGATGCAGATAATGCTTATGCATGCATGAATTACCCTAACTTATGCTAAGTCCTAGCCTAATTTAGGTCAATTAAGACCTATGATTGCTGTGTAATCACCTATTAAAACAACAGAACTAACCCATTTTGATTCACTTCTCAATTATTGACATTATTAAGTTATATCCTTTTTGTTGGCTAATAAAGTGAATTTAACCTTAGAACCTAGTCAAATTAGGCTAGATATGAAGGATGATGGTGTTACCATCATACCCCCATGCCTACCATTTGCTAGTCCCTTAGCAAATTCTTAGAATTAAGCATAGATTTCAACTTAAAGGGTATTTGTCATTTATCTCATTTAGAAATAATGTTAACATGTTAATCCTAATCAAACTTCAATACAAACATAAGTGCTCTTGTGCCTAGGACTTTGGACAACCTGGTTCCTCAAGACACTAAGATCTAATGGCTCCCTAATTTTAATTTAACCTGATTCTTGATTTTTAAACACAGGTGCAAACGGTTCAAGTTGGTCTCAGTTTCACTCTCGATTTCATTGTTATCAGGGTTGGAACACGTGTAGTGAGAGTGAATTGAGTTGAAGGTCCTAAATCTCAAATTAATAACCTATTGAACTTAGTCGGCTACTCCCATATGAATTTGGCAGCTTTCTAACTTCCAATGGGGTCAACCTCAAGGTATATCTCCCCATAAAAGAAAAATTAAAATTCTAGCACCAAAAGTTTTTTCTTATTTTTCTTTTCCTGATTTTTCCTTTCTTTTCTATCTCTTTTTTTGTGGTGCAAGTGTGTGAGGCATTTGTGTGCCTTTTGAGGTGGTGAGGACAGGTACACTACTTACTAAGACTTATGTATACAAGCCTCACCAAAACAAAAATTGAATGCATACACCTTATTAAGGAAGTGGCTCTTCGTCTTTCATGGGTTGGCTGTTATAAAAGAGTTATTTTCCAACTCTACCTAAGTCCAATGTTTTATTAACCTTTTACTCGGGTCCTAAAACCCAATTCGTGCATGCAAGGTTGTGTTCCGATTCCTCAAACTCCTAAGCTGATGGTAACACCATCATTAGTCATAACTAACTAAAATTAGTCAGAATCAAGAGTTAAATGCTCTTAAATAATCGTCTAAGGATCATAAATCCGTATGGAACTGATTTGAGAAGAAGATAGGAAAATGGGGTTAATTCTACTATTTTACCATCTCATCATTAATGCAGATTAACCAAGGGGTTGATCAGGGGTGAATTCAAGTTCAAATGAACTTCAATATCTAAGAAGTAGGCTCACACTGACTGAATTAGGGTTTCAGGCATTCTAAGGATTAAAATATTACAGAAAAACCCTAATTATCAGCCTCACTCAAATTGAAAGAGTTATGGTAGAAATAAATTCAATCTAAACTTCTCAAAAATCATTGAAAAATATTCTAAGAGGATTAATACCGTCGCTTTGACCATCGGAACCCATTTTAACCAAAAACAGAAATTCAGGCGAGAATTTGCCTTGATTTTGGCTTCTGTGTAATTTACTTAGTCAAACGTGATCAAAACACAAATCCAAGTTCACCACTAGATTTCTTGAGTCCAAATTAAGTTAACCCCAAATTTTGAGCCCAATTGAGGTCTGTTTTGACTCAGTTTGCATTTTAGCCCATTTGCCCATAATTGATGCATTATTTGCCTAAGTCATTAATCAAATTAATCCCATCATCACCGCCTTCTCCCCCAAAAGGCAGCAGCATCAGTGGGCCTAAGGACCCAAAACCCACAAATTTCATCCGAGGATTTCTCCTCCAAAACCGAATCAAATTTGTCCAAATTTGGAGGGATTAATCCCTAAGTGATTCCCTTCCTTTTGCACCCGTTCATGGGGTCTATTGTGGACCAAGGACGTCCGTCGAGCTCCTCTTATTTCAAAGATTTTGATCACGAAAATCTCAAGGAAATCTCGTGGATTCCTCGTAATTGAAAGTCAATTCCTCTTCTATTTAAGCTGTGGCGTCTCCCAACATGTTTCCCAATTGATTTTAGGCCAAATCCCCACCTTCCTCCTCTCCGGCTGCATGCTCCATCAACTCTGGTGACCTTTTTTGGCACACTCTTCCGTGCATACATCTTGCCAACAAGCACCCCCATCTTCTTCCCCAAGCTCCTCCAATGTTAGCCAACCATAGCTAGGTCAGTTCTAACCCCTTCTTTGTCGTCATTTCTCCCACCGGAGTGTTCATCTTCTCCACATCCAGCAAGGCAAGTTGAATGTGGAACTCTCCCCTGTCGTCCAATTAGATAGGTTTCTACCTTCCCCTCACTTCCTAGAGTAGTTTTATTCATTTAGTTTCTAGTTTCAACCACTCATCTTCCCGTTCTTCCTCCTTCTCCAACTCCGGCGACACTCCGATGAGCTCGTCCGGCCACGCCTCACCACGAAACTCCACGCTACCACCACCAAAACAATCCTCACACCTTGGGGAGCAAAATCCCTCAACAAATTTTGGCTTTTAACTCCCCGAACACATGGCCGAGCAAACCCATCTTCATCCGCAGCTGCCCTCCTTCCTTTGGCCACCTTGAAGCTCCAAACACCACCACACGACCACCACCACGTTCCTTGCTTCACATAGAAGCTTATGAGTATGCTAATTGGGGCCAAAAGCCTATATTCATGTTTTTATGTCCACACCAACCAGGCATTCTTCACCGACGTCAAGCTCTTCTTCCGGCCATCGAACATCCATGGGTAGGTTTCCTCTTGACACAGCTTGGTACCAAGAACTCATACATGACGTTGGATTGAGGATCCAATGGTTGGATCTTTGTAATCAAGCTCACCTCGATCCATGCTATTGGCTGCTGAAAGAATGAAGAAGGACATGTCCTCTTAATCCCACATTGTGGGATGTTGGTTTCAAATAGAGCATAAAAGGAAACTAGCCTAAGGATTTTTTGCCTTAGACATTAGGGGGTTAGGTTCCCACCTTTGCACATGCACGTACACGCCACACGTGCACACACATGTGTATAGGGTGTGTTTTGTGTCAGGAAACATGCCCGGTCTGGGGCTAAATTGGCTTGAATTTGCAAAGAGGTGTGGGCTTGCATTTTAAGACATTTGGAGGCTTGCTTTGGACGTCTGATGAGGCTATGATTAGCCTAAGTATAAGGCTTATATATGTGCTAAGTGAAACATCAATTTTTTTAGCCTCTATTACATTTATCCTTGGCTATTTGAAAATTTAATTTTTTTATCTATATGTGAGGAGTATTCGTTACATATCATTACTTGTGATTTAATTATTGTGATCATACTTATATCTTTCAATTAGTGGTTGAATTCCAATTTTTCTCCCTGCGAACGACCTCGAAACTCACAATTTTTCGAACACTTACAAATTTAAATGTCGATTCGATTTTCGTCGCTATACTACGACATGATTCTCCTCTAAAACTACAACAATTTCTGACGTCAACATAGACCAAAAGTGACAAAGAGATCGGTTTAAACACTCGTGCCCCTTAGTCTGAGAGATCAGATTTTTCAACTTTGCTCTATAGGGCAAATTAGGCCATGCTTACTCAAGCATATTTAGCCCGAAAAATCTAAGGTCAAGGATGTGGGTGTCCTGATACTACACTATAGCACAAACAACATTTAGACTTGACCAAGATTAACAATTTAAACATTCAGCACATTTTTCTTCTTCCTTTTTCTTCTTCGTCATTTAAAAGATTTGCAGTTCACCTCAGAAAGTTTCCCCTCTCCTTTCATCAGATTTTTTTTTATAAACATGTACATGTATTTTTGTGAGAACTCTTCAAAGAAATTAAAATTTTCAATTGTTTGCACTTTAATACCCCCATGCCTAAGTTTTGTAATACCCTCATTGTAAATAGGATGGGTTCAAAATCAGCTTAATTAATATTTTTAGAACTGATATATAAGGGTGAGTGGGCGAGTCGAAAATGGCTGTTGCGGACGATTTCAAGCTCCAATACAAAGATTGGAGGTGGAGTCAGTTGTTCTAAGATATGAGCCCTAAAGTGCAATAGGAATGGTGTTTAAAGAGAATAAGAAAGGTCTCGGGATTTTAAAGAATGACAGGTTGCCTCCCGTTAAACGCTAAATTCAATGCCTTCAGCCAAGCAGAAGATGGTCAAGTGAAGGGGTGATCAAATTGGAGGAGTTTTATAAAACAAGCACCTTGATAATTAACCTTGTCGGGCCAACCAGGTGCTTATTCAAATCAACTGGTTGATTATGCAGACCAAACCTAATAAGTCTAGTGGGTTGAGAAATGTGGATCAATAGATGTGGAGCCTACCAGGTGAAGTTTGACTCAAAAAGATTACGAAATGAAAATTGAGGGTTTGGCTACCAAGGTTCAGCTAGTTCAAAGTAGGGATCCTCAAATGATAACGTATCAGTGAAAAATAACTTGAAAAGATATTAACTTGAAAAGTCTCAGAAATGTAACTTGAGTTCGCCAAAACTCAAGAATGAACCTCTCACTCAATTGAGTGAGGAGAAATGATCTGCAAGTGGTTACGAAGGTGCATGATGGATGAATTAGGTGGAAAACACTTTTGAACTCTGCCATTGATAGCAGAGGTCAAGAGATGAAATGAAATTAGGCATTTTGTGTACATAGACTAATAAATGGAATCAAGGGGATCAAAATGGCCCTTAATGTGTTGCGAAGGTGATGGAGGGCCTGATTTGGATGTGGATTTAACTTTGAGCCTTCTCCATGAACAGCGAAGCTACTTAGGTGTAGGTGTACTATATTAAGTGGTTGAAGTGATTAATTAGGTAGAGGAAGAAGTGAAATGGATCCATGGTGAGATAAAGAAGTAATCAGGTGATTAGGTAAATGAATGGAATCCAGCAAGCCAAAATTGGCTTGCCAGAGATGAAGATGAGGAATCAGAACTACCTACTATCTACTCCTAGGACTTGAAGACCTAAAACTAAACTAGAAGTTAAACTAAGGATCTTAGACTACTTACCTGAGGAAGGGGACAAAGGAACTCGCCATTTACAGGGCGAGAACAAGAAAAAGTAGAGACTCCCGGTGAGAAGAGATTCATGGCAACGGAGGATAACGAGGGAAGAAGAGGTAAACTCTTTCACTTTAGATGAACTTCAAGAAGCTTTAGGAGAATTGTAAGAGCTTAGTAGGTCACAAAAATTAGAAAATAAAAATTTGAAAAAGGAATCTAGTGCCTTACAAATTGAAGTAGATAATCTTATTGCTAAAGATCTAGATTTAAATGCTTCTTTTAATTCTATTAAATATGAAAAGAATGCTCTTGTAATAGAAAATCATGACCTTATCTTAGAAAACACAAAATTGATTGAAGAGAATACCTTGCTTAAATCTAAAATCTCCATTTTGAAAAGCGAAATGAGTTTCATTGAAAATGAACTTGCTTGCCTTACAGAGAACTCTGAAAAATTGTTAAATAAGGCTAGCATAAGCCAAATGGATGAGAAAGAATCTCCACCAAGGAGACCAACTAACAAGGCGGATCCAAACTGATTTGGATATTGAAAAAGCAACTTGACTCATGTTTTGTAGGTTTCAAGGGAGATTATAATGCGAAGAATTGGAATTATAAATTAAAAGATGGAATACTTAAATTGAGAGGACCAAAGAGTAGATCGAGATGGACAATAAGGAGGCCAATAGGGTACAACCAAAATCCTACTTGGAATCAAGCACCTTACCCCGGACTTAAAAGCCATGTATGGCAAGGAGATTGCATGTGGCAACCTCCATATGGGTCATATTAATGGCCTTGGTAAGTTAGGTAAAATCCTTCTTAATTTGATGACCTAACTAGCATCATGACAGGGGGAGAAAGAAATTTTATATATGATGTAATGTCATGAAAAAGGGAGGAGATCACCCTTTAATACCTAATTAAGATAAATTGATATAGAAGTGCATGTATTTAAGGGAAGTTTTTTAAAAGCTTGATTAGCTATATTTCAACCAAAAAGGGGAAGTTAATGAAGAACAACAATAGACCTCTTATTATGTCAAAAAGGGGGAGAAAGTTTTTATCATATCCAAAAGAGGGAGCTAAACTAATGATTAAATGAGCATGTTTTAAGGGGGAGCTTTAGGATAAAAAGAATTGAAATTTAAACCTTTTTGATAATGTCAAAAAGGGAGAGTATTTTTGGAATATTATTTATGGTTTAATTTGTCATCATCGAAAAGGAGGATATTGTTGGTGCAAAGGCACCTACATCGTTAATTTTGATGATAACAGAACACACGTATTTTGACATTTGCATTTGAGTATATAAGTTTCAGGTTTAATGCAAATACAAGCAAGTGCGAGGAGCTCAAGCTCAAATCCACAGTGGGATGGAGGAGCTTGATGGAGGAGTTTCGCATGGAGTGAAAGCTTGAAGAAGTTTGAAGAATAGGATAGAGGTGTTGTCAATGTACTTTTATTTACATTTTGCTCTTTATTTTTTCTTAGAAATATTGTAAAGAGCCCAAAAGTATAACACCCTAGTCCTAGGAACACTTACACTATCAAAGGACACTTAGGAAAACCCTAAAGCAAATTTAGAAAATCAAAATATGCTTCAGACAATCACATCAGACGTCCAACATAGTTGTCAGACGTATGATATCGACTTTTAAGTCGTCTGGCACATTGTCCAAACAACTAACCACTTAGGCTGGAATCAATGCTTTGCAACCATTACCTTTATACGTCCGACCTATTGTCCAAACGTCCAATAAAATGTATGAGAGCATCTCTAGATGTCTTGAAAGAGGATCGTTATCCACTCCTTGGCAAGTTGAGTTACTCAACTTAGCATCAAATTCCAAACATCCGTAGATCTGTCCAGACGTCTGATAAAGAGACGTTGGACCAAAATCCAAGCTTGTTAGACCCAATCCAACCGTTAGCCCTCGGGAAATCAATTCCCGCAGAGGGCCTTCATCATTAGACGACCAATAGTTAGTCCAGACATCCAATACGTCGTCTGACCACTTTACACTAGAACCCTGTTTAGATCTGGTTCCAAACAGGAACAAACCCGAACAAAATTAGACATCCAATATTTCACCCAGATGTCTTAAAATGATATACCAGGCATCCAACCTAAAACCCTCTTACTATCCAACGAAATCAGTAACTTTGACTCTTGCATCAGATGACCAACTCTTTCATCAATCGTCTGACCCAAAAATTTTTAATTATGCTGTCAAAGTCATTATGACCCTGATTTCGGCCTAATTTTTCTTAGAATCTTTCTCAACTGCTATGAAGCATCTCCAAGGCCTTCTTGAAGGTTCCTAGCACATCTATAAATAGATAAGAGCCTCTCCTTTGTGGAGTTACCCTTTGAGAAAATTCTTTCCATTATTATACACATTTTGTGAGAAATCAAAAAGAAGAAAATTGTGATCTTGCTCTCCAAGCTCTATACTTCACATCTGAGACCACCAAATCGCTACGCAATCATACCTTCTCACTTCCATCTTAGGGAAGTCACTTTGCTTATAGTAGCATAGTTTAAATTCACTTTGTGGCTTTATAGGTTTCTTTGTATTTTGATTTTCTTGGTAGGGTATTCACATGTGAATTCTCGTCTCCTTCGCGAGACAAAATACTCCTCACAAAGAAGAGGGTTTGAGGTAAACTACTTATCGTGAAATCGCGATAATGATAAATATGTCATCGTAGGTGCAAAAGTACGTCGTTTTAAATTTATAAAAATCATCTCCAAAAATTATGAGAATAATGTCGAGAGTACAGGTCGTCTCATAGGGAGGTAAGGATATCTAGAAAGTTTCCAACCTGACCAAGTCATTATATTTTTTTTTATTTTTTTATTTTTTATATATAATAAAAGCAAGTAAATGAAACAAACACGGAGACAAATACGAAGTGAACATGTAAATGAAAATAAAAACTTAATTACCACAAAAAAGTTAGAATAACATAGAATAACAAGAGGAGGAAGAAAAAAAATCTCAGATAAAAGTCCAGCGATGTCGTGACGGGGGTGGAGAGTGCTGTCGACGATTGTCGGTGAAGTTGCGCATGGAGGCGAAGAGTCGGAGAAGAGACGTTGTGGTCGTGCAGCGGAGGAGAGCAGAGCGTGTAGTCCGAGGTTGAAGGTGGTGGCTGTCGAAGAGATGCATGCAGTTGTGAACATAGAGATACAGGGGAAGAGGGAGATACGTAGGATAAGCAAGGAGGGTAGCGTTGGAACCTAGTTCCACTTCTCTTTTATGTTTTGGTGTTAACAAAACTGTTTTAAATTTAAGAGTAAAGGAAAGGCACCTCAAGATGCATTTCATAAATTTTGCATCAATGAGGATGCTAAATCAAAGTTTGATTGGTATAAGGGCCTAAAGCTTCACCATTGTAGGCTAGTTGAGTGGCAAGACTTCTCTCTACAAATCTTTAATTTCACCACATGTCTTTCTGAACAAAAACTCATGCATTTCTTTGATGAGTCATTTTTTGCCAATGTTCCTGGAGTATATCCTAATACCAACTGCTTATTTTTTGCTAATCTCCAAGAATAAGAAAATCGAGGTCATCTTGTCCTAACAAAAATGTATTCAATCAAAAAATCACCATCACACCAAAATTCTTATCAACCATCACTCAATGTCCAAATGAAGGTCATGCTTTTAACACTCTTAAGGAGCAATTTCCTACTTATAAAATCCATGAAACTCTCTTGCTCCCTAACTCTCAGGGGAAAGCATTAGTTGCCCCAAACATGACCCTATTTGCTCGTGTTCTTTTTCAAATTTTAGCATGGAACTTAAGGGCTAAAAATTCAGGATTTCACAAAATTTCTATCGACATTTTACCTTGATCTATGTTATTATGACAAGTTTTCCTGTAAATTGGAACACGTTATTTATTCACTTTTTAAGACCTCATTATCGTGCTTCAGCTCTTCCTCTTGATATTCTTGTATCTCACATACTTATCAAGAGTAAAATTGATCTCTCTAACTTTACTCCACTTAGAAAAGTGGTCTATTTCAAATGGTCCACTCTCCGAAAAATGAGAGTAAAACCCGCTAGAGAGGAATCCTCTAGTGATGATGAAGAAGAAGTTGATCCAAATTCTCAATTTTCTTCTCATTCACTTCCTAAATCATCCTCCACTTTTGTTCCTATAACCTATCCATATCCAGAAGCTGAAACACCTTAGGTAAATCTGTCTAATGTGTCCGGAACTGATTCCAATATAATTAATACTTTTAATTATATTGGTCAAAATTTAACCAATCTCAATTTTGCCTTTCATCACATGGAACACAAGGTTCATGATCTTTCTCTTTCCATGAAGTCTTCCCATGTTGCTCATTCCACTCAACAACCTAAACAAAGGAAGATGACTCAACTAAAAGCGCCTCAAGCATACAGTGAAAGAAAGCAAAAGCACTTTCAAGACCCATCTCATGTTTTATCTCCAATGGCGGAAGAAGAACCTGTTCTTCATGATAATGAAGATAGTGATGATGGAGGACATGCTCAAAAGTCTACCAGAAAACATCCTCGCAATTAGTTTTTTTAGTCTATATTTTCATGTATTGAACAGTTCAACATTTTTTTACTTGATTATTATGTCTTTTAATGATGTATGACTTTAATCTTGTTTATGTATGTCTTTTAAATTATGTTTTTTCTTCTTATGATTATTTTATTACAATATTGTTTCATGCCTAATCATTGTCTATGCATATTGAAATATATTTTTTTAGTTTGACAAAAAGGGGGAGAAATGGTAAAATAGACTGTATTTAAAATAATGAAGCTTAGTTTGACGGGGAGGTTTTACTCCTAGTGGAGTTTTTTGGATTTCATCTCTTATGAGGTTTCTATTATTTTAAATATAGGTATTTATATTATTTTGTCAACACCAAAAAGGGGGAGATTGTCAGAATCTAGTTCCACTTCTCTTTTATATTTTGGTGTTAACAAAATCATTTTAAATCTAATGAGTTGTTGAAGTATTATTTTCAGAAAATAACATGATCTAAGGATGGATGAAAGAAGTAATGATGGCATGAAGATTGAAGACTTTAGTTTTGTTTAGTTTGTTGTATCTTAGAACTTTTGTATGTTTCTTAACAAGAAAAAGTTAACTTAGGAGTTAAAATCGAAGTAGAGATAATTAGGGATCAAAATGATGTTCAATCTTTCGTTTTGAAACTGAAGATCAACTCTTTGAAAATATTATCGTATAGCTAAGATAGGATTTCCTTAAAATTTGGTTTAAACTTACAAAACAAGGTACTTATAGCAAGTACCGATACTAGTAATAAGTATCGGTACATGCTAGGCACAGGTTTGGGCCTAAGTCCCAAACTGTAAACAAGTATTGGTATTCATCATGAGTATCGGTATTAAGTGTTCATAACCTCATTGCTTGTAAGTCACAAGTATCAGTACTAATAATAAGTACTGGTACCAAGTGACTTTGTTGGTACTCAACAGAATGCACTGAGTACTGATACTAATGATCAGTACTGGTACTCGAAGCATTGCTGAGCTGACTGTGAGTAGTCAGTACCGATACTAACTAGCCGTTGTGCCTAATTAGAATGACTATATTGCAATTTATGATAATTCTAATCTTCCCAAATTGCCCTTAACGGCTAGTAATCATAGGAGAAGTGTTCGTTGGCCTATATAAACACTTCTTGAGTATCATTTGCAAAATATCATCAGGCTAAAAATACTCTCCTTGCCTACACCTCAGTTTCCTAATTTTCTAGTTGCAAAGGAGCTTGACTTGTATTCTTCTCAAGGCCATTTTTCACTTGCAATAAATCTTCAAAGGCAATTGTGCACTTCTTTGTTTAATCATTCGCTTTCAAATTAGTATTCTCGTTAAATTAATTCATACACTTTTAAGTAATATACTTGTTGAATACTTAGAAATTATAGTTGTAAGTTTTTTATATCTCGTTTATACCTGTACTTTTGTTTATTTCTTTATCTTGTAATTGAGTTGAGGTAACATGTTAATTACCTCAGATTATTAGTAAATTGATTCCCTCCGAGTTGAAGGAATCAGGTTAAAAATTCTAAGTCGGGAGATTTAAATAGTAAAATACCCAAATAAGAGGAATCAATATATATTTTAGATATTATTTATAATTTATTTTATCTTATAATTTTTTTTATATCATATTATTCATCCCCTTCTAATGTATTTATACTCTACCGATCTACATGCAGTGGGAGAGGAGATGAGAATTTATAGGTTGGATATTTGGTGAAGAATTAATGAGGATGATTGGAGAGATGAGAGAGAATTCGGAGAGGGAGGAGCAGCGGAGTGACGGACGTGAAAGGAGTACGGTAGAAAGAGATGAATTAGGAGAGGGAAGTGCCGTCTGGAGCCGTGAAGAACTGAGACGAGAGGACTTTAATTGATTCAGAGATAGGGCACATGGGTCGGTTGGGTACGTTGCAGGGGAATAGAATTTCGTTGGGAATTCAGGAGCGTGGGAATTTTTGTTTGGTGGTGGAATACAGCTGTTGCGATTTACCAGGGGATTTTGTTGCAGGGTGTGTACGTTGGTGGGGAATGTTTTAGGATTGTGCATGGGATTTGTGGATAGGAGGGGTTGGTTTGTTCGGTGGAAAAGGTTACGTGGGATATTTTGTTGGGATAGAAAAGTTGGAAAGGGAATCGGTTGGGGATGGGAAATTAAGAGGGGGTAGAAAATACGATAGGATGAATTCTTTTTTTTTTTTAAATAGGAGGGAATATTGGGTGGTATTCGTAGTAAAGGTCATGAGACTACATTTTTAAATAGGTTAAGATTAAGATTTAATTGAATTTGGATTTTGGTATAGGATATAGATTCAACCCATCAAAATAATTTCTCTTTCTAAAACTCCAATCAATTTCAAACTTAATAACTACACACATAAAAAAAAATATCAAGACACCGAATATAAGTAGTAGCAAAAATTATAATTATACCTCTAAAAATGCAGTATTTACAAAATACTATAATGTAACTAATATAATATAATCTAATGTAATGTAAACTATTTTACTCTTAAACTAACAATAGTTGAGTATAAATTATATATATAAATATGAATTTATCAACTACCCTCGGTTAAAGTAATATGTTGTATTGAGGTTGATCTACCGTCGTTTAAGTAGTTCAATTAGTGGATTTAGTCGACTTGGTCAATCGGGAAATCTTAAGTCGAGAGGCTTAAGTGGTGGTTTTTACTCTAGTTGGGTTTCAACCTAAATATCCTTGTGTCTTGTGGTGAATGTTTGTGTGATTGTTTTTATTTTCGTATAAATTTTTTATCCCGCACTATTTACCTCCCTTCTAGTGCAATTTCAAGCTCTTCTTTAAGCTGACCATCTACTATGACCCCAGCTGCTACAAGACCTCTTAAAGGTATTCTTGAAATCCAATTCAGATTTCTAGGCAAGCGTCACCTTGATTCACGAAGGAGTTCGTGCATCACGCATGAGATTTGTCCTCCATGACATGAGGGTCTCATTTGCCTAGAGAGGACGAACAAGCAGGGGTTTTCTGGGACTTATTTGAGGAGGCATAAATTTGAGGTATTGCATTGCTTCGCCTCACAAGGTATAATCTCTTTACTAATGGGATCCCAGAATGGGAGCAAACTAGTTCTCCCATGTGGTTCTAATTATAGGTGTTTTATTTTTGATTCCTCAACTATTTTGTAGTATCGATTTGATCTTGTGTTTGAAAAATTTTAAGATGTCTCTATTTTCGTATTTTTTACACTTCTGCGATGCCATTAGGTCAATATGATCAAACCCTTTAATTTTACACAAAACTTGAGCTACAAAGCTTGGATTCTCATGGAATGAGATCCATTGAAAATGTTACAACAAGACGAATTCAACGACATCATATATGGCTTATTTTGAATGGGTTTAATAGAGGTTTCACCCAAAGCCGGAGTTTTCACATATTATGAGGTATTTTGACCCGACCTTTACTTGATTGCCATTGATGGGTCCAATCTAACACAGTCAACTCTATAATAAGTTGGGAACTAGATCTGGGGTTTTACAACTCATAAATCCTAGACTTGGCTCAAAAATAATACATAACGGTACCTAACTTTAGTTTTTGTTTGAATGTCAAGTTTAAAGACTTTTTATGGGATTTGAGCAGGTGTATGGTGTAATGATGATTTTGAATTATCATTAACACCTAATTAAGCAAGATTAACTTCAATTTAACAATTATTAACCTAATTTATCAATATTATCCCTAATTAGTGAGTGGTTGGTTAAATGAAAGTATAAATGACTTTTTAATGCATGAAGTCCTGAGATTAAGTCTAAGAAGCTAAGCTAACAAATAAATAGAAATACAACCAATTGGCATTAGATTACATCAAACTTAGACAAGGACAACTTGGACTCAACTTCAAGGTCTTGGTAACTTTATCCTTATTCTTGGATGCCTTCTACATTGTAAGCAGCCCTTCTTGAATTGTCAACTTAGTTTTTAGGCCTTACCTGCATGTTAGTCTCATTAAAACATATATGCATACAAAGAAAGAGACAAATAGATAAAGGGCTATCTCATTAATCAATTAATATTTTGATTTTAGATCTACTTTTATGTAGTGTTTGTTATCATCAAAATTACTTAATTAAGTGCATAATGACTTATGCACTAACAACTTATAGGCCTTTAATTAGTATTAGGATTTTAAAACTTCAAAAATAGCATGAAATCCCTTTAAGGATGGGATTCTTCCTTTCAAATTGTGCTTTGGGCCACCATATAATTCCCCCCTTTTTTATGCATGTTCTAAATGCGGATATATTGCCAAAAATCATTTTTCATGGTAGTAAATGCGCACATAAGCTTTTGAAATTTGTAAATCAAATCGAACTCGTAAGATTTTTTTAATAGAAATGTGGGAGCCTGAGTTGTTCGTAGGGAGACAAATGGATTAAAATCGCCTTCCAAACTAGCACTAAAATCGATTATCAAGCAAGATGATTATTAGAACTACGCATATAACTTCTAACTAAATACTAGAAATCTTACAACTTGAAGACAAGTTGAAAACTAAACACTAGAACTTCTATTGAATAAGATAATAGTTTGGCACAAGAGGAACTAGTGTTACAACTATTGGAATGCTTCTATAATTACTACAACTAAAATTAGACTAGAGAAATGTGAAAGAACGACTTCGAAGGTGAAGTCCAGAGCATCGACGTAGATGTGGATGTGAAGGCGCACCTACAATCTCTAAGGGGAGAAGGAAGAAGTAGAGAACTAGTTTTAGTTGGTGGATCTACTTGAAAGTGGAAAGGAATCTCTAAGTGGAATTCCCTTTAAGGAGGGGTTGGCTAGGGGTTTATATATGTAACGACCCGGTTCCCGAGTCCCTACGAGACACGAGAACCGGACCGACTCGACTAATCCCAAGACCCAGTCGTCCAACGAGGAAGTAACCAAAAGACAGTAAAATAAACCACATTCAGCATGAATATAACTAACAGTAAAAAGTACAGCAGTAAGGAAAGAAACTACTACAGTAGGCACCACCACAACAGTAAAACAACATTTATCATATAACAAAAACTGCAGGTAAAGAAGGTACAGCGGAAACAAAACTACTCACTAGAACAGAAACAAAAGAAGGTACAAAGCTGTGGCAACTCTACTGGACCCTACTCGGCCCAGCGTCCTCTGCAGCCGCCGACCCTGGCTGCTCAACACCTGGTCCTGAAAAAGGTAACGAGTGTAACACGTCAGCAAAACGCTGAGTAGAGTGGCAAACTAACTAAAGGCAACAGTAGAGTGTCCAGTAGCTGTTATGTTCTATTACTTCCTTTATTTACATCTTTCAATTTTTCTCACTATTTCATTTACTTCTCAGATCCTTTACTTGATTCACGTTCTCACATTCCATGATCTCAACATGTTTCCTTGTTCATAACAGGCAGCTGTTAATTAATTTCACAGGCAGCTTATATATTCCTTTCCATTTTTCCAAGACTGCAGTAATATACATTCCACTAGTTTTTCCATCCTAGGATTCATGCCATATCCTAGGATCTATCATACAATCTAGTTTTCCGGCCCTAGGATTCATGCAACACCTAGGAGCTATCATTCCATACATTTCTCATTCCTAGGGTTCATGCAATGCCCTAGGTTCTAGTTATGGTTCCATACTTTAACAGATTTTATTAATGCTTAAAACCACTCTACCAGGTACAACGGAAGTAATGGGGGCGTGGTCGGGAATCCCGCGCGCCTCCGCGACTCTCAAGACGGCAACCGAACGAGGTCCTATCACAAGGATCAAACACAAGGAGTGTCTCAAAACAGTGTATAGCTACTGTAGGCGGGTAGAGGAATAAATTCTGAATCGAACGCAACTCGAATCGCGGAAAACGGAGCCCAAACGGGCCCTAAACGGGTCGAGAAAGACAATACTGTGCAAAATCAGACGTCTGGAACTCCTTCCAGACGTCTTAAACGGTGGATCAGAGAATTACCTGTTCGGCTTGGTTCCCCGGACGTCCAGAAGTCTGTGGCGACGTCTCTCCTAGATCCCAGACGTCCGATGGTCTCTCCGGACGTCTGGAGGTCACTCCCGCCGTCTGGTACAACTTCCAGACGTCGGATTCGCAAAGGATGACGAATCCGAACACCTGCGCACAGCCAACCCTCCTCCTTCAGTACGGTCAGTCGACAAAAGAAGAAGGAGAAAGCGGAACTCACCTTTCAGACGTCTGTATGATCACACAGACGTCGACCTTGCCGTCTGGATATCAGTCCAGACGTCTGATTCTGGAGATTTTTCCAGAATCAGAACCTCGCTCGGCCTCCGCTCGCGACGCCGCCCGCGTCGCACCTCGCGCGTCCGCTGCTCCGCCCGCAGCAGGTCCCTCTTCGCGACGCTCTGCGCCCCCTGCGCCCTCCGCCGGCCGGCCAAGCCGCTCCCGGCGAGCTCGCCCTCACGGCAGAGCCCCGCCCTCGCACGCCGCAGCTCCTCCGCGCCTTCTGCTGCGCTGCTGCCGCTGCGCCCTTGCGTCCGCTCGCTCCGCCCGCAGCAGGAGAGGAGGAAGATGGTGGAGACGGGAGGGGAGGCGCGCCCCCTCCCCCTTTTAACGCCGCGCGGAGAGGAGGAGAGAGACGGCCGCAGTCGCCTGCAGCCGCAGAGAAGATGCGGATCGCAGGTCTGCGCGCACAGGCGCGCAGACGAATATCCCGTGCGAGTATAACTGTTCGTCAGACGTCTGTAAACTATCCCGGACGTCTGGTCAGACGTCTGGATGTGATCCCAGACGTCTTTACAGACGTCTGTGCCACCTCCCAGACGTCTTAAAAGACGTCTGGGGCACGAGCTCGTTACAATATAACAAACTCAAAGGAAGTTTCGTCCCCGAAACTTGCGCCAACTAGGGTGCGGAAAAAGGATGTCCAAATAACCATAACAAACTCAAAGAGGACCGAAGCCGGTCCGAAAAGACGTACCCGCGAAAAGCTCTGGGTACCGCTCCCGCATTGCCGCCTCAGGCTCCCAGGTAGCCTCCTCGTACCGCTGGCTCCTCCACAAAACCTTTACCAGGGGTACTTGCTTTCGTCTCAACCTGCGGACGGCTCGGTCTAGGATCTGCACTGGCCGCTCGGGGTAGGTCAGGTCGTCGCTCACCTCGACGCTCTCGTGACTCAGTACGTGGCTGAGATCGGCTACGTACTTCCTGAGGTTGGACACGTGGAACACGTCGTGCACACCAGAAAGCTGCGGGGGAAGGGCAAGTCTGTAAGCAACGGGTCCAACCCGCTCCAGGACCTCGAAGGGCCCCACGAACCTCGGCGCGAGCTTCCCTCTCACCCCAAACCGCTGTAAGCCCTTCATGGGCGAAACACGAAGAAAGACGTGGTCCCCAACCTCGAACTGCACCTCTCTGCGTCTGCGATCTGCGTAGCTCTTCTGTCTGCTCCTGACAGTGCGGAGTCGTCTGTGGATCTGTTCAACTACCTCCTGACTCTGCCGGATCAACCTGGGGCCAACCTCCCACTTGGTCCCCACCTCAACCCAACTCAAGGGTGCCGTGCATTTCCGTCCGTACAGAGCCTCGTAGGGAGCCATGCCGATGCTCGAGTGATAACTGTTGTTGTATGCAAACTCTGCCAGGGGCAGGTGTTCCTCCCAAGAGCCCCTCCAGTCTAGTACACAGGCACGCAAAAGATCCTCAAGTGTCTGTATCGTGCGTTCCGACTGTCCGTCCGTCTGGGGGTGGTAAGCCGTGCTAAACCTCAACCTCGTCCCCAAAGCCTGCTGAAACTCAGCCCAAAACTGGGACGTAAAGCGGGTATCCCGGTCGGATACGATCTCCCGCGGAACTCCGTGTAGTCGCACCACATCACGGATATACCTCTCTGCCAACTGTGCTGGTCCCAAAGTGACTCGGATCGGCAAGAATCGTGCCGTCTTCGTCAACCTATCCACTATTACCCAGACCGCGTCGTGTCCTCGCTGGGTAACAGGTAAACCCACCACCAAGTCCATGGTGATGCTCTCCCACTTCCACTCCGGCACTGGAAGCGGCTGAAGCGGCCCTGCAGGCCTCTGATGCTCGGCTTTCACCTGCTGGCACACTAAGCACTGCTGCACGAACTCACCCACATCCCGCTTCATCCCTCTCCACCAGAACTCGCGTCTCAAGTCATGGTACATTTTCGTGTTTCCGGGATGTATGGTGAATCTGGAACCGTGTGCCTCAGTCAGGAGCTCTCTCAACAGCTCCTCGTCTCTGGGGACGCACAGCCGTCCCCTCAAGCGTAACACCTGGTCTGTGAAAGAGAAGTCCCCTGGGTCCCCTGACAGTACTCTGTCGCGCAAAGACTGCAAGTACGGATCGGCCATCTGTCCCGTGATGATGCGGTCTATCAACTCTGGTCTGGTCTGCCGTGTCACCGTCACTGCCCCACAGTATCCTCGTAACTCTAGAGGTCGCCAACTGCCCACCTCCTCCAAAAGGCTCCAACTCTGTAACTGTAGACTGGCCAAGCGTGCGGGCGCCTTACGGCTCAAGGCGTCAGCCACCACATTGGCCTTTCCCGGGTGGTAGGAGATGCTGCAGTCGTAGTCCTTCAGGAGCTCCAACCAACGTCTCTGTCTCATGTTGAGCTCCTTCTGGTCAAAAAGATATCTGAGGCTCTTGTGATCTGTAAAAATCTCGAAGGTCTCACCGTACAAGTAGTGCCTCCATGTCTTCAGCGCGAAGACAACAGCTGCCAACTCTAGGTCATGGGTAGGGTAGGTATGCTCATGGGGCTTCAGTTGCCGCGAAGCGTAAGCGACCACGTGACCCCTCTGCATGAGCACACCTCCTAACCCCTGCAAGGAAGCGTCCGTGTACACGACGAACCCGCCACTACTGTCAGGAATGGTGAGCACGGGAGCCGAGGTCAACCTCTCCTTCAGCTCCAGAAAACACGCCTCACAGGCGTCTGTCCAAGTGAAAGGCACATCCTTCCGAGTCAACTGTGTCATAGGACGTGCAATCTGCGAAAACCCTCTGATGAACCGTCTGTAGTAACCTGCCAGTCCCAGGAAACTGCGAATCTCAGTGACTGAACGCGGTCTCTCCCACCTGAGCACTGCCTCGACCTTGGCGGGATCCACCGCCAGGCCGTCTCCAGAGATCACATGACCCAAAAAGGTCACCTCCCTCAACCAGAACTCGCACTTGCTGTATTTGGCGTACAGCCTGCGTCGTCTCAGAGTGTCCAGAACCATCCGCAAGTGCTGTCCGTGCTGCGTCCGATCTCTAGAATAGATGAGTACATCATCTATGAAAACCACCACAAACTGGTCCAAGTACGGTCTGAACACCCGGTTCATCAGGTCCATGAAAGCAGCGGGGGCATTGGTCAGCCCAAACGGCATGACCAAAAACTCATAGTGTCCGTACCGGGTGCGGAAAGCTGTCTTGGAGACGTCGGTCTCCCTGATCCTCAACTGGTGGTATCCAGACCTCAAGTCGATCTTGGAAAACACCGTGGCACCCCGCAACTGGTCAAACAAATCGTCAATCCTCGGCAGCGGATATCGGTTCTTGATGGTGACCCTATTCAGCTGTCTGTAGTCCACACAAAGGCATAGGGTCCCATCCTTCTTCTTCACAAACAGTACCGGGGCTCCCCAGGGAGACGCACTGGGCCTCACGAAACCTTTCTCCAAAAGGTCCTGCAACTGAGACTTGAGCTCTCGCAGCTCAAGCGGTGCCATCCTGTATGGCGCGGTGGAGATGGGGTTGGTCCCTGGTACTAGTGAGATCTCAAACTCGATCTCACGCTCGGGCGGTAGTCCTGGTAACTCGTCTGGAAACACGTCGGGGTACTCTCTGACCACCGGGATGCTCTGGAAGTCTGCCACGGGGCTGTGCTCTGCCACCACACAAGCTAAGAAGCCCTCACACCCCTGGCTCAAAAGTCTCGCCGCCCGAAGTGCCGAAATGCACCTGAAACCTCCGTCCACTGGCTGCCCGTGAAACTCGAAGGAAGGCAACTCCGGAATGGAGAAGACAATCTTCCTCTCAAAGCAGTCTACCAATGCGTGGTAAGCGGACAGCCAATCCATCCCCAGGATCACCCCAAAGTCCTCCATCTGTATCATAATCAGGTCAGCTGGCAGGCTGTGTCCCCCGATGCTGACCCCGCAACCCGTGTACACCTCCTCAGCTACAAACAGCTGACCACTCGGACCTCTGATTACGAACGGGTTCTCTAACAATGTATAATCCTGGTCCAAACTAACTGCGAAACTGTCTGCGACAAACGAGTGCGTAGCGCCGGAATCGAAAAGCGTGTAAACGAGTCTGCCAGAAACTGAAACCATACCTGCTACCACGGATCCCGAAGCTCTGGCGTCCCTGTGTGTTAGGGCGTTGATACGCCCCTCAGCTCTAGGTGCGGACGAAGCAGCCACACTCTGCGTCGGACGGGTAGGTGCTGGCCGGTACCCTCCTCGCGACTGCGGTCCTCCTCCTCGCGCCTGGAAACCGCGGCCTCCTGCGCGCCCTCCAGTGCTCTGCGCGGGAAGTATCTGCTGACCTCCTGCCCTAGATGGGCAGTCCCTCCTGACGTGGCCCGGCTGGCCACACTGGTAGCAGAGGGGAACCCGACTCCCGCCCTCAGTGAGTCCCTGCTGTCGGCTAGGCGGGGGTCCGGTGCTGGCGACTGGCCCCTGTCGAGGGCCCCCAAAGGCCAGTGATGGCCCTGCACAACGTGACGGCTCTCCTGCGGACGCCACGTGTCTCCGTTCTCGCCGGCCCTGTGAGAAGTCTGGCTGAAAGGGCCTCTTCCGCCCGCCGTCGGTCTCTCGCGCGGACGGGTTGGTCTCCTCGTAAGTCATGGCTGCCTCTACCACCCTCGAAAACGTCGGCAGCTTCAGGGGTTTGACATACCCCCGGATCGCAGGCCGGAGCCCCTCGGTGAACCTCCAAAGGCGCTCCTCCTCAGTGGCTACCGCTGTCGCTGCAAAGCGGGACAGCTCCAAGAAACGCGTGCGGTACGCGCTCACGGTCATCGTCCCTTGGCGGAGAGTGTGGAACTCCCGCCTCCTCTGGTCCTGCCACGTCTGGGGAAAGTACTGCTCGCAGAAGAGGGTGACGAACTGGTCCCACGTCGGCTCGTCCCTCTCCTGTCCCCGGACCGCCCTCCACCACCGGTGTGCCGCACTCTCCAGCTGGTACGTGGCAAAGGCCACGCGGCACTCCACCGGGGGGCGAAGGGTGTCGAAGATCTTCTCCAGCTGCTCAAGCCAGTCCTCTGCCTCGGTCGGGTCCTCATCCCCCTTGAAGGAGGGGGGCTTCAGCTTCCGGAACTGCCCGAAAAGCTCGAAGTGGTGCTGTAGGGGAGGTGCTGGTGCACCTCCAGGCGAAGGTGCCTCGTGTACAGAAGTGTCGGAGGAAGGTGGGGGCGGCAGGGGCCCATCCCCTCCCTCGTGTCCGGCGCCGCGTCCGTCGCGTGGTCCCACAGAGGACTCCCCCTCTGCAACCCCAGGAGGAGGTGCTCGGGGCGGTGGGTGGAGCTCCTCTCGTACAATATCCCGTATCAGTCTGGCGAGGTCCTGGGCCTGGATGCCAGGGAGTGGTGGCTGGTCCACCGAGACGTCAACGACAGCACGTCCACCTCGCCGTCCTCGCCCTCGGCCGCGCCCGCGGCCAGTCCCACGACGAGGCATCTCCTGCAAGGAGACGCGAAACAAAACGGAAACGTCAAAACAGACGGTACCTAACAACACTTCTAAGAGCTCATGTCAAGAGATATGTTGTGGTGGCTACTCTAGCTATAAACATGTGAATTGGTTATTTTCCAGTCAGTTGATTCACTTCTCGGGACGACCTTGCTCTGATACCATCTTGTAACGACCCGGTTCCCGAGTCCCTACGAGACACGAGAACCGGACCGACTCGACTAATCCCAAGACCCAGTCGTCCAACGAGGAAGTAACCAAAAGACAGTAAAATAAACCACATTCAGCATGAATATAACTAACAGTAAAAAGTACAGCAGTAAGGAAAGAAACTACTACAGTAGGCACCACCACAACAGTAAAACAACATTTATCATATAACAAAAACTGCAGGTAAAGAAGGTACAGCGGAAACAAAACTACTCACTAGAACAGAAACAAAAGAAGGTACAAAGCTGTGGCAACTCTACTGGACCCTACTCGGCCCAGCGTCCTCTGCAGCCGCCGACCCTGGCTGCTCAACACCTGGTCCTGAAAAAGGTAACGAGTGTAACACGTCAGCAAAACGCTGAGTAGAGTGGCAAACTAACTAAAGGCAACAGTAGAGTGTCCAGTAGCTGTTATGTTCTATTACTTCCTTTATTTACATCTTTCAATTTTTCTCACTATTTCATTTACTTCTCAGATCCTTTACTTGATTCACGTTCTCACATTCCATGATCTCAACATGTTTCCTTGTTCATAACAGGCAGCTGTTAATTAATTTCACAGGCAGCTTATATATTCCTTTCCATTTTTCCAAGACTGCAGTAATATACATTCCACTAGTTTTTCCATCCTAGGATTCATGCCATATCCTAGGATCTATCATACAATCTAGTTTTCCGGCCCTAGGATTCATGCAACACCTAGGAGCTATCATTCCATACATTTCTCATTCCTAGGGTTCATGCAATGCCCTAGGTTCTAGTTATGGTTCCATACTTTAACAGATTTTATTAATGCTTAAAACCACTCTACCAGGTACAACGGAAGTAATGGGGGCGTGGTCGGGAATCCCGCGCGCCTCCGCGACTCTCAAGACGGCAACCGAACGAGGTCCTATCACAAGGATCAAACACAAGGAGTGTCTCAAAACAGTGTATAGCTACTGTAGGCGGGTAGAGGAATAAATTCTGAATCGAACGCAACTCGAATCGCGGAAAACGGAGCCCAAACGGGCCCTAAACGGGTCGAGAAAGACAATACTGTGCAAAATCAGACGTCTGGAACTCCTTCCAGACGTCTTAAACGGTGGATCAGAGAATTACCTGTTCGGCTTGGTTCCCCGGACGTCCAGAAGTCTGTGGCGACGTCTCTCCTAGATCCCAGACGTCCGATGGTCTCTCCGGACGTCTGGAGGTCACTCCCGCCGTCTGGTACAACTTCCAGACGTCGGATTCGCAAAGGATGACGAATCCGAACACCTGCGCACAGCCAACCCTCCTCCTTCAGTACGGTCAGTCGACAAAAGAAGAAGGAGAAAGCGGAACTCACCTTTCAGACGTCTGTATGATCACACAGACGTCGACCTTGCCGTCTGGATATCAGTCCAGACGTCTGATTCTGGAGATTTTTCCAGAATCAGAACCTCGCTCGGCCTCCGCTCGCGACGCCGCCCGCGTCGCACCTCGCGCGTCCGCTGCTCCGCCCGCAGCAGGTCCCTCTTCGCGACGCTCTGCGCCCCCTGCGCCCTCCGCCGGCCAAGCCGCTCCCGGCGAGCTCGCCCTCACGGCAGAGCCCCGCCCTCGCACGCCGCAGCTCCTCCGCGCCTTCTGCTGCGCTGCTGCCGCTGCGCCCTTGCGTCCGCTCGCTCCGCCCGCAGCAGGAGAGGAGGAAGATGGTGGAGACGGGAGGGGAGGCGCGCCCCCTCCCCCTTTTAACGCCGCGCGGAGAGGAGGAGAGAGACGGCCGCAGTCGCCTGCAGCCGCAGAGAAGATGCGGATCGCAGGTCTGCGTGCACAGGCGCGCAGACGAATATCCCGTGCGAGTATAACTGTTCGTCAGACGTCTGTAAACTATCCCGGACGTCTGGTCAGACGTCTGGATGTGATCCCAGACGTCTTTACAGACGTCTGTGCCACCTCCCAGACGTCTTAAAAGACGTCTGGGGCACGAGCTCGTTACAATATAGGACTTTAGAAGGCTTCCTATTGGTCGATCCAAGGTGCTTAGGATCACAAATTTGGATGGCTAGGACTAATAAGTTACGGATCAAGGGTTAGGATTGAGGGCTAGGTGATAAAATAGCATAGGATTTTGTTGGAAATAAAGGAGGGCTAGGATGGCTTTGAGAGGATGATGGAGAGCCATGATTCTATCAAATTTATGGCCTCTTTATATTATGAATTTCAAGTTATGCATAAAATAAAAGTTGTAGCCCTTGAAACTAGCTTTCCAACTCAACTTGAATCACTCAATTTAGATTTAAAATGAAGAAGTTATATCCAAATACTAAAGATGTATCATGTTGTTACGAATTTCGAGATTAAATTTAGGATTAGGAATATGATTTGGCTTAGGGTTTTAAGATAGGGATTTAGGTAGGAAATTTAGGATCTTAGGGTTTAGATCTAGTGGTGGATAAATTATGTTGTATTTTAACCATCCAAAATAGTATTTATTGGAGGATAAAGGGGATGGCCAAATAAGGTTTGTTGGGTTAGGATAAGATCTTAGGGTTCTAGGTTTTTGTTGGGATTTTAGGTGGATAGGATTAGGTTTTCTAGAGGTCAACCACTATAGGTTTTAGGACAAGGTTTTGGTCTGTCCTACAGGGGTTTCTAGGCTAGGTACTAAGGTTCCTAAATTGGCTAAGGTCTAGGTTAATTGGGTTTCCAAATAAATCCACTAATTAGGCTCAATCCTCTTCCAAGTGAGCTCAACTCAAAAAATACAATAAACCTTGCTCCGATCAACCTAAAATTTTGTATCTGCACATATAAAAATAAACACATCAATGTACCAGATACAATTGTACGGAAAATTGCATAAAATCCTAAAAGTATGCATTATTTACAAAATGACCTAAAATGCCTAATCTAACCTAACTAAATGCAATCTGACCCAAATTACCCTCAAACCAGCACTAGTTAGACATTAATTAACATAAATAAGCATAGAAATATCAATGCACTTGGCACATTAATTTTGTTTAAAAATGACCCAATTAGTGTGCATGCACATTTCGACGTGCGTTGAAACGTACTCGCCATCTATGCTTTTATTTAATTTTGTTCTTAATTGTTGTCGGATCATGTGCAAGTTGTGAGTGACTCCACTCCTTAATTCCATTGCCTCCATGTTAATGAGCTCATTTGTGCGACTGTACATGGAGCCTATAGGATCTAAGTTTTACACTATAGGGGAGGTGAATAGTGGACTATATAAAATTTAAATGGAATATTCACTACAAACCAAGATAAATATAAATCAATTACAACAAACCAAAAAGCTTACACCTGATTTTTAGAGTGGTAACCCTTCTAGGTAAAACCCACTACCTACGCCTCCTAGCTTGGGATTTTACTAATAGTTGATGCTAGTAATCCACTGATGCACCACTTCAATGAGGGTGGTACAAAGTCCTTACAAAAACGTTCTTCGCTTTTATACCTGAACAAGAGAAGAACAACAGGACTCCCAACAACTTGAGTCCCAAATAAAAATAATAGAAATATCAAATAACAATATTTCCTGTGAAACCTTAATTACATATGCAAACCGAGTATTTTTGAGGTTGCAGAAGAGCATGCTTTAGAAAGCATTGATCACAAGTGCAAAGGCGCGAAAGCACTAGAGAGAAAGAGAGCATTTTTTTTTTTAGAAGTTGTTGGAGGTGTGTTTTGAAGTGAGAGTCGAGGGGTCCTATTTATAGGTGTTTTTAGGCTTGATTTAGAAAGTTTATAAATATGGCGTTGGTTGATCAAAATTAAGCATTTGTTGATTAAAATGAACTTTAGTTGATTAAAATAATATTTTGATCAATTCTAGGTTGAGCGATTGAATTAGGAATTTGATCGACTTTCAAAATATGATCGTTATGAGTTTTTGATTGATTAAATTCATTAGTTTGGTCGATCAAATAGAGTTGGTCGATTAATATAAAAGACTCGTTGATCAACAATATTGAAAACTTAGGGTTTAATCTAGGTTAATGGTCTATCGAAGTTCAAAACGGATTGGTTGATATAATTGAGGTTCATACACTTATCAAAACCCAATAAAAGTAAAAAGAGAACTCTGAAACATAAAAAATTCTTTTTGAGTCTGAACATCCTTGGTATATAATTATTTCTTGATAATCTATTTTTAAACTAATTGATTTGTTAACAATAAAACATAATTTTATTACATCAAAATAAGAGTATCAACAATTTGAACACCTCACCTCATGCCTACATTAAATTTGTAAAAATATTCTTTAATCATGTGCCTTGCATTTGCCCCTCGCTTTCTTCTAATTGAGTAGTCATGAGTCCTCCCAACGGCCACAACACTATATATATTTTATTTTTTTAGCTCGTTTGCAATTAAGCCCTTAAATGAATTGAAAATCGAACCATAAGTCTATATATTCTCGCTCTATTCTTCACAAACAAACCCCTCCCATCATATTTAGCCCTTGATATTCTCTCTTTCATCTATGAAATTATTTTTGATGTCATTGCAATGTGAAACAGTAATCAAATAGGGTTTTGAGACTCATTAATCCATAATACTTGTTAGGACGATTTCGAGTAATATTTATTTGCAAAATTTTGAGTTCGTTTACCCTTCGAACATTGCAAAATAGGTCTAAAAGGCCCTAAAGGGATTAGCTTTCTTCAACAGTGTTGAACTGCCCTTATAAATTGCCTTGACATGTGCCAGAGTGTGATTAGGCCACTAGACGATGCTGGGATCACTATGTGGCATGAGTTTGTGTGCCTAGAATGCGGCCCACACCCAGGTGTCTCCTTGAGTGCAACCTCATGCGATGTGTCTTGATTCCAACAACATGTGTCTCTCGATGGGTCAACTCCTATTTCCGCTCGCCTCCACCGCTTGTGTTAGCCTTCACCATGGACTTGTGCATGCTAGAGACATGCGATACTCTCTACACAACCTACTATGGGTGCCTATGCAAAAATTGCAAGAAAACGCTTCTCACTACCTCTATTTCCTTTCTCCCTTTTTCCTCTTCCTTTTTGTCCTCTTTCTTCTCACTCTCTGTTGACTGATGGATGACTACGCGTTCGCAATTGAATTGGAAAACTCGTCGTTGTAGTTCGAGTCACGAAGAAATCTGTTCAACAAATAAAATTTATAGCGAAAAATCTGTAAAGAAATTCTGGGTCGAACACAGGGAAACTACGTCGATCAAAACTCGCAATTATATTTCTTTCAAAAAAAAACTCGCAATTATATTTTTGTGTTTTTGTTTAAAGGGCGAAATAATCACAATGGAAGCAATATAGAAAATAAGCGAGAGAGAGAGAAAGAACAATCACTTTATATTGCATAATTTTTTACAACTAAGAAAGTGAGAAATGATTACACTAGAAAGCGAGAAATTATTACAACTAGAAAGCAGGAAAATTCTACTCTAGAAAGTAGTAAAAAGAATTGGAGAGAGAAGTTATCTTGCTTGACGATTGCTTAGAGGATGAGCCGAATGGGACAACGCTTGGAAGATGAGGAATGGAGCGGGAAGGAGGACAAAGCAGGAGGAATGGAAATGAAGCAACACGTCATCGTCGTCACGGGATCTGCTTCCGGAACGAGGGCAAAAACTTGGTTTTAGCTCTTGAGGAGCATCCCGGGTGTGTGACAAGCTTCTCTTAAGCTTTGGAGAGGGAGGGAGGAGAAGGAAGGGATGAGAAATTCGTATGGTAGCAGTCTCCTTTTATAGTTGCAAGGAGTGGGGGCATTTTGGACATTACAACATTAAAAACATTAATTCAGGACCTTTAGTGACGGATTTATCCATCACTAAAGGCCTGAATGTGGCCGACGTGCGCACGCCGCGTGCACGCCCCCTCATCTTCGCACTCTCAATGCATACGCACGATAGTGTGTGCTCAGCCGTCCAATCAAGAGATCGGACTGCTTAAACTACCCTCACCAGCACCGTGTGCCTGCAAGCAATCGGGCATTTACGCTGTGTGTCTGATAGCGCCTGGGCACTATCGGTTGATCCACGTCGCTAGATGCCCATCGCACGACTCCAATCGCACGCCCGTGCGCAGCAGATGTGGGATTGAACGTGCGTCGCAAGCTCGTGCAACATGCTCGACCGCTGCGCTGAGCATGGGCTTGTGTCGAGCGGATGAATTTGCGCATGCGTGCTTGCGCCCATTGGATCTTGATCCAATGGCCCAGATTGTGCATTGGAGACTCTTTGGAGAGGCAGTGGTGGTCCCGAGGGTAGGTTGGGCGGCTAGGATGGCGCCACGTGGCACCATCTTGGCCTTCCATCTTCTGAGTGTTGTAAATGGTGCCACAAGTGTTGGATTGGATCGATTTTTGCACCGTTAGGCTGTGATCGTTGATCCGAACCAATCCATGCGATCAAATTTGTCGTCTGAGGTGCAAATTAACACCATCTTGGCCCTTGATCTTTAGGGTTCCTCGGTCTCTATCTGGTGCTATGGATGTCCGATCAGGGCGATCTTGGAGTCGTTGAATACCAATCGTCGCCCTAATCAGATCCGTACGGTTGGGTCTTCGATCCGAGGCCCCGATTAATAAGTTGTCTTGTCCCTAGCCATAAAAAGAAGCTAATTACCATACAATTTGTACAACTTGACCTAAATGAATGATTATGCATGTTATGCACCATTTACAATGTACAATGCTAATGTGACACTAAGAACATGCATTAACAGACATTTTAGGCTAATCAAATGTATGCACATCACACCCCCATGCCTATCTTTTGCTAGTCCCTAGCAAAAATTACATGCTATTTATAAAAGAATTAGGTTGAATTACTAGGGCACAAATCATTTTCAATATTAAGAAATTTTTACTTAGGACAAGAACTTTCAAAGACACAACAACGCCCGGGTATTTGCCAAAATGTAGACTGCCTCAGGCCCTCACCTTATTCAAAGAAAGATCTCTTTTTCTCTTTTTGTTCTTTTCTAATTTTTTTAGATTTTTGAGTTTAGGGTTTGTTAAGACCCGAGGCATCAAAACCACTTTAAGACGTCTGGAAGTTGGTCCAGATGTCTGGTTAGACGGTTGGATGCCTTCCCAGACGTGTGGAAATAAATTTTTGCGTGCGTACGATCGCGAGTCTACGCACGTGCCACGTGTAGACTGAACCCCGCCGACCTGCAGACTCCTTTTCTTTCCCCCTCACACCTTCAAATACCCCTCTCCCCTCTCCCTCGTTCACCACCCCACTGTCTTCTCCTTACTCCAGTGCGAGCGCGAGAGCGGGAGTGAGAGCGGCCAGCAGCTGCTGCCGGGTGCGGTGCGGAGAGAAAGAGGTGCAGCGAGGGGGAAGAAGAGGGAGAGCGCGCGAGAAAGAGAGAGAGAGCTCACCGGAGCAAATTGAGGCCGGCCGGCGGGTACGTGGAGGAGCGTGGTGCTGGGGAGGTTCCCTCGGTGCTGCTACAGCTCAGGCAGCAGGCAAATGAGCACGGCGCGGCCACGCGCAACGGGAAGAAGACCAGGAGGTACTGATTCTGGGAATTTTTCCCAGAATCAGACGTCTGGACCTACGTCCAGATGACGTAGGCGACGTCTGGAGGGACCTCCAGACGACTGAGAGGTACATATTTCTTCCTCCCTTTCCTTTTCTGGATACGGCCATGCAGGCCGTTCCGCCGAAGTTTGTTGCGTGCCGTATTGAGAGAGTGTTTGCGTACGCGTGCAAGATTCGCTTTGGGAAGGCGTGAGACACGCCCTCCCACGTGATTCAGACGTCTGGGCGAGTCACCAGACGGCGGAGAGTGTCTCCAGACATCCGGAGAGGTGGTCAGACGTCTCGAACAAGGTCTAGACGGTTCAACAAGACCTCTGGATGTTTGAGGAGCAGCTTAGAGTGAGGTATGATCTGGACCCCTTTTTAAGACGTCTGGAAGATGTTCCAAACGTCTGATTTGAGTTAGAATTGTCATTTTTGACCCATTTAGGATCCGTTTGAGGTTCGAATTCCGCGTTTAAGATTCCATTCTTCTTAGAATTAGTTCCTCTACTTGTTTGAAATACTTTTATCCTATTCTGAGTGGTTCCTTATGATTGATCCTTGTGTTAGGACCTCATTCTGTTGTGGACTTGGGGGTTGCGAAGGCACGTGGACCCGCCGATCACGCCTCCATTACTCCCGATTTTGCGGGTAGAGTGGCTTTCCTTAGTTAATTACAAACATTAATGCATATCTGAAATAAATAATAGATCCTACGGTATGGCATGAATCCTAGGACTTGAAAACTAGATTGAATGGTAGATCCTAGGGTGTGGCATGAATCCTAGGAACAGAAACACTGAAACGAATGTCTTGAATATCTGAATTGCAGTCTTGGATAAGTAGATAGAATAATGATAACTGCCTGTAATTGGATAACAACTGCCAGTGAAATGTAGAGTACTGTTGCTAGTAACTGCTACATGTAATTTCTATTTGTTGAAATTAAATACGAGCTGCTTGTATATGAATTGGAAAGGAAAAGAAGTTGAATGTTGGAACACGTACTTTATGTGAATAAACCTGAAATGATGAAACCTAGTATGGCTTGGCCTGAGAAACATGAGCATGAACCCTACAGGGAATTAGGAGTAGAACTCCTGGAAATAAATGGGATGGAACTGGAAAAGTGAATGGGAAAGTTTGTTGTCTCTTGGATACGTAGTACCAAGGAAAGCACATGTTACCTCTTAATGCAGAGGGGAGCCAGCCGCCCTAGGGACCCGGGGTTAGGTCTGGCCACTTTGTACCGACTTTTGGCCCTCGCATACACTGTACCGGGGAGAGCTACTAGTGTAGGGAGGGAGCTAGCCACCCCACGGGCCCCAGGGTTCAGCTAGCCATCCTACACCGACTTGTTAAGCTCACTAGGCAAACCAAGGTAGTCAGGCGAGGGTGCGCAGACTATGGAGGGGCAAGACCCCTGTTTGGTTACTGTGGAGGGGCTGGACCCCTGTTACTGAGAGGGCTCTGCCCTATACTGGTTCAGTGCTGTGCTTTGGGCGCACCTGTTAACGAAAACGACTGACTGCGTGCTAGTGCGGGATAGCTACTTGTGCGTTTATCGCGCGTGCCGTAGTCACCGTTACGTTTGTCAGTGACCTTGAGGTGGTTGACTGAGGGTAGGACCACCACGGGGGACTCTCCCGGCCAGGAGAGCACCACGTGCTACTTCTACTTTTCGGAAAAGACTGCAATCGAGATCGTTCCCACGAGGAACATTAGAGATCAAGAGAAAGATCTGAGAAATAAACCAAGAAAGAGTAAATAAATAAATAAATAAATTAAAAACAACAGCTACCTGTCCACCTTTACTATTTTTCTTAGCTAGTTGGTTGCCACTCTACTCAGTGTTTCGCTGACGTGTCGTACTTACCACCTTTTTCATGTCCAGGTGTTGAGCAGCCAAAGCCCACGGCTGCAGAGGGCACTGGGCCTAGTAGAGCCCAGTAGTTGTACTTGTGTTGTACTCGTTCCTGTAGTAGTGAGTATTTTGTTACTTTTTTGTACTCTTTCATTGTAATCTTCATATTTCTGTACCTATTTTTAATTCTCTACTGTTGTGGTGGTGTGTACTGTAGTAGTTCTTTTCTTTACTGCTGTACTTTTGTTACTGTTAATTACTTGCATGGTGGATGTGGTTTATTTTACTACTTTTTGGTTACTTTCTCGTTGGACGACTGGGTCTTGGGATCAGTCGAGTCGGTCCGATTCTCGTGTCCTGTAGGGATTCGGGAATCGGGTCGTAATAGGGTTACAGAGTGGCTTTCTACGGCCACCCAACCCACCTAAGATTTGATGAGAACCTTAAGTTCTAAGCATCTTTTTGTGAATGTGATAGACTCGTTGATCGGCAATCAGAATGGACTTCGGGTTTCTACGCCCCTAGGTGACCTTAAAAAGAGAGTTCTGCCTAAAGGTGCATCTTTACGACCGGTAACTTTCTCCCTACTTTTATTTTTTAATGGGGTCAACACAAAGGGTGAATCCAATGTATATCTCCTCGGTTTATTCTACTTCTCCGCTTCTTCCTAAGTGTTTTGGGAATTTTTAGTGCATTTCTTAAGTTGGGTTTTGGACAACTGATCGATGAGCTGTTACCACCGATAACTTGCCAGCCATACTTGTGCAGCGAAGTGTGGCTTTTTTTTGTTTCTTTTTCTTTCTTTTCTCATTTTTCTTTTTCTTTTCTTTTTGACTTTTTTTTTCCTTTTAAGTAGGTGGTTTCCCTGGTCTAAGATTTACCTAAAGGCAGCAAGAAGAGAGTGGTCCAATGACTGGACTCTAGACAACCTACCTGTGGGCTGTTACCCACAATAACTTGCCAGCCATATCATCCTAGAAGGTTCATTAGCTACCCAATTTCTGTTAAAACCACCGAACAAGTCAATGACGAATAGTGTGTAGATGCTTAGACTTAAAGTTCTCTCAAATCAGAGGGCGGGTTGATAAGTCATGTACTTATCACCCAAACTTATTTAATCAAATTAAAATAGAATTCATGATGGCAAGGACTCGATAATAAATCCACATTTTAGTGGATACCTGGGCTGATTAAGCTCAAAGACCTGAATGGTATTAGTGTTCAGATCCTACTGTAATATTTCTCAAGATTGGAAGGTCCTAATGTCCAAGTATTCCTTCCTAAAAAAAAAGTTTTTTTTAATATATATATAAGAAAATAGGTAGAATTTACAAAAATTCCACAGAACTGACAACATGATTCAGAAATGAATCTACCCTCCCATGCCTAACTGATGCAATGTCCGCATTGAGTATAAAAGACATGAAAGGAAGGGTAGAGTGTAGAAGATATCACCTGAATATGAAGCTTGGGTCAGCTCTGAGTTAGACTGTACAACTGCTGAGTTTAATGTCGTCAGCTAGGCGAAGTCTAGCCAAAGAAGTCATAACATGGCTAGAGCAACCGTGTCTGAGACGGGTTCTGAAATAGTTCGGTCAATAACAAGCTTCAGACGTTGACCATTGACTTTGAATGAATTACTCATCTTTGGATTAGAGATTTGAACAACTCCATTTGGAAATATCTGATCGATAATGAACGGGCCATTCCATTTCGACCAAAGTTTGCCAGGAAAGAACTTAAGTCGAGAATCGAATACCTAGACCTTCTAGTTCAGCTCAAAGCTCTTGCGGGAAATCAATTGGTCATGAAGAGCTTTGGTCTAAGCCTTATAGATCTTGGCATTCTCATACGCATCATTTCTAAGCTCCTCCAACTCAGATAGTTGGAGTTTCCTGGTCTTCCCAGCTAAACTCAAATCTAAATTGCACTGCTTGATTGCCCAGAATGCCCTATGTTCAATTTCTACAGGTAAATGACACGCCTTTCCATATACCAGACGAAACGGAGACATGCCGATGGGCGTTTTATACGCGTATGGTAGGCCCAAAGAGCATCCTCAAGCTTTTGAGTCCAGTCTTTGCGATCAGGCCTAACCATTTTCTGCAGAATATTCTTGATCTCCCGATTGGAGATCTTGGCCTGTCCATTCATTTGGGGATGGTAAGGTGTGGAGATTCTGTGATTAAACCCGTATTTTGTCAGCAAATTACAGAACCGAGCATTAGTGAAATGAGTGCCACCATCGCTGATGATGGCCCTCAGAATCCTGAACTTGTTGAAGATGTTCTTCTTGACAAAATCGATGACCACCTTGTGGTCATTGGTTCGGGTGGGAATCGCCTCAATCCATTTGGACACGTAATCAACAGCGAAGAGAATATATTGATGTCCAAATGAAGGGAGGAATGGTCCTATGAAATTGATGCCCCAAACATTAAAGATTTCGATGGGAAGAATCGGGTTTAGAGGCATCATATCTCTCTTGGTTATGCTACCAAGTGTCTGGCATCGGGAACATGACCTTGAGAAATCCTGGGCATCCTTGAATAAAGACGACCAATAGAATCTAGATTGCAAAATTTTTGCAGCTGTCTTTTTCCCGGAGAAGTGTTCACCACATGCAGATGCATGGCAGAACTCGAGTATACTCTTGAATTCGTTCTCCGGAATGCATCAGCGAATACTTTGATCAGAGCTAATGCGGTACAGTTCAAGGTCCTCCCAGAAGTAATTTTTGGCCTCAGATTTGAGTCTATCCCATTGTTGCTTGGTCCAATCCAGGGGGATTTGACCAATGGCCAAATAATTAACGATGTCAGTAAACCACAGGGTTTGGATACCTGAAACTGTAAGGATGGTTTCGTTCGGAAAATATCAGCAACCGAAATGTCCGAATGAGAAGAATCACTCAGAAGTCTCGATAGATATTCCGCCACCACATTCTGTACTCTGGATTTATCCTTGATTTCAAGATCAAATTCTTGAAGTAGAAGAATCCAACGAATAAGTCGAAGTTTGGCATCCTTGTTGGCTAAGAGATGTCTCAAGGCCGAGTGGTCGGTATAAATGATGACGTGAGACCCTAAGAGATAAGCCCTGAATTTCTCCAAAGCAAATACTACGGCTAGTAATTCCTTCTCAGTAACAGTGTAATTCCTCTGGGCCCCATCCAGAGTTTTACTAGAGTAGTAGATGATAGAAGGCTTCCTATCAACTTTCTGACCCAAAATAGCCCCGACTACGTAATCAGAAGCATCGATCATGATCTCAAAAGGGGCTGTCCAAACTGGTGGTTGCAACACCAGAGCATAAGTGGCTGCCATTTTAAGAAAATCAAATGCCTTACAGCGTGATTCGTAGAAATCAAACGGCATTTCTTTGGCAAGAAGATTGCTCAGAGGACGAGCAACCTTCGAAAAGTCCTTGATGAATCTCCTATAGAATCCCACATGACCAAGAAATGATCAAATTTGTTTAACAGGTGTGGGAGGAGGAAGTTTAGCGATAGCATCAACCTTAGCTTTATCCACTTTGATTCCCCGTTCAGAGATTACATGACCCAAGACAATGCCTTCTTGTGTCATGAAATGACTCTTTTCCCAGCTAAGGACCAGTCTTGTTTTGATGCATCATTTAAGAATCATTTCAAGATTAGCTAGACAAGAGTCAAACGATTCTCTAAAAATAGAGAAATCTTCCATGAAGACTTCCATAAACTCTCCCACCATGTCAGAGAATATGGCCAACATACACCTTTGAAAAGTCGCAGGTGCATTGCATAAGCCGAATGGCATTGTAACGAACGCGTGCCCCAGACGCCTTTTAAGACGTCTGGGAGGTGGCCCAGACGTCGGACAAGACGTCTTGGATAACATCCAGACGTCTGACCAGACGTCCGGGATCGTTTACAGACGTCTGGAAAACAGTTATGTTCGCACGGGAGATTCGTCTGCGCGCCTGTGCGCGCAGACCTGCGATTCCTCTCTCTCTCCCTCTGCCAGGCGCGCTGCGACCACCTTCTCTCTCCTCCTCGCGCGGCCTTAAAAGGGCGCGCCTCCCCTCCCGTCTCCACCGTCTCCTCCTTCTTCTCCTTCCTGAGCGCGAGGGCGAGCGAGCGCGAGGGCGGCAGCGGCAGCCGCAATGAGCGCGGAGGAGGTGCGGCGTGCGAGGGCGGGGCTCTGCCGTGAGGGCGAGCTCGCCGGAGCGGCTTGGCCGGCCGGCGGAGGGCGCAGGGGCGCGGAGCGACGCGGAGTGGGACCTGCTGCGGGCTGAGCAGCAGACGCGCGAGGTGCGACGCGGGCGGCGTCGCGAGCGGAGGCCGAGCAGGGTTCTGATTCTGGAAAGATTTCCAGAATCAGACGTCTGGGTTGATAGCCAGACGGCAAGGTCGACGTCTGTAAGATCATACAGACGTCTGAAAGGTAAGTTTCCGCTTTCTTCTTCCTTCTTGTCGACTGACCGTACTGAGGGAGGGGGGTTGGCCGTGCGCAGGTTCGCTGATTCGCCATCCTTTGCGAATCAGACGTCTGGAAGTTGTACCGGACGGCGGGAGTGATCTACAGACGTCCGTGTGTACCATCGGACGTCTGGGGTATAGGACAGACGTCCCCGCAGACTTCTGGACGTCCGGGGAACCAAGCTGAACAGGTAATTCTCTGATCCACCGTTTAAGACGTCTGGAAGGAGTTCCAGACGTCTGATTTTGCACAGTATCGTCTTTTTCGACCCGTTTAGGGCCCGTTTGGGCTCCGTTTTCCGCGATTCGAGTTGCGTTCTTTTCAGAATTAATTCCTCTACCCGTCTACAGTAGCTATACACTGTTCTGAGACACTCCTTGTGTTTGATCCTTGTGATAGGACCTCGTTCAGTTGCAGTCTTGAGAGTCGCGGAGGCACGCGGGATTCCCGATCACGCCCCCCCTACTCCCGTTGTACCTGGTAGAGTGGCTTTAAGTATTAATAAAATCTGTTAAAGTATGGAACCATAACTAGAACCTAGGGCATTGCATGAATCCTAGGAATGAGAAATATATGGAATGATAGCTCCTAGGTGTTGCATGAATCCTAGGGCCGGAAAACTAGATTGTATGATAGATCCTAGGATATGGCATGAATCCTAGGGTGGAAAAACTAGTGGAATGTATATTACTGCAGTCTTGGGAAAATGGAAAGGAATATACATAAAGCTGCTTGTAAATTTAATTAACAGCTGCCTGTTATGAATAAAGAAACATGTTGAGATCATGGATTTTGAGAACGTGAATCTGGAAAGTGAAACATATGATGTTCTGAGATAAAGAGCTGGAACCCTACGGGGAATTAGGAGTGGAACTCCTGGAAAGAAAAAGGAATGGAACTGAGAGGTAGTTTGTACTGTCTCTTGGGTACGCAGTACCAAGGGAAGTACCTGTACCTGTTTAGTGCAGAGTGGGGCCAGCCGCCCCAGGGACCCGGGGTTAGGATTGGCCGCTCTGTACCGACTTGTTGGCCCTCGTGTACGTAGTACCGAGGAGAGCTACTAGTGTTAGGAGAGTACTAGCTACCCCACGGGCCCCGGGGTTCTGCTAGCCTCCTTCACCGACTTGTTAGGCCCATTAGGGCAAACCAGGGTAGTCAGGCGAGGGTGCGCGGACTGTGGAGGGGCAAGGCCCCGGTTTGGTTACTGTGGAGGGGTTGGACCCCTGTTACTGAGAGGGCTCTGCCCTGGTTCCGTGCTGTGCTTTGGGCGCACCCGTTAACGGAAACGACTGACCGCGTGACAGTGCGGGCTAGCTACCTGTGCGTCTATCGCGCGTGCCGTAGTCACCGTTACGTCTGTCAGTGACCTTGGGGTGGTTGACTGAGGGTAGGATCACCACGGGGGACTCTCCCGGCCAGGAGAGCACCACGTGCTACTTCTACTTTTGGAAAAGACTGCAATCAAGATCGTTCCCACGAGGACATTCGAGATCAAGTAAAGGATCTGAGAAATAAAAGAAATAGTGAGAAAAATTGAAAGATGTGAAAAAAAAAGAAGTAATAGAACATAACAGCTACTGTACACTCTACTGTTGCCTTTAGTTAGTTTGCCACTCTACTCAGCGTTTTGCTGACGTGTTACACTCGTTACCTTTTTCAGGACCAGGTGTTGAGCAGCCAGGGTCGGCGGCTGCAGAGGACGCTGGGCCGAGTAGGGTCCAGTAGAGTACCACAGCCTTTTTGTACCCCTTTTGTTTCTGTTCTAGTGAGTAGTTTTTGTTTCCGCTGTACCTTCTTTACCTGCAGTTCTTGTTATATGATAAATGCTGTTTTACTGTTGTGGTGGTACCTACTGTAGTAGTTTCTTTCCTTACTGCTGTACTTTCTTACTATTAGTTATATTCATACTGAATGTGGTTTATTTTACTGTCTTTTGGTTACTTCCTCGTTGGACGACTAGGTCTTGGGATTAGTCGAGTCGGTCCGGTTCTCGTGTCTCGTAGGGACTCGGGAACCGGGTCGTTACAGGCATCCTACGGAAAGCAAAGGTTCCGTAGGGACAGGTGAAAGTCATTTTTTCCTGATCCTCAAGATGGATAGGAACTTGGTTGTATCCCGAGTAACCATCAAGGAAACAAAAGTACTTTTGCCCGACTAATCTTTCCAAGATTTGATCAATGAAGGGCAAAGGAAAATGATCCTTTTTTCGTGGTTGTGTTCAGCTTCCTATAATCGATACAGACCCTCCAAGAGGAAGCTAAACGAGTTGTGACATATTCTTCTTTCTTGTTAGTCACAACAGTAATCCCGGCTTTCTTGGGAACAATCTGCATAGGACTTACCCAAGGACTATCAGAGATTGGATAAATAATTCTTGCATCGAGCCACTTAATAATCTCCTTCTTGACCACTTCTCGCATATTTAGATTTAATCTCCTCTGCATCTGGTGAGAAGGACGAGATCCATCTTCCAAAAATATTCTGTGATTGCAATAAGATGGCTCGATCCCCCTAAGGTTATGAATGATCCAACCAATTGCCTCCTTGTGTTCCTTTAGGACCTTAATCAGTTTAATCTCCTGCACCTTTGTTAATTTAATCTTGATAATCACAGGGAGCGTCTTATGTGGTCCTAAAAACTGATATTTCAGATTCTCAGGCAATGGTTTCAGTTCAAGCTGGGGCGGGTTGATGATTGAAGGTAAGGAAGATGTTGATGAAGACTCATTAAGAGGAAGAGGTTAAGAGTGAATAAAATCAATAACCTCTTCAGAAGATGGCGGGTCTGCCATAGAGGGTTGCGAGATCAATTCATCATCAGAGGAGGAACTTTCAAATGCAGAAACCATCATACAAGTCTCAATATTCACATTATCGTCCTCAAGTTCCTTGATAAATCCACAATCCTCGAATTTATTAATCGCCTTAAAAATATCCAATTTCATTCTTTGATCCCCAAAGGCAATTTCCGTGTTACCGCTTTCACAGTTAATGTTGGCCTTGGTAGTAGCCAGGAACGAACGCCCCAGAATGATGGGCGTGTTCCTCAGATTTTTATGTACATCCATGTCAAGGACAAGGAAATCTACAGGAAAATAGAAATCATTAACCTTAACAATAACATCTTCAATAGCGCCTCGCAGATTTGTGACTGAACGGTCCGCTAACTGCAACGTTACTGAAGTCGGTCGAAGTTCACCTAATCTGAACTTCTCATAAAGAGAAGTCAAAATTAGGTTGATGGATGCACCCAGATCCAATAGTGCTCTATCAAAAGTATAATCTCCGATGACACAAGAAATCAAAGGAGCACCTGAATCTCTCTTTTTCTAAGGGAGGTGGTACAGGATAGCATAACTAGCCTACTCGGAGAGTACCACCTTCCTCGAAACAGATTCTCTTGACATACGCTTCTGTGTACATAAATCCTTTAAAAATTTCACGTAAGCTGGTATATGTTTGATAACGTCGAGGAGCGGGATATTGATCTCGACATTCTTGAAAATATTTAGAAGCTCCTCATTACTATCAACAGACTTCTTCTTCCTTGATCTAATCAAGGCCTCAGGAAAAGGAACATGAGTCGGATCTTCGGAATCAGGTTCCTGAGCCTTGATTTCTTCTCCAGAATTCTCCTTTCTCTCCTTAGGTTCTTCAGGATTTGGTAAATCAGAACAATGTGGTTGTGGATCCTGAGTTTGTTTACCACTCCTTAAGGTAATAGAATTAGCAGATGCATACGGGTTTGGGTCTTGGGGAGGGTTAGGAAAGATTGAAGGGGCTTCATTAGCCAAGAACCGTTGATTTGCAAAAGAAGAAGAAGAGGAAGAACCCTGCTAAATCACTTGAGCATGTGCGTGTGGGTCCCTCTGATTCCCGTACCCATGGGCTTAGTTGCCCGAATTTAGGATATTACGTAGGTTGGGTACAGGTTGAGAAGGTAGAGATCCGGGTTGACGAGAATTAGCTATAAGCCTGGTTTGCAAGTTGTCCAACGAGGTTTTCATTTGCTGCATGAGCTGGAGCATAGATCCTTGCATCTCTACCATTTGTCAGTTCAAATCAGCCTGCCCTACGGGTTGACGGGCATTCCAAGCTGGCTGATTGACCTGATTCAGGGGCAACTGAGTATAAACATGACCTTGACCCATTGGTCATTGTGAAGCATAGTTGTTGGGTTGGAATTGGGTCTGCTGCCCCGGGTTTTTCCAAAAGAAGTTAGGGTGGTTTCTCCAACCCAGATTATAAGCATTGGAGTAAGGGTTGGATCTAACATTCTCCTATATAGCACAAACATCTTCATATGGTGAGGATGGAGAGAAGGAAATGGAAGGATCAGAGAAATTGGGATCAAAGGCCCCAGTTTGGAACCTGTGGGGTTCCGAATAATGCTGGCTCATAGGTTGAGCTGCATCAAGTTGATTCACGAACTCCCATCCAGAAGGAGCTCGCGATGAATGGAATCCCGAATTCTGGGATTGAGTGGATCGAGAGTTGTTCATTGAGTTTCCAGCCATCCACTCCTCCATTCTCTTAGCAACCAAGTCCACCTTATCAAGTTTATTGCAAATCAGTTCCATATCGAATGAATGAGAGTCGTGGACTTCATTAACATTCGATTTAGGCTGCTAGGACCAGTTAAAAGTATCTATGGAGGCATGATTGATCAAATTCTCGCTCATCTCCTCAAACAAATCGTGCGTGTTATCTGAGTCTTTGTCGAGGAAATTGCCTCCACAAGAAGCATCCACGTGATTTCTGAGTTGCTCAGTCAACCCGTGGTAGAAAATCTGCATGAGTTGCCATTTCGGCACCTCGTGGTGTGGACACCTCCGCAATAGGTCCTGGAATCGCTCCCAGGCAACATGAAACTGCTCCCCCGGCTATTGGGTAAAGGTAGTAATTGCCTGTCTCAAAGCATTGGTACGACTGACGGGGAAGAATTTTTTCAGAAATGCCGATTTCAACTCATTCCAAGTTGCAATTGATCTTCCTATAGTCCTGTACCAATAAGCCGATTTATCCCTAAGAGAGTGGGGGAAGAGCCTCATGATCATTTGCTCCTCATTCATGTTTCACGCCTTGGTAGTCTGGACCAAAGTGGTCAAGTCCTCTAAGTGCTAAAACGGGTCTTTAGAGCCAAGCCAATGGAAATTTTTGATCATGCTTAATACCTGGGGCTTGATTTCTACATCTTCGGCAGGAATCTTGACACCAGGACGTTCCCCGTAATTTGAAGGATCATAAAAATCCTTCAAGGGTTGAGCACCCTGCATTCTCTAGAACCATTCTTGCATTTTCTGCATTTGTTCCAGCTGCCTTTGAAATACCTCTTGTGGATCCTGAGGCGAAGGAGGCTGTTGATCGGCCATGGGATCAATTTGGCCAAATTCAAATTTACTTCTCTTAGAATACTCTAGTGGTCCTTCCAATCGGGGATTCAATGACCTTTTCAGCATAAACTTTTCAGCATAAACTAGGAAAAGGTCAGAAGGACTGGGGATAAGAACCCTGCAGCACAACAAAACAAGCATGTTCTTAAGTGGGGTAGCCTAAGGATCTACAAACTCTCAGAACCTGCCTTAAGATTATAAACAATTTACTTTACTTGTGTCTACTCAATCCAACTAGTTAGAAGGAGGGACTGGGGAGAAGGTTCTTCCTTCGGCTTGCGCCTCCGGTTCCTAGTGTACCCCTCAGCCACGGTCATTTGATGCTACTCCCCTAGCTAGACATCAGATTGATCAGTAAAAGTAGGTTAATCGTAAACAATCTCAGACTAGGCCCTAAAGAGCGAATCAATCATTAAGGCCAACATCTGCTTGATTTTATTTAGGCCTAGGATTGTAGTGCTTATGGAATGTGGTGGGCCCTTAAAATGGGTTGTGCCCTTAATGATTGATAAGAACCTCATCATGAACCCTAACTAGCACATTTTGACCTAATAAATTGAACAAAAGCTCCTACAAAACCTAAGGGAAGGCCTAAATCAGGGAATTGTTGAGTAGAAAATAAAACATTACACAAGGGGTAAAATTGTAATTTTACTATTGCAGTACATGAACGGGATTTCTAAGGGTCTAGACACAGGTCAAGTGGACTTAATAAGAGAAAAAGTGGGATGGTTTGGTCAGAAAAGGGTTATGACAAAATCTGAAAATTAAATGACATTCTATAACCCTAAAACAAACCCACTTTAATTCACGAAGTTTCAAGCAAGATAAAAATCAATTAAACCCTCTAAAATTCATGAAAAAATATACCCTAGGGTTTAGAACCTTCAATTTGGCCGTTGGAATCTATCTTGACCTAGATTGAGAACCATACCCAATTTTTGACTTAATTTGGGTTTTTGTGCAAAATGTCTGATCAAACATGGTCAAACCTAAAATCCAACTTCACCATTGGATTTTTTAGGTCTAAATTAGGTTTATGCCAAAATTTGGACCTAAGGGAAGGTCGTCTTGACCCACTTTACAAAATGATCCTCAATAATTACTTTTTGACCCTTAACTTTTTAAAATCTTGCAAAGACCCCCTATCTTTCCCATCGTCTTCTTCATTTTGGTCCCTCTGCCACCCGCATGTGCAGGCCATACCTCTAGCGACTTTGCACGGAGGATGGTGCTGCCCATGCATGGGGAGCCAGCCCCAGATTTGAAAGGGAGACTCCCTGCGTGTCCCCTGCCGCATGGGCCGGCTCCCATGCCCTGTCAACTGCCATACCTCTCGTGCGAACGCGCGAAAGGTATGGGTATCCAACTGCCAAACCTCCGGCGGGGCTCTTCCCGCCGCTCCCAGGTGCCTACCGGCCTGCCCTCGCCTATTTAAGGAGTGGTACCCTCTACCTCATCCTTCAAGCCTAATTTGGCCGAAGAAATCCCCCCAAATTTGTCTCCTCCTCCTCCGACCATCTGTTCGCAGGCTTCGGCGACTCTCCTCTTCCTTTCTCATCGCCCTGCCACCATACCAGTGGCAGGGTTACCTTCGTCGTCCTCCGCCGCGCCTTACCGTACCAGGAGGTGCCCTCCAACCCCTCTTCCTCGTCGCCATCTCTTCCCCTGGGCGCCTTTGTCTCCGGCAACGGCAGCATAGCCTCTCGCCACCTCCGCCTCCTCCTTTCATTCCCGCACCACCTCTTAGATAAGTCCTCTCTCTTTGCTCTTTATTTTTCCCTCATTTATTTATGTTATTTCGCCTCACTGCTCACACACCACCGCCATCTTCTCCACCTCCGGCAGACCACCGGCGAGGTGTATCCACCACTCCACGCATCCACCCACCTTGCCAACCACCTCACAAGCTCTGCCACGACTCACTAATCATAACCCCTCTTCCCATTCACCACCATATGCTCCCAACACTTCCCCTAAACACACCCATCTTCACAGCCACAGGGTGACCTAGGCACGCACTCCCAGGCCACTCCGCACCACGCCAACCACCGTGACACCTTTACCGTGCCAAGGCGAAGCTCCCTGTGTGTTTTGACGAGGCCGTAAGGCCATTTTGCCTATGGACTGGGTACAGATCTCGGCCGCCATTGGAGCAAGCTCGAAGAAGCTCGCAAGCTTCATCCCAGGCGCCAGGCATTAGGCTTCAGGTCCTAGATGCGCGGACCTCCCTCGCACACATTTCCAGCCTAGCAATTGAAGTCCAAGTCCCTCGCATCTACTGCAATTGAACGACCACCTACTGTGGAAGCGCCTGTGAGGAAGGTGGGACATTTAGTCCCACCTCAGAAGTTTGAGAGCATGCGCGGTGATATAAAAGGAAAAAGTGTCAGGGGCTTATCGCCTCCTGACATGGGGTGAGGTCCCTCTCACCCGCTCACCCGGCCTCGTCCGCGACCACCCCCCGCGAACCTGGCCCGACCTGATTACCCAACTTGTGCACACCTCGCCCACCACCACACGCCGGTGGGCCTGGTCCGGGCACGTCACCCAACTCGCATACCCGAATAGGCTCTGGGAGAGCGAACCTTGGAGTGGAACAGAGAGAGAGAGACGTGGGGAGGGTAGGGGTTAGGTTTTGCCTAACCATATGCCTGTGCAGGGAACATAAGAAGAAGCAAGGAAGGAGCAGCTGAAGACTTAGCCACGAAAGCAGTTGTGAGCAGAGAGAAGAGAAGAAGAAGGCTCAGGAGCAGAAGGAAAAAAAAAAGGAAGAGAAAGAAGTCAGAAGCTGAAGCAAAAGAAGAGGAAGGGGAGAAGCCACCTGAGGAAGGAAAGAAGAAGCTGCTGCAGAGAGAAAGGCCAAGCAGCTGAAAGAAGAGGAAAAGAAGAAACCAAAAAGAAGAAGAAGCAGCACCAGTTGAAAGAAAGAAGAATAAGGAGAGCACAAGCACTGTAGCAAGTGGCTACTTAAGGCATCTGATCCATGGAGTCAGACGTCTAAAGATAGAGAGAAAGGACAAAAGAAGAAAGAGAGAAGAAAAGAGAAGAGACAAATTTTTATTTCCCCTCTTTAATCTTTTTGTAAAATAGTATATTGTACATTATGATTTTCTACGCTTCTAGAATCAAGCTTGCTCCCTGAGTTCGACCTCGGAAAATTTTTGTATTCGAGTAATAAAATAAAATCAAACCAGTCGATTTTACACCACCACCAATGATCAATTGAGTATGTGTAAGTGCGTGCACAACCAGGGTTTTCAAGCAAGATTATTTGTGATGAGTTGATTTTAGAGTTCAAATCTTGCTTAAGTAGCTTTTATGGTTTAGAATTAGGTTTAATTCAGTCAAGTTTGAGGCAAACCAAGTTTTCATGCACGGGTGAAGATCACTTTTCTTTTGAAATCAGAAATAAAGTGGAGTGCCTAGTATGAACCTAGATTGAAAACCCTAAGAGGAAGTTACTTGGTGAGTTGATTTTATGTTGAGTGGTGTGGCCCAAATAACTTAAACAATTGGCCATAATTGCACCACTTAGTTAGGCACACAAAATGATTAACCTAGACTGATTTTTACTCTTTTATGTGTTGATTTACGTGTATCGGTTCCACAGATCAGAATCCGGTTGAGTAGAAAAAAATTAATTAGGTTAAATGCCTTGAATGTGGGTGTATGTTGTGTGTAGGTTGAATTACCCCACAAGAAATTATCTTTTTATTTTTTATATATGCGAGAGTGAAATGAATGTGGGTGGAAATCCAAACAACCAAACTAATCCTAAGATTTATGCAAACACCTAGGTTAATTGGAGTTTGAATTAATGTGATGAAATGAAATCTATGGAGGGGGAAGAATGGGGAGCACTTACAGTCATCTTCAACTGCACTTTACCTCCGATTTACCGCTTAATGATTCCCTGATAGAGGTATCTGCAAAACAATAGACACAAGTTAAAGCAAGTTAGAAAACAGAAAAGTACGTGAAATGCAAAAATAAGATCGAAAAATCATTGCCTCCTCGGCAACGGCGTCAAAATGTTGACTGATGGATGACTATGCGTTCGCAATTGAATTTGAAAATCAGTTGTTGTAGTTCGAATCGCAAAGAAATCCGTTCAACAAATAAAATTTATACCAAAAAATCTGTAAAGAAATTTCAGGTCGAACATAGGGAGGCTACGTCGATTAAAATTCACAATTATATTTTTGTGTTTTTGTTTAAAGAGCGAAATAATCATAATGGAAGCAATATATACAATAAGAGAGAGAGAGAAAGAACAATCACTTGATATTGCATAATGTTTTTACAACTAAGAAAGTGAGAAATGATTACACTAGAAAGCGAGAAATTATTACAACTAGAAAGCAGGAAAATTATACTTTAGAAAGTAGTAAAAGGAATGAGAGAGAGAAGTTATCTTGCTCGACGATCGCTTGAAGGACGAGCTGGACGGGACAACGCCTGAGAGACAAGGAACGGAGAGGGAAGAAGGAGAACGAAGCAGGAGGAACGGGAACGAACTAGCACGTCGTTGTCGTCGCGGGATTCGCTTCCGGAACGGGGGTGAAAACTTGATTTTAGCTCTTGAGGAGCATCCCGTGTGTGGGACAAGATTTTCTTAAGCTTTGGAGAGGGAGAGAAGCAAAGGAAAGGATGAGAAATTCTTATGGTAGGGGTCTCCTTTTATAGTTGGAAGGAGTGGGGCATTTTGGACATCACAACATTAAAAACATTAATTCAATGCATACACACGACCGCGCGCGCTCAGTCGTCCGATCAAGAAATCGGATGGCTTAAACTACCTCGCCAGCGCCGCACACCCGCGTGCAATCGGACATTTGCACTGTGCGTCTGATCGCTCGTGGGCGCTATCGGTTGATCCGCGCCACTGGATGCCCATCGCACTGCTCTAATTGCACGCCCACGTACAGCAGATGCGGGATCGAATGCGCGTTGCACACTGGCACAACGCGCTCGACAGTTGCGCTGAGTGTGGGCTTGTGTCGCGCGGATGAATTTGCGCGCGCGTGCTTGCGGCCGTTGGATCCAACGGCCCAGATCACTCGTTGGAGACTCTTTGGAGAGGTAACAACGGTCCTGAGGGTCGGTTGGGCGGCTGGGATGGTGCCATGTGGCGCCATCTTGGCCATCCATCTTTTGAGTGTTGTAAACGGTGCCATGGGTGTTGGATTAGACCGATTATCACGCCGTTAGGCTGTGATCGTTGATCAAAACCCATCCGTGCAGTCGGATTTGTCGTCTGAGGTGTAAATTAATACCATCTTGGCCCTTGATTTTTAGGGTTCCTCGGTCTCTATCTAGTACTACGGATGTCTGATCAGAATGATCTTGGAGTCGTTAAACTCTATTCGTCGCCCTAATTAGATCTGTATAATTGGATCTTCCATCCGATGCCCCGATTAACAAGTTGCCCTGTCCCTAGCCATAAAAAGGAGACAATTACTATACAATTTGTACAACTTGACCTAAATGCATGATTATGCATGTTATGCACTATTTATAATGTATAATGCTAATGTGACACTAAGAACATGCATTAATAGACATTTTAGGTTAATCAGATGTATGCACATCACTCTCTTTTCTTGAGTTGTGTATGACCTAATTATTAATGATGGGGAAAAGCCTGGCTAGGGATTTTTATAGGCTCTTAAACCAAAATTTGACCAACATGCCCCCTAGATTGGTTTGTTTATGCCTCTTGCCCATTTATTGTGTTTTGTGCGTAACTTAAGCTATAAACTATTGAATTTTTGTGAAATAAGATTCGTTGGAAAGCTTATGATAGGACAAATCCAATGATACTATTCATAACCTATTTCCAATAGGTTTGGCTAGGATTGGACTAGAAACACAAATTTTCTTATTTTAAGTGGAACATTAACTTGATCCGTACCCAATGAATACTAATGGGTTTTATTCAACTTGCTTGACCCTAGGATGACTTGGGAACTAGGATTTTGGGTCTTTACAATTTGGCTTACTATCCAGCACATAGGCCTAGTTAGACTTTGAGTCTAAAGTTGGTTTTCTGGCGAACTAGTTAGATGGGATCTTGATCTGTTAGACAATTAGCTATTGGAGATTTTTTATGCTACAATTGGACGTTAAATTTACCATATTTGCAACATTTACCGGTTGGAGCCAATTTTAATTGGCGTGAGAAGAAATCTAAACTCTATAAATAGCCTCCCAGGCCTTATATTTTAATACACAACTCTTGAGCAAAAATTCTTCATATACTTACAAGCATTTTGGTGATCTCAAGTGCTCTGTTCTGCTATTGCCTACCTTTAATCTAGTCACACTAATATTGCATGATCTAGTGAAGGCGCTCCAATGTTTTTCTAGTGTCTCTATGTGGTTGTAAGTCTGATTTATTTGTGAGATAACACTAGGTTACTTATAGACAATTGAACCTTAATATTAATCTCTCTTAAAGGCTATAGGGTGTATTGTACCTTATTTTTTTCATTTGATCATTGTATTGGGGTGCTTGGTTTAGTTGCATTCACATCTTCTCTACTAAGTAGAGGAGACAAAATTCTTTTTAGTAAGATTCTAAAGAGTGCGTGTATTTGCAATTGGGTTACTTGCGGTTTGAATTGACTCATTAATGGATTTCATCGAATATTTAACCGTAGAAAATCCTAAGTCGAGGAGACTTAGATGGTGATTTTTCTTAAAGAGGGTTTCTACTATAAAATCATGGTGCCTTTTCTTATTGTCGATTGCATGTTTGAGGGGGAGGGGGTCTAACCCTCAAATGCATTATGTTAGGAATAATTACAACTGGCTGGGTGCTTCTACACTCAAATAGAAGAATATGGAATACGAGGTTAAGGTCATCTTTTGATGATCCATTGTAGGTGCTCTTCCCCTCCTTTAAGTAGATGCACATGGGAGCTTATGGAAGAACATTAGAGATGCCGATTTAATGATGGATAGCATTTCTCACCATTGGCTCATGGATTGTATGGTTGACAACTCTTGATCCAAGAATGATTTCATGCCTTTAAGGTTGTCATAGCATGTGCCCTGAGGCATGACGTGGCATAGGTTGTTGGGATTCGATTTCAGAAGGTTCCTAGTACTAGTAGAAGAGTAGGAGATCTGAGTAGTGTTCAAATCATACCTTGACGGAGGGGCCCTTCCTGAATGTATCTTTTACTCTTGGAAAGGAGTCCATCCCAATCTTGAGGCTCTTGTACTTTTTCCCTTGGAGGGAAAAAGACTTGAGCCTTAGAGAGTTTGTGAACATAGTTTGGGACCATTCTCATTGTTATGATGAGCCTGGGGGCTCTCTAACCCATGCCTTCTTGTTCGTTGAGTTGAGATAGGAAGGGCTATCTCAATTACGTTCTTCGGGCCATGGGAGAACTTTTCCCAAGATACTCATTCCTTGTCGTTGTAGGGAGTTGAGATGGATGGCCTTCCCTTTTGCATAGGGGAGTGTCTCTTGGGTTCTTATCACCCATTTTGTAGCTTGGTCATTAGGATGCCTTGCTATCTAAAAGATCCTATCTCAACCTTGGTTGTTACTTGCATGATATTAGATAAAATATTAAATGAATGGGAGGAGAGTGATTGAGGTGTCATGTTGTGTCAAAATGGTTTCTTGAGGAATCTCAATAAAGCATCACAAATAAGCTTCATCAAGAGTCATTGGATGCTTACCCATGCTTATCTTACCATGTAGAGATGACTGGCTATGTACTAGGTGACGTGCATAGCCAAAAAGCTCTAGATTAGAGAGCCATCTTGCCTAGATTTTATCCTTGTCTCGTGGCTTTACAAATTGAGACAACTACCATGTGACGGTTCAAGCTCGATAGATAAGTTCCTTGGTTGTTCAAAGTTGACAATGACCTAACTTTACAAAGAGTGTGCCTTGCATGTGTGTTAGTTTCTACCTTTATTAGCAATCACTCACTTCTCTCAATGAAGCATTACACAACTTGAATCTTAGTGACGTTGGATGGGAAGACAAACTTATGTTTTAAGAAGTTGAATCAATTAGTTGACTTCAATTGAAAAGGTAGGAATAATTATGCTGATATCATTAAAATTATTAATTGATGTCATAAAAAAATTTTCATTCCTCAACTATTTATTAAATTTAAATTATACATAACCTACCTTATCAAACATTCCAAATTTTAATTTTAGAAAAAGTTGACATTTAAAATTTACTATAATAAGATATAACTTTTCATGATTCATATATATCCCATAAAATAAGTTTCTTGTTAAAAAATTGAAATAGTTAAATTTCTTTTCCCTCGTAAAATTTGCTAATTTCTTAACGAATTCTACAAACTTAGAAAGATAGTGATAAAAAATTCTGATTATCTCATTCTTCGAGGCCCTGTTTTGTAACCGCGTGAGTCACTGAACTGGCGCGCATGGTGGATGTCATGTCACCCGCGCCGATGAGCAGGTGTCTGCATCGACAAAAAAAAAAAGCAAGAACAGGAAAATCCGTTTACAGGCGGTAAGCCACCAACATGCGGCGTTCCGCAGCATCGCCCCGTGTTGCCCGGCCACCGTCGAAAGCTCTTCTTCTCCCTCGTCCCAGCAGACCTGACCCGCCCGCCCCAAATGAAGACGCCCCCACTCCCACTCCCCCGCCGCTTCGCCACCACCGCTTCCCAACAACGACCAAGACAAGCAGCACCACCCTCCTCGGAAGACCGAAGCGATTCGGCCTTCGTGGACGCACTCCTTCGCATCGTCCAGTCTCCGCACAGCTGGCGCTCCTCCCTCTCCTCCCCGCCCATCTCCCTCCGCCTCCGCCCGCGCCACGTGGAGCGCCTCCTCCTTCGCTCCCTCCACCTCCCCCGTCTCTCCCTCCGCTTCTTCAACTTCCTCGGCCTCCACCTCCGCTTCCCCCTCTCCGACCTATCCTTCTGCATCCTCTCCGTCTCCCTCCTCCGCTCCTCCCTCCCGTGGCCCGCCTCCTCCCTGCTCCACACTCTCGTCTCCCGCCGGCCCCTCTTTCCCCCTTCCCACGCCTTCCGCCTCCTCTCCGACGCCCGCGCTGCCTGCCCCCCTTCCCCCCCGTTCGCCTTCGACCTCCTCGCCCAGGCCTACGCCCAGGCCCACAGGTTCCCCGACGCCGCCGCCGTCCTCCGCCTCGCTGTCGCCAGCGGGATCGCCCCCGAGGCGAGGTCCTTCGGCGACGTCATGCACGGCCTCGTGCGGATGAGGCGATTTGACGCCGCGCTCGAGGTGTATGCGGAATTGTCTCGGGCGTGCGTGCGAGGAGACGCGTACGTCCACGCGGCCGCCGTGAGGAGCTTGTGCGAGGTCGGGGATTTGGAGAGAGCGAGGGAGGTGGTCTCGGGGATGGGAGGTGGTGGCGGAGATGCTGTTGTGGTGGTGTACAATGTGTTCATCCACGGGCTGTGCAAGGGGAGGAGGGTGCGTGAGGCCGTGGAGGTCAAGGATTTGTTGGTTGGCAGAGGCCTGAAGGCGAGTGAGGTCACATACAATACTCTGGCCCTCGGTTTTTGCCGGGTGGAGGAGTTCGGGAGAGGAAAGGAGCTCTTGGAGGAGATGATGAGGTTCGGTTTGGTTCCCAGCGAGGCAGCTGCATCGTCGGTTGTGGACGGGTTGCGGAGGAAGCGTAAGGTTCTGGAGTCTTTTGATCTGGTGAATGGCCTGGGGAAGTTGGGAGTTATCCCAAATCTGTTCGCTTACAATGCACTGATGAATAGTCTCTGCAAGGATGGGAAGTTTGACGAGGTGAACTTGCTATTCGGGAAGATGGAGGAGAAGGGTCTCTCTCCGAATGAAGTGACATACTCTATCCTGATTGATTGTCTTTGCAGGAAGGGCAGGTTGACTGATGCACTTGGTCTGTTGAATAAAATGTTTGTAACTGGAATAAGGGCGACAATTTATCCACTCAACTCTTTGCTAAGTGGCTACTGCAAGTTTGGGAGCATGGCTGTGGCTGAGAATATGTTTAGGGAGTTAACCAGTTGGGGATTGCCTCCGAATGAGATGACTTACACGTCTATGATAGGTGGATATTGCAGAGGAGGTGATTTGGATAATGCGTTGAAGCTTCACCAGGAAATGCCTTCAAAAGGCCTTATGCAGAATACACATACGTATACTGCACTGATTAGTGGCTTCTGCCGTGCTGATATGATGCAGAAGGCATTAAAACTATTCAATGAGATGATATCCAACAATGTGGAACCAAATCAAGTAACCTACAATGCAATGATTGATGGTTACAGTAGGAGAGGGGACAGCTCGAGGGCTTTCCAGTTGTATCATGAAATGGTAAGCAGGGGCGTTTCCCCTGATAATCACACCTATAGACCTCTAATCACCAGCCTTTGCACAATTGATCGGATTTCAGAGGCTAGGGCATTTGTTGATGGTCTTCAAGGTAGAGAAATTATGCTCAATGAATATAGCTATGCAGCTCTGCTGCAAGGATTGTGCAAAGTAGGAAGAATTAAAGATGCTTATGACATCTGCGTTGGGATGGTTGGTAGAGGACAGTGCCTAGATGTAGTATGTTATAGCCTTCTCATCAATGGTCTATTGACATACCGAAATGAATCTATGATTTTTGAGCTCCTGAGAGACATGCCTTGTAGAGGGATTGAGCCTGACATGATATTTTATACAAAAATGGTTGATGCATACTGTAAGCTAGGCAAACTTTCACAGGCCTTCGCTATTTGGGGTTGGATGGTAGCCGCTCGTTGCTACCCTAATGTTGTGACATACACCGTGCTCATAAATTCTCTGTGCAAAGCTGGGTTTTCTGACAAAGCGCAACTTCTCTGCAAGGAGATGCTTGCCAAAGGCATTCATGCCAGTGAAGTAACCTATGGCTGTTTCCTGGACCTTCTTGTCAGAGAAGGAAAAATGACAGAAGCTGTGGGTCTTCATGATGCAATGCTGGAAGGTCATCTGGCCAACACTGTAACTTATAACATGTTGATAAGTGGATTTTGTAAAATGGGGAGACTTCAGGATGCTACAGCACTCATTTCTGAGATGATGGTTAAGGGCATCGTGCCTGATTGCATAAGCTATTCATTGCTTATCCACAAGTTTTGTAGAAGTGGGAACTTACTGGAAGCTTTTAGGACGTGGGATAAGATGACAGCCAGAGGTATTAAGCCTGACAGATTGGCATATAAGTTCTTGATACTAGGGTGTTGTGCAAATGGAGAATTACAGAAGGCGGTGAACTTGCATGAGAGTATGTCTACAAGCCAACACAGGAAAGTTTATATGGCGCTCAAGGATCCTTCTTGCAAGGCCATTACAGTGTAAAGCCTGAACTGGGCTCTCTTGTCACGTTGCATGAACTTTTCTGGGGCTGCAAAGAAGTACTCTTAACTTTAGCAGACACAGTTTGGGGTCAGAGGCCTGGATCCAGTCCAGGGCTGCTGATTAAATCCCGATCCTGCTTAGTACAGAAGGCAACATGTGGAAGTCATGTTCTTGGACTAGGCCAAATTGGACAAGCCAAAGCTGATCTAGGTTGGCCTGTCCTAATTGGGCTAACTCTTTGAACCTTGTGCCATTGGGTCTTGGAGACTTGTAATTCTACCAGAAGCAAAGTATTACAAACTGAAGGTGCACCCTTCTAAACAAGATACAAGGTAAAAACCTCAATTTAGTTTCATCAAATCCTGGATAGAAATTGGCAACTTCAATTTTTTCTTTTCTGGAATGTTGCACTCGAAGATTGTATTTTAAATAATTATTGCTTGTCTGTGTCTTTACTCGGTGATATTATTTCTGATTTTAATTAAGTTAATCCTTCTATTAGTAAGAGTAACCCCACATTTGGTTCCAATCTACTGGGACATAAGACTACATTCGATTTTCAATGTAGAATGTTTTTTTTTTTTAATTTTGAACTTTCTTTGATGAGTCAATGTACAATGCTTTTAATGTCCTTCCTCTTTTGTTTGCCAAAGGAGATATGTCTCTCATGTATCTTTGACTGCATATGGCTTGACTTGTTAGAGAAGAAATTGCATATAGTCTGGTCCTGTATAACCACATGGACACTGATGGATACATTTGAAATTGTAAAACTTGTCCGTTTTCAATGCACTGAATTCTAATTGCTAATTTGTTATCCACCATTCCAATGCTTCCTTTGCCAGGGATATGATATGGGTAACATGATCTCGTTACTGGACATCAACAGTATTCTTCACAAGTAACATGTCATCCATGTTCTCATGTATAATCTTGTTTCATGTTTTGTGTAGTTGAGCTTGCAAGGAGGTTGATGTGATACATCCCTGTTCTGCAGATCTTCTCTATCCAACTTGTAAGTTCTTTTGGGTTTGATCTTTTTTTTGTACCTTTCATTTATTTTTGTTTTGTTATTGGTGCAAATGATATTAATCAAATAGCTTCACTGCCATTTTTCTAAAAAAGTTATTCTCTAACCAAATGGCTGTCACTGTAGCTCTGTCACAAAAACCTTGCCCTTGCCTAATGTCGAAAGAATTGTGTTGCAGAAAATGTACTGTACTATTGGAAAATGTAACCATAGCCTACCTTATATAGAGAGATGGGAATTAAAAATGACATAAAACAATTTCACTAGAAATACAAAATTGCATAACTAAGTCTCTAACAAATTCAATCCTAAGAAAATTGAACTCTAACTAAACTAATACACTAACATTCTCCCTTAATTCAGAGTGTGCAATGCCCAACTTGTTATAAGAAACAAAAGTGAACTCCACCCCAATGTAGACATCTAGAGAAGCAAGTGACAGTTGTAGCAGAAGTAGGAAGCATAGGAGGCAGACAATAGTAGCAATAGTACTAGATGCTGTAGCAAAAGTAGCAACAATAATAATGGTAAAAGATTGTAGTAGAAGCAGTAGCCATAGATGACAGTAGTATGGCTGTAGCATAAGTAGTATCAGTATATGACACTAATATGGTTGCAGCGGTAGATGGGGAAACATTCCTAAGCAGTAATAGTAGATAAGTAGGCAGGTTGTCATGAGTGGGAGATGTGAACCCTCGCTCAGATCCCCTACTAGTCATCACCATCGTCATGATGGGCAATAGTAGGTTTGGATACCCCGGACGCAGTGATCTGATCAGTAGTAGTAGCATTAGTATAAGCCACAAGAGTTGTGGCAACAATAGCAGTAGAGGACTTAGTGTTCGTCATGAGAACATGAGTTTGTCAGGTAGAAGTGCACAATCATGTGCACAGTAGTAGTTAGAGTAGGCAGTCAGGAATGCACGTTTTCGCTCGTTGAAGTGTGGACATGCACATAGAGGGTAGATAAAATGTATCTAGATCATGTGCATGGTCAAAATCCATGCAAGAACTACCACGGAGGACAAATCTTGATCTAGGTGGTGTCCTGGACATGATTTGGTCAAGAAAAATAGCATAAAAACATTAATTGCTGACCAAAAAATGGCTTAGAATAACCAAAAGAGGGTTGTTTTGGTCAAGGGGCAGTGCTTCGGTGACCAACAATGGCACTAAACCCATTGGCGATGAAGATGGCCCCTAGGAGGCACAATAAGTACCCTTGGCATTGTCAATATAACCAAAGAAAGGGCTCAACATGGGCTTGTTGTCTTGTAGGCGGTGCTGTAAGTCGGAGGGAGCCCTCTAGGTAGCAAAGCTAGGGAGATGGTGGTGGTGCTCGGCCACCGGAGTCTCCTATAGGGTTGGGCGATGTGTTAGAGGTGCCTCGTTGCAACCTTAGGTGTTGCTAGTGGTGCCGGCGATGCCTCCTAACCATTATGTAGGATAGTGGAGCGAGAGGAGGGGTCTACGGAGGGCCTCTAACTGTTATAGGTATGGTTTGAAATGTCGATTTCGACGTCGTTTTAATAAATTTTCAAGTACGTATTTTGCCAGCACGCTGTGGAAACACTCGTATTTCGATACCAGATTTCGACGATTTCGATTTTCAAAAAATAGTCTATTTTGGAGGCATGCTGGAGGCATGCTGAAGGCATGTCGACGTATGTTGACAAAATGGTAGATGTAGTGAAAATGATTAGAATTTAAGGACAACTATTTTCAGTTAAGCCCAAACCCTAAACCTTGCCTTATACTTCATTTTTAAATGGATAACTATTTCTAAAATTGGCTACAAGAAGAAAGATGCTAATGTTAACACAAACTTAGGATTTTATTTTTGGGAATTAAACAAAATTTTCTCAATTCTAAATTGTGATTAGACCTAAATGTTTGTAATAATAATAGATCTAGTGTAGATCTACTATATAATTAGAGATAGATATGGAATGCAATCAAACCTCAAGAGAAGAATAGATTACAAAGTAGCAGTTGTAGTTGCCTTACGCCAACGACAACGAAAAATCCTTTGCTTGAGGAGAAGATAAAATTGGGATAGAGCATTTAGGTGGGTAAAGGGGAGGGGAAGAGTATGATGCTTAGTTCCTTTACTGGTCATTAGATTTGTTAGCATCAACTAAGTATGAGTTGAAGTTTTAGTTTAATTTTTTTTGAGGCAAGTGCAAAAAAATCCAATTTTCAACAAAAGGGGGTTTAGAACATAGCAGTAGTAGCAACAATGAAGAATGGGAGCAATAACAACTATTGAAATGTTAAGTGCATTTCACCACTTGACCATTTCGATGAAATAGGTGAAATTTTGACAATTTCGTTGAAACCCTTGGGTTTCGACATAATAATGATGTTAACATGGCTTTCTCTTGGAAATAGCCGTTTCAATGGCATGCCTATAGAATTTAAATCACTGGCGATGCGGGCTAGTGGTGGCCCCAGAGGTGTCACCCAGAGAGTAGGGTCGCTAGTGGCTTGGCAATGACTGCGAGGCCTGGCAGTGCTGCTAGTGAACCCTAGTTAGGGTTCTCAGTGGTTGCTTTCTTCCTTTTCCTTGTTTTGTTGTTTTCTTGTGGTGAAAGATAGAAAAGAGAGAGAAGTCAAGTAGGTATTGAACATTGGTTTAGGACCATTACTCTGATACTATGTTGAAGAAAATTAACTATGTTATATCAAAACGTAACCTTAAGCTTCTCATATATAGAGAGGTGGGGATGCAAAATTATATAAATTCTACTAGAAATATAAAATTGCATAACTAATTCTCCAACAAACTTAATCTTAAGATAACTGATCTCTAACTAAACTAATACTCTAATAAATGGTGATAAAATTGTCTACCTCTTTTTTTGATAAGTAAAGAGGATGATCATGTGGGAAGGGTGATCATCCTGGGAAGGATTGCCAAAAGGAACCCCAGGACAATGTAAAAGGCCAGAGACATTGGTCTTACACTTGTCTAGCAAACATGCATCCAAGAAAAAGACATCACAATCTTCCATTTCATCACCATAGAGATCACAAGCATTCGATATTCCCTTTTTTAGAAGACAAATTTTCACATTTAAATTATGTATCCGATATAGGAATCCCCTATCCTATTCATCTCGAAATCTTGATTCCAATTCTACAATCCTCTTGAAAACGATCGAACACTCCTTGAAGATCGAACCCTCCTTGAAGATCGAATCCTCCTTGAAATCGATCGAACACTCCTTGAAGATTGAACCCTTCTTGAAAACGATCGACAAAAAAAGAGAGGCTATTCTCGTATATTGGGTAATTATTGAGTATTGGTAAGATTGGCTAGTTTTGCATGTTAGGTAACCATGGATACCAATTTAAAACACCCTGTCTTTAAAAAATTAAAACCATTTAGCATATAATTAATTGTTCCCTTGCTGGTATCACTAAGGAATATACTGAGAGAGAGAATGAGTTAGAGGAGAGGAGACAAGGAGGGATGGGTGACGAAGATGAGGAAGAGGAGATAGTGATCATTGAGTTAATTAATTTAGCAAACTCAGCAAGGTTTTTAATTACAATGCTCGACAAAGGTGATCATGTTATGGTTATAGGCACCTTGCATGGGAGTGTAGTGATCCAATAAAAATGCTTAAGATGTGGTGGCATTAGGCATTGTCATTCAACTTGTCTTGTACGTGGACGGTCATCCATCATGGTATTAAGGCAGGAGGAGATTAGGAGAGATCTAGAAGAGTATGCACCATGGTCACAGGCGGTCAAGCATAATGAGGAGTTTCTTTGATCATGCTTGGTTGGTGCGTGCTGGCGGGTAGCATTTACATTGAATTCAAGTGTGTTAGCTCCTACGATCTTAAGTCATTTATGTGTACTTTGTTGTTTCTTGAGTTGTAGAATTTTCTATTTGTCTGATGAGAACTTATGTAATTTTCCTACCTTTATATATTGACAAGTAGGGCTATGGAATAAGACTTGGACTCATTTGTTCTAACTTGGTATTAGAGAGCAGTGGCCTTAGATCGATGTTTGTACCCACCTTAATTCCTATATCCCCTTTCCACCAAAAAAACCCTAGCAAATCTCGAGGAGGCACCGCCATAGCCACCGTTGACCTCTCTTGGCTGATCAGTGGATTGATCTCCTTGAGAATTGCCTCTACAACGTAGCGTCGACCTCTGAAAAGGAAGTAATGCCCCATAGCAGCGTTGCTGTAGGGCAACGTCGCCCTTGGCCGGCCTCTGCGTAGCCTTGCATGGTCACTGGATAGCCCAATGCTGCCTTTAGCGGTGTCTGTACAGCTCAGCGGGGCCTCCTTAAGTAGTGTAGTGTTGCCTTCCTCTCATCTATAGCATCGTGTGGTGCTGCTTGACACCTCTAGTAGCATCGTGTGGTGCTGCCCTTATTTGTAGCATCGTGTGATGCTTTTCCTCTCCTAAGAGCATCGCTTCATGTTGCTAAGGTTGGTTGTAGATCATATTTTGATCCAAAATAAGTCTTGATGGTCTAATTTTTTATCTTCTATTCACAACAAGACTGTCTGTGGTTTGGTTGAAGCATAATGGTGTTTGAGAGTTCATTCGAGGTGACATCGGAGCAAGTCTCGAAGATTGGGGGGGATACGAGAGTCCTTTCTTTGGTCTCATGGTGAAGTTGGATGAGATCAATTATGCTTGGTGGCCACAAACCTTTCTGATGATAGTAGAAGATCACGACAAGGAGTATGTTTTGCTTCAACCAGAACCACAAGACAAGACTGGGAAGAATTGGGGATGCAAATAGGTTGTGTTCAGGTCGGGTTTGTCTAAACACTTATCCATAATCATTTACAAAATCCATACCCATATCCTACCCATTTACTCATCGGGTACAAAAATTCAAACCCATACCCATGCTCATCTATCCATCGGGTATGCATTTATAAATTGATCGTATAATTAAGTCATGTTTAAATTAAAGTCAAAGAAGAAAAAAATTTATAACATAATCAATTAATTGTTTATGTTTAACAAGCCCAAAACATAGGGGTTTAGGCTACTCCAATTTTATTAGTCTCTGTTGAAATTATTACAAAAGGAGCCCTTCAAGGGGAATACATGAAAACGAAAAATAAAAAATATAAACAAAGATAAAATACAAGTATATTTCAAATAAAAGATCCCTATCCCCGAAATAAATGTTCAATGGAAGCTTCATGAGCACTCTCAACCTTCAGAATCATGGAGGGAGATTAGAGATGGAGGAATGAGAGACTTAGGGTGGGACTTATATATCTCGGGTAAATGGGGATTTTATTTGGGTACTCGGGTATAGATCCATATCCATACCTAAATCCAATTGGATTTTTTAGATAAAACCCATACCTGAACTTGGTTGGGTTCGGGTTGGGTTGTGCTCATTTTCTTCTGGACGGGTTAAATTAGGTTCGGGTCAGGTTTACCGAAACTTGCATCCCTTGGAAGAATGCCTGTTGAAGAAGGATAATGCCATGGTCCATGCTTGGATCATGAATAACATTGAGGATTGGTTACGAGATTATGTACTATAGGACAACGAAGGAGATGTGGGATAGTCTTCATGATATCTATTCTCACGAGAAGAACTCTAGCAGAGTCTTCCAGATATATAGCGAGCTCCCTCAGCTTCGTCAAGAGGGTTATACGCTGTCAGTACTATTCGACCTTGAAGGGTTTGTTGGAGAAGTATAATGCATGCAAACTTGTTTGCACATGTGCTACTTAGAGAGCCTATTGTTGTAAAGATGTAGTATTTCAGTTTCTGGTAGGCCTTAGACCGGATTATATTGCTGTGCACTCACAGTTACTCTCTGAGCCTCCAGGATACAACCAAATGAACAGGATTTATGTTACTCTTACATTTACTAAGCCTGCAGGACAGACCATAACCCTTGTTGCTGTTTAGGGCTGTGGTTGTGGTACCCCTGTTGTACGGGGTAGAGGCTGTGGTTGTGGATCTACTGGGTGAGATGCCCAACTTGCACATATTGTGCCAAGATTGGACATATTGAGAGTACATGTTGGACCAAGCACGGTCATCCTCCCATGGTCTATTATGCAGTTATTACTATAGAGCAACCAATTGAAACGGTACCTGTGTCCAAGGTGGATTATGATGGATTGCTGCAGCGTCTGCACAGTTGTCTCAGGAGACATCATCTACCTCAGAGACTACTGCATTCGCTTCCCCATCAGGTACATAGTTTGCTTTCACCACAATTGCCGATGATCAGTGTGATACAAATTAGCTGGTTAACTCTTGGGCTTCTCGACATTTTTGTGGAGATTGGCAATGATTTCATTATATCCAATCTGTTCTACCTGGGTGGATAATACAGGTTGTAGATGGGAGGCATTCTAAAATTGCAAGATAGGGGAAGGTTTCTGTTACCTCTATTATAAGATTGACTGAAGTTTTTGTGGCTGATTTTCCCATTAGTTTGAGGATATCTTTACGGAGGATGATTGGTGGCGACCATGAGGAAGTGTGTTTATTGCCTGTTCTAGTATCCCTTTGTTGTTTCTTCTTATGGGGGCGTCACTTTCTTTGCTAGATCCTCGTTTCAGTGGCATCTTTGTCTAGGCCACCTTTCTCTGGACAGGCTTCATAGCGTTATTTCACATATTTCTCCGTCTACTGTCATCACCTGTAATGCTTGTTAGATTGGTAAGCATCATCGTAGTTCATATCTTGCTAGTCAAAGCCCACGGTCTACTGAATTGTTTCATCTTATTCATGTTGATGTGTGAGAGCTTAGTTGTATTCCTGATCGACTAGGTCATCATATTATCTAGTCATAGTGGATGATTTTTCCTATTTGTCTTGGGTATTTTTGTTAAAGAATAAGTTTGATGTGGGCATTGTGTTGGAACATTTTATTTTAGAAATAAAAAATCAGTTTGGCATGTGTTAAGAATGTTCATTTAGACGATGCTCGAGTTCTATCCCTAGTGCTTGTCTATGTGTTATAAATTTCATAGGATTATCCATCAGACTACCTGCCCTCATATTTCCCAGCAGAATAGGATCGCTGAGAGGAAGTGTAGGCATATTCTTGATGTGGCACGCATGTTGCTTATTCATCGTAGTGCCCCTCCTCTCTATTAGGGTGATGCTGTTCTTATGGTGCGCTATTTGATTAATAGGATATTCTTTTCTGCTATACATGAACAGATTCCCTTGCATCTTCTCTATCTTGAAGGTAATCTATTTCATGTTTCTCCTAGGGTGTTTGGTTGTGTTGCTTTTGTCCACATTACTGCTCTAGGTCGGGTTAAGCTTTGCTCCCAAGTCTATGAAATGTGTTTTTTTGGGAGTCTTGTATTTAGAAGGGGTACAGCTGTTATGATCCATTTACATAGACACTATGTAAATGCAGATGCTACTTTCCACGAAGTTATCCCGTTTGTCTCCATTGCGAGGCAGAGGCTCTCCCTTGAGGTTGTCGATGTACCTATGCCTATTCCTCCTATGCCCCTAGAGGCTATCTCAACCCTTTGAATCACCACCCCTGAGCTTGTTTCCTTGGAGTTTACTAGGTTTCGGGATCCACTTGTCACTTATCGATAGCTTGTTACCTATTGGTAGCACCCCTCTTCCTCTAATGCTAGCTCCTCCCCTACCTCAGGTGAGCACAAGTGACTTACATGCTGATGAGATTGTGCATAGTGATATAGGGTGTCTACAGGATGATAGTGGTGATCCTCTACCTAGTATTGAGATGGAGCCTCTTGTAGCTGATGATCTGGATCTTCCCATTGCAGTCTGCAATGTCCCATTGAGTTGTGCTAGATATCCTATATCATATGCCATGTCCATTGCATTTTTAAGAGCCTATAGCAAGTTTTGTCATGCTCTTTGTTACTTACATTCCTGCTAGTCATTAGTAGGCCATCCTTGATCCTAAGTGGTGCTAGGCCATGGAGGACGAGATGGCTACTTTTCACTCTTGTGGCGCTTGGGAGCTTGTAGACCTACCTTTCGGAGCTTATGTTGTTGGGTGCCGATGGGTGTTTACTATTAAATATAACTCCAATGGGACGATTGCCAGACATAAAGCCTGCTTTGTGGCTAAAGGATTCATCCAGACATATAGGGTAGATTTCTTTGACACATTTTCTCTAGTGGCGCGGCTTACTATTATCTGCATGTTGGTTTTGTCGCAGTGCAGTACGATTGGCCCCTCCACCAGCTTGATGTCAAAAATGCTTTCTTGTATGGTGACTTGCAGGAAGAAGTTTACATGCAGTAGCCTCCTAGCTATGAGGTTCAAGGGAGTGTTCTCGAGTGTGTTGCCTACGCAAGGCGATCTATGGTCTGAAGCAAAGCCCCAAGGCATGGTTCAAGAAGTTGTCAGAGGTTGTTGAGATGCGGGGCTTTCGGAGGTCTTTTTTGGACCATTTCTTGTTTGTCAGAAGGACAACATAGAGTGTGGTGGTACTTTTGGTCTTTGTGGATGATATCATTCTTACTGGGAATGATGGACATGGTATTGTTGAGGTTAAGAAGAGTTTGGCGACTAATTTTGTTATAAAAGATCTTGGTCCTCTCAAGTACTTTCTTGGGATAGAGGTGGTACAGAGCAAGAAGGGTGTTGTTCTTTCCCAAAGAAAGTATGCAGTTGACTTACTATAGGAGACAAGCATGATGGGAGCAAAGTCGGCCAATATTCCTATGGATCCCAAGGTGTACTTATATGATGAGGAGGTTGAGACAGTGGATAGTCAGCAGTACAAAGGTCTAGTGGGCAAGTTTCTGTATTTGACTATTGCCGGACCTAATATTTTTCTTGTTGTTGGGAAATTGAGCTAATTCATGGATAGGCTTACTACGCAGCATTGGGATACTGTAATGATAGTGCTAAGGTACCTAAAGAGCACACAAGGAAGAGGACCTATGAGTGTTGTAGCTTACTCGGATGCAAATTATGCAGGATGTTTGGCAGATAGGAAATCCATTATTGAATTCTTCACCTATGTGGCAAGAAATCTAGTGACTTGGAAGGGTAAGAAGCAGGCAATTGTTTCTAGGTTTAGCGCAGAGTCAAAATATAGGGTCATGGCACACACTGCGTCCGAGATGATGTGGGTGAGATCTCTCTTTACAGACTTGCATGTTCCTGTTAATGTACCTATGGAGATGAGGTGTGATAATAAGGCTGTTACTTACATTGCTAACAATGCGATGTTTCACGAGAGGATCAAGCATGTGGAGGTTGATTGCCATTACACATGAGACTTGATCCAGAGAGTTCTCATCTTCACTACTTATGTCTCTTTTGATGATTAGACAACATATATCTTCACTAAGGTGCTGCCTTGATCATCTTTGTTATTTCTTGAGATGTAGAATTTTCCATTTCTCTCAGAAGAACTTATGTAATTTTTCCATCTCTATATATTGAGAGGTAGGGTTATGGAATAAGACCTAGAATCATTTATTCTAACCAAGTGATTGCTGGAGGTGAAGCGATGCTCAAGGCAGAAATGTGAATTGATGTAGTGTGGATTGATTCTTGCAAAATCCTCTTGTAGGGGTGCTTGGAGTTGGGTAGGAGTAAGTTGTGCTAGAACTTGAAGTGTGCTGGAGGTGGTGTTCATTGGCGTCTACCATTTAATGTTAATGATCTTTAGAGGAATGATTACCACCAAAGACCTTAGGGCTGATTCACATCCTTCACCCGTTGTTTGCTCCTTATGTCAATTGAGGTTGTCAGTTGTTGAGGTATGATGCAATAGGGCTTGATGCAAAGGATTTGTGGAGTGTTGGTGCAATGGTGGAAGTGACAAGAATTTTAGATTTGCCTAGTAGGTTGATTCTTAGATCATGGGGCTCCCTTTTCTCAGTCGGTGTTGCATTTAGTAATATGAAAGGGAGCCTCTAACTTGTCCTTCGTTGGTAGTGGTTGAAGCAAATCATACAAGAGATTTCCTAGCTTACTATGATGATGGATGATGGGTGTGGCGGTGTGAGAGGCATGATGCCACTTCAGACCATCAAAGTTCAAATCATTGGCAGTTGCAGCTCACAAGGTGGCAGGGAGACCTCGATTGTTAAGCCTGATCATCACCAATGTGATTCATGGTGGTGCTCTCTAGAACACGAGGGGTCCCGTGTGTTGATTACAAAGCAACATGTGGCAGACGTGGGCAAATTGCATCTGGAAAGGGCTTTGGGCCATTTTTATCATCCAAACTGTGCAGTGTCAACCCCTCAAGTTGATTTCGGTTCCCGTAACTGAAAGAATCTGATTTAGGCTCTGGCCATTTTTTCGGGCTTGCTTCCCTCTTCTTTGGCTCTTATGATCTCGTCTTGCCTATGAAGGCTTGTCACTCTTCAACACTTAATTGCTTAGCGGAAGATGACATTGCTGCTGCAGTTGCAACGAATGTGGAAGCAATGCCTTTTTTGATCAAGATGCTGATGCTGATGGACAACTCTTGACGTGCCGCCATTATTCTGATTCTTGTGGGGAGTTGGGAAAAATTGCTACACTAGGGATTGAATGGAGACAGATTGAGAAGATGATAGAATTTCATTTGCAGGATTCAGGTTGGAGATAGGGAGGGTTTCAGCAGAGAAGAGACGGGACCCATGTGTAAGAGCAATTTGGAGGTTTCTCTTGCAGGCGTCCAAGAGGTAGATGGAGATGGATTGGTTAGGGTGATAGATCCTTATTGATGGAACATGTAGAGTCTTTAATTCGCTTGGTCTCATAATTGGCAGTAAAAGAAGCACTATCACAATTGAATGTGGAGGGGATTCCTAGAATGGATTGGTTCGTAGTCCTTTTCTATAAATCTTTTTGGTTTGTTCTAGGTGAAGATGTGATGGAGCTAATCCCTTTTCAAAAAAAGATGTGATGGAGCTAATTAGGGTGTTCTAACATGCTAACCGAGGTTTTGAGTGCCTAGATAAATCCCTGTTGCTCTTTGTTACCTAAAGGGAAGATACAGAATGGATTGAGGATTACATGCCTCCTCTCCCCTCCGATGCCATTTATTTGAATGTGGCGGAGGTATTGGTAATAGGTTAAGGGATGAGCTAGATGATTTAGTGCGCCTAGTTCAGATAGCTTTCATGAAGAGCCATCATATGGTGGATATTATGATTTGGCATTGGAAATGATTGCTTACCGCAAGAAAATGGGCATGAAGAGATTCATGTGGAATGTGGATTTTACTAAGGCTTATGGCTCCCTTGATTGGTGTTCCTCTGAAGTTTGCTGGGAAGATGCGGTTTCCTAGACTTATAGATTTCCTAGATGAGAAGATGTGTCACAACAAATTCCTTTTCAGTTCTAGCTACTGGGAGACTAGAAGGGGGGTGGGTTCAGCCTAAGTAAAGAGTGAGGTAAGGGTGCCTGCTTGTGCCTATATTATTTGCACTTGCAGTAGATACCCTAGCAAGGTGTTCTTTTGTGGCATGTGATAGAGGCTTCCTCAGATGTTTCAACCATAGTTGCAATATGCCCCCGACATGGTCTTTTTTGTGCAAGAATCTAGAGAGCTAGCAGAAAATGTCTTTATGGTTTTTGATCTCTGATTTTTTTGACCTGATAGTTGACAGACACAAATCATCTTTAGTTTGCTTTGGCATGGAGGACAGGAGGAGGATGAGGCATAACATTGTTCTATCATTTTGCAGACTGATAGAGTTACTCTTCCCTTAGTATGCCTGGGTTTACCCTTGTAGATTGTCTTCTAAGCTTGACAGGTTGGTACGTTCTTGTGGTACCGACAAAGAGAGAAGGCTAGATGGTTGGAAGCCCAGTCTCTTGTCCAGGGGTGACAGATTGGTGCTATGGAGCTTGACTTTGTCCTCAAATGCCGTTTTTAACCTTTCTACTTTTTTAATGTGGGGGAGGGTTCTAATGGAGATCAACAAGTTGAGTTGGAGTTTTTTTTTGGAAGCAGGCTGGGGAGGGTAGTAGTCCATTCTTCTTGTCTCTTGGAAGGAGGTTTGCAAACTTGTTTTAGAGTGAGGCTTCATTTTTTTGAGCTGAAGATAGCGAATCGTTCTTTGTTGACAAAGTGGATTTGGAGAATCATGGGTATGGACAAGGATTTGACTTTTATAGTGTGCATGCTATGGTCGTAAACTTGATCGAGTAGATAGAATACTTCTGTTCGGAGGGGGCCTTTTGGAAGGTGTTGATATAGGCAATGCTATTGGTGATGGACCTCTTCTTTGCCGACTAGGGAGAGGCGATAACCAGCTGAATGATTGGTTGTCTTGTCCTCAGATTGTTCACCTTGATCTCAGAAATTGGTAAGTGTGATTGATTATTGGGATCCGATTAGTGGATGTTGGACTGCTACTCAAGGGCTATCTTTTGAATTATAGGTTGGAGGACTTTAGACGTCTTTAGGATGCCATTTCTTCTTACTGTGTGTGGCATTGTTGGTCTTTGAAAGGAGGCTCCTTTTCAGTGAAGGCAACTTATGAGCAGTTCTTACCACCTTTGGGAAGAGGGACACTCACATCTTCAGAGATTGTAGATTAATTTGGAAGGATAAAATGCCTGTGAAAATCAAGATTTTTCGCTTGGCAACTTAGAAGAAAAAGGATGATGACAAAAGAATATTGGCAAAAGATGGCTCTGATAGATGATGGAACGTGTTTTATATGGGCAAGCATAGGAGGATGTTACTCATTTATTCATTTATTTTTTTACATGCAGTTTCACTTTGGAGGTGTGGCGTAGGAAAGTGCCCTTTTGTTGAATTATTCATTGCTGGAGAATTTTTGGGAGTACCTATGTGGAAGGAAATTTAGAGTGAAGAAAGTATGGTAAGTGCCTTTTCCTATTCTTTTGGTAGTTTGGCTGTAAAGGAATGCCTTTGTTTTTAAAGGAAGATGGGTTTTGTTGATAATGTGTGTAGGAATGTACAATGGTTCAAGGGGATGTAGGCTTCTGTTAATTCATCTTTTGTAATTTTTCTACTTGTATTTTTTAATGAAGTGGATGATTGTTGAGCTCATGTAGATGACATCATTTTCCGTGCTTATCAATGGAAATCCTGCAGAGGGATGGGTGCAGCCTAGGAAGGGTGTTAGGTAGGGTTGTTCTTTGGTACCTATGCTTTTTGTGTTGGTTGTGGATGCGTTGGCAAGATTGGTCGTTAGATCTTGTGAAGGAGGGCTCCTCCAGGGATTTCCTCTTGATGATGGTACCGTTGTTTTGATGCTGCAGTATGTGGATGACCTGCTCCTCTTTGTGGAAGGAGGCCAGAGGGAGGCATGGAGAATTCGTATTCTTCTGGATATGTTTGGCGAGGCTTCTAGGTTGCAGATTAACTTCTCTAAGTCCACTTTTGTCCTGTTTCACTTGGAGGAGGAGGTAGTGGGCTCTAGTGTTGCTTTGGGTACTAAGAGGGGAGTGTTGCCCATTTCTTATATGGGACTGCCTTTGACAGATAAGAGGATTTTGGCGCAGGATTGGGTCCCCTTGGTGGAGAGGATTAAAGGAAGATTAACAGAATGGGCCTCTAGACTTCTCTCTAGGGGAGGGAGGCTGGTGATTCTGAAGCCAGTTTTGGCGTCCATGCAGTCGTATTTTGCTTGTCTTGAAGATGCTAAAGCAGATTGAGAGGAAGATTGTGAACTTGATGAATGGCTTTTTCTGGACAAACTATGGAGCAGCAGGAAGGGGGGCGAAGTTGCTGGCGTGGGAGGTGTGTAAGCCGCTTAAAGGAGGAGGTTTGGGTGTTAGGGATGTGAGGAGAATGAATGATAGCTTCATGATGAAGTGGATTGCCAGGTTGTTGGGGTGCGAGGAGTTTTTGGTCGGAAGGATTATGCAGAGGTGCTATGTCACTCACTTTCGCTGGGATTTGTGGTTGTCCCCCCCGAGATGCATTGAACTTTGTTAGAGGCCTTTCCTGGGTGGCTCCAGAGGTGTAGTCTTTCTTTACTTCGGTATTAAGATCTGGGAGGCTGTTTAGGTTCTAGGAGGATAACTAAATGGGACAGGGGAAGCTATGTGATCGTTTACCCAGACTTGCGGCGTTGGTAGTAGACATGGAGGCTTCAGTGGCTTCACTATGGACGCGCGCTCAGCACTGCATGGGGAGCTTGTTTGACCAGAGGATCGAGGAGGTTCAGACACTGCTTCTTTAGCTCAAGGGTTTCCAACCAGAAGAGGGAACGAATATGTACGGATGGGATGAAGGGGACTTTTCGGTTTGTGTTGCGTATAAGAGATTGGGGACTCCGTGGATGGTGGGAGACACCAACCTAGTGAGAGATTGCAACCAGATCTGGTCGGCAGCTTGCCTTTTGAAGGTGAAGATTTTTACTTGGCTACTTGGGATGGGTAGGATTGTGATGAAGGTCTGGAGGGCGAGATGGGCCCCAAATGCGGACACCACCTGTCCTCTATGTTCGGGGGTGGGGGGAGGATGTTCATCACCTTTTCTTCACTTGCCCATTTGTGACTTAGGTGTGGGGCCGGTTTAGTAAGGAATGGTGGACACATGGATCGTTTGACGACTTTTGGAGCTCCTATAGATGTGGTGGCACAGGTAGTGATTTAAATGCCGTTGGCAAGGCCTTTTTTGGGAAAAGCTCATATCAACATGGTAAAGTTGTCGAAATGTTGGGATATCGTCGGCATGGTCGGCATGTCAGTGAAATCGATGGTCATACCGAGGATGCTGCTGGTTTTTTTATTACTTCTGTTATTTTTGTTGGCATGCATTGGTATGCCCTCGGCATACTCATCGGCGTGCCTCTTGAAAAATGGGCATTTCCATGACGTGCCTTCAGTATGCCCACAAAATGCACACTTAGAATTTCATTAGCATGGCGTTGAAATAGGCATTTTGAACCTTGGTTTTAGGAGGGAGCCACAATGTGTTCAGAACGAAGAAGGAAAGGACGAAGCCCCTTGCGGTCCTATGGGGGTTGTGGTTAGAGAGGAATGCTGTGGTGTTTAGGGGCTAGCGCTCTTATGTTGAGAATGTTCTGGAGTTTGTAATGTTTTTTATTTCCTACTAGGGCATAAGGCTTGTTTTGTGAATATATTTTTGGCTGGTTATCATGCAGATTACCACCCTTTCCCCTTTTCAAAAAAAAAAAAAGGGATTAGATGCAATGAAGGTAGCTAAGCGGTTATCACAGAGCATAGGCACTGGAAGTGTAATTCGGATGTCAATATCATCAAGGCAGTTGACTAGTCACATAATCTCACAAGTGGTGTGCACCATAGCTTAGTACTCAAACTTTGCATTAGACCTGATAACTACCTGTTTCTTACTTCTCCAAGTAACAAAATTACCACCAAGAAAGGTGGCGTAGGTTGTTGTCGACTGCCTATCCTCCATGGATCCTACATAATCTGCATCTAAATATGCATGTAAGTCCACATGTCCATGATTCTTCATATAGTGGCCCTTTCCAGGATTACCCTTAAGGTACCTGAGAATAAGATAGATAGCTTGCTAGTGACTATATTGAGGGTTCTCCATAAATTGACTCACTTTGTTTATTGCAAAACTAATGTCTAGGCTAGTGAATGTCACATATAGAAGCTTGCCCACAACACTCCTATATCTCTTTTTATCTTCAAATATTGGATCTTCTTTACTTAGCCTCCAAAGAGGTTACAGTGGAATAGAGGAAGGCTTGGCCCCTAGCTAACTAGTCTCCTTAAGTAGTTCTAACACATGATTCCTTTCTGAGAGTACCATCCTACTTGAATTCTTGGCAACTTAATGCCCAAGAAATACCTCAGTGCCCCCACATCCTTGGTAACAAAGGTGGATCGCATATAATCCTTTGCCTCCTGATTGTTGCTAGTTTCATTACTAGTAAGGGTCATATCATTAACATAAACAGCTAGGATCACTACACCTAATTCTTTGCATCTAAAAAAGATGGAGTGATCATATGTGGACCTAAGAAATCCAATCTTCTAAACCTCAGAGCTAAACTGCTCAAACCATGCTTTACGACTCTGTTTCAGGCCATAGATGACCTTCTATAATCTGCATACCTTCTCCCCCTCAGCCCTTGTGGTTGAACCATGTAGACCTGCACTTGAAGATCGTCATAGAGAAAGGCGCTCTTCACATCAAGCTGATATAATGGTCATGCCTTATTGACTGCCATAGAAAGAATATCTCGAGCAGAGTTGAGTTTGGCCACGGGAGAGAAGGCATTGAAGCAGTCAACACATAAGTTTGTGTGCCTTCAGTTACTAGTTTGGCCTTCAACTGCTCAATTGTCCCATCAGGTCAGTACTTAACAGTGTAGATCCATCGGCAATCAACGACCTTAGCGCCTTTAAGGAGGTCTGCCAGTTCCCATGTGCCTCAAGAAGGGCTACCATATCTTCATCCATAGCTTGTCGCCAACCTGAATCCTACACAGCTTCATAATAAGACTAAGGAATTGTCGTAGCTGCCAAGGCTGTAGAAAAATGATGTAAAGCAGGGTTGAGATGATCAATAGAGGTATAATGTGATATAGGGTGTAAAGTACAATTTCTTACAACCTTCTTGAAAGTAATAGGAAGATCCTCTGGTTGCTGATTAGGGACTCGAAATAGATGTTGGTTTTGGGGGGGGGGATGCTTCTAAACGTGGCCAGATGGCTCCTCAACCTGCATAGAGGGAAGTGGCACAGACATTGGATCTTTTTGGTGATGCTCATAAGTATGGGTAAACCATCCCAAAGAAGAACCCTCCTCGGAGTAAAAGGGCATTTTCTTAAAGTAAGTGACATCAGTATAAACATAGTCACGCTTTCCCACAAGATCAAAACATCGATAACTCTTTTGGGATACAATAGGTCCCAAAAACATACATTTGACAGACCAATGGGACAACTTATAAACCAGGAAGCTAAATATATGCAGTGGCAATGCAAAAAGAGGGGCATCAAGCTGCATAAGAAAGGGGGTATCCTCATTAAGAATAGAAGGAACCCTATTTATCAAATAGTTGGTAGTAAGTATGGCATCCCCCTTGAAGTGCTAACAATCATCAAGGTGTGAGCAACATCAATAATATGGTGCAAATTATACTTGCTACCCCATTTTGTTGGGAAGTATGTGAGTAAGAGGTCTGGTGCAGAGTCTTATTATTGGATAAAAAATCCGGAACATCTTTTTGCACGAATTCAAGTGCATTATTATTGCGAAAAATTTTGATGCTCATGGAATAAAAATTTTGAATTTCATTGAAAAACTTAACAATAGTAGAACTGTTAGTTCAACCTCTCTTAATAAATGGTTTGATGATTTTACAAAATAACAAAAAGAAAATAAATATGACAAAATCACTATTTCTTGCCTTTATCATATCTAAGTTGTAGGTCTCATCTCATTTCATCTAAAAAAGGAAGTCTCGAAGATGATGTTTTTTGTCTAGGTCTTAGGAATATTTGTATCTATTTTAAATCGACTTGTAATTTTCTCTTTATCGAGTCTAGAAGAATTGTAAAGAGCCCCCAACTAGATATAGGAATCCTTGACCTAGTCACTCAACACTTAGCAATCATCTAGAACAAAATCCATTTTCAAACCTAACACATACCTTAGAATTAGATGTTCGACATTGTTTCCAGAAATCTGATGAGAAAAGTTAAGTTGTCTGATACTAACATTAGACGACCAATAACCACACATTACCTTAACAAATTAAACACTTACACTTTAGATGATCAGATTTACATCTAGACATCCATAGCCCATTCAGGATGTCTGACAACACAATTAGACGTTTAATAACCGACTGGTAGGACTAAATCTCATTAAGTTAGAACAAAATCTTCACGAGCCAACTTAGGAATAGTTTAATATTATTTTCAGACATTCAGACACAGACACTGTTCCCGATATCCAATATTGAAACGTTAGGACTAATTTGACTTATAGTGAGATTTATTAGAGAAAATCTCGAATCAGAGATTCTCAAGAAATTTAAAATCCTAAGTCACCATGATCATCAGACGTTTGATAAAAATGTTTGGATTTGATCAAATCCCGAAACAAGCCTGCTAAACTTCAGACGTCCAAAAATTATATTAGATGTCCTATAACGAGCAATCAGTCGTCCAACACTTAGTGTTAAGTACACTATTTACATCCAATTAATTCCAGTAACATTGACCCTCATTATCTGACGTCCACATCTTTGGTCAGGCGTCTAGAAACCCTATATCAGACGTCTGACGTAATTTTTAGACGTCTGATTTTGCTATTATAATTAATCATTGCCTGATTCGATTTGGATTTCGATCAAATCTTTGGGGATTTTTCTCCAACGGCTAGGTATATAAGAAAACATTATTACACTTAATAACTCACCAAAAATAAAATGACCAAAAATAGTATGACACCTAAACCTGACTAATTTATCCTTAAAATATCTAACTAATTTTGCTGGTGTAGCACTTTGGTTATCTTCCCTTTATGTTTTGTACTACTTTCTTATTTATTTTCCCTCCTGAACTTATGTTGCAATTTACCTAACACCTCTCTCTATGTAAAGAGGTATAAGGTTTCTATTGAGAAATAAGATCATTTGTTATTTTTAACTTGGTTAAGATCATTTGTTATTTTTAACTTGGTATCAGAGTGGCGATCCTAGATTGGTGCTTCGGTATCCCACCCGCATAAGCCCTCTAACCCCTCCACTCTAACCCTAATATGATATCTCTCTCCCCTAATCGGTAGCTACTGCAAGCCACTGCCTCTAGCGGCACACCGCCGTCGCTGCCCTGCAGGCCGACACTGCTTGTAGGGACTCCTGTCACCGCCCCTTGTAGTTGGTGGTCTGTTAGAGCACTAGCACTGCTGCCTACGGGTGGTGGTGGCTGGTGGTGGGTACTTCTCGAAAGCAAAGGAAGAGTAGCGCCCCTTGGAGGTGTTGTTAAGGGTTCTCCGTGCCCTAAAATACGCTAAATCTTGGTCTAAGGGGTTGCCGTGGCTCTTGGGATGATCTCTAAGATTTTTAGATCTTAGATTTCATGATCAGGTCACCTTCTCTCTGATTATTTGAAAATTCAGATCTAAAGGTGGTTTTTCAGATCCTTCTTGGTGGCGTATTGTGGTAGTCCTAAGGTATGATGGCCTCTTCAGGTTCTTCAGAGGTATCATCAGTTATTGCTATGGACATTGGGAGTCACAAGATTTCCTTCTTCATTCCTATCGTCAAGTTGAATGAGATCAACTATGCTAGATGGTCTTAGATGTTCCTTATGACAGTAGAGGGACACGATAATGAACATATTTTGATGGAGATGGAGCCACTGATTTAAATGCCGTTGGCATGTCGTCGGCATGCCGTCGGCAAGGCCTGTTTTGGAGGATGACTATGCCGATATGATTATAATGTTGAAAGTCAGGAGTTTCACCGGCATGCCGACGTGCCGATTCCGATGCCGATGCTGATGCCGATGATGTGTGCTTGCTGTAGACTGCAGTATGTGCTAGTCCGCTCCACTAATGCCACTGCCACTGCCATCTCCACTACCAAATCATATGCCTTAGTGAAATGAACCTTACACAACAACCCCTTTGACCTCCTCCTGTTTCACAATACTAGCATCTCCATAGCCAAAATGAAGGACTCCTGAAGTGATCTACCCCTGATGAAAGTAGATTGCACAAGGCTAACAAGGTCAAGCAGGACCTCCCTCAGTCTATTTGTAAGGATCTTCACCACAATCAAATAAACTAAATTAGATAGCATTATCAATCGATAATGTTCTATCTTCTCTACTCATGGCTTCTTAAGCAGCAAGAACAAGAGATATCTATTCAATCTCTCAAAGCCAAAATTCCCCATAAAGAACTCCTAGTACATGGCTAAAAAGTTAACCTGTATCACATCCTAAAGCTCCTTATAACAAAGAATTGAGAAACCATCTCGGACAGGTGAACCTTCCCGCCTTCAGGCCCCTAATAGGGGCCAAGACCTCCTCCTTTACCAAATCTCTCTTCAACAACTCCTTGCCACTCATATCAAGCACAAGAACCTGTGAATCGAGCCACTTCCATCTGCCTGGGTTCCTTCTAGTAAAGTCATAGTAATGCAAGCTATAAGCTAGCGCAATATGCTATATATGTAAACCTCATCATTCATCTTGACTAATGAGATCAAATTTGAACACCGTCACAAGCTTGTAGTAAGATGGAAAAACCTGGTATTGCGTCACCTTCCCTCAACCACAATTGTCTAGAACGCTATCTCCGGTCCTTCTTGTGATCCTCCCTAGCGATAACCCCCTACATCTTATGTCACTCCTCCCTTTCATATGACGTCAAATCCCTTTATCTTCAAGTTTGTCCAAGCTATCAACACATTGAAGAGCCTCCACATAAGATTTCTCCCTCCTCTCCCAAACCTCCTTCTTAAAGGAGATCAACTTAGACCTTGTCCTCATCAACTTCTTTGCGAAAACCTTCGTTGTTGACCCAAAGATCTGCCCAGCATTCCATTCTTGAGTGATCATCTCCTTGAGTTGGGGTTCAAGGAGCCATGATGTAGCCAACTTGAAGTACGATGAGAACCTCACATTTTCATTGGAGCACCATACTAACAGTATATGATCTAAAAAAGGCCTCGACATTGCATTCACCTTCGCCAGTTGGAAACGCTCAGCCAAAGAAACTAAGCAGAGGAATTAGTCAAGCTTGGATTTCACCCCAATAGTGCTCCACGTGAAATGCACCCCACTAGTCGACAAGTCAATGAACTCCAGATTGGCCACCAAATCTACAAATCCTCCCATTGATCAATCACCCCTACCATCAGGTTGATCCTTCAAGGTCAAAGTTGCATTAAAATCGCCACCAATAAGTCGTAGTCTACCATCAACAAAACTTCCCAGGTGACTCAATTCCTCTCAAAATTGTGACCTATCCCCATTATTACACGGTTCGTACACAATAGTGATCACCAGTTCTATCCCATCAAAAGATCTAGTGAAAACCCCGAACAAACACCAGGAGGATCTCCTACCCAAGCCCAACTGGAAATCCAACCTCTTCAACATAAAAAGCATTCCACCAGCCCTTCCAACAAAATCAACCTCCAAAAAGGAATCAAACACTCTACCACCAAGCTCCCTTTTCACAAAAGGCTCCAAGGACCCCAACTTCATTTCCAGCACAATCACAATCCACCCTCCACTCAAGAGCACAACGAAGCAAGGCTCCCTATCAAGGCTTTGAAGCCCCCTCATGTTCCACGATAGAATGTTAACCATCTACAAAAGAAGAATCCCTTGTCGAGGTGGAACGTCGAGCCCCAACCACAGGAGCCACCTTCGTGTCAACCTCATTGATCTCTCTATGAAACCACCACACTGCCCTTCCTCTTGTCATACGGATTCTTAAACCATGTTTGACCCTTGTAGACTATCCGAAGTTTTGGTGGCAAAAGCAATCTCTAGGGACTTCGATTCCGCACCCGAGCCTTTGGTGCTCCATGAGCACCCCCACCTCTGGACCACCAAACAACGCAAGTGACACATCTCGACATTCCTGAGGTTTGAAGGTCCTCGCCACTCCAACATGCCCAATTTCACCTTCCTCCCAATCAAGCTCACAATTTTCAGAGCAAGGCTATGCCGACACAAAGATGGTGTTGGTTTACAGGTAAACTGTCGGCATGCCAAGGATTTCGCTGGCATGCGGATAGTTGCCAAAGAAACTGGCGGCATGCCGACCGTCTGCTGGCCAGGAAAAGCTTGCGCTGGGAATTGGAGGGCGAAACTGAAAAGAATTGGAGGGAATTTTTTTGAGATAAGAATTTGGACACACACGCACCCACACACGCACGCACACACGCACACACACACATGCACCCACACGCACGCACGCACACACATACGTTGAGTTTTAGTCATATAGCCTTAAATAACAATTATTTTTTGTCATATAACCTTATATACAACTGTAAATATGTTTCCCTCTGTCACACACACGTTGATTTTTTGTCAAATAACAATTGTTTTTTGTCATATAGGCTTATATACAACTGTAAATATGTTTTTAACATCTTGATTTAGTTGTCTTTCAAATTTTAATTATCTCTGTCATTTCTGTCGGCATGCATCGGGGCGTGCCTCGAAATGTCATTTTTTTGAGTCGTCGAAATCTACCATCGAAAAATGGGCATTTCCACAGCATGTCTTAGGCATGCCTACGAAATGCATACCTACAATTTCATTGGCATGGCGTCGAAATCGGCATTTCGAACCTTGGATGGAGCCACATGACAAGACAGGAAAAAACGTCATTTGGAAGAAAGACAATGCCATGGTTTGAGCATGGATTATGAATTTTGTGGAGTCGTAGATTGGAGTTGGTATCATGTATTATAAAACGACCAAGGAAAGATGGGATTTTTTGCGTGACATTCTCACGAAAAGAATTTCAGTAAGGTGTTTGAGATCTATCATGCTATTGGTGGTCTGAAGCATGAGGGCTAGTCACTATCGCGATACTATGCTACTTTGAAGGAGCTCCTAGATAAGTATAATGCTTGCCATCCTGTCTGCACCTGTGCCTCTCTGAGGATGCACAAGAAGGCATATGTAGTTCTTTAGTTCTTGGATGGGCTTGGACCAGATCATGAGGCTGTTAGGTCCCATATCCTGACTCTTGATGAGTTTTCATCTCTTGAGGAAGCATATAGTTAGGTGAGTAGGGTTGTTAAACCATCTTTATCAGATGTTGGACAGACTTTGGCCTTGGTGGCCACTGGACGATGTGGTGGACATGACTCTTCATCTACCATGGGGAGAGGACGTGGTGGTCGGGGCATGACTGGCTGACCCTACACCATGTGTTCGCACTATGCCAAGGTTGGACACCTGGAGGCTACCTGTTGATCAAAGCATGGTAGACCTCCTATGGCCAATCGAGCTATTTCTTTTGAGGTAAGCGACACGGTGTCATGTGTTGACTATGATGCTGTGGTTCAGCGTCTCTCCCAGTTGACTTAGGAGATTGCTGCTACTACTGATACTGCTGCATTGGCCTCCTCAGGTATTGCTTCTACTTCTACCTTTAGTAGTAATATTTCTGATGGTACCTTGTGGTTAGTAGATTTAGGAGCTTCTGGCATCTTAATGGTGATCAGACATGCTTTAAACAGGTTCAGACTGTTCCTTTAAGTAGATCTGTTCAGGTGGCAAATGGTAGACGTTGCAGAGTGGATGGTAGAAGAGATGTGGCAGTGACTCCTTCACTGACATTGCCTGATGTTCTTTATGTTCCTGATTTTTCTTTTAGTCTTTTGTTAGCATAATCGCAAAAGACTTACATTGTCGTGCCATCTTTGATGAGTTGGGATGTATCTTTCAGGTCAAACTCATGGGGAGGACGATTGGTGGCGGACATGAGGAGTGGGGTGTGTATCGCCTGATTCAGACTCCTTTTACTGCTATGTGCTAGGGCGAGGTCACTTTTAGTGCTGGTACAACTCTTTAGTGACATCGTTGTCTTGGGCACCTTTCATTGGATAGGTTGTGAGGTGTTATCCCTTACATTTCGCCTACTACTGAGATTTTATATGATGCGTGTCAGCTGGGAAAGCATCACAGAGCCAGTTTTCCTTTCAGTTCTTCTCAGAGTTCTGCTGCTGTTTTTGATTTATTGCATATGAATGTATAGGGTCTTAGTAGAGTTTCAGACAGATTGTGTCATCGTTTCTATTTGTTTGTTGTGGATGATTTTTCCAGGATGTCATGGTTGTTTTTGTCAAAGAATAAATCAGAGGTTGGGCTTGTGATTGAGATATTTATTTTGCAAATAAAGACTCAATTTTCTACTATTTTGAAGATTGTACATTCTGACAATGCCTTAGAGTTTTGCACAGTCAAGTAGGCATCTTTTTATATATCTCTTGGGATTTCCATCAGCCATCATGCACCCATACATTACAGCAGAATGGAGTAGTCGAGAGGAATTACCGTTTTGTGTTAGATGTGACTAGAACGTTGCTTATTCAACATAATGTGCCATAGGTCTACTGGGGAGATGCAGTGTTAATTGCATGTTACTTGATTAATAGATTGCCCAACTCAGCTATTCAGGAATAGGTTCCATGGTAGGTTCTTCACCTAGAGGAGTTGTTTAATGTGCCACCTTGTGTTTCTTGTGTGTAGCCTTTGTCCATGTTTTAGGACTTGGCAGAGATAAGCTTGCTCTAAGGGCAGTGAAGTGTCTTTCTAGGATATAATAGTACCCAGAAAGGGTACAAATGTTAGGACCCACGAGGCAAGAAGCATTATATGACTGCTGATGTCACCTTTTATGAGTCAATTCCATACTTTCTACAGATGGTCATCAACTGTCGTTTGAGGGAGACTTAGTCCCTATGCCAGTACCACCAGTTCCTTTAGAGTAGATTCATATTACTCAATGTGAGGATATCACTACTACAGAGACCACTATTAGATAGGAGGTAGAGACTACTCATGTATACAGGTTACCAGTTACATACAGACGACACACATAGTGTCAAAAACACCCCCTACTACCTCAACTACCTGTCCTCCCCTGGTTAGGTATGTGTTGATACTGACGTGCGTTGTCTTAGTGGTGAGTGTGTAGGTGTTTCTGATGGTTCTACTCCTGCTGAGTAGCAGGGTACACCTCCTACTGTGATTGAGTTTATAGAGGAGGATTTTGACCTTTTGATTGCTATTCGGAAGGCACCTCACAGTTGTGCCCACTACTATACAGTTGGACTAGTGTCTACTGTTAACTTTGGGAGATCTTTTGCTATGTTCATTGTTGCTCTTTCTACGACACATATTCCTGCTTCCTATCATCAAGCCATGCTCGATCCAAAGTGATGTCAGGCCATGGAGGAGGAGATGGTTGCTTTGCACTCTAGAGGGGCATGGGAACTTGCTACTCTGCCCAGCCACACTAAGACAGTGGGATGTCATATCTCTCTACAAGGCTAGATTGGTAGCAAAGGGATTGACCCAAATATATGGGGTAGATTTCTTTGATACCTTCTCTCCTGTAGCATGATGTCCTACTGTTCGTATTCTATTGTAGTTTGCTGGTCACTACGATTAGTCTCTTCATCAGTTAGATGTGAAAAATGCATTTCTGTATGGCGATCTTCAGGAGATCTACATGCAACAGCCTCCAAGGTTTGAGACTTAGGGGATGTGTGTATGTAGACAGAAGGCCATCTATGACTTGAAGCAGAGCTCGATGGCTTGGTTCTAGAGACTGTCAAAGGAGGTACATACCATGGGACTTGTGAGGTCTTCTACTGATCATTCGCTCTTTGTCAAGAAGAGTACATGGGGAGTTGTGGCACTCCTTGTCTATGTCAATGATCTCATCCTTACTGGAGATGACATTACTGGGATAGCTGAGGTGAAGAAGTTGGCTGAAGCCTTGGTGATGAAGGATCTGGGTGAACTTAGATATTTCTTACGCATTGAGGTGGCAAAGAGGGCATTGTCTTGAGTTAGTGTAAGTATGCTCTTGATGTGTTACAGGAGACAGGGATGCTGGAGTCTAAGCCAGTAAATATACCAACGGATCTGAAAGGACATCTCTATGATATAGAGTTTCAACCTATAAATATCAGATCTTATAGGAAATTGGTTGGTAAGCTATTATATCTTACTATTATATGTCCTGTTCTCTCCCTTGCAGTGGGAAAACTCAGTCAGTTCATGGACAAATCAACTAAGCAGCATTGGGATGCTACTATGTAGGTGCTTAGATACGTGAAGAAAGCACAAGGTAAAGGCATTTTGTTTTGGAAGGGCACATTTATGAGTAGTGTTGACTATTCTGATGCTAATTTGCAGGTTGCATGGCAGACAGAAAGTCAACAACTGGTTTTTGTACCTATGTGGCAGGCAATCTTGTGACCCAGAGGAGTAAGAAACAACAGGTGGTGTCCAGGTTAAGTGCTGAATCAGAGTACAGTGCTATGGCACAGATAGCTGCAGAGATGGGCTGGGTCAGATAAGTGTTGTAGGATTTGCATGTCTAGGTGGAGGTACCAATGGAGATGAGGTGTGATAATCATGTTGCTACTTATATTGCAAACAACCCAATGTTATATGAACGTACGAAGCACGTTGAGGTTTTGCCATTATACCAGAGACTTGACACGGTGTGGGATTATCTACACTATAGTTGCTTCTGAAGATCAGACTGCGAATATATTCATGAAGCCACTTCCTCGGTCTACATTTGATATATTGTATTCCAAGCTAAGCATAATTGATATATAAGCTCCAGCTTGAAAGGGAGTGTTGGTGTAGCACTCTGGCTATATTCCCTTTATGTTTTGTACTGCTTTCTTATTTATGTTTTCCTCTTAGACTTATGTTGCAATTTACCTAACACCTCTTTCTATATAAAGAGGTGTAGGGTTTCTATTGAGAAATAAAATCATTTGTTATTTTCGACTAATTTATTTCCTAACAAGACTAATCCTTTAGCAAAAAGGTCCACGACAATCGACTAAAATCATTAATAAAAACCACAGAATACCAGTGAATAGACTAGTGACTTATTCGATAGGGACCCAAAATGTCCCAATGAATTAAATGAAAAGGTGATGGACTCATATTTTGTTTAGATTGAAAGGAAGCTCGGTGGTGCTTGCCCAATTGATAGGCTTTACACTTTAGGGTGGTAGGGACGGTAGACTTCAGAAACATCTTCCGTAGCCTAGAAATAGATGAATGACCTCGACGACGATGCCGAAGCTTTGGATAAATAGAACTAGATACTGCACTAGCAAACAACTGTGGAGTGTCAACATGGTAGTGGTTGCTTCTATCATTCCCCCTACTAATTATCTTCCTTTGGATGTCCTGAAAGAAAATAAAGTGCTTATAAAAAATCACTTAGCAGGCAAGCTCTTTATATAAGCGATAAAAAGAGAGTAAGTTGAGGGAAAACTTTGGGGTATAGTATAGATGTAACGAATCATAAAAATGAACATCTCCTACAATTGTAACGGGTAAATACGACCCGTTTGCCAAATGGATCGAAGTAACTACAGATGTTTATCGCACGACAGTCAGGACATCCTTCGTAACAGTGAGATGATTGGAGGCACCAGAATCGACCACCTAGGAGAATGTGGAAGTACTAGTGGTTGTTGGCTGAAGTACTTGTGGCATCAATCGAAGTGAATGTCCTCTGAAGCAGAAGAGCTAGTAGCATGATGAAGGAACTCCATAAGCCGTGCACAGTTAAAGGCAGTGAGGAAATCCTAGGAGGAGCTGACTCTCTCCTTGAGCGACACCCGAGTTGGCCCTGCCAAGTTGGTCAGAGTTGGCCTAGAACTTGTTCGACGTGTGGTTGGTTCGCTAATAGTGGATACACGACTCATATCTATGTCAACGTCCGCGACTACACCCACAACCAACGCTAGAACCACCACGCCTTGAAAAACTATAAAGGTAGAGGTCTCCATGGGGTAACATCGGACGATGCATGAAAGGAGAGTGGAGGTCCTGTATTAGGTGCAATCTTCTGTACACCGACTCCAAGTTTGGATGATCCTAAAGAGCAAGAATCTGAGCACACGTACACAGATATCTAGATTTCAGACCATCCAAAAACCTGTAAACTTGCCATGCTTGCCGTTTCCCTGTTTGTGTCTCAACACAAAGGCTAGAACACGTTTAATTCCTCAAATAGGGCCTCCATCTCAGTATAGCAATCGACTAAAAACCTATTGCCCTGGGATGCACATTAGATCCAGTGATATACATTAACAAGATGTGAGTGATTGGACCTTTGGGAAAACTTCTTTGCCACGCTGTCCTATATCTCCTTAGTGGTCTTCTTGTAGAGTAGGCTTGCTGCAATCTGGGGTTTAATACTATTCATTATCTAATTTATGATCAAATAGTTATCATGCTCCCATCACTTAAAGTCTGCCGATTAGGAACTAGGAGTCTTGGTCAAATGTAGAGTTTCTTCTTATCACCAACAAAGATTTTGAACGAGAAGGTAATTTTGGATACCATTCAACTTCATAGATGTGCCCTGAATCGCCACAGAGGTGGAGAAAGTCATGGGCTTGACTTTGAGAGAGGTAGATAGTCCCGGTGTTTCATGATAGATCAGAAGAGGACACAACCAACAAAAAAAAAAGAACGAGCCACATAAGCACTTGATAATCACCTCTAGTAGTGGATATATAGGGTATCACGAAGCATCTCGTGTCGCATCATGGTCCAAGCATATGACTTAGGGTGCAAAATAGTTTGTAGAAGGCATAAGGAAGTCTTCTAGAAAGCCACCAGAGGGCGCAACAGAGAAAGCAACCCTTTTGGCGATGCTCTGGGAGCGACAACAACCACCAACGGTATTGTTCCTGACCCTAGAAGGTTGTAGGAGACCGGTATGGCAGTTCTAGGCTCCTAGGGGGGGTGCGGCGACGTTGTTGCATTGCGTAGGAGTGGTGTGCCTGGCTTAACACCGGCCCAACAGCGTCTTGCGGATACGGTGACATTGCTTCGCTACGGAGGAGTGGTATGGCTAGCCTAATGGCTATGTAGCAACCTCGTAGTGGTGTGATGGCGATGCTGTTGCTGCCTTAACTTCATAGCAGCGCTTGGAGGTGCTGCTGCTGCTCATGTGATGCTCCGAGCATGGGTTAGGGCTGGTAGCGATGGCGAGAAACGATGGTAAGAAGGCCCCTGCGATGGTGAGAGATAGGAGTAAGGAGAGAACAAATTTTCTCCCTTGAGGTTTTGGTGGTGGATGATATTCGAGTGCGAAGAGCATAGGATTCACCCTGCTCGAATGCCATGTTGAAAGAGAAATCAAGCATCTTATTATCAAAAGAAGCCTTAGTCTGCTTTATATAGAGAGAGGTACTAGGTAAATTAAAAGGAAATCTAATAAGGAATAAAAAGTGATACAACCCATAATGTAATACTCTAACATGACTAAATCCTCTAGCTACTAATTGATCCTTGAATCTATCAACCTTGCCATCTGAATGTATAGACCCATCTATAAGCAATAATAGTAGCATTTTGTGGTTGTGGAACCAATCCTTAAGTTCCATATGAAAGAATGGCACCAAGCTCCATTGCCTTTTTCCGATGGACATTAAGTATGGCGTATAACCTCCACATAATTCCTCAAAAGCAAAGTGCTCGTCAACTTGAGGAAGAAAGATGCACAAGGTTCCTCGCTTTCCTCTTCTTCACAATCACCTTCCACCCTCCGTGCTCTTCGTCTACCACATCATTTGAACTCTCCTCCCTCTAGTCTGTCATGGCCTCTCACCACTGATTTCTAGGTCATCAAAGTTGTGATTAGCCAACTCCAGGTCAATCTTTTTATGACTTATGTATTAGTTATTTTACACTAATAAAAAAATGGCATGAGTCTGCATTATTGGAAGGCAAAATAGTTCTTGTAAAGTAACTTAAGCAATGAAATATGATAATAGTTGACTAACCTATTTGCTTCGTTCTAATGTAGGATCTTGAAATAGGCCAAACACCTCATAAAACCTTAAAAAGTTTAACCCTAGGAACAATTCTATTTTGTTAGCAAATAAATATGAATGTGATGTAGAAGAGCAACAACAAATATATTTCTACAGGTTATAATATGATGCATTAGTTTTTAACCTGTACTTTGTTGCGGGAGTACAAAAGTTAAAATCGTATAAAAAATCTACTGCTAAAAAAACTACTACAATAAAACAAGTCAAAAAGTAGAGAAACGCACATTGCAATGTGTGGTGATCTCAACCGGTGTGTTTTGATTTTTCACCAGTTGAAAATTAAAATACACCGGTTGAAAATGAAAACACACCGATGTATTTTAGCTTTTCACCAATGGAAAATGGGTTTTCACTTGGAAAATGGAAAGTTCCTTTTCATCTATGGGTTTTGAGTTTAGGATAGAAATCACTTTCTTATTACAGGTGAAAAATCACTTTGCATAGATGTAAAACAAATTAAAAATCAAAATACACTGGTGGAATATCAAAACACACTAGTTGAAAAATCAAAATACACCGCACGTTGCAAAATGCATTGCAACATGTATTTATATACCCTTGTATAAAAAAAAAATTTCAAATCCTAATATGAAAAGATGTTTTTTTAATCTATTCTCTGGAAAAATAAAGGCATTTATATTGTTGAGTTTGGCGCAATACGGAGGCATGGAGGCTCCTCCACGTAAGGATAGCAAGTACCACCAGGGTGCTGCAGGTAGCCCCTATTCATGCGACAGGGAGAGGAGAGAGGGCTGTAGCCGGTGGCCTTGTAGAAGAGAGGGAGAGAGAGGGAGTTGTACTTGTTGGAAGAATTATTGCATTGACTCAAGGATAAAAGGATCACAAATGCTCTCTTTTATAAAGAAAGAACATATCACAATCCTTTAAAGCAAGAAACAAATAAATCCTAATCTAATCAAATCTTCTAAAAATAGGAAAGATCAAATCCTCTAAAACAAACTTTCTAAAACTAAATTTACCAAATTAAGGACCACCAAACTTGGATCACCAGACATTTCAAAAATCCCATAGGGCCAGCGCCCCTTTGGGTGTTTCCTAGACTACCACGTGACACTTGTCATGTGGCACATTTATTCTCCACACTCTCCCCCAAGTCAAGGTCAGGAGGACGATGACTTACCGAACTTGGCTTGGTGATGATGTGGCTAGACACTCCACCTTTTCTTGATGCACATCCTCTTGTTACCTCTGTGGTCGTTGCCTTTTTGGCAACCTATGAAGTTGTGGCTATTGGAGTAGCCATCTTGTCTTTGTATAAGTTGATGGACTTTCTTCTCCAACTTTTTCTGCCTGGTTGCGTCTTTCATCTTAGGCATTTTCTCAAGTACTATGAATTTCTGAATCTGCCATTGCTTCATTCTAGAAGGTTGAGAGGGGTCTTTGTGCCTCTTTTTCTACACTTGAGAGCCACACACTTGAACTTGACGTTTTCCGACGTGCTAGAGGGTTCCACGTGCCCCTTTAATCTGAGTCGGTGTTGTTGCTCTTACACCCTGTGAGCCAGTTTAAGGCACTCGGTTTCTTTGGGCATGTATAAGGTCACCAAAAAGACAGTGTAGTCGATGGTCCTCCAAAAAAAATCACACATAACTTGGCCTTTTTCTTCTCTTCTCTTTCCTATGTGTGTAGGGAATCCTCTCGGATGAGGCTAGATCGAAGGTTCTGATACCATGTTGAATTTGGTGCGATCCGTAAGCGTGGAGGCTCTTCCACGTGAGGATAACAAAGCACCAACAGGGTACTGTAGGCAGCCTCTTTTCACGTGACAGGGAGAGGAGAGAGGGCTGCAGCCAGCGGCCTTGAAGAAGAGAAGGAGAGAGAGTGAGTTGTACTTGTTGGAAGAATGATTACATTGACTTAAGGATAAAAGGATTGCAAAGTTTCTTTTATAAAAAGAGAACATATCACAATCATCTAAAATAAGAAACAAACCAATCCTAATCTAATCAAATCCTCTAAAAATAAGAAAGACCAAATCCTCTAAAACAAACTTTTTAAAACAAAATCTACTAAACTAAAGACTACCAAATTTGGATCATAAGACAAATCAAAAATCTCCTTTGGGTGTTTCCTAGAATGTCATGTGGCACTTTTATTCTCCATACATACAATGAATATATTATAGATAGATAAATAGAGGTTTAGGCCGTCAGAGAGAGATGAGAGCGTAGACCAAAAACTGAAAACAAAAAAAGAGTTGCTACTGCTGTTTCCCGATGCAACATGAAACAAAAGTAAAAAAAAGGTGAACAGTAACTGTTACAATTACTGTCTCTTTGAAATCGCACACCGCTTCAATATATTTATAGATGTGGATGGTATTAAACATATCTCAAAATTACTGCTCCGAGCCTGTTAGGAGCTGAAATTGATGATAGGGTCTGAACTTGAGTTTCCTGAGGAAGAAGCTTGTTATGTGGATTTGATTGGGAGAATTATATACATACATAGGTGCGAATACCTGGTTGACCGTTGCCTGTGGAGTTGAAGTTTGATTCTGACTATTCCCAGGGTAGAACCTCTTGATATGACTCGGTTGCTTGCATTGATAGCACAATGGGGGCCCAGGGTAGTCTGTATTTTTTGGGGTGTTTGCATCCACAACTCAAGCAATTCTTATTATTGTTACTGTTACCACCCCTTTTCTTCCCTTTGAATTTGCCTACTGACTTCTGTGATTTGGTATTTGCTCCACTAGCAATCTGGGTACCCGCCGTTAAACTTTGATCTGAGCTGGGAGGACTTGAGGTGTAGTTTGAGTAGGTTTGATGGAATTATACCTCTTATCTTTCTAGCACCTGTTCTTACCCTTTCCTCTTGATTGCCGGCAAGGTTTTTGTCAAGAATCGGTATAGTTTAGAGCGTGGGGGCTCCTAATGCGTGGGAAAAACAACCCAACAGTGGGCAGTCCATGCGTGTGGATAGAGAGAGCAGACCTGCTGCTAGAGAGGGGCAGACAACCTCCTCAGAGTCGGCAGTGGTGGCCAGCAGGGAGGAGGCTGGCTGTTGGTTGGCTGGCTGTGCAGGCTGGCAAGGAGAGGGCCGGCTGCCCTTTGTGGTGGCCAGCTGTGGTGATTGAAAGAGAGAGAGAGAGAGGAGAGGAGCTTTCTTAGAATAGGAAAAAATTATATTGCTCAAGAAAAAATACAAGGGAAGGGTCTCTTGATATAGAGAGAACATATCCCCACGCTTGGAAACAAATCATACCTCTAATAAGGAAAGATCTTATCTCTTAAGGAAAGATTTTATCTCTAATAAAGAATTAAATCCCAACATATTTTCTAAAACACATTTAATAAAAATAGCCAACTTGCATTCTAAGCAAAACACAAAACTTGGGTCTCTTGGACCATGACCGCAAACCTTGTTGGGCCTTTTAGAGGCTTGCAGTCCACGTGGCTTATTTCTTTCTAGCCTAACACTCCCCCTCAAGGCGGAGGTCGATGACTTAGTCTTCACGTATGCCCCACCATTCGTCTTCTTCTTTGAGAGCTATGCACTCGGTCTTCTCCTTTGACATGTTGACGGTGAAGTCTCTTGTGACCTCTGAAGTCGTTGCTTCTGTGGCAACTTGAGTGGTCGTTGCTATGGTAACCGTTGTCTTATCTTCTCAGTAGGAGGTCATTGTCCAATCTACTTTTCACCCAAAAACCCTACGTTCCTTTATAAGGGATAGGAGACGTAGGAGAAATAATGAAAAGATAAGAATACCCCCATACAAATACCACAACACTCCCCCTCAAGTTGGAGTGTAGATATCAATCAAACTCAGCTTGCTACAACACGTATCAAAAGCACTTTTGCTAAGGGGTTTAGTGAACACATCGGCCGCTTGGTCTTCAGAAGAAACTGACGAGGTGTAGATAATTCCTTTCTGAATGAGATCTCTGGTGCAGTGGCAATCTATCTCCACATGCTTTGTCCATTCATGAAACATCGGATTGTTTGCAATGAATGTAGCTACCTAGTTGTCGCATCTCATCTCCATAGGACCAGTCAATTGCACCTGAAGATCATGAAGTACAGATTTCACCCAGATCATTTCTGCAGTTGTTTGCGCCATGGCACGGTATGCAGACTCTGCACTTGATCTGGATACCACAGTTTGCTTCTTGCTTCGCCATGTAACCAGATTCCCAGCAACATAAGTGCAAAAACCAGTGATAGACTTTCTATCCAAAAGACACCCTTCATAGTCAGCATTAGAGTATCCCACTACATCCATGGCTGCTCCTCAGGTGAACACCATGCCTCGCCCAGGGGTCATTTTTAGATACTTCAGTACCTGCATTACAGCATCCTAGTGCTTCCTTGTAGGTCTATCCATAAACTGACTGAGTTTACCAACCGCTAGGGAAATGTCCGGCCTTGTGATGGAAAGATATAGCAGCTTACCAACCAGCTGTCTGTAGGATCGACTATCCACTGTGGCAGACTCCCTATTGTACAGGTGCACTTTGGGATCCATGGGTATGCTTGCAGGCTTTGCTCCTAGCATCCCAGTCTTCCATAGAATATCATGAGCATACTTCCTCTGAGTTGATGATGCCACCTTTGCCTCGTGCCACCTCAATTCCAAGAAAATATCTGAGCTCGTCCAGATCCTTCATAACAAATTTGTCCTACAATGTTTGTTTTACCTCTGTTATTCCTGCCTCATCACTTTCGGTCAAAATCAGATCAACATATACAAGTAATGCTACTGTTCCACCTTCAGTCTTCCGAACAAATAATGAATGATCAGCCGTAGACCTCTGAAGTCTAATGGTGTGGAGAACTTCTGAGAGCTTATGAAACCAAGCTCTCAGACTTTGCTTATGACCATATATGGCCTTTCTCAGGTGACACACACACTCCCCCTGAAGGTCGTACTTCGGTGGTTGCTGCATATAAACTTCCTCCTCAAGGTCTCCATATAGGAATGCATTCTTCACATCCATTTGATGCAACGACCAATCATAGTGAGCGGCAACAGATAGTAGAATCCGGACAGTCGGGAGTCTAGCAATAGGAGAAAAGGTATCAAAGAAGTCCACCCTATACGTTTGGGTGAACCCCTTTGCAACAAGTCTAGCTTTGTGTCTTGCAATGCTTCGATCAGGATGATACTTCACGGTAAACACCCAACGACATCCAACCAATGTTGCTCCCTATGGCAAGGGAACAACTCCCATGTCTGTCAAGACTGTAAGGCACCCATCTCCTCGTCCATAGCCTGTTGCCATTTAGGATGAAGCATGACCTACTGATATGTAGTGGGAATCTCAGTACTAGATAAGGCAGAGGTGAACTGGCCAAAGCTCCTCCTTAGATTGGCTGTGCAAAGAGCATCAGTGACTCGGTAGTGAGCGCATGATCGGGAAGCTTTTCTCATGGCAATTGGAAGATAATAATCAACATCATCAAATTGGAGATCCTGACTTGCAGAAGAGTCACTAGAAACATCAGTGGGGTCAGATTGTACCTGGGTGGGAGGGATTGGTGGCGTGGAGGAGAGGGGAGGGTAAGGAATAGGACTATCTAATCCATTGATACTGGTACTGTGCCTTTCTACCCCATTTCTAACCTTTGGCTCTGTAACTAGAATATCCTTTAACTGTAGTGGAGGAATGGCATCGGAGCAGGAGCGGAGGAACCTGTCATGTTATGCCCCCTCATAGTGAAAGGTAGCATCACTGCACACGTAGCGTCGTTAAGCAATCGGGTTATAACATCTATATCCTTTCTATGTACTGCTATATCCTAGGAAAATGCACTTCATAGCATGGGGTGCTAGTTTGTCCCTACCAGGACCATGAATATGAACATATGAGACAACCAAAAATCTTTGGTGGCACCAAAAATAAATCTCTACCAGGAAACAACACCTGCTAGGGGATCTATTCCTGTATGATTGAACTTGGCAGTCGATTAATCAAATAACATGTAGTCAAAACTGCATCTCCCCAGTAACGAGATGGGACATTGTGATGTATCAGCAAGGTTCGAGCAATGTCCAGAACATGTCTATGTTTCCTTTCTGCCACCCCATTCTACTGAGACGTATGGGAGCAAGAAGTCTAGTGAATAATATCGAGAGAACGATAGAAGAGAGCCAATTGCCTAGTGCAGAATTCTAATGCATTATCAGATCATACAAGTTTAACAATTTTTGAAAACTGCGTCCTTATTTGATTAATAAACGTTTGAATGACATCACCAACTTCTGATTTATTTTTAAGCAAGAACATTCAAGATAGTTTGGAAAAATCATCAACAACAATCAAATAAAATATGTATCCATGTCTAGCGGGAATCCTACTTGGACCCCAAGCATCCATGTGCACTAAATCAAAACATTCAGCAGACGCAGTCGTAGTACTAGGCGAGTAGGAGCAATGATGCTTGCCTAACTGACAAGCATCACATTTGATCTCTGTAGTAGGTGACAAGTGGGGGATGATCCGTCTCAACCGATCCAAAGAAGGATGTCCGAGCCGACGATGCCACTGTAGAGCTGTCCCAGTGCTGTGAGTTATCCCTGCTTGACATCTGGCTACAAAAGGAGTCTGAACCAATCAATAGACCCCCCCTCCTCATGTCCGCCACCAATCGTCCTCCCGGTGAGTTTGTCCTGAAAGACACAACCCACATCATCAAATATGGCCCTGCGATTTAGGTCTCTAGTGATGCGACTAACAGATAGTAAACTGATAGGAAAATTAGGCACAAAAAGAACATCAGGAAGCTGCAGGCTCGGGGACAATGCAACCTCCCCTTTACCCTTAACCTGCGAATGGTGTCCATTAGCCACTTGAATTGGCCTCCCTGGAGGAAGATCATAGATATTCTGGAAACAGTCCTTGTCACTGGTCAAGTGCCTAGATGCTCTTGAGTCAACCAACCAGCCATTACCTGACGATGTGGCAAAGGCTGCATTCTCTGAAGAAGTAGGCATCTCCTGTGTCAACTGTGCCAACCTGTGAGCAAGTGCATCATATCCTGCCTTGGTTATCATTTCCATCTGATCAGTAGTTCCTGGAACAACCTGATTGGCCATTGCAGGTTTGCCATGCTTGGCCCAACATGAAGCCTCAACATGACCCACCTTTCCACAAAAGGTGCAAGTGGTGCATCGATAGCTGTTCTGTCCACGACCACGCCCCCTACCTCGAGTAGAAGGTCCTCCACGACTGCTGAAAGCAGCCAAGGTAGTGCTCTGTCCTAGAATCTCTGGAATAGGTCTCACTGAGACACGGTTCAACCTGTTATAGGCCTCCTCCAGAGAAGGAAGGGAGGCTTGAGTCAGCATCTGAGAATGAGCACCTTCATATTCCATACTTAGCCCCTGTAAGAACTGTAGTACGACAAACTCCTTGTGCTCCCTTTGGGTGGCACATGTACACATGGGGCGGCAAGCGTCGTAGTTGGCAACCATCCCCCTAAATATGGTATAGTACTGAGCAAGAGTCATCCCTTCTTGCTTCAAGCTGACTAGGTCATGATGAATCTGGAAAACTCGACTGTAATTCTTTTCATTGGAGAACGTGTCGCAGAGATTGTCCCACATCTCGTTGGTAGTGGCAAAGTATATGATGCCATCTTCGATTAATGGAGCAAGGAAGTTTATGATCCATGCACGGACCATGGCATCATCCTTCTTTCAGCTGACATACTTGCCAGTTTTCTGCTCGGGCTCCTTGTCAAGGAGAACATGCTCCTTGTCATGGCCTTCAATCGTTATTAGGAAAGTGTGAGACCATCTCGCGTAGTTGGCTTCATCCAACTTCACTATAGGGGTAAAGAATGGACTTTTGTGATTGCCTGCATTTGTAGCGGTACCCGATGTCACCTTTGAGCTACCTAGTGAACTCATCGTGCCTTTGCAAACACCACACAAGGCCGTAAAATGTACTAGATCATACGTCAATCATTGCTGAGAAAGAGTTTGCTTAAGAATCATCATACACGACCCATGGATGATCCCTAAGCAAGCCTTCCCAAGTCTCCCTTGCAATCTCTGCTCTGGAAGAGCAGGAGCAGCAATAGGAACTTGGTTTCTGTCACTGCAGCTGTAGGTGGATCTCCTCGCTGTCGCCGATGACCCCTACAACAGTTGCGCTGCCACTAGGAAGCCACAACAAGCCCCTGCGACGATTGCCGTTGCAGCAGGAGAGGGAGGTGAGGGAGGTCGGTCGTCGATGTGCCACCTTTGCCCTGTAGCACTGCACTACGGGGTGAGAGGAGGCAGTCGGAGCGCGCACCGCCCTACGGTGCTCTGTTGCACCATAGCAGGGAGCCTGCGAGCACGCGGAGTAAGATGGTAGTGCACGTGCTACTCGACGCCACGGCTATAGGCCCTCGACGATGAGTCGGAGGCGTGCAGGAGGCGGCAGCGATGGGAAGTCCGGTGATCAACCCTCAGAGACAGAGATGTCGGGGGCGGGGTTGAGGTGTATGTGTGATGGCGGCTAGGGTTTGGAGGTGGGATACCAGAGCCTTGGCTCTGATACCAAGTAGGAGGTAATTGTCCAATCTACTTTTCACTAAAAAACACTACGTTCCTTTATAAGGGGCAGGAGACGTAGGAGAAATAATGAAAAGATGAGAATACCCCCATACAAATACCACAACATTCTCGAAGTAGAGCACGTAGCTTCTCGAAGTCTTCATGATTTAGGGAGTCTATACGCGAGGTGCTAGTGGCCCCACGTGGTGGTTTTTGTATCTTTAGGAAAAGAGCTTGGATCAACCATTAGTCTCTTCTCAACCTGGGAAGTCATTGCCTCTTTTGGCAACCTCGAAAGTCATTGCATGGATCGTGGTGTCCTTTCTTTAATGTCTTTTTTTCGGAAAAATCTCTTTCTTTGAAGGAAAGTAAAAAATCGGATATAAGGTGTCAAGAGTATGAAGATCACAAGCGATATAATTTGATAGATATCCTTCTCTATCTTCTTTTTCTTCTTGTCGTCCCCATAGAGCTTGATGGTTGTCTTGGAGACAACCACCTTGCTCTCTCTCGGTCCAAGCGTGGTGTTGTTGACCGTCGCCAATGCTTTTGCCATCTTCTCTAGTCCTCCGCGTAAGGCGCGAAATTTTTGAAGACTTTCTCCGAAGGTGAGAATCACCAACACGTGGTTTAAACCCATATGCACGAGCCTAGAATGGTGGCTCTGATACCATGTCAAAAATCGGTGTAGTTCGGAGCGTGGAGGCTCCTTGTGCATGAGAAAAACAACCGAACAATGGGCAATTCACGTGTGTGGACAGAGAGAGCAACACTTGCTGCTAGAAAGGGGAGATGGCCTCCTCAGAGTTGGCAGTGGTGGCCAACAGGGAGGAGGAGGCCGACTGCTAGTTGGTTAGCTGTGCAGGCCGACAGGGAGACAATCGACTGCCCTTTATGGTGTCCAGTTGTGGTGATTGGAGAGAGAGAGGAGAGGAGCTTTCTTAGAATAGGAAAAATTTATATTGCTCAAGAAAAAATACAAGGGAAGGCTCTCTTTATATAGAGAGAACATATCCACACACTTGGAAACAAATCATATTTTTAACAAGGAAAGATCTTATCTCTAATAAAGAAATTAAATTCCAATATATTTTCCTAAAACACATTTACTAAAAATAGCTAACTTGCTTTTTAAGCAAAACACAAAACCTGGGTCCCTTGGACCGTGACCGCTGGCCTTATTGGGCCTTCTAGAGGCTGCTACTTTGACAGTCCATTTGGCCTGCCTATGTGACTTATTTCTTCTTGTCCTTTTAAATGTTGATTTTGACGCCGTTTCGATAAATTTTTAAGTGCACATTTTGAAGGCACGCCAAAGGCATGCCGTGGAAACACTCGTATTTTAACGGGAGATTTCGACGATTTCGATATCTCGAAAATGGTTCATTTTGGAGGCATGTCGAGGACATGCCAACAAAAATGACATTTTTTCATCTTTTTCCCTCTCCTCTCCTCACATCATCTTTTTCCCTACAGTTAGCCACCCCCTTACTCTACCAGCAATAGACGCTCCACCTTGAACCTTCTCCCCTTTCCATTGTGTGACTTAACAAAGACCCACCACCTCTCCTCTCCCTTCCTTGCGAGGCGTGAGCCATACTGCTACCACCATCGAAGTAACCAAACCCACCACTCTGGCCACCACAGCAGCAAGTAGTAGTTACACCTACATGCAGGACTACAGCAGTAGCCAATAAGTAGTAGCATGCCTCAAAACAGTCGTGCCGATTGATATACCATCAAAATAGTCAATGTGGTCAAAATCGTCAATATACTATTTTAATATCTCTTCCGCGTCGATATGGTCCTCTGGCCAAAAACCCTCATTTAGCTGGCATACCGACATAATGTTGATCATTGTTATTAGAATGATTAGAAAAACTTGATAAACCTTAATCCTATTAAAAAAATATTTAATTACTGAATCCTATGATTTAATAATCTAATTTCATAAAATATGTAGATCAAACAATTATATAACTAGTTAATCTATTATAAACTCATGAATCTGTAAATGTATTCGTTAAAACTCATAATAAGATCTAAATCTAATGATCGTAGTTTAAATCTAACTTAGAGAATAAGAAACAAATAGTATTTTACTTTGAAAAACTAAATTATCTTAAAGCTAACAAATAGAGAGAGAAAACACTTGTAAGAGTTATTATTATTATTATTCAAAAAAAAAAGAGTTATTATTCCAACAAGTATGTGATAATAGTAATGGATAGAAATGGATTACTAAGTTACCTATGTTAACCTTAAAAGATGTTAATATCCTAAGAAGCATATCTAATGCAATTCATTTTGCCGATATCATCAAAATATTATATTGATATTTAGCAAAATATCAATGACACTTGTATTTTGATATTACATGTATGCTGATATCACCTCACATAAGAAAAAGCCTATTTTGCCGGCATGCCGTGGGCACACTGTGGACATTTAGAACACTGATTGCCGGTTATTTGTAGGTTGTTGATGCTGCAACTGGAGCTGATTAACATGTCTTTCCCCTAGCATAGCTTTTTTAGTTGACTCAGCTAGAGTGCGGGTTTGTACGGTCGCCATCTGGAGCCTACTAAACGGATTTCATTGGTGCAGCTGGGTTTCTTTTTTTTTTTTCCTGTCTAATCAAATGTCTGCACAAACTGTAGTTCTTTCTGAAAAAGAAGAAACTCTGCCTAATGCCGAAAGAAGGGTGGTAAAAAAGCCTCTCCCTGCAGTTGTTTATGTACCGACCTTTTAAAGCTCTTGAGCGAATTCACCCTCCTCTAAATCTGTAGGGCCCATCAAAGAGTATTAGGCTTCTAATAGGATTATGCTTGTCAAAGTGTAAGCTCTTTAAAACTAAATCCAGCCACAGAAGTCAAAGAAGGCAGGTTGATGAAATTGGTAGCCCTTAAGGCTCAGACTACAGTAGGTACAAGGTCAAGTTAGAAAGATGCTCTTTTGGACTGCCTGAAGGAGGTATATTTGGAGATGGTGATTAGCTTCTCCAGAATGCCTAAGAGGTGCTATTCTTTTTTTGAAACAGTATGAAGTGCTATTCTTATTATTATTTTTTTCTTTTTAGGTAAACAAGGATCTTAATGCATGGAGCTCCAAGATCCCCCTCCATCTAGCGGGTTCTCTGTCTCTTAGGTGGGGAGGTTGGATCAGGTCTTGCCATTTTCCTTTTTCAAGACAGGAGCTGAGGTCTCTTCTTTAACAAAGTCCTTGACATAAGCTGAGGATTCCTTTTTTCATTCCATGTGCGTGGTCCACTTCCTCCCCAAGACACTTTTTGGGGAAGGAAAGACATCCATATGACCTTCTCAGACTTACTCACTGAGACAAAATGCATTTTTTCCCAACCTTTTCCTGAGCGTGTCAGGTGATACTAGAAGGGCCTCTAGTGTCATCAATAGATGACCATAGATGGAACAAACTCAGCTTTTCTGCATCCATGTCACTACCAGATAATTAATTGCTCAATAGATGATCATAAGATGGAATGAACTCAGTTTTTCTACTTCCATGCCACTACCATATAATTAATTTCTCCATCCTCTTTTGAGTGACATGTCCATAAGTGTCTGTTATGTGCAATTAGGTGTCATTGAAGGCCACTTGGAAATTCCTTTTTTTCATCGAGGCTGTTGGTGAATTTTAGAACTAGATTTTTATTAGAATGAGAATCATTTAAAAATAGAAAACCCTAATCTCTTTTTATATAGAGAGGGGATTGCAAGCAATCCTAATTCTAATCCTAATCTTACTAACTAAATATAATCCTAGTCAAATAAAATCAAATCAAATGCCTAAAAATAAAAAGAGATAAAACACAATTCTTTTTTTTGAGGAGAAGGGTGATTATCCTCACGATAACGGCCCACGAATATAACATTTCATTCTAAAAAAATAAGGAGAGCAAGTACATCAGGGTCATACTTTGGACCTCCAAAACTCCACCTATGACATAATGGAACAAAAAACATTCTCAACATAGGGTCTCTCCCCCCTAAAGAGCACTCCATTTCTACCCAACCACACACCCCACAACATAAAACACAAATTTTAATTAATCCTACAATGCTCTTTTCTAAATTCTCTAACACTCTCCCTTAAGTTGGAGTGTACAATGTCTAGCTTGAAGGAGGCATGCAAAATGAGAACTCCCCCTTAATGTAGATAGTTGGAGGAGCATGGTTGTAGATTGAAGCGGAAGTAGTAGTCGCTATAGAGTACTAGTTGTTGTAGTAGAGTAGTAGCAGGATACAAAGGCCATAGTAGAAGTAGCAGCTATGCAATGGTCATAGCAGTAGTAGCGAATCTAGCGATCACACATAAGGAAAAATTTCTAAGCACATATTAGTAGAGGTGGGAGGACCTTACTTAAAGTCTCAACTAATCGTCAACTTCATCATGATGGGCAGTATTAAGGTTGGATGTTCCAGATGGAGTGATTCGATTAGAAGTAGTAGCAGTGATATTGGCCATAAGAGTTGTGGCGACAATGGTAGGTTGAGAGACGATCCTAAGTAGGTAGTGGTAGTAGAAATTAGGCTTTGATAGAACATACAACCTCTTCTGTGCCTGGGACCAGAGGAAATAATTTCCATTAAGTTTGATAAATGTGCCTTGCATCACCATAACAGTAGAGGAAGCCAGAGGCTTGGCTTTAGAAGAAGAGGATCCTGGCGCAGCCACGGTAGAAGTTGAAGCAGAAGTTGCACTTAATAGTTTTCAGAAATGTGCATCATGTAGCAGCAGGAAGATCCATGCGAGAGAGGCACTGCTACGCTGCTGCTAGGGCACAGAAGCACCAACCCTTTGTGTGGGTGTTGTGTTAGTGGTGCACGCAAGCAGTAGGCCATGCACGTAAAGGCTGTGCTAGTGGCGTGCATAGGCACTAGGAGCCCGTGCACAAGTGGCCAGGGATGGCTGTTGGTAGAAGGTTGCAGCTGTAGCAGTAGCAGCAACAACAACAACAATATGGTGCTAGCAACAACAATAGCAATAGCGACAGTAATAGTGGTAGCAGCAACAGTGGTGACACAGTAATAATGGCAACAACAACAACAATGACGACAATAGTAATAGCCACAGAGGCCTACAGTCGTCGGCTAGTGGCTATCGGAGGACTGGTAGTGCTGGCTGAGGGGTAGAAAAATGATGTTAAACTACCTTGCTTTATTAATTTGTCGTTATTAAGTCGTAGTATAGTGAGCAAGATGGTCTACATATTTTTATAATTTATATTGGTTTAGAGTCCAGGTTGTTCGCTGGGAGGCTGAGTTAGCAAAATATTCACCAATTATTCTTAATTTATCCTTTATTCTTAAGTTAATAATAAAGATTCATGGTTAATAACTTAGACTTATACTTATAATACATATATAACTTGGAATTAATTACTTAGTTAAGTACAACTTATATAACTTATTCTACTACAAATTAGTTAATTACTACTAACATAAATTAGCTACTTAGATGATTAATTACACTAGTTATAAGTCAATATATAACTTACTACTTAACTTAATTAACTATTACACAACTTAATTACTTAACCTTAATACTTAACTTAAACTCTAAACTACTTAACTTAATTGACTTAAGTCTCTAATAACTTAAATACTTTATTTTAGGCTTCTACTTAAGTTATATACTTAACTTAGTTAATTACTTGGTTAACTACTACAATTCATGATTATATAATTAGAATTTGTTAATTACATGAACTAATTGCAAAAATTAAACATTAAGAACATGGCAATTAATTCCATATGAAGAGACACATACAAATGGATAGAAAGAATGCATTTCATTAAAAAAATGTTGTTTTGAAACAACCATTAAATCCCTTGATTACATCTAAATCGCAGCACTTTCTCTTAAGCATAGCCAAAGCATCTCAAATTTTAAGTGTTAAGATAACACTTAGCCTTTCCAGCAAGCACAAGGCACTGCTTCTTCTCACTTACCAAAAAGGTATGATGGGCTCTTCACAGGATCAACGACCCAGATAGGTCGAATCGGTACCACTACTGGGCCCGCCATCTACGTAAGGACATGTGTCACAACACTTGGCGCCTGGAGGTTGCCCTGCAGAGCCACAACTCAAAGTATACAGTATAACATGGTCAATGGTCAAGGTAGGCCCTCGCCTGCATGCTCTTTGGCATTGTAGTCGCTCGAGAGGGCTTCAGGCGCAATTTGTTTTATACTGCTATAAGTAGTTGTGCATTTTCGAGGTAGGACTAATAAGTCTCCCTCTCCTTCAGCGCGCAGCAACAGTAGTGCTTCCAACTTTGATTTCTTCTCTAAATCTTCTACAAATAAAAGCTCCTTTACAAATCTCAACAAATCTCAATATCTACAAATCATCTCTTGATTCACACCTTTAATTGCTTGATTGAACCAAAAGAGCTGGTTCAAATCCTCCTTCAAACATAGTTGTCCAGCTGCAATTCTTCACAACATAAACACTTGTAAACCTCATCTAAGTCTTAATCTCTCTTTCATTCGTTCCTAATTAACTTCTCTCAGTGCCTAATATACTTTCACACATTTGGAAGCTTAAAGGAAAGCTTCCAACTAAGAAGAACACCTAGGAATCGCCATTATCGATGAGCTTTAGCAGAGGAAAGAATTCAAACCTTGGTTTGACTCAATAAAACCTCAGAGATTTTCAATCGACTCCAACAACTTTCAGGAGGATTAAAACAACACAAATAAGCTCTGAGGAGCTTAAAATCTTGCCTTGAACTTCAGAGAGCTCAACTGCAGGCCAATTGAACCCAATAGACTCAGGAACGAAAAATTGACGCAAAACAACTCAAAACTCTTTGGATTTGATCCTAACAAGTTCCTAACAGCCTAGGGAATATAGATCAACTCCTAAAACAAGGCTCAGAAGCCCTGAGCTCCCATTAATGACCCAGAGTTGACCATACAAGCTCAAAAGTTGACTTTTAGTTCTACTACATCTCCGACTGAGCCAAATATCTAAATCGACTCTAAATCATCTCAGGAACTTAATGGACTCGTCAAAATATGAATTTGATCACTAGATTAGGTTTCACAGGCTTGCTGCCTGAGATCAAAAGTGAATTTGCCTGACAGATATATCTAATCAAAAGATCTAACAACCTAATCAAAGGTTGTTCTTGATTCAACATGATCTGCTTATGCTTCCTGACCTCTTCCTAACATCGGAGAATGAGCAAATTAGTCTAAGCAGCTTTGCTGGAGATGAGAATGAAGATGTCCTGAGAGTTAGAATAAATGCAACACAGAAAGAATATGTGGAAAGTGATCAGTGGACTCAAATTAGATGATCTAGAGATTTTAAAGATGATTCAATTAGTGTTACTCAAGATTCGACTCGTCGAAGCTCAACAGAGCTCTGGTGACTCACGGCTAAAGTCCTCAGAGATGAAATCTCCATGAAACAACTTGAAACAAAGCTTAAAAGTTTCCTAAGACCATCAGTCATCTCAAGAACTAATCAATGTGATCAATGGTAGATTGGAATAGCCGTGGGAACTCGAATTGATCGGAACTGGAATCTGAGTTCATCCGAACTCAAGAGTGGATGACTCAATTGAGCGAGGCGAAACACTTATTTAAGTGATGCGAAGGTGAAGTGATCAAATTAGGTGATTAAACTCCTTCGACTTCTGCCATGGATAGCAGAGGTCTGAAGGTTGAGTGAAATTAGGTGTTCTGTGATTAAGGCTCAAACAAGAGAAGAAAGTAAGTAGAGATGGCCCTTGTAGTGCGGTGAAGGTGGAGGAGGACTTAATTGGATGTGAAATCAACTCTGGAGCTTGCCATGGACATCGAAGCTCCAGGTGAAGGTGATTCGGGGATTAGGCTTTAGTGTGGTTAATTGAGGAAATTAAAAGTTGGAATGGAATCATGGAGAGGTTAGGAAGGTGAAGGATGTGTGGATTGGGTGAATTGAAGTCCAGCAAAATTGGATTTGGCTTGTCGGAGTTGGAGGAGGTGAGGAGTTAATTACGCCTACTCCTAAGAGATTACTCGCCTAGATCTACTCTACGAATTACGCCTAAGCTACTCTACGTGTTACTTAGATGAGGGATGCCAGCTTTGGCACATTAGAGTTGAGAAGAAAGCAGACTTGGTGAGAGGAGAGCTCCGGCAAGAAAGGGAAAATGCTGCAAAGGGTTTGGGGCGCTCCTATGCCTTGTCAGGGCGTTGGGGAGGAAGAGGAGGTGAGAAAGGTGGCGCTTCTCGTCAAAAAATGGCCGAAGGAAGGGTGAGAGGTCGCCGGAGGTAGAGGAGGAATAGCCTATTGCTGGCCGCAGTTGGGAAAGGAGAGGGGACCGACCCTTGTAATTGAAGGGTACCATGGCTATTTATAGATGACAGTGGAGGTTAGGGGGTTGTATCTAGTTGGATTAGCATCTAGGTGCATTGGATTAAGCGTCAGTGTCTCCGATGATGGTGAACTTACCGTCATCAGGGACAATGACGCTTAATCTGATGCACCTAGACTGAACTTACCATTGTCGGAGAATTAGGATTTAAGGCTCATCTAAGCTGTTGGATTGCGAGGGTTAGTTGAGGTGGAACTCCATGGCCAAGATGGAGATTGATGATGATCAAAGGTTCTCGTCATCGGCCATCGTTAGCTATTGACAAAGAAGAGAAGAGGAAGAAATGTACTGAGGACCTAAACACAAATAATGGAGGACCCATGAGTAATAAAAGGACTTAATTGCATTAGAACCTAAGGACTAAAATGCAAACTATTAAAGTAAATAAGTAAATCAATTTATTTCTTTTTCAACTTTTTTATATAAGTTCATATATATGTTAAATAATATATCTATACCTTGAAATTATATTTTTTTTCCTTTTTAGCTTTATTTAATTTAATGATTTATATTACTACCTTTATTAATAACTTAGGTTTTATAATATATAATAAGCTTAGTTATAAATATTTATAAATAGCTAAATGCTTATGTATAAGACCTAATTATTAAATAAATGTAGGTGAATGCTTATTAAGCAATAAATAAGCTATTTTAACATATAACTAAGATCGTTGCGTATTATTAGCTTAGTATATAATTAACCTTGCCTTTATGTTATTTACTAGTTAATGAGTTAAGTAAACTAGTTTATTTTAATGAATTAGGAGTCATGACGAGTCCCTCATCAGTGACCTGGTAGTTGGCCATCGAAACCCATCGGCAGTTCGGAGGCGGTGGTGGGGGCATTTCTAGGGCTGACGACAATGGGAGAGGGATCATGCTCACTCTAATACCATGTTGGAGAATTTTAGAACTAGATTTTTATTAGAAGGAGAATCATTTAAAAAGAGAAGACCCTAGCCCCTTTTTATATAGAAAGGAGATCACAAGCAATCCCAATCCTAATCCTAATCCTACAAACCATGGAAACAAACTCAATCTTACCAATCCTAATCAAATCAAATCAAATCTATAAAAATCGAAAGAGATAAAACACAACATTTAACTAATCCTAAAATGTTCTTTCCTATATTCTTTAATAGGGGCCTTGTTACCTTTAATTGCTTTTATATGTAGTCTTTTTTCATACCATGTGACGAGGATTCATAAAATAAACTAATTTCATGGGATATTAAGGTCATGGAGATATTTGCTTTTGTTTGGAAGGATGACCATTCTATTTGTTCAATGAATAGAAAAACATTACATAAAAAGTTCATTGCAAATCCTTAGAGAGGAAGTTCCCCCTATATAATGTGTCTTGAAATGACTTACGTTCTAGTCAAATTTATAGAGGGTCACTTGCACCAATGTTCTTACCCTCCTTGATCAATGGGTTGTAGAGTTACCAATGCTTTCATGTTGTTTCCCATGCCAAACATTCCTAGATGTTGACTAAGCTTAACAAATTTATCATTATGCTTTTGCATTGCATACTCTACCAAAATGTGATTTTTACATAAATATCCTTGTGAACATTGCTATTGTATTAGAGCAATTCCTCTATTTGACATTGAGAGACATCCTCATTAGTTGTAGAAAGCTACTCTTTTGCGTTAGAGATTGATCTTTGCCACATTCTCTATGCTCACTCCACTCCTCTAGTCTTAGTCATGAGGGTTGGTTGGAGTTGAGCCAAGAAGGAGTTGAGTTTAGGTGCCATATGCTTTCTCAAGCATGAAATGGCTTGAATTGTGGCAAGTGGTAGCAGAAAGGTGCGGAGTAGCCTTTGTTGGAGGAAGTCCTCATTTGCTGAAATTGCACAATTACCCATTATTCTCATTTGACACATACAATTAGAAGAAATGTGCATTCTACTTTTGATCCTTTTTGTATAAAGGATTAATGGAAAAATTACATGGGACCCTTCGAAACCCATAAGTGACAAAAAGACAAAAAAGGTAACACAAACTATGGATGTCTCTCATCACTCTTACTCTTCTTAAGTTGGAGTAAAGATGTCAATTATGCTTAGTTTGGAATAATATTCATCGAAGAAGGTTCAAGGAACAACCTTCATGAAGATATCGATAGTTTAATCCTCCGATGAAATATGGGTAGTATAGATAAGCTCTTGTTGTATCAAATCTTTGGTATAGTGGCAATCTACCTTAGCATGTTTCTTACGCTTATGAAATATGGGATGATTAGCAATGTAGGAAGTAGTTTAGTTATCTTATCTCCATAGCAAATTCAATTAGGACTTGCAAGTTTGATAAGATGGAGCATATCTACATAAATCTTGTAGCTGTTTGTTCCATAGCCCACTATCTACTCTCTACACTAGATCATGATGTCATTGCCTACTTTTTACTTATCTAGATTACCAAATTTTCTGCCACATTACGTTATCTAATTGTGGATTTTCTACCCATAGGAAATCCGATCCATATATGCCAGAGTATTAAACAAAGTACCCTTCATAGATAGCAATCCCTTTCGAGGGGAAGACTTCAAATATCCTAACACCATAATGTTGCGTTCTAATGAACCTTAGTAGGCTTCTCCATGACTCCGTTGCTCAGTTGTGAAGGAAATATTAGGTCTAGTAATGATCAAATACAAGACTTTTCCCATTAAGCACATGTATTGGCAAGCGTCCACTCTTTGCTGAAGCCTAAATCTTTATAGAGGTGGGCCTTTGGATCCATAGAAGTATAAGGTGGCTTGACACCCAACATTCTTGTCTTCTGCAATAAACTCAAGGTATATTTTCTCTTAGGTAAGATCACTCACTACTTTCTACAAGCAACTTCTATTGCTAGAAAATGTTGAAGAGGACCAAGGTCTTCAATGACAAACTTCTTTGCTAGGCACTTATTCAAGTTGTATACGGCTTGCACATCATCATTGGTGAGAATGATGTCATTCATATAAGCTAATATCACCACTAGTCCCTGCATTATCTTTTACACAAGGAATCATCTAAGGATGATCTATGGAAGCTAAGGGTCTTTAACACTTAGGGCAGCATTTGGAACCATGCCTTAGGACTACCCATAGATCACTTTATGGAGATGACACATCTTCTGATACCCGTTAGACTTAGTTTGGTGGTTGTTGCATGTAAATCATCTCTTGAAGGTCACCGTGAAGAAATGTGTTCTTCATGTCTAGTTAGTGAAGAGGCCAACTCTACGAAATTGCCGTTAAGATTAGGATCTTGACGGAAGGGAATCATGTCATTGGTGTGAAGGTATCAAAGAAGTTCACTCCATACATTTAGGTGAATCCCTTGACAACAAGCCTGACCTTGTATCACGTTATGAATTGATCTAGATTGTGCTTCAGAGTGAAGATGCACTTGGGCCCTACCACAATGGCATCAGATGGTGGGTCACAGTGAGCTCCTATGTTCAATGGGATGTAAGAGAAGACATCTCCTTCATAGCCTATTTTCATTGTGGGTTAAGTAATGCCTAATGGTGGGACATAGGATAGGCATTGCAGATACTGCTAAAGAGAATTGCTTGAAAGAGGATGTAAGGCATGCCATAGAGACATGCTTGCAAATAGGATACACGGTGAAAATGCAGGAAGCCTTTTGCAAGACTATTAATAGGTTCATGTTTGCTCGATCATCATAGTTATCACCATAAATTCATAGATATACCATTAATCAATTGCACATCTGTAGCTAAGGTTTCTGTCGTCTAGGCAGTAACCACCACATCATCGGTGACCTCCAAATTTGTACTTGTGAATGGAAAAAAATGTTTCATTTATCTTTGAATGAGAAACCCTAGTTTGTTTTATATGGGAGAGACTTGGGTAAATTGCAGTTACATCCAATAGGAAATAAAAATAACATAATAGGCTTCTAAAATATTAACATGTGTTTACACTCTCCCTCAAGTTGGGGTATAAATATCCTTCAATCCTAACTTGTCATAGAGAAATATGTCTCTTGTTCTTCGAGGTCTTTGTAAGTATATCAGCAAGCTGCTTCTTGGACGTGACATGGGGTGTACTAATTTTCCCTTCCATGACTACATCACACATGAAATGGCAATTGACCTCTATGTGTTGGTCCTCTCATGAAATACTAGATTGGAGGCTATAGATGCGGCATACTTGTTATCACAATATAGTGGAATAGGTATCTGTACAGATATGCCAATATCATTTAGGAATCCCACTACCTACATGATCTTACGCGCCACATATGCCATATCATGATACTCTACCTTTGCATTGGATCTAGCAACTACGATCTGCTTCTTACTTTGCCATGACACTAGGTTCCCACCAAGGAACACTACATATCCAGATGTAGATCTCTTGTCCTCAATGGAGCCAGTGAAGTTGACGTTTGAATAGGCAACCACATCAAGGGACCCATGATCTCTATAGTGAAGTCCTTGTCTCGGACTTCCTTTAATGTATCTCAAAATGAGACACATCTATGCAGTGACTACACCTAGGCTGATCCATATGCTGAATGACATGTTTGGTAGCAAAACTAATATCTGGTTGAGTCATTCTCAAGTAAAGGAGTTTCTTAACAATACTCCTATAACATGTAACATCCTCAAATAGAGGGTCATCCTTTAGTAGTGTAGCTTTCTATGGCATCTCCACAGGTACTCTAGATGACTTGGCTCCTAACAGTCTAGTCTCCTCCTAGATCTGCAAGGTATACTTCCTTTGGGATAGAGACAAACTAGAAGTTTGTCATGCAGCCTCTATTCCAAGGAAGTATCTCAGCTCTTCAAGGTCCATCACAAAAGTGGTGTGCATGAATTCTTTTGTTTGCCGTATACCATCCTCATTACTACCTGTCAGCACCATGTCATCCATATAACCTGCCAGAATGATCACCTTTTGTGTCTCTATATCTTTGTCCCTTCTGATGAAGATAGAATGGTCAGTTGAGGATCGACTGAACCTGATCTTCTATATCTCTGTGCTCAGTCTCTCAAAGCATGCTCTGGGACTCTACTTTAGGTCATATATGGCCTTTCTCAATCTGCATACACACTCTCCCTGAGTGATCTAATCGGGCAGTTGACACATGTACACCTCTGGAAGATCTTGATACATGAATGCATTCTTGACATATAACTAATAGAGAGATCAATTGTTGACTACCATAGATAGAAGGATATGGATAGAAGAGATGCGTGCTATAAGGGGAAATGGTCTCAAGGTAGTCAAAATCATAAGTCTGTGTGAATCCCTTGGCAACTAGTCGCGCATTGAAGCGATAAATGGATCCATCTGCTAAGTACTTGACTATATAGACCTATCGACAATCAACTAGTGTAGCACCTTGTGGACAAGGTATGAGCTCCCATGTATCATTGGAAGTTAGTGTAATCATCTCGTCCATGGCAACTCTCCAGTGAGGGTCTTGGGCTGCCTCAATGTGATCTCTGGGTAGAATAGTACTAGTAAGAACAAGGGAAAAATGTTGAATGTCCTGTAGTCATGTAATTAGACATTGGATGCAGAGTATATGACCTACTAGACTTCTGAAAAACAATTAGTCTATCATCAACATCATATATAGCAACCTGTTGAGGACCCATCTTGGACAATCCTTTGTAGGCTTTACTATAGTAGGAAGTGGAGTATGTCTCTTGTGATATACTAGTGTCTCTCGAGGAGCAAGGTCAATACTGGCCTCGACCTCAAAATAGTATGGAACCTTCTCAAAGAAGGTTGCATCAGTAGTCACAATATATTTCTGATGTATTGGGTCATAATATCTGTAGCCTTTCTAGGTATGTGAGAATCCTCAAAAGACACTTTACTGCTCATAGGGAGAACTTATCCTATGCTCCAAAGGCCTAAACGAAGCACGTGCAGCCGAACATGTGAAGTGGTAGGGTAGTCTTTCGGATTCAGGATGGAGCACCTAGTATGACATGCTTTCGTGCAACACTGAGGATGGGACTTGATTGATGAGATAGGTAGCTGTCAAGACTGTATCTCCCCAAAATTGTTCAGACCCTTTACATGTACCATCAATGTCCTCCTAATGTCCAATAGATGACGTAGTTTGCGTTCTGCGATGCCATTCTGTTGTAAAGTATGGGTACAAGAAGTCTGGTGTAAGGTTCCCATATTGATAAAGGACTGTAAATCTGATTGCATGAACTTTAATGCATTATCACTATGAAAATCCTATATGGGAATAAAGTATCGTGTTGGATCTCAGCAAAGTACCTCTGCATAATCTAAAGAATCTCAAAATAGGATTTTATCAAGAAAACCTGCATAGATTGATTGTGGTCATCTATACAGACTACAAAGTACCTGTAACCTCCAATATCGAGGACATGTGTAGGACCCTGGACATCACAGTGCACAAGGCCAATGGGTGAAGGATTAACCCCTTTGATACATCGAGGAAACGTACTCTTGTGATGCTTCTCTAGTTAACAAGCCTCATAGTCTAGAGCAATACTGGTTGGCAACTTAGGGTACATTTGGCGCATCTTTCCAACAGATAGGTGACCTAGCTGCTAGTGCCACAACAAGGGATCAGTAGAAAGACATTGCTCCTGCAAATTGTGTGGGGACATCGAGAAAGTAGAGACCATCCTTCTCGATCCCTCTTCCAATGATCTCATTCGTTTTCTTATCTTGAAAATAATAATGTCTATCATCAAAGATTACATGACATTGAAGGTCCTTGCAAATACTGCTCATTGACAGGAGGTTCATTGGGAATTTAGGAGCAAAGTGCACATCAGGGAGCTCCATACCAGAGGATATTTGGATGTTCCCAACTGTACTAATCGGGGATACGGATCCATTTGCAACCTTCATTGATTGGACCTTCCATGGTCTCATTGATGTCTTCAGCAAAGTAGAGTCGAATTGACGCTCCGGAGTAGATTATCCACCACCCAGGTTGACCTCTTGGTACCATCTTTCTCCTATCAACAAACAACTCTAGGCACTGTTTCTAGCATCCACGAACGCCATAGGTGCATAATCCATACCCCGCCCGATATAACGAAAATTGGGGAGAGCATGGCCGCAAAGTGGGAGACGATCTCAAATCCCAAGCACTATACCAATCATGGTACCAATTACTTCCATCATTGATACTTACACACAAACAACACTGACAAAAGTAAGAACAGGACCAACACAAACAGCACTAGCAACAGCAGTGGTTGCAGCAGAGGACTTCAACTGGATCCCACATTACCAGTGATCTGATCCCAGCATCCTATTTGGCAACACTGATCTGGCAACCAACTATCAGATCTGGGCGACACCAAACAAATCAGATCTGAGCACACAACTGCAGATACCAGATCGCATCAGATATCCAGATTGTTACACCAATTGATCACCAGATCTGCCACAGATATCCTTTCAATCGGGTTGAATCCTATGCAGAAATCCAGATTTGGGTGCTAGATCTCCCAACCATTAGCAGCAGATCTAGCGCACAACTGCAGCTGCACCAGATCTGCGACACCAACACCGCCAACAGCAGCATCAGGTCGCTGCACCAGATCTGATACCAGGCATCAGATTGCTGCACCAGCACCAGCAGCAAATCATGGTGTCACCATCAGATCTCCTGATTGTGCACACAGAGAAGGGGGGAAGGGGGTAGGGTGGGATATCAGGCAGCCAATCTAGGATCGCTTACTTTGATACCATGTGAATGGAAAACATGTTTAATCTATCTTTGAATGAGAAATCCTAGTCTCTTTTATATGGGAGAGACTTGGGTAAATTACAGCTACATCCAATAGGAAATAAAAATGACATAACAGGCATCTAAAATATAAACATGCGTTCACAATACTCACCTTTAAAGATGATGGGTTTGCAAGCTCAGAAAGGGAATGCCGATGACTATAAACCACTGGAGGGTCACGATTCCTTGGAGGATTTGAAGTGACAGTGACTAGAATTTCTTCCAACTGTCTAAGAGGAATAGGCCTAGTGACCATATAATTTGTATCTAGAATGATATTTACATATCTTGTCATAAATATGGAATAAACTCTAACAATGTTTCATCTGCGCTAATTTAGTGTTGACATTGAAAGGAATTATAACACCGATATTCCTTTTGTGACATGTAATATTAGAAGAAGACACACTTTATTGCTTTAGGATCCAATTTATCTTTTTCTGAACTAAAGAAGATCAACAAATGCCATGCACCCAAAGATACGAGGTTGGACAGAGAATAACTCTCCATCTAGGTTTGAAGTTCTATCGGAATCCATTCATTAAGCACATGAGGATGTCATGCAATTAATAAGATAATAACTTGTAAGAAGTGCATCTCCTTAATATTTAGAAGGTATGCCATTGACATATTTAGGTCTCCCTTTAAAAGAGTAATGGTTGACTGGTTGTGATTGGTTGCCTTTGGTGGAAAAATTGGAGAAGTGCTTTGCAGGTTAGAGATGCAGGCTGCTCTCTAGAGTGGGACGATTGGTGCTGCTAAATTTTATGTTGACTGCTATTCTGATTTTCCACCTGTTAGTTTTCAAGCTTCTTAAAAAGATCTTCAAGATTGTTATACAATTAGGAAAAGAATTTTTTGGAGAGGGACTGAATAGGTTGATAAATTCCTTCACTTGGTGGCTTGGGATGAGATCTGCAGATCCGTGAGGCAGGGTGGTCTTGGTGTCCTTATATTGGATGTTTTTAACAATGCCTTGCTAGCGAAGTGGGTTGTAAAACTTTCAGACCAGGACACTATTTGGCATAGACTTTTGGTGGAAAATTATGGTTCTTGTTTTCATTCTTTGGTTGAGCTTGCAATTGTTACTTTTTTGGTGTGGTCTCTCTTCAGTCTTTCAACCTTTTGTACAATTCTTTTCTCTTGCTCTTGGTGATGATGAGACCTTCAAGTTTTAGGAGGATAACTAGATGGGAGAAGGGGCCCTAGCTAACCTGGTGCTTGGACTTTTTGCTTTGGCTGAGGGCCAGTCTATTAGAATTGTTTGGAATGGCTGTTTAAATACTAGATTGTGGGCTCTACACCTGCCTGATAGCCTCTTTGAGTTGAGGCTACTTGACCTCTAGTTCCTAATCGATAGGTTCTATAATAGATAGAAACCATACCATCCACCTTTTGAGATAAATTGTTCTTTCTAGATACATCATATACTTTTTTTTACTTGAATCTTTGAATGGAAAGAGCAAGTAAAAAAAATCATGATTCAAGGGAAGCTTTATTTAATTTTTCTTATTGGAGTGATCATATGTAATCTTTCTCCTCTTTGGAGGTATTAATGAAGCAGATAGTTACTGCCTATCATGCAAACATGTACCATAGCATTATCTTTGTGGCATATTTGCCTATTCTTTGGGCTCCATTTTCATGAGGAGATGCTCCTTATTGAGACATCTCATAGCATCTTGAATGTCTATGACCATTGGGCATAGCTGGTCCCATCCAACTTGACTATAGGACTAAAACATGGGTTGTAGACTCCCATGTTTGTTATCGCTAGTGCCACTTATGACATAGACGATGAAGCCATCCTTTATGCAAAACAAACCCTTAGAAGCACTTAGTCACGTCTAAAAACACTTGAAAATGTCTAATCTAGAACAATGGGACCTAAACTAGCTAAGACAACTATAGTACCCTCTGTTACTATAGCACTTTTTTTGTAGTACCTAACACTATAACTGCCACATGTAATGGCTATGGCTCGATTGGAGGTCCCTTAGAGTTGAGGATTTGATCAAATCTTTTTTTTCTTTTTTGATATTCTTGAAGATTTGTTAAGAATCGAAGGGTTATTTGGTGAACAAAACATAGGACAAGGAGAGTATAAGCACCAGTTTAGGATCTTCTTTTGATACCAAGTTAGGATATATGGACATCCTGCTCAAAGCCAAACCTAATCCTCTTTATATGGAGTGGATGCTCGCCAAAATGGTGAGCGTACAGTTCGCGAGAAAAGTTAGGGTTTTGGAAAATCCGTCGTAGTCACAAAAATTTGCTACCAAATAAATTTTACCGAAGCTCGAGATGAGTCCTGAGTCGAACATGGGGAGGCTACGTTTGATTTTGCAAGAAAGACCACGCTTTGATTTATTTCTTTTTGGTATTTTTATGATTGTTATTTTTTTGGTATTTTATGATAGTGAGGAAACAAGCAAGAATATTATCTACACTATGCTATTCTAGAAAGCAGGAAAGAACTATTCTACTTGCTAATTATAAAGGAAGAGGGAGTAAAAAATACTACCTCTAAATACTTGTTTGAAAAATGTTTATTACAATAGAATCTACACTATGAAAGCAGTAAAAGGGAAAAGGGGGTGAGAAAAATCCTCTTTGTCGACTGCTTGGAGGATGAAGCTGCGTTGCCGGGGCTCAGTCGAAGATGCTGAGGAGTTGGAGGAAGAAGGGCGTTGGAAGATGAGGTGAGGTAGGGCAGCATCACAGTGTGATCTGCTTCCTAGAATGGGGTTGAGAAGATGGCCGATGGGAGCTCCATGAATGGTGGTGAGATGGTGGAAAAATATTTTTACTTTCCTCTAGTGGAGTATCCCAAAGGCTTGGGACACAAGCTCAAGAAGATTTTGAGCTCTAGAGAAGGTGAGGAGAGCATAGGAAGGGATGAAGAATGGGAGAGGTGGTGGCCCTTTTATAGTGGAGGTATGAAGGCAAAATCGGGCATGGGTCAACAGCGACATTAAAAATGTCGCTGAAGACCCGCCTCGATCTTCGCTATAGCCATCTTACACCACTGCTTGTGTCCGTGCGTGCAAGCTGGATTAGGTGAGGATGATTTGTGGCCTCAGGATCACTAATGGATGCTCCTGATCTTGCGCGCATCGCACACTTGAGATCGCGCTTCCGCTGCGAATTGCGCCTGATGCGCGATTGAGAAATGCTTGGGCCGTTGGATGCGTAAATGACAGAGACAAAGAAACTAACTATGATGGCTCCCAACAAATACCCTTTGAAATTCACTTCATTTACATAAAGCCCCTTACATTTCTCTTCATTAGTTAATGCCTTTAGAAAGGAATGACTTCGGACCTAAATTTTTTTTTGAAAAGGGAAAGGGTGGTTATCCGTACGATAACCACCCGACTTTGGACCTAAAATAAATTGTTTTTTTTTTCTTTTTACCTTTGCCCCAGTATTTGACTCCTCCCTTTTCCTCCTTCCCTACCTTTCCTTCCTCGCGACCTCTTCCATCCACCTTCCTCCCTTTTGCCTTTGCTTCCTACCTTATCCCCTACTCCTGCTCCACATCTCCTCACCTTCTTCTATACCCACTTTACGATGTCTTGGTGAAGGTTTGGTTAGCATTAGCTAGTGGTTGATATTACCTTAAGGTTGAAGGAGACTATTGCCTTGAGTTAATGGCTCATTGATGATTAATGTTGCTTGGAACCTCAAGTCAACATTCCTTTGGAAATCGACTTCACAATAATTGTTGACCTTGTTGTGGAACTTGGTTAACTTGGCAAGGTAATTAGGTGACTTTGGTGATACCACCAAGATGTGAGCAAAGCGTGATTGGCCAAGTCACACCTTAATAGAGATGGATTGAACTTAATGCACTTTTGCATTGGTCAAATTTGATCTTGATGGTTGGGCTTTAATTTATTCAAGGTTGGCATGATTTAGGCCTAATTTACTTGAGTTGAAGTGCTAACCCTCATTTACTTGCTAGGCCAACATCAACTCTCAAATCCTATGTTTTGGCAAGAAAACATAGGTTTTGCAGAAGTCATGTTTTCTTATAGGTGTTAAGACCAAAGTGGTGTCAACTCCTTTACATTTCTACTTCTTAACATATAAAACTTGGGTCAACACTTCTGCAAAATAAACAAGAAAGCGGGTCAACACCACTTGCACATTTGAAAACATAGTTTTTCTAGAACCTGAAGTAAACTAGCCCTTAAAATAACCTTTGAATGACTTAGCATAGATCAAAATGAGCCCCCTTCATCTTTTCGAGATCTCTCATTTATGAGTGCCCCCCCCGCATTTACTTAAAACCCTGTTGCCTCTGAGGGCTCCCCCACTTGTTCGATGCCCCTCATTTGCGAGGGTCATTCCCCCTATATGAAGCCCCCCCTGTGAAGACCCCCCCTCCATCTCTAGGCGCATCATCCTTAAGCCCCTCACCTCTGGAGGTCCCCTACTCGTACTTGTAGACACCCTTCCTACTTGTGTTGGGTTGGTTGTGGACGACGTTGCCCTGTCCCCCTGTCGGTCTCATTATGAGCACTGCAAGTAAGGTGTGCAGTACGTCGGGGCATGCTATGCAATCTGATGGGGTGCACGGCGGAGAGTGCTCCTTGGGTGCGTGCCTGAGGACATGACACCGATCGAAGCGGAAGGTCGCGACTCACGACCTGGTCACATGGGAATCTCACTCGACCCATCCCTACGGGGGGGGGGGGGGGTGTCTGGTTCAATGACCGGTCATCCTACTGCATGAAGAAGACTTGGACCAGCCCTTCCCGTAAGGTGATTGACGCCTGGATGTGAGCTGACGCAGTGGTTGGAGATGGTAGCATTGATGGTGTAAACAACATTAATGAGGAGGCCACTAGGGTTTCCTTTGCGGTTGGCTTTAGGCCGGTTGCCAAGGTGGTGTCCGAGACTGTCCCATGTTGAGGATCCTCACGTGGAATGTGTGAGGCCTTAATGACCCCACGAGGAGGGTGGCTTTGGGGGGCTACCTTAGGCGGTGGAAGGTTGACATCGTCCTACTCCAGGTGACCAAGCTCACCTAGCTGCAAAGCTAGCTTCCCTAAAGAACCACCTTAAGAATATTGAAGAATGTTGAGGCAAAGAAGAGAGCAGAGGAAAACGAAGGCGCTAATTGAGATTTGTAGACTCGATAGGCTAGAAGATGAGGCCCGGCTTTCCGAGGCGGACAAGGATCTTAGGGCTACTGAGATGGTGGTTCAAGAAGAGGATAGGAAAGCGGAAGTGGATTGGAAAACCAGATCTTGGCAGAAGTGGCTGAAGGAAGGCAACTACAACACCAAGTTCTTCCACCAAGTGGCCTCGGCCAGGCGGTGGAATAACTGGATCGACAGTCTAGGGGTGGATGAGACGCGGTATCATGGGAGTGAGGATGTTGGGAGGGCGGCAGCTAAATACTACAGACTTCTTTGGCAGGTAAGGTGTTGGTGCTTGGAGATGGATAGGGGAAGATGCTAAGCGCATCTTGATGCCGCAGGTGGAGGCCTCAATGGGGGGATTCTTGGAGGATGAAATCAGGATGGCGGTTTAGGGCCTCAATGCAAACGGCTGCTCGGTGCCGGACGGTTTCCCTGCTCACTTCTACAGGGAATTTTGGCCCTTGGTGAAGGAAGATGTGATGCAGATGGTGACCGAATTTGAAGTAGGGAACGTTGACTTTGACAAGTTGAACAAATCCTTTTTCTTGCTACCAAAAAAGGAAGGGGCTGAGGTGATTGAAGACTATAGAACAATTGCGCTCTCCAATGCTGCATACCTTATTGTCGCCAAGACTCTAGCGAATAGGTTGAAAGGACTCCTCCCTAATCTCATCTCTTGGATACAGATGGATTTTGTCCTCGGAAGGGAAATTCTGGATGGCTTTGTTGTTGCCTTGGAGTTGGAGGCCTTGGCTTGCTGGAGGAGGTAGATGACTAGGGCTTTCCTCTGGAAGGTGGACTTCACTAAGGCCTTCGACACGGTGCAGTGGGCCTTCAACAAGTCATCACTAGTCAAGAGGGGCTTCTTGAGCAGATGGATTGATTGGGTGAAGCGCTGTGCCACCACGACCTCCTTTTCTATTTTGGTCAATGGCAACCTAGCTGGGGGTTGGGTGTAGCCACGTAGGGGGGGCAAGTAAGGCTGCTCGCTAGCCTCTATGCTCTTCGTCTTGGCGGTGAATGCGTTGGCTAGGGCCGTTGCGAGGTCCTATGCACGAGGACTGTTCAGAGGTTTTCGGGCAAGAGGTGACTGTGAAGTCTTGATCCTGTAATACGCTGACGACATGCTGCTACTTGTGGAAGGTGCTGCTTTAGAAGTGAGGAGGGTTTGTTTGGTCATGCACATGTTTAGGGAGGTGTCGAGCCTACAGATCAACTATACAAAGTCGACCTTTGGGATGGAATGACAACAGGACAATTGGGCCTAGGATGACAACTCTATAAGGAAGGCTTATGATAGGCTATGTAGTAGGGTTGTGATGACAGATGTGGACTTCCTTCGCAATTGCAGGGTGATTTGGAAGGTGGATTGCCCCTTGAAGATCAGAATCTTCGCCTGGCTGCTCAGGAAGGGGAGGATAATGACCAAGGTTTAGAGGGCCAGGTGGGCATAGGACGTGGACACCACATGTCCTCTTTGTCGGGGAGGGGACGAAGACGTAGATCACCTCTTCTCTTGCCCTTTCTCCACTCAGGTGTGGAGGCAACTGGACCTTGTTTGGGTGGATTGCTCAAGCCAGGAGCTTTTCTGGGTGTCACTCTGGAGGGGGAACTCTGCCTCAGAGCAATGTGTGTTTAGATCCAGGAAGGAGGTTGTGAAGGTGTTGGCTACTTTGTGGGGTGTGTGGCTTGGGAGGAATGTAGCGGTGTTTAGGGGCGAAAACCCTTACGTGGAGAATTTTCTCTTCTATTTCGAGGTTGGTGCATTTCTGGGAATTTGATGTTTGCGATGTAGTCTCTTGTAACTCGCCGGCCCCGAGGCCATTTTTTAATATATAGCCTGGGGGGTTATCGCAAGGATAACCACCACTTTTCCTTTTCAAAAAACAAAAGTCGACCATCATCCCCCTTAACCTTTCCTCGCAGGAGCAGCAGGCATGTGGGGCTGTCCTTGGTATGGAGGTAGGAGAGCTTACCTCTTCCATACCTTGGGTTGCCTCTCATCAACAGGAGGCTTAGGTTACAAGATTGGCTTCTGCTCTTGGAGCGGATGGAGGGGAGATTGATAGGACAGGCATCTAGGTTGCTCTCTAAAGGAGGAAGACTGGCACTTCTTAAGGCAGCCCTCTCCTTTATGTCGATGGCCTTCCTTTGGGTCTTTAGGGTTGCCCAGTAGGTTGAGAAGATCAGTAGCCTCATGTGCGACTTCCTCTAGACCAACTTTGGCAATGTTGGCTGAGGTACGAGGTTGGTAGCCTGGAAGGATGTCTACAAGCCTATTCAAGAGGGAGGTCTCGGGGTCAGGAGCATGGATGGTGCCAACTTGAGCCTCCTTGCCAAGTGGGTCTCCAGATTGGTGGGAGGTGAGGAGAGCCTCTTAGGGGAGGTCATGCGGGGGTGCTATGGTGCCTTCCTTTCTTGGGAGACATTCACCGCCTTGCGGTTGGGGCTTCGACCTTTATGAAAGGGTTGGCCACGGTGGTGTCGGAGATTAGGGATGAATTAATCCCTATGCTGGGGGATGAAACCGACTTCAGATTTTGGACGGACGACTGGTAAGGAGATGGCTCTTTTAGCAATAGGTTCCTGTGATTGTTCTCTAGAGCAATTGGCAAAGGGGCATCAGTCAGGAGCTACTGGGAGGGTGCCTGGTGCCTGACCTACCAGGGGGCCCTTTCGAACCAACGATGTAGGGACTTACAGGAGTTGCTGCAGGCCCTAGAGGGTTGGGAACCGGAAAATAGCAGGGATGCGCTGGGCTGGGATGATGGTACTTTCTTTATGAAGGAAGCCTATCGTAGGCTTACATCCACCTCTCCCTCGATGGACGTTGATTTCTTGAGGGACTACAGGCTTCTCTAGTTGGCAAATTGCCCGTTGAAAATCCAATTCTTTGCTTGGTTCTTGAGACGTGACATGGTGCTCACGAAAGAGAAGAGGGCACGATGGGCACCTTCAGAAGACACCTCTTGCCTCTACTCTGCAGGTAGGTGGAAGAGAACAATGACCATCTCTTCTTCCACTATGCTTTTGCCGTAAGAGTGTGGCAAGGTTTTAGTCCTAGCTAGGTTGACCCAACCTCTACGGATACTTTTTGGGTGTCCTTCCATTGTGGAACAGCGCTGGCAGCATATAACACCTTCAGATCAAAGGAGAGAGCCAAGGTGTTGGCAACCCTTTTGGGCATTTGGCTGGAGAGGAATGGGGTGGTCTTTAGGGGGAATACCCCCTACGTGGAGAATGCTATTTCCTTCATCTCCTCCTAGTTGGTGTTTTGGGATGCTTCTTTGTGATGTAATCTTGATATAACGCCCCTGTATTTTACCTTTGCTTTTATGAATACACTTGGATGAGTACCTTCAAGGTACTCCTTTTCTCGCTTTCAAAAAACAATAGACTTTGACCGTGGTTGGCAAGCTTGTTGGTGCTCTTTGGGGAGTCGATGGAGATTGACACCTTAGGTCAACTTTTTAGAGTGTGGTAGATCTTAATGGTTTTGGGTTGGAAACCCTTTTGGAGAGTCATGAAACTCGACACCTTGAGTTTATATCCTTTTAAAGCTTGGTCAAAAATTGACATCATTAATCAGCAACCTTTAAAGATTGGTTGCACCCTAAAGCATACGTTAGCAACTTTTGAAGGCTTGCTAAACTTGACATAGATGGACCTTAACCTCACTACTTGAGCCTGACCTTTGTTGGACCTTGGATGACTTGTGCAGGGTTTTGTAGATTTCGTCCCTACCAGGAGGGGTGACGTAATAATTGCGGAAATAAAATATAAACAATCTCACAAAATATCAATCACACGAGTACACAATTATTTTTAGGTGGAAACCCAAATCGGGTGAAAACCACCACCTAACCCTCTCGAGTTAGGATTTTCTGATCAACCAAGTTGATCAAATCCACTAAATCGAATCACTTTAAACGAGGGTGATTCAACTTCAATTACAACCACGCTACAAGTGCGAGAGTAGCGTTCCTCAACCCCTTCTCTTCACGAGAAGGATTTTGTCCCACGAAGGAGACGGGAATTCGCAAAGCGAATACCCAACCAAATAACAAAGATAAAATAAACAATCCTATAGAGCCAACAAAGTAATTTTAAACCTAGCTTCTATAGGAATTAGGAAACTCCTCTTTGCAAGGAGTGCGTCGAGTTGATGACGCGGTGCGTGAGCCACGCGACGGCGCAACGTCGCTCTCGTGAACTACGGTGGGAGAGCGGGTGCGCGAAGGCTTGATGCTCTCTAGATGAAGAATTAGAGCTTAGAGAGCAAGAGAGACACAAAATGGTTTGAAAGTATATTGCAAGGTGTGTGCCTTGTGTATCTTGGTGTGTCTTGGTGTGCAAGAGGTTCCTCTCTATTTATAGAGGCCTTAGGAAGGCTTAGGAAAGCTTCCATAGCCGTTGGGAGCAAAGCCCAAGAGAATCAGGCCGAAATCAGGAACAATGATTGCACTGACAGGCTTATCAGACGTCTGATCTTGGCATCAGACGTTTGGAAGACCACTTTAAAACGTCTGAAAATAAGGTCAGACATCTGATTTTGGGCGGGTCTCTTCATGACTTGAATTAGATCTAAACAGGGTTTTAGCGCAAGTCCATCAGACGACATACAGGACGTCTGGCACTATGTCTGGACGTCTGGAAACCTACTTTTTCGTGGGAATGGATTTGCAACGGCTAGAAAATCTCTGAGAAGAGATTTTCGGGTTAGTCGAGGCAAAACGGTCAATTATCAGACGTCTGATAATGCTCTAACGGTCATATCCTTGAGTGTATGCTAAGAAAGCCAACGGTCCACTAATTGGACGTCTGGCAAACTCATCAGACGTCTCCTAAGATATCTGGTATAAGGTTTGGACGTCTTATTTCATCAGACAGAACTAACTATGTCCAGCCTAAATGTTATCAGACGTCTGAATCAACAGTCAGACGTCTTAAAACATATTATCAGATGTCTGATTTGGGAATTAGACGTCTGGAAATGCTGTTTGAACCCTATATTGGTTTTCTAAGTTCTCTACAGAAAACATAAGTATCCTAAGGTTGTGCCGGTGTTTCTAGGACTACTATTAGGGTACTTTGAGGCTCTTTAACATAATGTTCTAAGGAAATAAAGAGCAAGAAAATAAAGACAAAAGTACATGAAAGGAATAAATAGAATTCTATCTCATTCTTCTTGTCCTTCCATCTTCAATCTATCGCTCCTCGTGAATCCCCTCTGTTCTCCATCAAGCTCCTCCAATCCGTCCTGGATGCGAGCTCGAATTCCGTATAATCACGTCTCCATTTGCAGTGGACCTGAAATCTAAGACTTCCAAGTGCAAATGTTAAATAACACGTATTTTGTTATCATCAAAACAAATGATCGTGGTGCTTTAGCACCAACAATCTCCCCCTTTTTGATGATGACAAAACCATAAATAATAATGTAAAAAATAAATCCTTCTCCTTTTTGACATTATAAAAAAGGTTTGATTGATTTTAAATTTTATATAACTCCCCCTTAAAACATGCTATTCTATAAATTTCTTTTAACAAAGGTGATGTCTTCCCCCTTTTTTATAACAATATAGCTATTATTTTTCTCTCCCTTTTTGAAAGGAAATTTAGCTACCTTATATCTCCCCCTTAAAAATTGACAATTAGCTTATAATTTTTTGCTCCCCCATCTAAATGCTTATGATAAAAAGAAAGGGTAAATGATTTTTACCTCACCTACCATGGCCAATAAAATGGCCCGAATGGTGGTGGTGGATGCCACATCGGATGGGGCTCCCATCCGTAGCTTGGAGGCCCGGGCATTGGCGCCGGTCTCCAGTTTGGCGGTCGACGTGCGGCGAGATCATTGTTTGTTCGTCGTCTCGTCGGTCTTGTTCTCCTCCTTGATCTACTCCTTGATTCTCCCAACTCGAGTTGACCAGTCTTGAGCTTGTAGGTCCAGTCCTTCGTGTTGTAGTTATCCCTGAAACCTACAAAACAAGATTCCAATTCTTTTTTCGGTATCCAAGTGGGCTTGGATCCAGATCTGTTAGCGGGTCTCCTTGATGGAGATCCTTTCTCAATCTTAGGGCTATATAAATCATCTACTTTGTTAATTAATTTGTTAGAGTTTTTCCTAAGACATGCAATTTCTTTTTCTATAGTATGCATCTTAGTTTTTAAATCACAGATTTCTAACTTTAAACTATGATTTTCCTCAATCAATTTATTATTTTCATTGATGAGGTTATGATTTTCTAATAATAGGTTATCAATTCTAGGACTAGCTTCTATGTCCTTAAGTTATTTTTCTAACCTATCATTTTCATTTTTAAAAAAATTAAGGTTTTTTTTAATGCTTTTGTTTTCTATTCTTAATGATTTATTAACATCAAATAATTCATTAAAAACTTCTAAGTTGTAACTTACCTCGTTGTCTGAGTCGCTTCCGCTTTCGCTGTCGCTTCCTCTGGCCATGAAACCGAAGCAAGCGGTTTCTTCTTCTATGGACTTTTCTTCTTCTTCCTCCGAGCTGGAATCGTTCCAAGTGGCTTGGAACGCCTTCTTCTTAGATTTCTTTTCCTTTTCCTTTTCCTTTTTGAGAAGAGGGTACTCTGGTCGTAGGTGCCCTTTCTCGTTGCAGTGGTAGCAACGTCTCGGACTTTCCTTCTCCTTTTTCTCGTTCTTTAATTCCCTACAAAACTTGGAAATTTTTTTAAGTAAAATTCTAAAGTCTTCGTCGTCGGAACTTACCTCGCTATCCGACGCGGCTCTGAAGGCGAGAATCTTTTTTGGTTTAGGCTCCGGTGTATCCTTCTTCTGCTTCAACTTTGTCTCGTAGGCCATTAGATTGCCTAGGAGATCTTCCATGTTGAGCTCCACTTCGTTTGCCACCTCGATGGCGATGACTTTCTGTTCCCATTTCGGTCCAAGGGAATGAAGAAGCTTCTCTTGAAGCTCCCCCTTGATGAAAGTCTTCCCTAAAGCTTTCAAGTTATTTACAATGAGAGTGAACCTAGTGTTTATCTCACTTAAAGATTCGTTAGATTTCATTGAAAAAGATTCAAATTCTTGAGAAAGTAAATTAATTTTAGAGGTTTTTACCTTAGAGGTACCTTCGTGAGTTACCTCAAGTGCGTGCCAAATCTCGTATGCGGTGGTGTATTGCGAGATTCTGTTGAACTCCTCTGAGCTGAGTACGCAATACAACGCGTTCATTATTTTCGCGTTGAGAGAGCTCCCGAATCTGCTACTGCAAGTATCCTGCGGCGGGTTTTTGTGGAATGTCGAAGGGGGTCTCGCACCTGGCCCAGACCGTGAAATCGGTGGCTTGAAGCCACGTCTTCATCCGCAGCTTCCAGTAAGGGTAGCTGCTTCCGTCGAAGAACGGCGGACGAGTTGTAGACTGGCCCTCGGAAATCCTACCCGCGGAACTGCTCCCCTCCATAGAACTTCTTGCTTGGTTGTTATGCCGAAACAGCAAGACATGCTCTGATACCAACTGTAGATTTCGTCCCTACCAGGATGGGTGACGTAATAATTGCGGAAATAAAATATAAACAATCTCACAAAATATCAATCACACGAGTACACAATTATTTTTAGGTGGAAACCCAAACCGGGTGAAAACCACCACCTAACCCTCTCGAGTTAGGATTTTCTGATCAACCAAGTTGATCAAATCCACTAAACCGAATCACTTTAAACGAGGGTGATTCAGCTTCAATTACAACCACGCTACAAGTGCGAGGGTAGCGTTTCTCAACCTCTTCTCTTCACGAGAAGGATTTTGTCCCACGAAGGAGACGGGAATTCGCAAAGCGAATACCCAACCAAATAACAAAGATAAAATAAATAATCTTATAGAACCAACAAAGTAATTTTAAACCTAGCTTCTATAGGAATTAGGAAACTCCCCTTTGCAAGGAGTGCGTCGAGTTGATGACGTGGTACGTGAGCCACGCGACGGCGCAACGTCGCTCTCGTGAACTACGGCGGGAGAGCAGGTGCGTGAAGGCTTGATGCTCTCTAGATGAAGAATTAGAGCTTAGAGAGCAAGAGAGACACAAAATGGTTTGAAAGTGTATTGCAAGGTGTGTGTCTTGTGTATCTTGGTGTCTCTAGGTGTGTCTTGGTGTGCAAGAGGTTCCTCTCTATTTATAGAGGCCTTAGGAAGGCTTTGGAAGGCTTAGGAAAGTTTCCATAGCCGTTGGGAGCAAAGCTCAAGAGAATCAGGTCGAAATCAGGAACAATGATTGCACTGACAGGCTTATCAGACGTCTGATCTTGGCATCAGACGTCTGGAAGACCACTTTAAGACGTCTGAAAATAAGGTCAGACGTCTGATTTTGGGCAGGTCTCTTCCTGACTTGAATCAGATCTAAACAGGGTTCTAGCGTAAGTCTATCAGACGACATACGGGACGTCTGGTACTATGTCTGGATGTCTGGAAACCTACTTTTTCGTGGGAATGGATTTGCAACGGCGAGAAAATCTCTGAGAAGAGATTTTCGGGTTAGTCGAGGCAAAACGGTCAATTATCAGACGTCTGGAAGGGCTTAAGGACGTCTGAGAAGGCTCTAACGGTCATATCCTTGAGTGTATGCTAAGAAAGCCAACGGTCCACTAATTGGACGTCTGGCAAAGTCATCAGACGTCTCCTAAGACGTCTGGTCTAAGGTCTGGACGTCTGATTTCATCAGACAGAACTAACTATGTCCAGCCTAAATGTTATCAGACGTCTGAATCAACAGTCAGACGTCTTAAAACACATTATCAGACGTCTGATTTGGGAATTAGACGTCTGGAAATGCTGTTTGAATCCTATATTGGTTTTCTAAGTTCTCTACAGAAAACCTAAGTATCCTAGGGTTGTGCTGGTGTTTCTAGGACTACTGTTAGGGTACTTTGAGGTTCTTTAACATAATGTTCTAAGGAAATAAAGAGTAAGAAAATAAAGACAAAAGTACATGAAAGGAATAAATAGAATTCTATCTCATTCTTCTTGTCCTTCCATCTTCAATCTATCGCTCCTCGCAAATCCCCTCTGTTCTCCATCAAGCTCCTCCAATCCGTCCTGGATGCGAGCTCGAATTCCGTCTAATCACGTCTCCATTTGCAATGGACCTGAAATCCATGACTTCTAAGTGCAAATGTTAAATAACACGTGTTTTGTTATCATCAAAACAAATGATCGTGGTGCTCTAGCACCAACAGGTTTGACCTTGGTTTAGGGATTTCATATTTGAAGTAGGGGCACCTTAATCTTGATAAGCTTTGTTAAAGTATTGGGTTAGGTAAAGCATCCCTTTGAAGATCAGGGTGCTTTATTTGTGTGATGCCTCGATGAGTCCTTCGATCATAGAGGATGGGTAGTGGGACTAGAGTATGTCAAGATTGCCTTTCGGTTGGAGAAGTAATATCCCTAGTAGAATGGGTAGAGATCTTGGAGAGGGGGTAGGGTTTTGGAGTTGGTGAGGAGGGAATTTGCTATTGAAGGTATTAAGAGTGGAGAATGGGGAGCTAGAGGGGTTGACATTGTTGAATGAAAGGATAATGGTTTGCCGCTACCATTAGTTGTGCTTGTAGTTGGAGTTAATGCTTGGCCTTGTGGGCACATGGTTCTTGGTCACTTGGTGTTTCACTGTGCTATTGCGGGACTATGTTGGGTAGTTATTATGAGGAGGATGAAGGGCTAAATTGCTCTATGGGTAGTTGGGTAATTTCATGATGTTTTATAGAAGCTTAGCTTCTTGGTGGAGCAAGTGGTGGAATGGGCATGGGAGAAGGTGGGGGAAGGATGAGAGTGATAAGAGAAAGTGGAGAGGAGGTGTAGTTGGAGAGGGAATCGGGTAGGAGATAGGAGGAAGATGGTTAAGGTAGGAAGGAAGAAGGGAAAATGAGGAAGGAGTGGAGTTGTATAGAGAAAAAGAAACATAGGGGGCATAGTAAAGCAATTTCCTTTAGTTTATGTCAAAACTCTTTACTTTTAAACGACATTAATAATGGAGACACATAAAGGAGTATTTGTGTAAATATTGAGAATGCATGGGCGTGTAATATTCAATGTTTACATAGAATGATAGAAATCCCTACTAGAATCAACACAAACACATTCACTACCTTGGTAAAAGTGAAGCATAGTCATTGGATTGGGTATGCGATGAGCTCATATGAATTTGATAGATGTAGATAGATTTGATGGGAGTTTAGGCTTAATAAGAGTGGGCTTAATGCCATCCTGCTAATAAATAAACTTCAACTTTGCCTCAGGCATTCAATTAAAGTCAATTACACCCCAAGTCCTTGAATGTAATTGTCTATGTGAATGTAGCCTTTGATCTTCGAAGGGTCTTAATATGGTTTGAATCATTGTAGGATTTGATCCCTCCATCAAATTTAAATTATTCTTACTTCTTTCATTTGGACAATCTAGCCCTTTTGTTCCTCTTCCTCCTTTCTTAATGCTATTGTCACTGCACCTATTCACCTTTTCCATCAATGCAACCACCTCTCCTGCCTTCCATTATGCTATTGTTCCTTGCATCTTCCATAATCCCATCTATTGAAAACCTTTTTACTAAGCATTATCTTTTTGCCATCATGAATGCTTTCCACCTTCTTTCCCTTCTCAAGTATCATGACTTCTCCAAGCTCCATAGCATCTTCATTGGCACTATTTACTCCACTAGTCTTCTATAGACCATAAGTAACATCCAGGGCAACCTTGACATCACTAACCTTAAGAGCAAAAATTTTGGCTTAACTTTGCCTCTTCAAATTCCAAGTTTGACTGCATCCATGTCAACTCCATCAACCAATTTACAATATCTTTGTTTTATCAGTTTGTTGATCATCTCCTATTACCTTTGCTAGCTCTAGGCCTTGATGATGCTATTGTCTTCACACATTTTGATGTTGTGTGCTGTTGCCTTAAGCATCAATATCAAAGCAAGCCTTAACTCTTGGCCTATACTAGGGATCACCAGATGTCATTGTAGGGGCATTGGCTAGTAAACATTAGGATGCAAGAGGAAGTCAGCATGCATCCTAATGATGGGTTGGTGGTTGTATAAAAATTTAGGGTTAGGTTTTACTTGATTAATGTTAGGAAATGAATTAGTTAGATATTTTGGGGATAAATTACTTAGGTTTAGGTGTCCTATTTTTAGTCTTTTTTATTTTTGGTGAGTTGAGTGCTATTGTGTTTTCTTGTATACTTTATGTAAAGAAGGCTAAAGCTTTCTTTTCTAAATACAACACAATAACCAAGTTGATATTTTTCAACATGGTATCAAAGCAAGTCGATTCTAGGGAGATTTTTTTTTTCATTCTAGGGATTTTATCATTATCGATTCTTATTCTTGGAGTTCTTTGTTCATCTTAAGGGAGCATAAGCCAATGGTGTCTTTGGTTGTGAGCAAGGATAAAGTGCAGGAGGAAATTGATCAATGCTAGAAGCGCATTCTTGCGCCCCACACCGAGGAGTTCGTGAAGAGCTCGTATAAGATTGACCTCGCGAAGTATTTGGACATCAAGAAGTGGATCACCAAGATGCAGGAGAGGGTCTGTAATCACAAATGGCAAGGTGAGGGCTATCGTGGCGGTGACAGTGTTGAAATTGTGTAAGGACATATTGGTGGACCTACGTAAGAAGATGAGGGTTTCGATGCAGAGAAGAGCGACAAGAAGAATAAGAAGTGAACCTTGCAGCCATAGCAGTGAACTCGAAGCTAAAGCTCTAGCATAGGGAGAGGCGGAAGGCCATGTTCAGAGGGCTTCTAGTCGATGGAGATCTACCTCGACATGTATCGTGATGAGGATGTAGACGACGCTTGGATCTGAGGAGGCGCTATTATGGGTGAAGGTGACAGTGGTGTGGTCTTGTGTCACCTTGTTTCTAGCAAGCACAAGGATTAGACTCATTTGCCGTGTCTTTGGCCACGCATTGCACCGAGGTGTAGCTCTCTGTCGTTCCCCACCTCATATCGACTTAGGTTTATGCTTGTCCTCGAGGGGACTTGACAAAACCTTAGATAGGGCGAGCAAATGGTGTTGCATTGCATGGAGGAGCTTTGCAATGGTGATTCTAAAGGCAAAGTCAAGAGATGGTGGAGAGCAACAATGTGGATGGGTTCCTTTCAATTGTAAGAAGAGATATTTGGGCTTTTTTACATGTTTTAGCCCTTTGTTTTCTTGTGTTTGCTTGTTAACTTAAAAAAAAAAGAAAAGAAAAAGGAAAGAGAAAAGGAGAGGAAGTAGAAACAAAAAAAAAGGGAAAAGAAAGGAAGGATAGGAGGGAGTTAGAGTTAAAAAAAAAACAAAACAAGAAAAGGAGAGATAAAAAAGGTAGAGAAGAAAAAATAGTTAGAGGAGGGGGGGGGGGGAAAGATAAAATGATGAGTAAAAAAATGATGTGGAAGATAAGGAAGCTCTTTTCTATTTTTTTTTGTTTTCTATACTGGTTTCTTCTTCCATACAAGTATGGGAGAAGGGGGAGTGTCATACATGTATGAGAATCTATTATGGACCCCATATGAGAGAGACTCATTCTTTGTGGTCTTCTACATAAGAGAAGCTTACTTCTTAGTCCCTTTATGAGAGGAACATTTTCGTGGTCCTTATATAAGAGAATTTTATTAAGAGATTTCCGTATGAGAGAGGCCATTCTTGAGGTCTCTAAGGGAGAGGCCAGTTTTAAGGTTTTCAAAGAAGAGGCCCACTTTGAGTTTTCGTGTGAGAGAGGCCCACTCTTGAGATCTCCAAGGGAGAGGTTCACTTATGAGATCTCCAATGGGGAATGCATCAGCACCAGTTGAGGTCTCTAGGAGAGACCAATTAGAGCTAGCTTTAATAGCTTATCTACTAGACTTTGGCCTCGTTGATATGTCGTCATCAATGCACTCGCTTACAAGCAAGAATGAGGATGCAACTATCGCCATTCGCTTGGAGGAGAGCCATGACCTAGTTACATGATTAGAGTGTTGTGTTATGCTTGTGAGAGATGATTTGTGTTGTACAAGCTGAGCATTCTATGCTTTAGCTTGAGGGGGGAGTGTTGAGAAAGATGTTGTAGTTGAGTAATGTTTAGTCCTATAGTGGAGTGAGAAAAAGTAAGGTGAGTGGTGGTCTATAAAAAGGCCCTTTGTACCCTCATTTATCCCTGAGAAGAAACATTCTGAGATCACGCCTATAGGGGTGCTTCTGTGGTTTTCAACCCTTTCTTCGTGAAAGGGGTTTCCATGTAAATCTAAGTATTATTTTGTGATGCTTTGATGTTTATTTTATTTCACTTATTGATTTTAACATTGTTGAGAAAGATGATGTTTTAGTTGGGTAATGTTAAGTGAGGTGTGTGGTGGCCTATAAAAAGGCCTTGTACCCCCATTTATCCTTAAGAGGAAACATTTTGAGATCATGCCAGTAGGGGTACTACCATGGTTTTCTCCTTTCTTCGTGAGAGGAATTTTTACGTAAGCTCAAGTGTTATTTTGTGATGCTTTAATGTTGCTGGTTATTTTATTTCTCTTATTGATTTCAATATGATATCAGATCTCATTTGAAAAGAAACAAGGGGGAGAAACCCATTGAAAGCCCTTAAAGAGGGCTGCCTCTTGCAACTTTCGGTGGCCCTCTTCTTTAGGCGACCCATTTGGGGTCTCTCCTCTTCCTACTTGCTTGATCGAGGTTGAAATTGACCTCTTTCTCTCTCTTCTATGCTTTGGGTAATGACCAAAGGCCACAGTGCTGCCTTTGGCACCTACGGTTCCAATGAACTCCTTGGGTTGTCGCTAGGCCCTATCGGACACTCCAATGGCCACGCAATGGCACCTCTCTCTGCTACATTGCCTACGAGATCTTCGATTTGTAGCACCACCATGGAGGTCGGATCCTCTTCTCGTTGCCATAGCATCGCTTCTCGCTAGCGATCCCCTCCTAATGCATCGATTGACCTTGTTGGACTCTTTGGTGGTTACGCATTGTCACCTCCTTCCCTACTGCATCAACTACAAGCCCTTCTCCAACCTGCAATGCCACCTCTTCTACTCGAACTTGTGCTTCTCTCCTACAATGTTGCCGACACTCCTAGCCACTGATGCTCAGGCGATGCACATGCATACTCTCTCTCGCTCTCTCTTGGTCTCTCGTTTGTAGTGGCATGATTGGGTTCATCAAACCCTATCGGAAAAAGAGGATGAAGGTGATTAGAGACCTTTTTGCATTGTTAGCCTTCTAGATTTTGGTTTTTATTTGTTAGCATTACCAAAAAAGGAAAAAAAGAAAAAAAAAGGAAAAAATGGATAGACAGAGGGGGGGAAGGAAGAAGAAATAAAATTGGAGAATCATTCTTTAAGATCCCCACATGCAAGAAGCTCTCTCATGGTCTTTAAAGAAGAGGCACACTTAGAGTTTCCATGTAGGAGAGGCCTATGCTCAAGGTCCCTACATGAGAGACACTCACCCATGGTCTCCAGGGAAGAGATATACTTCGAGCTTTCGTGTGGGAAAGGCCCACTCTTGAGGTCCTCACATGAGAGACTAACTCGAGGTCTCCAAGAAAGAAGCACACTTCGAGCTTCCAGGTGAGAGAGACCTACTTCAGAGATCTCCCATTCTACTGTTGGTGCTTTTGCTCCAACTGCCTTCTACTCCTCCAATCTACTACTTGCTCCTCCAGATGTTTACATTGGGGAGGAGTTTACTTGTGTAATAAGTTGAGTGTTGCATGTTCCAACTTGGGGGAAAATGTAAGGAAATAAATTAGTTAGATATTTTAGGGATAAATTTGTTAGGTTTAGGTGCCCTACTATTTTTTATCTTTTTTTTTTTTAATTTTTGGTGAGTTGTTGAGTGTTATTGTGTTTTCTTGTATACTTGAGCCCTCTTTCTATATAAAGAGGGCTAAGGCTTTCTTTTCTAAATACAGCACAATAACCAAGTTGATCTTTTTCAACAATTAAGAAAAAAAATATCTTGACAAGGAAACTAGCCTTCTTGACCTTAGCGCTCTGTGTCCTAGCGAGCCCTTCTCCCCCAAAATAGCGTTGCTGAGGCCCCGTTCGGCCTCCCGTTGCTAGTTGGGGCTCCCCTCCTTCCCTTCCTCTCCTTCCTCTCCCTCCTCTCCCCTAATTACCTTTTGCTAGTCACTGTATCATGTTCGATTCGTGCTCCTTGGGATCCCTCTCATTTTGCCCCTCCCGACCATGGTTGTTCTTGTGCCGTTTATGAGTTCTGTGTCATCCTTGTTGGAGTGGCGTCATCGATGTGTGGCTGTTGCTAGGTCGTCGCTTTGCTTTGTTCGCTGACGCAGCTTGACTATTGGGTGGGGCACCCTCATAGGGGTTATCGTTGCCTCTCGTGTTACACATGGTGGTGGTGGTGTGTGCACTACGATAGTGGTGGTTGGAGCGGAGCGTCTTCGGCAGGTGTCCTAAAGCTTGGATCTTCGAGGGTGCTAGTGGTCCACTTTTGATGTTAGGACTGCGTTGAAGTCTGCCTCATCACGACTAGGTAGTTGGTCAGCTTCGGTCCGACCCTTGTCTCACCGTTAGCGCAGTTCGTTGACGACATCAGCTGCAATTTGTCGTACACAGTGCGTGGTGTAGGCTCTCCTACATCTAATTCGATGTATTGGACACTTCTTTTATGTTTTCTTCATTTTATTTTGTTTCTGGTCTAGTTTTGGGTTCTCCTTATTGAGGGGGTGTTATCTTTCCTCCTCTCTGAGGGGGTGACGAGGTTGTCCTTCTCCCTTGCTCTATAGGGCTGCGTCCTTTGTATCATTTTCATTCCCTTAACGAAATATTACCTTTTTAAAAGAAAAAAAAGAAAAAAATTTCTTAACTTATTGGATTTGGATTCAATGTAATCAATTTATCATCCAAAATGCTTAAGTCAAGTAATTCCCAACCCTTATAACTAAGTGGTACTATTTTGGGAATGTTAGGACATTGTTCTACTTGAAATTCTAAAGTCCTTAGTTTCCTTTGATTGGTCATATAGCCAATTGCCATGCGTTTAGCCAATTATCAAGGGATATGGGACTCAAGAGGTAGCTTATATAGGATTTATATGGTCACTCCTGTAATCACTTTAATGGCATTACACTAGTTTGTAGAACACTTAATTCCTATGTTTTGACCTAGTTTACAGCTCAGCTAACATTTATAATGACTAGGCCTAGACTTGAGCCTAATTGTGAAAAAATTCCCTTGACGACCATTAGTTTGGACTCTATGGACATAAAATAATCATCCAAAATGCTTTAGTTGAAGTTATCAAGTAGTCGTTCTTTACCTTTGTATGCAATGACAACAGCAGAACCTTTTTCGGCCACACTAAGTGGGGTCGGCTACATGGATTCTTTACCTTTATATGCACATCACTTTTTTGAAATTTGCAATATGATGCTAATTTGGGAGTGTTACATTTTGATTGGTGGCAATATCACATTTATGTGTGATATTTAAGGAGATTTGGTTTGGGGAGAGGAAGGGGTGAGTACTTGATTGCAAGAGGTATTTTGCTTCCTATAAGAGGGGCATTGTAGTGTATTGATATCATTAATGCAAGGGCGAAAACCTTTGAACGAAAACAAGATGCATGATTCTAAGTTGGTTAAAACTCCAATTGAACTGACCAACTATGCCCCTTTCAACAAAAGACATGGGAGCCTGCGATGTTCTTCAACAAGTGAGATGCATCTTCTTCAGCAAGGGAGAGAATGGGATTGCTTTCTGGAGACTCTGTTGTTTGTTAGACCATTGATTATTTGCTTCATGAAAAGGAAAGGTGGGGGCCCATATATATATATATATATATATATATATATTCTTTGAAGAGGCGATTGGTAGTCATCCGATTTGTGGGAATGTAAATTGTGAAGGGCATCACATGATCAATCAGCTAAAATAATGAAATTCATATGATCTAAAGAAAACGTTTCCTAATGGGTGTTACACATTACTTATTGCCATCCCTTACACAAGTGAAGCTTTGTGGTTCTAGAAGTCTGGTTGATAGCAAATTTTCTTTTTGAAGACTGAAGAGGAGGAATGGGTCACCCAATCATTTGTTTGTGCCTCTACTCTTGAAGATTCTGCCTTGCTTTTTCTTTGGATGGATATAAGTGTCTCTAGTCGTTGAGATCTTTATAGTGGTCTACAGGTAGTTGTAGTCAATATTGATCTGGAGAAGTGGGATTACCAATTGCAACAATGGCTTTGAGCATTTGTAAGGAAAGTAAAGCACGTTTCCATGGCGATGAGTTGCTGTGGACCCTTACATAGTGGTCGCATAGCTGATGAAATAGAAAGGTTATGTGAAAAGTTCTTTTCTTCTATTTCACTTTATTTAGTTAAGTTCATGTCGGAATGCTATAAACTCTCATTACCTTGAGGTACCTTTTCCTTGAGTATCAAACAATTACCTACTTTGATGGGAAACATAGGGACTGATTTGGTACAATGTGAAAGGTCATAGACTACAATGGATATTTTTTAAGGATCAACATTATCAAAGTTTGGGGACCAATATGTAATTTACTTAATTTTTATTCTCTAGTTCTTTAAGATGGAATTCTTCCAATTCAATTTAGTTTCATTTCTCCCTCTCAAAAAATTCTCAACATCTTCAAGTATAAAAACTAGTCTTAAATTATTATTTTTTGCCTATTATTTAAGCTGACGACTATGTCATTTCTTTCAATAAAAAAGTTTAATTTCATTATTTATTTTGTTTTAAACCCTTGGGATTGATTCATTTTGGGATTGGGTTGGAGTCTACAATCCTTGACTTGTGAACAGGCGTGTGCCTTAGTGGTTCTATGATTTTTCTTGGTGCCTATTGGATGGTGCAAATTGGCATCAAGAGGCCAACAATTAGAGTCGCCGATCTTGTGTTTGGTATGCCATATATCTGTTGACATGGTATTTCTATCAATATATGGCTTTGGAAAGCCTTTACAAAGTTACAGTCCTGCAATCTTATATTGTCAAGGAGGAGAGGCAACATGGTGAATTAGTGAGAGAGATGGTGGTATTCAGCATGAACACTGGGATTTGGGTTAGGAAGGAACTAGTGGGACATTACATTACCATGGGGAAGAAATAAGTGAGGGGAGGCAGATGGTGGGAGTAAAATGAGATGGGGAATGTTAGTGAGAAGTTAGTTAGGATTAATTGGTTGGAATTTACTTTGAAAATAAATATTCTATTAATATTATTTTTTTAATAGACACTAAAAACAATGATATTATTGAGCTGTACATGGATAGATGGATCTTGGATGTGGATCCTCTCATGTTGTGGATTCTAGAGTATGCCCTCATTTAGTTTTTTCCTCATCATTGAGGGTTTTTCATATAAATTGAACTTTTTGTGCGTGTTTGTTCTTATGTGATTTTTCACCATGTGACGGTTGCAGATCTGCTTCCATTGGTTCTAACCAAATTGAGGTGCAAGTAGATTACTTGTGCAAGTTTTTTCTCGCGGCCACTGTTCATGGTGATCATGTTGGAGATCGTGATTTTGATTGTGTTCAATTTTGTGATTCTGGTAGTTGTGTTTGTGATTTGGGGGCTTTGAGGCTTTTTGTGCTTTGCAGGTTGAATGGCATTGTTTGGTTATTTTGTTTCCTGACTCGTCAGACAAAGTTGTGGGTTTGTGACCTGCTGTTTGTACGAGTCTAGCTGCATTCGTGTCTTGGTTGGCTAGACCAATTCAATTAATCCCTTCAAGTAATTCCCTCAAAGGTGCCTGAGTGTTTCAACCAAGTGGTCAAACTCTTCAATTGACCAGTCAAACAAGAAGTGCTTCAAGAGTTGAATTGGGTGTTAGTCTATCCGACCTGATTAGTCTTTTCCCTAGCTGGTATGGACAGATTAAATTCTGCTGAAAGTGCACCGTGTGATTCCAACAGTAAATATTTTTGGTGTTAGAAATTGTCATTTGCACAGGCTTTTAGCCCTGATTTCGCTTGATTATGCACTAACAAAAACATTAATAATTTGGTTCTACTGTTGCATTTCTATTTCTTGTTTGGTGACTGGGTTGATGGCAACTGTTTGTACTTTGATTTTGTTCAATCCTTCTCCTGTGATAGGATTCACAGACCTAGTTGTATACTTTTTCACTTTGAAGATTTATTCTCGTTCTTTTCTTGTGTTGTTATTGGTGTTGACACTTTACCATGGTTGTTAGTCCGTGGAAATTGGTATTTCACCAGTTGTGGGATGGCTCACGATGATTGGATCATGGTGACCAAGGTTTAGTCCATATGCAATATTTAGTGGGATAGGTCATTGCATTGTGAGTATTCGGCATGCGAGCAACTATGTGGTTCTTTACGTTTAAATGATGAAAAATGTAGAATAAATGATATGTGCTATTTTTTTGAAAGGGCGTAAATAGTTTGGATTAATAGTCAAACCAAAGTATGACAAGTAGAATAAAATAACATGCGTGTTATTTCATCAACAACAACATTTTAGAACAAGGAACTTTAAATACTACAACCAAAACATGTGGTCTTGAAACAAATCGTAAGTAAAATGTATTGTTGTGATAACATATTGTCCTACGACATATCTAGATATTGCATACAAGCGTTTGTTGTAGGTATTAGCAGGAAGTGGCGGGGTTTTACGTTTTTATTGAATGATTGGATTTAATAGCCATCGGATAATTGGGTACTCAAACAATTGTATGGCACGCTGGGGATGCATACTCATACTGATTGCATAGTGACTCACCTATATATATGTAGTCTGGGGACATTGTCATCTAGTAGTTTGCCGCTGAGTATGCTCTCTATTTGGTCGACTTTTTAGGCACTGATGGTAACTGAGAAAGGAGTGATAAAATTCTCTGACAAAATTCTCGTCTTTTGCGTTGCGTGCTTATGATTTTTCTCTAAATCTGGCTTATGCTTTGCATGCTTATGATTTTCCTTTGAACTTATGTTTATCAGTAATATTATTATGAAAAAAATTGAATTGTAGACTCATATTCTATGCTAACTGTTGTGTTCTAGGAAATCTTAAGACAGAAAAGTTGGTTGGACTGGTTTGGAATGTGACGACTTGTACAGATTAATTGGGAAAATGGTTTCGTCTTTTGGTTAATATTTCTTCACATGGATGGTATGGTGGAAAGAGGTGAGATTATTCTTTGGTATAATTGTCTTGGCCATCTTAGCTCCACCTTATTGAACTTCTTAGCAGATTTATTTTCTGAGGTAGAGTTGTCATTTTTACAATGTAAGACTTGCCAATTGTCAAAACATCTTTATGCTACTTTTTGGGAGTCAAAAAGAATAAGCATGGACCTTTGTTCTTGGTGTATTCTGATGTGTAGTGTCCTGCAATTATGCAATGTATCGATGCTTTAGATTTCGGGAAGGAGAATGATTAGTTGAAAAGAGTTTAGCTGAACGATTGCAACTTCACCTAGAAGAAGTAAACAATCGCACTTAAGCTAAGCAAAGAGTTGTTGAAGCTTTGGACACTAAAAGAATGAACTTAAAACATGGTGGATTGGAAATTCAAGAAGCCAAGTAATGTAGGTGGAAGGAGAAATAAAGAAACTCTACGCATTGGGGATAAAAGATTTAGAATTCTTGTAACTCTTATTCTATTAATTAAGATTTGAAGTTTGGTATATCTTAGGTTAAGTAAGTGGCCAATTTCATTATTAATTTAAGGTTTTCTATATTTTCTAGTTGACTAGTTGATAAACATCAGTTTATCATTATTCTTATGTCCTAAAATAAATCTAGTTCTTAGGATTTTAACTTCATAAATGGATTTCTGGGTTGCATTTAGCCATCAATTAGGTTAAGCATGCATTACATGATTTTTTTATATTTTTGACATGTTTATTTGAGTGTTAAGGATGAACAGATAGTCAGATCCTAAAAACCCTAACATTCAGGAAGGCAACAGGTGAAGAGGAAGCTCAATTTAGCTGAACCTCAGCTAAATCCAGCTCATCATAGCTGGATGCCAGCTCATTTGGGTTAGGGTTAGCTCTCTTAAGCTCCATTCAGCTCATCTTAGCTGGATAGAAGCTCAGGGTAGCTTAATTTAACTCAATCTAGCTCAAGTCAGCTCAGATCCAGCTTAACTTAGTTGAGTCTAGCTCCTCTTAGCTCCAATCAGTTCACTGGGAACTCTAGCTAGTTCAACTAAGTTGAAAGGAGTTAACCTCAGCTCAGGTCCAACTACTTCTAGCTTCACTCAACTTAATTCAGCTGAAGATGACCTCAACTAGCTCAGGCTAGCTCAACTCCAGCTCCTAGAGACTCCACTCAGCTCAACCTAGTTGAACTAAGCTTTCTAACCTGAGCTAGCTACTCCAGCTAGCTAAGTTATCTCCGAGAAGATCAGACCCAACTCACCTAAACTCAATTTAGCAGAAGCCAACTTGCTTTAGCTTGGCTTGGCAGTTAGTAAAGAATTAGCAAGCTAAGCCAGCTAAAGTAGCTCCTTGCTATTCTCTTCAGTAGCGACTAGCTCCAGTGCAGCTCCAGACAATTCTTCCTCAGCTCCTCTTCCCTAAACCCAAGCTCCCTCAACTACTAACCTATTAGCTAAGCCACCTAAGCTAGCTTAGCTTAGGCCCACCTAAGCTATCCACTCCATGGCCATCCATCCTCCTCCTTAAGCCCAACTTAACCTAACCCTAACCCACCTATTTTGGCGCCAAAACACACCCCCTTTCACCTCTTCACCTTGGCGCCAAAAATGGTGCCTCTTCACCCCTCAACCACCACCAAAAGCCACCTTGTGTTGGGGCCAACTACCCCTTCTACAACCTCCTATTGTTGGCACCAAGACATCTCCACATCCTAGCCTTACACCTACCTCCTAAACCCATCTCAACCTTACAACTACCCCCACTTCTAGAATCCCCTTAGGATGGCACCAAACCAAGGCACCTTTCAAGGTTGGCGCCAACCCTTAACCACCATAACCACCTCCTCTAGCACCCCTTAGGTTGGCGCCACTTATCCTACACCTTAGGATCCCATAACCACCACTTAAAACACTATCCTACCCTTACACCTACCCTCCACGCTACCTTAACCCTAACGACATAAAAAGTGGCACCAACTCTCCTTCAACCACACCAAACCTCCACCCTTTCACTTGGTGCCACTTCATCCAACAACTACCACCTAAAGACCTAATCCTAACCCTATATCCACCTCCACGCCAACCCTCCTATAACCTACAATGAGTTGGCGCCAACTCTATTCCAACCATCATAACCACCACCCAATACATCCTTCCACCTCCACGCCAACCCTAATCCACCATTCATCCACCAACTTCCATATCCTAGCCATCCACAACACCACTCTTCCCTTAACCCTAGTCAACTCCAACCTCCACCCCTCCCATTTTATAAAAAGACCCATAACCACCACCATTACCTTCACCTTTGGCTACCACTAATCTACCAAATTTCCACCTTCATCTTCCACCTACCTCCACGGCCAAGAGGAGAAGAAGAAGATTAAGGGGGCACTCCATCCCCTTGGTGCCTTCCCCTCTTCTCATCTCTCTTGTGCCCATGCCAACCGGAGGACAAGCCAGGCAGGAGGACGTCTAGGAGGATGTCTTGAGGGTGGTGCACGCCCACCCTAGGAGGAATTCTTTTGGGTGGAATTCTTCCACCCTTGGAGGAGAAAGGGCACGTCCATCTAGGGCTTGCCAAGGAGAAAGCAGCATCTTTGGAGGAGCACTTCAAGAAGGAGTTGGAGAGATCCTTTTCAGGCCCAGGAGCAGCTGAGCTTGGAGCAAGGACTCTCTCCTCTTCACCACCATCACCAGGAGGATCTTTGTTTTACCAATTTTTATCTTTCATTTTGTAGTAGAAGCATTCCTCTACAAGCATTCTTGTAAAACAAATTTTCTCTATATATCAAGTTGCCTTTCATAAAATTTTGTTGCATCGTAAGTAATTGTATTTTCTAGCACTTTTCACTCTCTCTCTAATTACCTTAGGTCTCCATGTACCTAGGGTGAGCTTAGAAAGAGGTTATTTTGTCACTTAGGTGTTAGTCTTAGCAATTTAAGTGTAGCTTTTTCTTGCTTACTATTTCATTGTTGCCCTTTATTTCAAAACTTAAAAGTCTTATATTTAAAAAAAATTCCAAAAAGAAAGTTGATTTCCTAATATCAAGCGAGAGTATTTAAAGTGAATTTCTACCTCCCTTGGGACGACCTGAATATTTTCCCAAGTACTCGATCTTATAAATTTCAAAAGTGAGCGGATTTGTACGTTACAATGATAAAAACCCTAATTTGAAATTGTGCTTTTCTCGCACCACTTTTTGACGCCGTTGCCAGGGAGGCATGTCTTTACATTCAATTTTCTCTTGCTTGATGCGTGGATCTCATCCCCTTCTCTTTGTTTCTCTCATGTGTGCATGCACTATAGGAAGGTGGGAATTTTGAAGCGAAAGCTTAAAGTTCATTTTCTTCCAACGGATTCGAGGTTAATGTATTCTTGCTTGTCACATTAAACCTAAAAACTATCTAAAAAATACTAAATCAGGCTTTCAGAATCAAGAACAATTAAATTTCGTAAAGTGGTGATACATAAAAACCATTGGTTGTTTGTTTGAATCATTTAACACCACTTTGCCCTAAGTATTGATGTTATGATTTTCGGATTCAGACTTTTTTCTGGATTTCAAAAATCAATTCTCGACACCACAGGCCTCCTAAAATTTTGAAATTTTACTCAAAGATTTCAAATTAAGTCAAGAACATATGTTCCAAATTTCAGAGCACTTGTAGTTGTAGAGAATTTTTAAAAATTCACGGACCGTAGGGGGGTCATCTCCTCTAATTTTATCATTTTGTTACTGTCATGAATTTTAGGAAATTTTCTACTTATTCAATTTATTTGAAATTTAGTTTCTGGAATCCTTTTGAAATTTCACACAATATATAAAATCAAAAATATTTTTGGTAGCCGGTGGTGATACTGAAAAGTCCAAAATACTCTCTGATATTATTTCTGGACTTTGATACTAATATAAAGAAAAATCTTAAAAAAAATCAAATGAATTTTTATAATCATAAAAAAATATTTTCTGGAATCTTGTTTGATTTGCCTTTCAGTAATGGTGTTGTTTATTCTGTTTGGACCACTACTTAAAGAGAAAAGCCTGAAACAATTCACTGATAGTTAAAATTTCTACTTAGGATTCAATTCAATTAGGGTTTTTCTTTATTTATTCTAGTCCCACATTATAATGGAAATTTACCTTCACTAATACAACTTGATTTCTTTTTGATTGTGGAACTCAAACTTGTTTGAATACATAAAAAAAAAACCCTAAAAGATATTAATCTAAATCAAATCCTAAAATTAGAAATACAACAAAAGCTTTTGTGACAACTTGAATTGGTATTGGAATCACTCCTTCCAATTTGCACATACTAAAAAAAATTGAAATAATATGGTATTACCTCAATTAACGCCCTCCATATTCTCGTGCACATTTAGATACTTAAGCTTAAGTTGAAACAAGTAGTCACTTGACCACTTAAGGACTTTATTTAATTTAGGCTTGATATCCGACATTTTGGAATCATTAAGTGCTTCTAATTCCTTAAAAAATGCGGCGACAGACTTAGAGGGAAGTCAAATGACGGGTAAGGGTTTACACAAGCCCTTGGTGATTTTTCCAGGACATGCTTAGGCCCAAGCCACCTCTTTAGTCTAATCGGGTGCTCTTTGGAAAGTGGGTTCACTTGTCGATCCCTTACTTACCGGGTTCCCAAGTTTTAGGTTTTATTAAGGAGCCAACCTTAAGACAGTTTAGGCTTGGTTGTTTGATTTGCACACTTTCTCATTTATCTCTTCTCCTCCCCTCTTGTTCTTCCATTAAGTGCATGCACGGGCAAAGGTCCCAAAATCGACATCTTCAGGGGCCATTTGATTTTGCCCCATGCACCAAAAGATCTTTATTTTCTTCTTCCTTTGATTTTAACATAGAAAACATGGAAAACAGGTCTAAAAATTTTGCTTCTACATTCGAACCCAAACCTAACCCGTCAGTTGACCCATAAGCTGACTTTACCATCCCTAACCTCCCACATTTGGAGCTATCACAAAACCCTGAACGGCTAGGTGGCCCTCTATATCAAAATACAAATCCCTCTTCTCTTGTGGTCGACCAATTGGTTCAACTTCAACCAAACCAGCAGCAGTTGGCTAGGATAGTCACAAACCTAGCCAACCAAAGACTGGGTCAACCACTTGGGGAACCTCTCGTACCTCTTAAGGATTTCTATGATCCTTCTAATTATGAAGAGAGACCCGGAGTGGTTATACCCCAAGGGGATTTTGAAATTAAACTCGCCATTCTAAACCTAATCAAACATTTTTATGGTCTTCCTAGAGAGGATCCCTTTTGCCACCTCGAGGAGCTAATTGTCCTCGCTCAAACCACCTGTTCCCATAATGTGCAGGAAGAGGTGTGGCTCATGAGACCTTTTCCTCTCTTACTAAAAGATAAAGCATCACATTGGTTTAGAATGGTTAGGCATCCTATCACCTCCTGGCCCTAATTAAAAAGTACTTTTCTTAAATTTTTTTTTCCGATAGGTCGTATAAATGCTTTACATCGATCAATAACGACCATTCAACTAAAATCTGGTGAACCTCTCCATGAGTCTTGGAAGAGATTTCAAGAATTACTTAGAAGTTGCCCCCACTATGAAATTTCATGATGGCAGTTAGTGTAGATCTTCTATCATGGATTAGAAGATCAATTAAAAAGATTCGTGGATGCTTCATGTGAGGGTAACTTTCTTAATAAAGATGCCAAAAGTGCCTACCTCTTTTTTGAAGAAATGAGTGAAAACTCATTTAATATGGCTTCAATGGACACTTTTGGTAGAACCAACAACCCAAGACTCAGAGTCAATGAAATTAACTCCAAATCCACATTTGTTCCAATCACACAGGATGATCTACACATGATAGCTCAATGACTGGATCAGATGCAAATAAACCAAAAGAAAATGGAAGGAAAGCTCATCTAAAAACAAGCTCCTTACCCTAACTCCCCTCACCTTCTCAGAAGAGAAAATCTACACTATTAATGCTACCCTTGCTCGGCAGCAATTTTCAGCTGAACTCTCACAAGATTTGACTGGGACCTTTGATTTTTTGAATCAAAATCCTTTTGACCCCACCACTGAGAACATTTCAGCTCTCCAAAAGCAATTTAGAAATCCCTCCAATTCTTACAATCAAAATTGGAGGACCAACCTGAATCCCTCCAGGAAAGCCCTAAATTAGGTTCTGTTTCCCAAACAAAATCAATTTAGGAATTATGGGCAAAACACATATCAACTTGGACCATCCCAGGAAGATATCAACACCTAGGTCATGAAGACTCTGCAGGGAATGTAGACTCAAATGACTGAAGTAACCTGCATGATCACGAATTTACAACATCAAGTAAAAGTTACTCCTTATCACAGACCTGCTGGCAACTTGCCATCCCAACCTATGCCCAACCCTAACAATCAACGGAATCAGTATCAAGGTAGATACCCCAGTCAACCTATCTACTCAGCACCCCAGCATACACTGGGTTTTAATCAAAATCAGGCCTCTCGTCCTCCTAAAAACAATCATACTGCTAATGCAGTGACTTTGAGGACTGGGAAAACTACTCATGATCCTTTGCTTGCTCAAGAAACCCACTACAAAGAAAAGCAGATTAACTCTTCCCCTTCCTCCTCTAACCTTGTTCAGGAACTTAAAAGTGCAAAACAGGAAAATCCCATACCTTTTCTACAAGCCCTTCACTTTTCACACACTAAGAAAAAGAAATCCGAGCCCACTGATAAGGAATTGATGGATCTTTTTGGGCAAGTAGAAATAAATATCCCCCTCCTAGATACCATTAAATATATCCCTGCCTATGCCAAATTCCTAAAAGATTTGTGTACCCCCAAAAGGTAGCTAAGAAACCTAGGAAAGGTGATTCTCCTAGAGACAGTAAGCTCAGTTGTGCAGAGCAAACTGCCTCTGAAAAGAAAAGATCCAAGCGCCCCCCTAATTCAAGTAGTCATTAATGACACTTCTTTTGATCATGCTTTACTGGATCTCGCTGTCTCAATTAATCTCATCCCCACAGTCATTTTTGAGGAATTTGAGATTGGTGAATTAAAGCCTGTTGAGGTAACTCTTTAATTAGCAGACCGATCTACAATTAAACTAAAAGGGATTGTTGAGGATGCTATCGTCCGGGTCAAAAACTATATATTTGCTGTAGACTTTTGGTCTTGGATATTAAGGTACTGGAAGCTTTAAAGAATGCCCCCATAATTCTTGGATGACCATTCTTAGCCATCACTAAAGCCAATATTGATTGCGATTTTGGAAAGATGAAAATCATGTGCGGTGGTGAGTCTATTACCCTAGATATTTTTCAAGCTTCTAAGCATTTCCAAGAACCAGATTTCTTTGATGACTCGAATTCTGAGATTGAAAATTCAATGGAGGAAACAATGCAAATTTCACACATGGGTTCCTGCTTTGTAGTTAACAAGGTTCTTAAACAATTTGATTTAACCCACTCTCCTACCGTAACCACACCTTCTCCATCTGAGTCTTCATCTAACTCTTTCCCCCTCACTTCACCCCTAGATCAAAAAGCAGAAATCATCTTGGAGCCGGGCCCCTAGCTTGACTTAAAACCCATTCCCAACTCCCTTAAATATGCTTTCCTTGGACCAAACCATACCATGCCCTTGGTTATCAATTCTGGACTTATTGGGGACCAAGAGGAAAAACTTCTCCAGGTTTTGAGTAAACACAGAAAAGCTATTGGTTGGACCCTTTCTGATCTTAAGGGTATTAATCCGTCATATTGCACCCATTGTATATATCTTGAGGATGATTCTCGCCTCTCTCGCCAACCACAAAGGTGCTTGAACCCTAATATGCAGGAGGTGATGAAAAAGGAGATTATAAAGTGGCTTGATGCTGATATCATCTACCCCATTTCTGACAACTCATGGGTTAGTCTCATGCAAGTTGTTCCTAAAAAAGCTAGACTAACCGTTGTCACTAATAAACATGGGGAAAATATATCCACTAGGACTGCTTCTTCTTGGTGCATGTGCATTGATTACCGAAAACTAAACATCGCCACCAAGAAGGATCATTTCCCGCTTCCTTTTATTGATCAGATATTGGAGCGATTAGCTGAACGTGATTATTACTATTTTCTAGATGGTTATTTTGGCTATAACCAAGTTGCAGTCCATCCTGAGGATCAAGACAAAACTACGTTCACTTGCCCCTTCGAAATCTTCGCTTTCCGAAGGATGCCCTTCGATCTTTGCAACGCACCTGCGACTTTTCAAAGGTATATGTTTGCAATTTTTTTGGACCTAGTAGGTGAATGTCTTGAAGTCTTTATGGATGACTTCTTTGCATTTGGAGATTCCTTCGATCTTTGTCTTAGAAATCTTGAAAGGATTCTCAAGAAATGCATAGAAGTTAACTTGGTCGTCAGTTGGGAGAAAAGTCATTTCATGATTTAGGAAGGCATCGTCCTGGGCCATGTCATCTCCAAAAAGGGAATTGCGATCGATCGAGTTAAAATTGATGCTATCTCTAAGCTCCTACAACCCACTATTGTGAAACAGATCTGATCTTTCTTGGGGCACGTGGGTTCCTACCACTATTTCATTAAAAATTTTTCCCAAATCTCGAAGCCTTTAAGTCAATTTCTTACTAAAGACCAGTCTTTCAATTTTAATGACCAATGCCTGGAGAGTTTCAATAAGTTGAAGAAGGATGTCACAGAGGCACCAATTTTATAGGGACCTGACTGGAATTGTCCCTTTAAGTTAATGACAGATGCTTCTGATTTTGTTGTAAGGGTCGTTCCAGGGCAAAAGATTAACGAGAAGCTCGTTGTGATGTACTATGCTTGTAAAACCCTTGATGATGCACAATGGAATTACACAGTTACTGAAAAAGAACTTCTTGCCATTGTGTTTGTCCTTGAAAATTTTCACTCATATTTATTAGGGTCACATGTCACTGTATAAACCGATCACTCAGCACTTAAATATTTGTTGAACAAAAAAGATGAGAAACCTCATCTTATCCATTGGATCTTGTTGCTCCAGGAATTTGACCTGAAAATCAAGGATAAGGCGGGGTTGCAAAATGTAGTGACTGATCATCTCTCTCGTCTCACGACGAATGATATGTTGACCCCCCGTGATATATTCCCTGATGAGACCATCTTAGCTGTCAATACCCTCCCCTGGTTTGCACCTATTGCAAACTATTTAGCAACATAACGAATCCCCTCTGACTGGCCAAAAATCAAAGGGTATAAGTTCTTTGTTGATATCAAATATTATTTTTGGGAGGAGCCTGACCTTTTCCGCATTTGTGCTGATAAGGTCATCCGACGGTGTGTACCTGACTCAGATATTCATGATATTCTGACACATTGTCACTCCATGGCTTGTGGTGGACATTTTTTGGGCAAGAAAACTGCAGCTAGGGTCCTTACTTCTGGATTCTTTTGGCCCAGCTTGCACAAAGATGTTCACTCTTTCGTTTGGTCTTGTGTGCATTGCCAGAGCATTGACAACATGACTCAGAAGGATATGATGCCCCTAAATCCAATCTTAAAGGTTGAAATTTTTGATGTATGGGACATCAATTTCATGGGACCGCTCATCAACTCTTGTGGGTATTTATATATACTAGTCGCAGTTAACTATGTATCAAAATGGAATGAAGAAATACCTACCCACACCAATGATCACAAGGTCGTAGTCGAGTTTGTTAGGAAAAACATCTTTTTGAGATTTGACTTTCCGAAGGCCATTATCAGTGATAGAGGATCACATTTCACTCACTCCCAATTCCATCACCTTTTATCCAAGTACGGGGTTAATCATAAAATTTATATTCCTTACCACCCCCAAACGAATGGCCAAGTAGAAGTTTCTAACCGGGAGATAAAAAATATTTTATAAAAGATGGTAAGACCTGATCGTAAAAACTGATCCACTAAATTGGACGATGCTTTATGAGCCTATCGTACAACTTTCAAAATTCTACTCGGCATGTCTCCTTTCCGTTTGATTTTTGGAAAGGCATGCCATCTCCCGGTAGGACTTGAACATAGGACTTTTTGGGCAATCAAACAATTAAACATGGATTTATCCGAAGCCAGTAACCACAGGAAGTTACAATTAACTGAATTAGAAGAATTGCGTAATTTCTCTTATGAAAACGCGTGGATTTATAAAGACTGAACAAAGAAATTTCATGATAAATATATTATTCGAAAAAATTTTCATGTCAATCAACGCGTTTGGCTTTTCGACGCCAGATTACGAATTTTTCCAGGAAAACTAAAATCTAAGTGGATCGACCTGTTGATTGTCGTTAAAACTTATCCTTATGGCGCTGTTGATCTTTTTGATCCTACAACAAATACGACTTTTCAAGTCAATGGCTAGCGTTTAAAGCCCTATTTAGATAATACTTTGAATCTCCCATCCGACACTCTTGATTTAACTAACTCACCCTTTAATGATCATTGATGCAATTCACTTTCGGCTGAATGGCGTAAAAAATAGCATTGGATGGGAGGTAATCCATCATTTTCTTGCTTTCCATTTTTTTCTTTCTTTCAGAGGTTTTGCTTACCCTGATTTGGACCGCCCTCACTATAGTAATCTCTTTTCCCTTCCTATTGCATGTAGACATGCCATATCTTAAGCATGGAAGGGATTTTTTAAATTTTGACGATCAAATCAAGATTTTCAAAACCCAAAAACATTCAATTTTGTTGTGTCATTTTCTTCATGCATACCCAAAAAGATAAAAATGTTGAAAACTTTTTGAGGAAATTTTGAAATTGGTACCAAGGTTGAAAGATTCATTTTAAGGCACAATGGGATTTAATCTTTAATAAATAAGGGATAAGAATATGGATATGATTGTTAGAATCTTTAGGTCTATTTTTAGACTAGATCAAGTATTCTCCTCTAAATTCCACCTGAACTCATGGTGATTCAGGTGACTTGATCTCCTTTTGTGACCTGGAAATTACTTGGCTTAGTTTCTAATTCAAAAACTTGCATTTCTTGCAAACTTTAGTCGTCAAATTTCACACATAAGCCAATACCTAAAAAACATTTTGAAATTAGAAAAACCCCTTGTTTGGCCCTAGTGAAATCCAAAGCAGATTATTGGTTTGAGTTCCTACTGCCGAGAAGGAGGAAAATGCCTCCTTTGAGGATGTGATGTCAACATGTTACCGCCTCGACGCTGCTCTATATCTATATCTGATATCTTTAGACGCAGTATTAAGGCACAATTTTGCAACTCAAGTGTCTTGGACGATGCTCTACTCATAGCATCGGAGCAAGAGCTTGAGTTTGCTTGGAGCACCCCTTTACACCGCATTGTGTTTTGGGGTTGTGAGCTCTTGGGTGGTGTCTTGACAGTACTATCTCGAAGTGCTGGTGCCAGAGCCCCCTCAAGAATTTGTAATGGGAATGATGATCCCGACACATCTATTATATGATTAAGCTAAGAATAAGCATGGGGGAGATTGAAAAAAAAAATCTAAACAAGTACACAACCTTATAAATGTTGGTATTCATAAGCACGGACACAAAGTTTTAAAGGACTATGCAAGTTGCGAATCAGATTCAAGAGCCAAAGAAATCCTAACTACAAAATGGTTTCGGGTCATTTGAATCGACAATGAGTTAATTTGTAAATTTTTGGAGGATAGATTGATCCCGATTCATCTAATTTTTGGATCGGAAAAATAAATCCTGATGTTTATCTTTAACAAATCCCGTGCCTTTCGTGTTTTAACCATCCAAGGTCCCGTAATCTCCTCTTCGAAAGTAAAAAAATTAGCTTTCTCTGAGAATCGATTTTGTGAAAATTAGTCTTGCCAAGAGACTAGCAAAAGATGAGCATGGGGTTGTGATAAATGCTAGTTTATCATCATTCTTATGCCCTAAAACAAACCTAGTTCTTACGATTTTAACTTCGTAAACGGGTTTCTAGGCTGCATTTAGGCATCAATTAGGTTAGACATGCATTGTATGAATTTTTGTATTTTTGACACGTTTATTTGAGTGTTAGAGATGAATAGATAGTTAGATCCCTAGAACCCTAGCATTAAGGAAGGCAACAGGTGAAGAGGAAGCTCAATTCAGCTGAACCTCAACTAAATCCAGCTCAACATAGTTGGATACTAGCTCACTTAGGTTAGGGTTAGCTCTCTTAAGCTCCATTCAGCTCATCTTAGCTAGATAGCAGCTCAGGGTAGCTCAACTTAGCTCAACCTAGCTCAAGTCAAGCCAGATCCAGCTCAACTTAGTTGAGTCTAGCTCCTTTTAGCTCCAATCAGTTCATTGGAACCTCTAGCTAGCTCAACTAAGTTGAGAAGAATCCACCTCAGCTCATGTCTAGCTACTTCCAGCTCCACTCAACTTAAGTCAATTGAAGATGATCTCAACTAGCTCAGACCAGCTCAATTCCATCTCCCAGAGACTCCACTCAGCTCAACCTAGTTGAGCTAAGCTTTTTAACCTAAGCTAGCTACTCCAGCTAGCTAGGTTATCTCCGGGAAGATCAGACCCAGCTCACCTCAGCTCAATTCAATAGAAGCCAGCTTGCTTCAGCTTAGCTTAGCAGCTAGCAAAGAATTAGCAAGCTAAGTTAGCTAAGGTAGCTCCTTGCTATTCTCTTCAGCAGCAACTAGCTCTAGTGCAGCTCCAGACAATTCTTCCTCAGCTCCTCTTCCCTAAACCCTAGCCCCTCCACTACCACCCTACCAGCTAAGCTAGCTTAGCTTAGGTCCACCTAAGCTATCCACTCCATGGCCATCCATCCTCCTCCTTAACCGCAACTTAACCTAACCCTAACCCACCTATTTTGGTGCCAAAAGACACCCCCTTGCATCTCTTCACCTTGGTGCTAAAAATGGTGCCTCTTCACCCCTCAATCACCACCAAAAGCCACCTTGTGTTGGCGCCAACTACCCCTTCTACAACCTCCTATTGTTGGTGCCAAGACATCTCCACATCCTAGCCTTACACCTACCTCCTAAACCCATCTCAACCTTACACCTACCCCCTTCTAGAAACCCCTTAGGATGGTGCCAAACCAAGGCACCTTTCAAGGTTGGCACCAACCCTTAACCACCATAACCACCTCTCTAGCACCCCTTAGGTTGGCACCACTTATCCTACACCCTAGGATCCCATAACCACCACTTAAAACATCATCCTACCCTTACACCTACCCTCCACGCTACCTTAACCCTAATCACATAAAAAGTGGCGCCAACTCTCCTTCAACCACACCAAACCTCCACCCTTTCACTTGGCACCACTTCATCGAACAACTACCACATAAAGACCTAATCCTAACCCTACATCCACCTCCACGCCAACCCTCCTATAACCTACAAAGAGTTGGTGCCAACTCTATTCCAACCATCATAACCACCACCCAATACATCCTTTCACCTCCACGCCAACCCTAATCCACCATTCATCCACCATCTTCCATATCCTAGCCATCCGCAACACCACTCTTCCCTTAACCTTAATCAACACCAACCTCCACCCCTTCCACTCTATAATGACCCATAACCACCACCATTACCTTCACCTTTGGCTACTATTAATCTACCACATTTCCACCTTCATCTTCCACCTATCTCCATGGCCAAGAGAAGGAGAAGAAGAAGATTAAGGGGACACTCTGTTCCCTTGGTGCCTTCCCCTCCCCGTCTCTCTTGTGCCCAAGCCAGTCGGAGGACAAGTTAGGTAGGAGGATGTCTAGGAGGAGGTCTTGAGGTTGGTGCATGCCCACCCTAGGAGGAATTCTTTTAGGTGGAATTCTTCCACCCTTAGAGGAGCAAGGGCACGCCTATTTAGGGCTTGCCAAGGAGAAAGCAGCATCTCTAGAGGAGCACTTTAAGAAGGAGTTGGAGAGACCCTTTTCGAGCCCAGGAGCAGCTGAGCTTGGAGCAAGGACTCTCCCCTCTTCACCACCATCACCAGGAGGATCTTTGTTTTACCAATTTTTATCTTTCATTTTGTAGTAGAAGCATTCCTCTACAAGCATTCCTGTAAAACAAATTTTGTCTATATATCAAGTTGCCTTTCATAAAATTTTGTTGCATCTTAAGTAATTGTCTTTTCTAGCATTTTTCACTCTCTCTAAAATTACCCTAGGTCTCCATGTACCTAGGGTAGGCTTAGAGAGAGGTTACTTTGTCACTTAGGTGTTAGTCTTAGCAATTCAAGTGTAGCCTTTTCCCGCTTACTATTTTGTTGTCGCCCTTTATTTCAAAACTTAAAAAAAATCTTATATTTTTTTAAAAAAATCCCCAAAAGCAAGTTGATTTCCTAATGTCAAGAGAGGGTATTTAAAGTGCATTCCTACCACCCTTGCTATGACTCGAATACTTTTCCAAGTACTCGATCTTATAAATTTTAATAGTGACCGGATTTACGCGTTATAACAATAAAAATCCTAATTTCAAATCGCGCTTTCCTCGCACCACTTTTTGTCGCCGTTGCTAGGGAGGCACGACTTTGCATTCATTTTTCTCTTGCTTGATATGCGGATCTCATCCCCTTCTCTTTGTTTCTCTCATGTGTGCAAGCACTACAGGAAGAAGGCAGGAATTTTGAAGCAAAAGCTTAAAGTCCCTTTTCTTCCAACAGATTCGAGGTTAGTGTATTTTTGCTTGTCACATTAAACATAAAAAGCTATAAAAAAAGTACTAAATCAAGCTTTCAGAATCAAGAACAATTAAATTTGGTAAAGTGGTGATTCATAAGAACCATTGGTTATTTGTTTGAAACATTTAACACCACCTTGCCCTAAGTGTTAGTGTTCTGATTTTCAGATCCAAATTTCTGTCCGGATTTCAAAAATCAATTCCTGACACCACAGAGCCGTCAAGAGATCGAGACAAAAAGAGGTGCCTCTGGTGATGGTTCTGTGGAGGAGCCAGAGGTACGAGGAAGCGATGTGGGAGCCTGAATCGTCAATGCGAGACCAATACCCAGAGCTCTTTGGGGGTACATAAGTTTTGATCAACTTTGATCCTCGTGCCTCTATACCTCCCATACACCTAGGTAGAGTGGCCCTTCCTGTCTCGATGAGTTAGTTTTATTCTGGATGCATGTTACAAGTAGCTAGTTGGTGAATTATTAAAATCATGCAAATACATTTCGTGAGTGAGATGAATAATTGCGTTGGCTTACATACGCACACACACACATTCATGCCCTACCTTTTGAGTGATGAATTTTATGCTTGTTATTCATGCAAAAGATGAATAATACTTGTTCAAAAATAAAAACAAGCTTTAGCATTTGGGATAAGGACTAGTGTTTGTAATGTTTTCTATTGACCTGTATCTTGATGGAACTTAAATAAATGTGTTGATGCATGTATTTGAAATAGAGTTATTTTAAATTATGGATTATGCATGAAACTTAGGGTAACTCGAAATGTGCACTTATTTGTTGTGATGTGAAAGTCTGATAGTGATGGAATAATTTGCTTACTATGAGGCACGAGTGTTGGTTGAGTTTTAGTTTGGGAGTGAGCTGGCCCTCGTGTATGCACATATCGAGGAGAGCTAGCCTTCCCTCGGGTTGGGACCCAGGGTAGGAATGGCCTTCCTACACCGACTCTTGTTAGGCCCACGGGGCCAACTAGGATAGTCGGGAGAGGGTACGTAGACTGGTGAGGGTGCGCCCCTGTTCTGTTCTGTGTTGTATGACTTGGAGCATACTTGTTAGCAAAAAGTATTGACTGCGTGCCTGTGCAGGGTTGCCCTCTGTGTGTTTATTGCATGTGCCGTAGTTATCACTACGTCGCGACTATGACCTCGGGGTGATAGACTAGGTGTAGAGCAAACACGGGGTGTTCTCTCAGCCAGGAGAGCAGTACGCACACGTTTTGCATCGCGAGAAGACTGCAGTAAGATCGTTCCGTTAGGGAACTTGTGAATCAAGAGATAACTGGACCCTTTACTAGAATAACCGAAATCGCAAATAACTAGTATCTATAATTGGAAATAAAATATGAACATGTTTGAGATGTTTTCTGCTGCCTGAACTGTTTACTTTTTTCTCCTTAGTTAAATTGTACTAGATGTTGTACACTTGCCACTCTATATAACTTTAGCTGGTGCCTACCACTTGTATCCAGGACAAGGAGTTGAGTAGTCAGTTCCACTGGCTGCGGAGGGAGCTGGGTTTAGTCGAGCCTAGTCTTAAGTGTTCCTTTTCCTTTGTGCTGAAGTTTGACACTTTGTTTGCTATCGTGAGTTTTTACTGTAGAACTAGTAGATTAGTTTCCCTTTCTCTAGTATGTTGTGATGGCTGTGATGTGAATGCGCCACTCTCTTGTGATACATGTTTTCAGTTATTGTTTATTTACAGAGTTCTATCTTTTATTATGCTTCTAGCTATACTGCATGTGTGGAAATTAATATGTTTTGGTTTATTACCCGTTGGGTGACTGGGTCTTGGGGTAGTTGAGACGATCCACTCTAGGTTCCATGTGGAACTGGTTTAGGTCCCAACAAGATGGTATCAGAGCAAGGTCGTCCTGAGTAATGAATCGAAACAATATGGAAGTAGTCACTCATGCAAATGTGTTAGGATAACCATCACAATGTTGTTTTGAGATCACTCTTTAGTCTCGTATTAGATTTGTGTCGTTAGTAATCCTTGTTTCCTCTCATCTCCTTACGGGAGATGCCTCGTTATCTAGTTCGCAGGGCCAGCTAAGGACGTGGCCGTGGGCATGCTCGTGGGGGTGGACGTGCCAAGCCTGAGGTAGGAGACGTTCCACCCCTCCTTCAGGGTGTCTAAGCTCAGGAGCTCACTTAGCTGATTTGGGAGATCGTGCGGGAGGAGTTTTAGCACCCACTACCTCCGCCGCCGCCTCCTAAGGATAAGGAGGAGTCTTTCATGAGATAGGGGAGTCACCATAGTGCCAAGAAAGCGAGAGGGGGAGGGGGTGACCCTGCACCACCCCCACCACCCTCAGACTGTATTGAGCGAGAGTCCTCTCTACCTAGGGGTGGACCCATACCCCTGATACGACTTCACCATGAGTTGTACATGTAGTTTAGGAGGCTGAAGCCCCCCTCCTTCAAGGGGAAGGAGAGCCCATATGAGGCAGAAGATTGGCTGGAGCAGATGGAGAAGATCTTTGACACCCTCCACCCCATGCAGAGTACCGTGTGGCCTTCGCCACGCACCAGCTAGAGAGTGCTGCCCACAGCTGGTGGCGAGTGATTCGAGGACAGGAGGGAGGAGAGTCGTCCTGGGACCGGTTTGTGGCTCTCTTCTGCAAGCAATACATTCTGCAGACGTGGTAGGACCAGAAGAGATGTGAGTTTCATGCTCTTTGATAGGGAGTGATGACACTTAGCACGTATTGCATGTGTTTCTTGGAGCTGTCACGTTTCACCCCGTCAGCAATGGCTACAAAGGAGGAGCGTCTGTGGAGGTTCACTGAGGGTTTCTGGCCTGCTATTTGAGGGTATGTGAAGCCTTTGAAGCTACCCTCTATCTCCCACGTGGTTGACGTAGCGATGACTTATGTGGAGACCAACCTGGTCGCACGAGACATCGACGGAGGAGGTCGGAAGAGGCCCTACTCCCCCGACCACTCTCAGGGCTGTTAGGAGAGGGGGCACTTCCTGCCTCAGCACACTACACCTGCGGGAGAGGCTTTTCATTTTGTGGGACCGCCAGCTACCTTTGGAGGCCCTAGGCAAGGGCTAGCTACTAGCGCCAGACCCCTGCCTAGCTACCAGCAGGGATAAACCTAGGGAGGAGGTTGTCTCCCTCTTTGCTACCAGTGTGGCCAGCTGGACCACATGAGGAGGGACTGCCCGTCTAAGGCAAGAGCATACCATATGCTCCCCTCACTGAGCACAGGAGGCCAAGCTGGCAGCATGGCTACTAAGCTCGAGGTGGAGGACAGCAGTCATGGGGTGGGTACCGGCTAGTAGTGACTCACCCGACCCATAGCGTGGCTGCCTCTTCTTCACCCAGGGTTGAGGAGCATGTTAATGCCTTGACTCACAGGGACACCAGAGCTTCAAGTTTTTTGTTGGTAGGTATGGTTACAATTTCTGGTAGATTAGTTTACGTACTTTTCTATTCTGGTGTCACACACTCGTTCGTTTCAATGAGTTTTGTCTTCAGTTTGGGGCCGACCAATACACTGCTAGAGGACCCATTTCTAATTAAAGGGCTAGGAGGACAACTATTCGTGGTAGAGGAGGTCTTTACCAACTGTGAGGTCACGATAGGAGGATACATCCTCCCAACTGATCTGATTGCAATCTAGATGGAGGATTTCGGCGTGATCCTAGGGATGGATTGACTGTCTTCCTATCATGCCATGGTGGACTGTTTTGGGAGGAAGATTGTCTTCTCCATTCCTGAGTTGCCTCCTTTTGAGTTCCAGCGTAAGCTAGTGGATGGAGGGTTTAGATGCATATCGGTGCTTTGGGCAGCAGAGCTACTGAACCAGGGGTGTGAGGGCTTTTTGGCTTATGTTGTGACAGAGCCTAGCCCCGCAATTGACCTGCAGAGTGTCTCGGTAGTCTGTGATTACTTTGACATCTTTCCTGAGGAGCTACTAGGACTACCATCTGAGCATGTGATTGAGTTTGAGATCTCATTTGTGCCGGGGACCAGTCTCATCTCTACTACGCCATACAGGATGGCACCACTTGAGTTGTGGGAACTCAAGTCCTACCTGCAGGATTTGTTGGAGAAGGGCTTTGTGAAGCCCAGTGCGTCCCCCTGGGGGGTCCCCATTTTATTTGTCAAGAAGAGGGATGACATCCTTCGGCTTTGTGTTGACTATAGGTAGCTGAATCGGGTCACCATTAAAAACAAATACCTTTTACCCCACATCGATGATCTCTTTGACCAGTTGCGACATGCCACAGTGTTCTCCAAGATAGACTTGAGGTCAGGTTACCACCAATTGAGGATTAGGGAGATAGACGTCTCCAAGACAGCTTTTCAGATGCGGTATGGACACTATGAGTTTTTAGTAATGCCGTTTGGGCTGACCAATGCCCCCACTGCTTTCATGGATCTGATAAACTGCGTCTTCAGGCCCTACTCGGACCAGTTCGTGGTGGTTTTTATTGATGATGTGTTAGTATACTCTCGTGATCAGTCTCAGCACGAGCAGCATCTACGCATGATTTTGGACACATTGAGACGACACAAGCTGTATGCTAAGTACAACAAGTGCGAGTTTTGGCTGAGGCAGGTTACCTTTTTGGGTCATGTGATCTTTGGAGATGGGATAGCTATGAATCCGGCCAAGGTTGAGGCCGTGCTCAGGTGGGAGAGGCCACACACAGTGACTGAGATACATAGTTTCTTGGGGCTAGCAGGCTACTACAGGCGATTTATCAGAGGGTTCTCCCAGATTACGCGCCCTATAACACAGTTGACTAGGAAGGACGTGCCCTTCACTTGGACCGAGGAGTGTGAGGCGTGTTTCCAGGAGTTGAAGGGGAAGTTGACTTCAGCTCCTGTACTTACCATCCCAGATAGCTGTGGTAGATTTGTGGTACATATTGACACCTCATTATAGGGACTAGGTGGTGTGCTCATGCAGCGGGGCCACATTCGCAGCCGTTGAAGCCCCATCAGCATAACTACCCTACTCACGACTTGGAGTTGGCGACTGTCATCTTCACTTTGAAGACGTGGAGGCATTACCTATATGGTGAGACCTTTGAGATTTTCATAGATCATAAGAGCCTCAAGTACCTATTTGATCAGAAAGAGCTCAACATGAGATAGAGACGTTGGTTGGAGCTCCTGAAGGATTATGACTGTAGCATCCCTTATCATCTAGGAAAAGCCAATGTGGTGGTTGACACTTTGAGTCATAAGGTGCCCACCCCCTTGGCTAGTTTGTAGATGCGAAGTTGGCAGCTCATGCGGGAGGTTGGTAGTTGGCGACCTCAGGAGCCACGTGGACATTGTGGGGCAGTGATAATGATGAGGTAGGCATGACCCGAGCTCTTAGGCATTATTGCTGGACATATGACGGATCCATACTTGCAGACGTTGCAGGACCGAGTACTGATTGGAGATCCTGGGGATTTCACCTATATTGATGAGGTCCTATGCATGAGAGGGCGACTGTGTGTTCCTAGGGATGAGGAGTTGTTGAGAGAGCTTCTGGCAGAGGCACATGGGTCTAGGTTTACCATGCATCCAGGGAACACCAAGATGTACCATGATTTGGGACGTGACGTTTGGTGGAGGGGGATGAAGAAGGATGTTGGAGAGTTCGTACAATAGTGTTTGGTATGCTAGTAGGTGAAGGTCAAGCACCAGAGGCCTGCAAGGCCGTTACAGCCACTTCCTATGCCAGAGTGGAAGTGAGAGAGTGTTGCTATAGACTTAGTGGTGGGGTTGCCAGTGACACAGTAGGGACACGATGTCATTTGGGTCATAGTGGATAGATTGACGAGGACAGCATGGTTCTTGTTGATCCGAGTCACCTTTGGACCAGCACAGTTGGCAGAGCGGTACATTCGGGATGTAGTGCGCCTTCACGGAGTCCCCTGTAAGATTATATTAGACAGAGATGCCTGTTTCACTTCCCTATTATGGGGAGAGTTCTAGCAGGCTTTGGGGACCAACTTGAGGTTTAGTACTGCCTATCACCCTTAGACCGACGGGCAGTCAGAGCGCACCATTCATACACTTGAGGATCTTTTGCGTGCCTGTGAATTGGATTGGAGAGGCTTATGAGAAAAGCACTTGCCCTTGGTAGAGTTTGCGCACAACAGTTATCATTTGAGTATTGACATGACACCTTATGAGGTATTATATGGATGGAAGTGTACGACTCCCCTTAGTTGGGTTGAGGTTGGGACCAAGTGGGAGGTTGGTCCTGGAATGATCCGCCAGAGTCAGGGGGTGATAGAGCAAATTCATAGATGACTTCGTATTGTCAGGAGCAGGCAGAAGAGCTACGCAGACTGGAAACGTAGGGGGGTACAGTTTGAGGTGGGAGATCACATTTTCCTTCGTGTTTCTCCGATGAAGGGCTTACAGCAGTTTGGGGTGAGGGGGAAGCTCGTGTCGAGGTTCGTAGGTCCTTTCGAGATTTTGAAGCGGGTTGGACCTGTTGCTTACCGACTTGCCCTTCCACCCCAGTTGTCAAGTGTACACTACATGTTCCACGTGTCCAACTTGAGGAGATACATTTTCGACCCTTGCCACATACTGAGCCACAAGAGCATCGAGGTGGGAGATGACCTGACCTACTCTGAGAGGCTAGTGTAGATTTTAGATAGAGCCATCAAGAGATTGAGACAGAAAGAGGTGCCTCTGGTGATGGTTCTGTGGAGGAGCCAGAGGTATGAGGAAGTGACATGGGAGCCTGAAGAGGCAATGCGAGACTAGTATCCAGAGCTCTTTGGGGGTACATAATTTCTGACCGACTTTGATCCTCTTTAAGTTTGTTATGCGCTTGCCTCGTTCCCTTTTTGCTACCTAGTTTAACTTAAGTTTCAGGGGTGAAACTTCCTTTAAGTTTGTTATATTGAAATGACCCTTCCTAAGGGTCTGATGAGATATGACTCATCATAGCTAAAATGTTTAAGTTAAGCTAGAAACTAGACTAAACACTATCGAATTAGCACATGAAAAGGGTTAAGTGTGAGAAATAATGAAAAAGACCTAAAACTTCAAATCTGTGTTAAAAATTCGAAATTAGGTCATTAATTGAGATATTCTATTTATTAATATAAATTGATGATTCATTTGCAAATTGAACAAACATTTGAGTTCAAAGCTTCAAATCAAAAGTAAAATTAACTTCCTTAATGTTCAATTATGCTTAAATAAAAACTTGGTTGCATTTTGACATCATTAGGGCTTTGCATTTATTATATTACATATAGGTCCTTAGGTCATATACATTTTCTTCATTTAAAAACCTCCAGGGACAACTTTGATAGCCGACAGGGACCTTTTTGCAAATCCTAGGGACTATTTTGATTGGCTTTCTTGCCACTTATGGGCCTCACCACAAAACCTCTACCCCATCGCCCATAAGGGTTTCTCCACAAATCCACCATTACACCTGCACCCAAGCGGTGCACTGTTCACCTGATGAACATAAGAGATCGCAGCTGTCCATCCTTTGCTCTCTTGATCTTGTGGCTTAGATCCAATCGAACTTTCATGCAGTTCGACGCCTGTGATCACCACCTTTCCCAGATCCCATCCAATGGCCGCGATTTGATTTGGACTTTGCGTGCCCTCGCAAGCTCATCCCCACTGCCCATGCCCTAGGTGAGTGTTGATGCGAACTATCGAGGAGTTTTTAAGTCATTTTGTTGTAGTAAAGCCTCCTAAATAGCTCAATCAAGAGATAAAATTTATAAACTCGAAATCTAAATTGAAGTTCGAGGTCGAACACATGGATCAAATATGGAATTCACGTGCTAATATTTAATTTGAAGTAAATGAGCATAATAAATGGAGCATGATACAAGATATTCAATGAATAACAATCTACTCAAATTGATATTCAATTAAAAGCATGAGTATTTCAAGAGATCACAATAATAAAAAGAAATCTAAGACAAAATAATGGTGATTTAGGTCACCAATTATTAGTCTTAATTAAGCATGCATATCAGAAACATCACAATTAAACCAAATAAGTCAACAGCAGCTTGAATGCTACAGGGATCAGACGTCGGGCATGTGGATCAGATGACTTAAATGGAGCCCTGCTACAGTGCTCTTCAGAGCCTTTTCCTTTATTTCTTCTTCTGTCCTTCAAACCTTCCTTCTTTCACGAGCCTTCTCTTCTTCTTATGCTTTTCTTCCTTTCCCTCTTCTTCTTCTTCTTCTTTTCTTCTCCGGACTCCTTTCTTCAGGGGCACGACCCTTCTTCTCTTCTTCAGAGTCTTTTCTTTCACAACACAGGAGACTAATCTCCTCAGAGTCTAAGTGTTGCACAAGGCACAACTATAGAGAGCAAAACCCTCCCTTGCTCTCTCACAATTTCCTCTTCTTTCTTCTCTCTGACCTAGCAAGTGTGTTCGAATCCAGATACTTGGGTATACGGGTCGTGTACAGTGTCCAGAGCTACCAGTCATGTGTTGTAGTCGAGGAGTGCATGTAGGCGGGTTTGGCAGGTGTGGGGGTAAAGGGGACCTGACCCTCGTGTACTTGGGCGAAGAGGGTAGAACACAAAATCAATTTATGGGTGGTCGTGCAGTCTTCCTTCACCGATGTGGGACTATCCCACTCTTCCTTTCTTCGTGCAAGATCGCAGTAGTTGTAGGTGAAGGCTTCGTCTAATTGGTATAAGCCTGCAGCTGGGATCTTCAATTGAGGACCTGGAGGTCCTCCTAGAGTGTATCTGCATGGCTTGGAATCATTGGCAAGGCATGTAGTGGCTGGAGAATTGCGTTTATTGTCAGAGATGGTGGCGATGGTGGCGATGAACGTCGTATACCTGAAAGCATCAATACAGGCTTAAAAGCTCTCGTTAAATGGTTCAATAGTGTTGCCGGAGGACGTGGAGTGTGTTGGCGGTGGTCTTGTGGAGTTTGGTGGAGTGTAGAGGTCGGGCGACCTTAGGGAAGGTGGTTACAGGTGGTAGTGTTTGGTGGAGGTCGTGAGTGGGCGAAATGCAAAATTGGTCGAGGGGTTTTGTGTGGGGATGAGTGGCGAAGCTTGTGAGGGTGTTGGCAAGGTGTGTGGTGTGGTAGAGCGACGGGGAAACCTCGCCGGAGGGCAGCCGGAGATGAAGAAAATGACGGGTGGACGGCGGCATCGGGGGTTAAATTGAGGGATAATGAGAGGGAAAGAGAGTAGGGGAGAAGAGGGACCTAACTACCTAACCTAATTGGATGAAAGGGGCAGGGCAACATCGGCTTTGATTGGTTGGCGCCGTGGAAGGTGAACTCTCTGGTAGGGGAGAAGGGGCAAGGAAGACGAGGAAGAAGACCCTCGTTGGTATTGCGAGCGGCGGAGGAATGTGGGGAGGAAGATCCAGCCAACTATGGTTTGTGGCGACCGGTGAAGAGCGTAGGACAAGGAGCTCACTGGAGCTGGTGCAGGAGGCCGGAGGGAGAAGGTGTTTGATGAAGAAATGCGACCCAAACCAAGCTAAGGAAGTCAGTGAAGCTTCAGAGGATCTTTTATAGGTGCTAGAAGGCCGTTCCAAGCTTGGGAACCAAGCTTGGAAGCATGTGGTCCTTGCACAAAAGGAAACCCGAACCTTTGATAGGTTCACATGAGTTTTTGGGTAGGAATCTGAGCCCAAGATGCAGCTCAAATTGTAGGGAAATCTCTCAGGAGTCTCCCTTCTAATTTTGGAAGGGATCGAGCATGAAATTAGGGAGAAATCCCTGATTGAAGTTCACCGAAGCAGGAGGTTTCTCTGCGATAATGGCAGAGGGCCTATTTTTGAAGATGACGACAAACTTAGGGACTTATTTGCAAGGATTTCAAAAAGTTGAGGGTGCATGTGTGAGAAAAAGAATAAAATTGGACTGAATTGCAAACTGGGTCAAGATGATCTCTGATTGGGCCCAAGTTTTGGTACAAACCTAATTTGGATCCAAGAAATTTGATGGTGAAGTCGGATTTTGTTTTTGACCAAGTTTGAATGGGAAATTTATGCAGAAACCCAAATTAGGGCAACTTCCTGTCTGAGACTCTATTTTAGGTCAAAATGGGTTCCAATGGTCAAATCAAGGATATCAAACCTTATAGAATATTTTTATATGATTTTTAGAAGTTTTAGGAGAATTTTATCTTGACCAGAACCTCAGTTAATTAAGCGGGTCTGAAATTAGAGTTTCGGATGTCCATTAATTCTTTAATTACGCGAAAATCCATTTCTGTCTGCACAGATCCTCTTATTAGACATTTATGACCATTTGACCTTTATTTAGCCCTGGAAAATCCCATGATTGTTCTACATTTAGGATATAATGTTAAAACTATAGATTTACCCCTGATTTAATGGATGTCTCTCAAAAAGGATATGCAATAAATTATAACTCTCTAGCAATTATGTAGGAGCAGTTGTCTCTTGATTGTGACTAATTAAAGCTAGTTATGGCTGATGATGATATCATCATTAGTGAGTGATCGCACCTAACGATGAGTCCATTCACTCCCCAAGCCTACTTAAGCCCCTACCCAGCTCGTGCGCATGATCATCAGCTCCCTCCTACTCTTTCGAGCTGAGCAATTTTGTCCTCTCCAGTTTCTCCTCCCCATACACCTCCATTCCTATGCCTATGCAATGGAATTCTACCTCCTGCGACCACTCCTCGTCGCTAAGGACCACATAGCACCTGAGGGCGACACTGAGTCTCACTAGTGGACTTTCAATCCACTGGAGATCCTTCCCCCCTTCGTTGCTGCAGGCACTAGCTGTAGATCTTCTCAACAGGTCCCATTCTTCTGTTAGATTAGGATTTTCCTACTTTCTAGAGTAATGTAGAGTAGTGGTTAGTGTAATTACGTTAGCTAGGAGTAGATTAGATACAAAATTCAGTGATTGGTTTGATGTAGATTAGAGTAGTTTAGAGTGCTTCTGCCCTCTCCAATCAATTCAGATCAGAGAGGAGATTTTCCGCTTTTACGTCGATTTCCCTGATCTCCCTCCACATCTCACTGTCCACTTTTACTGATTTGCACATGTTTCTCACCAATCACCCACTCATCAGAGCCTCAAATCAGATCTGATGCTCTTGAGCATTCAAATCTAATTTGATTGCTCAAATTCATTTAAGGGTTACTCGATTCATTCCACTTGTTCACAATGACCTTCTATTGGTTTTGAATGAATCTAAGGATTTGGGGTTTGATTTTAGTGGATTTTATCGTAGGATTTAAACTCTCTTTTCATGCTGTCTATAGCATAAGAGAGAGAGTAAATCAGATTTCTCTTTGGTTTTTGAGCTTTCCTCTAGAGGGAATGAATCCCAAATCTTTCAGGCAATATTGAAGTACTTATGATGTGGATTTATTGTATTGGAATCCTGATTTGCATCCTTATCTTACATTGTCTATAATGTAAGATGAGGAGCACACTAGGATTTCATGGTTTTTGTGGGGAAGCCCTATCTGAATTTCTGTTGATTTTCTTGCTGATTAGAAGAATTTTGAGATTTCTCTCCTGAGCTTTAAAAGTGTTTGATGATGATTGCATCACTTAAACTTGCTTTTGAATGTGTTTTCATTGCTTGAACATGTAATTTTTGATTTTAAATCCTCTTATTTTAGCACATTAAATAGCTACTCAGTAGCAACATTTTATTGGATTAACTCCTATTTCAAGCATTGGAAAGTTGAACATGGTTTTCAGTAGAATTTAGGGTATGATCTGATCTCCCCTACTCTACTGTCTATAGTAGCAGTGGGATGATTAGATTAGGTTTTTTAATGTGTTTGAATCCCTATTATTGATGCTTATCTTCATGCTGTCTATTGTGGAAGGTGAGAATCACATAGGAATTTTTACCACGTAAACATTTAATCAGGGACTGAATCTGAGGATGGGATTTAGATTTTGACTCAGTTCAGACTTGATTTGGTTTGATTTAAGCCATCTAATCTCATCCAGATAGTAGCTCTTAGCTACTGATTTTAATTGAAAAATTGGCTGCAGAAAATGGCTGCAGTAGTAGCAGCTGTGATGTTTTCAAGTTGACTGAATAGCCACTCAAATGTTTGGACTGAAGTGATGCAGCAGTAGCTGCAGAGAATTGACTTTCAGCAACTGATCTGGTTGCTGTCATGGGCAGTAGATCAGTCGTTGGTAGGCTGGATTGAATTTGGATTTCTGGCTGGGAATTGGAGATTTTGAGAGTTGACTTGTGTGTAGTGTAGGAATTATCTATACAAGCATTCATGTATTGAATTTGGATTTTAATTTAACTTGAATTGCTTGTAATCTTGTTTAAATTCTTTTGTCAGCTATTGTTTATTTGTGCTTATCTATCCAAACTGAAAATGTTAATGAAATTGAGTGAAAATCAGGCTTAAATGTCTCAAAACCTTTCATGTAGTGTGCTGAGCATAGTGAAGTGTTTTAACTATTATTCCAGCCACTAGAACTCTTTTTACTGCCTTAGGTTTCCTTTGAAAACCTTTTGAAGGCCTAAAATGTGTCAACTTTGTAAATAAATAAAAATATTAAAAAAATTAAAAAAATAAAATAAACCTGCCTTCGTCAAGATTAAGTATATTTTTAGGTGTGCGCCAAGTTTCAAGGCATTTTGAACTCTCGGCTTGGTAGAACATATTAGCCAACGATTCAATATACCGTGAAACTTAATAAAAGAACCAAACATCAAAATATCAAAAACAACTCTCTATCTCTCATCTCTTTCTTTCTCTCTCATCCCTTATCTCTACTATACCTATAAAACCCAAAAAAATTAGAAAATACCCAGAAATACCATGTATACTATGTATATACTTGTATATATAACATAAACCTAAGCTATATGTAAATACTGTATAATATGTACAAAATATCTATAAATAACTTATATATGTATTATACATCTTAAATTAAGTATTTGATTGCACATCAATCATAGGCCCTAACTCGCCTGAATTAAGTTAGAACTTAGCTTAACATGAATATTCTGTATGCATATGCATCATATTTTGCATCGTAGTTGATATATGTGTTTTATGCATTAAACTATGTTATTTGAGAGGTATTAATGATTGCAGGTAATCCAGGATTGCAGATGATCGATCCAACCTTATGGATCTGTTCGGAATAATGACGAGAGTCCAATGCATCCAAGATTGCATCAATCAGACTCCCGTAGCACCCTAGGGAGTCTGCAGAAGAGCAAGAGTCAAGGGGTAAATTGAAGAAGATCCAGACCTCAGATGACAAACCCAACTGCACGGATGGATCCAGATCGACGTTTGCAGTCCAACAGTGTAGAAATCAACTTAATCGGAGGCCTACATCATCATATATAAAGAGAAGAAGAATGGACGACCATGGCTGCGATGGCACCACGTGGCACCATCACAGCCTCCCCTCGCCACGCCCCCAACTCCTGAAGGCACCTCTCCTCACAGTGTGGGCTGTTGGATCTTCATCCAACTGCCACGAACGCGCCACGTCGCCGCCCAGATTTGATCAGTATAAATATAAATAAGCACGTATATATGATAAAGGCTTTGTGCAGTGCGTTGGCTTGCACGCATGCGCGTATGTGTGGGACGTGGGTTCGAGCCCTGTGTAGCGCAAAATTGGTGTGGTGTCGGCGGGCGGGCGTGTGCAGGCACAATTGCGCAATCCGACGGCGCACAGTGCGCCACGTGGCGCGATCAGAGCACACCACGGGCGGGATGAGCGATTGCGCTGGTTGTGTGAAATCAGGAAGGTGCGTGAATCGCGCTTAGAATTTGTGAATTTGAAGGCATGCGGCAAAAGCAAAAACGCAAAGGTGTGGGAGAGCAGGAGTCGTGCGATTTGCATCCGAGGGCACGCAGAGCGCCACGTGGCAGCACCATAATAAACCGATCGTGAAAGGATTTGCATGGAAAAAAAAGCTATAAAAAGGTGCGCGAGACGCGGGTTCGAGCCCTGCGCAGTGCAAAATTGATGCGGTGTCGCGGGCAGGTGCGTATGAGCGATTGGAGGGCTGAGATGCGTCCACGTGGCGCGATCACACGGGTTGTTGCGAGATCAGGAAGGTGTGAGAAGCGTGTGTATGATTTGAAATCAGACGGCTGAGATGGTGAGGTGGGATTTGAAGGCGAAAACGCAAAGGCGCGGGTGCGGGCGAGCGGGAGCTGTGCGATGAAGGATTTGAGAGCGCACAACATGCCATGTGGCAGCATCAGAGAGAACCGAGGAAAGAAGAAGGATTTGCACGAGATATAAAAGGACTAAAGGCCCCCCTCCCTTGGAAAAAAAACATAACTCTCAACTCTCTTCATTCTTTTCTTCTTCCTTCTTCTACCTCTCTCTCTTCTTCTTCCTCCCGTCTTCTCTACATTTCCGTCTGAAGAATCCGTTGGGCTACCCTGTCGGATTGTCATTGCTCCTCTCAATCTCTCCAAAAGGCCACCACGATCACCCGTGGTGCCCTTGTTATGGTACAAAAGTAGTTTGTTTTATGTTTTATTCAATACATGTATCCAATTATGTTGTTAAGACATGTGCTGTTTGAGCATTTTAAGACGTCTGGACTGTGGGTCAGACGTCTGGACACCTTCCCAGTTGTCTGGAAATCGAAAATTTTGAGTATGAGCTCGTGTCTGCGTGCGTGCTGCGTGCAGATAGTACCCCTCGTTTTTCCTCATTCTTCTCTCTCTTCCCCGCCTCCAAGCAAACCCTAAACCCCACCTTATAAAACCCCTCCTCCTTCGTTCTCCTCACTTCTCAACCACCAGCCACCTTCCTCTCTTCCTTTCCACAACGAGCGAGAGCGGAGTGAGAAGGAGAGGAGCGGCATGAGGAAAGGAGGAGGTGAACTCGCGAGCTTGTGTGGGAGCTCACCGGCGAGCGCATGACCGGAGCAGCGTGTGCGCGAGGCAGAGGAGTGCGTCGGGGAGGTCCTCCTCGACACTGCTGCAGCCAAAGCTGCAGGCGAGGGGGCGCGGCGCAGCCATGCGTGGCGTAGGAGCAGCGGAAGTAGGTTCTGGTTCTGGGTTTTTCCCAGAATCAGATGTTTGGAGTGACCTCCAAACGACGGTGCGGACGTTTGGAGGTGGTGCTAAATGTCTGAGGAGAAGGCTTCACGAAGGTACGTTTTCCTTGCGGATACGGACATGCAGGCCACTCCGCCGATCCCTTTTTGCATGCCCATTTTGAGAAAATCGGGTATCTGCGTGCAGGATTCGCTTTGGGAAGGCGCGGGACATGCCCTCCCACGCTTTTCAGACGTCTGGGCGACATACCAGATGACAGAAAGCGCTTCCAAACGTCCGGAGAGGTGATCGGACGTCTGGAGCTGGGTCCAGATGGTCCAGAAGAGTTCCTGGACATTTGAAGATTGGCGTAGGGCTTGAGGTATGACACTGGACACTTTTAAGACGTATGGAAGTTGTTCCAGACGTCTGATTTGTGTTAGAAATGCTATTTTTGACCCGTTTAGGGTCTGTTTGAGGTCCGTTTTCCGCAAATAAGATACCGTCATTTCCCGTATAAATTCCTCTACTTGTTAGAAGACTTTCTATACTGTTCTGAATATTCTCTTGTTATTTATTCTTGTGATAGGACTTCGTTCCGTTGCGGGTTCGGGGCTTACTGAGGCACGTGAGCCTGCCATTCAAGCCCCTACAACTCCTGGGTTTACTGGTAGAGTGGCTTCCCCCTAATTTAATTATAACCTAAATACATGTGTGGAATGAATGATTAGAACTTAGGATATGGCATGAATCCTAGGACGAGAAACACTTGAAATGTCTGTAATGGATGATTGAGTTGCAGTCTTGAATGAGTAGATAGAATTATAACAATTGCTTGTAAATGAATAACAGCTGCCTGTGAAATGTGAAGTACTTGTGCTAGTTAACTGTTGCATGTAAATTCCTATTGTATACGTTAAATGACATAAAACGAGCTGCATGTATGTAAATTGAGAATGATAATGTGAATGATGGAAATACGAGCTACCTGTGTATAACCTGTGTATGGAAATGTGAACGATAGCAATACAAGTTGCATGTATATAACCTGAGAATGGAAATAGAAATGATGAAACCTGGTATGGCATGGCCTGAGGAATATGAGCATGAACTCTACGGGGAATTAGGAGTTGAGCTCCTGGAAATAAATTGAATGGATTTGGAAATGTGAGTGGGAAGTGAGCTGGCCCTTGAGTACGGAGTACCATGGAAAGCGACTGTCCCCTTGTTTAGTGCAGAGCTGAGCTAGTCGCCCTTGGGTTGGGACCCGGGGTTAGGATTGGCCACTCTGTACCGACTTCTTGGCCCTCGTGTACATGGTAATGGGGAGAGCTACTAGTGTAGGAAGAGAGCTAGCCACACCATGGGACCCAAGGTTCAGCTAGCCACCCTACACCAACTTGTTAGGCCCATTGGGAAAACCAGGGTAGTCAAGCAAGGGTGCACGGACTGTGGAGGGGTGAGACCTCTGTTTGGTTCTTAAGAGCTAGACCCCTATTTCTGAGAGGGCTAGGCCCTATACTAGTTCCGTGCTGTGCTTTGGACGCACCTGCTAACGGAAACGGCTGACCGCGTGCCAGTGCGAGGTAGCTACCCATGCGCTTATCACGCGTGCCGTAGTCACCGTTACGTCTGTCCGTGACCTTAGGGTGGTTGACTGGATGTAGGATCACCACAGGAGATTCTCTCGGCTAGGAGAGCATCACGTGTGCCTTCTCTTCGGAAAAGACTGCAATCAAGATCGTTCCCACGAGGAACATTCGAGATCAAGAAAGAGATCTGGTAAATAAACCAATGGGTAAAAAGGAAATAACTTATGAAATAATGAAATTCAAAAGCAACAGCTACCTGTCCAGTTTTACTGCTTTAGTTAGTTGGTTTTCACATTTACTCAACGTTTGCTGACTTTGTGTACTCATAACTCTTTTCAGGTCCAGGTGTTGAGCAGCCAGAGCTTTCGGCTGCAGCGGGTGTTGGGCCCAGTAGAGCCCAGTAGTTGTAGCTCTTTTGTTGTACTTGTTTGTAGTAGTGAGTAAACTCTTGTACCTTTACATTTGTACTCTTATATTCTGCACTTTATATTCTTATACCTGGTTACTTTTCTACTGTTGTGGTGGTGTGTACTGTAGTAGCTGTACTTCTTTACTGCTGTACTTTTGTTACTGTTAGTTCCTTAGCATAGTGAATGTGGTTTACTCTCTTGCTTTTTGGTTACTTTCTCGTTGTACGACTGGGTCTTGGGATCAGTTGAGTCGATCCGGTCTCGTGTCCTGTAGGGATTCGGGAACCAGGTCGTAACAAGATGGTATCAGAGCAAGGTCGTCCCGAAAAGTGAACCAACTAGCTTGAGAATAACCAATTCATGTGCTTGTAACTAGAGTAATCGCCACAACGTACCCTTTTGACATCAGTTCTGAGGTTCTTTTGCTGAATGTCCATTGGAATTGACGTCTTTTTGTTCTGTTGTTCGTGTCTCCTTGCAGGAGATGCCTCGATGTGGAGTCAGTGAGGCAGGCCACGGACACGGCCGTGGACGAGGTTGGAGGGGCGGACATGTTGAGCCTGACATTTCAGTGGACCTGCCACTTCTTTTGGGCGTTCAGGCTTAGGACCTTGTCCAACTGATTCAGGAGATTGTACGAGAGGAGCTCCACCTGCCTCCACGGGTGCCTCTCCCTGGGGACGTGGAGGGGGAGTCCTCTATAGGACCACGAGACTGACGCAGCACTAAATGTGGGGGAGGGGGTGATCCTCCACCACCCCCATCGCATTCTGACACTTCCGAGCATGAGCCCTCCCTACCTAGAGGCATGCCCGTTTCCCCACTTCAGCGACATTACGTGCTTTTCGGACAGTTCCGGAAGCTGAAGCCCCCCTCCTTCAAGGGGGATGAGGACTCACTGAGGCGAAGGACTGGCTCGAGGAGATTGAGAAGGTGTTTGACACCCTTTGCCCCCTGAGGAGTGCCTAGTGGCCTTTGCTACGTACCAGCTGGAGAGCGCGGAACACAGGTGGTGGAGGGCGGTTAGAGGTCAGGAGAGGGCAGAGCCGACGTGGGACCAGTTTGTGGCCCTCTTCTGTGAGTAGTACTTCCCGCAGACGTGGAAGGATTAGAGGATGAGGGAGTTCCACACTCTCCGCAAGGGGATGATGACTGTGAGCGCGTATCGTATGTGTTTTTTGGAGCTATCTCGTTTTGCTGCGACAGCTGTGGCTATTGAGGAGGAGCGCCTGTGGAGGTTCACCGAGGGGCTCCGACTTGCCATTCGGGGATATGTCAAACCCCTGAAGCTGCCTACGTTCTCTAGAGTGGTGGAGGCAGCTATGACATATGAGACCAACCTAGCCGCACGTGATATTGACAGCGGACGGAAGAGGCCCTACCAACCAAACTCTTACAGGGTTGGCGAGAGAGGAGGCACGCGGCGCCCGTAGGAGAGCCGTCACGCTTTGCAGGGCCGTCAGTGGTTTTTGGAGGCCCCGACAGGGGCCAGTTGCCATCACTGGATCCCCACCCAGCCGTCAGCAAGGACCTACCGAGGGCGGGAGTCTAGTTCCCCTTTGCTACCAGTGTGGCCAGTCGGGCCACATCAGGAGGGACTGCCTGTCTTGGGCTGGAGGTCAGCAGATGCTTCCTGCACTGAGCATTGGAGGACGAGCAGGAGGCCGTGGTTCCCAGGCACGTGGGGGAGGACAGTAGTCGCGGGGAGGGTACCGGCCAACGGCTACCTGTTCGACGCAGAGTGTGGCTGCTTCTTCCACACCGAGAGCTGAGGGGCGTATCAACGCCTTGACACACAGAGACGCCAGAGCTTCAGGTTTAGTGGTGGCAGGTATGGTTACAGTTTCCGGCAGACTTGTTTACACACTTTTTTATTCCGACGCCACGCACTCGTTTGTTGCTGCTCGTTTTGCTGTCAGTTTGGGATAGGATTGTGTGTTGTTAGAGGATCCTTTTGTGATCAGAGGCTTGGGTAGTCAGCTGTTTGTAGCTGAGGAGGTTTATACAGGTTGTGAGGTCAGTGTTGGGGGACACAGCCTCCCCACTGATCTGATTATGATACCGATGGAGGACTTTGGCGTGATTTTGGGGATGGATTGGTTGTCCGCTTACCATGCTTTGGTGAACTGTTTTGAGAGGAAGATCATCTTCTCTATACCGGAGATACCTTCTTTTGAGTTTCGTGGACAGTCGGTGGACGGAGGCTTCAGGTGTATTTCTGCACTTCGGGCGGCGAGACTTTTGGGCCAGGGTTGTGAGGGCTTTTTGGCTTGTGTAGTGGCAGAGCCCAGCCCCGTGGCAGACTTTCAGAGTATCCCGACGTATTTTTAGAGGAGCTGCCAGGACTACCGCTCGAGCGTGAGATCGAGTTCGAGATCTCACTGGTACCAGGGACCAACCCCATTTCTACAGCACCTTACAAGATGGCACAGCTTGAGCTACGAGAGCTCAAGTCCAAGTTGCAGGACCTTCTAGAGAAGGACTTTGTAAGGCCCAGTGCGTCTCCGTGGGGAGCCCCAGTATTATTTGTGAAGAAGAAGGATGATACCCTACGCCTTTTTGTAGACTACAGACAGTTGAATAGGGTCACCATTAAGATCTTGTATCCACTGCTGAGGATTGACGACTTGTTTGACTAGTTGCGAAGTGCCACGATTTTCTCCAAGATAGACTTGAGGTCTGTCTACCACTAGTTGAGGATCAGGGAGACCGACGTCTCCAAGATAGCTTTCTGCACTCGGTACGGACACTATGAGTTTTTGGTCATGCCATTTGGGCTGACCAACGCCCCCGCTGCTTTCATGGATTTGATGAACCGGGTGTTCAGACCGTATCTGGATCAGTTTGTGGTGGTGTTTATTGATGATGTGCTCATCTACTCACGGGATCAAGCGCAGCATGGACAGCACTTGCGGATGGTTTTGGACATGTTGCGACGACGTAGGCTGTATGCTAAATACAGCAAGTGCGAGTTCTGGTTGAGGCAGGTGACCTTCTTAGGTCATGTGATTTCAGGGGATGGCTTGGCTGTGGACCCAACCAAGGTAGAGGCAATGCTTAGGTGGGAGAGACTATGTACAGTGATAGAGATTCACAGTTTCTTGGGACTGGCAGGCAACTACCAGCGGTTTATCAGGGGTTTCTCGTAGATTGCACGTCCTATGACACAGTTGACCTAGAAGGACGTGCCCTTTTCTTTAACAGACGCTTGTGAGGAGTGTTTTCAGGAGTTGAAGGGGAGGCTAACTTCGACTCCTGTGCTTACCATCCCAGACAGCAGTAGCGGTTTCGTTGTGTACACGGATGCTTTGTTGCAAGGGTTAAGGGGTGTGCTCATGTAGCGGGGTCACGTTGTCGCTTACGCTTCGCGACAACTGAAGCCTCATGGGCATAGCTATCCTACCCATGACCTAGAGCTAGAAGCTATCGTCTTCGCACTGAAGACATGGAGGCACTACCTGTACGGTGAGACTTTTGAGATATTCACGGACCATAAGAGCCTCAGGATTTTGTTTGATCAGAAAGAGCTTGGCATGAGATAGAGACGTTGGTTAGAGCTCCTGAAGGACTATGACTGCAGCATCTCCTACCATCTGGGGAAGGCCAACGTGGTGGCTAACGCCTTGAGCCGGAAGGCGCCCGCCCACTTAGCCAGTTTACAGGCACAGAGTTGGAGACTCATGCAGGAGATGGGTAGTTGGCGACCCTTAGAGTTACAAGGGCACTGCGGGTCAGTGACAGTGACACGACAGATGAGACCAGAGCTGATAGATCGCATCATTTCAGGATAGATGACAGACTCGTATCTGCAGTCGTTGCGCGACAGAGTACTTTCAGGGGATCTAGGAGACTTCTCCTTTACAAACGAAGTACTGCGTATGAGGGGACGTTTGTGTGTTCACAGGGATGAGGAATTGTTATGAGAGCTCCTGACTAAGGCACACGGTTCCAGGTTCACCATACATCCTAGGAACACAAAGATGTATCATGATCTGAGACGTAATTTTTGGTGGAGTGGGATGAAGCGGGATGTAGGTGAGTTCGTGCAGTAGTGTTTAGTGTGCCAGCAGGTGAAGGCCGAGCATCAGAGGCCTGCAGGGTCGTTGCAACCACTTCTAGTGTCAGAGTGGAAGTGGGAGAGCATCACCACGGACTTGGTGGTGGGTTTTCCCGTTACCTAGCGAGGACATGACGCAGTCTAGGTGATTGTAGACAGATTGACGAAGACAACACATTTCTTGCCGATCCGAGTCACCTTGGGACCAACACAGTTAGCAGAGAGGTATATTCGTGGCATGGTATGTCTGCACGGAGTTCTGCATGAGATTGTATCCGACTAGGATACCCGTTTTATGTCCTAGTTTTGGGATGACTTTCAGCAGGCCTTGGGGACACAGTTGAGGTTTAGCACGGCGTACCACCTCCAGACGGACGGACAGTCAGAGCGTACGATACAGACACTTGAGGACCTTTTGCGTGCCTGTGTACTGGACTGGAGGGGCTCTTGGGAGGAGCACTTGCCCCTGGCAGAGTTTGCATATAATAACAGCTATCATTCGAGTATCGGTATGGCACCATACGAGGCTATGTACAGACGGAGGTGTATTGCACCCTTGAGTTGGGTTGAGGTGGGGACCAAGTGGGAGGTTGGCCCCAGGCTGATTCGGTAGAGTTAGGAGGTGATTGAGTAGATTCACAGACGACTTCGCACTGTCAGGACTTGACAGAAGAGTTATGCTAATCGGAAGCGTAGAGAGGTGCAGTTTGAGGTTGGGGATCACATCTTCCTTCGTGTTTCGCCCATGAAGGGCTTGCAACGTTTTGGGGTGAAAGGGAAGCTTGCGCCGAGGTTTGTGGGGCCCTTTGAGGTCCTGGAGCGGGTAGGACCCGTTGCTTACAAGCTTGCCCTTCCTCCCTATCTTTTTGGTGTGCATGACGTGTTCCATGTGCCCAACCTCAGGAAGTACGTCACCGATCCCAGTCACGTTCTGAGCCACGAGAGTGTCGAGGTGGGTAACGACCTGACCTACCCCGAGCGACCAGTGCAGATACTAGACAGAGCCGTCCGGTGTTTGAGACGGAAGCAGGTACCCCTGGTGAAGGTCTTGTGGAGGAGCCAGAGGTACGAGGAGGCTACCTGAGAGCCTAAGGCGGCGATGCGAGAGCGGTATTCGGAGCTTTTTGAGGGTACATCTTTTCGGACCGGCTTTGGTCCTCTTTAAGTTTGCTATGGGTATGTTCTTTTTCTGCATCCTAGCTAGCTCAAGTTTTGGGGGCGAAACTTCGTTTAAGTTTGTTATAATGTTAAGACACATGCTGTTTGAACATTTTAAGACGTCTGGTCAGACGTTTAGACACCTTCCCAGACGTTCGGAAATCGAAAATTTTGAGTACCAGCTTGCATCTGTGTGCGTGTTGCGCGCAGATAGTACCCCTCATTTTTCCTCCTCTCTTCCTTGCCTCCAAGCAAACCCTAAACCCCACCTTATAAAACCCCTCCTGCTCCTTCGTTCTCCTTACTTCTCAACCACCAGCCACCTTCCTCTTTTCCTTTCCACAGCGAGTGAGAGCACAAGAGTGGCGTGAGAAGGAGAGGAGGTGAACTTGCGAGCTTGCGTGGGAGCTCAATAGTGAGCGCTTGGCTGGAGCGGCGCGTGCGCAAGGCGGAGTGCGTCGGGGAGGTCCTCCCCGACACTGCTGCAGCCGGAGCTGCAGGTGACGGGGCGTGACCACGCGTGGCGCAACCACGCGTGGCGCAGGAGCAGCAGAAGCAGGTTCTGGTTCTAGGTTTTTCCCAGAATCAGACGTTTGGAGTGACCTCCAGACGACGGTGCAGACGTCTGGAGGTGGTGCCAGACGTCTGAGGAGAAGGCTTCACGGAGGTACATTTTCTTTGCGGATATAGCCATGCAGGCCGCTTTGCCAATCCCTTTTTGCATGTCCGTTTTGCTTTGGGAAGGCACGGGACATGCCCTCCCACGCTTTTCAAACGTCTGGGCGACATGCCAGAGGACGGGAAGCGCTTCCAGACGTCCGGAGAGGTGATTGGACGTCTGGAGCTGGGTCCAGACGGTCCAGAAGTTCCTGGACGTCTGGGGATTGGCGCAGAGCTTGAGGTATGACACTGGACACTTTTAAGATGTCTGGAAGTTGTTCCAGACGTCTGATTGGAGTCAGAAATGCTATTTTTGACCCGTTTAGGGTCCGTTTGAGGTCCATTTTCTGCAAATAAGATACCGACGTTTCCCATATGAATTCCTCTACTTGTTAGAAGACTTTCTATACTGTTCTGAATATTCTCTTGTGATAGGACTTCGTTCCATTGCGGGTTCGGGGCTTACTGAGGCACGTGAGCCTGCCATTGAAGCCCCCACTACTCCTAGGTTTACTGGTAGAGTGGCTTCCCCCTAATTTAATTATAACCTAAATGCATGTGTGGAATGAATGATTAGAACCTAGGATATGACATGAATCCTAGGACGAGAAACATTTGAAATGTCTGTAATGGATGATTGAATTGCAGTCTTGAATGAGTAGATAGAATTATAACAATTGCCTGTAAATGAATAACAGCTGCCTATGAAATATGAAGTACTTGTGCTAGTTAACTATTGCATGTAAATTGCTGTTGTATACGTTAAATGACATAATACGAGCTGCATGTATGTAAATTGAGAATGGTAATGTGAATGATGGAAATACGAGCTACCTATGTATAATCTGTGCATGAAAATGTGAACGATAACAATACAAGTTGCATGTATATACCTGAGAATGGAAATAGAAATGATGAAACCTGGTATGGTATGGCCTGAGGAATATGAGCATGAACCCTACGGGGAATTAGGAGTTGAGCTCTTGGAAATAAATGGAATGGATCTGGAAGTGTGAGTGGGAAGTGAGCTGGCCTTTGAGTATAGAGTACCAAGGAAAGCGACTGTCCCCCTATTTAGTGTAGAGCGAAGCTAGCCGCCCTTGGGTTGGGATTCGGGCTAGGATTGGTCACTCTGTATTGACTTCTTGGCCCTCGCGTACACGATATCGGGGAGAGATACTAGTGTAGGGAGAGAGCTAACCACCCCACGGGGCCCAGGGTTCAGCTAGCCACCATACATCGTCTTGTTAGGCTCACGGGGCAAACCAAGGTAGTCAGGCGAGGGTGCGCGGACTGTGGAGGGGCGAGACCCTTGTTTGGTTCTTAGGGGCTAGACCCTTGTTACTGAGAAGGTTAGGCCCTATACTGGTTCCGTGCTGTGCTTTGGGCGTACCTGCTAACGGAAACGACTGACCGCGTGCCAGTGTGGGGTAGCTACCCGTGCACTTATCGCACCTGCCGTAGTCACCGTTACGCCTGTCCGTGACCTTGGGGTGGTTGACTGGATGTAGGATTACCACGGGGGACTCTCCTGGCTAGGAGAGCACCACATGTGCCTTCTACTCTTCGGAAAAGACTGCAATCAAGATTGTTCCCACGAGGAACATTCGAGATCAAGAAAGAGATCTGATAAATAAACCAATGGGTAAAAAGGGAATAACTTGTGAAATAATGAGATTGGAAGGCTACAACTACCTGTTCACTTTTACTACTTTAGTTAGTTGGTTGCCACTCTACTCAGCGTTCGCTGACTTTGTGTACTCATAACCCTTTTCTGGTCTAGGTGTTGAGCAGCCAGAGCCTACAGCTACAGAGGGTGCTGGGCCCAGTAGAGCTCAGTGGTTGTAGCTCTTTTGTTGTACTCCTTTGTAGTAGTGAGTAGACTCTTGTACCTTTACGTTTGTATTCTTATACCTAGTTACTTTTCTATTGTTGTGGTGGTGTACTGTAGTAGTTCTACTTCTTTATTGCTGTACTTTTGTTACTGTTAGTTGCTTAGCATAGTGAATGTTGTTTACTTTCCTGCTTTTTGGTTATTTTCTCGTTGGACGACTGGTCTTGGGATCAGTTGAGTCGGTCCGGTCTCGTGTGCTGTAGGGATTCGGGAATCGGGTCGTAACATATGTTCAATCTCTTTTTGTCATATAAATATTGTGATTGATTCTTCTTTTTACTTAGCCTTTATATTTGAAATAAACACATGAAATCAAAAGTGCTTTCTGCCTCTCTATGATCGACCGGGACTCCCAATTCTGTTAATTTTATTTGTCGAGACGTAGTTTGCACTATACTATGACGTATTTATCTTTTACGCGATCTACGCCCCAAACAAATTGGCGCCATTGTCGCTGAGGCAAGGCGACTTTTGATTTTATCTCTAATATATTATTGTTGCATGCAGGAACAACGACACGAAGCGGAGAACCAATCAAAGTGGGCATTGCGAAAATCAGGTGCACACATTCCCATTAGAAATTCGGTCAGAAAGTAAGTGTTACCTTCAAAATTAAATAGCTGTGCTTTTAATGCTCCAAAAATCTTAAAATTTGAATTGGAATTAGATTTTTAAGTTATCTTTCCAACGCCATGGTTTTGAAAAGGAAATTCTATTTGTGAAATTTTAAAAAATTCGTAGAGTATATATGTGTCAGATTGCTCGAAAACAGAATTGTTATGAACTTTGAAAATCAATTATGACCAATTTAAAAATCAGATTGACTTGAAATTTGTGGGGTATGAAAGATAATCAAATTAGCTTTAAATATCATATTTTTTACAAAATTTTTGGAGCATATTTGATATAATTTCCAACATAAAAACCAACATGGGGTTTAAATACCAAATCTGATCCCTTGCTAGTTAAAAATTCATAACTATTTGTTGGAAATAGTAAAAATTATGAAAAAATGCTTTCTGAAAAGCTTATTTCAAGGGGAATCTTCTTACCAAGTTTCAAATCGTTAGGATTCCATATTTACCTGAGAGTTTATATTTGATTTGTGATCTTTAATTTGAAACAACTTAGATGTGCATGAGCCAATAGGACCATAATGGACTAACTTGGACTCTGACAAGCTCGAAAGTTAGTTGGTGAGGTGAGTCACCTTGTGGACCGCCCACCATCTACTATGTTGAAGAGACAGGTTAAGAATTCACGAAAACACATCAAATAACCTGCATTTGACTTGAAACTACTGAGGAGTTTCAACTTCTCTTGCAGAACCTGGTGTCTAAGGTTGCAAGGTAGCGTCAAACGACCGCGGCTGCGGGGTAACGGAATCGGAGGTGAAAGCCAAAGGAAGAACCTTCCTCGTAGTCCCCTCGTAACCAACCTGGTCAGGTTAGCCTGAGAGGCGGGAATTCCTTACAGTTAGTCTCTAGCCAAATTTTCAATAATTAGAACTTAAACGAAAAATCTGGTCATTTGATTCTAAGGACCAATTTGATTACAAGGTCCTTGCCTTGTTTTACCACCAGTCCCTTGTAACTGGTGTAAGGTAACTAGGACCCTTCTGGTGTCCTTTTGATCATCTTAATCATGGACCCATACTCTTTCTCATCTTACCATCAGCAGGGTTCTCCTCCCAACTCAACTATGATCCCAACTTCTTATGGGTGGGAGATTTCTCCTCATTATTCCTATATGCGTGCACCTCAGGCCTTGGACATACCCACCTCAACCTCTTAGACATCCACACAGATCTCGCAGTACTTAAAGACACTCTCCATGCAGGATCGAGATCTCGTTATGATGATTGATTATCTTGATCAATCCCACCAAAGGCAGGCTCCTACATCTCACAAGAACCTTTAGATCGCCAAACTGATCCAAATAGTCCAAGAAGAAAAAGAGGTTAGAAAAAGGGAATATGAAGACTACAGAAAAGTAATTCAGGATGAACGACAAAGAATCGAAGACATCACCTCTAGGGGCCTTGAATTTAGAGAGAATGTACCGCAGGTGGATGGTGAGCTACTCAAGGTTAAGGAATCAACCGCAACCTATAACTGCACTGAACCCACCCACCACCCTTTTGATTCCCTAGACCAAATCTATTATAGCCCTCTATCTTCCCTGAGACTCGCATCTGAGGCCACATCCACACAGATCACCACTGGGGAGCCACCAATAGACTCTCAACTACTTTTCAGACTGCAACAAACAACAACAAAGTACAAGGACACAATTGTGAGATATCTACATCAAATCCAGATCACTACTGATCCTGGGTAGAGACAGACTTTGATTACAACCGAAGAATCTCTAATGGAAGATCTTAAAGAACTAGAATCTGTGGGTAGGATGAATCAACAAATTCACACACTTTAAGATATACTCCTTTTGCAGTACCAAGTTCAGACTAGCCTAGAGGATTTTAGGGAACTTAAGATGACTTTTAAGGATTCTTTGACTCACATGCCTGAAGTAGATGATGTAGGTGATTTTCAAGTGAGAGATGAGATATCGAATCGAATTAAGGGAAATGTTCTTGGCATATCTAAAAAGAAATTAGTTGAGAGCCCTAGCCTAGAAAATAGTGAGGAAAGTCCCATGATCGATTTTCAATCTAAAAATCCTGAATCTTGGGAGATAGAGATGGAGGATCATGACACCCAAGACTTGGTACATTCTGAGACTTGGGTATATACACTTAATGAGGCCCATGATTTGAATTATAAGAGATCTGGAGTGGAATTGCCTAAAACCCTCATGACAAGCTTAGATGATAAATATATTGAAATCCATGAGGGTAATTTTGAATTACCAGAGAATCCAATCGAAGCTGAGAAAGAATCTACTAAAAACTCCATTTCCGATTGTCAGGATAATCTGAAAAATCTAGAGGAATTTTTAGATTTGGAGTTAGACGAATTTATCACAGATTCTTTCTCATCTTCACTTTTGGATATCGAGGATTTCACTAAAGCCACATAGCAGAAAATGAAAGAAATTGAGGCTTTACTGTATTATGATTTTTCACACCTTGGGGAAAATAAATTGCTGCCTAGTACATTCCCGATCAACCCAAGGTTAAGAATGATTTGGGTGAAAATACCACTGTTAGGATGGAACACAAAATCATATTCTACACACCTACTCTGCAACCACCAACGCCCAGATCCAATCATGAAATGGTTCTTTACACCATTTCTGATTACACCACACAGGTCCCTCCATTCCTGTTTCACTACTTTCAGGACCCGTATGACTGGTGTCCCACTCCGAATCCCTCATGGCTGCTACTTGCTCCCTATAACTCTAGCACCCGGATTTATTTCTCTTGTAGCACCTGGCTACAACCTATTCTAGGCCTTGTGATTCTATTCTGCCGACCTTGTGGCCTTGGTATTCATGGGCAACTACTCTACATTCTTGGCCCATTGATGATAGTGGAACACATATTCCTGTCTATCTTTAGTCTGTCTCCTGCAGTCATTGATCCATCTGATGAGTTTTGCCCAGCTGGAGGCATTAAACTCAGCATCGTAGTTAGGCATAGCATTTAGTCTTTGCATTTAGGCATCACAGTTGCACTTATACATATATGCATAGCATATTTCATTTTCGCATAATGTTTTGCATACTGTTTTTTATATTGTGTATGGCATTGCAGCAATGGCATGAGCTGAATGATAACTCAGAAGTAGTTCCAGGTGATTTCTATCCACATACACCCCACCTTATTTCTTTTATTCATGCACGAGGACATGCAAACACATAGGCATGGGGGGCTAGTTTATAAAAAGTAAATTTTCTGCCAGCAATTGGGGGATTAGATTATTTTATCAAGAGGTTTTATTAAAGATTTATTCTTTAGTAGATTCCTACACTTAGAATCCAGTATAATTTCATACTTGCATGCAGATTTTGCAATGGATCCTCTGCGAAAATCAATAGACATCTCTAGTTTGTTGAGAAGAAGCATTGCTTCTTCTCTTGAACCCTTGGACAACAATCAGGGAGTCAGGTGAACTATCTTCTAGTAGCTCCACCAAAATATATGTGAGGTGAGAGCAGAGAGTTTATTGGTGCTCTAAGGCTAGTATAAAGAATCTTTAATAATTGAATAATGACACTTGGAGTTAGGCATAGGTTTTTCTCTCAGTTCTTGCATACTACATCTGTAAGAAATTCCATACGAGAGCCACCCAATAAGGCAAAAACACAGAGAACGGGTTCTGATAAAACTAAGACTGAGGTGGATGGTCACGACCATCCTCTACGGAAACCTCAACCGAAGGAGGGTATTAATGTTGAGGTAAAAAATACGTCATCCTATCCGTTTCCTACTCGATGCTGAGAATAGACACTTCCACCAAATAAGCCACCCGATATCCTCTTGATCATCCCAAAAATCCCCAAGAATGCCTTACGTATAAAAGTATGTGTGTCGTGTTATGTTGTGCTAATAAATACAACAGTATGTTGTGTTGTGGCATTGTGCTAATAGATTTGCATACAAAAGAGTTATTTGCTCGAAAAAAAAGAAAAAAAAAGAAAGAAAATGTTTTGTGAAACTGTTGTGTAATGTGAGTCAAGTTAAATGTTTTGAAATGTTTTGAGGCAAAAACACCGACCACCCTCATGAACCACCAAATATAGCCTTAAACTACTTTTTCTGTATTTCTGACCACCTGAATACAGGCTGAGGAGTCTGACTTAGTCATAGGGTTATCAGAACCTAATTAAAGTGTCATGCCATGTGAGACCACCAAATACATTTGCAAATCTGGTGAGATGTGAGCTCAAGAAGAAAAAGAAAAAAAGAGAGGAGTACAAAAGATTAAATAGAGCACAGTTTTTTCAGCTCCTCTCTAAGTTGATTTATTCAATAATCTGGAAATCTAAATTCTGAAATATTAGTCTCTAAGAAGCACTAGAAGAGAGTGAGCCACCAAATACAAATCCAGTAACTCAGACATCTCCTTCCCAAGCCAAATGCCAGGGTTGAAATAAAAAATAGTTTATCACCTCGAGAGAAGAGGTTCGCCTATCCTGACAATTTTACTAGGGGTCAAGTACAAGCTTTAAATGTGTTTCGACTCTACGCTTGGAATCGTTGCAGGAGCTGCAACATTATATATTCATGGTTATCTGGATTCTGAAGTTTTCGATGAAACTAAAAGAAATAAATCTTTTGTTTAACTCTTGATAAAATGCATTTAGTCTTGCACTTGCTAGGGACTAGCAAGATTTAGGTATGGGGGTATGATTACACAGCAATCATAGACCCTAACTCGCCTGAATTAAGTTAGAACTTAGCTTAACATGAACATTCTGTATGCATATGCATCATATTCTACATCGTAGTTAATATATGTGTTTTATGCATTAAACTATGTTATTTGAGAGGTATTAATGATTTCAGGTAATCCAGGGCTGCAGACCGATCCAACCTTATGGATCTGTTTGGAATAACGTTGGGAGTCCAACGCATCCAAGATTGCATCAATCAGACTCTCGTAGCACCCTAGGGAGTCCATAGAAGAGCAAGAGCCAAGGGGCAAATTGAAGAATATTTAGACCTTAGATGACAAATCCAACCGTACGGATGGATCCGAATTGACGTTTGCAGTCCAACGGTGCAGGAATCAACTTAATCGGAGGCTTACGTCATCAGATATAAAGAGAAGAAGAATGGACGGCCACGATGGTGCCATGTGGCACCATCGCAGCTGCCCCTCGCCGTGCCCCCAACTCCTGAAGGCACCTCTCCTCGCTGTGTGGGCCTTTGGATCTTCATCTAATGGCCACGAACACGCCATGTCGCCACCCGGATTTGATCAGTATAAATACAAATAAGCTCATATATGATAAAGGCTTTGTGCAGCATGTTGGCTCGCACGCGCACCTATGCACGGGATGCAGGTTTAAGCCCTGTGTTGTTCACAATTGATGCAGCGTTGCAGGCGGGCATGTATGCGTGATTGGAGGGCTGAGATGTGTCCACGTGGCATGATCGCGTGGGTTGTTGCGAGATCAGGAAGGTTCGAGAAGCGCGCGTAGGATTTGAAATCGGACAGCTTAGATGATGAGGCAGGATTTGAAGGCAAAAAAGCGAAGGCGCGGGCGTGGGCGTGGGCGAGCGGGAGCCGTGCGATGAAGGATCTGAGAGCGCACAGCATGCCACGTTGCAGCATCAGAGAAAACCAAGGAAAGAAGGATTTGCGCGAGATATAAAAGGACCAAAGGCCCCCCTCCCTTGGAAAAAAAAATAACTCTCAGCTCTCTTCATTCTTTTCTTCTTCTTCCTTCTTCTACCTCTCTCTCTTCTTCTTCCCATCTTTTCTACATTTCCGTCTGAGGAATCCGTTGGGCCACCCTGTTGGATTGTCACTGCTCCTCTCAATCTCTCCAAAAGGCCACCACGAATCACCCATGGTGCCCTTGTTATGTTACAATAGCAGTTTGTTTTATGTTTTATTCAATACATGTATCCAATTATGTTCAATCTCTTTTTGTGATATAAATATTGTGATTGATTATTCTTTTTACTTAGCTTTTATATTTGAAATAAATGCATGAAATCAAAAGTACTTTCTGCCTCCCTGTGATCGATCGGGACTTCCAGTTCCGTTAATTTTATTTGTCGAGACGTAGTTCGTGCTATACTACGACGTATTTATCTTTTATGCGATCTACGCTACAAATAGTATTTAGAGTAATTTAATATATATGTAATCTTATTGTATTATTTTATATTAATTTATATAACATAAATGTATAATAACTAAGTAATTATATAAACATATTTATCTGTACATATCTGTACCTAATACTGTACATATGTATTTATATATGTATTATGAATAATATTATACCTGTAATATAATTTAATTATATATTTACAGTAAATAATTAGGTTATTAGTTAATTAGATAATTTATTAAGTTAAAATATAATAAATTAGTAATTTAAGTTAATACTGAGATAATTTATAGTGTATACTTGTAATATATTATATTACTTATTTTCAACTAATTTAGACCGAATTTATACTATATTATAGTATCTATAATTTATTTATATGAAAAACCACCTAAAACATGTATTTAATTGTAAATAAATTAAAATAAAGCTTATAAAATATCATAAAAATATGTAATAAATAATTTATCATGGATATTAACACTGTACAAAGTCAATTTGTTGATTAATTAACTAATTTATACTATAATTAGCAAATTAAACTCTAATTTAATGTGTATAAATTATAGACTTTGGCTAATTTAATTATATAATAAACTAACTTATTTTTGTAAAATAACTACATAATTATGTAGCCTTATCTAAGGGCTTTAAAATCCTATAATTTATTTTTAATTTAAAATAAATTATGGCCCTCAAATCGAGGGCCAAAATCACCTAATCAAGACAGCACATAGCGTAGCTGCAGTGCTCACGCGAGTGCTTGTTTTAGTGCCATATCGGAAGTGTAGGAGCAAGCAGTGCGCCATATATTGATTTTGTCTTTTAGCCTTCCCAGTCGTCATGGCGTTGGGCACCCACATACACATTACCTATCTTCTCTTACAAACATGAATATGACATGAATGATATGGGTGCGGTGCATGGGTCGGGGGTTGTGCACTGTGCGTGGGCCTGTGTGGGCCCGTGTGGGCCCAATAATGAGCATTAAATTGGAATTAATACACCTAATAAAAACTAGGGTAGCCCTAGTAGAGGTCTGGTCCTACCCAATAATGGGTGCTATGTATCCTTCGAAAAGGTCGCCTACCCACTAAACCAATTTTTGAACCGATTGAGAACTAAACCAAGCTAGTCTGAACTAGCTGAGAAGCGAAGAGGAGAAGAGAGTTGAAATTTTGCTAAGTGTTAGAGCCCCTGTGCCTTGTGTGTGTGCATGAGTTATATGTGTTGTGTGTGTTATGTGTGTCTGTATATATGTATATATCTATAAGTATATAGTATATAGTGTATATGTAGATAAATAATGTAATGTAAATAAATAAATTTCGGATACTGTAATATATATATATGTGTGTGTGTGTGTGTGTGGTATAAGTAGCATAAGTAAGCTTGTTTGAGCTTTTATATATATATATATAACACTAGAGCTTTAGTGACAGTCTCATTTGTCACTGTAGATAGCTATATATATATTGGTAAAGATAAGTATTTCACCTTATGTTATGTATATAATTTTACTAAGGTTTTAACGACACTTATATATGTTACTGTATATATTATATATGTTATTATAGATGTTAGTATGTTATAATGAGTTAGTATAGTAAATATTATTAACTATTTTTGTACCTATAGTTAGGTATTAACTATATTAGTTGTAAATAACTAACATAGAGTAGTTGTACATAGTTTTTAATACTTGTGTGTGTACATTTGTTTCCAAGCATTGTAATGTATTTTTAATTCATTCTTTTATACATAATTAACCAAATTCTTTTATTCATTGATTGATTCATTCATTTTTGTAAATAAAATCGACATTTTTGGAATAAAAGAATGTTTTTAGATTTAGAGAGTAATGTATATCAATAATTGCCTACCAGTGAACGACTTAGAATAAACCAGTAAAAATTAAGTATATAAATAAAATTGATGTGACATCGATTTGTATTTGTGACATATACTACGACATTTAAAATCCCTTTTTAGTGCGAACTGGTCGTCGACAATCAAGGTCTCTGGGAAATTTTTCAAACCTTGGGGTTGCTTCCTAATATTTTCATGCCCCTATTATTGCTCGTAAGACCTACGCGGATATTCCAAGAAACCTAGGAGTTTTCTTGTAATTTTCCCCTACCCACCATGCCCCTACGAGCCCTAAAGATCCCCTACAAAAACCCCCCAACACCCTCGACTAGTCCATTTTCTCCACTACAAACGGCGCTCCCCACCTTCGTCTAAGCCTAGGTAAGGAGAGGAGGTGACGAGTGGGAGGAGGGCTCGCGACTAATCTCCGACGCCGCACCGGTGCGAGGTGGTGTGGAGAAGCTGTGGCCATGTAAGGGCACGAGGAAGGGAGGGTGCTACTGTGTGTGAGCCTGCAGCTGTGCGTGGGAAGGAGCAGTCGGGCGGAGTCGAGGGACGAGTTGCTGTGCGAAGAAGAAGGTGCATTAGATGTCCAGGAGTAGTGTCAGACATCCGAGGCAAGCCTTAGATGGCCGAGACAAACTCAAGACGTTTGAGGGAAGCGTGAGGAGGTGCGGTCTGTTGAGGTGACAGCGGTGTGGGTACACTACGCGAGGTGTGCGCGGGAGTTAGAGCTTGCAGGTCGCATTAGGCACTGTGCGAGCAGGCAAACTTTAAGGCTATCGAACATCCAAGGGATTGAGCAAACATCCGGAGAGCCAGGCGGACGTTCGGGAGAGGTGTCGGATGCCCAGGGCAAGTCTTAGGTGGCCAGGACAGATGCCTAGAGTCCTGGCAAGAGGTTCTGATGGTCTAAGACGTGTGGGGTGTATACAAGATGTCTGATACGAGAAGCAGGCGTGTTCTGTACAGGCAGTTCAGCTGGACCGAACCAACCCGGTTTGGTAGCAGTGAACTAGGAAGGTTTTTGGGTCCCTTCGGGGACCAAACGAAGTCCTTTTTCTGCGCGATAGGTATCGTTGAAATGCTCTTGAATTTGTCCATCTTTCTAGATCATATCTACCATGTTTTTCAATCTATTTAGCACATTGAGAGTTCAAGCAAATAACTTTACTAGAATACCTTTTGGCGATTGATCCTGTATAGGCTCCGTGTCCGAGGTGCAAGCAAGACCTGTGGGGGCATTCTGGTCGGTTCCTCGTACCCCCATACCTCCCGTACACCTAGGTAGAGTGGCCCTTCCTATCTCGATGAGTTAGTTTTATTCTGGATGCATGTTACAAGTAGCTAGTTGGTGAATTATTAAATCATGCAAATACATTTCATGAGTGCGATGAATAATTGCGTTGGGTTACATATGCACGGACACACATGCATGCCCTGCCTTTTGACTGATGAAATTTATGCTTGTTATTCATGCAAAATATGAATAATACTTGTTCAAAAATAAAAACAAACTTTAGTGTTTGAGATAAGGACTAGTGTCTGTAATGTTTTCTATTGACTCGTATCTTGATGGAACTTAAATAAATGAGCTAATGCATGTATTTGCTTATGCCTGAAATAGAGTTATTTTAAATTATGGATTATGCATGAAACTTAGGGCAACTCAAAATGTGCACTTATCTGTTGTGATATGAAACTTTGATAGTGATGGAATAATTTGCTTATTGTGAGTCACGGGTGTTGGTTGAGTTCTTGTTTAGGAGTGAGCTGGCCCTCGTGTATGCACCTACTGAGGAGAGCTAATCACCCCTAGTATAGGGAGAGAGCTAGCTTTCTCTCAGGTTGGGACTCAGGGTAGGAATGGCCTTCCTACATTGACTCCTGTTAGGCCAACGGGACCAACTGGGATAGTCGGGCAAGGGTATGCAGACTGGTGAGGGTGTGACCATGTTCTGTTCTGTGTTGTACGACTTAGAGCGTACCCATTAACGGGAACGACTGACTGTGTGCTAGTGCAGGGTAGCCCACTGTGCGTTTATCACACGTGTTGTAGTCATTGCTACATTGCGACTATGACCTAGGGGTGGTAGAACGGGTGTAGAGAAAATGTAGGGTGTTCTCTCGGTTAGGAGAGCACTACGCGCATGTTCTGCATCGCAGGAAGACTGCAGCAAGATCATTCCGTTAGGGAACATGTGAATTTAGAGTTAACTGGATCCTTTACTAGAATAATTGAAATCACAAATAACTAGTATTTATAATTGGAAATAAAATATGAACATGTTTGAGATGTTTTTTGCTGCCTGAATTGTTTACTATTTTCTCTTTAGTTAAATTGTGTTAGATGAATGTACACTTGCCACTCACTCAGCTTTTGCTTTTGCCTACCACTTGTATCCAGGACAAGGAGTTGAGCAGCTAGTTCCACCGGCTACGGAGGGAGCTGAGTCTAATCGAGCCCAGCGTTAGGTGTTCCTTTTCCTTTCTACTGAAGTTTGACACTCCTTTTGCTGTCGTGCATATTTACTTTAGAACTAGTAGATCAGTTTCCATTTCTCTAGTATGTTGTGATGGCTGTGATGTGAATATGCCACTCTCTTATGATACATGTTTTCAATTACTGTTTATTTTCAGAGTTTTGTCTTTTATTATGCTTCTACCTATATTGCATGTGTGGAAATTAATATGTTTTGGTTTATTACTCGTTGGGTGACTGGGTCTTGGGGTAGTCGAGGTGATTCGCTCCAGGTTCCATGTGGAGCTAGTTCGAGTCCCAACACAGTTTCAGCCCTTTATAGCAAGTTGGCCAATTTGCTAACCTAGCTACTATAGTAAGCACTGACTAATATAAATATTGGTCGACCTGCTATTGAAGGGCACAAGGGTGCGCCTCCTTTTCCTCCTGGCGGCTGCGGCTGCTTTGTTGGTGGGTTTTTGGTAGAAATCAATCAAGGAATAGATTGAATGGAATTGAATTAGGGTTTCTTCTTTTGGGAGATATTTATAGAGATTCCTAACCAAAGTCTAAGTTGATGGGCTCTATTGGATCTCCTTCCAATAGATGGGATCAAATCCTAATTGACAATTGCATGATTAAGTCCTAACAAATTACGTGAAGGTTAGATATAGTATTCAAACTTAAATTAATTGTAATTCAACACTTGAATTTTATACCTAAACAAATTAAGTACAATTAATCGCCAAATCAAATGTAATTTAACTCCTTAAATTATAATTGATTTATTCTTTAATTAAGAACCAATCAAAATTATTATTGGTTTCATCACTCCAATAATGAACCCGTAGGATAGGTGAAATTTTGACACTTTTCCCCTCAAGTATTATTTAATACTTGTGAATCCTTCACACCTGGAGGAAAATATTATTACGGTCAAATCCCATTAGACTGTTGTTATTCCTTTTTAGATAATATTATTCTTGATATCTTCTTGTATCGTTAGGATGATAATGAAATCAGAACCTTTCCCAAAGGTCTATCTTTTTCTCTTCTGGCCTTGAGTTTGATTAAGACTGTGATCACATGTGGAATTGTCATTCCCAGCATACATGGAGTGAGCTCATGCATCTAATCTGTTACATGAACCTATATAACAGATTTGTGTGATCTCTTTGAGAGATTATGTACCTCCTATCCCTTCCCAAATACATTATCTTTCCAGTGTCAGCACTAAAGTGGGTGCATCAACTATTGATTTTCCAAATTCATGTGTTTGTGAACAGAGATACATCTCTATCTTAGGTCTAAGGATATGCTTTCTCTATGATAGCATTGGAGGACTTTCATTATCTCCTATTTCATCAAGTTAACTCCTTAAGCCGACCTGCGTGACAGTTCTTGAATGTCCATTCGATAACATCAATCAGATAACGACCTCTAGAGAAGGTTTCCATCCCAACTCAAATTGGAAACATATGATCAAGTCAGATGATTTATTGATGTGCTATCAGATTCTCTAAATCATTTAGACTTCTGAATCAACACACATTAGGTTTATTCCATTTGGCTAAGTACATAACCTTAATTGTACTAAGGGACCCAAATTAGTTACTAGAAAATAATCAAATTCTTTATTCAGATGTGAACGTAATCTTATTACTTAACTTAGATGGCTCATTCAGGGCATATAAAATCCAACACAAAGATCAACATCTAGACTATTACTTAGCCCCCAAGAAATTATCTAGACCCTTGGATTCTCTCTCTCCTTATGATATAGAGGGGTGAGAGGTTCATTCCAAGGGGAATCTCTCTTTCTCTCTCTGAGGAGTTAAAACATGTACATCACAAAAATAGCTTGCACTTGAGAAGGCCTGATGTACTCAACATACAATAATAGCACATGTTCGAGACATTAGTCCTCATCATTAATCAAGGATTAGTCCCACATCATGTAGGGATACCTCATTAAAAGCGTTCATCTCATTGGATGTTTGGATATTATTCTATTTTCATGTTTCTTTTATGTTTCTTACATTATATATATATATATATATATATATATATATATATATATATATATATATATATATATATATATATATATATATATATATATATATATATATATATATATATATATATATATTTGGTGGCCATTAGGGCCTTGATGGTGGCCTCCAAGCACCATCAACTGGTAATTGGTTTTTTAGGTTAGAGAGGACCTTTCTCCCATAAATAGGGAAGATACATTATTCTTGGGAGGGTTGTTCCCAAAGTGGTGGGTTGGTCTTTGCCCATTTTCAGGGATTGTGGTTAGTGAAAACTTGAGTGGGCCAATCTTAGGTATTAGATGTAACTTGAGAGGTAGGTGAACTTGTATAAAAATTTATGCATTTTATGGTGAATATTCTTTATATGCTTGTGATTAATATTTTTTGATGATTTACACAATTATTTAGAACTATATAGTAGATTCTACATATATGCCCTTAAAAAGTTCCAAAAAGATGTAAATATCCCCACTTTTATTGGATATATGCATATACCCTTGGTATTAACGTATATACCCTTATAAACTTCAATTTATTAAGAAGTATACCCTTACGTAAAGATTGGAGTAAAAATTAAAAGTTTTTTTTCGTAAAAAGCCCTTAATCCTTTTCCCTTTTTCTCCAAACATCCATCTTTACCTCCCATCACTCGCGTCCTCCACGAAATGTTGGAATGCTGTTGACTGAAGGTTAAGGGTGTGCTCCTCTTGATGCAAGACGCTATGGTGACAATGATGGGGCTGGTGGTGAGGTTAAGGGGGGCAAATCAGAGGGCTAAGGAAGAGAAGAAGTAGCAGGGGTGGAGGAGGTGGGACTGGCCACAATAATAAGCTCTCTATGGAAGGGGGATTGGGGAGGGGGATTATAGAGGAGGAGGGGGGTTTGTAGGTGTAGGGGAGGAGGTAGGGGATCAAAGTGAAGGGGTCGAAAGAGAGGAGAAGGGGGGTGGAGGGGGTATTGGTGGCAAGAAGGGTGGCGGAAGTTGAAGGAAGAGGGATCAAATGAGGAAGAGTTGGAGGATAAAGGCTTAGAGGAGTAGGAGGAGAGGTTGGAGGAGAGGAGGCTGGAGGAGGGTTCAGAGGAGGAGGAGCTAGAGGAGAGGAGAGGAGAGGGGGGTGAAGGATAGGAAAGGGGGGGTGGTAGTGGTAGGGAGGGTGAAGGTAGCTGAAGGAGGAGGGATCAAAAGATGAGGAGTTGGAAGAGGAGGGCTTGGACGAGCAAGAGGAGAGGTTGGAGGAGAGGATGAGGAGGTTGTAAAGGAGTAGGAGATGTTGGAGGAGGGGAGGTCGGAGGAGTAGGAGAGGTTGGAGGAGTGGTTGGAGGAGAGGAGGCTAGAGGAGTAAGAGAAGAGTGAAATTCCTGACTAGAGGGGGGTTGATGTAAACACATTTACACTACTTAAAATGTCTATTTATGCATGTTCTTAAGCATAGGATTGCATTTCATGATATAAATATTGCATAACATGCATAATCTTGCATTTAGAGTAGTTTGAATAAAATGGAGGTTAATTGTCTCCTTTTATGTGCTTGGACAGGGCAAACATTTTATCGGGGCCTCGGATCAAAGATCCAATGGTATGAATGTGATCAGGGCGACGATTGGAGTTCAACGACTCCAAGATCGCCCTAATCAGACATCTGTAGCATCAGATAGTGACTAGGGAACCCTAGAAGATCAAGGGCCAGGATGGTGAAAATCCGCACTTCAGATGACAAATCCGACTGCACAGATGCATTCGGATCGACGATCGCAGCCCAACGACGCAAAAATCAAGTCAATCCGACATCCGTGGCACCATCTACAACTTCCAGAAGATGGACGGCCAAGATGGCGCCACGTGGTGCCATCTCGACTGCCCAAACGGCCGCACGCATTCCACAAAGGCCCCGCACTCGCTCGCTCTCCGCCGTTGGATCTTGATCCAACGGCTGTGGTCGACCGCGCCTAAAAGCGTCCGCTTGACCATCTGCGCCCCATAGCGCAGCGGTGGAGCGCGCTTTTGCCAGTGGCGGGCGCGAGTTCGAGCCACGGCGAGGGGTTGGAAGGCGCGGGAAATTGAGGCGCGTGGAGCGTCAGATGGAGATCGGACGGTCGCGCGTGCCCGATAGCGTTCATGCGCGATTGAACGCGTGGCATGGACGCGTGATCGCACGCCGGCGGGCGCGCAGCGTAGCGGGCGGAGATGCGTCTTAAGCCGTCCGATCTCGTGATCGGACGGCTAAGAATCAATGAACGTGCGATAGTGTTGAGCGCGCGGGCAGCTGAGGCGGCGCAAGTGGGCGAGGAAGCTACGCCCACGTTGGGGGCTTTAGCGACGGTTTTATTCGTCACTAAAGACCCCTCATTTATTATTTTGAAGTTGTAATGTCCATTTTGCCCCCACTCCTTGCAACTATAAAAGGAGACCCCCTCCATATGAAATTTTCATCCCTTCCTTCTCCTCTCTACCCCTCCAAAGCTCAAGAGAAGCTTGTCCCATACCCGGGATGCTTCTTGCGAGATAAAGTCCAATTTTCGTTCCCCTTAGGAAGTGGATCTCGCGACGACGACGGCGTGCTGCTTCGTTCCCGTTCTTCTGCTTCGTCCTCCTTCATCCTGCTTCATTCCCCTTCGTCCAGGCATCGTCCCGTCCGGCTCGTCCTCCAAGCAACCGTCGATGAGGATTTCTCTCTCCCTATTCTTTTTACTGCTTTCTAGTATAGATTTACTGCTTTGTAGTGTAGTTTTGTTCGTCCTCCAAGCAATCGTCGAGGAGGACATTTCTCCCTCCATTCTTTTAATGTTTTCTAGAGTAAATTTATCGCTTTCTAGAGTAATTATTTTATGCTTTGTAGTTGTAAGAGTGAAATGAACAATCTCCTTAATGAAAAATTCCTTGTTTATTCTACATCTCATTTTGATTTCTCTGTGTAATATTCTCTTTCTCTCTTACTCTCTCTCTCTCTCTTCTATTTATTGTAAATAATTAGATAGTTTTAAATTGAATTATTCTGTGACAAATAAAAAGAAACGCATAGTTTTTAAATCAAACATCCGCCTCTCTGTGTTCGACCCGGAATTTTCATTTCGGTATAAATTTTATTTATTGAACATGAATTCTTCGCTTTCGAACTACGACAGGTTTTCCAAAATCGAACACGTTAGCGTAGCCGTTCGTACGTTCAACATTTTGGCGCCGCTGCCGGGGAGGCGACGCTCTTTGATTTCTCTTTTGCGTTTTGTAACTTACAAATCATTTACCTCACTTTTCTCCTTTCTTGTTGTAATTGCAGGTACTCTTTTGAGACGAGCAAAAGCGGTAGATTGGAGTAAAGTGTTGTGGAAGGTTTTGTAGGTTATCCCCCATTCTTTCCCCCTCCATAGATTTTATTCGCCACATTAAATCAAAATTCCAATTAACGTAGGTGTTTGCATAAATTCTAGGAATAGTTTGGTTGTTTGGATTCTCACTCACATTCATTCCACCTTCATTTATATATAAAAATAAAAAATAAAAAAAAACAAAAAGATAATTTTGTGGGGCAATTTTTAACAAACACACAACGTACACTCACATTCAAAGGCACTTAACCGAATTGATTTGTTTCTACTCAACCGGGTTCTGATCTGTGGAACCGGTACACATAAAGCAACACATAAAAGAGTAGAAATCATTCTAGGTTAACCATCTTTGTGTGCCCAATTAAGTGGTGCATCAGGCCAATTGTTTGAGTTGATTAGGCCGCACCACTTTAAATAAAATAAACTTATCAAGTAGCTGCCAATTAGGTTCAACTTTTAGGGATTTACTAGGCACTCCACATTCTTTTTAAGCATTAAAGGAAAACATCTTCACCCGTGCTTTCAAAACCTAGTGTGCCAACGAAATTTGTTTGAAAACACCTAAAGTTGAATTCTAAAAGCTACTAAGCAAGATTTGAACCTTAAAATTCACCACATCAAAAACAATCTTGCTTGAAAACCATTGGTTGTGCACGCACACACAAATCAATCAATCATTAAGGGCACAACCCATTTAAAGGGCCCATCACATTCCAATGTACATTCAAACCTAGCCCTAAATAAAACAGAGTAGACGTTGACCTTAAGGATTGAACTCGCTCTTCAGAACTCAGAATGAGATTATTTTCGATTAGTCTGTTTCTACTGTTCAATCTAATGTCTAGCTAGGGGAGCAGAGTCAAACGATCGCGGTTGGGGGGTACACTAGGAACCGGAGGCGCAAGCCGAAGGAAGAACCTTCTCCCCAGTTCCTCCTTCTAACTGGTTGGATTGAACGGATGGAAGTAGATCAAATCGTTCCTTTATCTCAAGGCGGGTTTTGAGAGTCTGTAGGTCTTTAGGCTAACCCATTTAAGGACAGGTTTGATTGTTTGTATTGCAGGGCACCTTTCTTCCTCCTGTGTCTCATGAATCCTTCCACCTATTTCACGCATTCCCGCTCTTTCCCTCCTGTTGTGAATTATCCTCAACATGACGATTATGCCAACTCGTACTATAATCAACCATCAGTTAGTTGGGATAATTCGGATTGGGGATACAATTCCGGACCTCCGTGCTTAGGGTCTAACCCTGAACACTTTGATTCTGATTTCTATCATTCTTAGAGCTACATCGATTATAGATCGTCTTCCTTTCATGCACAACTTAATACGATCTACAATCAAGAAGGATACACCGATCCTTACCCATCCTCTGATTTCACTGCCTTTAGGTCATCACCATCTTTTCAATAATCTGAAATGACCTATTATCAGGAAGGGTATAGCGAATCTCAATTCGTTAATTCCTCTGCATTGAGCCCAAACCCGCCCAACCCTGAACCAAATCATTTGGTTCAGGTTAACCAGGTTCAAGATAAGGTTCTGGCTAACTTGAGGAATATCATACAATCTTTAGAAGTTCAACCAATACCTTCCATTGAGAGATTGGAGCCCCTGATTGAAATGATTGATGATTTAAACAAGTCTTTGTTGGATTGGCTCCAGGATGTTAAGGATAAGAACCCAGGTGAGTTTCTACTTGGGAAATTAGCGAAATTGAGGATGAGATTCGTGGTTGCTTTGATTCAATCTTGGAATAATTCCGAGGATGAACCCTCTTCAGGAAAGCTAATGACAGAACCCGCTCAGGCACCTGTTGGGGGGATACGTGTTACGAGGCTGACCAGATTGAATTAAAACAACTAATTAAGGATGATCTGATTTCGAGACCTGAGATCCTTGAGCCGGGTTATGAGGAAACGTATGTCTCCTTGGAACAGAAAGTGACAAATGATTTTGGGACATACATTGATACGGATCCTGATTTCTTTGATGGTGAAGATTCAAGTTGTAAAGTCTCACGTGAGTTTTCTGAACATGATTTCTATGAGACGATTGGGCCTGAGGAATCTGATAGATCATTTGATAGCCCAATAACCGAGGAAACTAATCTTAGGGCACACATTACAGATCCAGGATTACATTTTCTGGATGAATCAATTCAATGCCCTGATTATCAGTTACACCCCGTTGAGCTCATCGATAATTCTGTTTCTGAGATAATTAGACCCAAGTTAATTCTGATTTTGCCACATCATTTAGACTTGGAGATTTCAGACGGGGTGATTAACATGCAAGAGGTCTCAGAATTTAACATTCGGAATGAGGAGGCTAGGAGCTTGGAAGTTATGATTTGGGAAGTTAATTTTGGAGGAAATAGAAGATTGAGTCGAAGGGTTCCTTTTAAGCTGAAACCATCAAATCAGAACCCTTACGACATTTGTTTCGAGGATGTTCAACTCAAGTACACATTCAACTATTATCCTTTTGAGCTTCAATTCTCTGTAACCCGACTTTTTGGTCTTGGGTTGCATCCTCATAAATCGCAGGCCCGACCCCGCTTGCATTCTAATTTTAGGTTTTTGGTAATTTTTATCCAGAACCTAAGATATTCTCGATTATGGGGTGTGGGTCTGCACCACAATCTGGTTCACATCTGTGGACCTCTATTGACAGGTCGGAGGATTCTTCTGTTTATTCTAATTCTGACCTGCACTTGCGAATTTTTCATTTCTTTCCTTGTATTGTGTGCCTAGCTGAAAGCACTAAACTCAGCACATATACAGCTTTTCTTAGTTTTCATCTCGGAGCGGACCTAACATTCACGCAATTTAGGTGCTTTCTATGCTTTTCCACTATGTTTCATGTCTTTTTAATACAATGAGGACATTGCATTAGATAGGCATGGGGGGGTGGATATTTATCTCTGAATTCATTCGTCAGCTCCGTAGATTTGTTTTATTTTCTTTTATAAAAAAAAATCGGAATTAGGAAAGAGAATTTGGGTTTAAGAAAATTTTCAAGCTTAGGAAATACTACATTATGATTTGAACACAAAGACCCTTCAGGTCTTTGGACTTAATTAGCCCATGTATCTACTAAAATGTGGATTTCTCTTTGAGTCCTCGTCATCTTAATTCTATCGTAATTGGAATAAATAAGTTTGGGTGATAAGTACACGACTTATCAACCCGCCCTCTGATTTGGGGGAATTTTGAGTTTTAAGCATCTACACAATTTCTTTGCACTGACTTGTTGTTCGGCAATTCTAACGGAAATTGAGTAGCTAATGAACCTTCTAGGGTGATATGGCTGGCAAGTTATCGTGGGTAACAGCCCATAGGTAGGTTGTCCAGAGCCTAGTCACTGGACCTTTCTCTTTTTCCTGCCCTTAGGTAAATCTTAGACCAGGGAAGCCACCTACTTAAAAAATAAAAAATAAAAAAGAAACGGAGAAAAGAACAAAAAGAAATAAGCCACACTTCGCCGCACGAGTATGGCTGGCAAGTTGTCGGTGGTAACAGCTCATCGACCGGTTGTCCAAAACCCAGCTCAGTAAATGCACTAAAAATTTCCAAAACACTTAGGAAGAAGTGGAGAAGTAGAATAAACCGGGGAGATATACACTGGATTCACCCTTGTGTTGACCCCGTAAAAAATAAAAGTAGGGAAAGCTACCGGTTGTAAAGAGACACCTTTAGGTAGAAGTCTTTTTGAGGTCACCTAGAGGCGTAGAAATCCGAAATCCATTTTAATTGCCGGTCAACGAGTCTATCACAATCACAATAAGATGCTTAAAAGTTAGGGTTCTCATCAAATCTTGGGTGAGTTGAATGGCCGTAGAAAGCCACTCTTAAACCCTAAAATTTCAAAATCCAAAAAAATTAGACAAGAGTAAAACGAGAAAAAGAAAATTTTCTTTGAATAAGGCGAGGGCTTGAGGCGGTCTGCATTTTGGCTGATACCCGGGCACTATTGTGTCTTTGAAAGTTCAGTTCCTAAGTAGATAATTTCTTAATGATTGAAAATCACTTAAGTCTAAATAATCCAACCTAATTCTTTTATAAATAGCATATAGTTTTTGCTAGGGACTAGCAAAAGATAGGCATAGGGGTATGATGTAAACACATTTACACTACTTAAAATGTCTATTTATGCATGTTCTTAGGCATGGGATTGCATTCAATGATATAAACATTGCATAACATGCATCATCTTGCATTTAGGGTAGTTTGAATAAAATGGAGGTTAATTGTCTCCTTTTATGTGCTTGGATAGGGCAAACATTTTATCGGAGCCTCGATTAAAGATTCAACCATATGGATGTGATCAGGGCGACGATTGGAGTTCAACGACTCCAAGATCGCCCTAATCAGACATCCGTAGCATCAGAGAGTGACCGGGGAACCCTAGAAGATCAAGGGCCAGGATGGTTAAAATCCACACTTCAGATGACAAATCCGACCACACGGATAAATTCGGATCGACGATCGCAGCCCAACGATGCAAAAATCAAGTCAATCCGACACCCGTGGCACCATCTACAACTTGCAGAAGATGGACGGCCAAGATGGCGCCACGTGGTGCCATCTCGACCGCCCAAACAGCTGCACGCATTCCACAAAGGCCCCGCACCCGCTCGCTCTTCGCCGTTAGATCTTGATCCAACAGCTGTGGTCGGCCGCGCCTAAAAGCGTCCGCTCGACCATCCGCCCCCCATAGCACAGCGGTCGAGCGCGCTTTCGCGAGCGGCGGGTGCGGGTTCGAGCCACGGCGAGGGGCTGGAAGGCACGGGCAATTGAGGCGCGTGGAGCGTCAGATGGAGATCGGACGGTCGCGCGTGCCCGATAGCGTTCACGTGCGATTGAACTCGCGGCATGGACGCGTGATCGCATGTGGGCGGGCGCGCAGCGTAGCAGGTGGAGATGCGTCTTAAGTCTTCCAATCTCGTGATCGGACGGCTGAGAATCATTGAACGTGCAATGGCGTTGAGCGCGCGGGCAGCTGAGGTGGCACACGTGGGCGCGAAAGCTATGCCCACGTTAGGGGCTTTAGTGACGGTTTTATCTGTCACTAAAGACCCCTCATTTATTTTTTTGAAGTTGTAATGTCCATTTTCCCCCACTCCTTGCAACTATAAAAGGAGACCCCCTCCATACGAAATTTTCATCCCTTCCTTCTCCTCTCTACCCCTCCAAAGCTCAAGAGAAGCTTGTCCCACACCCGGGATGCTTCTCGCTAGATAAAGTCCAATTTTCGTTCCCCTTCGGAAGTGGATCCTGCGACAACGACGGCGTGCTGCTTCGTTCCCGTTCTTCTGCTTCGTCCTCCTTCATCCTGCTTCGTTCCCCTTGGTCCAGGCATCGTCCCGTCCGGCTCGTCCTCCAAGCAACCATCGAGAAGGATTTCTCTCTCCCTATTCTTTTTACTGCTTTCTAGTATAGATTTACTACTTTCTAGTGTAGTTTTGTTCGTCTTCCAAGCAATCGTCGAGGAGGACATTTCTCCCTCCATTCTTTTAATGCTTTCTAGAGTAAATTTATCGCTTTTAGAGTAATTATTTTATGCTTTGTAGTTGTAAGAGTGAAATGAACAATCTCCTTAACGAAAAATTCCTTGTTTATTCTACATCTCATTTTGATTTCTCTGTGTAATATTCTCTTTCTCTCTTACTCTCTCTCTTCTATTTATTGTAAATAATTAGATAGTTTTAAATTGAATTATTCTGTGACAAATAAAAAGAAACGCGTAGTTTTTAAATCAAACATCCGCCTCTCTGTGTTCGACCCGGAATTTTCATTTCAGTATAAATTTTATTTGTTGAACACGAATTCTTCGCTTTCGAACTACAACGACAGGTTTTCCAAAATCGAACACGTTAGCGTAGCCGTTCGTACGTTCAATAGGGGTGAATAGTGCGGTATATAAATTATGCGAAAAGAAAATCACAATCAATCACACAACTAACATTCACCATAAATGAGACAAGTAATTTTTAAGCGAAAACCTCAAGGGTAAAAACCACCACCTAAGCCTCTCGACTTAGGATTTTCTAGTAGATCGAGTCAACCAAGTCCACTACGTGTCACTTGAACGAGGGTGACACAACCTCAACTATAACCACACTATTTTAACTTGAGGATTGCGTATCTTAGAACCACTCTTCTTCACAAAGGGTATTTTGTCTCATAAAGGAGGCGAAAATTCACCACGCGAATACCCAACCATAAAACAAAAGGAAAAACAAAACCTATAGAGCCCAAATAGTAAAGGATGTAACTATGCTACTATAGGCAAGAAATCTTCCCTTAATCGAAAGTGCATAGGCATGATTGTGCAGCAAAAGGGTGCTCTTAGATGTGGAATGTAGAATACTGAGAGTAAATGGCAAAGTCTGTTCTTCTTAGATACCTTTTTCACTTAAGAATGGTGGAAGTATTGTATCATGGGTGTATTTTGCCAAGGGAGGGTCGTTCTCTATTTATAGAGGCCCTATGAAGCCTTTAGAAGGCTTAGATAGCAGTTGGGAAAGATTCCAAGGAGATTTGGGTTGAAATCAGAATCAAATCTGGGTCATAATGAGTTTGACACTATTATCAGATGTCTAATTATATTGTCAGACATTTGGTCTTATGTTTGATCTGAGTCTTGAACATCTGATCCCAAGGAGATGTTTCTCTAGAAATGACCGGATCTAATCAGGGATCTAGTTAGATGTCTAACTAGGATTTGTAAGATGCCTGGTCAAGTTATCGGATGTCTAGTCAAAGTGGGTTTGGTTCTTGGAAATGGATCAAATCTAAACAGGGTTCTAGTGTTTGTGTCAGACGACAAGTTAGACGTTTGACATATGATCTGAATGTCTAAAAGTTGTGAGAATTGATTCCAAAGACCTAACAGTTAGATATAGGTTTGACATCCTTGCATTTTGGTCCAACATCTCTTTATCAGACGTTCGGACACTTCTAAGGATGTATGGTGATATACCCTCAGTTAGAAAAAGGCTAACAGGCTAACAGTCACCTAATTGGACGTTTGGTAAGTTCATCAAATGTCTTGTAAGACGTCTAGACTATGGTTAGGACATTTAAATGGAAAGGCATAGACTATTAATTTCCAGCTTAAGTGTTCGGACGTCTGGCCAAAAGGTCAGACGACTTAAAGTCACAGATCTGATGTCTGATGTCCATATTGGATGTCTGATCAGGCTATTTGAAGCCTATTTTGATTTTCTGAGTTTATCTAAGTGAACTAGAGATAGAAAGGTGTTTCTAGGACTAAGGTAATGTACTACTGGGCTCTTTACAATATTTCTAAGGAAACATAAAGAGCAAAAATAACTATAATTACAAATACATGAAAGACATCATCTCTCCTATGCTTCACCTCCTTCAAGCTTTCGCTCCATGCGAAGGTTAATGACTCTATAAATGATAGTGATAATTATACCAATTAGAGTCAATCCTGAGGGCATACGTGCATAAATATCATGTTATAGTGGGATTGGGAGCAATAATGCATATTGTGTTATTCCTACATTAAGATTGCTTATAAGTAATATTTAATAATCATGTGTATAAGTGCGTATTGAAATAGGTCTCAGATGAGCAATCAGACCATACAGATGGATCCAAATCGACAAACGGAGTCCAACAGACTCAATCACCTCAATCCGACCTCCGTAGCTCCCACAAGTTCGAGAAGTTCTAACTATTGATCTGATGATCAATGACATTCATTGCATCACGTGGCACCTGCTTCACCCTCCATCGTGCGCCTGCCTCTCCTCTTCACTGCGTGCATGCATGACAGCCACTGTCGAATCACCATCAAGGGTTGAGATCCCGCCACGTCGCTCTTCATAATCAACCGCACAATCGTCATCAACAACTGAGAATGCGTGGGCGTTAATTTGCAAACTCGACAAAGAATTGGGCATAGCACATTGGTTAGCGCCTCAACCCACGAAGCAGTGGTATGCGTTCAAATCTCGCTCTGCGTATTTAATCTGCAGTGGAGCATTGGAATCAAAATTCAATTGCCAGATCTCCATTGGGCGGACGTTGTGCAGCCATGTGGTGCCCTGGATACCCATAATTTGAGCACATGGGATCCAACGTGTGATCATACATGCGGACGGGAGAGGCATGATCTTGAGTGCACAATGAAGCGTGATCTAGGCCCTTAATCATCCATCAAACGGCTGAGGATGCGAGAACACGGATTGCGGGCGGCCGTGTGCGAGCGCGTGCGTTGTGTGCACAGTGGCCATGAGTTGGTCGTGTGCGTGTGTGTGCTGTGTGCGAGATGGCTTGCTTGGAGCGTGATTTATGATGGATTTCGTGCCAAATGATTTGGCACAAGCTTATAAAAGGGCCTATGGATCTTGATTCACAACCAACTCTTCCTAGCTCCTACCAAGCATATTTCCACGTCTCTAGAGCTCAAGCAAGGTCCTTGGAGTTGCTGAGCCATCGACAGAAGCCTCCTCCACAGCCGTGGCTGCGTCGATGCCCTCCTCCTTACATTCATTTTCTTGTTCTTTTCTTAGCTTAGTGTTGCATTTCTTTAAGCATTCCTCTAATGCACTTGCTTATAGTTGCAAGACATTCTGCTTATGCAATATAGTAGTTCTCGTTGTCATAATTATTGTCTTGGTATTCAGTTCTATCCATGCCATTCCATGTTCTTATTACATTATGTTGTATTGTTGTCATGCATAGTTAGCGACCTCTATTTTACCTCAGATTTCTAACTCTCTCTCTTTTTGCAAGCAAATCAAAATAGCCATCTTATGGAAATATAAATAAGTGACTAATTGATCCGATTTCATGCCTCTTTGTGTTCGACACTAGAACTCACCTCATCATCTTATTAAAATTGATGTCATAAACGCACGATACAACGCACATATTATCCTTACGCATTTTTCGACGTCAAAGCTCCATCATCTTTATGCTCCTTGATGCTTTTGTCTAAGACAACCTCCTCCAATCCATCACGAATGTGAGCTTTAACTCCTCATATCTGCATTTATTCTGAAACTTAGACACTTAAATGCAAACGTCAAAATATGAGTATTTTGCTGTCATCAAAATCAACGATTGTGATGTAGGGAAAATCCTTAAACCCTTAAGGGCTTAACTGTAAATAACCCACCTCTAACTTAGGATGGACCTGTGCCACAACTTAACTCAATTGGACTTCATACTGACTAGGTACCGGTACTGGTATCCTTGAGTTAGAGTTATGAGTTCTGTATTCCAATAAGTACCAGCATTGATGCCAAGTACCGGTACCCATGGGTTACAGTTTAGAACCCATGTCGAGATGAGTACTTGTTTAGTACTCACTATGTACTGATACTCATGTTGAGTATTGGCACTTGTAGAGTACTGGTATCTCTCCAGGAAGCAACTGGTCTCAATGAGTACTGATACTCATGAAGAGTACCGTTACTTGTTGAGTACTGGATACACCACCTGTAGCCTACCAATACCGGTATTCATGATGAGTACCGGTACTTGTAAGTTACAGGTTCAAGTGACTTCAAGTCCAGAACCTGACCTGAGACTCATGTGTACTAGTATTCGTCACGAGTACTCATACATGTAAGTCCCAGTTTTGGACTTAAGACGACCTGGAGCCTTGTTTATAGCTTGCATGTACCAGTACTCGTGAAGAGTACTGATGGGAACACCATCATGAGCCCTAACTAGCTCATTTTGACCCAATTGAGTCAATAAAATGCTCCTACATAACTGCCAAAGAACCATAACTCACTATATAACCATTCTGAGAGAAAAATAAGAAACTAGGGGTAAAATTATAATTTTACTAGCTTATCATGAATGTAGTATAACCACGGGTTTTCTCAAGGGCTGAATAAAGGTCAAATGATCTTAATAGGATAACAAGTGGATTAGATCAGACAAAATGGGTTTGCATATGTTTTAATAATTAAATAACTTTTGAAATCGTAAAAATAGATCCACTTAGTTAACCAAGGTTATGGATAGGATAAAATTCACATAAATCCTCTAAAAATCATAGAAAAATATTTTCTAGGGTTTAGTACCTTCAATTTGACCATCAAAACCTATCTTGACTTAAAATGGAGTTTTAGACATATATTTACCCTAATTTGAATTTTTGCATAAATTACCCAATTAAACGTGGTCAAAATCAAAATCCATCTTTATCATTAGATTCCTGAGGTATAAATTAGCTTTGTACCAAAATTTGGACCTAAGATGAGCTTGTCTTAACCTAGTTTGCAAAATAATCTTGTCTGATTACATTTATACCCCCAACTTTCAAAAACCCTTGCATTCAGCCCCCTAACTTCCTCATCGTCTTCACAATTAGGTCCATCCGCCATTATCGTGGAGAAATCCTTCTTCGACAACCTTTGATTGAAGAGAACTTCTCTATTCAATTAAACCATTCCAAAATTTGAAGGAAGATTCTTTAAGAAATTCCCTTCAATCTAAGCCCATCTATGTGCTCCAGATCTTTCCCAATCTCTCATGCAAACGCATGAGAGACTTGGGTATCAAAAAGTTTCCATCTCTGACGAGCTTTTTAAGGTTGGGAAGCTTGCTTCCCAAGCTCAAAACTTCTTCCTGAGACCTATAAAAGACTCACCAGGGTTCGACCATTCTGCTCAGCTTGAAATTCGATCGGAACTCCCCCTTCTTCCTCTCTCCTCTTCGGCCGCAAATTTCCGCAAGCTCCGATAGTCTCTCTCCAACTCCTCTCGTCGTTCAACCACAAAACCAGCGGTGGATTCATCTTCTTCATCGTCCTCCGCGTCGTGCAATACCAGTCGTCGACGTCCTTCCCCGTCTTCGCCGCTGTCTCTCCTACGGAGGTTCGTCTTCCCCACATCCGGCAACCACACCAGCATGGGAATCCCTTCACCTTTTCGTCCTTAGAGTAGATTCTTAGATTCCCCATCTCTCCTACTTTCTTCTCCTCTCTTTACCTTCCAAATAAGACCACCAACGCTTCTCCGCAACTCCATCTCTTCCATCTCCGGCCACCCCCTCCAGCGAGACCATCTCACCTCCACAGACCATCAAAACCCTCGCCGACAAGCCCACAACCATCGCCACACCTCGTCTATCATTTCCCCTCTCTTTATTCACCTCTCCACTCACTCACATGCACCTCCGAACAAACCCATCATCTCCGACTGTTCCCGTCACCGTCCGGCCACCACAGCTACTCTTGCTCCATGCCACTGCCACCGTCACATTCGTCGTGCCATGGTGATCCTGCTAAACCTTCTGACATGGCTATAAGACCCCTTTTCTTGAATTTCAGGTATCAGGCCAAACCCGCCATTGACGCCGTGCTTCAAGCAAGCTTCAAGCTGCTCCAGGGTGTTTCTACTTCGGGGGATAACTCCGGGCCGTGCAGAATTGAGACCTGCAGGAGTCCAAGTCCTCACACGAGGGCTTCAGTAGCTGCAGCCCCATCAATTTGACCAAGTACCTTGCTGCTGCGCTGCGTGGAAGAAAGGTGGGACATTTAGTCCCACCTTGGATATGAAGAGCCACTTGTAGCCGCATAATACCCAAAAGTGAATGGGGTTGTTTGCCTCCAATCACTGAGGGTGAGGTCCTCCTACACCTTCACTAGTCTCGTCCGTGACATCTCCCCCGCGGACCTGGCTGACCCGATAACCCACCTAGCCTGCACTCCTCGGCTGCTACCCACTACAGGCTACCCTAGTCCCGGGTACGCTAGGTCCGATAACCCGGATACCCTGTGGCTTTGGGAGAGCGGATCCTAAGAGAGAAAGAGGAGAGTTGCGCGGGTAGGGGGAGGTTTTTGCCACAGGGAAGTTCGACTGACACTTAGCCGGATTTTGAGAGAGGAGAGCCAGAGAAGGAAGAAGAAAAGAAAGCTTAAAGTAGAAGAGGAAGGTTTGAAAGAGGACCAAGCTGCCGAAGAAAGGAAGAATCAGAAAAAGAAGAGAAGTGAAGAAGGAAGAGGCACGTAGATAAAGAAAAGCAAAAGGGGTACTATAGCAAACGTCATTTAAGACATCTGATTGCAAAATCAGACATCTGATTTCATACTCTCTCCCTTAGTAAATTTAGTAATTATTCTATGTATTAGACTTATAATTGGTGATTCAAATCACCATTATTTTGTCTAAAATTCTTTTTACTCTTCATATACTCATATGCTCTACATTGCAAATTAGTTTTTGAGTAATATTTTGTATTCAAATTACATTAATTGTTGAGATTAGTGTGTGAATTCCATTTACTCCTTGTGTTCGACCTTAGAATCTTTTCGAGTAATGAAAATCTATTTGTTTTCAAAGCGATTTCGACTATATTACAACACTTTATTTTAAACTCGATTTTGCCGCGATAAACAAGTACCGATACTAGCAGTCAACAGTATACCTTGAGGGTTCAAAATAGTACAGCATATGCATCAGTACCCACCATGAGTATCGGTACATACGACGGTTACATAACATGTTTGCGTGTTTTCTGAGAATACAAAAGACCAGATTTAATCATGTATGTGATCTAACATTTCTACAACTTAACAATAGCTGAATAAATACATACATGTACAAACATGATTGATATAAACAAAATATAAACGTTCATCTCTAAACTATTCACATGTATTGAGTATGAAATACATACTTGGGTTTATATTGTTTACAGAACAAGAACCCACGAGTTAGGCTCTTCCAAGAGTGTCCTTACCTTTCTCAGATCGAGAGTAATCAGGAGAAAGCCTTCTCCTAACCTTGCAGCCACCCAACCACACACACATCTCTCTTTTTCTCTCTTAACATTCGATGGGGAAGGTGAAGAGAATTGAGGTGTTGAACCCTTTGGGGCCTAACCTCTCCATATTAGTAATTAGGCAAAAACTAATTAATATCAGTAAATTACAAATCCGCCCATCGAGGAATTGTAATTGCAAAAGGGTCTTTGCACATGCTTAATCTGAACCACACAATCCTTTTGCATTTTATGCCCATACCATTTATAAAGCCTGATTTGATCACTTTAAAATTGGGCTTTACATGACAATCACTTTATTTATTATTATTTTATTATATCTATATATATATAAATTTACATATACAAGTCCATATATTGGATTTCAATTCAACACGTGGTACCCTTGTACCAATAGAGAGAGGGGGTCAGAGGAGAGGAGAGTGGGGTGGAGGACACTGGGAGAGATGGGGAGGAGAGGTGGATGAGGAAGGGGTGGATTTTTTTGTGAAAGAGAAAGAAAATAGGACATTTATATAGAAGTCTCTTCATTTTTTAGTCCTCAAAGTTCATAAGGGCATCTGAATAAGAAAATGGATATTTTTGAGGGTATATATGTATATATGAAAAAGGTACAAGTATATATATCTTTTCCAAAGTTTATAGAGGCATATATCTAAAAACCTCAACTATACATTATTTAATTACTTCAGTTGTTGGTAATTGAGGGCCTCTTCTAGTATCATCTCTCCTACATCCTTCACAAGTATTTAGTGGGAAGACTACAATAACCGTGCCAATGGTTGATAAGCTCCATTGAATCTTGTACTAAAAGTTTTGGTTGTCTTCATTTTAAAGAAAATTTGGATTTGTTAAGGGCATCATTCTTGGTTACCTGGTGATATAGAAAGGATACAAATATATTGATTCAGGTGTTAATAAACAAAAGTAGTTTGTGATGTGACTTTCTCTGAGGAGCCTACTTTACCTTATGAAGCTCTTCTTTAGGGAAAGAATGCAAATGAAAAGGTTTTTTGCATTCTAGTTGCAGCTATGGACTTTGACATTTTAGGAACAAGTAAATATTTATTTGATGAAACATATGAAAGCCTTGATGTTTAGAATCCTAAAACCTATATTAATGGTGAGTTAGAATGTTATAAATAGGAAGGTAGAATAATTTAAGAATGACAGATATGGAATTGTCTGTAGAAAGCAAAAGATCTAGTAGACCTCTGTTTCAAATGCATGGGCAATGAATCCTACCTTCTCTTTTGATCCATGTTTATCCCAATCCATTTCTTCTCTTTGTATGTAGGTTTGCCCCAGAGTCACCCTATTGATGCAAAGTCCACTAGAGGAGGAGAATACTCCAATTGCTCCTTAAGAGGGTGTTCAAGAGTTCTCTTGACATCCTGTTATTGAATATACTGGCTTTACCTGTCTTAGTGCAAATTGTAGGTGCTTTCTATCATCTCTTACTTCATTGTTTGCCCTCAAATTTGTTGCGAAAGCACAAACATAATTGAAGAGGGTGGAAGCTATGAAGGAAAAGCTAAAGACTCTTGTAAAGAATCAAACTATGGTGCAGCTCAAATTCTTAGAGATAGTCACATTATATGGTCAAAGTGGATCAATACCATCAATTATAAAGTTGATGGAACCATGGATAGTTAGAAGGTTAGATTGATAACTGATGACTCTACAGTATGTAACATTAATTGTATCAATTAGAGTCAATTTCAAGGGCTTATGCACGTAAATATAATAATATAGTGGGTTTGGGAGCAATGCATGCATATAGTATAATCTTTATAGTAAGATTGCTTAAAATTAATGTTTAATGGCCAAGTTGTACAAATGTATATTGAAGCAGGTCTCAGATGAGCAACCTATCCACATGGATGGATTCAAGATGAAAATCGGAGTCCAACGGCTCTGAAATCATCTTAATCTGACCTTCGTAGCTCCCACAATAAGCCTAGGAAGTTCTAATCGTTGATCTAATGATCAACAGCCTACGATGCCCCATGTGGTGCTATCTCAGTGCTCCATCTCGCCCCTGTAACACTCGCTTCTTATCCTTAGCACGCGGGCACGTTGATTACAACCGTCCGATAATCATCGGAGGCTGCTCATCGCATCGCGTCACTCATCTCCCTCAACCACACGACCCTCATCCAACGGTCCACAATCACTCCCCATCGCGACCGTATAACCCTCTTTTGGACCATGTAGTGTAGTGGAATGCGAGCGTGCTCCCAAACCCAAGACGCGGGTTCGAAATGTGCCCTTGCCAATCTACTTTGCATGCGCTCGCTGCAATTCCATCATTGGATCGAAGATGAACAGATGTGGTGTGTCCACATCGACCAGGGCACTATTCTCTAATCCTTAGTGCACGCGAGGGGAATGTTGGCACCATTGGATTGGAATCAGGTGGGCGAGCCATCTCCACGTGGCGCCACCGATGATGCGGGGCAGATCACTCGCGATTGTACGTGCGATCTACATGATCTGAGGGTGCATGCAAGGCATGATCAGAGCCATTCATCTTCGATTGGATGACTGTGGCGCCTTCCCATTGCGCCAGCTGTGGCAAACGTGTGCCAGCGCGCGTGGGCTTCGATTCAGGTGCACGCGGTGGTTCAACACGCGTGTTGGGCGTTCATCATGATTCTAGGCCAGTTTGGGGCTGGTTTAAGGCTGAATCTTGGTGTTTCTTCACCTATAAAAGGCCCTTATGACCCCCATTGCAAAATATCTCATCCATAAGCAATTCTCCACCTTTTAGAGCTCCAATGCAAGTCCCTGGAGCTATCGAGCCATCGACGGAGCTTCCTCCACCATCGTGGCTGCCTCGACTTGCTCCTCTTAGCGATAATTTCTAGTTCTTCCTTAGCTTATGTTCTACATTCTATTCAAGCATTTCTCTAGTTTTTATGTTAATGTTTGCAAGACAATTTTTATAATTCATAGAAGTGATGTTTGCTATTATGTTTGATGTTCTTTACATGCTTTCTAAGCTAGGCTTCTACTTCATTCGTCTTATGCTTGTGTTACAATTGCTATATTTTATGCTTATCTTTGTTGATGCATAACTACCATACTATACCATGGATTTCTACTCTCTCTCTCTTACGCAAGCAAACAAAATAGAATATCATGTGGTAATAAATCTTAATGAAAAGAAGATTTGATTTCTTGCCTCCCTGAGATCAACACTTGGACTCACCATCTAATCTTTTTAAAATTGATGTCGTAAGCGCACATTACAACGAACGAATTATTTTACTGCATTTTTCGACGTTAGTTTTTGACGCTGTTGTCAGGGAGGCAACAGATCTTATTTGTCACTTGTATATTTGCATTGGTGGTATTCATGAGATCTTTCTCTCTCTCTCTCTCTCTCTCTCTCTCTCTCAATTGATTGGTTGCAGGAATCCGGTGAATAGGCAACAGGAGGAGCGCACTCGAAGATGGTAGATTAGGAGTAAAGTGCAGCGAAGACCTCAGTGAGTATCATCTTATCTAGCGTAATTTCATCCATTCTTCTATAAGAAAGAAAAAAGAAAAAAATGGCATTTAGGCTCGTGCATAAATCTTAGGTTAGATTGTTTGCTTGCTTTAAAAAGAAAAAATCTAAAAATATATAAAAATCTCAAAAAATTTGGTGTGGTGAATTGCTACTTGATCCACATCTCAAATCTACCACCTGAAAAAAATTACAATATAATTTCTTTAGAAAATCTTGCTTAATGTTTCTCTCTTCGAGTGGTGTTTACAAAGCCGACCATGTTTTGAATTAGGCTGCACCACTCAAAGTTAAAATCAATTTACTTGATAGAATCGCATAAACTTTTGGGGTGAAAACTCTTAGGGCTTTTATTTCATAGAGACATACATATTCTTAAAGGAAAAAGAGTAAAACACCCGTGTTTGCATAACCTCTTGTGTGTTCAGACAAAACTTGGTTGAATCAACCTAAGAATTAGAACCCTAAAAGGAACTAAACAAGGTTTAACTTTAAAAGAAACCTCATATTAATCCTTGTTTGCAAAACCCTTACTTGTGCACCACATTATACGCTTTGAAATTGAACATTAAGGGGCACAAACCCAAAACAACACCCCCTCACATTCTCAAACACTTCTAGATCCTAGCCCTAAATTAAAATCGAGTAGATGTCCCTTAGGAGCAATTCTAGTTTTAAGAGTGTGATTGGGTTTGTTAAGTAGTTAGCCTTAATTCGCATTGTTAAATCTGGTGCTAGGCTACGGGACAGGGTTAAATGATCGCGGTTGGGGGGTATCAAAGGAACCTAGGGTGAGAGCCTTGGAAAGTACCTTCCCCTCAACCCGCTTGTATTCAACCTTGCCAGATTGATTTTGGGAAGGAAGGTCTAAGTGCTTGCAAGCTTAATTATTCTTTGAAAGACTTTAAGTTATTAGGGTCACACTTTAGGGCTAGCTTTTTGTTTGCTTGATTGTGAGGTGGGGTCCTTCTCTCTTCTGTTCTTCCCTCATCCCTCCACTTCTTCTAAACCATGGATTTCAATGCCTATCCCTCTTATCCAGACTATCCTTAGCATAATCTGAATGATTGTGGTGACTTTTCTTCTAGTTGGGGATATAACCCAGGACCTAAGTACGTAGGATATTCACCTTATCTCAACTATCCCCTTCAGACCAACCCCGACCTCTATGGGGATCACCCTACTACTCACCACCAAGACATCCCAATACCACTCAGTCCATTCATCCACCCTATTGGGATAACCCCACAACTTCCACCCAGGGATATGATGGATATTCTGAGTATCACTATGATGATTATACACCTCAGCAAACAAAGGATGATGAACTCCTGCTTTGGACCCTTGAAGAAGAATTCGACTGGGAGGAGGACTTGGAACTTCAATTATTCTGGAGTAAGACTAAACAGAAAATGGTGCCTCTTGAGGAATTGGACCTTGAAAATGATATAATAGAGGATCCACTCAAGAACTTAAACCCCAGTACAAACCCTAATGCACACCCTCACCCATACCCTCCCAACCCTTATTTGAATATTAAGTACAATACAGAAGAAACCCAAGGGCAACCCAACGACACTCAGTCAACTCTTTGTGGTATTCATTTGGGTATGTATAACCAAAACCAAAGATTGATTGAGATGAAACAAAGAATGGTTAACATGTTCCAACAATTGGATAAAGAGGGTCAACGAAAAATGATGGAAGAGACTTCTTCCTTGGAGATAATAGAACAAGGCCCTATGATAATTGATTGGGCTACACCCTATTGTCCAAGATTGGTACAGTCCACTCTCAATTTTGTCCCAATATTGGAAACCCCTTCAAAAAGCATTGAGGACCCTTTGAAACATAAACAGGTGGAAAATGAGGAAACACTCCAAAGAAATGAAGTTGAATCTAAAAGTTTGGAGGAGAAGATTGGGGTCAATGTCTTTGAGCTTAAGGATAATGAGTCGATGATAGGGACATCAAGATTTGAGGATGGGGAATTTGACTTAGACTACTTTGATTTTGAAATATTTGAGGACCCCATCATGGATTTAGAGGAAAGGCAATGGGAAGAATTAGAGCATGAAATGAATGATGAAGTTAGCTCCATCACAAGCTCATCCATGATGATTGAATTTGATTTGGAAGAAATGAATAATAGAATTTTGAGATCCAATGGTTCTGAAGGATTAGGTAGAGAAATCATGATTGAGGATTGGGAGGATCTTCACTTGGACCCACCCAAATCAATCTTGATCGATCAGACGCATTCCTTCATAACTAACTCAAGCCCCAAATATGTTGATACAACTAATGTGGAGTTGGCTGAACCATTGGATTTCAAACTTTCAAAGGAAGAGGAGAACATTTTGTTGAAATCAAATTTTTGGATGGATAAAGAAATGATTCACCCTGAGGAAAATGAAATCAAAGAAGGAAATGTTGACTGCAAGGGTCCTATGTTGATCAAGCCACTAACCTCTTATCAGGACCCCTACGACCTCTATGACTTAAAGCTAAGGGGGAATAAAAACCCTAAATTAATAGAAATGCTCCATCATCACCTTGAACCTAATTTTCTAAGGACATATTAAGACTCGTGCTGTTAAAGCCTTTTAAGACATTTGGGACTTGGGTCAGACGTCTGAACACCTTCCCAGACGTCTGGAAATCAAAATTTTCATGTACGTTCTCGAGTCTGCGTGTGTGCTACACGCAGACAGTACACAGCCTTGTTTTCTTCTCTCCTTCTCTCTCTTCTCGCCGATGCAACCCTAACCCAGCGCCTACTTAAACCCCCCTCCTCTCCCTCATTCACCTCACCTTCAGCCACCCTTCTTCCTCTAGCGAGAGCGGTGAGCGGCGAGTAGCGAGGAACGGGCGTGAGTGGCGTGGGAGGAGAGGAGGGGCAGCGAGGGGAAGGGAGGAGAGCACGCGTGCGAGCTCGCGAGGGAGCTAGCTGGAGAGCTCACGGCCGGTTGGGCGTACGCGAGGTGGAGAGGTGCGTCAGGGAGGTTCTCCTCGACACTGCTACAGCCAGAGCAGCGGGCGAGCTGGCGCGGCCGCACACGGCGCGAGAAGGCGAAGGCAGCTTCTGGTTCTGGGATTTTCCCAGAATCAAACGTCTCGACATCCAGACGATGCAGATGACATCTGGAGAAGGTTTCAGACGACTGAGAGGTAAATCTCACGACGTACACCCTCCTTGCGGATACGACCATGCAGGCCATTTCGTCGAGGTACTGTTCCGTGCCATATTGAGGAGATTTGCGTCGCTGCGTGTAGGATTCGCTTCGGAAAGGCACGGGACATGCCCTCCCACGCAGTTTAGACGTCTAGGAGACGCACCAGATGGTGGAAAGTGTGTCCAGACATCTGGAGAAGTGGTCGGATGTCTGGAACTGGGTCCAGACAGTCCAGCAGAGTCCTTGGACATCTGAGGAGTGGTGCAGGAGTTGAGGTATGGTTCTGGACACTTTTAAGACGTCTGGAAGGTGTTTTGGACGTCTGATATGAATCGGAATTACTGTTTTGACCCGTTTAGGGTCCGTTTGAGGTCTGATTCCCGCAATTAAGATTCCGTTGTTCTCCGTATAAGTTCCTGTACTTGTTGGAATACTTTTTATCCTATTCTGAGTGGTTTCTTGTGATTGATCCTTGTGATAGGATCTCGTTCTGTTGCGGATTTGGGGTTTGCTGAGGCACGTGGACCTACCGATCAAGCCCCCATTACTCCTGGGTTTACTGGTAGAGTGGCTTCCCCTAGTTTAATTACAACCTTGAATGCATATGTGGAATGAATATTAGATCCTAGGGTCTGACATGAATCCTAGGACTAGAAACACTGAAATATTTGTATGGAATGTATGGATTACGATCTTGGATGAGTAGATAGAATAATAACAATTGCTTGTAAATAAATAACAGCTGCCTGCGAAATGTAAAGTACTTGTGTTAGCAAACTATTGCATGTAAATCCCCGTTGTTACGTTAAATGTCATAATATGAGCTGCATGTATATGAACTGGAAATGGAAGATTAAATGTTGGAAACACGAGCTACCTGCGAATAAACCTGGAATGTGAACAATAAAGTTACATGTTACATGTGTAGAACTTGAGAAACAGACATAGAAATGATGAAACTTGGTATGTCTTGGCCTGAGAAACATGAGCATGAACCCTACGGGGAATTAGGAGTAGAGCTCCTGGAAATAAATGGAATGGAACTGGAAATATGAATGGGGAAGTGAGCTGGCCCTTGAGTACGGAGTACCAAGGAGAGTGACTGTCCCCCTGTTTAGTGCTGAGCGGAGCTAGCCACCCTAAGGTTGGGGCCCGGGGTTAGGATTGGCCACTTTGTACTGACTTTTTGGCCCTTGTGTACACTATACCGGGGAGAGCTACTAGTGTAGGGAGAGAGCTAGCCACCCCACGGGGCCCAGGGTTCAGCTAGCCACCCTACACCGACTTGTTAGGCCCACTGGGCAAACTAAGGTAGTCAGGCGAGGGTGCGTGGACTGTGGAGGGGTGAGACCCCTGTTTGGTTCTTAGGGGCTAGACCCCTGTTATTGAGAGGGTTATGTCCTATACTGGTTTCGTGTTGTTCTTTGGGCGCACCCGTTAACGGAAACGACTGACCGCGTGCCAGTGCGGGGTAACTACCCGTGCGTTTATCACACGTGCCGTAGTCACCGTTACGTTTGTCAGTGACTTTGGGGTGGTTGACTGAGTGTAGGACCACCACGGGGGACTCTCCCGGCCAGGGGAGCACCACGTGCTACTTCTACTCTTCGGAAAAGACTGCAATCAAGATCGTTCCCACGAGGAACACTCGAGATCAAGAAAGAGACCTGATAAATAAACCAAGTGACGAAAGAAAGAATAATTAGTTAAAGAAAGAAAGAAATTGAAAAACAACAGCTACCTATCCACTTTTATCGTTTTAGTTAGCTGGTTGCCACTCTACTCAGCGTTCGTTGATTTCGTGTACTCATAACCTTTTTCAGGTCTAGGTGTTGAGCAGCCAGAGCCTACGACTGCAGAGGGTGCTGGGCCCAGGAGAGCCTAGTAGTTGTAGCTTTCTATTGTACTCCGTTTCTTGTGTAGTGAGTAGTTGTTACCCTTCTGTACTCTTTTATTGTGAACTTTATATTCTTGTACCTGTTTAATTTTCTACTGTTATGGTGGGGTATACTGCAGTTTACTTCTTTACAGCTGTACTTTTGTTACTGTTAGTTTCTTGCATGGTGAATGTGGTTTATTTTACTGCCTTTTGGTTACTTTCTCGTTGGATGATTGGGTCTTGGGATCGGTCGAGTCGGTCCGGTCGGTCCGGTCTCGTGTCCTGTAGGGATTCGGGAACCAGGTCGTAAGAGGACAAGAGCTGATTATTCTAACAATCTAAATGTTCGACATTATAGATTAAGGTTACATTTATCCAAGCAAACATCTGGTTTGCATGCCTAAAGGAAAAGAGACGAATGGACTAGGGTATGCATGACCAAAGTCTCTCTGAGTTCCCATCCCTTAGGGATGGGACTACACCAAAACCTCATTTGCATATGTGGACTTCTGACTTTGGGTCCAACTGACTATTGCTTCCCTTTCTTGACCTAGACCATTCAATTGATTGATCCTTTGTTGTTTGTGTACTGTGCCCAGCTGAAGGCACTAAACCCAGAGCTTCCTGGGAGGCAACCCAGAGGATTCAAGCTGGCCTGTTACAAATTCATTACTCAGGTGATTTCTATCCTTACTTCTTAGCATGCATTTATTTTTCCAATGAGGGTATTGTGCTAGATAGGCATGGGGGGGTGATAATTCGTATTTTCTGAGCATAGAAGTGCAACTTGAATCAATTATTTTTATTTTTGTTAAAAAAAATTGTAATAAAGATAAGAAGAGCTAGGAAGTTATGCATTGAAGTTTACCCACCTTAGGAAATAATACAGTTAGGATCTTTTTACTAGGACTCTTCAAGTCGAGTGGCTTAATTAGTCATGATGTTTACTAAGATATAGATTTATTCCCCTTGTCCTTGCCAACTGCAATAAAATAAATAAAGTGGGGGTGATAAGTAGGCGACTTATCAACTCACCCTCCAATTTGGAGAGTTCTAGAAGTCTAAGCATCTACACACATTACACACTGACTTGTTGTATGGGCGATCATAGCGGAAATTAGGGAGCCAATAAAACTAGTGGTGGTATGGTTGGCACGTTGCAATGGGTAACCCCCCTTTGCTGGGTGTTTAGAGCCCAGCCATTAGACATCTCTCTTTGGCCGCCACCATTAAGAACGTCTTAGATTTGAGAAGCCAACTGTTTGAAAAAAAAGAGAAGAGAAAAGTACCACAAAAAAAAAGAAAAAAAAGAGAAAAAGAAAGAAAAGGAGAAAAGAAAAAAATACAATAAACCACACTTCACCGCATAGGTATGGTCGATAAGTTGCCGTAGGTAACCCGCCATTGCCAGTTGTCCAAAGTCCAGCCTACGAAAAGCACAAATAAATTCCTAATTAAGGAGAAGCGGATAAGTAGAAATAAAATCCCGGGGAGATATACACTGGGTGCGCTTGGTGTTGACCCCAGAAAAAAGTAGCAGGGAGAAAGCTACCATCAAAGAGACAAACTTTTAGGTGACAATAACTTCATTTTAGGGTCACTTAGAGGTTATGGATACCTAAGGTCTGCTTTAGTTGCTCGTATAGTGAGTCAATCACATACACAATAAGATGCTTATGATTTTTCGATTGTTTCGAGTCCTGAGTGGGTAAGGTAGTTGCAGAATGCTGCTCCAAACTCTGAACACAAAAAAAAAAGAAAAAAAAATGATATATACATATATGTATATGAATAAGGCAAGGACTAGGGCAATCCATATCATGGTCGGCATCATGACACTGTTGAGTCTTAGTAGTTAAGACCCTAAGTGTTGAATTTCCTCTAGTCAGTAGATAACTATGCTCTGACAGTCACTCCTTGGCTTCGGTTCTTTATGATTAACCTTACTAGGGACTAGCAAGGGGTAGGCATGTGGGTATGATGACTCTATAATTTGTAACGTTAATTGTATCAATTAGAGTCAATTTCAAGGGCTCATTCGTGTAAATATAATAATATAGTGGGTCTAGGAGCAATGCATGCATATAGTATGATCTTTATAGTAAGATTACTTAAAATTAACGTTTAATGGCCAGGTTATACAAGTGCATATTGAAACAGGTCTCAAATGAGCAATCTAGCCGCACAGATAGATCTAGGACAAAAATCAGAGTCCAAGGGCTCTGAAATCACCCCAATTCAACCTTTGTAGCTCCCATAACAAGCCCGGGAAGTTCTGAACGTTGATCTAATGAAATTGCATGTTACTCTCCGGTAATGGCGCCAAAATGTTGTAGCGCAAGAATTATCTTTTTGGAAATACGCGCGTAGTATAGGACAAAAATCGCAACAACATTTAAATATATAAAACTCGAAAACACAAAGGAGTTCGAGGTCGTTCGCAAGGAGAAAATTGGCAATTTAATCCGCTAATCACAATATTAAGGATAATATGCAATTGAAACTAGAGTAATACTCAGAAGAATATTTCAATAAAATCAGAGAGTCAAAGTGCAAAAGGATGTGATTAAATGGTGGTTTGAACCACCAATTAACCCAAATTTTTAACCTATGCAATTATCTCAAATATTTCAACAGTAATTCTCAACCACTAAGAGCAATTTTTACATCAGCAGATGTATCAATTGTATCAAAACCAAAGCAAGCAGTCCACCATATGTTAAGACAAAGCTTTAGACGCCTTAACCTAAAGGGAACCAAAGCATCTGCAGAAGTAACACAAGGATAAGGGCCTCGCAACACCTTAGAAGGCTAAGTGTTAAGCGCTGGAGAGGAGGCATGAATCCCAAGGGGTGAACAGTGCAAAAGCCTCCCTACTCCCTCTCAGATTTCCTCTCTTCAGAACCAAAATGGACCCAGGTAAACGGTAAACGGATCTCGCCCAGACCCGCATGGCATGAATCGCAGGCAAGGGCACATGCGTTGGAGCATGCGAGCGGGACCTCACCTCGGTGGATAAAAATGAAGAGGAAAGGGAGAGGGAGAGATCTATGGGAGTTAAGAGATGATACTAAGGGAGATCGCTACTGGCTGTGATGGGTTAGCATTGGGGAAGATGAATGCTCCGGTGATGAGTGGTGACGTCGAAGGGGTAGACGGCTCCTTCTTAGTATGGCGAGGAGAGGAAGACGGAGGGAAGAAGGTTCCCTCTGCCTATTGTATGTGGCAAGGGGTAACGAACGTAGAACGAGAAGGCCTCTGGAGCTTGGTCAAAGCAAGCCAGGGAAGGAGAAGAAGAGGGTTTTCTGACCTCAAACCTCGCTAAGGAGGACAGTCTGGCGATGAGGATCCTTTATAGGGTCAAGGTCGAGCTATATGCTCGGGAAGAAGCTTGGATTGCTCAGATTTTCAGGGAGAAAAATCTAAGCTCGTTTGAGCTTTAGAGCATGATTTCAAGATAAGAGGCGGTTTGAGAGATTGGGAATCTTCTCACGGATCTTCCCTCCAAGTTTGGAGTGATTGCCTCTTGATTTAAGGGAGAAAACCTCCCTTGAATCTTCGCTGTAGGTGTGTTTCCATTGCCAATGGTGATAGGGACCTAAGTGAAGAACATGACAAGTTAGGGACCCATTTGCGATTAATACGAAACCTGAGGGGGTAAATGTAAGAAATAGAGTTTAAAAGGCTAAATTTCAAACTAGGTCAAGATAGACTTTGATTGGGCCCAAATTTTAGCCTTAACCTAATTTGAACCGAAGGAATCTAATGGTGACGTTGGATTTCAGTTTTGATCATGTTTGATTGGGCAATTTGCACAAGGGCCTAAATTAAGGCAAAATCTTGTCTGCAACTTTGCTCTTGGTCAAAATAGGTTCAGATGGTCAAACCAAAGGTACCAAACCTCTTAAAATATTTTTATATGAATTTTAGGAGGTTTAGATGAATTTTATCCTGACCAGAGCCTCTTTACTTTAAGCAGGTCTGAAATTAGAATTTTGTGTGTTGTTGCGGATCTTGAAATACGTGAAACCCTGTTTCTATCAGTGCTGACCGACTTTTTGGACTTTTGAGCTCATTTGACCTTTATTTAACCCCTAAGTGACCCTGTGGTTAATTTGTGTTCATGATGTGTTTTCAAAATTACAGAATTAACCCTGATTTCTCATTCTTCTCTCAAATCAGAATAATAATTACGAACCTCAAATGATCATGTAGGAGCTTTAAGCAATTAAACCTGACTAAATGTGGTTACTTAAGGCTCATGATGGTGTTCCCATTATACCCCCATGCCTAGCTTTTGCTAGTCCCTAGCAAAATCATATGGATCAAACCAAATCTCTAGGTCAGATGTAACCATCAAGATGCCCTACTAAGCTGCGTCTCTGGATATCAGATCAAAATACCAACAATAGGCCTAGAGGTACTCAAGTACCAATCGAAATCTAGACCTGACCAGCTTTAGCTTGGGTCTGCCGTGAAGGTTTCTAAGGCCAGTAAAAACTACCTAGAGGTTCATTGACCTTAGCGGTTAAAGCACCCGTGCATAGATGTATTATTTCTAGATTCAATTTGCCAGTGCATTTTGATAAGAGAGAGATAGAGAATGATTTTTTTTTCATTTGGAGAGTTTTCTTTCTTTTCTTTTTATATTTTCCTAGATATAGCCTCAGATTGGCCCTAAAACACGGTCTGTATCGGATTCCTTGTCCCCACCATCAATCCTCGAAGGGTCCCTGGCAATCGATGCTTCAGGATAGCACCGCCCATAGCAACCCTCAAAACCATGGCTTTCGACACTTCGAGATAGTGTCTCCCATGGCATTTTGTAGCTAAATTCAGATCCTAGCAATCGACATTTCGGGATAATTCTGCCCATGGCACCTAAACCAGCATAAGGTGCTTACATGCCCCTAGTAGGATATTTAGATATCCTAGGAGACAAGCATGGAAGAGACAATATGTTAATACGTATCTTCGAAGGGAATATTCCACCTCTCCGCACCGGGAACTTGTCCAATTAACTTATGTCTTCAAGCCGCTCCTAAGCTAGATCTTCAGGACGATTTTCTCAGAACAGACACTTTTGGCATGATTTCTTTATTAAGCTAACTGAACCAGACTAGTGTGTTGATTTTGGGTGCTTTGGTTACCAAGCCCCATAAACCAAAGGGTAGATAATGGGACCGAATAATCCCTAAGCCTTAGACCTACTACATCAGCCTCGCACTTTCCTCAACCACTTGAGGACTAATCTAGATCTTAACAAATACGTGAGTGTTTGAACCCCTGTAATAGGCCCAAGAGGCCTAAGGTCGATACTCATCACTAATCTCCTAAGTTTTAGCCTTCCAAGTCTTAATTCATCATCTGATCCAGCCTAGAAGTTAGGTAAGTTCCATATTCAATCACAAGGGACTATCCTTTTTCTTTCTTTTTGATTGCTCGTTTCTTTTCTTTTCTTTTCTCCTCAATTGTTTTCAATTCAGCTCTCATTAACATCTCCTCTTCTCCTTTCTCCTCTTTTTTTTTTTATGAAACCCCTCCATGAATTGATTCTCACAGCATTTTGCACTTTAATACCCCCCATGCCTAAGATTTGCAATGTCCCCATTATAAATTAGGTGTGTTCGAGTTTAGTTTAGATTGTACATTAGAACAGGTGGGTGGTGAACGAGCCAGAATGATTGTTGCAGACGATTTCTAGCTCTGATACAAGTATCATAGGTGGAGTTGGCTGTTATAATGGATGAACCCTAAAGTGCAATATGATTTCAACGACAATATATGTTAGAAAGGTCTTAGGTTTTTTCAAAATGACGAGTTTTCTCTCGTTAAACGCTAAGTTTAACGCTATCGGCAGGGCACAAGGAGCTCAAAAGGATATGTCATCTGTCGCATTATGATGAGTGATCGGAGAAAATATGTGATCTTGGTGGATGAGAACCAGATGGCCACAAATGAATATCAAATCATGATGAAGAGTCATTCCAGAAGGTCTATGATATGGATCAAGTTGATTCATTTCTGGGTGGCTCTTATGGAGCTTTTGCTGAGGAATCGATTGGAAGATGTAGTGATCATGGGGTTCTGAAGTAAGATTGTTGTGAGTCCAGGACCAAACAGAGGTGAATCTAGTCAGCATAGCCTAGATGTGTGGTTCCTCTCATGCAATGTGACCTAATGGATCATTATCCAATGAGTCATCTTGATTCTTCTCAAATGGGTGCAAGATCAATTCCTCAAGAAAGGACTCGAAGATTGGGTCTTTTAATGAATATTCTCTTTAGCTTTCATCCTAATCAAAAGTGAATGTATGGAGAGTGCCTTTTGGATCGTCGAACTCTAATTCTATGAAGGATTCATACTCTAGGTCATGGTCACTCTTAGTATCTATCATGCCTGATTCCTGGAGATCCTCAAAACAATCATCATAATAAAATATCTCCAGATCCATGGAATATAACTTTGAATTTCGTTGAATGTCATCCTGTTCATCGAAATCCATGTGTATGTTCTCAAGATTAAAGGTGAAAGCCTCCAATATTCTCAATTTTCTGGAATCATGCTCTGCTAAATCGGGATCCTCCATCATGCAGAGAACCTTCAGTTCTGGTTCTAGGTTTTCTATTGCTGAAACGGTCATGAGATCCTGGATCAAACCTAGTTGTTTTGTCGAGCACTTTTCTTTTCCTTTAGGAGATGCCCCAAAAATATTGATCTTAGTTCACTTATCTCCAAAGGCAATTATCATGTGCCCTAATTCACAATTGATTATGGCTCTTGCAGTAGCCAAGAAAGGTCTCCCCAAAATCAAGGGCATGTCTTGTATTTGTTGTGGCACATCAATGTCAAGAACTAGGAAATCAGCTAGGTAGCTGAAATCCTGCACTCTAATTACCACATCCTCTACTAGCCCAATTGGGGTGATTATGGTTCGGTCAGCTAATTGCAAGGTAACATTAGCGGGTTTTAGTTGTCCTATTCGTAGTTTCTCAAATAGGACGGTTGAGGTTAGGTTGACTGAAGCACCAAGATTCAGTACAGGTCGCTTGAAATTTGTACCACCGATCTTGTAGGGGATTAGCGGGGTGCCTAGATCAGATTTCTTAGGAGGTAGACTATTTTGGATTATGCCACTCACATTTTCATAAAGTATTACCTTCCCTTGTGAGGGTTTCTCCACCTCTTTTTTGGATAAGTCAGGCAAGGTGGAGTTGAGAGTGAGAATATCAAGTAACAAGATAGTGACTTGTGCATTCCTTAATGGTCCCGTTATGTCAGATTCCAACTGTCCTCTAGTGTGGAGGTGGGATAAGATTTCACCACGTGTTTTTGGGTCGACACGTTGTTTGGATTTAGCAGAGGTTGGAAAGGCAGTGCACCAAGCTAACGAGTCCACGCCATCTGTGCGAGCTAATTTTGAACCTTTGTGATCTCGTTTTTGTGTTGTTTCTGCATAGCCGCATTGGTCTTTTGGATGTCAGCCAGGGTTTGTAGAATCAGAATCATGTGATCTTCCCTTAATGGCCCGGATTGGTAATTTGGATTGGGCCTAGGTTGAGTGGGTGATATGGGTGCGGAGCCTGTGGTCGAGGTTGGAATTGAGGTCTGGTGTTCTGGTTATTTCCAAACCACGCAAAATTGAGATGATTGCGCCATCCAAGTTTGTAGGTATTAGAGAATGGATCATTATGGATGACATGAAGATCCTCGCAGGTCTAAGGAACTCCAGACAAGTCAGAATACGAGGGTTCAGAGTTCCCTCAACTAAAGTAGGTGGGTTTGGAGTTTCCTCCGAACCTACGATCAGACGGGTGTGGATATGGGTCCATCCCCTGGTGAGAGTGGTGGTAAATGTTATGCACAACCTCCCTACTTGAGGGCAGTTGCGCATACGTGTTTTGCTATGCGGCGGTGGTTCTCTAAAGATGTCGAGCCAATTCATCCACCTTCTTCTCAATGATCGAGACCTTATCCAAACGACTGGCCACCAACTCCAGATCGACGGATGCAGATAGGCCTTGAGTCTCATGTGCCCCCTGCGTGTTTGTCAATGCACGGGTGGTCGTCTGATCAAACACACCCATAGATTCATTGTTTATGGAGTTCTCGCACATGTTCTCGAGAATCTCTTAAACTGTATCTTCATGTTGACCCATGATGTTTCCACCACAGATTGCATTGACAAAGAGCTTAATATCCTCACGGAGTCCATGGTCAAAAGATTGGACTTGTTCCTACTTAGGAACTTCATGATGGGGGCATTTCCACATGAGATCTAAGAAGTGGTCCTATGCCTTATGAAGTGGTTCTCCCACATTTTGTGAGAAGTGCATGATCTGGTGCCTCAAAGCATTCGTCCGACCAACTTGGAAGATTTTTTTCAGGAATTCAAATTGGAGTTCCTCTCATGTGTTGATCAGACGAGTTAGAGTTTGATACCAGTGGATAGCTTTATTCATGTGGGATAAAGAGAACATCTAAATGAGTAAGATATCCCGATTTTGAACAGCAAGTTCGAAGGTCTGGGCCAGATGCTTTAGCTTCTGGATGTGCTAGAAGGGATCTTCGGAGTTTGAGCAGTGGAATTTGGGAATAGCCTGAATCATATTTGGTTTGAGTTCACCATCAGGCCCTCCATGCAGGATTTGTACCTTGGGTCGATCTCCACCGCAGCGGGTTTGTAGTGATCTCTCATTTGTGGCTGTGGTGGAGGGTACATGAGTGCATGCAAAAGATCCGCGCGATGCTGTATCTGATTCAGGGCATTGGGCTCTTCTTCGTGATTCTCCATAGATGTAGATGATGGAGATCTAGACTTAGAAGCAGATGTCAATTTGGTCGGGCGGTAGTACAAACAAGTGGGTTGAGGCTGGGCCTTGACGAGAATGGACTGTTAGTGGAGGCCTCAAGGGTGGTTTCAAGGACCTCCTCTCGAACATGCACTAAAGAGCGAGATGATGGATAGAATGTGTGATGGACCCAATCGAGGCACCTAAAAGAAATCTTTGGATGGCTAAGGTGGTTCGAGGGGGACGATACCTCTAGATCAGAAAGTTACTCACCCGAGAATTACTTGGGCAGCCAGGAAGGGAGAGTCCTGCAAAGACCCCTACACGGTAGAGCATCCCCATGGGTTACAGGGTTTCCCCTACTTGACCTTCCTTGTCATTGAGAATCCAAGTAGACTGAAATGAGCAAACTTGACCCCTAAGTCTATCAATTTTATTCCTGAATATGGTGCCTTGAATTTCACTTGAACTTTAGAGTTGATTGTGATTTGTGACCTAATTTGAAGGTTGGTTAACTCACAAGGTGGGTCAACTTCACCTAATCTGCCCTAAAGTTTAGGATGACTTGGGTAAAGAATCCAAAATCATCCTGAGTGGTTTGCAAACAGGTTACCAGCTCCCAAATTTTAATGATTCAAGTGATTGTTAGAGCCTTCTTTTAGGATTTGCTTGATTATGTCAATTCAACCAAGGCTTAGGTAACACATGATGCGGGAAATTGATTCTCTTTTAAATCAGGCAAGTGTGTTTTCCTGAAACCGTAAAATGGAACCTTAATTTCGCTCTATTTTCCAGTCGAATTATTTCCAAAATTGGCATCTAGGGCTCAATCAAGAAGGTGAATAGCCCTAGGAACCTTAAGTCCATAGTAGGTGTAGATATTTGGATGGGGATTTCTAATCAAATCAACTAAATCAGGCAACTCAGGTGATTAATTCTATGAAATAATGCGAGTGATCCTAATTGATTCTTGTTTTCAAACCTTCCAAGAAATGAGGGGCTTAAGAAGGGAACGAAGTTACCTGCCCTTGGAGTGGTTGTTGCGCAGCTGATCTTCTCCTGAGTACCTTGCAAAAATCACAGCCAATCAGGGAAATCAAATTAGTGTCAAATCAGGATTGTAATAAGTGAATGAAACTACGCGATGCTCCCCGGCAATGGCGCCAAAATGTTGTAGCGCGGGAATTGTCTTTTTAGAAATACGCATCATAGTTTAGGACAAAAATCATGACAACACTTAAATTTATAAAACTCGAAAACGTAAAGGAGTCTGAGGTCATTCGCAAGGAGCAAAATGGCAATTTAATCCCTTAATCACAATATCAAGGATAATATGTAATTGAAACCAAAGTAATACTCAGAAAAATATTTCAATAAAATTAGAGAGTCAAAGTGTAAAAACATGGGGTTAAAATGGTTATTTGAACCACCAATTAACCCAAATTTTTAACCTATGCAGTTACCTTAAATATTTCAATAGTAATTCTCAACCACTAAGAGCAATTTCCACGTCAGCAGATGTATCAATAGTATTAGAACCAAAGCAAGCAGCCCACCAGACGTCAAGACAAGGCTTCAGATGCCTTAACCTCAAGAGAACCAAAGTACCTGCAAAATCAACACAAGGCACAAGGGCCTCTTAGAAGGCTAAGTGTTAAGCGCTGGAGAGTAGGCATGAATCCCAAAGGGGGAATAGTGCAAAAACCCCCCTACTCCCTCTCAGATTTCCTCTCTTCAGAACCAGAATGGACCCGATTAACTAGGTAAACGGATCTCTCCTAGACCTACATGGCGTGAGCCGTAGGTGAGGGCACGTGTGCCGGAGCATGCGAGAGGGACCTCACCCCAGTGCTCTCGAAGGCAATCAGCCGAATGCACATTTGCGTAATATATGTTGTCGCCGCTTCATAAATGTCCAATGTGGACTAAGTGAGAAGCTCCACTCTGCTGCTATTTGCACGGATGCGGTTGAGGAATTGAGGTAGTAGCCGCTACCTCTTGATTTCAACTGCAGACCTGGGACACCTCAAAACCTGGAGTCGCTTTGATTCATGAGTTGTAGTAGGTCGTATGATGGCCGGAGGCAGGTGGTCGGTGCTGAAGAAGACGATGGCGGGTGGCAGGGATCCGGCGAACCTGAAAAGCTAGAATACGGGCTTATCGCCCCAATTAGAAAGCTCAGTAGCTTTGCTAAGTGGTGGCGAAGGAGTTGGTGGTGTTCTTGTGGTGGTTGAGAGTATGTAGGCATGTGGCAAAGTCAGAGAGGGTGAATGGGAGTGTGATAGAGATCAAAGCCCCAAATTTCCTTAGGGATTTTGATCAGTGAGGCAAGGCGATGCTCGCGAACTCGGTGGCGGGTGGTTTGGTGCGGTGTGGCATTCGCACAACGTCGGTGGAGCTTCACCGATGTGGTGGAAGACAGAGATGTTGTGATGTGTACGGCAGTTGAAAATGAAGTTTGGGTGGATAAAAATGAAGAGGAAAGGGAGAGGGAGAGATCTAGAGGAGTTAAGAGATGATACTGAGGGAGATCGCTGTGGCTGTGATGGGTTGGCGTCGAGGAAGATGAATTCTCCAGTGATGAGGAATAGCGATGTCGAAGGGGTAGATAGCTCCTGCTTGGTATAGCGAGGAGCGAAAGATGGAGGGAAGAAGGTTCCCTTTTCCTATCGTATGTGGCAGAGGGTTATGAAGGCAGAACGAGAAGGTTGCCGGAGCTTGGTTGGAGCAGGCCTGGGACGGAGAAGAAGAGGGTTTTCTGGCCTCAAACCTAAGGAGGACGGTCTGGCGATGGGGGTCCTTTTATAGGGTCAAGGTCGAGCTCTAAGCTTAGGAAGAAGCTTTGATTGCTCAGATTTTCAGGGAGAAAAATCCCTGAAAATCTTGAGTTCGTTTGAGCTTTAGAGCATGATTTCGAGATCAAGAGGTGGTTTGAGAGATTCGAAATCTTCTCATGGATCTTCCCTCAAAGTTTAGAGGTGATTGGCTCTTGATTTGAGGGAGAAAACCTCCCTCGGATCTTCACTGAAGGTACATTCCCATTGCCAATGGCAGCAGGGACCTAAGTGAAGAAAATGATAATTTAGGGATCCATTTGCAATTAATTCGAAACCTGAGGGGGTAAATGTAAGAAATAAAGTTTAAAAGGGCTAAATTTCAAACTAGGTCAACATGGACTTTGATTTGGTCAAAATTTTGGCCTTAACCTAATTTTGACCCAAGGAATCTAATGGTGATATTGGATTTCAGTTTCGACTATATTTTATTGGGCAATTTGCACAAGAGCCCAAATTAGGAGAAAATCTCGTCTGTAACTATTCTAGGTCAAAATAGGTTCAGATGGTCAAACCAAGTGTACCAAACCTCTTAGAATATTTTTCTATAAATTTTAGGTGGTTTAGATGAATTTTATTCTGACCAAAACCTCTTTAATTTAAGCAGGTATGAAATTAGGGTTTTGTGTGTTGCAGATCTTGAAATGCGTGAAAATCCGTTTCTATCAGTGTTGACTCACTTTTTAGACTTTTGAGCTCATTTGACCTTTATTTAGCACTTGAGTGACCCTGTGGTTAATCTACGTTCATGATGCACTATCAAAATTATAGAATTAACCCTGATTTCCCATTCTTCTCTTAAATCAGAATAATACGAAATTAGGACCCTTAGATGATTATGTAGGAGATTTAATCAATTAAACTTGACTAAATGTGGTTAGTTAGGGCTCACGATAGTGTTCCCATCAGTTCAAAATGTGCCCCTGCCAATCCACTTCGGATGTGCCTGCTGTAATTCCATCGTTGGATCGGAGATGAACGGACGCGATGTGTCCATGTTGGCCGGTGCGCTGTTCTCTCATCCTCAATGCACACGAGGGGAGAGATTGTCATCATTAGATCGGAATCAGGTGGGCGAGACGTCTCCACGTGGCACCACTGTTGATCGTGATTTCTAAGCTAAAAGTTTAGTTTGAAAATCTTGCCGTTGTAGTTGTGTAACAAGCCGTTAAACAGATAATTTAACTGAAACTCTAGTGAGTCTTGGGTCGAAATGGGGAGGTGAACATTTGATCAAAAATCACGTTGGAATTATTATCACGAAGGCAGATTAGCTAGTTGAAATTGATCTACTAGCTATTTTACTTAAAGAATAATTAATAGAAAAAAGAGATCGAATATTACATAAAAGAGAGAGAGTGAACCAACATTTGATAACTATATAATGTCATTACATCTACTTGCTACACTAGAAAGTTGTATATCTACACTAGAAAGCGATAAAAAGAGAAGAGGGTGAGAAGTTATTCTCCTCGACGGTTGCTTGGAGAACGAGCCACGTTGACGGAGCACCCGAACGAGGGTGGTGAGATGCTGGACGAATGAGGACGAAGTTGGAGGACGAAGGACGGAACAGAATGATGTCGTAGCGGGATTCGCTTCTTGAACGGGGGTGAGAAGATAGAAAAATTATCTTTATAACTCTAATGGAGCATACCCGGTTTGGGATGAGCTCGTAGAGCTTTGGAGGAGGTGAGAGAAGAAAGGAAGGGATTGAGAATAAGGAGGGGATGTAGGGCCTTTATATAGTTGCATACATGGGGGCAAAAGGTCATTTTATGGCTTTAACATCAATATTAGGACCTTTAGTGACATTTATGAGCATCACTGAAGGCAAGTGTTACTGAAGGCTCGTGTTCATCTTCTGCTGTGTGACGAAGATCGGAGGCCTCTCGTCGCACCATATCATCCGGTGCCTCATCTTCAACCGTTCACGTGCAATCGTGCTCAAGCAAGATCCGTCGTCCGATCAAGTGATTGAACAGCTTAAAATCGTGCATGCCACATCATCTTACCACGTGCGCAGGCGTGCGATCGCGCGCCATCGTGCACGTGAGCACTGTGCCTCCATCCAGCTCTCGAGAAGGCGCCATGTCGTCGCCTCTGTAGTCGCTCGATGTCGATCGGACACTCCAATTTTGATTGGGCGCGCTCCACTCGCTTAGGAGAGGTGAATCGCATTTCGACCACGCGCCTTCTCTTCGCGATAGAGCGCACAACCATTGCACTACGCCGTGTCTTTGTCGCGCTTTTAAATTCAATGTCCGCGTGTTCTTGATCGTCGAATTGAGATCCAACAGTCAAGATCGCGCAATCTTTGATGAGGAGTTGGTCGAGGGTGTTGGGGCGGCTGTGATGGCGCCACGTGGCGCCATCATGGCCGTCCGTCTTCTTTGGCTTGTAGATGGTGCCACAGATGTCAGATTGGACCAATTTTCATGCCATTGGGCTGCGATCGTCGATCCGAATCCATCCGTGCGGTTGGATTCTTCATTTGAGGTACGAATTTACACGACCTTGACCCTTGGCCTCTGATCTTTCTTGAACTGCATCTGATGTTACAGAAGTCTAATCAAGGCAATCTCGAACGCGTTGAACTCCGATCATTGCCTTGATTAGATCCGTATAGTTGGATCTTCAACCCAAGGCCTCGATAAATATTGCTATGTCACCTGAACACAAAAAAGAGGAAATTAACCTATAATTTATACAATCTAGCCTAAATGAATGATGATGCATGTTATGCAATATTTATAATGCATGATGCTTCTATAAACCTAGGAACATGCATAAATAGGTATTTCAGGCCAAATAGATGTGTGCACATTACACCCCCATGCCTTTTTCTTGTTAGTCCTTAGCAAAACTACATGCTATTTATAAAAGAATTAGGATCAAATTACTTGGGGAATAGTTATCTCTCAACACTAAGAAATTTCTACTAAGGACCTGAATAGAATTGACTCAACAGTGCCCGAGTGTCTGCCAAATGTAGGTTACCTAAGCCCTCGCCTTATTCAAAAGCAAAAGCATCTTTGTCTCTTTTTTCTTCTTTTCTAAATTTTTGTTTGGATTTTTGAGTTTAGTGTTTCGGGACAGCTTTCTACGGTTGCGCAACCCACCCAAGACTCGAAAAGAACTCTAAGTGCTAAGCATCTTTTTATGTGAATGTGATAGAATCGTTGATCGAAAATCAGAATGGAATTCGGCTTTCTACGCCCCTAAGTGACCTTGAAAAGAAATTCTGCCCAAAGGTATATCTATTCGACCAGTAGCTTTCTCTCTACTTTTTATTTTTATGGGGTTAACATAAGGGAGAACCCAGTGTATATCTTCCTAGCTTATTCTACTTCTCTGCTTCTTCCTAAGTGTTTAAGAATTAAACATGCATTTTTGCAAGCAGGGTTCTGGACAACCAGCCGATGACCTGTTGCCACCGACAACTTGCCAGCCATACTCGTGCAGTGAAGTGTGGCTTATTTCTTTTTCTTCTTCTTTTCTATTTCTTTTTCTTTTCTTTTTGGATGTTTTTCTATATCTATATTTTTTTTTCTTTAAGTAGGTGGCTTCCCTAATCTAAGATTTATCTAAAGGTAGTAGAAAGAGAATGGTCGTGTGGTTGGGCTCTGGATAATCAACCGCTGAGTTATTACCACTGACAACTTGCCAGCCATACCACCCTAGAAGGTTCATTAGCTACCTAATTTTCGTTAAAATTGCCAAAAATTGAGTCAGTGTAAAGAGTGTGTAGATGCTTAGGCTTAAAGTTCTCTCAAATTAGAGGACAGGTTGATAAGTCATGTACTTATCACCCAACTTTTTAACCAATTAGAAATTGAATTCAGAATGGTGAGGACTCAATAAACAAATCCATATTTTAGTGGACACCCAGGTTAATTAAGCCCAAATACTTGAAGAATCTAAGTGTTCAGATCCTACTGTATCATTCCCTAAAGTTCAAAAATTATAATGCCCAAGTTCTATTTTCCTAATTCTTTTTTTTTCAAAAATAAAAAAAGAAAATAAAAAGAATCTAGGGAGCTAACAAGATTCAGATAATGATATCCACCCCCCATGCCTATCTAATGCAATGTCCCCATTGTATTAAAAAGACATGAAAAAGAGCAGAGTAGAGAAGAAAGCACCTGAATTTTGTGATTACCCGGTCAGCTCTGAGATGAAAACAGACTGTATATGTGCTAAATTTAGTACCTTCAACTAGGCACACTATATAAAAGAAGAAATCAAGAATTCACAGGTGCGGGTCAGAATCAGAATAAAATGATCAATTTTTGGACCTGTAAGGAGAAGATGTCCACAGATGTGGATGAGATTGTGGTGTAGACCCATGCCCCATGGTCGAGTGTATCTGTGGTTCTGGATAAAAATTACCCAGAATCAGAGATCAGTATGCAGAGCGAGCCTGCGATTTGTGACGATGCAACCCAAGTCCAAAAAGTCAGACAACAGGTAAATTTGTATTAAAAAGACAATCAGTTAATTTGTGCTTAGGTTGTACATCCTCATAATAAAAAATGTCATAAGGGTTTTGGTAGAAGGTTGGTGGTTTCAGGTATATATGAACCCTTAGACTCAGACTTATGTTTCCCCCAGAATTGACTTCCTAAATCTTCATTTCCCAGCTCCTATCCTCTACAATCATAGTTTCTGGGACCTCACAAATGTCATCATCCCAGTATAAAATATCGAAGTCTAAAATTTGTGGCTGAATCAGAATTGACTTGGGTCTGGTGATCTCAAAAACAAAATCATCATTATGCTCAACGGGGTGTGATTGAAGAATGGAGCTATGAATTGAACCCTTCATGAAATTAGGATCTGAATTTTTGATGCTAGCCCCGATGGGATCAAAATCCTCAATTATTGGGTGATTAAATGATTCATCGAATTCCTTAGGCTCAATCGTCTTACTAAAATCATTTCTCTCAAACTCAGGTGAGACTTCACATATCGATTCTTTACCTTTAGAATCAAAGAATTTTGGATCTGCATTTATGTATGTCTCAAAATCATCTATTATTGCTTGTTCCATGGAGACATGCTTTTCCTCGTACCTTGGTTCAGGGATCTTGGGTGAAGAAATCAATTCATCCTCATCTGGTTACTCCAGACCAACTTGGTCATCCCTAGTCTCGTAAAATGTGTCCCCCCCAACAAGTACTTGAGTGGATTCTGACAATGGCTCTCCTGAAGGGGATTCGTCCTGGTAATCATCCCAAGATTAGACTAGAGTAACTACAAATCTCATCCTCAATTTCGACAACTTCCCAAGTAAAAACTCACCTGGCTCCTTATCCTTAACCTCTTGGAGCCAATCCAACAAATATTTGTTAAGATCGTTAATCATTTCAATCAAGGCTCCAATTCTTCAGTGTAAGGTGTTGGCTGAGCTTCTAAGGATTGAATTGTATTCTTTAAGTTAGCCAACACCTTATCTTGGACCTGGTTCACTTGAACCAAATGGTTTGGTTCAAGGTTGGGTGGGTTTGGGTTCAGTCCCAAGGAGTCAAGGAATTGAGGTTCTTGGTACCCTTCCTGATACTAGGTCGCTTCAGGTTGCTTAATGAGGGGTGGTGACTTATATGCAGTGTATTTTGGGGAGGGTAAGAGTTGTAATCAGGATATCCTTCTTGGTTGTAGATTGGGTTAAATTGATCATCAAAGAGTGGGGATCTGTAATCGTTATAGCTTGGAGAAGGATAGAAGTCACAATCATGATGTCTAGGGTTAGACCCTGAAAACGAAGGTCTGAAATTGTATCCCCAATCTGAGTTATCCCAACTAGTAGATGGTTGATTACAGCACGAGTCGCGATAATAATCATCATATTGGGGATAAGATGTCAGGAGGGTAGGAGTGGAAATGTGTGTAGGATGTGGAAGAATCCATGATAAAACGGGAAGAAGAAAGCTGCCCTGTAATACAAACACTCAAACTTGTCCTTAGGTGGGGTAGCCTAAAGATCTACAGATTCCTAGAACCCGTCTTGAGATGAAAGAAATGATTTGATCTACTTCTTTCTGGTCAATCCAATCAGTTAGAGGGAAGTATTGAGGAGAAGGTTCTTCCCTTGCTTTTTGCCTCAGGTTCCTTTGATACCCCTCAACCGCGGTCATTTGACTCTGCTCCCCTAACTAGACATCATATTGAACGGTAGAAGTAGAGTAATCGAAAATAATCTCGATTTGGGCCTCGAAGAGCGAGTCAAATCCTTAAGGCCAACATCTACTCTATTTTAATTAGGCTTAGGTTTGAATGTGCTTTGGAATGTGATGAGCCCTTTATTTGGGTTGTGCCCTTAAAGATCAGTTTCGATGTGTGTGCATGTACAACGAATGATTTTCAAGCAAGATTATTTTTGGATGCAGTGAATTTTAGGATTTAAATCTTACTTAGTAGCTTTTAGGGTTCAATTTTAGGTGTATTCAATCAAGTTCAATTGACAAACCAGGTTTTGAAAGCACAGGTGAAGATGTCTTCCTTTAAAACTTAAAAAGAATGTGGAGTGCTTGGTTAATCCCTAAAAGTTGAATCTTATGTAGCAAGCTACTGATGAGTTATTTTTAGATGAAGTGGTGTGGCCTAAACAACTCAAGCAATTGGCCTTAATGCACCACTAAGTTAGGCACACATACGATTACCTAGTCTAATTTCTACTCAATTATGTGTTGATGAGTGTACCAATTCCAAAGATCAGATTACTGGTAGAGTATGAAGAATCAGAAGAGGTTGTGTACCTCTGTGAGATCTTTTTTAGATTTTTTTTTTTATAAGAGGAGGATGAGGCGGGTGGAGGTAACAACCAAACTAAGCCTGGGGTTTATGAGAGCTCCTAGGTCAATTAGGGTTTGTGTTATTAGGTGATGGAATGAAAACTAGCGGGTGGGAGGTAGGGTATATTTATAGATCCTTCAACAACACTTTACTCCAATCTTATAGCTCTGGCTCGCCCCAAAAGAGTACGTGCAATCACAGTAAGAAAAGAGAAAAGTGAGGTAAATGATCAGTAAGGCGAAAAATGCGGGAAATCAAAGAGTGTTGCCTCTCCGGCAATGGCGCCAAAATGTTGAGCGGGATTTCTATCCCCGACGACGGCGCCAAAATGTTGAAGGGATTTCTACACTAAAAGTTTTGAGTTTGGAAACCTTTTCGTTGCAGCCACGTAGAAATCCGTCAAATAGATAATTTAACCAAAACTTCGGTGAGTCCTGGGTCGAATACAGGGAGGCGAACGTTTGATCAAAAATCGCATTGAAATTATTGTCATGAAAGCAAATTAGCTAGTTAGAATCAATGTACTAGCTATTCTACTTAAAGAATAATTAATAGAAAAGAGAGATCGAATATTACATAGAAAAGAGAGAGAGAGTGAACCAACATTTGATAACTATATAATATCATTACATCTACTTGCTACACTAGAAAGTGATAAAAAGAGAAGGTGAGAAGTTATCCTCCTCAACGGCTGCTTGGAGGATGAGCTGCGTTGACGAAGCACCCAAACGAGGGTAGTGAGATGCTAGATGAAGGAGGACGAAGCTAGAGGATGGAAGATGGAACAGGACAACGTCGTAATGGGATCTGCTTCCCGAACGGTGGTGAGAGGACAACCACGGGCACTCCATGAACGAGGGTGAGAAGATGGAAAAATTATCTTTATAACTCTAATGGAGCATCCTAGGTTTAGGACAAACTCGTAGAGGTTTGGAGGAGGTGAGAGAAGAAAGGAAGGGATCGAGAATAAGGAGGGGATGTAGAGCATTTATATAGTTGCATACATGGGGGAAAAAAGGTCTTTTTATGGCTTTAACATTAATATTAGGACCTCTAGCGATGTTTATGAGCATCCCTGAAGGCAAGCGTTGCTGAAGGCACGCATTCATCTTCGACTGTGTGATGAAGATCGGAGGCCTCTTGTCGCGCCACGTCATCCGGCGCCTCATCTTCAATCGTTCACGCACAATCACGCTCGAGCAAGATCTGCCATCCGATTAAGATATCGGACGACTTAAAATTGCGTATGCCGCTTCATCTTACCACGCGCGCAGCGCCCGCATGCGATCGCGCATCATCACGTGCATGCGTGCTGTGCTTCCATTCGACACTCAAGAAGGTGCCACGTCGCCACCTCTGTAGCTGCTCGATGTCGATCGAACGCTCCAATTTCGATTGGGCACGCTCCTCTCACTAAGGAGAGGTGAATCGCATTTCAAACGTGCGCCTTCTCTTCGCGATAGAGCACATAACCGCTGCACTACGCCATGGTCTTTGTCGCGCTTTTGAATTTGTCATCCGCGTGTTTTCAACCGTTGGATCTCGATCAAACAGTCGAGATCGCACAATCTTTGATGAGGAGGAGGTGGCCAAGGGTGTTGGGGCGGCTGTGATGGCACCACGTGGCACCATCATGGCCGTCCATCTTCTTTGGCTTGTAGATGGTGCCACAGATGTCGGATTGAATCGATTTTCGTGTCGTTGGGCTACGATCGTCGATCCGAATCTATCCGTGTGATTGGATTCTTCATTTGAGGTACGGATTTACAACACCTTGATCCTTGGCCTCTGATCTTTCTTAGATTACATCTGATGCTGCAGAAGTCCGATCAGGGCGATCTCGGAGGCGTTGAACTTCGATCGTCACCCTGATTAGATCCGTGTGGTTGGATCTTCAATCCGAGGCTTCAGTAAATATTTCCATGTCCGCTGACCACAAAAGAGGAAAAATTAACCTATAATTTATTCAATTTAACCTAAATGCATGATGATGCATGTTATGCAATATTTACAATGCATGATGCTTCTATAGACCTAGGAACATGCATAGATAAGAATTTTTGGCCAAATAGATGTGTGCACATCAACCACCGATGATGCAGGGCAAGTCACGTGTGATCATACACACAATCTGCGTGATCTTAGGGTGCATGCGAGGTGTGATCAGAGCCCTTCATCTTTGATCGGATGACTGTGGTGCCTTCCCATCACGCTAGTAGTTGCAAATGCGTGCCAGCACGCGTCTGCGCACGTAGGCACCGGTTCGGGCACATGAGGTAGTTCGACATGCATGTTGGGCGGTTCAGTACTATACGAGACCGATTTAGGGGAGGTTTAGAGCCAAATCTTGGTGTTTCTTCACCTATAAAAGGCCCTTAAGACCCCCATTGCAAAATATCTCTTCCACAAGCAATTCTCCACTTTCTAGAGCTTCAACACATGTCCTCGTAGTTGCCGAGCTGCCAATGGAGCTTCCTCCACCCCCATGGCTACCTCAACTCGCTACTCTTAGCGATAATTTCTAGTTCTTCCTTAGCTTATGTTCTACATTCTATTCAAGCATTTCTCTGGTTTTTATGTTAATGTTTGGAAGATGATTTTTATAATTCATAGAAGTGATCTTTGCTATTATGTTTATTGTTCTTTCAATGCTTTTTAGGCTAGGCTTCTACTTCATTTGTCTTATGCTTGTGTTACAATCACTATATTTTGTGCTTATCTTTGTTGCTGCATAACTACCAAACTATACCATGGATTTCTACTCTCTCTCTCTCTCATGCAGGCGAGCAAAATAGAATATCATGTGGCAATAAATGTTAGCGACAAGAAGATTTGATTTTTTGTCTCCCTAAGATCGACACTTGGACTCACCGCATAATCTTCTTTTTAAAATTGATGTTGTAAGTGCATGCTATAACGAATGAATTATCTCATTGCATTTTCCAGCATCAATGACAAAAAGCTTCATCAAAAATATCAAATTTATTAGAGAAATTATCCTAAAGTTCCCTATATTTGTGGTTGACCTTCCATTAAGGTACTGTCTCTTGAAAAAAGAAAACAAACAAGAGAGTTTATAAGGTTTTTTGGAGTATCATGTGTGGTTTCAAGTCCCCCATTTAGGTTTTGTATTATTTGAGGTCCTCAACTAAATCTTAAGGAACCATCTCAATTCAATCTCCATTCCTCCCTCCTTCCAAAGAAGTCTGCCTCTTGTGCCTTTTCAACTTTAATGTGCCCTCTCTTCTTGTAATGTCACTCCAACAATACCTATTCCATTGGTGACTCTTCTTCAAGGATCCTCCATTTGTTACCATATGTCCTTGTTGTGCATTTGATGTGGTTTTAGCTTCGAGTGAATCATTAATCTCCTAGCTACAATTTTGCTCCCCTTAACATTAGTCATTGTATCATCAACGATTTTCACTGTTATGTACACGAATGTGATATTGAATTTTTTAGGAATGTAGAGAATATATTGCTTTGAGTTGGGCATATTTGCAACAAACAATGGTCTTATATGTTGAGGATTTGCAAGATCAATTTCACGTACATGGTAGTTGCATCTCTTGTCCTTCATTTATTATTAAAGGACTATGCATTCTTTGTTTTCTCTCTTGGCTCTTATGGGTTTTTGTTCAACTATTGTATTTACAACATGTAGATTAAAGATGGTGAATTATCATGTCTAAGGGAAATCAAGTTTGTGGAGACTTCCTTAATTAGAAATTATGACATGTTTAGATATTGCCATAGATTGGGTGAGATCAGAATTGAGCATAAACTAGGAAGAGTTAATGGGAAAGTCTTGCTTGACTATTCTAGTTGTTGGAGTTATTTACTCATTTGGGAGTGCTTTGTTTTTTTCTATTTTATTGAGCACATCATGTGTAACTTGATTGAAAGCCTTTCTATGTAAAGAGGCCTAAGGTTTATGTTTCTAATAAGACAATTCATTCTTCTTTCTCTCTCAACGTGGCATTAGAGAGACTCTCAGGTATCGTTCTCCAACAAAACCCTAACTCTAAAGAGAGGCTCATCTCTCTCCCTCTCATTCCTTCTCGCCAACAATAGTAGCAAGCACCACCAGTAGCCCTACCATTGCCAGGGCCCCCTCCTAGCACTAGCCAATGCACGGGCGGGGGGGGGGGGGGGGGGGGGTGGGGGGGTTTGCAACATTGTCATTTGTGACTCGATGGTGCTGCTGGCCACCAGCACTGCCACCTAGTGGTCTTTGTAAGGGTTCAAAAATTTCATGGCTATTTTGAACTCCAACAAAACCCATTTTTTATTTCCATGGTTGAAGACATTGTAGTCCTTCTAATTTTTGGACTGCACATGGCCCTAACAAAATGTTGTGAGGGGCCTTTTGTGAGAAATCTTGTTGGTGGACCTCCTTGGAGCCCAAGTAATTGGGTAGAGGGACCTCTTGTGCAAAATTTCCACCCCATATGTTAGGAGTGATGGCTTGCATGAGAAGCCATCTTCCCTTCCATTTATTTCCAACAAGAGGGAGAGTGTGAGAGAGAGCAACCACCTCCACCGTCGGCCCCCCTTCCCTCTCCTCCTTCCGAGGCTTCTCCCACCATTGCAGCTATTGCTAGAGAACGCAGTGGGCGTTGCCATCACGTGGGTGACGATGGGAAGGAGAAAGGGAGGAGCATGCCCAAAATTGGAGGTAGGGACCCCCTTCTCTTCCTTTGCGTGTCTCTTCTTTGAGCTCTTAAGGTAGGAGAAAGATTCAAGGGAGGTTTTGAGAACGTAAAACCTCAGGTTTTTCTTGCGAAGATCGATTTTGTATGTGCTTGAGTTCGTGCATGTTGCACATTCGCGAGTTTGATGGGATTCTCGTGTCCTATGGTTTTGATTTCGATATGAGACTTTTGTAGGTGATTCTAAGGTTTAAGGTATCCCTTGAATGCCAAATAAAATGGGGGTAATGGGACTTAACCACTAGGATGAAAGGGAGAGTTGTTGGGTGGCATATAATTCTATTTATGCATAGAATCAAGGGCCTGGAACCACGCAGTATCGATATTGGTGTTCAGTACTGGTACTGGAGGGCTCTCATGGCCCCAGAACACGTAAAAAGGGAGAATCTAGGGGAGCCCAGTATAGATATTGAAGATTAGTACCAATACTGGCATAAGTTTTCAGGGTTCTAAGAGGCAAGTGTGCAACACCAGTAATGAAGATCAATACCGGTACTGGTGCCCTTGTTCTACCGTAAATGGTCCCCATTCCTACCTTAATTCAATAAGGAAATGAGGGAATGTAAGCCCTGCTTTGGGATAATTAATTAAAAGGAGATTTAATCTGCTTAACACCTGTATACTCACCATATGAAGTAAGTGGTTATAAACCTTGGAAGACAGGAATAAAAGCCTAAGGTAATTGGCTAAGTTCAAAGCGAAACCTAATATACAAAATCTCGATGACTCTTGTAGAGTTGGATTAAAGGAAGACCTAGATCCTAAGGTTTGAGGTTAGACCCCAGGTGATCCATTACGTTCCTAGGGCTTTGTTCTAGATACGAAACCAAATGGATTAAGAGGCAGTAGGTCTACTAGGTGAGCTCGTAAGACTACATCCATGGACTTGGTGAACCACGAGTTCACTACTCGAGTTGGAGACTTGAGATTATGGGGTGGCTAGAGGCTACCCGTGATTTACCTTGAAATGTAGACAGTTCCCAGGTACAGTGATGAGCCACGGGCCATTATCGAAATAAGGTACTTGGATGTACCTGAATCCGACTTGATGTAGAGGTATTCGTAGTAAGAGGCTCACTAGGTGCCTGCGTATGCAAAAGGCGTCGGGGTACCGTGATGGGTTTGGTTTAGATCTCATCTGACTGCAAACTGAGAAGGCACGCTCGAAGACTACACTCCTAACGGGAGCATTGGTGTGACCCGACAATTCTAGCCTTAGCCAACCCTGTGATTATGATATGGAATGATCTATGATTTGACCTTGTTGGACACGAATTGAGCTTGCTCTTTGCTATCACAAGGCATTGGTTTGGGTAGTTTTCGAGAGACCCAACTCTTCTGACTGAGGTCAGCAACATTCTTGATACATCAAGAATGGGTACGCCTTCCATGAGGGTCACCAGACCTGCTAACCTCCATCTTGATCAATGAGGGATTGCCAGGTTTGGATCTAAGGGAAGGATACATCTCAATCTCCTCTAGTAGAGAGAGATAATTCACAACATCTGACTCCTGGACTAAGTGAGAGATATATTAAATGATAATCAATCATGGATTAAACATAGATAATGGGGAATTTAGTTAATAGATGGCCTGTAGTGCATGAACCCATACACTACCCCCTTCTTGTTTTGACTTTACACGTTTTTTTGTCCCTACTGAGTTATTTAACTCATCCCTAGATTTGTGACCTATTTCAGGTTCCGATGCTGTGGCACAACAGTTTCCACCTCTCCCATGAGCAATGTCGATGGAACAACAGTTTCCACCTCTCCTATGAGCAATGTCGATGCCTAGTAGTGGCAGACTAGCTTGTCGTGCAGACATTCTAGAGAGGGTGATAAAGGAAGTGTAGCACTAGGAGAGGTGGGCAAACTCACCTATTGAGTCTTTGTAGGTTCTCACCACAAAGTTTATAGCTATCACCTATCACCTACATGAACCTAGATTGTAATGATGGAAATTTGGATTCTTGAGTTATTCTAAAGTTGAATATGTCAAATCAAATCCATTGACCCTATCAGGTCAACATACCTTGAAAAATGAAAAAATGTGTTTTGATTAAATCTAAGGGGTCAAACTTGTCCAAAATACATCATATATAATACCTTAGATTTATCTCATCACGAAATTACAAAAGAAACATATTTTACAAAACTTCAAGTTGCATATAAGACATTTTGGAGTATTTTGACATTACTTGCATACCGGAACAAATAAAACAATAGGAGCAGCTCTAACAAAAAAGACCCCCAAGTCCTGTACCATATGCTTAACATGAACTAAGACTCATTGCCAACAATCATGTACAATGAGGCTGAGTCAGGTACTAGTGTACCTGAGATGGTCGCAGCTGGGATTAGAAGCAAGGGATCCCCACCATTGAATCCTTCTACAAGACATTTCCAAGCTTTTTTCCTCTCAGGTACACCACCTTCTTTGAACCGTTAATGTGGAGGAATGAAAAAAGAAATTAAAAGAAAATAAATATTAAAATAATTAAATACTTTTAAACATCTTATCATGAATTATTTAAGAGAAGTAAAATAATTTAACCTCTAAGGTAAAATTAGATTTTTTAAAATTAAATATCAAATTTAGAAATAAAATAATTTTAAATTTTAAATTTTCAAACAAAAAAAAGTTCAATACTAATTCCTCGTTCAAAACAGCGTCACGCGGTTGCGTAGGCTTTCCTTTATCCTAGACGCAAACAGACGTGGACCTGCAAATAAGTGATTCACATGATGAGACCAGGGAAGCCGAACTTGGGTTGGTGGTCCAACTCAATATGGAGATGTTTCAAGTCAAATCAAGATCAATTGGCATAACGCACATGTTATGGCTAGAGCTAAAGCTATCATCAATTCGATCCCAAATACACAACCAATTCAAAATTGTGCACCTGATGAACTTCACATCGTATATGCATAAAGCAGAAACCCCTATGGACACTATTGTCGAAATACATCATTTATTCTGTAGGAATATTTGTCTGACACCACCTCTCATTTATTCTGGACAAAGGTAATGGAGTAGATTAAAAAAAACAAAAAAAAAAAAACCGAGTCAATTTCTGGGGAAGACCTGATGCCACAAAAGGACATGATGCCATTCACCCACCCATTATTCATTTAAAAAAGTCCAGCTGACGCCCTTCCTAGCTGAATTACGTATGGCAATGCCTACTCATTTGCAAATGATGGTCAATTCATTGACCAGCAACACGGACCATAAATCTAGTGAAATATGCATCCAGGCGAAATTATATCGGAGCTGTCTAGAATCCAGTTTAAATAATGGAGGAAGCTACAAGCACTGCCTATTAAGGCGAGATCCCGGCAGATTGTTACACACCATTCTTTCAGAGATCAAACTCCAAGGGGAAGACAAGACGAGACACTTGCATGAGGAAATCCACAAAACCAACGAAATTTTCCCAAAACAAAAATCATGACGTTCTTGAGTAGACACAGCAGTTGTATTTTAATAGCACGAACACAAGTTCATACCTATATCTAGCGAGATGCACCACCTCATTAAACTATAGGTGTTTCCTTATAGAGCACAAAATGCAACTTGAAATCATCATTGCACAACCAACAGGCACACTCAATTGGCACGGCCTCTAATGACATCAAGGCCCATCTCCGTTGGATCAGTAGCCTGCAACTCAACTTGAATACCATCGAGCTCTCTCTTGAATCTATCCTTTGAACTGGCATAGAGCATCTTGCTTCTCACTCGTGCGGTATCGGGAGACCTTACAACAGAGAAAGGGAGTTATTTAAAAAAAAAAAAAAAAAAGTATAACAGTGCAAGAAAAAATTGATGCAAAAATGTAACAGGAAGCACACCACGCAATAAAGAAGATCTTGCTTTTCTGACAGTTCTCTTCAGTTACAAAGTCGAAATCATAGATGGCGTATCGGCATTCATTTGCAGGAAGGGAGCCAGCAAAATCTTCGTAGCCGAGTGTAGGCTCCCCAACTTTCTCAACAATGACCTGCTTCTGCTTCTCATCAATCTTGTAGATAATGAATCGGTAGGTCCTCTTAGCCTTCAACTCCAAAAACTTTAGCTTGCAATCGTCATTTACAGCCATTCCAGACGCTGCATTGGCCTGTACGAATTCGGCAAACACACAAACAAACAAACACTGAAAAGAGAAAATGAACATCACCTACACCAATGCCAATATAGAAGTTTGAAGCACATCAGTTTTTTTTTCCCGTTTGGAGAAGATCTAAGAAGCACATTTCATTAAACATCATAAACCAATAGGCAGTGAATAAAAGCAGGTTGGTTCACCGGCAACAACCATCCATACAAATTTCTATTTAAAAAAAAAACATCAAAGATTCCACTGGCACGATATTTGATTGCAGATTCTGGGACATAGGTAATGTTTTTAAATAAACCGAATTTCCCAAAATCCATTATACCAGCAGATAAGTCATCTTAATTAATCGGTATACTTTAGATTTATTTGATGTTTAAGTAGGTTAAACTTATTCCTCAGAAGAGGTGAAATAAGTTTATGCCAAATTAACTTCTCTTAACCCAACAGAAATGGAAGGCAGGTTAAGTGGTAAACAATCATGGGTTAACTCACTTAACCCGCCTACCAAACACCACCTAAGATATAAGAGTTACGGCCATAACAAATCACATAAGAATAATCTGTAGACTCAAGAATGGTAGGACATTGAGAAGATTACCTTCATATCATAACATCTAAACGACCACCCATTTCCCCTAAACAAATGTAATTGTTCAAGTAATCATACATAGGCTGTGTATGGTATCACCAACAATTCTAGAAAAACACGTAGTTTCTTGCTGCAACAGTGGCCAGCATTCAACATTGCTTCGAAAACATGTTTTCTAACAGCCCACATTTAACCAAAGTGCTCACTCAAGAACTTATTTTCATCTGGCACACAACCAACTTTGAGCAAACAAGGAACCCGCAGCTCATGGCCACATTGCGACTTCTTAGAAGGGGACCATGCTCTCAAACAAGCAAAATTCACATCCATGTCTACGAACAATATCACCCCAAAGATGTCCTTATTACCAGGTACACTCATAAGGATATCAAATAATATCATACATCGAGCCCTTGTTTGGACAAAATTGTATTTTTCGTTCATGGAAGTCAAGATGATTCCAAAAGATGCCAATTTCACCCCTTCCCTTCTCTAAACAGTCTCCACTTAAAACCCAAATACTCCACAAAATTTAAGTCCCTGATCCCATAACCAACAATGGCATGCATCCGTAAAGGAAAGAGCTCAAAATTTCCCCATCCACACGGACCACACGTCACCAGAAAAAGAGAAAAGGACAAGAGATCCACAGCGTGCGATCCGAACAAAGATCCACCGAGCGATCGAGATCTGCGCTCAGGAACCCTAAAATAGAAGACGCAACACGCATCCATCTACCGACGACCAACAACAGATCAAGAGCATCCATCCATAGGAGACAGATCAAACGGACAACAATCGGAGACCTAAAAATAGATAGATAGATATATGGATGGATGGATACAGGTGAATCGGGAGGGAACGAGAAAGATACCATCTTTGGAGTGGGAAGGGGGATCCGATCTGATCGATGCGAACGGATGGCGTCGCGGCTTTGGTGGTGTCGTCGATCGCGCAGGTAGGGATGGAAGAGGGGAAGAGGCGACGTGGTGGCGGTGGTGGTGGTGGTGATGGTGGGAAACGTTTCGCTTTCTTTTCTCGCCCTAAATGGGAGAATATGTGGTCGCTGCACTCCGTAGGTAATAAAGTAAAGCTGTCCAATCAGTGAAGGCCACGTCAGTAATCGAGGGTATTTAATTTAATTTATCCAGGGGGTTTATGTATGATTATGGGTCATTTTTTGAATTTTCATCTCTTCCTTTTTTTTTTTTTTTTGTCTTCGTTTTCTACTTTTATGCTGTGGTGTTCTACTAGACATATTATCGCGGATGATAAGTTGTGGGGTATTTTGCTTGGATTTTTGGGTGGAGAAAGCAGAGAACGCAAAAAAGGAAGAGGTGGAGGAAACGTGGGTCTTTGTTTCTTTTTATCTGCCAATGTGATTCTAAAATGTTTGGTCAAGAAAGATGGGTTGTGCACAACAGTTTTTGTTTGATCTCTTCCTTTTTATTTTTTTTTCCCTTTTTTAAAATTACTTTTTAATGTTCTCTCCTAACATCTAGAAGATTAGGTCTATTATTATGGGTTCACTAGCTCCTAATTAGGTCCCTACTAAGCCAATTGAATTAGCTTAGCTATGTAGGAATCACTTAGGCTTAACCTATCTCTTTTTTATACTACACCACCTCACTCTGCCTTAACCTATACCCTCCTTAACCCCTTCCTATGATGCACCCAAGGACCAACTTAACACAACTCAACACAAAACCAACCCACACACACCACCCTCTAACTCCCCTCCTTAAGGTCTCGTTTTTTTCATGGGATTGTCATCCGAGTCCCACGTTTGGTTCACTTGATCCCGGGGTGGCTACCCACTGGGATAACCCACTTTACCCTGGAGTAAACTCATCTGGTGGGAGGAGTTGGGATGGCTGTATCCCATGGGTTAATCCCAAGTGGTGTTGATGCGAATACCCATCCCGCCCTTGCCGCACACGCCGTTCTCCTTCTTCATGCAGGCGATCGTGCATTGATGGCGATCCCATTTTCCGAGCCCTTCTCCTTCTTCACTTCCCTCCCTAGGCGATTGTGCCCTAGCGACGATCCCATTTTGCGATCTCTTCTCCTTCTTCGCTGCCCTCCCCAGCTGTTCGTGCCCTAGCAACGATCCCATTGTGTGAGCTCTTCTTGTTCTTCGCTACCCTCCCCAGGTGATTGTGCCCTAGCGATGATCCCATTGTGCGATCTCTTCTCCTTCTTCACTGCCCTCCCCAACTGATCGTGCCCTAGTGACGATCCCATTGTGCGAGCTCTCTTTCTTCAGCTAGCTCTTCTCTTCAACTTGTTTTCTTCTTCATTCTTCTTTTCTTCTTCTCTGCTTCTTCTTTCTTCTTCTTCAGCCTATCTTCTTTCTTCTTCTTCAGCAGCTGCGATTCCTCTTTCTTCTTCTTCTTTCTTTTGCTCTGGCCCTCCTTCTTCTTCTTTCTTTTCTTCTTCTCTTGCTGCTGACTCTCCTTTTTCGCCGACGTCTGATTCAGCGCTCAGACGACTTAACTGCTTGGTTGCTACAGTGCAGCTCCTCCTCTTTTCCTTCAGCTTCTTTCCTTCCTTTCTTCTTCCTTCTTCCCTGTGGCTAAGTCCTGGCTGCTACTTCTCTTCTTCTTTCTTCTCTCCTGCGCACACACGCAAACATCAGCGCAAAACCTATCCTACCCCTTCCTCGCGTCTCTCTCTCTTTGGATCTCTCTTTGGTAAGCTCTCTCATAGACGGGTAATCGGGTCGGGTCGTGTGCCCGGGTCCAGGAGCATCGGTGTGGGTGGTGCGCGAGGAGTGCACAGGAGGGTGTCGGGTCGGGTTAGATCCGCGTGGGTGAGCCACGGACGAGACCCGGTGATAGGTGAGGGACCTCACCCCGTGTGTAATCGGAGGCAAAGAGCCTATACCACTTTTTCAATTTAAGTGGTGGCGCTCGCTCCTACACTTACGAGGTGGGACTAAAGTTCCACCTCCGCTCCGCTCGCCTGCAAGCGAGAAGCAGCTGTCAATTGGGTAGCAGCGAAGGCTTCATGCTCCCAATTGAGAACCTGGGTGCATTTGCGGACTTGCCCAGCATTTCCTGGAGCCCTCGCCTGGTGTCGAAGAGACCTGGAGCTGCCTGCGAAGGAGCTCCTGCAACTCGTCAATGGTGGCGAGGAGGGTGAACCCTGAAATCACGAAGACGGCCTCACGGCCACATCAGACAACACAGGGAGCTTTACCAGAGTGTGGCGAAGGCGGTGCGAGGGGCTACGTGCTGTGAGAGTGCCTGTGGTCGTGCACCTAGGGCAAACTGCGTGTGTGGAAGTGGGTGTGTTCGGGGGTGCTCAGAGTGTGCAGGGTGGTGAATGGAGTAGGGGAATCGCTAAAGTGGAGTGAGGGGGAGCTTCTGGGCTTGTCGGTGAGAGGTGGAAAGGTCTGTGGAAGTGGGGCGATCTTGCCAGAGATGGTGGTCGGAGGCGGAGCAGATGAAGGTGGTCGTGGCAGTCGAGGGGTTTAAAAGACTAATTCAAGAAGGGAAAAGTGAGAGGAGACTAAGGAGAAAGTTCCTACCCACTTAATCGACGAAGAGGGAGAGGAAGACTACCTGACACATGCCTGCCGGAGCTGAGGACGAAGGTGCCCAGAGGAGGGGTGACAGCGACGAGGAAGAGATCTAAGGATGCCAGCTGGTGCGGCTTGGTGTGGGACGACAAGGCAGAGTGGGCTCTGCTGCAGGTATGGCAGCAAAGCGATGAGGAGGAGGAGAGTTCTCCGTAAGCTAGGGTAGTCTGACCGGAGAGAGGGGAGATGAAAGAGAGGGGTTTTCTCCACCAGAAATAGCTTGGAGTGGACGGCAGCCCCTGCCACTCCTTATAAAGGCGCTGGCAAGGAGAGTGGCCTGAGGGAGCGATGCGTGGAGCTCGCCGAAGATGGCCGGAGATGGAGATCCATGCCTTTCATGCGTTCGCACGAGAGGCATGGGCGGTTGCAGGTCACAGGGGAGGGTCCCTGCGACAAAGGACGATGTAGGGAACCCCCTCGTTCATTCCTGAGAACAGGCGCCATACCCTGCGCGGTGCTATCCTCCGCGTAAGGTCGCCGGAGGTATGGCGCCTGTGTAGAGTGGCAGGGAGGACCGTTCTGCAAAGAATGACAAGAAAGATAGGGGGCTATGTGTAAGGGTTTAAAAAGATAAGGGTCAAAAAGTAATTCAAGAGGACCAATTTGTAAAGTCAGTCAAGATGGTCTTTTCTTAGGCCCAAATTTTTATACCAGCCTAATTTGAACCTAAGGATTTTAATGGTGAAATTTGATTTTAGGTTTGACCACGTTTGATCAGTCAATTTACGTAAAAACCCAAATTAGGTCATGAATTTGGCATGGTTCTTATTTTAGGTCAAAATAGGTTGCAAAGGCCAAATTGAAGGTTTTAAACCCTAGAGAATATTTTTCCATAAATTTTAGAGGATTTAGTTTATTTTTATCCTGCCTCGAACCTCGTGAATTAAAGTAGGTTTATTTTAGGGTTATAAAATGTCATTCAATTCCTAAAAGTTGCTATAACCCTTTTCAAATCAGATCATCCCACTTCCTTCTTCATTAAGCTTATTTGACCTATGTTTAGACCCTTAAATACCCTATTTGTGTACTGCATTGGTAAAATTATAGTTTTACCCCTCATGACTTGTTTTATTCTTCAATTCAGACTTCTCTGAGTTAGGCTTGTCTTTAGGTTTTGTAGGAGCTTCTTCACACTTATTTAGATTAAATTGTGCTAGTTAGGGTTCATGATTAGGCTCTCATCAGGTATCATGAAGGTTATAGTCTGAGCTATAGACGTTTAGCTAATTTTTTAGAGCTGGGAGTAGGAGAAAAAGAATAATGAAGGTTTGCCTGGTGAAATGATGAATACTGGGGTGCTAGAGATTTGTATAAGTTGGTGCTTTCCATTATATTCCATACTTGTTTCAAAGTTGGGAATGAATTATTCTGAAAATGTTGTGCTCCTAATGTTAATGGACTTCATTTATGCAGTTGGTGGCAACAAGGTCTCGTGTAGTGATTGTCCTTGATTTGATGTATCAATTGATTGTACTTGATTTGATGTACCATTCCATTGTGCTTGACATTCCTTTTGACCAACATTTAGTTTAGTTTTAGAACTCCAAACTTTGATAGAATTTGACATTGGATTACCATATGGTATAGTTAAATGCTCTACTTTTGACTTTAGGATGTCATCACCCCAACCATCATCCTCCGCTGGTCCCAAGAAGGCTAAGAAGTGGGACTATCGAACAACTAATGAGTTACTAAAGATTTTGGTGAAACACCATAAGGACGGTCATTAGGAGAATGGATCGTTCACGAAAATCGCTTGGAATGACATTGATAAGGACTTTGTCACAGCAATTGGGTTACCATACACCCACAACTAGATTCTAAATAGGTGGAAAGAGTTGAAGAGGAAGCACACTTTATATGCTCAACTATTGAGCAAGAGCAGGTAGGGAATGGACCCGAGGACAAGTTGTCCAGTAGCACCGTCACCCTATGTTTGGACTGAGGTATTAATGCCAACTTTCGTTGAATACATCAAATGAGTCATGGCTCTTGTTCTTTCTTTGAAATTTACACTTCCGTTGTATATGTAGCTCCCACCTGAATTAGCGGAACTCCGGGAGAAGCCATTTGTCTACTATGAGGATGTCCATAGCATTGTCGGGAGGGATACAGCTACAGGTGAGCATGCGTTCTCGTCGAACATGTAGGAGCAAGTGAATGAGGTTGTCGAGGATCAGGTCGACATAGGAAATGATGATGCAGTAGGTTATGTTGGAACACAAAACACCTTCACCGGTTCATTTGCAACTGGATCTATCCCATTTGATAATACAGGTGCAGAAGACGTTTGGACATTCCTAAGGAGGCCTTACACTGGTCCTAACCTTTTTGTGAGGACCAATATCCCATCGGCTTCGGCTAGTAACCCTCATCAAATGCAGCAAACTCCTCCTCGGTAGACAACTTCTGAGGGGGAAGGTCGAAGAGGGCTTCTGGGAGTTCCGCCTCAAGTAGGACGAAATGGAGGAAGAAGGCATCATCCACTGTGATTGAATTAGCTAATGCAAGGTCTGAGGAGTTTACAGAACTCATGAGAACTTTGGTGAAGCATCAAATCTCTCCACCACCTAGGGTCAACCATTTAGGGGATGACATTTGTGATTGCATGCGGAGGTAACGCATGCGGGTTCCTAGTATCACGCCTGACGACTTGGTCACCTTGGCTGATGTCTTCACCCATTCTTGTTGGAGGGCAGTATTCAAGGATGTAATCGACTTTGATGCTGAGTTCGATGCATTTTTTAGGAGGCATGTTGGCAGCGATTACGGCTTCTGATCATCTTATTGGCAGTATCTTGGTTTCCTTCTTGCATTTGCACTAGTCACTTTCTTGCTATTGTCATGTTTTGTTATTTTATGGTATGTTAGTTAGTTTTCCATTCCTTATTGCATGTCCATGGGTTTATGGTATGTTGATGTCTCCATTTATGTCATGTCATTTTTTTATGAACATTTTATCCTTTGATGAATGCATGGCTTTACTTACATGGTTTTTTGGTACATGTTAATGTTTAGATTTTCACACACTTATCTCTCGATTGTCAAGTTAAGTTCCACATACATTGTTGCAATATGTAAATTTGGGATGTTTTTTAGGAGGATGAGTTCAGACGATGATAGGTCAGTTCTCTCTGTGGAGGATGACTGCGAGGGTATTAATTTGGGCTTAGCAGAGGTTGTGCTTCCACTAGCAATAGGGTTCCCACCATTTGGGGTTTAGTATGTTCCTAGGGAACCTCAAAAAATTGGTGGTTTTCCTGGTCACTATTGGGTACGTGAGTTACTAGAGGGCCACCCCTCACGATGCATCGACGAATTGCGAATTACGAAGTCCGCCTTCATTTCAATCAGTCAGTACCTAAAGGAGAATACTGATCTGTGCAAATCTTGATATGTTACCGTCAATGAGCAATTGGCGATTTTCCTGCATGCTCTTGCACATGCGTCCTCCAATCGACACATGATAGAATGTTTTCAGCATTCCGGAGAGACTATTTCAAGATACTTTAACAATGTATTACTTGCTATCGTATCCCTAAAGAGGAGGTTCATTCGATTGCCCACAATTCAAGTTGAGGTGCCAGATCAGATTAAGGATAATAGGAAATTCTTCCCCTTCTTTAAGGTATGTCAGTATAGCAAGAGTTTCATCTTTTACTTATTTATAAACAAATGTACACTAATTCATACAAATGTTTCATACTAGGATGTGCTTGGAGCGATCGATGGATGTCATGTTCAGGCAATGGTCTCCCCAACAGATCAGGCTCATTTTTGCAACTGAAAAGGTTGGACGAGCCAGAATGTTATAGCGGCTGTCGACTATAACTTGCAGTTGTCTACATCGGCACTGGATAGGAGGGCTCTGCAGTGGACATGAGGATCTTGCGCTGGGCAGTGCGGAATGGTTTGACCATCCCCAACGGAAGAAGGTATCTGGTGGACCTTGGATATGCAAACACTGACTCATTTCTTGCTCTGTTTCGTGGTGTTGCGTATCACTTGCAGGAATATAGGAATCGGTTAAATAGATATCGGAATCACAAGGAGCTTTATAACCACCGACATGCGCAGCTCCGCAACGTTGTTGAGCGTGAATTTGGGGTCCTAAAACAGCGATTCAAGATACTTGACTCTCGTCCATTCTATAGTTTCAAGACACAGCGACACATAGTGATGGCATGTTGTGTTATACACAATATGCTACGCCGGTGGAATCTTTATGATGACATTTTTTTCACTGATATGGAGGGGGAAGATGTAGGGGATACCGAAGTCCGGGATGATTTAGTTGACAAGACAGCAGTTAGAGCAGGAGATTTCCTGAGGGATCAACTTGCACATGCTCTTTGGGTTGATCACAAGGGTAGCTGATGCTCTACTGCAATATAAAATGTGATGTACCTTAAAAGCCACTATGTGGCCAAACTCTTCTGTGCCGCCACTGTGATTGTTGTTCTCATGCTAGGGATAATGTGTCATATGGACATTTATTATATGCATTTTCGTTAAGTTCCTGGTAAGCAGATTTACGTAGTACCAAAGTTTTCATTTTGTCTTCTACTGAAAATGTTCTTCGGAAGACAAAGATATATCATATCATAAGTAGTACTACAGGGATGGCTAGTGGATACTTGGCGACAACACACGGCCGACGATGCACATGTGGATTGACTTGTTTACTATCACTGGAGGCGAAAGGACCAGAATATTTTGAGGTCATGGATTGCCTTGTCTATACATGTGCACTTGCTGATGCGGTATGTACGCATACGACTCTATATAATATTACATTGAATAATAATGATTATGTAACCTTTTATTCGTGGTAGGGATGCAATTACAGGAAATATGCCAACCAGCTACCCCCAACAATCGACTCAGCCAGAGCGAAGTCCTTCTTGTCTTTGAAATACCATGTGTTAGAGCGGAATATCGCAGATGTATCACGTATTGTTGAGTCAAATTCTGAATATGTTCAACACCTGGAGGATCAGGTTAAGACATTAGAGGAACAAGTAAATAAGTCGATTCGACAAAATGAACAACTGCAAGAGAGGATAGATGAGATTCAAATCGAGGCTAGGGTTACGGAGGTTGAATTACATTCCGCACATGCATCTATAATTGACAAGATGTGAAATTTGTCTTGCTAGTGTTTTTATTTCATATCCTATCTCATATGTCCTGCTCTAATGGAGTGTATAACTTGCATTTTATTTCATTTTCTTTTTTTTTAGTAACTCTAGTCGACGTACTCTAATTGACAAGATGCGATGGTTATTAAGCTTTCGAGATCTCTTCAAGTGCAAGATTTGATTGCAATTTACTCCTTGGTTTGGTTGTTGTTTTTGTAGTTTCTTTGTATTTCTTTTCTTGATTATACTGTTGTTGAAGTCTGTTTTTATATATATAGTTTCAGCATCATGTCCTACATTGTCTTGCAATGGTGTGCAGTTTGGCATGTTAATAGAAGTCTGGATCTAATACCTGCTTCCGATTTACTTAGAATAGTTTGGCAATTACTTTTAGTTTGAAATTACTAGTTATGTCCTCTTATATGTTAATAATCAAGGTGAATGTTGGAAAGAGGATCTGCTTCTTGTTCATCAGTTTTATTCTTCCTTCAATAATTGGCCATGGTTTGCATTCAGTTGAAATGTTAATGGTATCATATACAATTATGCAGCAAATCCTTTGTCTCTGTTAGCAACTTATCATCCCTAATGCTTAAATCTGCAAGACTAACAGTTAGCCTTTGAGATTTGGAGTCTAACCTTGTTGCTATTAGAGCAAAGAATTTGTAGGGAAGTGAAAAGTCGTTGCCTTTTTTCTGTGCCTTACAGGGATGTTTACTTATGCTGCTGTCTACCATTACTTTACTTTTTTTTCTTTTTGTCTGAATCTACCTGTCTGGAAAATTAATGCTAATTTTCTTTCTTGCTTCTATCAATCTTCTCCTTTGTTTGCATGTCATGGCAATTAAGTATCACTTACAGGGATCTCGTTTGAATCTTGTTTCTTTCCTTGTAATGTGTAGGACATCAGTGAGTAATTGTTTCTGCATGATGTCAAATGTAGGAGTTCTATCTTGTATTCTTTTATTGTCCTCATGTTTTCCCATTGTGCTTATGCTATTTTTGTTGGGCTGATGACAGTGTTTTTAAGGAGGCCTCAGTCCTTGCTTTGTTTGTGCTTTGGTGTTTGTAACGAAAGCGTGCCCCAGACGTCTTTTAAGACGTCTGGGAGGAGGTCCAGACGTCTGAACAGACGTCTGGGATCGTTTCCAGACGTCTGGAAAATAGTTATTTTCGCACTGGAGAGTCGTCTGCGCGCCTGTGCGCGCAGACCCGCGATTCCTCTCTCTCTCTCTCTTTTTCCCTCTCTCTCTCTGCGGCTGCAGGCGGCCTGCCACCTTCTCTCTCCTCCTCGCGCGGCCTTAAAAGGGCCACGCCTCCCCTCCCGTCTCCACCGTCTCCTCCTTCTTCTCCTTCCTGTGCGCGAGAGCGAGCGGACGCGAGGGCGGCAGCGACGGCCGCAGTGAGCGCGGAGGTGCGGCCTGCGAGGGCGGAGCTCTGCCGTGAGGGCGAGCTCGCCGGAGCGGCTTGGCCGGCCGGCGGAGGGCGCAGGGGGCGCGGAGCGACGCGGAGAGGGACCTGCTGCGGTCTGAGCAGCAGGAGCGCGAGGTGCGACGCGGGCGGCGTCGCGAGCAGAGTCCGGGTCGCGCCCTGATTCTGGAAAATTTTCCAGAATCAGACGTCTGGGTTGATAGCCAGACGGCGAGATAAACGTCTTGAAGCTCATACAGACGTCTGAAAGGTGAGTTTACCGCCTTCTCCTTCCTTCCTGTCGACTGACCGTACTGAGGGAGGGAGTTGGCTGTGCGCAGGTTCGCTGATTCGCCATCCATTGCGAATTAGACGTCTGGAAGTTGTACCAGACGGCTGGAGTGACCTACAGACGTCCGGAGTGACCATCGGACGTCTGGGAGCTAGGCAGACGTCCCCGCAGACTTCTGGACGTCTGGGAAACCACGCTGAACAGGTAATTCTCTGATCCACTTTTTAAGACGTCTGGAAGGAGTTCCAGACGTCTGATTTTGCACAGTATCGTCTTTTTCGACCCGTTTAGGGCCCGTTCGGGCTCTGTTTTCCGCGATTCGAGTTGCGTTCTTTTCAGAATTAATTCCTCTACCCGTCTACAGTAGCTATACACTGTTTTGAGACACTCCTTGTGTTTGATCCTTGTGATAGGACCTCGTTTGGTTGCAGTCTTGAGAGTCGCGGAGGCACGCGGGATTCCCGATCACGCCCCCATTACTCCCGTTGTACCTGGTAGAGTGGCTTTAAGTATTAATAAAATTTGTTAAAGTATGGAACCATAACTAGAACCTAGGACATTGCATGAATCCTAGGAATGAGAAATATATGGAATGATAGTTCCTAGGTGTTGCATGAATCCTAGGGCCGGAAAACTAGATTGTATGATAGACCCTAGGATATGGCATGAATCCTAGGATGGAAAAACTAGTGGAATATATAATAATGCAGTCTTGGAAAAATGGAAAGGAATATATGAAGCTGCCTGTAAATTGAATTCACAGCTGCCTGTTATGAATAAAGAAACATGATTGGGATCATGGTTGGTAAGAACGTGAAACTGGAAAGTAAGACATAAGATGTTCTGGAACCCTACAGGGAAGTAGGAGTAGAACTCCTGGAAAGCGAATGGAATAAAATTGGGGAAGTGAGCTGGCCCTTGAGTACGGAGTACCAAGGAGAGCGACTGTCCCCCTGTTTAGTGCAGAGCTGAGCTAGCCACCCCAGGGACCCGGGGGTTAGGACTAGCCACTCTGTACCGACTTGTTGGCCCTCGTGTACGTAGTAGCGAGGAGAGCTAGTAGTGTCAGGAGAGTACTAGCTACCCCACGGGCCCCGGGGTTCTGCTAGCCTCCTTCACCGACTTGTTAGGCCCACCAGGGCAAACCAGGGTAGTCAGGCGAGGGTGCGCGGACTGTGGAGGGGCAAGGCCCCGGTTTGGTTACTGTGGAGGGGTTGGACCCCTGTTACTGAGAGGGATCTGCCCTGGTTCCGTGCTGTGCTTTGGGCGCACCCGTTAACGGAAACGACTGACCGCGTGCCAGTGCAGGCTAGCTACCTGTGCGTTTATCGCGCGTGCCGTAGTCACCGTTACGTCTGTCAGTGACCTTGGGGTGGTTGACTGAGGGTAGGATCACCACGGGGGACTCTCCCGGCCAGGAGAGCACCATGTGCTACTTCTACTTTTGGAAAAGACTGCAATCAAGATCGTTCCCACGAGGACATTCAAGATCAAGTAAAGGATCTGAGAAACAAATGAAATAGTGAGAAAAATTGAAAGATGTGAATAAAGGAAGTAATAGAACATAACAGCTACTATACACTCTACTGTTGCCTTTAGTTAGTTTGCCACTCTACTCAGCGTTTTGCTGACGTGTTACACTCGTCACCTTTTTCAGGACCAGGTGTTGAGCAGCCAGGGTCGGCGGCTGCAGAGGACGCTGGGCCGAGTAGGGTCCAGTAGAGTTACCACAGCCTTTTGTACCTCTTTTGTTTCTGTTCTAGTGAGTAATTTTTGTTTCCGCTGTACCTTCTTTACCTGCAGTTCTTGTTATATGATAAATGTTGTTTTATTGTTGTGGTGGTACCTACTGTAGTAGTTTCTTTCCTTACTGCTGTACCTTCTTACTGTTAGTTATATTCATGCTGAATGTGGTTTATTTTACTGTCTTTTGGTTACTTCCTCGTTGGACGACTAGGTCTTGGGATTAGTCGAGTCGGTCCGGTTCTCGTGTCTCGTAGGGACTCGGGAACCGGGTCGTTACAGTGTTTTTAACTGATCATGGAATCCTTTCTTAGTAACTCTAGTAGACTTACTCTACTTAACCATTATCTTTTAATGAATGCATCCTTAGTGTTAACTTATTCCCCAGGATACACATTTACATATTCTTAAATGCAGAACTATTTTTCATATAATATGATTAATGCTTTGTGTAAGTTTGTAGTGTTTGACATTCAACTAAATGGGCAATGATGATAGCATGTATAAATCTTCTTTTAGGCGTCAGAGAGGGACACATGCTTACTGGTAAATTTTACCAGGCCATGGGCTAAAACTCAATTGTGTTGGATGGCTAGATTTAATCTTAGCAACCCCAATTAGTAAGCTCCTTATCTGCAAACATGGATTGCTTAGGAAATTCCTAACTCCTGTTGTGGCAGTTAAAATGGTAGCATTATCTACAAACATAGATTGCTTAGGAAATTCCTAAGTCCCATTGTGGCAGTTGAAATGCCAACATGCGCTCCCAATGACTTGACATTAATCTTTGCAATGCTACCTGAGCCCATTTTCCCATTAACATTCGTGTTGCTGTAGCTGGTGATTATGGTCCACCAGCCTTTTTCCACCCAAACCAAAGCCTAAAAATCCCCTCAACTTGCTGCCACCAAGTAAGATGATTTTGGATGAGTGGAAGAGGATATATTCAAACACCAAGACTAACTTCCGTGAGATTGCAATTAAAGGTACTTGTCTTGTTATGTAATTCACATGTATTTACTCAAGAATATTGATTTCTTTCTTTTTCTAATCAACGTCAAACACCATCAGTTAAAAAGATGTCCTCATTGTTATACTTCTCAAAAAGTTGCTCTTCACATTATTAAGAAGTACAGGAGCATCTGCATTTTTGATAGCATTATCATTAATGTAGTACCTACTTATTTGGTTTAGTGTGGAGATGGTTTTCATGTCTTCTTTATATACTAATCTTTTTGACATTCAAATATATAGTGCTATAACCTCTTAAACTAAAAGCAATTAGACTTCTTACAATTTTAAATTTAAAATAAGGAACCAAAAAAATAGCTGGGAGTATGACAGATGATTGATCACAAAGGTTTTGGTTGATCCAGTTCTGACTGCATTCCCTCATTGGCTTATGAATAGTTGATTTATTTATAGAGTTTTTTCGTTCAGTATCTGATTAGTTGGTCACATCGACATAAAAGTCCTAGTTCTTCATGGTTTGTTCTTGATTTGGAAGAGGTCTTCTTATCTCGCATGCCTCATTCCACTTCAGTTCTATCTTGGACTACCATGATTAATGGCCTTTGTTTGCTTTGCACTCGATCAACAACATACAAATGCTTACTGTTTTACCAGAAATAAGTTCTCAAACTTTACAAGATTTTCGCTCTGCTTTTCCTATGACTTCATTTATGAACTATGGTTCTTATGTTCTCTTTTCCTTTTTAACTGTTTCCATGCTCCACGATTCTAGAACCTGTATGATGCTGAGGGCTACACGTTATGGTTCTGCGATTACAAATACAATGATGAGAACACAGTTTCGATTGTCACTCTGAACAAGGTCAGTGGCTTCCTCCAACGCATTGACTTGGCCTGAAAGTATGCTTTTGGTAAGATGCTTGTCATCGGGTCTGAGACTCCTTACAAGGTGAAAGGCCTCTATCTTTTCCATGGAACTGAGATCCCCCAGTTTGTGCTTGACTTCTGCTATGACATGGATCTTCATGACTGGAGAAAGGTGGACATTACAGATGAAGCCCAAAAGGAACGTGTTAATGCCATGATCGAAGACCAAGAGCCCTTTGAGGGGGAAGCCCTGTTAGATGCCAAGTGCTTCAAGTGATTGTGACACTAGTCAAATATCCTCAATTTTTGCATCCCAATATGTGGTAGCGTACAACCTTTTATATCTTCTACCCTCATCTGAACTAGTATTCTGAGTGTGTTGAAACTTCACATTTTCTTACAATTTGTCATTTTTGCACCTGTAACTTGTGAGACGTAGATTGATTTTGTTTTAAGGCATATCTTTCATTAATGCTTTTTCTTCGAGTCTGTGCTCAGGACTCCATGGACTTGAGACTATTGATATGTGTGTTACAGTTTATCAAAAAATATTTATGATGAGATTTGGACAAGAAACTGTCGAATGAATTTGGTTGCGGGAAAGAAAAGCAGGGTTCATCACATGAAAACAAATGAGTGAAAAGTTTATAGTCATGGAGTTTTAAAGTGTGGATTACATTTGGATGGCAAATCTTGACTTGTGAATGAAAGAGTATATATTATACAATCTTCCTTTCAGTTTGTAGAGACCTCTGCTTTGAGAAATGAACCCTTTCATAAATTGGATTAGTATTTTGTATTTATTGCCTAGCTATCAAGCTTTGATTTTCTATGTTGGTTTCATTTCTGCTTAGTAAAGGTGCAACTTTGCTCTCGTGTTATTAAGTCTCATTTTTTCTTATTTTTAAGGATCCTAAACTCCTATTTCTTTTATTTTATGTTTGGTTGCTGGTTAAATAGAATTTCAGTGTACAGCCTTATTCGCAGCAAAAGGTTAATGGATCCACTTGCACCTTATTTACCTTCTCATTCATAACTTTCAATTCCATAAATTTCTACCTACACCTCCATCTCCATATTTTATTAAACAAGGGGCAAAATGGTCCTTTAACATCTTTCCAACTAACTTCTCCCACTGATTGACACTTCAACTATCAACCAATCCCACAAAACAATCCCTTCCAACATAACCAAACAAGGGATGGGATCATCTAATCCCATGTTTTCCCCCCACTCAAACCAAACAATAAACCATCACAATCCCAGGTTTGCCTCACAATCCCACGGACACAATTTACAATCCCTCAAAACCAATCCTTGCAAACAAACAGTCCCTAAGATCACACATTCCCCCCTCCCCTCCTCAAGATCGCACATCCCTTCCTCCTCTCCCACCATCGAACCCTACCTCTCCTCCCTCCTCCTTCTTCCTCTTCAACATGGTGATGTCCTCTTCGACAAGGTGAAGCATGGCCATGGTGGGATCCTTGACGTGGACTCTCCTTTGAAGGTGGGAGAACGTCCAAGCCTTCGCTCGCATCATCTTCACGTCCACGGCCTCGTAGCACCTTAGACGTGGACATCTTTCATCATTGTAAGAATTTTCTTCTCCTTCTTCCTTCCTCTCTTTTCTTTATTAGATGTTAGTATTAGTTGTTTCATGTTTTATTTGATATGTTAGATTTTATTTGTGGTGATATTTTCGTATGAATAAAATGCAAGTGAATGTTGATGCCTTATTTATTTTATTATTCTTTCCATTGTAATGTGAATGAAATGTGTTAATGCCACCTCGGTACCCATTAGGAACCTCCTGAAACCCAATTTTCAGATATGAAATTAGTCCTAAATCAGCCCCTTAACCGCATTAGATCATTACCTTAGTGTCTGCCTACATACCCAATTAGGTTCCCCTTCACTCCCCTACGTAGGGGCTCTGTAGCCACCCATTTCTAAGCCATTCCCTACACCGATTAGGACCCTTAGTTGCTACCATTTTTCAGACATTAGAACAGTCCCAAAACCATCCCAAACCTCTTCATAGGTATCCTTTTTATGGCATGATGGTTATAAAAGGATACCTATAACCATCCCAAACCTAAGAGAATTGGAAAATGGTATTCACAGTATCTTCTCAATTTCTTAAGAGAAGATACTTTTCTTGGTTGGGTATTCACATTGTGAATTCCCATCTCCTTCGTGAGACAAAATACTCTTCGTGAAGAAGAGAGGCTTGAGGTACACTACCCTTGGTTAAAGTAGTCTGATTGTACTACCTTCATTTTAAATAGTACGGTTAGTGTATTTGATCAATTCGGTTGATATGGAAATCCTAAGTCGAGAGGCTTAGATGGTGGTTTTTACACGGGTTGAGTTTCCACCTAGAAGTACTTGTCTCTTATGGTGAATGATTTTGTGATTGATTTGTATTTGCATTTATTTTTTATTCTGCACTATTCACCCCCCTCTAGTACACCTACAGTTGGTATTAGAGCGAGGACTCGTAATTTCGGCATTACAAGCCTGTAAGGATCCAAATATGGAAGGGAGTATCTTTGCTACGAAACAATTTGAGGGCTAGTCCACCACTCGTCCACCTTTCTTCGACAGGAGCAACTACACATACTGGAAGCTTCGCATGAAAATGCAGCTTTAAGCCAACAACTACACGATTTAAGAGAGATGCGAGACTCCCTTCGACATCCTGGAGAAAGCTACGGGAGGATACTAGAAACAACAAATCAAAGAGCTATCACTTAATGCAAAAATAATGAGCGCATTGTATTGTGCATTAAGTCCAGAGGAAGTCAATCAAATTTCGTAATGCGTTACCGCATACAAAATATGGAAAACTCTTGAGGTAATACACGAAGGTACATCAAAGGTAAAGTCTTCTAAAATCAACTTGCTTTCTCAAGAATTTGAATCCTTTATTATGAAAGATAACAAAACTTTGAGTGAGATGTATACTAGGTTTACACTTATAGTAAACAATCTCAAGTCACTAGGACAATCTCAAGTCACTAGGGAAGGCTTATATTGAAGGAGAGCTTCAATCAAAGTTACTTCATTCCCTCAGACTTGATTGGGAACAAAAAGTAATTGCGATAGAGGAAACTCACAAAATTGAGGAACTCAAGATGGAGGATCTACTCGACAACCTCATGGCATATGAAAACAAGATGAAGCAAAGGAAAAAGAAGACATCGGAGCATAAGATGAAGAACCTTGCCTTCAAAACCACATCGGATAATGAGGTAAGTTTTGATGACGAGGAACTTAAATTTTTAGCTAACAAGTTTGCCAAGTTTCTCAAGTATAGGGAATGCAAGGAGAAGGAGAAGGAAAGATCAACTCGTTGTTATCATTGCAACAAGAAGGGGCACATTAGATCGAAGTGCCCTCTCTTGAAGAAGGAAAAGAAGAAGGAGAAAAATAAGGCATTCCAAGCAACTTGGGAGGACTCGAGCTTGGAAGAGGAAGAAGAAACAAAGAGTGAAACTGCGTGCCTCGGCTTCATGGCTATTGCGGATCATAGCGACAATGATGACAAAAATAACTCCAACAAGGAGGAGGTAAACTTGTTCACTTTAGATGAATTACAAGAAGCACGAAAAGAGTTATATGAGCTTAGTAAGTCTTTAAAAGTAGAAAACAAAAATATGAAAAAGGAGTCCATTGCCTTAAATTCTGAGATAGATAATCTTAGTGCTAAAGATCTAGATTTGAATGCCTCTTTTAATTCCATTAAGTGTGAAAAGAATACACTTGTCTTGGAAAATCATGAGCTAATATTAAATAACAAAAACTTGATTGAAGGGAATAGCTTATTAAAATCCAAAACTTCTAATTTAGAAAGCAAGATGAGTTTCATTGAAAATGACCTTACTTGTCTTAAAGAAAAATCAGATCAGTTGCTAGTTGAGTTTCTAGAGGAAAAACTACGATAAATGATAGTTCTAGAAATAAACACACTGTTATGAACGCACGCTCCAGACGTCTTTTAAGACGTCTGGGAGGTGGCCCAGACGTCAGACCAGACGTCTGGAATCACCTCCAGGCGTCGGACAAGATGTCTGGGATCATTTACAGACGTCTGAAAATCGATTATTTTGGCACGATTGTTTCGTCTGCGCGCCTGAGCGTGCAGACCTGCGGAAATTCCCTCTCTCTTTTTCCCTCTCCCTCCTGCGCCCTCTATTGCTTCTCTCTCTCCTCCTCGCGTGGCCTTAAAAGGCCACGCCCTCTCCCTCACTCCCGTCACCTCCGTCTCCTTCCTTTTCTCCTTCCAGCCAGTGCGCGAGAGTGAGCGCGAGGGTGAGCGGCAGTGGCGACAGCCGCGGCGGGTGCGGGAGGAGGTGCTGTGCGGGGGAGGAGGCGTCGGCCGTGAGGGCTCGAGCCTGCCGGGGCAGCGGGAGCCGGCCAGCGGGGGTGCAGCGGGCGCGGAGTGGCACGAGAGGCCTGCTGCAGCTCGAGCAGCAGGCGGAGCACTCGTGGCGCGGCCGGGCGTCGCGAGCGGAGGGCGAGTCGCGCCCTGGTTTTGGAAACTTTTCCAGAATCATACGTCTGGGCTTATAGCCAGACGGCGGGGGAGACGTCTGGAAGACTGTACAGACGTCTGAAAGGTGAGTTTTTTCGTCTTCCTTCCTTCCTTTCGACTGACCGTACTGAGAGAGAGAGATGGGTACGTGCAGGTTCGGTGATTCGCCATCAAACGTGAATCAGACGTCTAGCTGTAGTACCAGACGACGGGAGCGACATCCAGACGTCCGGGGTGACCATCGGACGTCTGGGAACTAGGCCAAACGCCCCCACAGGCTTCTGGACGTCTGAGAGCCCACGCAGAGCAAGGTAATTCCTGATCCACTTTTTAAGACGTCTGGAAGAAGTTCTAGACATCTGATTTTGCACTGTTTCGTCGTTTTCGACCCGTTTAGGGCCTGCTCGGGTTTCGTTTTCTGCATTTCGAGTTTCGTCCTTTTCGGAATTAAATCCTCTACCCGTCTACAGTAGCTATACACTGTTTTGAGACACTCCTTGTGTTTGATTCTTGTGATAGGACCCTGTTCCGTGGCAGTCCCGGGGGTTGCGGAGGCACGCGGGATTCCCGACCACGCCCCCAGTTCGCCTGTTGTAACCAGTAGAGTGGCTTTTAAGTATATTCTGTTAAATTATGAAACCATAAATAGAACCTAGGACATTGCATGAATCCTAGGAATGAGAAATAGATTGAATGGTAGATCCTAGGGTGTTGCATGAATCCTAGGGCTGGAAAACTAGATTGTATGATAGATCCTAGGATATGGCATGAATCTTAGGATGGGAAAACTAGTGGAATGTATGAATACTGCAGACTTGGAAAATGTGGAAAGGAAACACTAGCTGCCTGTGAATTGAATTAACAGCTGTCTGTTATGAATAAATGAACATGATTAAGAATATGGAATGTATGAACGTGAAACTGGAAAGGTGAAATCGGAATGCGCTAAGTTAAAGAGCTGGAACCCTACGGGGAATTAGGAGTAGAACTCCTGGAAAGTGAACGGAATAGAATTGGGGAAGTGAGCTGGCCCTTGAGTACGAAGTACCAAGGAGAGCGATTGTCCCCCTGTTTAGTGTAGAGTGGAGCCAGCCGCCCCAGGGACCCGGGGTTAGGACTGGCCACTCTGTACCGACTTGCTGGCCCTCGTGTACGTAGTACTGAGGAGAGCTACTAGTGTAGGGAGGTACTAGCTACCCCACGGGCCCCGGGGTTCTGCTAGCCTCCTACACCGACTTGTTAGGCCCACTGGGGCAAACCAGGGTAGTCAGGTGAGGGTGCGCGGACTGTGGAGGGGCAAGGCCCCTGTTTGGTTACTGTGGAGGGGTTGGACCCCTGTTATTGAGAGGGCTCTGCCCTATACTAGTTCCATGCTGTGCTTTGGGCGCACCCGTTAACGAAAATGACTGACCGTGTGCCAGTGCGGGTTAGCTACCCGTGCGTTTACCGCGCATGCCGTAGTCACCGTTACGTTTGTCAGTGACCTTGGGGTGGTTGACTGAGAGTAGGATCACCACGGGGGACTCTCCCGGCCAGGGGAGCACCACGTGCTACTTCTACTGTTCGGAAAAGACTGCAATCAAGATCGTTCCCACGAGGAACATTCGAGATCAAGTGAAGGATCTGAGAAATAGATAAATTGTGAAACAATAGAAAGACGTAAATAAAGGAAGAAAGAAAATTAAAACAGCTACTGTACACTTTACTGTTTCTTTAGTTTAGCTGCTACTCTACTCAGCGTTTTGCTGACGTGTTACACTCGTTACCTTTCAGGACCAGGTGTGGAGCAGCAAGGGTCAGCGGTTGCAGAGGACGCTGGGCCGAGTAGGGTCCAGTAGAGTTACCACTGTTCTCTTGTACCTCTTTTTATTCCACTGTAGTGAGTAGTTCTTGTTTCCACTGTACCTTTCTTTACCTGCAGTTCATATTATGTTACGAATGTTGTTCTACTGTTGTGGTGGTATATACTGTAGTGATTTCTTTTCTTACTGCTGTATTTTCTTACTGTTAGTTATATTCATGCTGAATGTGGTTTATTTTACTGCTCTTTTGGTTACTTCCTCGTTGGATGACTAGGTCTTGGGATTAGTCGAGTCGGTCCGGTTCTCGTGTCTCGTAGGGACTCAGGAATCGGGTCGTTACAAGATGGTATCAGAGCAAGGTCGTCCCGAGAAGTGAATCAACTGACTGGAAAATAACCAATTCACATGTCTATAACTAGAGTAGCCACCACAACATATCTCTTGACATGAGCTCTTAGACGTTTCGTTAGGTACCGTCTCTTTTGACGTTTTTCGTTTTGTTTCGCGTCTCCTTGAAGGAGATGCCTCGTCGCGGGACTGGCGAGACTGGCCGCGGGCGCGGCCGAGGACGAGGTCGGCGAGGTGGACGTGCCGTTGTTGACGTGTCGGTGGACCAGCCACCACTCCCGGGCATCCAGGCCCAGGACCTCGCCCGGCTGATACGGGACATTGTACGAGAGGAGCTCCACCCACCACCCCGAGCACCTCCTCCTAGGGCTGCAGAGGGGGAGTCCTCCGTGGGACCAGATGACGGACGCGGCGCTGGACACGGGGGAGGGGATGGGCTGCTGTCGCCCCCACCTTCCTTAGACACTTCCGTGCACGAGGCACCTTCGCCTGGAGGTGCACCAGCACCTCCCCTACAACGCCACTTCGACTTTTCGGGCAGTTCCGGAAGCTGAAGCCCCCCTCCTTCAAGGGGGATGTGGACCCGACTGAGGCAGAGGACTGGCTTGAGCAACTGGAGAAGATTTTCGACACCCTTCGCCTCCCGGTGGAGTGCCGCGTGGCCTTTGCCACGTACCAGCTGGAGAGTGCGGCACACAGGTGGTGGAGGGCGGTACGGGGACAGGAGAGGGACGAGCCGACTTGGGATCGGTTCGTCGCCCTCTTCTGCGAGTAGTACTTTCCCCAGACATGGCAGGACCAGAGGAGGCGGGAGTTCCACACTCTCCGCCAAGGGACGATGACCGTGAGCGCGTACCGCACGCGTTTCCTGGAGCTGTCTCGCTTTGCAGCGACAGCGGTAGCTACTGAGGAGGAGCGCCTTTGGAGGTTCACCGAGGGGCTCCGGCCTGCGATTCGGGGGTATGTCAAACCCCTGAAGTTGCCTACGTTTTCGAGGGTGGTAGAGGCAGCAATGACTTACGAGGAGACCAACCCGTCGGCGCGAGACACTGACGGCGGGCGGAAGAGGCCCTTTCAGCCAGACTTTTCACAGGGCCGGCGAGAGAGGAGGGTACCGGCCAGCACCTACCCGTCCGACGCAGAGTGTGGCTGCTTCGTCCGCACCTAGAGCTGAGGGGCGTATCAACGCCCTGACACACAGGGACGCCAGAGCTTCGGGATCGGTGGTAGCAGGTATGGTTTCAGTTTCCGGCAGACTCGTTTACACTCTTTTCGATTCCGGCGCTACGCACTCGTTTGTCGTAGCCAGTTTCGCAGTTAGTTTGGACCAGGATTATACACTGTTAGAGAATCCGTTCGTAATCAGAGGTCCGAGTGGTCAGCTGTTTGTAGCTGAGGAGGTGTACACGGATTGCGAGGTCAGCGTCAGGGGACATAGCCTGCCAGCTGACCTGATTATGATACAGATGGAGGAATTTGGAGTGATTCTGGGGATGGATTGGTTATCTGCTTACCACGCCTTGGTGGACTGTTTTGAGAGGAAGATCGTCTTCTCCATTCCGGAGTTGCCTTCTTTCGAGTTTCACGGACAACTAGTGGACGGAGGTTTCAGGTGCATTTCGGCACTTCGGGCGGCGAGGCTTTTGAGCCAGGGGTGTGAGGGCTTCCTAGCTTGTGTGGTGGCAGAGCCCAGCCCTGTGGCAGACTTCTAGAGCATCCCGGTGGTCAGAGAGTACCCCGACGTGAGATCGAGTTTGAGATCTCACTAGTACCAGGGACCAGTCCCATCTTCACCGCTCCATACAGGATGGCACCGCTTGAGCTGCGAGAGCTCAAGTCCCAGTTGCAGGACCTTTTGGAGAAAGGTTTCGTGAGGCCCAGTGCGTCTCCCTGGGGAGCCCCGGTACTGTTTGTGAAGAAGAAGGATGGGACCTTACGCCTTTGTGTGGATTACCGACAGCTGAATAGGGTCACCATCAAGAACAGATATCCGTTGCCGAGGATCGACGACTTATTTGACCAGATGCGGGGTGCCACGGTATTTTCCAAGATCGACTTGAGGTCTGGATACCACCAGTTGAGGATCAGGGAGACCGACGTCTCCAAGACAGCTTTCCGCACCCGGTACGGACACTACGAGTTTTTGGTCATGCCGTTTGGGCTGACCAATGAACCCGCTGCTTTCATGGACTTGATGAACCGGGTGTTTAGACCATACTTGGACCAGTTCGTGGTGGTTTTCATAGATGATGTACTCATCTATTTTAGAGATCAGACGCAGCACGGACAGCACTTGCGGATGGCTCTGGACACTCTGAGACGACGTAGGCTGTACGCCAAATACAACAAGTGTGAGTTCTGGTTGAGGGAGGTGACCTTCTTAGGTCATGTGATCTCTGGAGACGGCTTGGCGATAGACCCAGCCAAGGTCGAGGCAGTACTCAGGTGGGAGAGATAGCGTTCAGTCACTGAGATTCGCAGTTTCCTGGGACTGGCAGGCTACTACAGACGATTCATCAGAGGATTTTCACAGATTGCACATCCTATGACACAGTTGACCCGGAAGGACGTGCCCTTCGCTTGGACAGACGCCTGTGAGGCGTGTTTTCTGGAGCTAAAGGAGAGGTTGACCTCGGCTCCCATGCTCACCATCCCTGACAGTAGTGGCGGGTTCGTTGTGTACACGGATGCCTCCTTGCAGGGGTTAGGAGGTGTGCTCATGCAGATGGGTCACGTTGTCGCTTACGCTTCGCGACAACTGAAGCCCCATGAGCATACCTACCCTACCCATGACCTAGAGTTGGCAGCTGTTGTCTTCGCGCTGAAGACCTGGAGGCACTACTTGTACGATGAGACCTTCGAGATTTTCACAGATCACAAGAGCCTCAGATACCTTTTTGATCAGAAGGAGCTCAACATGAGACAGAGACGTTGGTTGGAGCTCCTGAAGGACTACGATTGCAGCATCTCCTATCACCCGGGAAAGGACAATGTGGTGGCTGACGCCTTGAGCCGTAAGGCGCCCGCACACTTGGCCAGTTTACAGTTGCAGAGTTGGAGCCTTTTGGAGGAGGTGGGCAGTTGGCGACCTCTGGAGTTACGGGGGCACTGTGGGGCAGTGACGGTGACACGACAGACCAGGCCAGAGCTGATAGACCGCATCATCACAGGACAGATGGCCGATCCGTACTTGCAGTCCTTGCGCGACAGAGTACTGTCGGGAGACCCAAGGGACTTCTCCTTCATAGACCAGGTGCTGCGCCTGAGGGGACGGTTGTGCGTTCCCAGAGACGAGGAGCTGTTGAGAGAGCTCCTGACTGAGGCACACGGTTCCAGGTTTACCATACATCCCGGAAACACGAAGATGTACCACGACTTGAGACGCGAGTTTTGGTGGAGGGGGATGAAGCGGGATGTGGGTGAATTCGTGCAGCAGTGCTTAGTGTGCCAGCAGGTGAAAGCCGAGCATCAGAGGCCTGCAGGGCCGCTACAGCCGCTTCCAGTGCCAGAGTGGAAGTGGGAGAGCATCACCATGGACTTGGTGGTGGGCTTACCTGTTACCCAGCGAGGACACGACGCTGTCTGGGTAATTGTGGATAGACTGACGAAGACGGCACGATTCCTACCGATCCAAGTCACTTTGGGACCAGCACAGTTGGCAGAGAGGTATATCCGTGATATGGTACGACTACACGGAGTTCCGTGGGAGATCGTATCCGACCGGGATACCCGCTTTACGTCCCAGTTTTGGGCTGAGTTTCAGCAGGCCTTGGGGACGCGGTTGAGGTTTAGTATGGCTTACCGCCCCCAGACGGACGGACAGTCTGAGCGCACGATACAGACACTTGAGGACCTTTTGCGTACCTGTGTACTGGACTGGAGGGGCTCTTGGGAGGAGCACCTGCCCCTAGCGGAGTTTGCATACAACAGTTATCACTCGAGTATCGGCATGGCTCCCTACGAGGCTCTGTGCGGACGGAGGTGTACGGCACCCTTGAGTTGGGTTGAGGTGGGGACCAAGTGGGAGGTTGGCCCCCGGTTGATCCGGCAGAGTCAGGAGGTAGTCGAGCAGATCCACAGGCGACTCCGCACTGTCAGGAGCCGACAGAAGAGCTACTCTGATCGGAGACGTAGAGAGGTGCAATTTGAGGTTGAGGACCACGTCTTTCTTCGTGTTTCGCCCATGAAGGGCCTGCAGCGGTTTGGGGTGAGAGGGAAGCTCGCGCCGAGGTTCGTGGGGCCCTTTGAGGTCCTGGAGCGGGTTGGACCCGTTGCTTACAGACTTGCCCTTCCCCCGCAGCTTTCTGGTGTGCACGGCGTGTTCCACGTGTCCAACCTCAGGAAGTACGTAGCCGATCACAGTCACATACTGAGTCACAAGAGCGTCGAGGTGGGCGACGACCTGACCTACCCTGAGCGGCCAGTGCAGATTCTAGACCGAGCCGTCCGCAATTTGAGACGAAAGCAAGTACCCCTGGTAAAGGTTTTGTGGAGGAGCCAGCGGTACGAGAAGACTACCTGGGAGACTGAGGCAGCAATGCGGGAGCGGTACCCAGAACTCTTCACGGGTACGTCTTTTCGGACCGGCTTCGGTCCTCTTTGAGTTTGTTATGGTATTTATGACGTCTTTTCCGCACCCTAGTTAGCGCAAGTTTCAGGGACGAAACTTCCTTTGAGTTTGTTATATTGTTATGAATGCGCGCTCCGGACGTCTTTTAAGACATCTGGGAGGTGGCCCAGACGTCGGACCAGACGTCTGGAATCACCTCCAGACGTCGAACAAGACGTCTGGGATCATTTACAAATGTCTGAAAATCAGTTATTTTGGCATGATTGTTTCGTCTGCGCGCTTGAGCGCACAGACCTACGGAAATTCCCTCTCTCTCTTTTTCCCTCTCCCTCCTGTGCCCTCTGTCGTGCTCTCTCTCTCCTCCTCGCGCAGCCTTAAAAGGCCACGCCCTCTCCCTCACTCCCGTCACCTCCATCTCCTTCCTTTTCTCCTTCCAGCCAGTGTGTGAGAGCGAGCGCGAGGGTGAGCGACGGCGGCGACAGCCGCGGCGGGTGCAGGAGGAGGTGCTGCGCGAGGGAGGAGGCGTCGGCCGTGAGGGCTCGAGCCTACCGGGGCAGCGGGAGCCGGCCGGCGGGGGTGCAGCGGGCGCGGAGTGGCGCGAGAGGCCTGCTGCAGCTCGAGCAGCAGGCGGAGCACTCGCAGCGCGGCCGAGCGTCGCGAGCGGAGGGCGAGTCATGCCCTGGTTTTGGAAACTTTTCCAGAATCATACGTCTGGGCTTATAGCCAGACGGCGGGGGAGACGTCTGGAAGACTGTACAGACATCTGAAAGGTGAGTTTTTCCGTCTTCCTTCCTTCCTTTCGACTGACCGTACTGAGAGAGAGAGAGAGATGGGTACGCACAGGTTCGGTGATTCGCCATCAAACGCGAATCAGACGTCTGGCTGTAGTACCAGACGACGGGAGCGACATCCAGACGTCCAGGGTGACCATCGGACGTCTGGGAACTAGGCCAAACGCCCCCGCAGGCTTCTGGACGTCTGAGAGCCACGCAGAGCAAGGTAATTCCTGATCCACTTTTTAAGACATTTGGAAGAAGTTCCAGACGTCTGATTTTGCACTGTTTCGTCGTTTTCGACCCGTTTAGGTCCCGTTCGGGTTCCGTTTTCCGCGTTTCGAGTTGCGTCCTTTTCGGAATTAAATCCTCTACCCGTCTACGGTAGCTATACACTGTTTTGAGACACTCCTTGTGTTTGATTCTTGTGATAGGACCCCGTTCCGTGGCAGTCCCAAGGGTTGCGGAGGCATGCGGGATTCCCGACCACGCCCCCAGTTCGCCTGTTGTAACCGGTAGAGTGGCTTTTAAGTATAATCTGTTAAATTATGAAACCATAAATAGAACCTAGGACATTGCATGAATCCTAGGAATGAGAAATAGATTGAATGGTAGATCCTAGGGTGTTGCATGAATCCTAGGGCTGGAAAACTAGATTGTATGATAGATCCTAGGATATGGTATGAATCCTAGGATTGGAAAACTAGTGGAATGTATGAATACTGCAAACTTGGAAAATGTGGAAAGGAAACAATAGCTGCCTGTGAATTGAATTAACAGCTGCCTATTATGAATAAATGAACATGATTAAGAATATGGGATGTATGAACGTGAAACTGGAAAGGTGAAACTGGAATGCGCTAAGTTAAAGAGCTAGAACCCTACGGGGAATTAGGAGTAGAACTCCTGTAAAGTGAATGGAATAGAATTGGGGAAGTGAGCTGGCCCTTGAGTACGAAGTACCAAGGAGAGCGATTGTCCCCCTGTTTAGTGCAGAGCGGAGCCAGCCGCCCCAGGGACCCGGGGTTAGGACTAGCCACTCTGTACCGACTTGCTGGCCCTCGTGTACGTAGTACCGAGGAGAGCTACTAGTGTAGGGAGGTACTAGCTACCCCACGGGCCCCGGGGTTCTGCTAGCCTCCTACACCGACTTGTTAGGCCCACTGGGGCAAACCAGGGTAGTCAGGCGAGGGTGCGCGGACTGTGGAGGGGCAAGGCCCCTGTTTGGTTACTGTGGAGGGGTTGGACCCCTGTTACTGAGAGGGCTCTGCCCTGTACTGGTTCCGTGCTGTGCTTTGGGCGCACCCGTTAACGGAGACGACTGACCGCGTGCCAGTGTGGGTTAGCTACCCGTGCGTTTACCGCACGTGCCGTAGTCACCGTTACGTCTGTCAGTGACCTTGGGGTGGTTGATGAGAGTAGGATCACCATGGGGGACTCTCCCGGCCAGGAGAGCACCACGTGCTACTTCTACTGTTCGGAAAAGACTGCAATCAAGATCGCTCCCACGAGGAACATTCGAGATCAAGTGAAGGATCTGAGAAATAGATAAATTGTGAAACAATAGAAAGACGTAAATAAAGGAAGAAAGAAAATTAAAACAACTACTGTACACTTTACTGTTTCTTTAGTTTAGCTGCCACTCTACTCAGCGTTTTTGCTGATGTGTTACACTCGTTACCTTTCAGGACCAGGTGTGGAGCAGCCAGGGTCAGCGGCTGCAGAGGACGCTGGGCCGAGTAGGGTCCAGTAGAGTTACCACTGTTCTCTTGTACCTCTTTTTATTCCACTGTAGTGAGTAGTTCTTGTTTCCACTGTACCTTTCTTTACCTGCAATTCATATTATGTTACGAATGTTGTTCTACTGTTGTGGTGGTATATACTGTAGTGATTTCTTTTCTTACTGCTGTATTTTCTTACTGTTAGTTATATTCATGCTGAATGTGGTTTATTTTACTGCTCTTTTGGTTACTTCCTCGTTGGACGACTAGGTCTTGGGATTAGTCGAGTCGGTCCAGTTCTCGTGTCTCGTAGGGACTCGGGAATCGGGTCGTTACACACCCCAAGAGTTTTTATGCACAAAGGCCAAATAGTTGGAACCCAAATGAACCTGAACCTTAGTCGAGAAGGACTAACTATAGAGGACCCAAGAAAATGTGGGTACCTAGACATTTAGTCAATTCTTATTTTGTAGGACAATAAAACACTCTGATCGATCCAAGGTACTATCTTTATGGAGTTCATGATCGAGGAATGAGGATACTTGGACAACCAAATGGGTATGGAGGTTGGAATCCATACCATTGGAGGTAAAATATTTTTTGATTTTGATGATCTCATTAGCATCATGATAGGTCGTCCCGAGAAGTGAATCAACTGACTGGAAAATAACCAATTCACATGTCTATAACTAGAATAGCCACCACAACATATCTTTTGACATGAGTTCTTAGACATTTCCGTTAGGTATCGTTCCGTAGTGACGTGTTTCGTTTTGTTTCGCGTCTCCTTGCAGGAGATGCCTCGTCGTGGGACCAGTGAGGCGGGCCGCGGGCGCGGCTGAGGACGAGGTCGGAGAGGTGGGCGTGCCGTTGCCGACGCCCCAGTGGACCAGCCACTACTCCCCGATGTCCGGGCCCAGGACCTCGCCCGGCTAATACGAGACATTGTACGAGAGGAGCTCCACCCGCCGCCCCGAGTGCCTCACCCTGGGGCTGTGGAGGGGAAGTCCTCTGTGGGACCACTTGACGGACGCGGCGTTGGACACGGGGGAGGGGATGGGCCGCCGCAGCCCCCACCTTTCTCCGATACTTCTATGCACGAGGCACCGTTGCCTAGGGGTGGACCAGCATCCCCACTGCAGCGCCACTCCGAGCTCTTTGGGCAGTTCCGGAAGCTGAAGCCCCCCTCCTTCAAGGGGGATGAGGACCCGACCGAGGCAGAGGACTGGCTCGAGCAACTGGAGAAGATTTTCGACACCCTTTGCCCCCCGGTGGAGTGCCGCGTGGCCTTTGCCACGTACCAGTTGGAGAGTGCGGCACACAGGTGGTGGAGGGCGGTCTGGGGACAGGAGAGGGATGAGCCGACCTGGGACCAATTCGTCACCCTCTTCTGCGAGCAGTACTTTCCCCAGACGTGGCAGGACCAGAGGAGGCGGGAGTTCCACACTCTCCGCCAAGGAACGATGACTGTGAGCGCGTACCGCACGCGTTTCCTGGAGTTGTCCCGCTTTGCAGCGACAACGGTGGCTACTGAGGAGGAGCGCCTTTGGAGGTTCACTGAGGGGCTCTGGCCTACGATTCGGGGATATGTCAAACCCCTGAAGCTGCCTACGTTTTCGAGGGTGGTGGAGGCAGCCATGACTTACGAGGAGACCAACCCATCCGCGCGAGACGCTGATGGCGGGCGGAAGAGGCCCTTTCTGCCAGACTTTTCACAGGGCTGGCGAGAGAGGAGACACGTGGCGTCCGCAGGAGAGCCGTCACGTTTTACAGGGCCATCAGTGGCCTTTGGGGGCCCTCGACAGGAGCCAGTCGCCAGCACCGGACCCCTCCCTGCCGACAGCAGGGACCCAGTGAGGGCGGGAGCCGGGTTCCCCTCTGTTACCAGTGTGGCCAGCTGGGCCACATCAGGAGGGGCTGCCTGTCTAGGGCAGGAGGTCAGCAGATACTTCCCGCGTAGAGCACTGGAGGGCGTGCAGGAGGCTGCAGTTCCCAGGCGCGAGGAGGAGGGCAGCAGTTGCGAGGAGGGTACCGGCCAACACCTACCCGTCCGATGCAGAGTGTGGCTGCTTCGTCCGCACCTAGAGCTGAGGGGCGTATCAACGCCCTGACACACAGGGATGCCAGAGCTTCGGGATCGGTGGTAGCAGGTATGGTTTCAGTTTTCGGCAGACTCGTTTACACACTTTTCGATTCCGGCGCTACACACTCGTTTGTCGCAGCCAGTTTCGCAGTTAGTTTGGGCCAGGATTATACGCTGTTAGAAAATCCGTTCGTAATCAGAGGTCCGAGTGGTCAGCTGTTTGTAGCTGAGGAGGTGTACTCGGATTGCGAGGTCAGCGTCGGGGGACATTGCCTGCCAGCTGACCTGATTATGATATAGATGGAGGACTTTGGAGTGATTCTGGGGATGGATTGGCTGTCTGCTTACCACCCCTTGGTGGACTGTTTTGAGAGGAAGATCGTCTTCTCCATTCTGGAGTTGCCTTCTTTCGAGTTTCACGGACAGCCAGTGGACGGAGGTTTCAGGTGCATTTCGGCACTTTGGGCGGCGAGACTTTTGAGCCAGGGGTGTGAGGGCTTCCTAGCTTGTGTGGTGGCAGAGCCCAGCCCTGTGGCAGACTTCCAGAGCATCTCGGTGGTCAGAGAGTACCCTGACGTGTTTCCAGACGAGTTACCAGGACTACCGCCCGAGCGTGAGATCGAGTTTGAGATCTCACTAGTACCAGGGACCAGCCCCATCTCCACCGCGCCATACAGGATGGCACCGCTTGAGCTGCGAGAGCTCAAGTCCCAGTTGCAGGACCTTTTGGAGAAAGGTTTCGTGAGGCCCAGTGCGTCTCCCTAGGGAGCCCCGGTACTATTTGTGAAGAAGAAGGATGGTACCCTACGCCTTTGTGAGGACTACCGACAGCTAAATAGGGTCACCATCAAGAACAGATATCCACTGCCGAGGATCAACGACTTGTTTGACCAGTTGCGGGGTACCACGGTGTTTTCCAAGATCGACTTGAGGTCTGGATACCACTAGTTGAGGATCAGGGAGACCGACGTCTCCAAGACAGCTTTCCGCACCTGGTACGGACACTACGAGTTTTTGGTCATGCCGTTTGGGCTGACCAATGCCCCCGCTGCTTTCATGGACCTGATGAACCAGGTGTTTAGACCGTACTTGGACCAGTTCATGGTGGTTTTCATAGATGATGTACTCATCTATTCTAGAGATCGGACGCAGCACGGGCAACACTTGCGGATGGTTCTGGACACTCTGAGACGACATAGGCTGTACGCCCAATACAGCAAGTGCGAGTTCTGGTTGAGGGAGGTGACCTTCTTAGGTCATGTGATCTCTGGAGACGGCTTGGCGGTGGACCCAGCCAAGGTCGAGGCAATGCTCAGGTGGGAGAGACCGCGTTCAGTCACTGAGATTCGTAGTTTCCTGGGACTGGCAGGCTACTGCAGACGATTCATCAGAGGATTTTCACAGATTGCGCGTCCTATGACACAGTTGACCCGGAAGGACGTGCCCTTCGCTTGGACAGATGCCTGTGAGGTGTGTTTTCTGGAGCTGATGGAGAGGTTGACCTCGGCTCCCGTGCTCACCATCCCTGACAGTAGTGGCGGGTTCGTTGTATACACGGACGCCTCCTTGCAGGGGTTAGGAGGTGTGCTCATGCAGAGGGGTCACGTTGTCGCTTACGCTTCGCAGCAACTGAAGCCCCATGAGCATACCTACCCTACCCACGACCTAGAGTTGGCAGCTGTTGTCTTCGTGCTGAAGACCTGGAGGCACTACTTGTACGGTGAGACCTTCGAGATTTTCACATATCACAAGAGCCTTAGATACCTTTTTGATCAGAAGGAGCTCAACATGAGACAGAGACGTTGGTTGGAGCTCCTGAAGGACTACGACTGCAGCATCTCCTACCACCCAGGAAAGGCCAATGTGGTGGCTGACGCCTTGAGCCGTAAGGCGCCCGCACACTTGGCCAGTTTACAGTTACAGAGTTGGAGCCTTTTGGAGGAGGTGGGCAGTTGGCAACCTCTAGAGTTACGGGGGCACTGTGGGGCAGTGACGGTGACACGACAGACCAGGCCAGAGCTGATAGACCGTATCATCACAGGACAGATGGCCGATCCGTACTTGCAGTCCTTGCGCGACAGAGTACTGTCGGGAGACCCGGGGGACTTCTCTTTCACAGACCAGGTGCTGCGCCTAAGGGGACTGTTGTGCGTTCCCAGAGACGAGGAGCTGTTGAGAGAGCTCCTGACTGGGCACACAGTTCCAGGTTCACCATACATCCCGGAAACACGAAGATGTACCACGACTTGAGACGCGAGTTTTGGTGGAGGGGGATGAAGCGGGATGTGGGTGAATTCGTGCAGCAGTGCTTAGTGTGCCAGCAGGTGAAAGCCGAACATCAGAGGCCTGCAGGGCCGCTATAGCCGCTTCCAGTGCCAGAGTGGAAGTGGGAGAGCATCACCAAGGACTTGGTGGTGGGCTTACCTGTTACCCAGCGAGGACACGATGCAGTCAGGGTAATAGTGGATAGACTGACGAAGACGGCGCGATTCTTGCCGATCCGAGTCACTTTGGGACCAGCACAGTTGGCAGAGAGGTATATCCGTGATGTTGTACAACTACACGGAGTTTCGCGGGATATCATATCCGACCGGGATACCCGCTTTATGTCTCAGTTTTGGGCTGAGTTTCAGCAGGCCTTGGGGACGCAGTTGAGGTTTAGTACGACTTACCACCCCCAGACGGACGGACAGTTTGAGCGCACGATACAGACACTTGAGGACCTTTTGCGTGCCTGTGTACTGGACTTGAGGGTCTCTTGGGAGGAGCACCTGCCCCTAGTGGAGTTTTCATACAACAACAATTATCACTCGAGCATCGGCATGGCTCCCTACGAGGCTTTGTACGGACGGAGGTGTACGGCACCCTTGAGTTGGGTTGTGGTGGGGACCAAGTGGGAGGTTGGCCCCAGGTTGATCCGGCAGAGTCAGGAGGTAGTCGAGCAGATCCACAGGCGACTCCGCACTGTCAGGAGCAGACAGAAGAGCTACGCGGATTGGAGACGTAGAGAGGTGCAGTTCGAGGTTGGGGATCACGTCTTTCTTCGTGTTTCGCCCATGAAGGGCCTACAGCGGTTTGGGGTGAGAGGGAAGCTCGCGCCAAGGTTCGTGGGGCCCTTTGAGGTCCTGGAGTGGGTTGGACCCGTTGCTTACAGACTTGCCCTCCCCCCGCAGCTTTCTGGTGTGCACAACGTGTTCCACGTGTCCAACCTCAGGAAGTACATAGCCGATCCCAGTCACGTACTGAGTCACGAGAGCGTCGAGGTGGGCGACCACCTGACCTACCCCAAGCGGCCAGTGCAGATTCTAGACCGAGCCGTCCGCAGTTTGAGACGAAAGCAAGTACCCCTGGTAAAGGTTTTGTGGAGGTGCCAGCGGTACGAGGAGGCTACCTGGGAGCCTGAGGCCGCAATGCGGGAGCGGTACCCGGAGCTCTTCGCAGGTACGTCTTTTCGGACCGGCTTCGGTCCTCTTTGAGTTTGTTATGGTTATTTTGACGTCTTTTCCGCACCCTAGTTAGCGCAAGTTTCGGGGACGAAACTTCCTTTGCATTTGTTATATTGTTACGAACGCGCGCTCCAGACGCCTTTTAAGACGTCTGGGAGGTGGCCCAGACGTCTGACCAGACGTCTGGAACCACTTCCAGACGTCTAGGAATCGGTTATTTTTGGCACGCGCGATTCGTCTGCGCGCCTGAGCGCGCAGACCTGCGTATGCTCTCTCTCCCTCTCTTTTTCCCTCTCTCCTGCGACCACAAACCCACCCTGTCCTGCTCTCTCTCTCCTCCTCGCACGGCCTTAAAAGGCCACGCCCTCCCCTTCACTCCCATCACCTCCGCCCCCTTCCTCTTCTCCTTCCAGTCGGCGCGCGAGAGCGAGCGCGAGTGAGCGGCAGCGGCGACAGCAGCGGCGGGTGTGGGAGGAGGTGCTGCGCGGGGGAGGAGGCGTCGACCGTGAGGGCTCGAGCCTACCGGGGCAGCGGGAGTCGGCCGGTGGGGGCGCAACAGACACGGGGTGGCACGAGAGGCCTGCTACAGCTCGAGCAGCAGGCGGAGCACTCGCAGCGCGGCTGTGCGTCGCGAGCGGAGGGCGAGTGGTGCCCTGATTCTGGAAAATTTTCCAGAATCAGACGTCTGGGATTCCAACCAGACGACGGGGAAGACGTCTGGAGGACTGTCAAGACGTCTGAAAGGTGAGTTATTTCCGCTTCTTCATTTTCTTCGACTGACCGTACTAAGAGAGAGAGGAAATGGGTACGCGCAGGTACTGAGATTCGCATCCAACGCGAATCAGACGTTTGGCTGCAGTGCCAGACGACGGGAATGACTTCCAGACGTCCTGGGTGACCATCGGACGTCTGGGAACTAGGCCAGACGCCCCCGCAGGCTTCTGGACGTCTGAGAGACCACGCAGAGCAAGGTAACCCCTGATCCACTTTTTAAGACGTCTGGAATAAGTTCCAGACGTCTGATTTTGCACTGTTTCGTCGTTTTCGACCCGTTTAGGGCTCGTTCGGGTTCCGTTTTCCGCGTTTCGAGTTGCGTTCTTTTCGGAATTAAATCCTATACCTGTCTACAGTAGTTGTATACTGTTTTGAGAAATTCCTTGTGTTTGATCCTTGTGATAGGACCCCATTCCGTTGCAGTCTCGGGGGTTGCGGAGGCACGCGGGATTCCCGACCATGCCCCCAGTTCGCCTGTTGTAACCGGTAGAGTGGCTTTAAGTATAATCTGTTAAATTATGAAACCATAAATAGAACCTAGGACATTGCATGAATCCTAGGAATGAGAAGTAGATTGAATGGTAGATCCTAGGGTGTTGCATGAATCCTAGGGCTGGAAAACTAGATTGTATGATAGATCCTAGGATATGGCATGAATCCTAGGATGGGAAAACTAGTGGAATGTATGAATACTGCAGTCTTGGAAAATGTGGAAAGGGATTAATAGCTGCCTGTGAATTGAATTAAACAGCTGCCTGTTATGAATAAATGAACATGATTAAGAATATGGGATGTATGAACGTGAAACTGGAAAGGTGAAATCGGAATGCGCTGAGTTAAAGAGCTGGAACCCTACGGGGAATTAGGAGCAGAACTCCTGGAAAGTGAATGGAATAGAATTGGGGAAGTGAGCTGGCCCTTGAGTACGAAGTACCAAGGAGAGCGACTGTCCCCCTGTTTAGTGCAGAGCAGAGCCAGCCGCCCCAGGGACCCGGGGTTAGGACTAGCCACTCTGTACCGACTTGCAGGCCCTCGTGTACATAGTACCGAGGAGAGCTACTAGTGTAGGGAGGTACTAGCTACCCCACGGGCCCCGGGGTTCTGCTAGCCTCCTACACCGACTTGTTAGGCTCACTGGGGCAAACCAGGGTAGTCAGGCGAGGGTGTGCGGACTGTGGAGGGGCAAGGCCCCTGTTTGGTTACTGTGGAGGGGTTGGACCCCTGTTACTGAGAGGGCTCTGCCCTGTACTGGTTCCGTGCTGTGCTTTGGGCGGACCCGTTAACGAAAACGACTGACCACGTGCCAGTGCGGGTTAGCTACCCGTGCGTTTACCGCGCATGCCGTAGTCACCGTTACGTCTGTCAGTGACCTTGGGGTGGTTGACTGAGAGTAGGATCACCACGGGGGACTCTCCCGGCCAGGGGAGCACCACGTGCTACTTCTACTGTTCGGAAAAGACTGCAATCAAGATCGTTCCCACGAGGAACATTCGAGATCAAGTGAAGGATCTGAGAAATAGATAAATTGTGAAACAATAGAAAGACGTAAATAAAGGAAGAAAGAAAATTAAAACAGCTACTGTACACTTTACTGTTTCTTTAGTTTAGCTGCCACTCTACTCAGCGTTTTGCTGACGTGTTACACTCGTTACCTTTCAGGACCAGGTGTTGAGCAGCCAGGGTCAGCGGCTGCAGAGGACGCTGGGCCGAGTAGGGTCCAGTAGAGTTACCACTGTTCTCTTGTACCTCTTTTTGGTTCCACTGTAGTGAGTAGTTCTTGTTTCCGCTGTACTTTTCTTTACCTGCAGTTCATATTATGTTATGAATGTGGTTCTACTGTTGTGGTGGTATATACTGTAGTGGTTTCTTTCCTTACTGCTGAATTTTCTTACTGTTAGTTATATTCATGTTGAATATGGTTTATTTTACTGCTCTTTTGGTTACTTTCTCGTTGGACGACTAGGTCTTGGGTTTAGTCGAGTCGGTCCGGTTCTCGTGTCTCGTAGGGACTCAGGAATCGGGTCGTTACACCTAGGCTAGATAATCATAGTTTATGACCTTTCCATTCAGACGTCCTGACCTAATTCTAGATGTCCTTTTAGATGTCTGATAACCCTGATAGACATCCAGTAATAGGATCGTTAGCACATCAGAACATTATCTTCGAGAACCAACTTATGATTATTTTAATATTATTCCCAGACATCCATAAAAACCCTTAAATGTCTTATAAAGAGACGTTGACTCAAATCTTGATTTGTCAGACCAAATGCAATCGCTAGCTTCTCAAGAATCAATTCCCGAAGAGAACCTTAACCATTAGAAGTCCAATAGTATGACCAGACGTCCAGTAAAGCATCTGACCTTGTTTCACTAGAACCTTATTTCGATCTAATCAAATTCCATGGTGAACCATTTAGAAGTAGATGTCCAATTTTGAACCCAGATGTCTTAAAATGATATCCTAGACGTCTAACTTAAAACCCTGTTGCCGTCCAACTAAATCAAGAACTCTAACCACTTGCATCAGACGATCAAAAATGTTATCAGTTGTCTGACCCGTCATCTGACTCAATTTTTAGAAGTTTGATTCTACTATTAGAGTCATGATGAGCCTGATTTGATTTGGTTTTCGGCTTGATCTTTTGAGATTTGTTCCCAATGGCTACAAGGAGCCTCCCAAGCCCTCTTAAGGGTTCCCAACACATCTATAAATAAATGGGAGACTCTCTTTTGTACACCACTCTTGAGATAATACTTTCCACCAATTTAAGCTTACTTGTGAAGAAGATCAAAAGAAGAAAGTATTCAAGCCATCCAAGTCTTATACTATACATCCGAGAGCACTAAAACTTTGTCACATTTCTCACCTACTAACAAGGTGATTTTCGTGCTAAAAATATATATTTGGAAATAATACGTCATTTTCGTTGTTGTTTGTAGTATAGTCACATTAAATCCTTGATTAAAAAAATTATTTTGTTATGAAACTCGTGTTGATTTATCTTTTCAATTCATGAGTCTTGGTCATTCTCTAGGAGGTGTAAAATGCAAGCATTAGATTTGGATCCACTTTTCTAACTTATATCTAACCTAACTTAATTTTTTTGGTCTTTTTATATTTTGTGATTTTTTTTTACGATTTTGATTTTTGAAAAATGAAAGCAAAAGCACATAGATCAAAACATGAACTAAGTACTAAAAAATATTAGATCTATGCATTCAAACATGGAAGCAACATAAACATGAATATAAAAACTATCTAAAACATCAAACATCTATCAAATAACATCTAGAAATTGTAAGAAACAAAATACATAAAAGAAGGAGAAAAACCATCACGTTGGAATGCCACGAAGGCCATCGGCTTTCTGTGTGATGGTGGTGGCTAGGCCTTGGGTATGCAAACCCGCCTACACACCAACCAAGAAAGATGGATGACCAAGCAAGGTATGGATAACCTTGTGGCCATCCAAGAAGAAGAGAGAAAGAGGGCGTGGACCTTCCTCCAAGGAGGAAGAAGGTCACCCAAGAAGAAGAGAAGGTGAGGGACCCTTCTTCTTCTCTCTAGCTGTCCTTGAAGTGCCTTGGAGAGGGCCTTCTCTTGCTAGCTAGCCGTATATGGAGGGCTCTTACTGGAGGAGGAGCCCTTGGAGGAGGAGGATGGCCTAGTTTTTTTGGAGGGAGAGGAGGGAACGCAAGTTGGAGAGGTGAGAAATGAGGATGCGACACCTTAGGTTTAGGCTTTTATGTAAGGGTCCATCTTTGGTCACAAGTTGAAAAGATTAAGTGTGCACCACTTTTGGTGGCTCTAGAATAGGTAGGCACCACTTATTGTGGATCTAGGTTTCGACTATTTTAGGTGGGGTTAGAATAGGAAGGTGTGTGTGTTGAGTGGTTTAAATTCCGTAGTGTAATGTAATGTGATTTGGGTTAAATAAGGTTAGTCAACCTAGTCTAGGTGTGATCCTAGTCTAATTAGGTGGTAGTGGGTCAAATTGGTCTAATTAGATTCTACGTGAACCTAATTGGGATTAGGTGCACCCAATCAAGTGTAGTGTAAGTATGGGCAATTAGGTTTATGTGGAGTCCAATTAGACTCAAGTGAGCATAATTAGATATAGGTTAGCCCAATCAGGTCTATATGGACCCAATTGAGGCAGTGGCTGAACCAATTGACTCAGGTTGAGTCAATTGAGGGTGTTATGGACCTAGATAGGATTCTAGAGTGAGAATTGGGTTAAGGATAGGAGGGCTAGGAACATGGATAGTGGGATTGGATTTATGGATAGTAGGATAACATTGTGGATAGTGTTATCCAGGTTTTGGGATTATGGGCTGAGGTTATCCTAGGCAGAGGTTAGGGATAGGGATAGTACGGATAGGAACATGGATAGTGCTATCCATATTTTAGGTTCTAAGGCCAAGATGTCCTAGTGGGAGTGATTTTGGGTTTAAGAAGGTTATCCTAGGGTTTCTAAGGGTATGGATAGGGATATCCTCCTCTCACCATTGTTTGGATCCGGCTTCTTCTTTCTTCTTCTTCTCTTGCTTTATTTTGCATCCTAGCTTTATCTGGATCACTTTATTACCTGCAAATAATAATAAAAGCATTAAATAGCAAGGTAATCTCACATTATTCTATGTACATCAATATAAAATGATGTAATGCATGATATGCTTGATATGAATGCAATATTTATAGATTAAGCTAGGATTCTAACATTATTTAGGTTTATTAAGACCTATGATTGCTGCACATCACCTACTCTCTTCTGCATTAGGGAAGTCTGTTAGCATATGGTAGCATAGCTTAATCTATACTTTGTGGCTTTATAGGTTGCTTTTGTATTTTCATTTTCTAGGTTGGGTATTCATGTGGTGAATTTCTATCTCCTTTGTGAGACAAAATACTTTTCATGGAGAAGGGGGGTTTGAGGTACACTACCCACGGTTAAAGTAGTGTGGTTGTAGTGAGGTTGTACAACTCTTGTTTTAAGTAGTACAGTTAGTGAATTTGATTGACTCGGTCGATCAGGAACTCCTAAGTCGAGAGGCTTACGTGGTGGTTTTTACCTGGGTTAGGTTGCCACCTAAAAATACTTGTCACTTGTGGTGAATGCTTTTGTGATTAATTTGTATTTGCATCTATTTTTTATTCTGCACTATTCACCCCCCCCACTAGTGCACCTACACCCATGACATCTTATTCCCTTCTAGCTACTCCTTATCCATATCGGCCACCACTTCTTCCTACTCCTCCTTCGATCTACCATGTCTATAATTTTTCAGGGGAAAATTGCATGACCACTAGAACCAAATGAAAAATAAGAAGCCTACCCAAATGATCTAATTTGGTCTCATTTAAAGATTCGAAGGTCAAACCTAACTCTGACTCTCAAATCAAGAAGAAAAGGAAGGCCCCTTAATCTGGTTGTATCGCCATTACTTTCCTTGAGGCCTTAAAAAGCGAGTTTAAGGAAAAGCTTGCACATCAAATCTGGATTTAAAGGATTTGCTCAAGGAGGGATACCTTCAAATTCCACTCCTAGACATTCTTCAGTACAATCTTGCTTATGCAAGATTCTGCAAAATTCCTACATGAAGCGTAAGCCGAAAGGATAATCAAAAGAGGTAGTATTGTCTGCACATGTGAGTGCACTTGTTTTGAGCACTCTACCTCCTAAAAGGAATGACCCCGGAAAACCTCTCAAATCTTGCACCATCAAAGGATTCACATTCAATAGAGCTCTGGTGGACTTGGGGTCAACCATCAGTTTGATTCCTACCATCCTTTCTAAGCGCATTAAGCTTGGAGAAGTGCACTATACATCGGTGACCATTAAATTGGCAGATGGCTCCACCAACATACCTAGGGGGGTAGTGCATGATGTGATAATTAGAGTGCAGGATTTGAGCTTCCTGATTGATTTTATTATTTTAAACATGAAAATACCGAAGAAGCTAAGTGACTCACCCATTATTCTGGGTTGCCTTTTCTTGGCTATGGCCAATGTCTGAATAGATTGCTACTTAGGATACATAGAAATGGGTAGCGGCAATGAGAAAATTCACATAGATATTTTTGTAGTCGCTAAAAAATCAAAGTCAGGATATTTTGAGGACAATTTAGAGGATAATTTAGAGGATGATTTGAAAGAAAGCATGGCAATTGATACATGGATTAACCTTCGGAATGTGATCATGCTAAGCAGACCCATCAGGATGAACATCAGAAACAGAGTATGATCATGGGTCTGAACATTGATGAGTTTGTAATCACTGAATCCGAGGAAGAAATGAAAGAATTAGAAGTTTTACTTGATTTGGGTCCTGAGGAACAACCATTGTTGATCTTTTCTGACTCTATCCTCTTTGTTGATGAATTGAAAACCTCTGAAGAAGAAATCAAGTAGCTTGAAGACTTATTAGATGACACCTTGGTACACATACACCCTGGAAAAATTATTTTTGAGGATATTGATATTCTGCCCAATATTTTTGAGGACTTACATCATGAGCTTAGAGGTGAATTAGGCGATTCTTGTAAGATTCTTGATCACCTCAAGTGAGTGCTTGATGGTTCTGAGCCGGGCATCCAAAATTTGGGAGAATCTAAGAGATTTAAGAATGAAGAAATTGACAATCAGGAAGAAAATCAGTTGAGAGAGAATAAGTCTGGTCATTGGGTCCCATTTGCCATTCTAAATTAGTTCAAGGACCCGTACAACTTGATCCCCTACTCCATTCCTTTTCAACCCCTTCCATTCATTCTCTATATCACCTCTTCGGGCTGGCACCACCCTCATCCTACCCTAGTGCCCGTATTTATCTATCTCTCTTTTACAGCATCTGGTTGCAAATAACCCCAAGCCTCATTTTAGTATTCTTCCGACTCTTTGGGCTTAGCATCCATAGGCAGCTCGTTCGCATTTGTGGCCCACTGCTAGCAACTGACTTTAAACTCCTTATCATTTTACTTGCCAATTTCAATACCATTGTGACTGATCCATTTCAAGTTTCGTCTTGCTGGAGGCATTAAACTCAGTACCTCGATATATAGTTTCAATACATAGCATGTTTCCTTCATATTTCCTACATTTATAGGTATTGAATATGTAGAATGCTGCAAACTCAGATATTATTCTAGGTAACCTCTACCCTTTTTCCTTATGTTTATTTTGATGCATGAGGACATACAAGAACTTAAGCGTAGACGGGGGGGAGGGGTAGTGTACATGCTGAGTTATTTTTATCAGTACCTAGAAATTGTTGCAAGTTTACTTTTGAAAATTTTTGAAAAGAAAATTGAAAAATGACAAATAAAGTCTTTATTCTCATATTTTGCATGTCTCCAATTGAGTTGAGTAGAAAGACTAGGTATTTAGAGTTAATCAAACCAAAAGGCTAGTAAACCTCAGACCATAAGGCCTTGTAGGCTATAGTTAGCTTAATCAATCAAGGTTGGCTCACTAGATTTGGGTTGGTTTGATTCTTGATGAATTTGGCTAGTTGAAACCAATGGTCTAGGAGTAAGAAAGTTTATGGCTTTGTTGTCCACTCTTTGATTTGAGAGTTAAGTAACCTAAGCAGCCCAAAATTCACGCACATTAGAATTGACCTTAAGGCATCTGAAACCATGAAAACACAGATATCACTGGGATCTGATTCATGTCCTTTTCATCGTAAGGATCTCCGCGAGGCAGTTCTTGAAAGGATGAAGGATGAGTCACTCACCTAGGAAATGGGTTTGGAGAAAAAGAAAAAAATATATATTAAAGCTTCAAAAAAATGAGAAGAAAAAAAAAGAAAAAAGAAGAAAGAAAAATCCCACCAAATAAATAAGCACCACATTACAAATATTGGGTGCCACTCCAAATAAAAAATATCTCACTACATATGGATGCTACCCTTCCAATAAACAACATCTCACTACATATGGGTGTTTATCCTATAGAAAAAGAAAAAAATATGGAGAAAAAAAAATAGGAATAAGAGACCTAAGGGTCCAGTTGGGGAGATATACACCTAGAGTGTTAACCTTGAGATAAAAAAGTGGTGAGGAGAAAGCTACCAAATCTGAGTAAGGCCAAACCAAAGGTGCGATTTATATTGACAAGGATTGAGTTACAATGCCTTGGGATATGGATTTTTACAACATCGAATGACTATAGGTTGAATCTATTACACATGCATGGACGCTTTAAACTCATAGCTACTAAACCTTGAGTGGGCAACGAAGCCTAAGAAATCTAACTTCAAAAACTAGCAGTTGATGCTTAAAATAGATAGAAAGACTTAGCCACCCCAATCTAGATGTCTGTCCTTGACTCTGTAGGCCTATTGGAATAAGAGTCCTAACTATCTCTCTGAAACTTGATTAATAATAAGTGTTTAGTTAATCTGTCAAACTTTAGTTGGAGACAAAGCATTCATATAATTTTTGCTAAGGACTAGCAAAGTCTAGGCATAGGGATATGATTGCACAGTAATCATAGGTTTTAAAATGCCTAGATTAGGGTAGATTCCAAGCATCATTATAAATATTGCATACATTTCATGCATAACTTGCATCTGCATCATATTTACTTGCTTATTTATAAATAATGTGTTTTATGGACCTAATTATACTATAATGTCTTATATTGTGATTGCAGGTCCACATGTGAATAATAAAGCAAGAAGAAGATCAAGAAATAAGGTAGAAGAAAGAGAAGGATCCAGGAATTCGAAGAATAATGGAGGAAATAAAGGGAGAAGAGAGGAGGAGGAATAAATCCATAATCCCATGCAAACTTAGAACTTGAGTCAACCTAGGATAACCCTATCCCTATTCCACTATCCATATTTTCCTATCCATCTATACCTTTTCTAATCACCCCTTTTCTATCCCAAGTAGCTTACCCTAGATTAATTAGACATCCCCACCTCTAGTTCCCCCATTGGGTTCCTATTGGCTCAATTGGGTCCACTGGTTCCTAACTAGGTCCCTACTAAGCCAATTGGATTAGCTTAGCCATGTAGGAATCAGTTAGGCTTAACCTATGCCTTCCTTATCCCACACCACCACATTCTACCTTAACCTATACCCTCCATAACCCCTTCCTAGAACGCACCTAAGGACCAACCTAACGCAAAACCAACGCACACACACCACCCTCCAACCTTGAGACGCCCATAAAATGCAAAAAAACCCAACATGCGATCTATTCCCCCATCCCCTCCTTAGGATTGCACATCCCTTCCTCCCCTCCCACCATTGAACCCTACCTCTCCTCCTCCTCTTCCCCATGAACGTGACGCCCTCCTCCCTCTTCGTCTTCGAAATGGTGATGTCCTTTTCGACAAGGTGAAGCATGGCCATAATGGGATCCTTGACGTGCACTCTCCCTTGAAGGCGGGAGAACATCCAAGCCTTCACCCGCATCATCTTCACGTCCACGGCCTCGGAGCACCTTCAATGTGGACACCTTCCATCATTCTAAGAATTTTCTTTTCCTTCTTCCTTCCTCTCTTTTCTTTATTAGATGTTAGTATTGGTTGTTTCATGTTTTATTTGATATGCTAGACTTTATTTGTGGTGATATTTTTGTATGAATAAAATGCAAGTGAATGTTGATGCCTTCTTTAATTTATTATTCTTGCCATTGTGATGTGAATGGATTGTGTTGATGCCACCTTGGGACCCATTAGGAACCTCCCGAAAACCCAGATTTTTGATCTCAAATTAGTCCTAAACCAGCCCTTTAACCCCATTAGATCATTTCCTTAATGGCTGCCCAAATACCCAATTAGGTTCCCCTTCACTCGCCTAAGTAGGAGCTCCGTAGCCACCCATTTCTAAGCCATTCCCTACACCAATTAGGACCCTTAGTTGCTACCATTTTTCAGACATTAGAACAGCCCAAAACCATCCCAAACCTCTCCATAGGTATCCGTTTATAAGACTTGTAATTTCTCTCTCTCTCTCATTCTCTCTATCTCTCTCATTCTCTTTCTCTCTCTCTTTATTTGCAAGTAGAATAGAATAGCGTAGCTAGAAATAGTTTGATCCAATCTCTTATATAGAAAATACAAAAAAAAATCGTGAATTTCAAAAAATCGAACATAGCCTCTCCGTGTTCGACCCAAGACTCACCGGAGTTTCAGTAAATTATTTGATAACGAATTTTCTGCAATGCAACGACTTTAAAATACATATCTCGCATGACATATTCTCCTATCAGGCACATTTTGGACTGAATTTTGGGCTTGCTTTGGGCTGGCTCTTCGATTGAGCTCTGGATCGTTTGTGGCTTGCTTTGGTTGGGAGGCTCTTTGATTGGAAATTGGCTAAGTGTTGAGGCTGGCTTAAGCTTATTTAAAAAACCACATTTTTGGTCTTAAGCACTTACATTTATTTTTTAGTTTGATAGCAATGTTCATTGACTAATATATTTATTTTTGCATCAAGCTCTTGTGCCTCATTATATATTCACTTGATTGTGATTTTAATTGCGATTAATTTGCTCATTGAGATGACCTCGGACTCACAAATTTGAGATATAAACTTAAATGTTTTTGTCACATTAGTCATTATACTACGACATGTATTTTAAACCCAACTTCAACATGTTCAACAATTTACAATGCTCTGTACATCTAACTAACCTAGGAACATGCATAACTAGGCATTTTTATCTAAATAAATGTGTTCAGATTAGTCTCCCTATTATTCTAAGCCAGTGAGAAGCCTTGTCTTTTAAAAAGAAAAGGAACATCTTCATTAAAATAATATCTAGGTTGATGTTTTGAGGTTTAACAATTCGAGCAAGTTGACCTAGATCTTCATTTGAATTTCCACTAAAGTGGCTCTGGATCAAGCTAAGGACATTGGGTTTCAACCAAAATCATCTCCCCCTTTGGGGATCCTACGATATGGTTTAACAGCAATAGTAGAAGGGTCATAAAAATCACAAAGAGTCCTTGGTTGGCCCTTAGGGGGTGGTCTTGGTGGATTCCCTTGAAGGAGGGGTGGCCCTTGAGGATTCCGAAGTCGGTGTATGGCCTGCATTATAATCTAAATCTGTTGTTGCTAGAGTTGGTGGTTGGCAGTAATTTGGGTTTAGATAATAGCCATCGCATCAGGTTGAGGTTGATCCTCCACATCCTCAATTCTCGGGTCGACCATTTCCTCTACCTTGGCCTTAGAATAACCCAGTCTCCTTCTTGGGTTTCTCTCTAGTGCAACCAATTTAGGATTAAGTAAGCACCTTCTTAACATACACTAAAGAAGAATCGGGGAAGATGTGAATGGAACAGTTGAGAGAATTGTGTGTACACAACCAAACAAACAGAGCTAAGCCTTACAATGTTGCCCTAACTGACCTAAGCCTCCAAGGTACAACTCTCACCATAGTACAAATTGGTGCTATGTTTAATCCAAAAGCCAAATAAGTTGGGCTAGGCGGAGTAAGGGGAGCACGTCTTGAGAGCCACTAATTATGCCAAACCCCTACTCAGCTTAAGTCATTTGAGATCAAGCCTCCCAACTTAGTTGCTTTTGGAAAAAAATACTTCACTGATTAGTTCTACGATGCAGGTTTATATCTTGAGACTACTCAATTAAACCCTAGGGCCAATGTCTAATGCTTTTTAAGTTAGGGCTAGGACAATGCTTGTGCTCAAGAAATGTGATGAGGCATTGTTGGTGGTTAGTGCTTCTTAATTAATCCAATTTGAGCTTGTGTGTGTATGATCAAAACATGATTTTCAAGTAAGGTTATTTTGGGTGTGGTGTCTTTTAATGATTCAACCTTGCTTTAATGATTTTTAGGGTTGCAATTTCTTAATATATTCAAGCAATGTTTGTAGTGGGCACACAAAGTTTTACACTCAACGGGTGATAATCATTTTTTCTTTTTAATAATAATGTGGCCCTAGAAATAAACAACCCTAATGTATTCACCCTTAAAGTTCATGCAAGTCTACTAGGTGAATAGATTGTAATTTGAGTGGTGTGGCCCAGTACAAGATACAGGTGACTTTGCAAACACCACTAAAAAAAAGAATACTCAAGAAGATTTTTGAGATTTACCATGCCAATTTTTTGAGATTTTTATTTTTTTTTCGAGACAAACTAACTAACCTAAGATTTATGGAAGAACCTAAATGCCTTTTTTTTTTGTTTCTTTCTTAGATAAAAGAAAGATGGGACTACGTGAGGTGAGGTGATACTCACTAAGGTTTTCACAGCACTTTACTCCCTATTTATTGTCTTGGAGTGCACTCCTATCGCTTATGCGCTCGTTTCCTGCAACCAAATGAGTTGATCAAGTGAAAAGAAAGTCAGATCTTGCGAATTTCACCAAAGCAAGTATGAAAGTGACGAAAAAGATCTGTTGGCTCCACGGCAATGGCGCCAAAAACTGACGTCGAAAAGCAAGCTTAAGTTCTTTCGTTATAGCACATGATTGCGACATCAATTTTAATAAGATCAGACGGTGAGTCCAAGTGTCGAGCACAGGGAGGTGGAAATTGAATACTTTTTTTGCTAAATGTTATTGTCATAGAATTATTACGACTCTATGCTTGCATGAAAAGTAGAGAGAGAGAGAGTAGGGTTAGAAGTTTAATCTCTTATTGCATCAAGAAAACATAACTCAAAATTCATTGCAAGATAATGGAATAATTGCTAACTAACTAGAAAATAGTTTGCAATACAAAAACAATAGCTAAATGGAAAGTTTAAAATCAATAACATGAAATGAAGAGAGAAAAGAGATTATTTGCTACGAAGAGGCATGTTAAGGTAGCCACGGTTGTGGAGGAGGCTCCATCGGCAGCTTGACAGCTCTGGGGACTAGAATTGCACCTTAAGATGGTAGTAGAATAGCTTGGAGAGAGATGGTTTGTGATGGAGGTCATGAGGGCCTTTTATAGGTGAAGAAGCAGCAATTGACCTTGGGCTGACCTTCAATCGTGCCTGGACCGGCGCTGAACCAGCCTTTGCACGCGAACCATGCACTACAGTTTGCATACGTCCACTAGCACGTGGGCTAGCGTGGGAGATCATGACTGTCGATTGCTTCATCTAATGGTTGCGATAGCGTGCAACTCGCTCCCTTCTGTGCGGGCACGATCACGCTCTCGATCGTGCTCAATTGGATTCACAACACGTGGATGATCACGCAACGTTGATCATGGATTGGTCAATGGGGATCGGCTGCACAAATGGACGCACAAGATTACGTGGATCGCGCTCACCTGATGGATGTTGATGCAACACTTTGAGAGCTGTCAGATGTTGATGTAGTCAAAATAATGCATGCTCCATCATGGAGGACACGCGGATTGGGATTCGATCCCACGTCGCTCGTGCTCAATAGCAATAGCAAGCACTTAACTACTGCGCTACGGATGAAAATGGGTAGATCTGAGCCGTCGATTGCTGATCGTGCAATTGAGAGTAGCGTAATGGCACATCTCTTCGAGATCCGTCAGATGAAGATAGAGCGATTGATCTCACTCGTGCCCGTGCGATGAAGGCTATGTGTGGGTGCTAGGTGACATCTATAAGGAGCCACATGGCATGTTTTGATCATCAGATCAATGACCAGAACTTCCTCGACTCATTGTGATGGCTATAAGGGTTCGATTGGGGTGATTTCGGAGTCGTTGGACTCCGATTTTCATCCTGAATCCATTCGTGTAGCTTGATTGCTCATCTGAGACCTATTTATAATATGTACTTTTACAACCTAGCCATTAGACGTTAGTTTCAAGCAATACTTATACAAAAACTATCCTAAATGCATGCATTGCCCCGAGCCAACTAATTGCAACATTTAAGTACTAAAGTCCTCAGAATTGACTCTAAATAATCAAATTAGCATTGTTATTTGTAGAGTCATCACTCTCCCTCTACTCATTTCCACCAAGCGACAGAAAGACCCATCATTGGTGATAGCACACAACATCCCCCTCTCCTCATTCTTCATACCCACAGGCCCTAATGATCTTCACCTCACCATCACGACCACACACCACTCCTCGACACCTCCCTCACTCCATTTACAAGGGATAGCCACACCTCCACCACCTTTCTCCACCTCCCTCTTAGCCACATCGTCATCCATGGTCCCCATCAAACCCGCTTGACCTCACCACTCTTCACCATAACCTCTACCACCACATGACCACCACTACCAAGCCACCGATGAGGACTAGCTGCGAGGAGGAGGTGAATAGCCACCATCACTGGACTATAGTCCCAGCCGCCAGGAGGTGTCGAGGCTAGGGAGTGAGCCAGGATGCTGTCTCCGCCAACACCACTGCCGGCATCGTTGAGGAATTTGTTGCGTCCATTGTAATCGTAAAACACATATTTGATTAAAAACATGTCGTAGTATAGTGCGAATTACGACTCAAACAAAAATTTAAATAACATGACAGTGAGTCCTGGTCGATCTTAGGGAGGCATTGAGATACGAGATTGATTTATGATTCTTTCTACTTGCTTAAAATCATACGTCGGTTTCTAAAGTGCGAGTTAAAGATGCATCAGTCATATTGTTTATGCAAAAAATGCATGCGTGCATCAAATATATTACGGATGTGAAAGTATGTGTTGGCATGCGCACAATATCAATAATGTGATGATGACTAGCGGAAAATGAATCTAATGCTAGTTCATTAATGCCTTCGAGAACCGACATTTTGTTGCATTAAAGTAACACGGTAGATATCAGGCAATAGGAGAGTGCAATATAGATATAGAGAGTAGATAACCTGTAACTATTGATTTTATTTCCTCAAAAATTGTCATCATTACAATCGAAGATAGAGGAAAGTTTGTACATGAAAGCTTGCAAAAAGGAATTGTAGCTATCAAAAAATAGATGCATGCATGGATCTAAGGAAGATTATGCATGCATCATTCAGGCAGAGGATCGCTACACTACTAAGCAGGAAATTAATGCAGAAATTAAACTTAGAAGAACTAAGCTGGCTAGGAGAACTTAGGGCATTGGAGGTGGTCTCCAATGGCCTGTGTGGCTTGAGTTGGTAGGAGGGAAGAGAGGGACGACCAAGGTGTGTAGGCTGGCCTCTTGAGAAGGTGGTGGGGTTGCTTGGATCTTGGACATGAAGGTGGTGATGCTTGAAGGTGGAGGAGCTCGCCAATGGAGATGGAGGTAGTATCCAAGATGGGGGTGCATGGTCATCCAAGGGATCCCTTAAATAGACTATGGGGGGGGGGGGGGGGGGGGTCATCTAGAGAACTATAGAGTTCTCTAGAAGACCTCCAAAGTTGGCGTCAACTTTGGTTGGGAGTGGTCTTCCTAGATCTACAAATTGTGGATCTAAGAATGGACTACTTTGGTTGCTATTTTTGGCAACTCAAAGTGGCACCACTTAGAGATAGTTCTAGAGAACCCTAGAGGTCGAGGCCAAGTGTGTGTGTGTGACTAGGTGGGTGTGGTTAGGTGGTCTAGGTCGAGTCCTATAGGTCTAGGTGATTGGGTTTAGGTAGGCTCCCAAAATTAGGGTTATAAACCCTAATACTAATGTGAAAGTGCAATTAAACTTATTACAAGTTTAATTGAGTGGATGTGTGTCTAATTGGGAGAGAAAATACCCAATTAGGTCAAGCTTGAGTCAATTGGACTCTCACTGACTCCAATTGGACTTGTGTTGGTTGAGATTTGAGCTTAATTGGACTATCTGAGTTTAATTGAATAGGTGAAGTGTAATTGATTTAGATCTAAGTTAATTGGGTTTAGTGAGAACCTAATTAGGTTCTTAGGAGGGTCTTAGGATAGTGTACTAGGCTTAAGGCACCTTAATTTAGGTTCTCTAGGGTGTAGAATTGGGTTAAGGGGCTTAGGAAATCAAGATCCAAGCTTGATTTCAAAAACAGGGATTGGAGAAGGGTTCCAGATGTCTGATTTAACAATCAGACGACTTATACTTCAAAATCAGAAGTCCAAAACTCTGGTTTGGATGTCCAATGTTGAGTAAGGGAGGAGTTTAGGTTCTATCTTGGAATTGTGTAGAAATTGGACGTCTGACACCTTGTCTGGACATCCAATATTCTAGCAAAATTGGGTTCTAGGTCTGCGGGTGGTGTTTAAGGGTTTTGGATGTCCAACAACCTACCTGGACATCCAGATATGGGTTGAAATGAGGGTTTTGAGGTATCCTAGGCTAAGGTGACCCAATCTAAGGGTGACTAGGGTTTAAGAGGGTCTCTAGGGCTATCCTAAGGCTAGGAAAGGTCCTATGTTCTTCATAATTTAACTCCTACATTAAAATTCTACTTCGTAGAGTAGTATACCTCTCCCTACATTATTTCTTCCTTATCTTTATTTTCAAGCTTCTGCTTTAGCTTTGGCTTCTCCCTTTCTTCAGTTCCAGCTTCAGACCATCTCCTAGGCTTCTTATTGCCTACAATCCAAATAATGCACTAATTAGTATATTATAACATTATTTCATGAATATCTAAGTAAAGCAGGAAAAGATGCAATGTATGCTATTTATGCATGAATTATACTACAATTATGCCAAGTTCTAACTTAATTTAGGTCATTTAAGTCCTATGATTGCTGTGCAATTAGCGTCATCTTGAATTTTTTAGCACTCTCTTACTCTTGTCATTATTTAATTGAGAACTCATTTTATTATGTTTAAAGGGATGCTTATATTTTGTGTGAGATGATGTGTGGCTAATTCCTCATGGTGTGGGAGGAATGTAGGTGGACTTAGGCAACTAAAGTTCTTAGGGATTAGAATAGCTTAGAAAGATTTAAAGCTAAGTTAGTTTATGCATTCCCAAATTTGGAGATAACCCGAGCCTAGGACATGGCTTTGAGTCAGGTTATGCCTTGAATTGAGGGGATGATAAGCGAAGCCTAGGGGGACATTCTCCCCAAGGTTATTCTAATCCTTATAAGAATTTAAATTACTTAGGGATGCTTTGTAGACCTCCCACGCAATGCATATATTTGGTGTTGATCCATTAGGTTCTCATTTGTCTTTTGTCGTAGTGTTCTTCCATTTTCATATTGTTTGCAGGTTCTTAATACTATTTTGCATAGCAAAATTCACCAAGAAAATCTAGGTTTCTGCATGTGTAGCTCTTCAAATAAATTTTCTATCAATATAAGGTTGGATTTGTAAGCATTCTTTTTTATCATAGGCCAACACTTCTTATGGGAACACCATCATGAGCCATAACTAGCTCATTTTGATCTAATTAAGTCAGTAAATGCACTTATATAACTGCCAGAGAGCCATAACTCACGGTAAATCCATTCTGAGAGAAAGATAAGAAAATAGGGTTAAAACTGTAATTTTACCATCATAACTTGAATACAGTACAACCACGGGTTTTCTTAGGGGTTAATTGAGGGTCAAATGATCTTAAAAGGATAACAAGTGGGTTAGAACAGACAGAAAAAGATTTTCGTATGTTTTGAAAATTAAATGACTTTTGAAATCCTAAAAACAGACCCGCTTAATTAACTGAGGTTTTGGTTAGAATAAAATTCACCTAAACCCTTTAAAATTCATAGAAAAATATTCTTTAGGGTTTGGTACCTTCAAATTTACCATTAGAACATGTTTTGGCCCAAAACAGAATCTCAGATTGACATTTGTCCTAATTTAGGTTTTTGCATAAATTACCGAATAAAACTTGGTCAAAACCAAAATCTAACTTTACCATTCGATTCCTTGGGTCCAAATTAGGTTTGTACCAAAATTTGGACCCAATCTGAGATTATTTTGACCAATTTTTCATTTTAGTCTAATTAAACTCTTTCTATCTCATTTAGACCCTTAACTTTTGAATTCCTTACAAAAAGGCCCCTCTCTTTGTCGTCACTCTTTGAAAATAAGTTCGTCCGCTATTATCGCGGAGGAATCCTACTCCAGCAACCTTCGACTAGGGATTTCTCCCTGATTGATTGGCGAATCCCTTCCAAAATTAGAAGGGAGACTCTTGAGAGATTTCCCTACAATTTGAGCCGCATCTTGGACTCCAATTCTTGCCTAAATTCTAATGCAAACTCATGGAACAATTGGGTCTCCTACTCCGGCAAACATTCCAAGCTTGAAAGCTTGGCTTCCAAGCTCCTTTCGCCCTCTATTGCTTATATAAAGAACCACCAGACCTCGCTGAGTCTCCCAGACTTGATTTCAGTCGTGGAACCCCCTTTTCCTCCTTCCTCTTCCGGCCGCAAAGCTCCACAAGCTCTGGCGACTCCTCCTGACCTCTCTCGTCGTTTGACCATAAAACTAGTGGCCGAATTCTCTTTCTCTCCCTTGTCCACTCTTGGCCATACCAGCAGGAGCCCTTCTACCTCCGTCATTATCGCCGACCCCATCACTGGAGTACCTTCTTCCCCAGCATCGACCTACCAACGCTGGTGCTGTTCTTCCCCTTTCATCTATTTAGATTAGGTTAGATTAGTTAGTTTAGCCCTTAGGTTTAGTTTCGTACCCAAAAAACCCAAAAATACCCTTCGATGCCGCCACTCACCTCCATCTTCCCCGTCTCCAACCGCTCCTCCGGCGAGGCGGCTCCACTACTACACAACTCCATCCACCTCACCAAAGCTTCCACAAGCTCCGCCATTCCACCACGAACAAAATCCCTCTCCTATTTCTCCTTTTCGCCCACCCAAACCACCTACCAGACAACCCACCTTTGCACCGACTTTTCCACCATCATCCGGCCACCATACCCGCTTGCACACAACACCACCAGCACCATTGAATTCCACAACGTCCGGCGAACCTCCTGAGTAAGTTTAATTTGGCTGTGAGGCTGTTTTTCATGTTTTTCAAGTTTCGTCAGAGCTCTGCCTGTCACCATCGTGTTCTTCAAGTTCACGGCCTCGTACTCCCTAGGTTGCATCTCCAAGTCGTGCGGTTTGGCTCAATGCACGCACCCAGGCTCTAGATTGGAGACACCAAGCACAAGAACACGCCTAATTGAACGAGGTTTCCCCTGCAGAGACACAAGCGAAGGTGTTGGACTTTAGTCCCACATCATTAGTTGATGAGCAGTTGCAGCCGTATAAGATGAAAAAGTGCATAGGCCTTAGTGCCTCAAGTCACAGGGGGTGAGGTCCCCCACACACCCTACTCACGCCTCGCCTGTGGCACTGTTCAACACGGGTCTGGTCCGATTACCTGCCTAAGCCCACACCTCGGCTACCACCCACGCTGGTAGCCCTGGTCCCGGGTACGCTCTTGCCCGAATCCGACTACCCGATACTATGTGTGGCCTTGGGAAGACGAGAAAGAGAAGAGCCCAGAGAGAAAGGAAAGAGAGCGCGAGGTTGGGGGGTTGTGCTACAAAGAATAATGGCTGACACTTAGCCGTTTGAAGAAGGATCCCCCTCTGTGTGTGAAGAAGAGAAGAAGAGAAAGAAAAGAAAAGAGAAGTCAAGGCAGAAGAAGAAGAGGCACGTAGAGCTAAGGAGAAGAGACAGAAGCCAAGGAAGAAGGAAAGAAGAAGAAAGCAGAAGCAGAAGAAGAGAAGACAGGTTACGTCGTCTGGTCATTAGACCCAACGACTGATTTGAGGCTTGAGGCTTGATACTGTTGAAACATTGAATGCTTGATATATATATATATATATATATATATATATATATACATATGTATACATATATATATATATATATACATATACATATATATATATATATATATACATATATATATATATACATATACATATATATATATATACATATACATATATATATATATACATATACATATATATATATATACATATACATATATATATATATACATATACATATATATATATATACATATACATATATATATATATACATATACATATATATACATATATATAGATATACATATATATACATATATATATATATACATATATATATATATATATACATATAGATACATATATATATATATACATATATATACATATATATATATATATACATATATATATATATATATATATAGATATACATATATATATATATATATATATATATACATATATATATATATATATACACACACACACATATGCTTAGAGAATAATCGGTGATTTAAATCACCATTATTTTAACTTCTCTACCTTTTTATTGCCTCACAATACATGAGAATTCATTGAATATCTAAAAGTGACTGATTAGTATTTAGTGAATATCGTTTTGTGATTTAAATTCTTGTGCTCATTTACAGTATTTGAGATTAGTGTGTGTATTTCTATTTGCTCCCTGTGTTCGACCTCAAACTTTCAATCGAGTAATAAATTGTATTTGTTTTCAAAGCAATTTCAGCTATACTACAACACAACGATTTAAAACTCGATCTCGCTCTGTAAACATTTTGGCGTCACTGCCGGAAAGCAACGTACAATTCACTGCTATTCTCTTGATATATATGATTGGACTTGGAAATAGATCTAATTAGGGTTTCAATTTTTAGGATTTTAGAGTGATAGTTCACACTTGCTTGCATAAAAGGAAACACACCCAAGCCCATAGTTGAAAAGATCTAATAAAAAAAACCCTAAAATTAGGCTCTAATTCACTTGAACCCTAAAAATCCTTGGACCTAATAACCTGGGAGTCAAATCAGAGTGATATCTAGGTCTTGACCTAGATCTCATTCTGCCATCTTTAGGGCAGGTCAGGTGAAGTTGGTCTACATTGTAGGCCAACCAACCTCTAAATTAGGTCACAAGTTGAAATTAACATCTAAATCAAGTGAAAATCAAGGCACAAATTAGGACATAAAAGTGGTAGACTTAAGGACTCAAGTTCATACATTCCGGTCTACTTGGACCCTCAGTGACAAGGAAGGTCGGGTGGGGGAAACCCTGTAACTCGTGGGAACGCTCTACCGTGTAGGGTCTTTGCAGGGCTCTCCCTTCCTGGTTGCCCAACTATTTCTCAGGTGTGTGAATTTCTGATTCAGAGGTATCATCCGCCTCGAAATTGCCTTAGTCAACCAAAAATCTTTGGGTGCCTTGATTGGTTCAATATCACATCCAGTCCCTCATCCCTTCCCTTAGACCACACACACATATTTTCTTGGGAATCTCTTTCAGATCTGATCAACTCCAATCTGAACTTGAGTTTTGATTCTACATCTTGATTCCACCATTTGATTCAAAATGCAGCCTGGTTATATAGGAAGATTATCTTGGAAGCGTGAATCCCAAATGAACTTGCAAGAAAAAATCCTTGAGAATGCTTATAGAAACCGTGAAGAATATTATGCAAGGGACATTCAAGAAAGATTTGCAAAAACAACAGAGATCATCACGAACTGTGTAGAGATAATATGGATACAAATGAAATACGGTTCAAACCAGGATCTCCTATTAGCAGAACATGATAAATTGGTGAAATTACACAACAATGACTGTCTGCAATTTTGGTCAAACCCTTCACTTCCGGAAAAACTCCAAGAAGTTCTAAAAGAATGGGGAGAATTGCTGAATAAGTTATATACGACAATAGATCAAAAATACCCGTTAGAAACTAACAAAACATCTTGGAGTGAGACTAGTGATCAACACAATTTTCCAAATCCAGAGTTTGATGATCGAGCTTGTTATGGAGCCCCAACCCAAATGGAACCTGATTCAAATTACGAACGAACTAACATTCCTAATCTTGAAATGGGTTGGGAGGATCCAATTGCAGGAGAACATGATTTTGAGCCAACCCTAGAAAAGCAAAACCCTGGTTTGCCAAGCTTAAATTTCCTAGACTCCTATGATAATGAGATTGAATCAGAACCTCTCGAGGGTGTAAATTCCGCTCCTTACTCTGATAAGGTGACCCTCGAGAGCAATTCTGACATCCCTATCGAGCTCAACCTAGATTCTAGTGATTCAACCCACACCTTTAGCCTAGAATCTGGATCTAAGCCTTCTTGGGATGATTACAAGGCCCCATATGATGAAAATCAGAGTTTGAATTTGGATTATGATTCTGGACCTGTATTTGATAAATGCACCTCTCCAACATCTTCAGAAACACAAATTAATTTTTTAGAAGTCACGCCGATCTATGATACAGAAACCAAGGAGTTGAAAGAGTTGGGTTTTGATTGGGTCTTCCCTGCAAGCCAAGAAACTGAGCCCATGCCTAATAGGAACACCTTTTTGAGCTTAGAATCGGAGAATAGGCTAGATCCAAGTCAGGTTGCTGAGTCTACATCTTTTGATGTAGTTTGTGGTGGAACCTCTGATCCCGAATCAAATTCAGAACATGATTCTCGTAAATTCTCCGACGATTTCGAATCTTACTTTGATTTCGAAGAACCATTGTTTCTTGACGACTATGAGCCAATCTACGACCTCAGCATACTTGATCCATTCTTCGACTTTGACTCTGAGGTCCCTGATCCTGAGATCATTGATTCAAAATTAGGTTCCATTGAGGTGGAAACATTTCTTTTTAATACTCAGGAATCAAAAATAGGAATTGCCAAGAGTGTCTACAACCCAAAGTTCAAATCTTTTCTTAAATCAGATTTTCTTGATCCTATAAACACTTTTCGGGCATTTACCTTTGAGTTTGATGGCTACTATAAGGACTCTCTAAATGAACCCATCTTTGAATCCTTTCTAGAGGAGCCCTCATATGCAATTATTCTTGAAACCACCTCTTCTACACATGTAGAACCTTCCCAAACCTGTTTTCAACCCTGACCCGCAACTGGACTCAATTTCTACTCTCATTATCCTCTCAATCCGGTTGCAGATGATTCTCCTCCACATTCAAATCGAGTTTCGGACTTCGATCAGACTACAAATCACACCCCATCCTTCTCTGATCACTCTCATAGGGATCTCACATCTTTCACTGATTCTTTTGAGGATCCCTACTCTGACCAAGCTGATCTGACTCAGCTAAACCTTGGATTCACACTTCCACATCATTCCGAGTCCCACAGCATATGGTGGGTTCCGCATCTCTTGATCTACATCTATCAACCCGCCAGATTAATTGGGTTTAGGCTGCATCATCAGTGTTACGACCCGATTCCCGAATCCCTACGAGACGCGAGAATCAGACCGACTCAACTGATCCTAAGACCCAGTCATCCAACGAGAAAGTAACCAAAAGAGCAGTAAAATAAACCGCCTTCACCATGTATATAACTAGTAGTAACAAAAGTACAGCAGTAAAGAAAAGAACTACTACAGTACACACCACCACAACAGTAGAGAATTAAACAGGTATATAAACATGATGCTTAGAATAAAAGAGTACAGTGGTAATAGAAAATACTCACTACAACAGAAGAAACGGTACCGTAGGTACACACAAGTAAAACTACTGGGCTCTACTAGGTCCAGCACCCTCTCCAGTCGCCGGCTCTGGTTGCTCAACACCTGGTCCTGAAAAGGTGACAAAGGTGACACGTCAGCGAAACGCTGAGTAGAGTGGCAACCAAAAGCTAAGAAAAACAGTAAGGTGAACAAGTAGTTGTTATTTTTAATCTCTTCCTTTATTTTTCCATTTACTCATTCTTGAATTATTCCTCAGATCTTTCTCTTGATCTCGAATGTTCCTCATGGGAACGATCTTGATTGCTGTCTTTTCTGAAAAGTAGAAGTAGCACGTGGTGCTTTCCTGGCCGGGAGAGTCCCCCGTGGCAGTCCTACCCTCAGTCAATCACCCCAAGGTCACTGACAAACGTAATGGTGACTACGGCACGCGCGATAAACGCATGGGTAGCTACCCTGCACTGGCATGCGGTCAGTCGTTTCCGTTAATGGGTGTGCCCCAAAGCACAGCACGGAACCAGTATAGGGCAGAGCCCTCTCAGTAACAGGGGTCCAGCCCCTCCACAGTAACCAAACAGGGGTCTTGCCCCTTCACAGTCTGCGCACCCTCGCCTGACTACCCTGGTTTGCCCAGTGGGCCTAACAAGTCGGTGTAGGAAGGCTAGTAGAATCCCGGGGCCCGTGGGGTGGCTAGTGCTCTCCCTACACTAGTAGCTCTCCCCGGTACTGTGTATGCGAGGGCCAAAAGTCGGTACAAAGTGGCCAGACCTAACCCCAGGTCCCTGGGGCGGCTAGCTCCACTCTGCACTAAACAGGGGGACAGTTGCTCTCCTTGGTACTCCGTACTCAAGGGCTAGCTCACTTCCCCAATTCCATTCCATTCACCTCTCAGGAGCTCTACTCCTAATTCCCCGTAGGGTTCATGCTCATATTTCTGTAACTAAGCCAATTTAGGTTTCATCATTTCAGCTTTATATTCATATAGCCCATGTTCTCAACAGTTAATATTCATTTATAAACAAGCAACTGTTATCCAATTACAGGCAATTATCATTTTTCTTTCCACTTTTCCAAGAACGCAATTTATATATTCACAACATTCGTTTTGGTATTTTTGTTCATAGGATTCATGCCACACCCTAGGATCTATCATTCAATCTAGTTTTCCAGTCCTAGGATTCATGCTATACCCTAGGATCTATCATTCAATCTAGTTTTCAAGTCCTAGGATTCATGCCATACCTTAGAATCTATTAATTATCACACAAGTGCATAATTATTGATAAACAATTAAAGGGAGTCACTCTACCTGCAAAATCGGGAGTACTGGGGGTGTGATCGGTAGGTCCGCGCGCCTCTGCAGCCCCCAGAGCCGCAACGAAACGGGGTCGTAACACGAGGATCAAACAGAAGGAACTACTCAGAACAGGATACAAGTACTGTAAACAAGTAGAGGAACTAATTCTAAGAAGAACGAAACTTGAAACGGGGAAAACGGACTTCGAATGGACCCTAAACGGGTCAAAAACGACAAGTCTGACCCAAATCAGATGTCTGGAACATCTTCCAGACATCTTAAATGATGGTTTAGGTCATACCTTGTTTCTGCGCGTTTCTTCAGACGTCCAGAATCCCGCTGAACCGTCTGGACCTAGTTCCAGACGTTCGACTATCACTTCGGACGTCTGGAGACCCTCTCCGCCGTCTGGTGCTGTGTCCAGACGTCTGATATGTCTGGAAGGGCGTGCCCTTGCGCCTTCCCAAACGAACCCTGCACATGTACGCAACCGTCCTCAACACGAAAATGAGGCAGAACCCTTCGGCGGAACAACCTGCATGGTCGTTCACGGAAAGGAAGAGGAAATGGAATATCATACCTTTCAGACGTTTGGATCTTCCTCCAGACGTCTCCCGCGTTGTCTGGACGTAGGTCCAGATGTCTGATTCTGGGAAATTTTCCCAGAATCAGGACCTCCTCGCCCTTCGCTTGCTGTGCACGGCCCTGCCGCACCGCACTCGCCTGCTGCCTAAGCTGCAGCAACACCTCCCCAATGCTACGCTCCCATTGCGCGCCTGCCGGCCGACCCTAGCTGCTCCGGCGAGCTCGCACTCTGGCACTCTAACTCTTCTCCCTCTCGCTGCAACTCCTCCTCCCTGCGCACACACGGCAGCAGTTGCTGCCCTCGCCCTCTCACTCTCACGCTAATAGGAAGAAGAAGACGGTGGAGTGATGGTGAGGGAGAGGAGAGGGGGAGGTATTTGAAGATGCCGTGGGGAGAGAGAGAGTGGAAGAAAGCTGCGTTTGCAGGACGGGGAGGAAAGAGAGAGAAGAAAAGAGGGCGGCAGGTCAGTCTGCGCGCGCATGTGCGTAGACGCGAAATCATACGCCGCAAAAATTAATTTCCAGATGTCTGGGAAGGCTTCCAGACGTCTGACCAGATGTCTGGACCAACTCCCAGATGTCTTAAAAGACGTTTGATGCTGGGGTCTTAACAATCAGCCTGCTGATTTGAACAAGCACCTGGTTGGACCAACTAGGATTTTGATCAAGGTGCTTATTCTACAAAAATCATCTGATTTGACCACTCCTCCATACCATTTTCCACTCTGCTGAAGGTGTTAAATTTAGTGCTTAACAGGAGGCAACCAGTCATTTCAAAAACCCGAGATCCTTCTGATCTATTGTACTCTGAGTTTAGTTTTAGAATAGTCGTTCCCACCTCTGGTACTAGTACCAGGGCTTGAAATCATCTGTAATAGTCATTCTCGACCCATTCGCCAACCTTATAATCCTATTTTAATTCCTGAACCCAAAACTATTTCACAACCTCCATTTACAATGAGGACATTGCAAAACTTAGGCATGGGGGGTGGTAAAGTGCAAAGATACAAAACATCACAAGTTCAGAAGCGTTCTCACAAAAAATTACATATTCCAAAAACCAAAAAAATAATAAAATTGAAAAGGAACAAAAAAATGGAGAAGGAAGGAAATTTTGAGAGAATTAATTGCATATCATTTTTTAGGAGGAAAAAGGGAGGTGTTAAAAATGTCAAAAAGGAGCACAATTTGAAACAAAAAAAAGAGATAGTCATTAGTAAAAATTAAGGAATCTACTTAATTCTAGACCAAATTAAAAAGAAAGAAAATGAAAGACAAAAAGTGTTAAGAGACAAAAGAGATTAGTATGAACGCTGATCTTAGGCCTCTTGGGTTGTAATCCTAGGCTTAAAAATTCAAGTATCCGCTAAGATCTGGATAGTCCTCAAGAGGTTGGGGAAAATGCGAAGCTTAAGTGTTAGGTCTAAAGCTCAAGGATTATTTAGTCTCATTAACTGACCTCTGGTTTGCAGGACTCGGTAACTTAAGTACCCCAATCCACACACAACTGGTTCAGTGCGCTTAAGTATCAAAATCACGTAAAGGCATTAAATCTATTATGAAAAAGTTCCCTAGATTAGGAGCAGCTGATCAACCAAGTTGATTTGGACAAGTTCCCAGCACGGAGCGGTGGAAAATCCCCCTCGAAGATGCGCAATAACATATCATCTCCTCGGTGTTTGTCTCCTAGGATATCTAAATATCCTACCGGGGGCATGTAAGCACCTTGTGCTAGTTCAGATGCCATGGGCGGCATTATCACGAAATGTCGATTGCCAGGGTCTGAATCTAGCTACAGAATGCCATGGGAGGGATTATCTCGAAATCTTGAAAGCCAGAGTTCTGAGGGTTGCCATGGGCGGTGCTATCTCGAAGCATCGATTGCCAGAAACCCTACGAGGATTGATGATGGGAACTAGGAATCCGATACAGACTGTGTTGTAAAGCTAATCCGATGCTAGAAATAAAAAGAAAAGAGAGAGAAAACTCTCCAAAAATAAAGAAAAATTCTTCTGCCTCTCTGTTACAAAAAATGCATTGCAAACTAAACCTGGGCTAAAACATGTTACAGGCATGGGTGCTTTAACTGTGGAGTTCAACGAACCATAGGTTAGTTCCACTAGGCCTTAAAAACCTTCACGGTGGACTGAGGCTAGAGCTAGTCAGGTTTGGATCTTGATTGATACTTGAGTACCTCTAGGCCTATTATCAGCATTCTGACCTAATCTAAAAAAGAAAGCACACATCAAAGTCTGAGCATAAAGAAACATGTGGTCTAGAATTCGAGTAAATCCCTTGAAATTTTGTTAAGGGACTACCAAAAGCTAGGCATGGGGGTATGATGAGAACACCATCATGAGCCAAAACTAGCTTATTTTGATCTAATTAAATCAGTAAATGCTCCTACATAACTGCCAGAGAGCCATAACTCACGGCAAATCCATTCTGAGAGAGATAAGAAAATAGGATTAAAACTATAATTTTACCATCATAACTTGAATACAATACAACCATGGGTTTTCTCAGAAGTTAATTGAGGGTCAAATGGTCTTAAAAGGATAACAAGTGAGTTAGAGCAGACAGAAAAGGATTTTCGTATGTTTTAAGAATTAAATAACTTTTGAAACCCTAAAAACAGACCCACTTAATTAAATGAGGTTTTGGTCAGGATAAAATTCACCTAAACCCTCTAAAATTCATATAAAAATATTCTCTAGGGTTTGGTACGTTCAAATTTACCATTAGAACCCGTTTTGGTCCAAAATAGAATCTCAGACTGACATTTGCCCGAATTTAGGTTTTTACATAAATTACCCAGTAAAACTTGGTCAAAACCAAAATCTAACTTCACCATTCGATTTCTTGGGTCCAAATTAGGTTTGTACCAAAATTTGGACTCAATCTGAGATTATTTTGACCAATTTTGCATTTTGGTCTAATCAGACTCTTTCTATCTCATTTAGACCCCTAACTTTCAAATTCCTTACAAAAAGGCCCCTCTCTTTGTCGTCACTCTTTGCAAATAGGTCCCTCCGCTATTATCGCGGAGGAATCCTACTCCAGCGACCTTCGACTAGGGATTTCTCCCTGATTGATTAGCGAATCCCTTCCAAAATTGGAAGGGAGACTCTTGAAAGATTTCCATACAATTTGAGCCACATCTTGGGCTCCAATTCTTGCCCAAATCCTAATGCAAACTCGTGAAACAATTGGGTCTCCCACTTTGGCAAACATTCCAAGCTTGTAAGCTTGGCTTCCAAGCTCCTTTCGCCCGCTACTGCCTATATAAAGAACCACCAGACCTCGCCAAGTCTCCAAGACTTGATTTCGGCCGTGAAACCCCCTTTTCTTCCTTCCTCTTCCAGTCGCAAAGCTCTACAAGCTCTGGCGACTCCTCCTGACCTCTCTTGTCGTCTGACCACAAAACTAATGGCCGAATTCTCTTTCTCTCCCTCGTCCACTCTTGGCCGTACCAGCAGGAGCCCCTCTACCTCCGTCGTCGTCGCCGACCCCATCACTGGAGTACCTTCTCCCCCAGCATCGACCTACCAATGCTGCTGCTGTTCTTCCCCTTTCATCCATTTAGATTAGGTTAGATTAGTTAGTTTAGCCCTTAGGTTTAGTTTTGTACCCAAAAAACCCAAAAATACCCTTCGACGCCACCACTCAGCTTCGTCTTTCCATCTCCGACCGCTCCTCTGGCGAGGCGGCTCTAGTGCTACACAACTCCATCCGCCTCACCAAACTTCCACAAGCTCTGCTATTCCACCACGAACAAAAGCCCTCTCTTCTCCTTTTCTCCTACCCAAACCACCTACCGGACAACCCACCTTTGCACCGGCTTTTCCATCATCATCCGGCCGCCATACCCACTCGCACACAACGCCACCACCACCATTACATTCCACAACGTCCGACGAACCTCCTGAGCAAGTTTAATCTGGCCGTGAGGCCATTTTTCGTGTTTTTTAGGTTTCATTGGAGCTTCGCCCGTCGCCACCGTGTTCTTCAAGTTCACGGCCTCGTACGCCCCAGGTTGCATCTCCAGGTCATGCGATTTGGCTCAACGCACTCACCGAAGGTCTGGATTGGAGACACCAAGCACAAGAACACGCCTAATTGAACGAGGTTTCCCCTGTAGAGTAGCAACTGAAGAAGGTGTGGGACTTTAGTCCCACATCGTTAGTTGATGAGCAGTTGCAGCTGAATAAGATGAAAAAGTGCATAGGCCTTAGTGCCTCAAGTCATAGGGGGTGAGGTCCCCCGCACACCCTACTCACGCCTCGCCCATGGCACTGTTCAACATGGGCCTGGTCCGATTACCTGCCTAAGCCCACACCTCGGCTACCACCCACATCGATAGCCCTGGTCCTGGGTACGCTCTTACCCGAATCCAACTACCTGATACTGTGTGTGGCCTTGGGAAGGCAAGAAAGAGAAGAGCCTAGAGAGAAAGGAAAGAGAGCGTGGGGTTGGGGGGTTTTGCTACAAAGAATAACGGCTGACACTTAGCCGTTTGAAGAAGGATCCCCCTCTATGTGTGAAGAAGAGAAGAGAAAGAAAAGAAAAGAGAAGTCAAGGCAGAAGAAGAAGAAGAGGCACGTAGAGCTAAGGAGAAGAGACAGAAGCCAAGGAAGAAGAAGAAGGAAAGAAGAAGAAAGCAAAAGCAGAAGAAGAGAAGAAGAAGACAGGTTATGTGATGAGAACCTAATCATAAACCCTAACTAGCATATTTTGACCTAATAAAGTGAACAAAAGCTCCTACATAACCAAGAAAAAGGCCTAATTCAAGGGACCATTAATCTAGGAAGAGAACATGAAACAAAGGGTCAAACTACAATTTTACCATTTCAGTACATCAACGGGATTTCTCAGGGTCTAGACATAGGTCAATTGGACTTAATAAGAGAAAAAGTGGGATGGTTCAATCAGATAAGGGTTATTGCGAAATTTAAGAATTAAATGACATTCTATAACCCTAAAACAAATCCACTTAAATTCACAAGGTTTCAGGTAGGATAAAAATCAACTAAACCCTCTAAAATTCATGGAAAAATATTTCCTAGGGTTTTAAACCTTCAATTTTGCCTTTGGAACCTGTTTTGACCTAGACTGGGGTCCAAGCCCAATATTTGAACCTAATTTAAGTTTTTATGCAAAATGCCCAGCTAAACATTGTCAAACCTAAAATCCAACTTCACCATTGGATTCCTTAGGTTCAAATTAGGTTTATACCAAAATCTGGACCTAAGGGAAGGTCAACTTGACCAACTTTGCAAAATGGTCCACCCAATTATATTCTGGTCCCTAATTTTTGAATACCCTTGAGAAAACCCCCTCAACTTTCTCATCACTTCTGCATTCTGGTCCCTCTACCATTGCAGCAGGGACCCATACCTCCGGCGAGGTTTCGAGGGGGTTTTCTACTCGTTTCCCCAGGGAGCTGCTCCCAGATTTGAAAGGGGAGCACTCTGCAAAACCCCCTATCGCATGAGCAGCTCCCCATCCCTGAATCGCCCCATACTTCTCGTGCGAATGCTCGAGAGGTATGGGTATCACCTCCAGACATGCCTCCAACGAGGACTTTTAGCCACCACCTTGCATCTGACCCTCTGCCGGTGCCTATAAGAGAAACTCCAAGTCCTACCGCTTCTGGCAAGCTTGTTCTGGCCAGAGAATCCCCAAAAATCGCCTCTGTCCTCATCTCCAATCAGACGCCCGCAAGCTCTGGTGACCTCCTCTCCCTCATTTTGTCACTCTAGCACCATACCAGTGGCAGAGTCTTCTCCGCTGTGCTCCTCCGCATCGCGCCATACTTGCGCGCGCCCCTCCGACCCCTTCCTCGTCGCCGTCATCCTCACCTCAGGGCCTTCGTCTCCGGCGACGACAGATATGTGCCATCAGCTCCTCTGCCTCTGATTGCACAGCAAAAATACACCAACAATTGTGCCATCTTGTGCTATTTCCTAGCATTGCCAGTGCATATTAGATAGCCATAGTCGTATTTGTAAAAATAAACACATGCATGCATTTAATTGAGAAGGGAGGAGAGTGAATAAAATGGCCTTGAAATTAACGTATTCCTCAAGTGCTGCCTCACAAATTCACCATCTTTATTTTTATTTTTATTTTTATTTGACTTTCTTCTCCGCGGCTGCATGGAATGGCTAAACCTTCCTTGCGCCATTCTCTACAGCAAGCACTCCCTGCCAGCCATGCAGAGCCATGCACAGCCAGGGCATGGCTGTGCATGCCTCTTTCTTCTTTAAAAGGACACGGCTAGCTTCTTTGCATGGGAGCCTGGTCCAACACAAAAAAAAACCCAACACACAATAGCTTTCTTCTCCAGGCCGTCTCCTCCCCTCTCCCCTCCATACGTAGCCTCTCTTCTCCTTGAAGAGCCACCCTGCGGGCAAGAGCAACTCACAGTGGTGCACAACCACCACTGTGAGTCACACCACCGCCTAGCTCATCAAAGAGTTGGTGGGCGTGGTGGTTCTCTCCACTGTTTCGTCGTTCCAGCCCATCGCCGCCATTGACAGGAGCTTCAAGCTTTGAAGCTCAAGCTTCGCAGCAGCAGCAGTGCAGGCCTCCACGCACCTCAGGCGCCAGTTCCGCGCGCCTGTAGGCTGCCCTCGCCCCTCTCCACACGCCCTGTCGCAAAGCTCCACCCGCGGCCCAGTCGGCGCAGTCCTTCCGCGCGCGTGCCAGCTCGCTCAGCGGCGCCTGCACACGCAGAACTGCCAGCAGGCGGTCGCGCAAGCCGAGCGCACACTGTAGCCACTATTCACGCTAGAGAGAGCGAAACTGTGGCTACAGTGCGGTGACCGGTAAGTTTCTCACTTATCCGGTCACCAGGCGCTCTCTCTCCGCGCTGCGACCGTCTGTTGCCAGTCCGCGCATGCCCGCACCCGCGTCTCTCTCCGTGCCCGCTCTCGCGTACGCCCACCTGCATCTTCGCACGCTTCAGTGCCCGCCTCTTCGCACAGCGCGGTGCGCTGCAGTCCTTCCTCCCACTCCCGCTCCCTCCTGCGTGCGTGCACGTCTTCGCGCGCCTACGTGCCTGCGCGTGCGCGTGGCCATCAGACGTCAGCCGCTGCTTCAGACGACTTAACGCCCGTGCCATCTTCAGCAGATGCTCTCTCTCTCTCTCTCTCTCTCTCTCACAGACACTCACCTTACACATACACACACACACACTCTCACTTGTACACGCCCATATACACACTTATACATATATATACCTATATATATTTATATATATATATATACATATTAGTACCTATACAATTATATATAAGTATATATACTTACATACATATATATATCTATATACTTATACATATATATATATATGTACACATATATAGTTACATATATACATATATTTATATACGTATAAATCTATATATAGATATATATATATATATATCTATACATATATTATTACCCATACAACTAAGTATATATATATATATATATATATAACTATAAATACATATATATATGTATATATATATATACATATATACATATATATCTATAACTATTAATACATATATATATATATTACTATATATATATATATATACATATCTATACATATATTTACATATCTATATATATATACATATATAACTACATATACACCTTTATAATTATAACCATATATATATATATATATATATATATATTTACATATATACATACATATATATATTTTCATATCACCTACCATACGTTGTATCACGGGAATATCTGCACCAGTTGCTGATATTCCCCGATACACGCATACATAAAGCAATTTTCGCACACATCTTTCACCCATCCATCCTATACTCTATGCAGCACTTCGTCCTGTTGGTTGCATCTTTCTAGACGACGACCGACTCGACACCGTGCTACACACCATCTCCACCTCCACCCCCACCCCTATATACATATATAATATATACATATATATATCTACTATATTCACTTTATTTCTATTTCTCTTTCCTGCCAGTAAAAAGATAAAAAAAATATACAAAAGAGAAAAGATAATCCTTGACTTACAGGTACTCAGTCTTGCGAATAGTAAGACCAGTTTTGGAACCTTAATTTGGCTCAAAGCCAAGAACCTGATTTTGAGGGTGTACCTCAAGGACAAAAATTATCAGAAAAAAATCTTAAATAGAAAAACACCGAAAACATAATAAATGAACGGAAGAGATTCGTTATAGGAAAGGCGTAGAAACTTCTAATCCCACTTCCCTGAGTTCGACCCTGGACCTAAAAGTGACCAAGATAAAATCAAATAGGCCAGGTAAAAAATTTTGTAAAGAGATGGTTAGGCTTGATTTAGGTTAAACACTATATGCATTTCAATGATTAAATCACCATATTAACACGACCTATCTGGGCGCGACCAAACCCCTTTTCTGGCACCGTTGCCGGGGAAGTGCGCATTCAAGTAAGTTTCTACTCCATTCCTTTAATTTTTCTCTTCTCACACCCTTCTCTTCACGGGTGTTTCTGTTTGTTGGTGTGCAGGTGAACCAGTTGCAAGGAGAAGGTAGGCAGACGAAGTCGAAAACGTGGGCAGATCCAAGGCGGGAACGAGAGCGTGAAGATGCCGGCACCGCACTGGAGCTTCTCACACGTTGCTGAACAAGTAGGTCTTTCTTTCTTAGCAACTTAGGTCAACTTGTCACCTTAATAATATATAAAAAAAAAAGAAAAAAACTAAAAAGAAAACTAAAAACACTTATTTGGATCTCTTGGGGCAAGTAGATTAAAAATCACTTGTTTGATTGTTTGCAATCACTCCCACCTCCCCGGGATTTCCCACCAAACTTCGCATAGCGAAGATCCAAGAATCTTGATTCTTGAATTTTTCGCCGTGTGAAGTATTCTTTGAGGCAAAAATAAAAAGATTGATTGCTATCCCTCTTTGCCTCGTTTATCTGCAATTCGGGATCACATTTCTGGTGGGGAGACTTGGAATTGAGTTGATTCCAACCCCACCACGACCTTTCACGTGCCTAAGATTTGATCCCGAATACTTCAACCCCAACAATTTGATTTTCTTTATCTTATGGTTGAGTCTTGTGTGTGGAAATCATTTTGGTGATTGGAAGCACTTGAATTGAAGTGCTTTGGCTCCCTTTCATACTAATCTAAAATTGATTCGTGCATCCACACATAGAAATCTCCATCTAGGGAAGCCCATTGCATTTTAGCATGCATTAACCAACTAACATTGAAGAAGGGTTTGTTGGGCTTAGAAGAAAACCTGTATTCTCTCAAAACCCGGAGATTGGTTGAATTGGTAATTCAGCGAAATCCTAAAATCCATACTACTTAAGGCTGAAACTCTAAAAATCATTCACCAATTAAAACTTCAATTCGGGGAGATTTCCCCGTTGCATGCTTGGTTTACACACTTTGTAAAATCAATCACTTGGGCATTACCCGTATATAACGCTCTTCACATTCCAAAAGCACTTGATCCTAAGCCTCTAACAAAAATTGGTAGCAACTTGACCCTTATTAAGGATTGGAGGTCTAACTACCTGTGTGTAGCGCTTACGTGCTGGTGAGGGTTCCCGTGTGCTATCAGGTGTCTAAGACTGAGGCAAACGGCCTTTTAATCTGGCCCAGTGGTTCCGTGTTGCTTGCATTCGATTCCGTAGGTCGTGATAGTAGGTAACTTAGATCTTTAGGTCTAATGGCACACTGTAGAGGTTAGGAATTTGATTGTATTGATTTGTCATCAAGTGTACCTTTGCAGCGTCATTTCTCTCATTTCTTTTCCCTTCGTATCCCCCCAATTCCTCCTGCGATAGTGCATGTTTAGAAGGACGTCACAAAACCCTGAACTGTGTGAATTGCCTGATAATTTTAGAAAAGAAGCCGAATCGTCCTCCTCCTCCACAAACATGGCTGCATGCCCACCCCCAAATCCCGAGGGAGGAAACCGCCCTCAAAACCCACCAGGTGGTGGAGCCTTGGATCCCATAACCCGCCTCCAAGCCCAAATGGAAATGTATAATTAACAAATTGAGGCCATTAGGGAAACATTGGAGGAAATGCAGAACCCTCCAGAACGGGAGGAGCCTAGGTCTCTTAGCTCCTATCAGAATCCCGCTGCTACAGAGACCATAGGACAAATTCAAGTTCTCATGGGCGGGGATGACTTTGAACTGAAACCTAACATAATTGGCCTGATAAATTTTCACTTCCATGGTCTTGCAAGTGAAGATCCTTTTCTCCACTTGGAAGACCTAACCCAATTGGCTGAAATAGTTAAACCAAGAAATATTGGGTTACCTATAGCCCTCATGAAAATGTTCCCATTTTCATTACGGGATAAAGCGTTGCAGTGGTTACGCACCCTTGGGAGAATCATCCACTCTTGGGAAGAGATGCGAACAGCGTTTCTCAAGAAGTTCTTCCCAATCGGGCGAACCAATGCGCTTCACCGTGCTATCACTTCATTTATGCAACAAAACGGCGAACAGTTTCATGAGGCATGGGAGAGATATAATGACCTCCTCAGGAAGTGTCCGCACCACGGTCTACCTAAGTAGCATATAGCCCAGATTTTCTACTATGGGCTAAATGAGACTTTGAAGCAGATTGTAGACACTTCCTGCAGAGGGAATTTCATGAATAAAGACGAGAATGGAGCTTTCGAATTATTTTGAAAATATGAGTGAAAACTCAATGAACAATGCTTCCATTGTCGCCTTTAATCATACCAGCCTGCCCCGTAATGTCCACGAAGTTGACACGGGACCCTCACATTCATCCACAGATCTCAGCCTTATCGCACAGAAATTGGATGAAGTCTCCGTCGTGCACAAGAAGCTGGATGAGCTTCTGGCCAACCTCGCTCGTTCTATGGCAAACACCCCCACCTCACCACTTCGTCACAATTCCAATTCTTCCAATACCAGGCTTATCCCAAGAAACCCCTAAGACCTTCCTTACCAAGTGTCATGCCGAGCGATTCGGTAAGTCAAGTGGATCTGGCCTCTACGAGCCAGTATTTTGACACGGAGGACCAAGCCTCCGTGTGCTCAGATGCGTATTTATATGCGGATGCGTCTTCTGGCATAGAAGACACTTGCGCCCTGGGGAACAACCCGTTCTCTGCCACTTATAACCCAGGGTGGCGAAATCATCCGAATTTCGCATGGCCCAACAACCCGTAGCGCCAAAACCCCATAGGTGGACCAATGCGACCGTCCGCACCCGTCATCCCAAAGGCCTAGTCTAATCCTATGGTGAATCCGCCATCGGGTCCTTGCGTACCGCAAACAGAACACGCATCAAGTCCTCTTGATAAATTGATGCAAATGATGACGAAAATGTCAAAGCGCCATGAAGAGAACATGACCTCCCTTCAGCACCAATTGGCATAGCAGAATGCTGAGATCAGTCAACTACACATGGCGACTAGATCTCAGGGCACTCTTCCAGCCCAACTTGTTCCAAACCCACGAAATTTCGTACCCCGTGGTCCTCAACCACAGGTACGACCTTCTCAGGGGCAGGATCATCAGATTCTGCAGGCTCCGAGCATTCCACCGGGATTTCAGGCTAATCCCGCTGCAACACCTCACTCTTATGTCCCTATTGTGAATCCTCCTTCGCCTTATGATCCCACTGGACCCGTGTTGAGCGCGAGAATCTACGCTAACGTGTTTGGTTTTGGAAAACCCGTCGTTGTAGTTCGAAAGCGAAGGATTCGTGTTCAACAAATAAGATTTATACCGAAATAAGAATTCCGGGTCGAACTCAGGGAGGCTACGTTGATCTATATTCGCAATTATGTTTTTTTAGGATTTTTGATAAACAAGGCGAAATAATTACAATGGAGCTATCAAATTGAGAGAGAGAGAGAGAAAGAGAACATGCATTCAATATTTCAATTGTTTATACAAGCAAACGAAATTAAAGTTACACTAGAAAGCGGGAAATCAATTACACTATAAAGCAGGAAAATTCTACACTAGAAAAGCTGTAAATAAGAATGGGAGAGAGAAGTTATCCTCCTCGACGGTCGCTTGGAGGACGAGCCGAACGGAACGACGCCTGGACGAAGGAGAACGAGGCGGGACGAAGGAGGACGAAGCAGAAGAACGGGAACGAAGCAGCACGCCGTCGTCGTCGCGGGATCCACTTCCGAAGGGGGACGAAAATTTGGACTTTATCTCGCGAGAGGCATCCCGGGTGTGGGACAAGCTTCTCTTGAGCTTTGGAGAGGTAGAGAGGAGAAGGAAGGGATGAAAATTTCGTATGGAGGGGGTCTCCTTTTATAGTTGCAAGGAGTGGGGGCAAAATGGACATTACATCTTCAAAATAATAAATAAGGGGTCTTTAGTGACGGATAAAACCGTCGCTAAAGCCCCGCCGTCGCCGTCGCCGCCGCGCCACGCGCGCCCGCTCGGCTGGCCTGCGTGCGTAACGCAGACGCACGTCCGCGTCGTCTCAGCCGTCCGATCGCGAGATCGGACGGCTTAGATCGCGCCCGCGCCCGCTGCGTAGCGCGCCGCCCGCGTGCGATCGCGCGCCCACCAGGGCGTCCAATTGCGCGTCGGCGCTATCGGGCGCGCGCGGCCGTTGGATCTTCATCCGACGCTCGTGCGCGCCTGCTCGCCCGCGCCTTCGACCCCCTCTCCGCGGCTCGAACCCGCGACCTCCGCTTCGCCCGCAGCTGCGTAGCCGCTGCGCTACGCAGCGAAATGGTCGCGCGGACGTTTTTAAACGCGCGCGACCGCAGCCGTTGGATCGAGATCCAACGGCGGAGAGGAGACGTTGCGTGGTCTTCACAGGACTCCTGCGGCCGATTGGGCGGCTGGGATGGCGCCACGTGGCGCTATCTTGGCCGTCCATCTTCTGGAAGTTGTAGATGGTGCCACGGATGTCGGATTGACTTGATTTTTGTGTCGTTCGGCTGCGATCGTCGATCCGAATTCATCCGTGTGGTCGGATTTTCCATCTGAAGTGCGGATTTACACCATCCTGGCCCTTGATCTTCTAGGGTTCCCCGGTCTCTATCTGATGCTACGGATGCCTGATTAGGGCGATCTTGGAGTCGTTGAACTCCAATCGTCGCCCTGATCATATCCATACGGTTGGATCTTTGATCCGAGGCCCCGATAAAATATTTGCCCTGTCCAAGCACATAAAAGGAGACAATTAACCTCCATTTTATTCAAACTACTCTAAATGCAAGATGATGCATGTAATGCAATATTTATATCATGAAATGCAATCCTATGCTTAAGAACATGCATAAATAGACATTTTAAGTAGTGTAAATGTGTTTACATCATACCCCCATGCCTATCTTTTGCTAGTCCCTAGCAAAAACTATATGCTATTTATAAAAGAATTAGGTTAGATTATTTGGACCTGAGTTATTTTCAATCATTAAGAAATTGTCTACTTAAGAACTGAACTTTCAAAGACACAACAGTGCCCGGGTATCAGCCAAAATGCAGACCGCCTCAAGCCTCGCCTTATTCAAAGAAAAATTCCTTTTTCTGTTTTTACTCTCTTTTTTTAGATTTTCAAATTTTAGGGTTTAAGAGTGGCTTTCTACGGCCATTCAACTCACCCAAGATTTGATGAGAACCCTAAGTTTTAAGCATCTTATTGTGATTGTGATAGACTCGTTGACCGGCAATTAAAACGGACTTCGAATTTCTACGCCTCTAGGTGACCTCAAAAAGAATTCTGCCTAAAGGTGTATCTTTACAACCGGTAGCTTTCTCCCTACTTTTATTTTTTAACGGGGTCAACACAAGGGTGAATCCAGTGTATATCTCCCCGGTTTATTCTACTTCTCCGCTTCTTCCTAAGTGTTTTGGGAATTTTTAGTGCATTTTCTGAGCTGGGTTCTGGACAACCGGTCGATGAGCTGTTACCACCGACAACTTGCCAGCCATACTCGTGCGGCGAAGTGTGGCTTATTTCTTTTTGTTCTTTTCTCCTTTTTGATTTTTTTTTTTTTTTTAAGTAGGTGGCTTCCCTGGTCTAAGATTTACCTAAAGGCAGCAAAAAGAGAAAGGTCCAGTGACTGGGCTCTGGACAACCTACCTATGGGCTGTTACCCACGATAACTTGCCAGCCATATCACCCTAGAAGGTTCATTAGCTACCCAATTTCCGTTAAAATCGCCAAACAACGAGTCAGTGCAAAGAAAGTGTGTAGATGCTTAAGACTCAAAATTCCCTTAAATCAGAGGGTGGGTTGACAAGTCGTGTACTTATCACCCAACCTTATTTATTCCAATTATAATAGAATTAAGATGGCGAGAACTCAAAGACAAATCCACATTTTAGTAGATACACAGGCTAATTAAGTCCAAAGACCTGAGGGGTCTTTGTGTTCAGATCCTAATGTAAAATTTCTTAGGATTGAAAAGTCCTAATGTCCAACTAATCCTTCCTAATTTTTTTTTTTTTTTTTTTTTTTTTTTTTTTTTTTAGAAAGAGAGCAATTTATATGGATTTCACAAAGCTGACCAACTAATTCAAAAATGAATCCACCCCCCCATGCCTAGCTGATGCAATGTCCTCATTGAAAAAGAGACATGAAAGAAAGGGTAGAATATGAAAGATGTCACCTGGATATGAAGCTCGTATCAGCCTTGTGTTATATGTACAACTGCTGAGTTTAATGCCGTCAGCTAGGCGAAGTCCAGCCAAAGAAGTCACAGAATGGCTAGAGCAACAGAGTCTGAAACGGGTTCTGGAAGATTATGGTCAACAACAGGCTTCAGACGTTGACCGTTGACTTTAAAGGTGTTACCCGTCTTTGGGTCAGAAATCTGAATGGCACCATTTAGAAAAATCTGATCAATTATGAATGGGCCACTCCATTTAGATCTAAGTTTACCAGGAAAGAGCTTAAGTTTAGAATCGAATAACCAGACCTTCTGGTTTGGCTCAAAGCTCTTGCGGGAAATCATTTGATCATGTAGAGCTTTGGTCCGAGCCTTGTAGATCTTGGCATTCTCATAAGCATCATTTCTAAGCTCCTCCAACTCAGATAATTGGAGTTTCCTGGTCTTCCCAGCTAGATTTAGATCTAGATTGCATTGTTTGATTGCCCAGAATGCCCTGTGTTCAATCTCTACGGGTAGATGACACGCCTTTCCATACACCAGACGGAATGGAGACATGCCGATAGGTGTTTTATACGCCGTACGGTAGGCCCAAAGAGCGTCCTCAAGCTTTTGAGTCCAATCCTTGCGATCGGGCCTAACCGTTTTTTGCAGAATGTTCTTGATCTCTCGATTAGAGATCTCGGCTTGTCCATTTGTTTGGGGATGGTAAGGTGTGGAAATTCGATGATTAACCCCGTATTTGGCCAATAAACTCCGGAATTGGGCATTAGTAAAATGAGTGCCACCATCACTGATGATAGCCCTCGGAATCCCGAATCTACTGAAGATATTTCTCTTGACAAAGTTGATGACCACCTTGTGATCATTGGTTCGGGTGGGAATTGCCTCAATCCATTTAGACACATAATCAACAGCGACAAGAATGTACTGATGTCCAAATGAAGGGATAAAGGGTCCCATGAAATCAATGCCCCAAACATCGAAAATTTCGACAGGAAGAATAGGGTTTAAGGGCATCATGTCTCTCTTAGTTATGCTCCCGAGTGCCTGGCATCGAGGGCATGACTGTGAGAACTCCTGGGCATCCTTGAATAAAGACGGCCAATAGAAGCCAGATTGCAAAATTTTTGCAGCCGTCTTTTTCCCGGAGAAATGTCCACCACACCCAGATGCATGGCAGAACTCAAGTATACTGTTGAATTCATTCTCCGGTATGCATCGGCGAATAATCTGATCAGAGCCGATGCGATACAGTTCAGGGTCCTCCCAAAAGTAGTATTTGGCCTCAGATTTGAGTCTATCCCGTTGTTGCTTGGTCCAATCCTGGGGGATTTGACCAACGGCCAAATAGTTAACAATGTCAGCAAACCATGGGGTGTGGACACCTAAAACTGTAAGAATGGTTTCGTCCGGAAAAGTGTCAGCAATCGGAATGTCCGGACAAGAAGAATCACCTAGGAGTCTCGACAAATGATCCGCCACCACATTTTGTACCCCGGTTTTATCCTTGATTTCAAGATCAAATTCTTGAAGAAGAAGAATCCAACGAATAAGCCGGGGTTTAGCATCCTTTTTAGCCAAGAGATGTCTCAAGGCCGAGTGGTCGGTATAAACAATAACATGAGACCCCAAGAGATAAGCCCTGAATTTTTCCAACGCAAATACTACAGCGAGTAATTCCTTTTCAGTAACAGTGTAATTCCTCTGGGCTTCATCCAAAGTTTTACTAGCGTAGTAAATGACAAAGGGCTTTCGATCAATTTTCTGACCCAGGACAGCCCCAACCGCGTAATCAGAAGCATCGGTCATGATCTCAAATGGGGTTGTCCAAATAGGTGGTTGCAAAATTGGCGCACAGGTGACTGCCGTTTTTAAGAAATCAAATGCCTTTTGGCATGATTCGTCAAAAATGAACGGTGTTTCTTTGGCAAGAAGATTGCTCAAAGGGCGGGCAACCTTCGAGAAGTCCTTGATGAATCTTCGATAAAATCCCACATGGCCAAGAAATGATCTGATTTGTTTAACTGATGTGGGAGGAGGAAGTTTAGCGATAGCATCAACCTTAGCTTTATCCACTTCAATTCCCCGTTCAGAGATTACATGACCCAAAACGATGCCCTCTTGGGTCATGAAATGACTCTTTTCCCAGCTAAGGACCAATCGTGTCTTGATACATCGCTTAAGAATCATTTCCAAATTAACCAAACAAGAGTCAAATGATTCTCCGAAAACGGAGAAATCATCCATGAAGACTTCCATAAACTCTCCCACCATGTCGGAAAATATGGCTAGCATACACCTTTGAAAAGTCGCAGGTGCATTGCATAACCCGAAAGGCATCCTACGAAAAGCAAAGGTTCCGTAGGGACAGGTGAAAGTAGTTTTTTCCTGATCCTCGGGATGGATAGGAACTTGGTTGTATCCCGAGTAACCATCAAGAAAACAGAAGTACTTCTGCCCGGCTAATTTTTCCAGGATTTGATCAATGAAGGGCAGGGGAAAATGATCCTTTTTAGTGGCAGTGTTCAGCTTCCTGTAATCAATACAAACTCTCCAAGATGAAGCTGAACGAGTTGTGACAGATTCTCCTTTCTCATTAGTCTCAACAGTAATCCCGGCTTTCTTTGGAACAATCTGAACGGGACTTACCCAGGGACTGTCAGAGATTGGATAAATAATTCCTGCATCGAGCCACTTGATGATTTCCTTTTTTACCACTTCTCGCATATTTGGATTCAATCTCCTCTGCATCTGGCGAGAAGGGCGGGATCCATCTTCCAAAAATATTCTATGATTGCAGTAAGATGGCTCGATCCCCCTAAGGTCATGAATGGTCCAACCAATTGCCTCCTTATGTTCCTTTAGAACCTTAATCAATTTAATCTCTTGCTCCTTTGTCAATTTAGCACTGATAATCACAGGGAGCGTATTCTGAGGTCCTAAAAATTGATATTTCAAATTCTCGGGCAATGGTTTCAATTCGAGCTGAGGTGGGGTGATGATTGATGGTCGGGTAGATGCTGAAGATTCAACAAGAGGGAGAGGTTGTGAGTGGACAAAATCAGTAACCTCTTCCGAAGATGTTAAGTCAGAGGGTTGCGGGTCAAATTCATCAACCAAAGAGGAACTTTCAATTGAAGAAACTGTCAAACAAGTTTCAATATTAATATTATCCTCATCAAGTTCCTCAATAACTCCACAATCCTCAAATTTATTGATCGCCTTAAAAATATCTAATTTCATACGTTGGTCCCCAAAGGCGATTTCCATGCTACCGCTTTCACAATTAATGTTGGCCTTTGCGGTAGCCAGGAACGGACGCCCCAGAATGATGGGCGTGTTCCTCAGATTATCTGGTACATCCATGTCAAGGACAAGGAAATCTACAGGAAAATAAAAATCCTTGACCTTAACTATAACATCTTCAATAATGCCTCGCGGGTTTGTGACCGAACGATCCGCTAACTGTAGCGTTACTGAAGTTGGCCGAAGTTCGCCTAACCCAAACTTCTCGTAAAGAGAAGTCGGAATTAGGTTGATGGATGCACCGAGATCCAAAAGTGCTCTATCAAATGTGTAATCTCCGATAACGCAAGAAATCAAAGGAGCACCAGGATCTCTCCTTTTCTGAGGGAGGTAGTGCAGGATAACAGAACTAGCCTGCTCGGAGAGTACCACCTTCCTCGGAACAGATTCTCTCGACTTACGCTTTTGTGTACATAATTCCTTTAAAAATCTTGCGTAAGTCGGTATGTGCTTGATAGCATCAAGGAGCGGGATATTGATCTCAACATTCTTAAATAAATTCAGAAGCTCCTCATTGCTATCAACAGACTTCTTCCTCTTTGCTTTGGTTAAGGCTTCAGGAAAAGGAACACGAGTCAGATCTTTGGAATCGGATTCCTGAGCCTTGATTTCTCCTTTAGAATTCTCTTCTCTCTCCTCAAATTCTTCAGGATTCAAAAGATTAGAATAATGTGGTTGTGGATCCTGAGTCTTCTTACCACTTCTCAAAGTGACAGAATTTGCAGAAGCGTAAGAATTTGGGTCTTGAGAAGGGTTAGGAAAGATTGGAGGGGCTTGATTGACCATGAATTGTTGATTTACAGAAGAAGAAGATGAGGAACCCTGCTCAACCACCTGAGCATGCGCGTGTGGGTCCCTCTGATTTCCGTACCCTTGGGCTTGATTGCCCGAATTTGTAATGTTTCGTGGGTTGGGTACAGGTTGGGATGGTAGAGATCCGGGTTGGCGAGAGTTAGCAATGAGCCCGGATTGCAAGTTGTCCAGTGAGTTTTTCATTTGCTGCATGAGCTGGAGCATAGATCCTTGCATCTCTACTATTTGATGGTTCAAATCAGCCTGCCCTGCGGGTTGACGGGCATTCCAAGCTGGCTGATTGACCTGATTCGGAGGCAACTGAGTATATACTTGACCCTGACCCATTGGTCGTTGCGGAGCATAATTGCTGGGTCGGAATTGGGTCTGTTGCCCCGGATTTTTCCAAGAGAAGTTAGGGTGGTTTCTCCAACCTTGATTATAGGCATTCGAGTAGGGGTTGGATCTAGCATTCTCTTGTACAGCACAGACATCCTCATAAAGTGAGGATGGAGAGAAAGAAAAGGAAGGATTAGAAAAACTGGGATCAAAGGCCCCAGTTGGGAACCCATGGGGTTCCGAAAAATGCTGACTCATATGTTGAGTCGCATCAAGTTGATTCACGAACTCCCGTCCAGAAAGAGCTCGTGAAGAATGGAATCCCGAATTTTGGGATTGAGTGGATTGAGAGTTGTTCATAGAATTGCCAGCCATCCACTCTTCCATTCTTTTAGCAACCAAGTCCACTTTGTCAAGTTTATTACAAATCAATTCCATATCAAATGAATGAGAGTCATGGACTTCATTGACATTTGATCTGGGTTGTTGGGACCGGTTAAAAGTATCCATGGAGGCATGATTTATTGAATTCTCACTCATTTCCTCAAATAAATCATGTGCACTATCTGCATCTTTATTAAGGAAATTGCCTCCGCAAGAAGCATCCACATGGTTTCTGAGTTGTTCAGTCAACCCATGATAAAAAATCTGCACGAGTTGCCATTTCGGCACCTCGTGGTGTGGACACCTCCGCAATAAGTCCTTGAATCGCTCCCAGGCCACATGAAACTGCTCCCCCGGCCGCTGGGTAAAAGTAGTGATTGCCCGTCTTAAAGCATTGGTACGACCGACTGGGAAAAATTTCTTCAGAAAGGCCGATTTCAACTCATTCCAAGTTGTAATTGGTCTTCCTATTGTCCTATACCAATGCGCGGCCTTATCCCTAAGAGAGTGAGGGAAGAGCCTCATGATCATTTGCTCCTCGTTTACGTTTCGAGACTTGGTGGTCTGGACCAAAGTGGTCAAGTCCTCCAAGTGTTGAAACGGATCCTCGGAGCCAAGCCCATGATAATGTTTAATCAGGCTTAACACCTGGGGCTTGATTTCTACGTCACCGGCTGGAATCTGGACGCCGGGACGTTCCCCGTAATTTGAAGGATCATAAAAATCCTTCAAGGGCTGAACGCCCTGCATTCTCTGGAACCATTCTTGCATTCTCTGCATTTGTTCCAGCTGCCTTCGAAATTCTTCCTGTGGATTTCCAGGCAGAAGAGGCTGTTGTTCGGCCATGGGATCAAATTGACCAAAATCTAACTTGCGCCTCCTAGAATGTTCTAATGGTCCTTCTAATCTGGGATTCAATGACCGTCTTCCCAGCATAAACTAGGAGTAGGTCGGAAGGACCGGGGATAGGGACCCTGCAGTACAACAAAACAAGGCTGTCCTTAAGTGAGGTAGCCTAAGGATCTACTAACTCCCAATACCAGCCTTAAGATTGTAACTGATTTACTCTACTTGCGTCTGTATAATCCAACCAGTTAGAAGGAGGGACTGGGGAGAAGGTTCTTCCTTTGGCTTTCGCCTCCGGTTCCTAGTGTACCCCCCAGCCGCGGTCGTTTGACGCTACTCCCCTAGCTAGACATCAGATTAATCAGTACAAGTAGGTTAATCAAAAACAATCTCAGACTAGGCCTTGAAGAGCGAATCAAACCTTAGGGCCAACGTCTACTCAATTTTATTACAGCCTGGGATTGTGGTGCTTATGGAATGTGATGGGCCCTTATAATGGGTTGTGCCCTTAATGATTGATTGAAATTTGTGTAAGTGGGTGCACAACCAGGGTTTTCAAGCAAGATTATTTATAATGTGTGAATTTTAATGTTCAAATCCTGCTTAAGTAGCTTTTAGGGTTTCAAATTAGGTGAATTGCAATCAAATTTCTAGGCAAACCAAGTTGTAAAACACGGGTGAAGATAGTTTTCCTTTAAAATCAGAAAGAAAACGGAGTGCCTAGAATATACCTAGATTGAAAACCCTAAGGAGGAGCTACTTGATGAGTTGGTTTTAAATAAAGTGGTGCGGCCCAAACAACTCAAACAATTGGCCACAATTGCACCACTAAGTTAGGCACTCAAAGATGGTTAACCTAGAATGATTTCTACTCTGTTATGTGTTGCTCTGTGTGTACCGGTTCCACAGATCAGAACCCGGTTGAGTAGAAAACAAATCAAGTTAATCAAGTGCCTTGAATGTGGGTGTGTGTTGTGTGTTTGTTGAAAGTTACCCCACAAAATTATCTTTTTGTTATTATTATTTTTTTATGAATGAGGGTGAAATAAGTGTGAGTAGAAATCCAAACAACCAAACTATTCCTAGGATTTATGCAAACACCTAGGTTAATTGGAATTTGGATTTAATGTGGCGAATGAAATCTATGGAGGGGGAAAGAATGGGGGAGCACTTACAGTTGTCTTCAACTGCACTTTACTCCAGTCTACCGCTTGTTGATTCCTTGATGGAGGTCTCTGCAAAACAATAGACACAAGAGAAAGCTAGTTAGAAAACAAATAAAGTGCAAGAAATGCGAAGAAAAGATCGGAAATCGTTGCCTCCCCGGCAACGGCGCCAAAATGTTGAGCGCGAGAATCTACGCTAACGTGTTTGGTTTTGGAAAACCCGTCGTTGTAGTTCGAAAGCGAAGGATTCGTGTTCAACAAATAAGATTTATACCGAAATAAGAATTCCGGGTCGAACTCAGGGAGGCTACGTTGATCTATATTCGCAATTATGTTTTTTTAGGATTTTTGATAAACAAGGCGAAATAATTACAATGGAGCTATCAAATTGAGAGAGAGAGAGAGAAAGAGAACATGCATTCAATATTTCAATTGTTTATACAAGCAAACGAAATTAAAGTTACACTAGAAAGCGGGAAATCAATTACACTATAAAGCAGGAAAATTCTACACTAGAAAAGCTGTAAATAAGAATGGGAGAGAGAAGTTATCCTCCTTGACGGTCGCTTGGAGGACGAGCCGAACGGAACGACGCCTGGACGAAGGAGAACGAGGCGGGACGAAGGAGGACGAAGCAGAAGAACGGGAACGAAGCAGCACGCCGTCGTCGTCGCGGGATCCACTTCCGAAGGGGGACGAAAATTTGGACTTTATCTCGCGAGAGGCATCCCGGGTGTGGGACAAGCTTCTCTTGAGCTTTGGAGAGGTAGAGAGGAGAAGGAAGGGATGAAAATTTCGTATGGAGGGGGTCTCCTTTTATAGTTGCAAGGAGTGGGGGCAAAATGGACATTACATCTTCAAAATAATAAATAAGGGGTCTTTAGTGACGGATAAAACCGTCGCTAAAGCCCCGCCGTCGCCGTCGCCGCCGCGCCACGCGCGCCCGCTCGGCTGGCCTGCGTGCGTAACGCAGACGCACGTCCGCGTCGTCTCAGCCGTCCGATCGCGAGATCGGACGGCTTAGATCGCGCCCGCGCCCGCTGCGTAGCGCGCCGCCCGCGTGCGATCGCGCGCCCACCAGGGCGTCCAATTGCGCGTCGGCGCTATCGGGCGCGCGCGGCCGTTGGATCTTCATCCGACGCTCGTGCGCGCCCGCTCGCCCGCGCCTTCGAACCCGCGACCTCCGCTTCGCCCGCAGCTGCGTAGCCGCTGCGCTACGCGGCGAAATGGTCGCGCGGACGTTTTTAAACGCGCGCGACCGCAGCCGTTGGATCGAGATCCAACGGCGGAGAGGAGACGTTGCGTGGTCTTCACAGGACTCCTGCGGCCGATTGGGCGGCTGGGATGGCGCCACGTGGCGCTATCTTGGCCGTCCATCTTCTGGAAGTTGTAGATGGTGCCACGGATGTCGGATTGACTTGATTTTTGTGTCGTTCGGCTGCGATCGTCGATCCGAATTCATCCGTGTGGTCGGATTTTCCATCTGAAGTGCGGATTTACACCATCCTGGCCCTTGATCTTCTAGGGTTCCCCGGTCTCTATCTGATGCTACGGATGCCTGATTAGGGCGATCTTGGAGTCGTTGAACTCCAATCGTCGCCCTGATCATATCCATACGGTTGGATCTTTGATCCGAGGCCCCGATAAAATATTTGCCCTGTCCAAGCACATAAAAGGAGACAATTAACCTCCATTTTATTCAAACTACTCTAAATGCAAGATGATGCATGTAATGCAATATTTATATCATGAAATGCAATCCTATGCTTAAGAACATGCATAAATAGACATTTTAAGTAGTGTAAATGTGTTTACATCAACCCGCATCGTCCAATGCAATCACTACGAGGAGCGACAAGCAGACCATCGATCCACCTCGACCTGATCCTGGCCCATCTTCTTCATCGCCCTCTCATTTGGGATGCGCACCGCATTCGTGAGAGGACGATACACCCAAATTGGTGCTAGAATCAGTCCCATTCCCTGAGGCTCTACTGAGGGAGCCAAAAGGCAAGAAGAAGGATACGCAGGCCTTTGATAACTTGCGTAATTTGTTCAGGGATGTTGAAATCAAGGTACCCCTGCTCGAGGCTATCGACCACATACCTACTGTCGCCCGATTTTTCAAAGAACACCCAGGCGACAGTCAAAGAAAACTAAGAATCCGGTGGTTCTCTCGCCTCATGCGAGTTGTGCTATACTGTCAAATCTACCACCGAAGCAGAAAGATCCGGGCACACCGCTTATTTCCTGTAGCATCCAAGGCTGCAATTTTAACCGTGCCCTGCTTGATCTAGGATCTTCCATCAATCTTATACCAACCATCATGCTCGAAAAATTTTCCTTGGGAAATCTGAAATCCACCCCTGTCACTTTACAGTTGGCAAATTGTTCTGTCAAAATTTCAAAGGGTGTGGTGGAAGACGTGGTGGTTAGAGTCAACAGTCTCTATTTTCCTGTTGACTTTCTTGTTTTAGATATGGAAGTTCCTAGCTCACTTTCTGATTGTCCGATCATCTTTGGTCGACCTTTCTTGGCCACAGCCCACACCCATATCGACTGCGAGTCGGGCTGTATTGAGATTGCCGTTGGATCTGAAAAGCTCAAGCTTAACATCTTCAAGGCAGCCAAGAACTTTGATTGCGATTGCATCGAGGATGACACGTCTGACGAGGACATGGCCGTCAGCGTGCGTATTGGACTAATTGGGACCTATTCTGACTGCTGCGGACTACCTTTAAACACTGACGATTACCTGACCGACACATATTGTGATGTTCCCCCATCCCTCCCTATTCCCGTACCTTCTCCTGCCCAGACTTCTGACGAGGTTTTCTTCGCTTCTCATACCTTGTGGTCTGAGTCATATCTGGGCTACTCACCGCCGGTCCACACTCTTGAAGACAGAATTGCCCTTTCTTTCCCGCCAAATCAGGAGTTGCAAATCCACACTAGGACCTTGAGCCCATATACTACTCACTGGGGCTATTCCTTTTTAGATCCATCTATCCAAGAAGCCCCTCTTCTTGGCCAATCTGAGGGCCAACTTCTTCCTCCTGACTTGTTTTCCGATTCGCCTGGGACACTCTCATCCCAAGAAATGCTAGACCTTTCACCATCCACTCCCGAGCTGAAAGAGCTGCCTAGTACACTTAAATATGTTTTCCTTGGACCAAATAAAATGCTCCCCGTAATCATTAGTTCAAAATTGACCAGGGAACAAGAGTGCAAACTAACTGAGGTCCTTATGGAACACAAGGCAGCCATTGGATGGTCTTTATCAGACTTATCTGGCATTAGCCCCTCCGACTACACTCACCGTATATATACGGAGGAGGAGGCTCGACCTTCCCGCGAGATGCATCGACGTCTCAACCCTAACATGCGAGAGGTCGTTAAAAAGGAAATTATTAAGTGGCTGGATGCGGGTATAATCTACCCGATCAGCGATAGCCCCTGGGTGAGTCCAATTCACGTCGTGCCCAAAAAGGCAGGACTCACCATCCGTGTCAATGACAAGGGCGAATCCATCCCTACACGCACTCCTACATCTTGGAGAGTGTGTGTAGATTATAGGAAACTCAATGCTGCAACTAAGAAAGATCACTTTCCGCTACCTTCCATTGACCAAATCCTAGAGCGGTTAGCGGGAAATAAAATTTTCTGTTTCCTAGATGGATTCTCAGGATAAAACCAGGTGGAAATTGACCCCTGGGACCAAGAGAAAACCACTTTTACCTACCCCTTCAGCACCTTTACATTTAGAAGAATGCCGTTCGGACTTTGTAACGTGCCAGCAACTTTCCAGAGATGTATGCTGGCGATATTCCATGACATGGTGGGTGACTTTCTCGAGGTCTTCATGGATGACTTCTCGGTCTTTGGACCATCTTTCGATGAATGTCTTGCCAACCTGACCCGTATCCTTAGGAGATGTATTGATGTAAACCTCGTGCTTTCTTGGGAAAAAAGTCATTTTATGGTACACGAGAGAATTGTTCTCGGGCATATCATCTCCGATAGGGGTATCGAGGTTGACAGAGCTAAGCTTGATGTAATTGCTGATTTACCTGTGCCTGGCCCTGTCAAACAAATCCGCTCCTTCCTGGGACACGTCGGTTTCTATAGGAGATTTATCAAAGATTTCTCCAAGATTTCTCGACGGTTAACTCATCTCTTATCGACCGACGTACCCTTCGATATGGGCCCCGATTGCATACGAGCATTCACGCAGCTGCGTAATGCTGTCACCAAGGCCCCTGTTCTCCAGCCACCTGATTAGTCCCTCAACTTTGAACTCATGTGTGATGCTTCTGACCTTGCAGTTGGAGCCATCCTGGGACAATGATGCGATAGACACCCCTTCGTGGTGTACTATGCCAGTAGGACGTTGGACGTGGCTCAGTGTAATTATACTAGCACTGAAAAAGAACTACTGGCGGTCGTCTTTGGGCTGGAGAAATTCCGCTCTTATCTTCTGGGCTCACACGTTATTGCTTTCACTGATCACGCGACCATTCACCATCTCATGCACAAGAAGGATGCCAAGCCTAGACTGATTCGTTGGATCCTTCTGCTCCAAGAATTTGACATTGAGATCTGCGATAAGGTTGGAGCCCAGAATGTTGCGGCTGATCATCTCTCGAGATTGGACCCTGATCATATTGGACTTACTTTGCCAATCAATGAGATTTTTCCTGATGAGCACCTATTGGCAATTAATGTGGCAAGTGGACCTTGGTATGCCGACATTGCCAATTACCTTGCTTCTGGATCCCTTCTGCGTGGCTGGCCTAAAAACCAGCGCGAGCGTCTCATGGCAGAAGCAAAGTATTATTTCTGGGATAATCCACTTCTCTTTTGAATAGGTGCTGATCAAATCATTCGTCACTGTGTTTCTGACAGCGAATTTCCCAGTGTGCTATCCTTCTGCCACGATCAGGCCTGCGGAGGCCATTTCTCTGGGAGGAAAACTGTAGCCAAGGTGTTGCAATGCGGTTTCTTTTGGCCCTCCCTTCACCAGGATGCACACAAGTATGCCAAGCATTGCACTAGGTGCCAGTCGTTAGGGTCAATGTCACATCGTGACATGATGCCCTTACAACCCATCCTAGATGCGGAAATCTTCGACATTTAGGGAATTGATTTCATGGGTCCCTTTCCTCCTTCCAACGGCTTCGAATTCATTCTCGTGGCTGTTGATTAAGTTTCGAAATGGATCGAGGCTATTCCCACGCAACGTGCGGACCATGTTATATCCACTCATTTTGTCAAAGACTACATCTTTGCGCGCTTTGGGATCCCTCGAGCCATTATCTCAGATGGAGGAAGCCGCTTTACCCATGCTTCTTTTCGGGCACTTCTGAGGAAATACGGAGTCCACCATCATATCGCATCCCCGTATCATCCTCAGATGAACGGCCAGGCAGAAGTGTCGAACTGGAAAATCAAGCAAATTCTCCAGAAAAGGGTTCAGCTTGACCGTAAGGACTGATCCGACAAGCTGATTGACGCACTTTGGGCGTATCGGACCGCCTTCAAGGCTCCCCTTGGTATGTCTCCTTATAGAATCATTTACGGGAAGCCTTGTCGTTTTCCCGTGGAGTTGGAACACCGCGCTTATTAGGCGGTTCACCAATGTAACCTCGACCCAGACCTGTGTGGTAGAGAAAGGAAACTCCAAATCCAGGAGCTGGAAGATCTCCGTCGTGAAGCCTATGATTCTGCTTTAACTTTCAAGCAGCACACTAAGGCTTTTCACGACAGCCGTATTCAGCAGAAGGAATTTGAGCCACCTCAGCAAGTTTGGCTCTATAATGCCCGGCTCAAATTCTTTCCTAGGAAATTGAAGTCCAAATGGACTGGTCCTTTCCTGGTCTCGAGACCATTTCCCAACGGGGCCGTTGAGATTGAAGATCCCAAATATAGGCATAAATTTAAGGTCAATGGGCAGTGTTTGAAACCCTATCTTACTCATGAATCTGCCCCCGTTGGAGAATCTGTTGCCCTGCTGGAGGGTAACTAATGTCGTGCCTTATTCTGAGTCTAGCTGGGGACGTTAAATTCAACGCATATTGGGAGGCACCCTAATAACACTTCTCCGCTGTCACGTTCACTTCACTTTTCACTTCACCACCCACCATCCACCCACCCTACCACCCTGCTGTATACCCTACACCTCAGCTCTCGTTACCCGATCTTTCGTCCTTTCTCTACCATTCCCTGCATGCATATGAGGACATAGCATCGTTTGGCATGGGGGGGTGGATAGGCATCCATAGGATTTGGGTATTCTATGGTATCATGAAGTTCTCATCTATCTATAAATATGTCTTAAAAAAAAAATTGGTGTTTAGTAATGATTTGAAGGCTAAAACAAAAATACAATAAGTGTTTATGGATATTCAACTACTGTTTTGAAGACTTTCCAGGCCACAGAAGCTTGATTCGCTCAGGCTCGGCTTAATTCACTTGAGTATTGACAAGATAGATCGGAATCTCTCCTAACTAATGACGTATTCTTGTACCTGAGACACCAGTACAAGATCTGTTGGTTTGCTTCTACTCGAGAGCCTAAGTAATCTTGGTTCACACTACACATATCAAGAAAGACCAGGTGAACATAAGATCCAACCCTAGTGTTCATTAGGGAAGGTGGAGTCCTTACCTTTGCGCGCAGGTAGACTTTTTGTCCCAGGCTTTAGTCTTATGTTTAGGAAAGATTCTTTCCACCAAAAAGGAACTCTCCCACCAAAAGAAAAGTGTGCTCCTCTAAATAAAGTTGTAAGAGATATACTGACATGTGTTTCAAAAAAAAAAAAAAGATGCAAATAAGTCAGTATATCTCGCAAATATCTGTAAAGTCTTCCCCCTACAAAAGTTCTTCAGGGCAAGTTACAAATACACTGTTTTCTTTGAGCCACAAATGTTATAAAATGGGAGTTGAGTTTTCCGTCATCTTTTTAAGGGTCAATCCGAAGACATGAGCTGAAACTGGGACCAACCTGCACTTAAAAATTTGTGAAACCCTGAGCTTGAGTCTTAATGTTCATCTGGTCAGTCTTGATCCTTCACTATGCACAAGTCATAATCTCTTGAGCTCTCGAGTATGGCAAAAACCTCCTGGGTCCTGGAAATTGTACTTAAGGTTTAAATATCAAGAGTCCTGGTTAGTTGAGAGATGGTCTATGTCATGTAAGACTTAGAGTACTGGTAGTCATCGCTGCAATTGGTTCTCACAATATCCAACAATAAACACACCTATGTCGCCTCAGAAGAAAATCTTTAGCTTAAGATCATTTCTTAATACAATACAAAAATGTTTTGCTAGGGACTAGCAAAAGATAAGCATGGGGGTATGATTGCACAGCAAAAATACACCAACAATTATGCCATCTTGTGCTACTTCCTAGCATTGCCAGTGCATATTAGATAGCCATAGTCGCATTTGTAAAAATAAACGCATGCATGCATTTATTTGAGAGGGGAGGAGAGTGAATAAAATGGCCTTGAAATTAACGTATTCCTTAAGTGCTGCCTCACAAATTCACCATCTTTACTTTTATTTTTATTTTTGTTTGACTTTCTTCTCCGCGGCTGCATGGCATGGCTGGACCTTCCTTGCGCCATTCTCTGCAGCAAGCACTCCCTGCCAGCCATGCACAACCAGGGCATGGCTGTGCATGCCTCTTTCTTCTTTAAAAGGGCACAGCTAGCTTCTTTGCATGGGAGCCTGGTCCAACACAAAAAAAAACCCAACACACAACAGCTTTCTTCTCTAGGCCGTCTCCTCCCTTCTCCCCTCCATACGCAGCCTCTCTTCTCCTTGAGGAGCCACGCTGTGGGCAGGAGCAACTCACAGTGGTGCACAACCACCACTGTGAGTCCCACCACCGCCCAGCTCATCAAAGAGCCGGTGGGCGTGGTGGTTCTCTCCTCTGTTTCGTCGTTCTAGCCCATCGCCGCCATTGACAGGAGCTTCAAGCTTTGAAGCTCAAGCTCCGCAGCAACAGCAGCAAGGCGTCAGTAGCAAAAGCGCAGGCCTCCACGCGCCTCAGGCGCCAATTCCGCACCCTCTGTGCATGCCTGCAGGCCGCCCTCGCCCCTCTCCGCGCGCCTTGTCGCAAAGCTCCGCCCACGGCCCAGCCGGCGTAGTCCTTCTGCGCGGGCACCAGCCCGCTTAGCGGTGCCTGCACACGCAGAACCGCCAGCAAGTGGTCGCGCGAGCTGAGCGCGCACTGTAGCCACTGTTCACACTAAAGAGCGCGAGACTGTGGCTACAGTGTGGTGACCAGTAAGTTTCTCACTTATTCGGTCACTAGGTGCTCTCTCCGCGCCGCGACCGTCTGCTGCCAGTCCACGCATGCCCGCACCCGCGTCTCTCTCCGCACCCGCTCTCGCATACGCTCGCCCTCTTCAACGCCTGCCTCTTCGCACAGCGTGATGCGCTGCGGTCCTTCCACCCACGCTCGCTCCCTCCTGCGTGCGCGCACGTCTTCATGCGCCTACGCACCTGCGAGTGCGCGTGGCCATCAGACGTCGACCGCTGCTTCAGACGACTTAACTCCCGCGCCATCTTCAGCAGACGCTCTCTCTCTCTCACAGACACTCACCTTACACATACACACACACACACACTCTCGTACACACACACTCTCACTTGTACATGCCCATATACACACTTATATATATATATATCTATACATATATTATTACCCATACAACTAAGTATATATATATATATATATATATATATATATATATATATATATATATATATATATATATATACATACATATATACATATATATCTATAACTATAAATACATACATATATATATATATATATATATATATATATATATACACACACACATATATATAGCTATATATGCGTACATATACATATACATATATACATATCTATACATATATCTATCTATATATATATTTACATATCTATATATATATACATATATAACTACATATACACCTTTATAATTATAACCATATATATATATATACATATAGATATATATTTACATGTATACATACATATATATATATTTTTTCATATCACCTACCATGCGTTGTATCGCGGGAATATCTGCACCAGTTGCTGATATTCCCCGATACACACGTACAGAATGCGTTTTTCGCACACATCTTTCACCCATCCATCCTACACTCCATGCGACACTTCGTCCTGTTGGTTGCGTCTTTCTAGACGACAACCAACTCGACACCATGCTACATGCCATCTCCACCCCCACCCCTATATACATATATAATACATACATATATATATCTACCATATTTACTTTATTTCTGTTTCTCTTTCCTGCCAGTAAAAAGATAAAAAAATATACAAAAGAGAAAAGATAATCCTTGACTTGTAAGTACTCAGTCTTGCGAATAGCAAGACCAGTTTTGGAACCCTAATTTGGCTCAAAGCCAAGAACCTGATTTTGAGGGTGTACCTCAAGGACAAAAATTATCAGAAAAAAATCTTAAATAGAAAAACACCAAAAACATAATAAACGAACGGAAGAAATTCATTGTGGGAAAGGCGTAGAAACTTCTAATCCCACTTCTTTGAGTTCGACCCTGGGCCTAAAAGTGACCAAAATAAAATCAAATAGGCCAGGTAAAAAATTTTGTAAAGAGATGGTTAGGCTCGATTTAGGTTAACCACTATACGCATTTCAACGATTAAATCATCATATTAACACGACCTATCCAGGCCCGACCAGCCTCCCCTTCGCTCCAATCACCACAGATAGGTTCCTCACCTCCTCTTTATTTCCCCTATCTCTATTACTGCTTTTATCCCCTCGACGCCGCAAACCACCACCATCGTTCCCATCTCTGGCCAACCACCGGAGAGGTGTCTACGTCACTTCCACACCTCCATCCACCACACCAGACCCCTCAAAAGCTTCGCCACATCCCACTAATCATCTTCCCTCTTTCCATTGACCGCCACACACTCCACGCACTTCCCCTGAACGCACCCATCTCCACAGCCACAGAACGACCTAGGCACGCACGCCCAGGCTGTCCCACGCCAAGCCAACCACTGGACGACCTTCGCCGTGTCACGGCGAAGCTTTCTATGTGATTTGACGAGGCCGTGAGGCCATTTTGCTTGTGGGCAGGTTCAGGTCTTGGCCACCATTAGAGCTAACTCGAAGAAGCTTGCAAGCTTCATCTGAGGCTCCAGGCTTTAGGTTTTCAGGTCCCAGATATGCGGGCTTCCTTCGTGAATAACTCCAGCCCAGCAATTGGAAGCCAAGTCCCTGCATCTACAACAATCGAGTGCATCACCTGCTGTGGGCGCGCGCAAGAAGAAGGTGGGACATTTAGTCCCACCTCGGAAGGTTTGAAGTGGGCAAAGCGCTATATGTGGAAAAAGTGCCAGGGGCTTAGCGCCTCCTGACACGGGGTAAGGTCCCACTCATCCCATATGCCTCGTCTGTGACCCACATCTCCGCGGACCTAGTTCTCGACCCGACTACCTGCGCACTCTTCGTCTACCACCCACGCCGGTGGGCCTGGTCCCAAGCGCGCATATCTGACCCGATAACCCGAGAAGGCTCTGGGAGAGCAGTCTGAAGATCGAAATAGAGAGAGAGAGACGCGGGGAGGGTAGGGGCTAGGTTTTGCTTCTGTGTGTGTGCACAGGGAAGAAGGAAAGGTGCAACTGAAGAAGAAAAGAGAAGAAAGGAGAAAAGAAGAGTAATCATAGGAAGACAAAGAAGAGAAGGAAGAGAGAAAGCAAGGGCTGAAGAAAGAGAGAAGCAGGAGTGACCAAGCAGAAGGAAAAGGCAAAGTCAGAGAAGAAATCAAGGAAGAAGAAGGCCAAAGATAGAGAAGGAGCCAAGAAGCCAAAGTCAGAGAGGAAAAGGCAAGCACGTAGAGAAAGAGAAGAACCAAAGAAGAAGAAGAAAAGAAAGAGGAGAAGGCAGAAAGAGAAGAAAGAGAGTCCGAGAAGGAAAGAAGAGAGAGAAGAAGCATACCTTTTTAAGACGTCTGATTCTATAATCAGACGTCCAATTCTTCTTGTGCTCCATTTTCATGAACTCATGCATTATATTCTTCTTGTGCTACATTTTCATGAACTCTTGCATTATATTTTGAATTAGATTTTGAGTAGATTTAAGTGTTCAAATTATATTTATTGAGATTAGTGAATAAATTACATTTGCTCCCTACTTAGGTTTTCGATTAATAATAAATTCTTATTTGTTTTCAAGCCAATTTCGTTTATACTACAACGCAACATTTCTTAAAACATTATCTAGCCTCGTAAGCATTTTGGTGTCGTTGCCGGGGATCAATGCATAATTTATCACTAATATCTGCAATATTTGTGATTATATTTGAGCATTAACTTGCCCTATTTGTTTACTGTGATTTTGCAAGTATTTCACGAGAAAATCTCCCGCGCAAATCAACCACTCCAGGGTAGGTAAATTCTCTTTTCTTCCCTAATCCATCTCCTAATCCTGGGAAGACACAAAAAGAAAAAAAAAGAAATAATCAAATTAGGAATCGCTTGCCTTCTTTTCATAGTAATTATCATTTTAAAGGCAAAGTTTCCTGATTTTGTGAAAAAATTTTTCAAAGCTTATTGAAGTTGAAGCGATTTTTAGAGATCCTACCCCACAAATTCCTGTGCCTAGTAGAAATCACGCTTAATTTCTAAATCTCCGTGGACTGCACACTTCTTATTTTAAGTCCAAAGAGAACTGTTGTGAAAAGCAAAGAGGATTAGAAATAAAACCAAATTAGGGTTTCTATTATAAGGTTTTGGAGTGCTAATTCACACATGCTTGCATAAAAGGAAATAAATCCACCCGCATTAGTGTGCTATCCAAGCACTTGATTGAAAAGATCTAAGCAAGATAAACCCTGAAATTGAGCTCTAAAATCACTTGAATCTTAAAAACCTTGGACCTAATAACCTGGGAGGTAAATCAGGGTGATTTCTAGGTCTTGACCTAGAATCATTCTGCTATCTTTAGGGTAAGTCAGGTGAAGTTGACCCCTTGGGTCAACCAACCTTGAAATTAGGTCACAAAATCAAAACATTTAAAGCTCAAGTGAAAACCCTAAAGCACCTTTGATCTTAAAAGTGGTAGACTTAAGAGGTCAAGGTCCCCATTCTGGTCTACCTGGAATCTCAGTGACATGAGAGGTCGGGTGGAGGAAACCCTGTAACCCGTGGGGATGCTCTACTGTGTAGGGGTCTTTGCGAGACTCTCCCTCTCTGGCTGCCCAGGTAATTCTCAAGTGGATGACCTTCTGATCCAGGGGAATCATCCACCCCGAACCTCCATAGTCATCCAAACATCTTTGGGTGCCTTGATTGGGTCAAAAACATCCAGTCCCTCATATCTTCTCTTTAGAGCACACACATACATTTTCAGTGGGACTCTCTATTCAGATTTATTCGCTTCACAACTTGATTCTACATCAAAATTCTGATTCTACATCTTAATTCCACCACCTGATCCAAATATGCAGCCTAGTTACTTAGGATTACCCTTCAAGAAACCTGAATCACAAAGATCCATGAGAGATAGGATGGTTGAGGATGCCCTTGAATTCTATGAAATTGAATACAAAACCTCAACACTAATAGAAAACATTCAGGTTGATATCCCAACAACTACAACCTTCATCAGAAACTGTGCCCAAATATTATTGACTGAAGTAACAAAAGGATCAACCCGAGACATGCTCATAACAGGATACATTGAGATAGAAAAATTACACAATTTTGAATACCTTCAATGCATGACAAATCCTATACCTTAGGAACAACACCATGATGATCTTGAAAAATGAAGGAGATGATGAGATTACTAAAACAAACTATCGACCAGAAATACCCGTATATGCCACAAATAGAGGATGAACCATCTTGGAACAGTATTGAGGATCAATCCGATTTCCCAGATTTTGGGATTGAGGCACAGAGTGGTTGTGGATTCCCAACCCAGATAGAAGACAACATGCCTAATATTGAATTAGGTTGGGAAATTGCAGGAGAACACAATGTTGAGCCAACCCTGGACCATGAATCACCAAGCTTAGAATTCCAAGACTCCTGCAATAATGAGATTAGAACTGAACCTCTTGAGGGTGTAAATCCCTCCCCTTATTCCGATAAGGTGACCCTCGAAGGTTATTCAGACTTAGATTCTAGTAATTCCACCCACATCCTAAGCCTAGAATCTAGATCTGAAACTTATTGGGAAGATTACGAGACCCTGTATGATGAAGATCAAATTTTCAATAAAGAGTATGATTCCGGGCCTCTATTTGATGAATATCCCTTGATAACACCACACAAGGGGGTAGTAATTAGGTTGAATATGGCCCATCTTTAGAATAAAAGGCGCAACATAAAGTAGAATAGCAGCATTGCATGCATCAAGTACCAAGATTGCTTATAAACTGTATTAATGGCCATTTGTGTAAAGCATTTGTCAAAGCAGGCCTCAGATGAGCAATTGGACCGCATGGATGGATTCAAAACGACGAACGGAGTCCAACGGACTCAAGATCGGCCAAATTCGACATCCGGAGCTCCCACAATGGGCCCAAGAAATTCTGCCTGTTGATCTGGAGATCAACGGCCCAGAGAGAGCCACGTCGCCCCGCCCCCACCGCTCGCACACCCTCAAGCCAGCCAAAGATGAATCTCGGCCGTTGATCTTCGATCGAATGGCCGAGATCCGCGTGCTCGCCCGCGCTCGCCGTGACAAAGCGCAGGTGTGGCGCAACGGTTAGCGCGCATGCCCGCATCGCCGCGATGCGCGTTCGAGCCGCGCGGAGCAGAAATCGAAGGCGAGCGAAGGGCGCGGCAAAATTGGGTCGCCCGAACAGAAGCGGGCGGCCAAGATAGCGCCACGCGGCGCAACGACAGCTCCCTAGCGCGCGCGCACACCGGGCGGAAACGCGCACGAGCACGCGCGCCCTAGGTGCGATCTCAGCGCGGGCGCCGAAGTCTCTCAGCAGTTCGATCTTCAATCGGACGACTCTCGATCAGCAGCCACGGATCGCGCGGAGAAGAAGACCAGGGCAGGCAGCTGACCGGCGGCAAGAGGGCTTCACCGACGTTTATAGAAGCGGTTTTAGCGACTCTCTGGATGTCGCTAAAGCCCATTCTTCTTTTAGGAAGCCCTTAACTCTATTTAAACCCCCTTCTACCACCATTCAATGCATACTCTCCCACTTGCAACTACTCCACTCCTCTCCTAGCTAGCTTTAGGCACTCTTGTAATCGCCGGAGACGACGAGCCGCCGACGGAGCCTCCACCGCCGTGGCTGCCTCGTCGCTCTCCACTCTCTCTCTACCTCTCTCTCTCTCTCTTTTAAGCTTTCATTTACTTTTGTTGAAGCATGTATTTAATGTTGTAAACAATGAACTATGAATGCATGTTTAATGAAATTATTTTCCGTTTACTCGCCATTTTAATTTCTGTTTAAAGTACATGATCAAAACCAAGAGCTTTCTAACCCTAAACTCTCTCTCTCTATCTCTCGCTTTTTAAAATCGTCTCTTTCGCAAGTAAAACTCCGCCTTTTTCATGACAAGTGGTAAACAAAATCCGATTTCCACGCCTCCCTGAGACCGACACTCGGACTCACCTTCGTTTACTTCTTTCAAAACCGACGTATCAAGTGCAACTATAATGACACCTCTTAACACACATGCATTACAGCACATCAGTTTTTGGCGCCGTTGCCGGGGAGGCAACGGATTTGTTTTATCACCTCCATTCCACATTCATTCTCACATCATCTAATGCCCTATTCTCCTTTTTACTTGACGGTTGCAGGAATTCGGCGCATGGACGGTGAAGCGATGCATTCCACGACGATAGCAAGGGAGTAGGCGCCTTGAGGACCGATAATGAGAAATCTCTCTCTCATTGTTTGCTTGCGTGAAAAAGCTAAAAAAATTGTAAAAACTGAAAAAAATTGGCGTGGTGTATGATTGCTTGACCCACATCCATAACACATCACCCCACAAAAAAATGTACACTCTAACATTCTGAACGAATTCTTGGAGTGTTCTTTTCTTTTTCTTAAGTGGTGTTTGCGAAGCCACCGTGAATTGACCTGGGCCGCTTCACCTAACCCTAAAACTGACTCATCTAATAGAAGCTGCATGATTATTAGGATGAGTACACTAGGGTTTTAGAGCCTCTACAAAAGAAAAGGAAATCTACTTTCACCAAGTTGTGTGCAGAACTTGACGTGCCCACTGAAACTTGTTTGAAAACATTAAGACACGTCAACCCTAAAAATGTACTAAAGTAAGGATGAAACACTAAAAGACACCACATCTTAACAAATCCTTGCTTGAAAATCATGTTTTGCTAGAAGCACACACTTTGAAAGTGGAAAATTAAGAGGCACCACCCCAATCAACGCCTCATCACATCACCCTAAGCACAAGCACTATCCTAACCCTCTAAAACTGAGTAGACATGCCCTAGGCAGTTAAGTCTCAAAAGGTGAGGTTTTGTTTGCTAGGCACTTGGCTTTCATTCCCTTGGTAGAATCTGGTGACTAGGCTGCGGGGCAGTGTCAAACGACCGCGATTATGGGGTCTATGGAACCGGAGGCGCAAGCCAAAGGAAGAACCTTCCCTGCAATCCCCTCGTAATCAACCTGGTCAAATTAGCCTTGGGAAGGGGAGTCCAGTGCTTACGGACTTAATCACCCTTTGTGAGATTTTTAGGTCTCCTAAGGAATACACCATAAGGATTAGGCTTGCGTGCTTGATTGAAACACATTTCTCGCATCTGTCGCCCTCCGCATCCCCACTTGTTCTTCTCTAGTGTATGCATGGGAGGCGCTCACTACATCCCGAATTGTGTGTTTTGGGGCAGGAATCTAGGCGACGTAATTCTGTTGAAAACATGGCTAAACCTAGGGTAATGAGGCTGAAGATCAACCCCCACCAGATGCTATGGCCATCATCTAAGCTCAAATCAATGCTAACCATCGGCTTCAGCAACAACAAATCCACACCATCATGCAAGCCATACAACGGTTACAGAACCCGCAAGAACAACCACCACCTTTCCACGACATACTAAGACAACCACCACTTGATTTACCGCCATTTCAGGACCAGCCAAGACCTCTCCGTGATTTCTATAATCCCTCTGCTATTAGAGTCGAGCCACACCTTAGGATCCCCAAGGGGGGAGATGATTTTGAGCTGAAACCAAACGTCTTAAGTTTGATCCAGAGCCACTTTCATGGAAGCTCAAATGAGGACCCCTTTAAACACCTAGAGGATCTCGACCGCATAGCACGAACGGTGAAACCTAGGAACATTAGCCTTGACATTATTCTAATCAAGATGCTCCCTTTCTCATTAAGAGACAAGACTTCTCATTGGCTTAGAACCCTAGGTAGACCCATCACCACCTGGGAAGAACTGAGGCATGCATTTTTAAAGAAATTCTTCCCCATAGGAAAGACCAATGCCCTCAGAAGAGCTATCACTACCTTCACACTCCAGGGTGGGGAACAATTTCATGAGGCGTGGGAAAGATTTAATGAACTTTTGAGGAAATGCCCACACCACGAAGTCCCAAGGTGGCAATTGGCCCAGATCTTTTACCACGGTCTGGACAGCAACCTACGGAACTTCGTCGATGCCTCATGCGGGGGAAACTTCCTAAACAAAGATGAGGAGAGCGCGTTTGAGCTCTTTGAGTCTATGAGCGAGAATTCGCTCAACAATGCCTCCATGAACCAGTTTAACAGGTCCAGTCAACCCCGTGGCGGGATTTATGAGGTGCAAGTAAATTCTGGAATGGTTGACATGGACATCATTGCCAAAAAGTTAGATCGAGTGGAATTGGTGGACAAAAAGATTGATGAGCTACTGAATCAGACCAGGAACCCCTTGCAGACTTTCTCCCTAGCAAAGGGAGCACATAATGTTGACCTGGTCCAACCCTTCACCCAACTGAACCTGGAACAACCCCCAACCACGTTCCAGGGAGGGACCTTTGCTCCCTCGACCCTTGATTACTCCCTTCCCTCTTCATCAACTTCGGCTATCTTAGAAGATGTGCAAGCCGTCCAAGGTTATGCGAAACCTGACCCTTTCTCCAACACTTACAACACCGGCTGGCGTAATCACCCCAACTTTGGTTGGACAAACCAGAAACCACCGCAATTCCAAAACCAGCCCAGGCCAAACCAGCAGCCACACTTGCCCCCTATCAACAAGGACCTTCAGTTAGACCCCAATATAACCAGAATAGGGCGGCCCCTCCCCCACAAAACCAAATGGATACCTTAATAAAAATGATGGCTGACATGAACCAGAAACATCAGGAAGAAATGGCCTTGGTAAAGGAACAGTTAAGCCAACTCTTGGACTGTAAACAGCAAGGATCTCTACCTTCCCAACCACAACCGAACCCGTGAAACATAATTAACAGAGGCCCCAATTCGCAAGGGTTCCAAGGCAATCCCGGGCAAGCTCACATGGTCCAACCAGCCCCACAAACACCTCCTGGGTTTGGCGCTTCTTCATCCTCGTCTTCTCAAGGATCACCCCATGGCCCCAATGCCTCTGCAAATGCTGTGACCTTGAGAAGCGGCACCAAAACCCAGGATCCCAAATGGCCGACTCTCCCCGAGACTTTACCTGTCGAAATACCCGACTTAGAAGAGGCACCAACCAAGGACCCAGACATGGAACCAGTCCACATTCAGACACCCTACCCTGAGGCCTTGGAAACAATTAAGAAAAGGAAGAATGCTGTGGAAACTGAGGAGCTATTGGAGATTTTTAAGCAAGTACAGATTAATATTCCGCTCCTAGAAGCCGTCAAACACATCCTCGCTTACGCCAAGTTCTTAAAGGATGCCTGTACACCCAAGCGTAAGCCGAGACCTCAAGCACCTAGGAAGGTTGTACTCTCTGAACAAGCGAGTTCTGTGATATCAAGCAACCTTCTACTCAAACGAACTGACCCAGGAGCGCCCCTGATTTCCTGCAATATCAGGGACATGACATTTGATAGAGAGCTCCTGGCCCTAGGTGCTTCTATCAATCTAATTCCAACAACCCTGTACCACCAATTTGGTTTTGGGGAGCTGGCACCAACCCCTGTCACCATCCAGCTGGCAGATAGATCCGTGAAAACCCTGAAGGGGGTTGTCGAGGACGTAATTGTACAGGTCAAGGACTTCTATTTCCCAGTCGACTTTTTGGTGCTTGACATGGAGGTCCCTGAAAAATTACAGAACACACCCATAATCTTAGGCAGACCTTTCTTAGCTACGGCTAAAGCAAACATCGACTACGACACGGGATGTATGGAAATCGCCTTCGGAGACAGGAAAATGCAATTGGATATCTTCCGGGCGACAAAGTCTTTTGATTGCGATTACATTGAGGAACATGATCCCGTGGAAACTTTAATCGAGGAATGCCTTACCCTCAGTTCTGTCTCAGACCACCAAACCCGTAGTTCTGACCCATCACCATCATTACCCGTGGACCTCTGTAAGGCTGAGTATCATCACATGACACCATTTGAAGAGATCGATGTTGATCAACTACCGCCCTTTCCATTCCCATCGACTATGGTCCCACCCGTACCTGAACTTAAACCATTGTCCGAGAATCTCAAGTACGTCTTCTTGGGACCTGACCAGACCTTCCCAGTGATTATTAATTCCCATCTAACCAAGGATCAGGAACTAAGGTTGACTGCAACTCTTTCAGAACATCGGGCCGCCATTGGTTGGACCATCTCAGATCTAAGAGGAATTAGCCCCACCTATTGCATCCACAAGATTTACCTGGAAGACGGGGCCCGACCTTCCCGCCAGATGCAGAAACGGTTAAACCCTAACATGCGAGAGGTTGTTAAAAAAGAAATTATCAAGTGGCTCGACACCGACATCATCTACCCTATCTCTGATAGCCCCTGGGTGAGCCCCACTCAAGTGGTTCCAAAGAAGGTTGGGCTCACCGTTGTCACTAATGATCATAGCGAATCCATCCCCACCCGCACCACCACCGCATGGCGGGTGTGTATTGATTATAGGAAGCTTAATGAAGCCACTAAGAAGGACCACTTCCCCTTGCCATTCATTGACCAAATCCTTGAAAGATTGGCAGGGCAGAAGTATTTTTGCTTCCTGGATAGATATTCAGGATATAACCAAGTCGCAATTGCTCCGGAAGATCAGGAAAAGACCACATTCACTTGCCCGTATGGCACGTTTGCATTCCGTCGAATGCCGTTCGGGTTATGCAACGCACCTGCGACTTTCCAGCGTTGCATGCTAGCCATTTTTTCAGAAATGATGGGTGAATACTTGGAGGTCTTTATGAATGATTTCTCTGTATTCGGGAATTCATTCGACCATTGTTTGAGCAACTTGGAGAAAATTCTGAAACAATGTATCGAGGTTAACTTGGTGTTAAGTTGGGAAAAGAGCCATTTTATGGTTCAAGAAGGAATTGTCCTCGGACACATCGTTTCGCATAGGGGCATCGAGGTAGATCGAGCTAATGTTGATTTAATTTCCAAACTTCCTCCACCTAGTTCGGTCCGGCAGATTCGCTCTTTCCTAGGACATGTTGGCTTCTACCGAAGGTTCATCAAAGACTTTTCCAAACTTTCCAAACCCTTGACCGACCTTCTAGCCAACGACGCCACTTTCCACATGTCTCCCGATTGCATCCAGGCTTATCATACCCTCCGGGACTTAGTCTCCACCGCACCTGTACTTCAACCCCCAGACTGGTCCCAGGATTTTGAGATTATGTGTGACGCATCAGATTTTGCCATAGGCGCTGTCCTGGGACAAAGGCAAGACAAGAAGCCCGTGGTGATCTACTACGCGAGCAAAACGTTGGACGAGGCCCAACATAATTATACGGTCATAGAAAAAGAGTTGCTCGCTGTAGTCTTTGGACTGGAAAAATTCCGATCATACTTGCTGGGATCCTACGTGACTATCTACACCGACCATTCAGCCATCCGGCACCTGTTGGCCAAAAAGGACGCAAAACCCAGGCTCATCAGATGGATCCTGCTTTTGCAGGAATTTGACCTGGAAATCCGAGACAAGGCCGGATCGAAAAATGTGGTGGCTGACCACCTGTCAAGACTTCATCCAGATCACATTGGACCCTCCCTACCTCTATCTGATACCTTCCCTGATGAACACATCCTAGCCGTGCAAGACAAGAAAATGCCATGGTATGCTGACTATGTCAACTACCTGGTTATAGGACAAACCCCGCACAGCTGGTCCAGACAGCAACGGGACAGGTTCTTGGCTGAGGCCAAGCACTATTTCTGGGATGATCCCATGCTGTTTCGCCTCTGTGCTGATCAGATCATCAGGAGGTGCCTCCTCGAAGACGAAGTTCAGAGTGTGCTTTTCTTTTGTCATGACCAAGCGTGTGGCGGCCATTTCTCTGGCAAGAAAATAGCTGCAAAAGTTTTGCAGTCTGGATTTTATTGGCCGTCCCTATTTAAGGATGCACACATCTTTGCCAAGACTTACGCACGATGCCAAACACTGGGGACCATGACCAAGAAAGATATGATGCCCCTTCAGCCCATTTTGATTGTCGAAATCTTCGACGTTTGGGGTATCGATTTTATGGGCCCCTTTCCACCATCCAACGGCTTCGAGTACATCCTGGTCTCGGTAGACTATGTTTCCAAATGGATTGAAGCCGTCGCCACTCGACGATGCGATCACAAGACGATCATGGACTTTGTGAAGAAGAACATCTTTTCCTGGTTTGGAATACCCAAGGCCATGATCAGTGATGGTGGAAGCCATTTTATCCATTCCCAATTCCGTGCCCTACTTAGAAAATACGGGGTAAACCACCACATTGCCACCCCGTATCATCCACAAACAAATGGGCAGACTGAGGTCTCAAACAGACAAATCAATAATATTTTACAGAAGACTGTGAGACCTGACAGGAAAGACTGGTCCACATGACTTGATGATGCCCTGTGGGCATACAAGACCGCTTTTAAGACCCTGATAGGCATGTCGCCTTATCGCTTGGTCGTTGGCAAAGCTTTCCATCTCCGTATCGAATTGGAACACCGGGCTTACTGGGCTGTCAAGCAATGTAACATGGATCCCCAGTTAGCCGGTGTGCTAAGGACACTTCAATTATCTGAGCTCGAAGAAATTTTTCGGGACGCCTTTGACAATAGTCGGCTATATAAGGAGAAAATGAAAGCCGTTCACGACCGACTCATTCATAGAAAAACCTTTGAGCCGAACCAACAAGTCTGGCTATTTGATGCACGCATGAAACTCTTCCCAGGGAAACTTAGGTCCAAATGGACGGGACCATTTCGGGTGGTCAAGCCCTATTCTAATGGGGCGGTTGAAATCGCTGATCTTAACACTGGGCACACTTTTACAGTTAATGGTCAAATATTGAAGCATTTCCTGGCCTAGGTACCCCCCAAGGAAAGTGTCACCCTCGTTGAGGGCTAACACCAAGCACCGCCCAGCTGGAGGCGTTAAACTCAGCGCTTCCTAGGAGGCAACCCAGAGGATTCAGACTGATCTGGTAGTTTACGTCACTCAGGTACTATTTTTTTGAACCCTTTTGCATCCATGTATTTGCCAATGAGGACATTGTCCAACTTAAGCATGGGGGGGTGGTAAATTGCATAATCCTGAGCTTAATTAATCAGTCTGAATTAATTAATTAATTTTAAAAAAAAATGATGAATTTAGGAAGAAAACTTAGGCATTAGAAACTTGTCAATAGTGGGAAATAACACAAAAAGAACTTAAACACTTAGACTTTTCAGGTCTTCAGGCTTAATCAGCCCTAGTGTCCGTTAAAATTTGGATTTAGCGGCGAATCCTTGCAGCTTTAAGCTATTCTAATCCACCTACTAAATAAGGTAATAAGTATACGACTTATCAACTCACCCTTTAACTCAAGAAAACTTTGAGTCTAAGCATCTGCACACATTTTTGCACAGACTCACTTCTCGGAGATTTTGACAGAAATTGGGTAGCTAATGAACTCTCTAGGGTGGTATGGCTGGTAAGTTGTCGTGGGTAACAGCCCATTGGTAGGTTGTCCAGAACCCAGCCACATGCCATTTCCTTTTCGCTGCCTCTAGGTACATTTGAGATCAGGGAAGCCACCTACGAAAAAGAAAAAAAAAAGAAAATAAACCGCACTTCACCGCACAAGTATGGCTGGCAAGTGATCGTGGGTAACAGCCCATTGGTCGGTTGTCCAGAGCCTAGCTTAATAATTGCACAAAAAAGACCAAAACACCTAAGGAAGAAGCGGGGAAGTAGTATAAGCCGGGGAGGTATACACTGGAAAATCCTTGTGTTGACCCCAAGTAAAATGAACGTAGGGAGAAAGCTACCAATCGAACAAATACACCTTCAGGCAAAATTATTTTCTTTTTCGGTCACCTAGAGGCGTAGAAACTCGAAGTCTGTCTCAATTACCGTTAAGTGAGTCTATCACAACAGTCACACCAAGATGCTTAGCACTTAGGGTTTTGACCGAGTTTTGGGTGGGTTGGGTAGCCGTAAAAAGTTACCAACCCACACCGAATTCCAAAAAAAAATTCTAAGAAAATATACATACGTATACATATGTACATTAAAGCAAGAATTCGGGCGATTCGTATTTTGGCAGACACTCGGGCGCTGCTTAGTCTTTGTAGATTAAAATCTTCGTATATTTCCTCTTATTGACAAGTAACGAAGTGCCTAAGCAATTACTTCTTGAATTCTCCAAGGAAATAAAGGCTAGAATAAACCTTGCTAGGGACTAGCAAGGAGTAAGCATGGGGGTATGATAACACCACACAAGGGGGTAGTAATTAGGTTGAATATGGCCCATCTTTAGAATAAAAGGCGCAACATAAAGTAGAATAGGATCATTGCATGCATCAAGTACCAAGATTGCTTATAAACTGTATTAATGGCCATTTGTGTAAAGCATTTGTCAAATTAGGCCTCAGATGAGCAATCGGACCACACGGATGGATTCAGAACGACGAACGGAGTCCAACGGACTCAAGATCGGCCAAATCCGACATCCGGAGCTCCCACAATGGGCCCAAGAAATTCTGACCGTTGATCTGCAGATCAACGGCCCAGAGAGCGCTACGTCGCCCCGCCCCCACCGCTCGCACACCCTCAAGCCAGCCAAAGACGAATCTCGGCCGTTGATCTTCGATCGAACGGCCGAGATCCGTGCGCTCACCCGAGGTCGCCGCGACAAAGCGCGGGCGTGGCGCAACGGTTAGCGCGCATGCCCGCATCGCCACGATGCGCGTTCGAGCAGCGCGGAGCAGAAATCGAAGGCGAGCGAAGGGCGCGGCAAAATTGGGCCGCCCGATCAGAAGCGGGCGGCCAGGATAGCGCCACGCGACGCAACGACGGCTCCCTAGCGCCCACGCGTGCGCGCACGCCGGGCGGAAACGCGCACGTGTGCCCGAGGCGCGATCTCAGCGCGGGCGCCGAAGGCTCTCAGCAGTCCGATCTTCGATCGGACGGCTCTCGATCAGCGGCCATGGATCGGAAGAGAAGAAGACCGGGGCGGGCAGCTGACCGGCGGCAAGAGGGCTTCACCGACGTTTATAGAAGCGGTTTTAGCAACGCTCTGGATGTCGCTAAAGCCCATTCTTCTTTTAGGAAGCCCTTAACTCTATTTAAACCCCCTTCTACCACCATTCAATGCATACTCTCCCACTTGCAACTACTCCACTCCTCTCCTAGCTAGCTTTAGGGACTCTTCTAATCGCCGGAGACGACGAGCCGTCGACGGAGCCTCCTCCACCACCGTGGCTGCCTCGTCGCTCTCCACTCTCTCTCTACCTCTCTCTCTCTCTCTCTTTTAAGCTTTCATTTACTTTTGTTGAAGCATGTATTTAATGTTGTAAACCATGAACTATGAATGCATGTTTAATGAAATTATTTTTCGTTTAGTCGCCATTTTAATTTCTGTTTAAAGTGCATGATCAAAACCAAGATCTTTCTAACCCTAAACTCTCTCTCTATCTCTCGCTTTTCAAAACCGTCTTTTTCGCAAGCAAAACTCTGCCTTTTTCGTGACAACAAGTGGTAAACAAAATCCGATTTCCACGCCTCCCTGAGACCGACACTCGAACTCACCTCCGTTTACTTCTTTCAAAATCGACATATCAAGTGCAACTATAACGACACCTCTTAACACACACGCACTACGGCACGTCATCCCTCTCCAACTTCCTCAGGAAATCAAATCGATTTTCCAGAAGTCATGCCAATTTATGATATAGAAATCGAGGAGTTGGACGAGTGGGGTTCCAATTGGGTCTGTCCTACCAGCTTGGAACTTGAGCCTAGTAAGAATACCTTCTTAAGCTCAAGATTGACATATAGGCTAGACCCCAGTCAGGCTACTGAATCCACATCATGTGATTTATTCTATGGTGGAACTCATGATCTCGAATCTCATTCAGAACTTGATTTTCGCAAACTCTCTGACGATTTCGAATCTGACTATGACTTTGGAGAGACTCTGCTTCCTGAATACACCAAGCCAAGCTACAACCTCAGCTTACATGACTCATTCTCCGACTCTGGCTCTGAGGTCTCGGTTCCTGAGATCACTAATTTAAGTTCAGGTTCCAGTGACATGGAATCATTTCTTTTCGATCCTCAGGAACCAAAACCAGAAAATGCCGAGAGTGATTGTAACCCAAAATTCAAATCTTTTCTCAATTCAGATTTCCCTCATCCTATAGACACTCTTCAGGCATTTACTTTTGATTTTGAAAACTACTATGAGGACTCTCTACATGAAACCACCTATAACTTCTTTCTAGAAGAGCCCGCATACACAATTCTCATTGAAGCCACCTCTTCCGAACATACAAAACCGATCAAAACCTGTTTTCAACCCCGACTCGCAACCGGACTCAATTTCTATTCAGATTCACCTCCCACTGAGCCGTTTACAGATGATTCAACTCCACACATACACCAGGTATCAAACATTGATCAAACTAAAGACCATGCTCCATCATTCTCTAATCAGCCCTGTAGGGTTTCCGCGCCATTCACTGATTATTTTACAGATCCCTACTCTGACCAGGCTGATTCGGCTCAACCAAACCCTGCATTCACACTTCCACATCTGTTCGAGCTTCATAGTATATGGTGGGTTCCACACCTCCTGATCTACATTTATCAACCCACCAGATTAATTGGGTTTGGGCTGCATCATCAGCCTACTAATCTGAACAAGCACCTAGTTGGACCAACCAGGCTCTTGATTAAGGTGCTTGTTATACAAAACTCCGCTGATTTGACCATTTCCTCTCCATCCCACTTCCCTCTTGGCTGAAGGCGTCGAATTTAGCGCTTAACGGGAGGCAACTCATCAGTCTTTGAAAAAAGCCTGAGATCAGTCTGATTATCCGTTTGTACTTCACATCTATTGCACCTCGAGTTTGGATGTCTCAGAACAGTCGATCTCACCTCTGGTACACGTACCAGAGCTTGAAATCGTCCGCAACAGTCACTTCCCGACCCATTCACCCACCCGATGTATCCTGTTCTAAGCCCTCGAACCCAACACTGTTTCACACCCTCCGTTTACAATGAGGACATTGTAAAACTTAGGTATGGGGGGGTGGTAAAAGTGCATACATACAGAACCAAGAAAAGGTCAGAAGGATTCTCACAAAAAAAAAATTCACATATGTCAAAAAAAAAATGGAGGAAATTTTGTGAGCCACATAATCATGAGGAGAAAAGAGCAAAAAGATAAAAAGGAGCACAAAATGAAAAAAGAAAGAGATAGTCATTAGTAAGAGATTAAGAGATTAACCAAAGTTCTAGACCACATCAAGAAAGTAAAGAAAAAGTGCTAAAGAGACATAAAAAGAGATTAGTAGGAACGCTAACCTTAGGCCGTTTTGGCTAAACTCTTTGTACCCGCCAAGATATGGTTAATCCTCAAGAGGTTGAGGAAAATGCAAAGCTTAAGTATTGGGTCTAAGGCTTAGGAAATTTTCGGCCTCGTTAACTGACCTTCGGTTTGCGGGACTCGGTAACCTAAGCACCCCAATCCACACACAGTCTGGTTCAGTGTGCATAACAATCAAAATCATGCAAAAAGCATTTGAATGTTCTGAAAATGTTGCCTAAATTAGGAGCGGTCGATCAACACAAGTTGATTTAGATGAGTTCCCGGAGCGGAGAAGCAGGAAATTCCCCTCGAAGATGCATAACAACATATCGTCTCCTCAGTGCTTATCTCTTAGGATATTTACATATCCTTCCGAGGGCATGTAAGCACTCTTCTAGTTCAGATACCATGGGTGGCATTATCATGAAATGTCGATTGCAAGGGTCTGGATTCGGCCACGGAACGCCATGGGCGGGATTATCTCGAAATCTCGAAAATCAGGGTTCTGGGGGTTACCATGGGCGATGCTATCACCAAGAATCGATTGCTAAGAACCTTTGAGGATTGATGATGGGGGTGAGGAATCCGATACAGATCGTGTTGAGAAGCCAATCCGAAGCTAGAAAAAAAAAGAAAAGAGAGAGAAAACTCTCCAAACAAATAAATCCTCTGTCTCTCTCTTACAAAAATGCATTGCAAACTGAACCAAGGTTAAATATGTCTCAAGCACGGGTGCTTTAACCACGGAGTCTAATAAACCTTAGGGTAGTTCTTACGGGCCTTAAAAACCTTCACTGAGGACCAAGGCTAAAGCTGGACAGGTCCGGATCTTGGTTGGTACTAGAGTACCTTTAGGCCCATTGTCGGCATTCTGACCTAATCACAGAAGAAAAAGCACTTATCATGACTAGTGAAAGAAATTCATTGTCTAAAATAGAAGTTAAAACCTTGAAATTTTGCTAAGGGACTACCAAAAGCTAAGCATGGGGGTATGATGAGAACCTCATCATGAGCCCTAACTAGCATATTTTAACCTAATAAAGTGTACAAAAGCTCCTACATAACCAAGAGAAGGGCCTAACTCAAGGGACCACTAATCTGGGAAGAGAACATAAAATAAAGGGTAAAACTGTAATTTTACCATTGCAGTACATCAACGGGATTTCTCAAGGTCTAGACATAGGTCAATTGGACTTAATAAGAGAAAAAGTGGGATGGTTCAGTCAGATAAGGGTTATTATGAAATTTAAGAATTAAATGACATTCTGTAACCCAAAAATAATTCTACTTAAATTCACAAGGTTTCAGGAAAGATAAAAATCAACTAAATCCTCTAAAATTCATGGAAAAATATCCCCTAGGGTTTAGAACCTTCAATTTGACCTTTGGAACTTGTTTTGACCTAGATTGGGATCCAAGCCCAATATTTGACCTAATTTGGGTTTTTATGCAAAATGTCTAGTCAAACGTGGTCAAACCTAAAATCCAACTTTACCGTTGAATTCCTTGGGTCCAAATTAGGTTTATATCAAAATTTGAACCTAAGGAAAGGTCATCTTGACCTACTTTGCAAAATGGTCCACCTAATTACATTTTGGCCCCTAAATTTTTAAAACCCTTGCGAAAACCCCCTCAACTTTCTTGTCACTTTCTGCATTCTTGTCCCTCTACCATTGCAACAGGGACCCATATCTTTGGCGAGGTTTCGAGGCAATTTTCTCCTCGTTTTCCCAGGGAGTTGCTCATAGATTTGAAAGGGGAGCTCTCTACGAAACCCCCTACCGCATGAGCAGCTCTCCATGCCCTGAATCGCTCCATACCTCTTGTGTGAACGCTTGAGAGGTATGGGTATCACCTCCGGCCATTCCTCCGGCGAGGACTTTTGGCCACCACCTTGCATCTGACCCTCTGCCGGTGCCTGTAAGAGAAACTCCAAGTCCTGCCGCTTCTAGCAAGCTTGTTCTGGCCAAAGAATCCCCCAAAATCGCCTCCATCCTCATCTCCAGTCAGACGCTCGCAAGCTCCAGCGACCTCTCCCTCATTTCGTCACTCTGCCACCATACCAATGGCAGAGTCTTCTTCGTCGTGCTCCTCCGCACCGCGCCGTACCCGCGTGCACCCCTCTGACCCCTTCCTTGTCGCTGTCATCCTCACTTCAGGGCCTTCGTCTCTGGCAACGACAGATATGCGCCGTTAGCTCCTCTACCTCCCCTTTGCTCCAATCACCACAGAGAGGTTCCTCTCCCCCTCCTCTTTATTTCCCCTATCTCTATTATTATTTTGCTCCCTGTGTTCATTTGCTCCTTGTGTTCGACCTCGGATACTTAGGTTTTTGAGTAATAATCAATTCTTATTTGTTTTCGAGGCAATTTCGTTTATACTACAACGCAACATTTCTTAAAACATGATCTAGCCTCGTAAGCATTATGTCATCTGGTCATTAGACCTTACAACTGATTTGAGGCTTGAGGCTTGATACTGTTGAAACATTGAATGCTTAATATATATATATATAGAGAGAGAGAGAGCGAGAGAGAGACAGAATAATTGATGTTTAAATCACCATTATTTTAGCTTCTTTACCTTTTTATTGCCTCACAATGCATGAGAATTCATTGAATATCTAAAAGTGACAAATTAGTATTTAGTGAATATCATTTTGTGGTTTAAATTCTTGTACTCATTTACAATATTTGAGATTAGTGTGTGTATTCCTATTTGCTTCCTGTGTTCGACCTCAGACTTTCATTCGAGTAATAAATTATATTTGTTTTCAAAGTGATTTCGGCTATACTACAATGCAATGATTTAAAACTCGATCTCGCTCTGTCAACAACTTCCTCTCTGTTGTTCGACCTGACTTGCACTATACTACTAATTTAATTAAGTCAGAATTTTTAAATTAGTGCGCTTAATTGCCTTGAGCGTAACGACAGCATCACCCTACACCATCAACTTACTAGTTTCCTTGATTATCTTTTTGGAAAGACTAATTTGATCCACTAGGACACATATGTTGGGGCCTAGAAATTCAACTATAGTAGCCAAAATTTTTGGAGTTAGTATGTGTTAGACTATGTCCAGCTGAAGGCAATAAACTTAGTGCTTCCTGGGAGGTAACCCAATGTTGTCGTAGGTTGTAAATACTCTTCTTCTTGGATATGTAAGATGACCTAGATTTTTATGCAATATTCTAGTGCTATCTTCGCACTCTACTCTTGCATGCATATGTAACATAATGAGAACATTGCATTAGATAGTCATAGAGGGGTGGATATTTATATTACTGAAAATAATTTGTCAGCTTTATGAAATTTTCTAGTTATTTTTTATATATTCATAAAAAACTTATCAAAAATTTAAAAAAAATGCATCGCTTTGTAAATAGCATAGTTGCATAATTCTACCTAAGATTAGTGAAATAGAGATATCTAGAAGCTGCTAAGCCTAAGGAGTTATAAGGGAACTTAGCCTATAAGACCCTTCAGGCTATAGGTAGCTTAATGAACTAGAGGAGTGCGTTAGGACTCGGGCTTAGACTAAATTCTTAAAGAAATCTCTTGATTAAAGTCAAAGGTCAAAAAGGAAGAAAGTATAGGGTTTGCTGGTCCACCCTTCGATTTGTGAGGATGAGTAACCGAAGCGTCTAAACTTCACACACTTGATTTGACTTGCGGGTAACAACTTCGAAAATGAGTTTCACTAGGGCCAGGAATGGGGAGCCTTTACAATCAAACAAACTTAACTTATATCTGAACTAATAAAGGCCCCTATAGGTATGGCTGTCACGCTACATTGGGAGAGCCTCCCTAGTGCCATGTGCTTAAAGCCTAGCCTAACATCCCAAGGTCTCCTAAGTTTTGCCTAGGCAATGTTTTTGAATGGAGAAAGGTGAGCCAATCACCTAGAAAAATGAGAGAAAAAAGGAGAAAACAAAAGAAAAAGAAAAAAATTACAATATAGTAGTAGAAGGAAGAGAAGAAAAGAAAAAGATAAATTCAAATAAAGAAAAATTGTGTACGTAATAAAAACCTAAAAACATGAAAAGAGTGAGGTATTAATAAGAGGCCAAAAGGCTCAGCCAGGGATATATGCCTTCGAGGTTGACCTTAGGGATGGAGAAGGGTGAGGAGAAATATGCCAAGTCCTAGTAAGGCAGAACCGAATGCAAGACTTAGGAGAATTAGGGATAATTTCGGCACAGGAAATTTCGGTTTTCCTAACCTTGGATACTCGCGAGTCGAGTTTATCGCACAAAGCATGGATGCTTTAAACTCACGGTTTAATGGGTGGACCCCTCAAGGCTAAAAAATCTACCTTCGTGACTAGAGTCTAAGGTTGGGAGAAACCCAAAATGTTTAGTTAAAATGTCGATTCTAGGTGTCTTTCTCTAGAGCTGTTTGGCCCTTTTGGAATAACAACTCTTACATCTTCCTTAAAATAGACTGGCTAATAGGTATCAAGTCATTTCATGAGTCCCAGTGTAGAGCTTTGTATTCATCTATATTTTGCTAAGAGACTAGCAAAAGGTAGGCATGGGGGTATAATAACTACATAGTTAATACATTTAATATGTCTAAATTAGGCTAATTCCTAAGTGAACATATCATAGTTAGGTTGCAAATGGTGCATCATAACTATTCTAGGTATATTAGGCTCATAATTACATTTATAAATAATTTGTATATATTATAATAATTTTAATTTATGTAGGAATCAAAGTTGGAGTTGAAGTAAGAGGTTGGAAGATTATAAGTGAAGATTTAGGAGTATACACATTTTATGAGGGGCATAATGCAAATATATCGAGATGCAAGGGCTTTTTTGCAATATGTCCCCCTAATACCAAGGTTCACCTCTAATATACTTAAGTTGCCTAGGAATTACAAGAAAATTCCAAGAAATTTGGTTATCTCTGCAAAATGCTAAGGGAGGACCACATTCTAGGCACTCATGTGTAGCTCGTGTGCGAGTTGCTCACCATTCATGCGTTGTATGCATGGCTCTCGCACGCTCCATGTGCAGGTGACCTGCCAACCCTGCTCCCAAGTCAACACGTGCGATCTGTACGTGGGAACAACATGCCCAATCCTCCAGAGCCACGCCTGCCCAAGCGGTGGCATGTGAAGCCCACGCCTACCTAATCTGCTCAACCCACCAGCACCATGCCAGCGCCACCCGAGCACTAGCTGCCATGCCAGCTCCCTTAGAGTTAGGAAAACCTACCCAAGCTCCAACCTACCCAACTATAAAAGGGCCATACTCCCTCCACCTTGAAACCATCTCTATCTACACCTTCCTCACCTTCCTTAGAGTTAGGAAAACCTACCAAAGGTCCAACCTACCCTTCTAAGCTATAAGGCACCCTATTAGAATAGAAAAATCTCCTCCTCTCTCCCTCCATTTCTCTATCCCCTCACCACCTTCATAGGGCATTCCAAAATTGTCATCTCACCTCCATTTTAGGTAGTAGATCACCTCCACCCTCTCACCTCCATTCCCTCTAGTTAGAACCTTCTCTCTTCACCCCATACTCCACCAAAAAGTGGCTCAAGCCTTTCTCTACCAACCATCATCATAGCCCTCATCCCCATTGTCCAACCTACTTAGAGGAGTAGGCAATCACAATAGTAGGCAGGTAATGGGAGACGATCCCAATTAGACAGTAATAGTAGTAGAATTAACAACAAGACAATTGTAGTAAAAGTAGCAATCACCAACAATAGTACGGTTGTAGAAGTTGTAGCAGTGGTAGATGGTAGTAGTGCTATAGCAGTAGTAGTAGCAGTAGACAGTAGTAGTGTTGTAGTAGTAGTAGCAGCAATACTAGTCAGAGTAGGAAATGAGAATCCGTAGTCAGTCCCCCCACGAGTCATCACAATCCTCATGATGGGCAGTAGTAGCTAGGATATGATGTTTTAGAAGTAGTAATCTGATCAGAAGTAGTGGAAGTTGTCTTAGTAATAAGAGTTGTGGTAATAGTAGCAATAGAGGAGGAAGGCTCGCTTCTCAATAAATGTCGCAGACGACCAATCTCTTCTACAGTAAATGGTAGGGAGACCGCTCTGTTGTAGTCTCAGTAGCAAGCAACTCGTCAATAGAGGTATGATTTGCCCATGTAGGTTTGTCGAACTTTTCCTAGTAGCGATCTAAAGAGTGATGATATTTCTATATTTATTTATGCTAATTAATGCCTAACTAATGTTAGTCTAAGGGTAATCTAGGTTAGATTGCAATTAGTTAGGTCAGATTAGGCATTTTAGGTCATTCTGTAAATAATGCATGATTGTAGGCTTTTACGTAATTTTTCTTGCAATTATATCTGGTACCTTGATGTGTTTACTTTTATATGTGTAGATACAAAATCTTAGGTTGATTGGAAAGAGGACTAAGCCTAGTTAGTGGACCTATTTGGAGATCCAATTAACCCAAACCCTAACCCAACTAGACCTTAGCCTTATCCTATTTAAAAATCCAATTTCCTACAACTAATCTTAGCTAACCTTAATGTGGCCAGCCTAAGTACATTAATTTTCTACAAATATTGGACATCCGCATATTGATTGAAATTCCCATATAAAACAAAATACACGCAGTAAACAACACAATCCAACCCTTAACCCATTCCCTTATATTTTCCTAAATCCCATATCACCTTATCAACACCACCAAATAATCCCATGCACAACCCAACGCATCCCACCATAGCTACGTACTCCCCCATCCCAACCAAAAGTCACGTCCACTCTCTTTTATTCCATGCAGCATATATCCTAATGTAATGCCCCCACTAACTCCTACACGTTACCACCGAAGCCCACCTTATCACCGTGCAAAACCCACCCACGTAATCCCCACCAAACATCCCAATCCACATGCAACGTGAAGCCTTCTCTACTTTATCCAAATTTCCTTTTTCCGATATTTCTCAAAAATCAATCCCACCCACTGGAAAAACGCCATCCGCCATCCCATATATTCGACGTCACCTATTTCCTTTAAAAATCCTCCACCGACCTCCCTCCAAACACTATTATCCATGCAAAATGAACAAAAAATCTCCTCCTTATCCTAGCCCTCTATCTTAGATCTAACAGACCTTATCCTTCCTACCCTAGTCACCCTTTAGGATTTAATCTAAATCATTTAATTTAGTGATCCTAGGTACCTTAGATTAACTAATAGGAAGCCACCTATTTCCTATGAATACACCTAGCCCCCCTTGATTGAAGGATCTACTACTTAGAATTTCCTACTTCGACATAGTTTCTACTAATTAGTGCTAGTCCAGGCTAACTCTAATGGTTCTGGTGGATTCACCTTCGCATCGGCATCTACGCCAACGCTACGAACTTCGCTTTCGAAACTCATAATTTCTGCATCTCTAGTCTAATTCTAGTTGTAGCAGTATAGTTCTAGTTATAATTCTAAGCATTCTTCTAGTTGTAGTACTACGTCTATTGGTATTAAACTCTTATCTTATTCAATAAAAGTTCTATTATTTATTTTCAAGTTGTTTGCTTTCAATTAGTAGTATGTTATAGTTCTAGTAATTGCATGCCATTAGATTTAGTATTAGTTTTAATAATCATCCTACTATTCGATTCTAGTTCTAATTAGGAAATAAATTTTGATCTATTTGCATCCCTAAAAGTGACTTGGACTCCCACATTTGCATTCAAAAAATCTTACAAGTTTGATTTCATTTACAAATTTAAGAATTTCTGTACGCATTTACTACAACGAAAGATGATTTTTCGCAATCACATCCGCAAACAAATTACTTTTTGGCACCGTTGTTAAAGAAGTATGACGATTATTTCATTTTCAATAACTTCATCCAAATTTGCATTTGTGGTATCTTACTTGTTCTTCTCTTTTTGTCATTTTTTGGGTGAAGACCTTCAGGTATGTCATCTACAACTTAGACTTAGGTAGATTTATGTCTCTTAGGAGTAATTGCATATAGTATTATTTTCAAAAACTAAAAAAAGATCTCTTATCTTACTCTACTAGTAATTTAAAGATCTCATCTCATCCTAACAAAGCTCAGGTTGGTTTTTCTTATTGAATTAAAAATTCAATTCCAAACTATTAGTGCCTCCAAAAATTCCCAAATTTTTATTGCGTGATACCCTTGAAAGAAGAAAAAATCCCACCAAATTTAAAATGAAAATTAATTTTGTACTATCGTAGAAAAATCTTTTACTATCGATGGGTCAATCTGAAATTTTTCTGTTGGAGAAAAGTTTTTTGACGAACATATAATTACTATTTCTAGAAAATACTAATTAGGGGTCTATTTAGACTATTTTGGCATTCTGAGTTGCAAAATTTGAAAAAAATATTTTTAAGCCCATAACAATTCTGAAAAAAAAATTATTTAGTTTGTTCTTGATCAAGTGATGTTTGGGAAGCCTTTGTTGCATGGTTTGTGTGGCACCACTTGAAATAAAATTGATTTACTTAGAAGCTGCATGATAAGGTGTCACATTAGGATTGCCAGATTCACAATTTGAAGGAAAAATATCAAGGTCCTATGATTTAAAAATGCTATCCGTTCCACTCAAAACTTTTTTGAAGAGACCTTGAAATTTGAACCCTAAAATTGGTGAATCAATTATTTGAGCATTAAAAGATACTTCACCAATTAAATCTATTTGTGGACCTTTGTTTAGTATGCATACACATCTGAATTGAATTAATTGGGCACCCAGCCCTCTTACGCCAATCATATAATCCCGTGCACAGTAAATATTAAGCCCTAATTAACTTGATAGACGAACCAACTAGGTTGGATTTTTTTTCCAAACTGGAGCTATACCTAGTTGATTGTATCAGAGGCCTTGTCTATTTAGACCAACTGGTGACAAAAAAGGTCAGTACAGTAACCGTGGCAACCTCTAGTGGTGTCACACCGTGTGGGGTATCCTAGGGGGTCCCACCCTTCTGGCCAGCAAGTAATTCAAGGGTCAGGTCATTTAGCAAGGGTTAGCGAAATTTGGACTAGGTCTAATAGGTACAACCCTTTAGGGCTAGAATTTGATTGTTTGTATTGTGCACACACTTCTCTCTCATGTTCTCTTCACGTCTATAACCTTCTTCCAAGTGTATGAACTGAACTAGATCAAAAAATCCACCCTTGGTGCTACCTTTGCAAAGAGAACTAAGGAGGAGACTGATTATTGGTGAATCTAGTTCTATATCTGACTCAATCTTTGATCTTGATTTGATGGCTAACGTAGCCAACCTGAATCCACAACCGAATCAGATGGACCCTCAAGCTCATATCCAAAACTTCCAGCTCCAAGTGAACCAATTTCAACAGGATCATCAAACCCAAATGCAGGAGATGCTTGAGATTTTATAGATCCAACATCTGCAGGCTAGACCCTTGAGGGATTTTTACAACCGTGCCCAATATCAACACTAACCTTATGTTAGGGTCCTACCTGTAGAGGTTCAATTTGAGATTAAGCACTCTACTATACAACTCCTACCTCATTTTAAGGGCAATAATGATGAAGACCGCTTTCAATTCTTAGAAGAGTTTGTAGCTATTAGTGAGACAATTAGAATTCCCAATCTACATGATGATGTGCTTAAAATGAAACTCTTCCCTTTTGCCCTAAAAGAGAAAGCTAGTCATTGGTTAGGTCTATAGGAAGGCCCATTAACAAATGGGAAGAGCTAAGAAGTGCCTTCCTGAAAAAAATTTACCCAATTGGAAAAACCAATGCAGTTATAAGAGTAATCACCACCTCTCAACACCCTAAAGAACCATTACATGAAGCTTGGGAGAGATTTATGGATTTAATTAGAAAATTCCCACCTCATGAGGTTCCTAGATGACAACTAGTGCAGCTCTTTTATCACAGGCTTAATGATCAAATGAGAAGCCTTGTAAATTCTGCCTGTGGAGGCAACTTTATGAGCAAAGATAAAAATAGTGCTTTTGATTTATTTGAGAATATGAGTGAGAACTCTAATGCCTCCATGGAAACTTATGAAAGATCCATGCAACCTAGAGGTGGAATTTATGAGGTCCAGAAGAGCTCCAGTAATGTGGATATCAGCTTGATCTGTGAAAAATTGGATAAAGTTGAGGTTGTTTCGAAAAAACTGGATGAACTAATGAGCCACAATAGGAAGAAAGCAACCCTCCCATCACCCACTATCTAAGCTCCCTCAAGGAGGGAGTTTGTGAACAAGTTGCACATGGCTCAAGATGCAAGCCAATTGACCCAGGGTCCTTCTCAAGGGACCCACGCAGGGACCTTTGATCCCTGCTATCCTGACTCCACACACTTATGCTCATCATCATCTGGATATGAGGATGTGTTGGCTATCCAAGGAAATAGTAGAAATCCTTTCTCCAACACTTATAATCTTAATCGGAGAAACCACCTGAATCTCTTAGAAAAGCCAGGACAAGTGAACTAATAGATCACACAACCTAGATCCCATCAGATGAACCCTAGCTTACCTAACACTTATAACCAGGGTCAGGATTATCAACCCTTGCCCCCTAACCAGCCTAGCCAAACTAAATTGGCTATATTGAATCAGAACTAGCAACTAATGGACCTAAATACTTCTATGTTGCAAGCTATGCAACAATTGACCCAGTCCATCAGGGATCTCAAGAACCAAATAGGGCCTAAACATGATGATAGACAAACTGGTGCTCTCCCATCCCAACCTATTCCAAACCCTGGAAACATGCCTAATCAGGACATAATCCTCAAGGGTTCTATCCAAACAGGGCATATCAAGCTCTTATGATTCAACAAGCTCCTTTGACTCCACCTGATTTTTATTCATTTCAAGTTCCACATCCTTCTACACCTATCCTTCCTACTTCTCCTTAGGGGAATCAGTACCCACCTGCCACTTCTAACTCCATTACCTTGAGAAGTGGCAAGACCACTGAAAATCCTGTGCACCGAAATCAGACAACCCACCAGGATCCTGATAAACCAACTCTGATTAATACACCTAAGGTGGAGGATGAGATCCAGGCTCATGATTTTGAGGAACCAAAGATCCACATCCCTTTTCCTGAGGCCTTGAATAGACCTAGGAAAAAGAAGCTTGAGCCAAAGAATGAGACCTGGTTGGATGTGTTCAAACAAGTACAGATTAATATCCCAATTTTGGAAGCTATTGAACACATCCTGGCTTGTGCCAAGTTTTTGAAATAATTGACAACTACTAAGCACAAGTCAAAATCAAGTAATCATGAAAAAGTAATCCTTTCTAAACAAGCTAGTTCTATTCTCCTAAAGGATTTACCTATTAAGAAGAGAGACCCAGGAACCCCTTTGATTTCCTGCACAATTAATGATCTAGCCTTTGTCAAGGCTTTAATTGATTTGGGGGCTTCAATCAACCTAATGCCCACTAAGATCTATGAGATGATTGGATTTGGGGACCTTGAACTTACTAAAATTCAAATTCAATTGGCCAACAAATCCAGAAGACGTCCACATGGGATTTTGAGGGATGTAATTGTTCGAATTGATAATTTCTACTATCTTGTGGATTTCATTATTTTGGATCTTGACATTCTTGAGGATTGAGATGAGCCCCTATTATTCTTGGAACATCATTTTTAGCAACTGTGGAAGCCCTGATTGATTGTAAACATGAGGGAATACAAATAACCTTTGGGGATGAAAAGATGAAAATAAAACTTTTTAAAGATATTAAAAAATCTAATGAAAGTTGTGGGTTTATTGAAGAACTTAAGCAGGTTGAGGGTTGTAACGAGCGCGTGCCCCAGACGTCTTTTAAGACGTCTGGGAGGTGGCCCAGACGTCTGTAAAGACGTCTGGGATCACATCCAGACGTCTGACCAGACGTCCGGTATAGTTTACAGACGTCTGGCGAACAGTTATGCTCGCACGGGATATTCGTCTGCGCGCCTGTGCGCGCAGACCTGCGATCCTGCATCTTCCTCTGCGGCTGCAGGCGACTGCGACCGTCTCTCTCTCCTCTCCGCGCGGCGTTAAAAGGGGGGGGGCGCCTCCCCTCCCGTCTCCACCATCTTCCTCCTTCTCTCCTGCCTGTGCGCGAGAGCGAGCGGACGCGAGGGCGCAGCGGCAGCCGCAGTAGGCGCGGAGGAGCTGCGGTGTGCGAGGGCGGGGCTCTGCCGTGAGGGCGAGCTCGCCGGGAGCGGCTTGGCCGGCCGGCGGAGGGCGCAGGGGGCGCAGAGCGTCGCGGAGAGGGACCTGCTGCGGGCGGAGCAGCGGACGCGCGAGGTGCGACGCGGGCGGCGTCGCGAGCGGAGGCCGAGCAAGGTTCTGATTCTGGAAAAATTTCCAGAATCAGACGTCTGGACTGATATCCAGACGGCAAGGTCGACGTCTGAGAGATCATACAGACGTCTGAAAGGTGAGTTTCCGCTTTCTTCTTCTTTTGTCGACTGACCGTACTGAGGGAGGGGGGTTGGCTGTGCGCAGGTGTTCTGATTCGTCATCCTTTGCGAATCAGACGTCTGGAAGTTGTACCAGACGGCGAGAGTGACCTCCAGACGTCCGTAGTGACCATCGGACGTCTGGGATCTAGGAGAGACGTCCCCACAGACTTCTGGACGTCCGGGGAACCAAGCCGAACAGGTAATTCTCTGATCCACCGTTTAAGACGTCTGGAAGGAGTTCCAGACGTCTGATTTTGCACAGTATTGTCTTTCTCGACCCGTTTAGGGCCCGTTTGGGCTCCGTTTTCCGCGATTCGAGTTGCGTTCGTTTCAGAATTTATTCCTCTACCCGCCTACAGTAGCTATACACTGTTTTGAGACACTCCTTGTGTTTGATCCTTGTGATAGGACCTCGTTCGGTTGCAGTCTTGAGAGTCGCGGAGGCGCGCGGGATTCCCGACCACGCCCCCATTACTTCCGTTGTACCTGGTAGAGTGGTTTTAAGTATTAATAAAATCTGTTAAAGTATGGAACCATAACTAGAACCTAGGGCATTGCATGAATCCTAGGAATGAGAAATATATGGAATGATAGCTCCTAGGTGTTGCATGAATCCTAGGGCCGGAAAACTAGATTGTATGATAGATCCTAGGATATGGCATGAATCCTAGGATGGAAAAACTAGTGGAATGTACATTACTGCAGTCTTGGAAAAATGGAAAGGAATATATAAAGCTGCCTGTTATGCATAAAGAATCATGTTGAGATCATGGAATGTGAGAACGAGAATCTGGAAAGTGAAACATATGATGTTCTGAGATAAAGAGCTGGAACCCTACGGGGAATTAGGAGTGGAACTCCTGGAAAGAAAAGGAATGGAACTGAGATGTAGTTTGTACTGTCTCTTGGGTACGCAGTACCAAGGGAAGTACCTGTACCTGTTTTAGTGCAGAGTGGGGCCAGCCGCCCCAGGGACCCGGGGTTAGGCTTGGCCGCTCTGTACCGACTTGTTGGCCCTCGTGTACGTAGTACCGAGGAGAGCTAGTAGTGTTAGGAGAGTACTAGCTACCCCACGGGCCCCGGGGTTCTGCTAGCCTCCTTCACCGACTTGTTAGGCCCACTAGGGCAAACCAGGGTAGTCAGGCGAGGGTGCGCGGACTGTGGAGGGGCAAGGCCCCGGTTTGGTTACTGTGGAGGGGTTGGACCCCTGTTACTGAGAGGGCTCTGCCCTGGTTCCGTGCTGTGCTTTGGGCGCACCCGTTAACGGAAACGACTAACTGCGTGCCAGTACGGGCTAGCTACCTGTGCGTTTATCGCGCGTGCCGTAGTCACCGTTACGTCTGTCAGTGACCTTGGGGTGGTTGACTGAGGGTAGGATCACCACGGGGGACTCTCCCGGCCAGGAGAGCACCACGTGCTACTTCTACTGTTGGAAAAGACTGCAATCAAGATCGTCCCACGAGGACATTCGAGATCAAGTAAAGGATCTGAGAGTAAATGAAATAGTGAGAAAAATTGAAAGATGTAAATAAAGGAAGTAATAGAACATAACAGCTACTGTACACTCTACTGTTGCCTTTAGTTAGTTTGCCACTCTACTCAGCGTTTTGCTGACGTGTTACACTCGTTACCTTTTTCAGGACCAGGTGTTGAGCAGCCAGGGTCGGCGGCTGCAGAGGACGCTGGGCCGAGTAGGGTCCAGTAGAGTTACCACAGCTTTGTACCTTCTTTTTGTTTCTGTTCTAGTGAGTAGTTTTGTTTCCGCTGTACCTTCTTTACCTGCAGTTTTTGTTATATGATAAATGTTGCTTTACTGTTGTGGTGGTACCTACTGTAGTAGTTTCTTTCCTTACTGCTGTACTTCTTACTGTTAGTTATATTCATGCTGAATGTGGTTTATTTTACTGTCTTTTGGTTACTTCCTCGTTGGACGACTGGGTCTTGGGATTAGTCGAGTCGGTCCGGTTCTCGTGTCTCGTAGGGACTCGGGAATCGGGTCGTAACAAGATGGTATCAGAGCAAGGTCGTCCCGAGAAGTGAATCAATTGACTGGAAAATAACCAATTCACATGTTTATAACTAGAGTAGCCACCACAACATATCTCTTGACATGAGCTCTTAGAAGTGTTGTTAGGTACCGTCTGTTTTGACGTTTCCATTTTGTTTCGCGTCTCCTTGCAGGAGATGCCTCGTCGTGGGACTGGCGAGACTGGCCGCGGGCGCGGCCGAGGGCGAGGTCGGCGAGGTGGACGTGCTGTCGTTGACGTCTCGGTGGACCAGCCACCACTCCCTGGCATCCAGGCCCAGGACCTCGCCAGACTGATACGGGATATTGTACGAGAGGAGCTCCACCCACCGCCCCGAGCACCTCCTCCTGGGGTTGCAGAGGGGGAGTCCTCTGTGGGACCACGCGACGGACGCGGCGCCGGACACGAGGGAGGGGATGGGCCCCTGCCGCCCCCACCTTCCTCCGACACTTCTGTACATGAGGCACCTTCGCCTGGAGGTGCACCAGCACCTCCCCTACAGCACCACTTCGAGCTTTTCGGACAGTTCCGGAAGCTGAAGCCCCCCTCCTTCAAGGGGGATGAGGACTCGACCGAGGCAGAGGACTGGCTTGAGCAGCTGGAGAAGATCTTCGACACCCTTCGCCCCCCGGTGGAGTGCCGCGTGGCCTTTGCCACGTACCAGCTGGAGAGTGCGGCACACCGGTGGTGGAGGGCGGTCCGGGGACAGGAGAGGGACGAGCCGACGTGGGACCAGTTCGTCACCCTCTTCTGCGAGCAGTACTTTCCCCAGACGTGGCAGGACCAGAGGAGGCGGGAGTTCCACACTCTCCGCCAAGGGACGATGACCGTGAGCGCGTACCGCACGCGTTTCTTGGAGCTGTCCCGCTTTGCAGCGACAGCGGTAGCCACTGAGGAGGAGCGCCTTTGGAGGTTCACCGAGGGGCTCCGGCCTGCGATCCGGGGGTATGTCAAACCCCTGAAGCTGCCGACGTTTTCGAGGGTGGTAGAGGCAGCCATGACTTACGAGGAGACCAACCCGTCCGCGCGAGAGACCGACGGCGGGCGGAAGAGGCCCTTTCAGCCAGACTTCTCACAGGGCCGGCGAGAGCGGAGACACGTGGCGTCCGCAGGAGAGCCGTCACGTTGTGCAGGGCCATCAGTGGCCTTTGGGGGCCCTCGACAGGGGCCAGTCGCCAGCACCGGACCCCCGCCGGGAGGCCGCGGTTTCAGCAGGGACTCACTGAGGGCGGGAGTCGGGTTCCCCTCTGCTACCAGTGTGGCCAGCCGGGCCACGTCAGGAGGGACTGCCCATCTAGGGCAGGAGGTCAGCAGATACTTCCCGCGCAGAGCACTGGAGGGCGCGCAGGAGGCCGCGGTTTCCAGGCGCGAGGAGGAGGACCGCAGTCGCGAGGAGGGTACTGGCCGGCACCTACCCGTCCGACGCAGAGTGTGGCTGCTTCGTCCGCACCTAGAGCTGAGGGGCGTATCAACGCCCTAACACACAGGGACACCAGAGCTTCGGGATCCGTGGTAGCAGGTATGGTTTCAGTTTCTGGCAGACTCGTTTACACGCTTTTCGATTCCGGCGCTACGCACTCGTTTGTCGCAGATAGTTTCGCAGTTAGTTTGGACCAGGATTATACATTGCTAGAGAACCCGTTCGTAATCAGAGGTCCGAGTGGTCAGCTGTTTGTAGCTGAGGAGGTGTACACGGGTTGCGGGGTCAGCATCGGGGGACACAGCCTGCCAGCTGACCTGATTATGATACAGATGGAGGACTTTGGAGTGATTCTGGGGATGGATTGGCTGTCCGCTTACCACGCCTTGGTAGACTGTTTTGAGAGGAAGATTGTCTTCTCCATTCCGGAGTTGCCTTCCTTCGAGTTTCACGGGCAGCCAGTGGATGGAGGTTTCAGGTGCATTTCGGCACTTCGGGCGGCGAGACTTTTGAGCCAGGGGTGTGAGGGCTTCTTAGCTTGTGTGGTGGCAGAGCACAGCCCCGTGGCAGACTTCCAGAGCATCCCGGTGGTCAGAGAGTACCCCGACGTGTTTCCAGACGAGTTACCAGGACTACCGCCCGAGCGTGAGATCGAGTTTGAGATCTCACTAGTACCAGGGACCAACCCCATCTCCACCGCGCCATACAGGATGGCACCGCTTGAGCTGCGAGAGCTCAAGTCTTAGTTGCAGGACCTTTTGGAGAAGGGTTTCGTGAGGCCCAGTGCGTCTCCCTGGGGAGCCCCGGTACTGTTTGTGAAGAAGAAGGATGGGACCCTACGCCTTTGTGTGGACTACCGACAGCTGAATAGGGTCACCATCAAGAACAGATATCCGCTGCCGAGGATTGACGATTTGTTTGACCAGTTGCGGGGTGCCACGGTGTTTTCCAAGATCGACTTGAGGTCTGGATACCACCAGTTGAGGATCAGGGAGACCGACGTCTCCAAGACAGCTTTCCGCACCCGCTACGAACACTACGAGTTTTTGGTCATGCCGTTTGGGCTGACCAATGCCCCCGCTGCTTTCATGGACCTGATGAACCGGGTGTTCAGACCGTACTTGGACCAGTTTGTGGTGGCTTTCATAGATGATGTACTCATCTATTCTAGAGATCGGACGCAGCACGGACAACACTTGCGGATGGTTCTGGACACTCTGAGACGACGCAGGCTGTACGCCAAATACAGCAAGTGCGAGTTCTGGTTGAGGGAGGTGACTTTTTTGGGTCATGTGATCTCTGGAGACGGCCTGGCGGTGGATCCCGCCAAGGTCGAGGCAGTGCTCAGGTGGGAGAGACCGCGTTCAGTCACTGAGATTCGCAGTTTCCTGGGACTGGCAGGTTACTACAGACGGTTCATCAGAGGGTTTTCGCAGATTGCACGACCTATGACACAGTTGACTCGGAAGGATGTGCCTTTCACTTGGACAGACGCCTGTGAGGCGTGTTTTCTGGAGCTGAAGGAGAGGTTGACCTCGGCTCCCGTGCTCACCATTCCTGACAGTAGTGGCGGGTTCGTCGTGTACACGGACGTTTCCTTGCAGGGGTTAGGAGGTGTGCTCATGCAGAGGGGTCACGTGGTCGCTTACGCTTCGCGGCAACTGAAGCCCCATGAGCATACCTACCCTACCCACGACCTAGAGTTGGCAGCTGTTGTCTTCGCGCTGAAGACATGGAGGCATTACTTGTACGGTGAGACCTTCGAGATTTTTACAGATCACAAGAGCCTCAGATATCTTTTTGACCAGAAGGAGCTCAACATGAGACAGAGACGTTGGTTGGAGCTCCTGAAGGACTACGACTGCAGCATCTCCTACCACCCGGGAAAGGCCAATGTGGTGGCTGACGCCTTGAGCCGTAAGGCGCCCGCACGCTTGGCCAGTCTACAGTTACAGAGTTGGAGCCTTTTGGAGGAGGTGGGCAGTTGGCGACCTCTAGAGTTACGAGGGTACTGTGGGGCAGTGACGGTGACACGGCAGACCAGACCAGAGTTGATAGACCGCATCATCACGGGACAGATGGCCGATCCGTACTTGCAGTCTTTGCGCGACAGAGTACTGTCAGGGGACCCAGGGGACTTCTCTTTCACAGACCAGGTGTTACGCTTGAGGGGACGGCTGTGCGTCCCCAGAGACGAGGAGCTGTTGAGAGAGCTCCTGACTGAGGCACACGGTTCCAGATTCACCATACATCCCGGAAACACGAAAATGTACCATGACTTGAGACGCGAGTTCTGGTGGAGAGGGATGAAGCGGGATGTGGGTGAGTTCGTGCAGCAGTGCTTAGTGTGCCAGCAGGTGAAAGCCGAGCATCAGAGGCCTGCAGGGCCGCTTCAGCCGCTTCCAGTGCCAGAGTGGAAGTGGGAGAGCATCACCATGGACTTGGTGGTGGGCTTACCTGTTACCCAGCGAGGACACGACGCGGTCTGGGTAATAGTGGATAGATTGACGAAGACGGCACGATTCTTGCCGATCCGAGTCACTTTGGGACCAGCACAGTTGGCAGAGAGGTATATCCGTGATGTGGTGCGACTACACGGAGTTCCGCGGGAGATCGTATCCGACCGGGATACCCGCTTTACGTCCCAGTTTTGGGCTGAGTTTCAGCAGGCTTTGGGGACGAGGTTGAGGTTTAGCATCGGCATGGCTCCCTACGAGGCTCTGTACGGACGGAAATGCACGGCACCCTTGAGTTGGGTTGAGGTGGGGACCAAGTGGGAGGTTGGCCCCAGGTTGATCCGGCAGAGTCAGGAGGTAGTTGAGCAGATCCACAGACGACTCCGCACTGTCAGGAGCAGACAGAAGAGCTACGCAGATCGCAGACGCAGAGAGGTGCAGTTCGAGGTCGGGGACCACGTCTTTCTTCGTGTTTCGCCCATGAAGGGCTTACAGCGGTTTGGGGTGAGAGGGAAGCTCGCGCCGAGGTTCGTGGGGCCCTTCGAGGTCCTGGAGCGGGTTGGACCCGTTGCTTACAGACTTGCCCTTCCCCCGCAGCTTTCTGGTGTGCACGATGTGTTCCACGTGTCCAACCTCAGGAAGTACGTAGCCGATCCCAGCCACGTACTGAGTCACGAGAGCGTCGAGGTGAGCGACGACCTGACCTACCCCGAGCGGCCAGTGCAGATCCTAGACCGAGCCGTCCGCAGGTTGAGACGAAAGCAAGTACCCCTGGTAAAGGTTTTGTGGAGGAGCCAGCGGTACGAGGAGGCTACCTGGGAGCCTGAGGCGGCAATGCGGGAGCGATACCCAGAGCTTTTCGCGGGTACGTCTTTTCGGACCGGCTTCGGTCCTCTTTGAGTTTGTTATGGTTATTTGGACATCTTTTTCCCGCACCCTAGTTGGCTCAAGTTTCGGGGACGAAACTTCCTTTGAGTTTGTTATATTATAACGAGCGCGTGCCCCAGACGTCTTTTAAGACGTCTGGGAGGTGGCCCAGACGTCTGTAAAGACGTCTGGGATCACATCCAGACGTCTGACCAGACGTCCGGTATAGTTTACAGACGTCTGGCGAACAGTTATGCTCGCACGGGATATTCGTCTGCGCGCCTGTGCGCGCAGACCTGCGATCCTGCATCTTCCTCTGCGGCTGCAGGCGACTGCGACCGTCTCTCTCTCCTCTCCGCGCGGCGTTAAAAGGGGGGGGGCATGCCTCCCCTCCCGTCTCCACCATCTTCCTCCTTCTCTCCTGCCTGTGCGCGAGAGCGAGCGGACGCGAGGGCGCAGCGGCAGCGGCAGCCGCAGTAGGCGCGGAGGAGCTGCGGTGTGCGAGGGCGGGGCTCTGCCGTGAGGGCGAGCTCGCCGGGAGCGGCTTGGCCGGCCAGCGGAGGGCGCAGGGGGCGCAGAGCGTCGCGGAGAGGGACCTGCTGCGGGCGGAGCAGCGGACGCGCGAGGTGCGACGCGGGCGGCGTCGCGAGCGGAGGCCGAGCAAGGTTCTGATTCTGGAAAAATTTCCAGAATCAGACGTCTGGACTGATATCCAGACGGCAAGGTCGACGTCTGAGAGATCATACAGACGTCTGAAAGGTGAGTTTCCGCTTTCTTCTTCTTTTGTCGACTGACCGTACTGAGGGAGGGGGGTTGGCTGTGCGCAGGTGTTCTGATTCGTCATCCTTTGCGAATCAGACGTCTGGAAGTTGTACCAGACGGCGGGAGTGACCTCCAGACGTCCGTAGTGACCATCGGACGTCTGGGATCTAGGAGAGACGTCCCCACAGACTTCTGGACGTCCGGGGAACCAAGCCGAACAGGTAATTCTCTGATCCACCGTTTAAGACGTCTGGAAGGAGTTCCAGACGTCTGATTTTGCACAGTATTGTCTTTCTCGACCCGTTTAGGGCCCGTTTGGGCTCCGTTTTCCGCGATTCGAGTTGCGTTCGTTTCAGAATTTATTCCTCTACCCGCCTACAGTAGCTATACACTGTTTTGAGACACTCCTTGTGTTTGATCCTTGTGATAGGACCTCGTTCGGTTGCAGTCTTGAGAGTCGCGGAGGCGCGCGGGATTCCCGACCACGCCCCCATTACTTCCGTTGTACCTGGTAGAGTGGTTTTAAGTATTAATAAAATCTGTTAAAGTATGGAACCATAACTAGAACCTAGGGCATTGCATGAATCCTAGGAATGAGAAATATATGGAATGATAGCTCCTAGGTGTTGCATGAATCCTAGGTGATGAGAACCTCATCATGAGCCATAACTAGCTCATTTTGACCCAATACAAAGGATAAAAGCTCCTACATATCTCAAGGAAAAGCTTAACTCAGAGAATTCTGAGTTTGAGAAGAAAACAAGTCATAAGGGGTAAAAGTGCAATTTTACCAGTATAATCTGCATACAGGGTAATTCAGGGCCCAAACATAGGTCAAAACAGCTTAATAAGAATAAAAGTGGGATGAGATGATCTAGCAAGGGCTACAGCACTTCCAAGGAACCAAATGATAATCTGTAACCCTAAAATAACCCACTTCAATTCACAAGGTTCGAGGCAAAGTAAAAATAGAATAAACCCTCTAAAATTCATAGAAAAATAATCTCTGGGGTTTAGAACCATCAATTTGGCCTTTAGAACCCATTTTGACCTACATTGAGAACCATGCCCAATTAATAACTTAATTTGGGTTTTTGCGCAAATTGACCGGTCAAACAAGGTTTAATATGAAAATAAAATTCACCATCAGATTCCTTAGGTCCTAATTAGTCATGTATAAAAACTTGAGCCTAAGAAGAAACCTCCTTGACCGACTTCACACTTTGGTCCTCATATATTTACTCTTTGGCCCTCAACTTTTGAACCCTCGCATTTTGGCCCCTAACTCTCCTTCGTTCTTTGCAAACAGGTCCCTCCTGCAAAACCCTGCCAGCACCATGCTCCGGCGACCTTGCGCGGAGCATGGCGCCGCGCAGGGTGAGGTGGAGGACCTGGCAAGTGTACCAGGGGTGCCCTGCGTCGTCAGCCGTCGCAGGAGCACCCCCATGGTCATTGTAGCCCCCCATACCGGCCGTGCGAACGCACGGACGGTATGGGTTCGTATTCCGACCATTCTCCGGCGAGGGAGACACGTCGTCTCCCTCCGCCTTCCTCCCTGCTTCAACCCTATAAATACCCCCCGCCGCTCCACCGACGAAGGCAGCCTGGATCTGACGGAGAAAACCCCCAATTTTCCTCTCTTCTCACTCCGGCAGACGCCCACCAGCTCCGGCGGTTCTTCCTCCTCCTCCTCTTCGCTCTGCCGCAATACCAGCAGCAGAGATTTCTTCCCCTGCTCTTTCCGCGTCGCGCAATACCGGCGCGCGCTGCCTCTGCCCCGTCGTCACCGCCGTCCTTCCCCCACTGGGCACCGTCTTCTCCGGCGACAGTCGATACGACTGTCGCCCTGTTCCTCCCCCTTCGTCCCTGCAGTTAAGTTAGACTTACTCCCCTTCTCCTCCTCTTTCTTTCCCCGCTTTCGATTTAGTCAATTAAGCCCTCTACCGACCCTGTTCACCCTCATCCTCTCCGCCTCCGACCACCCTCCGGCGAGCCGCTCCCATCACCTCAGCGACCCACACGGCTCGCCGACCACCGCAGAACCTCCGCCTCCTCACCCTGATCCTCTTCCGCCCCTCCACTTCCCACCAAACACCCTCTGCAGACCCTCCGAACACACCCACTCCCTCGCTCACAGTTTGACCTAGGACGACCAGTTAGCTCCATCTCGCCCCCTGCAGACCCCCTGACCACCTCCGCCGTGCCACGGCGAAGGTCCCCCGCCTGTCTGATTTGGCCGAGAGGCCGTGCTATTGATTTCAGGTTCCAGGCCTTGACCGCCATTGGCGAGGAAGCTCGAAGCTTGCTCGAGGTTGCTCCAAGCCTAGATATCCCAGGTTGAAGAGCCACGGCCAGCGCGGAAGAGTCTTGCGCACACACCCCGGCCCTCAATTGGAGTTGCGCGCCTCAACAGCTGCTGCAATTGGAAGCGCCATCCCTGCTGCAGGCGTGAGAGAAACGGGTGCGCGGATAGTCCCACCTCGGAACCTCTCGAAGGCGCGCGGACGCATAAAGGCAAAAACTGCCTTATGCTGTTTGCCTCAGTTACCACGGGGTGAGGTCCCTCTCACCCGACCCGACCCGACTCGGCCTCGTCCGTGACCACGCTCCGCGGACCTGGCCCGACCCGATTAGACTGACCTGCACTCCTCGCCCACCACGCACGCCGGTGGGCCTGGACCCGGGCCTGACCCGAACCCGATTACCCGGTAGCGCTCTGGGAGAGCTTCCGAAGAGTGATTTCAGAGAGAGAGATACGCGGGGGAGGGGGGTAGAGTAGGTTTTTGCCTCTTGACGAATAAACTCTGAAGTGTGCAGGCCAAAGAAGAAGAAGCAGACCCGCTGAAGAAGAAGGAGCTGCTGCACTGTAGCGAAGGCATTGTTAAGTCGTCTCAGCACCGGGGCAGACGACGGAAGGTCAGCAGCCAAAGAAGAAGAAGACCCGCTGATGAAGAAGGAAGAGCAACGGCCATCGCGAAAGAAGAAAAAGAGAGGTCAAGGCAGGTGAAGACAAAGAAGAAGAAGGAATGAAGAGAAGCAAGAAGCAAGAAAAGAAGAAGACGATCTGACGAAAAAGAAAGAAAGGAAACAAGGAAGAACAGAAGAAGAAGAGCACGAGGGGAAAATCTGAAGAAAGCAGAAGAAAAAGAAGAAGAAGAAGAAGAAGAACAGGAAGAACCAAAGACAAAGAGGAAGAAAGAAGAGAAGAAGAAGCCAAATTTTCTCTCTCTCTCTCTCTCTTTATTTTTGTAATAGAACTTGTATATCTCTAGAATACAACTTGCTCCCTGAGTTCGACCTCGGGAACTCTTTTATTTTTCCGAGTAAAAAAATTTTATATGAAACGTTGGTAACAACCGGCTTTACTACAACGACATAACCGAAACCGGTCAAACCAGACGCTATTATCATTTTGGCGCCGCTGCCGGGGAGCAACGGCTATTCTAGAGGTAAACATTCCTGTACTTTTTTTTTATTTCTGATAATCTCCTCTCTTTTGTGCAGCTACAGGAACTCAAGAAGACAAGCAACCACACCAAAGACAGGTAAATTTTTCCTCTCACTATTAACCCCTAAGCTCTAAAGAGGAAGAAAAGAAAAGAACAAGCAATATAGGGCTAACCTGTCTTCCATATTTAGTAAACATAAAAGTTGCATGTTTTCAACTCATTATTTCTGCACACTATTAAGGGTATTTAAGGGCTAACACATTCTTGCTTGAGCCCTAATTACCCAACAAAGAATTAACTGGACCAAGTAGAGCCAACCTAGGATCCAACACTAGGGATTTAGAGACACACTCCTTAAGCAAGAATTGAGAAAACCAAATGAAGTGTGCCCAAGCCCTTGTCTGAAAATACCTATTCAAAGAAAATCTAAAACAATTGGCTCTCTCTAAACACTTGAACCCTAAAAGACAGGACCTAAAAAGCTCTCAAAGAAAACAAGAGGTAAAGTTGACCCCTTTGGGTTAACCAACCTTAAATTAGGTCACTCTTTGCACTTAAAAGACTAAAGTTCAAGTGAAAACCTTAAGTACCCTGATCTTAAAATTGGTAGACTTAAGAGGTCAAGATCCCCATTCTGGTCTACCTGGAACCGCAGTGACAAGAGAGGTCGGGTGGGGGAAACCCTGTAACCCGTGGGGACGCTCTACCGTGTAGGGGTCTTCGCGGGACTCTCCCTCTCTGGCTGCCCAGGTAATTCTCAGGTGGACGATCTTTCTGATCAAGGGGTCCATCTGCCCCGAACCTCTATAGTCACCCAACAATTTTTGGGTGTCTTGATTGGGTCCAGCACCTGCTTATCTCATCCAGCCCTTCAGTACTTTTCAGGAGGTCCTTAAAACCTCCTATAGAAATTCACTCTTCCTGAGGCTAAGCCTCGGCTCCTTTGTTTTTGCAGAAATCATTCACATAGCCCCTCTTTCCTCTGATTCTGAACAAAATCCCCTTCTTCCATCTTGATTCAAACTTTGATTCTATTCCACCACCAGATCCAATTATGCAGCCTAATTACCTAGCAAGACTACCATTCAAGAAACCTGAATATCGGAGATCTATGAAAGATAAAATGATCGAGGATGCCATAAGATTCTATGAAAAAGAAGAAAAAACCTCAACACCAATAGGAGATATTCAGGTTGATGTCCCAACAACCACATCCTTCATCATAAACTGTGCCCAAATTCTATTAACTGGAATTTCAAAAGGATCAACCCGAGATATGCTCATGACAGGATACATTGAGATGGAAAAATTACACCAATCTGAATACCTTCAATGCTTGACAAATCCTGTACTTTGGGAACAACACCAAGATGCCCTTATAAAACGGGTAGAAATGATGAAATCAGTAGAACAAATTATCAACCAGAAATACCCGTATAAACCAGAAACAGAGGATGAACCATCTTGGAACAGTATTAAGGAACAATTCAGTTTCCCAGATCTCGGGATTGAGGCACAAAGTGGTTGTAAAATCCCAACCCAGATAGAAGACAATGTTGAATTAGGTTGGGATATTGCAGGAGAACACAATGCTGAGCCAACCCTAGGCCATGAATCACCAAGCTTAGAACTTCAAGACTCCTGCAATAACAAGATTAGAATTGAACCTCTGGAGGGTATAAATTCCACCCCTTGTTTTGATAAGGTGACCCTCGAAGGTTATTCGGACTTAGGTTCTAATAATTCTACCCACATCCTAAGCCTAGAACCTAGATCTGAAACTTATTGGGAAGATTATGAGGCCCTTTATGAGGAAGATCAAATTTTTACAGGATATGATTCCGGGCCTCTATTTAATAAGTATCCCTCTCCAACATCCTCAGGAAATCTGATCGATTTCTCAGAAAACATGCCAATTTATGATACAGAAACTGAGGAGTTGGATGAGCAAGGTTTTAATAGGGTCTATCCTACCAGCTTAGAGCTTGAACAGAACATCTTTTTGAGCCCAGAAGTGATATATAGGCTAGAACCCAATCAGGCTGCTGATTCCACATCTGATGATTTCTGCTGTGGTGGAATTCATGATCATTTTCGCCAACTCTCCGACAATTTCAGATCTGACTATAATTGCGGAGAGATTCCCCTTCCTGAACACGCCAGGCCTATCTACGACCTCAGTTCACATGATTCTGACTCTGACTCTGACTCTGAGGTCCTGATTCCCGAGATCACTGATAACACAGAATCATTCCTTTTCGATCCTCAGGAACCAAAAACAGAAAATGCCAAGAGTGATTGCAACCAAGAATCCAAATTTTTTCTCGAATCCGATTTCTTTCATCCTACAAACACTCTTCCGGCATTTGATAGTTACCCAGAGGACTCTCTACAGAAAATCACCTATCATCTGTTTCTAGAAGAGCCCTCATACACAATGGCCACCTCATCCGCACACACAGAACGGATCAAAACCTCTCCCAAACCCCGACCCGCAACCGGACTCAATTTCTATGCGGATTCACCTCTCACCGAGCCGATTGCATTTCCACATCGGGTTTCGAACATTGATCAGACTACATACCATGCTCTATCATTCTCTGATCACCCCTGTAGGGTTCCTGTATCAACCACTGATTATCCTACGGGTCCCTACTCTGACCAGGCTGATTCGGCACAGCCAAACCCTGCGTTTACACTTCCACATCCATCTGAGCTTCATAATTTCTGGTGGGCTCCACACCTTTTTATCCACATCTATCAACCCACCAGATTGATTGGGTTTGGGCTGCATCATCAGCCTGTTGATCTGAACAAGCACCTGGTTGGACCAACCAGGCTCTTAATCAAAGTGCTTGTCTTACAAAACTCTGCTGAGTTGACCATCCCCTCTCCATCGCATTTCCCGCTTGGCTGAAGGCATCAAATTTAGCGCTCAACGGGAGGCAGCCCGTCATTCTCTTTGAAAACCTGAAACTTGTTCTGACAGCTTTTTGCACTTGAAGTTCACACTTTAGGACAGCCGACTCCACCTCAGGTGCTTGCATCTGAGATTAGAAATCGTCCGCAACAGTCACCCCGACCCATTCACTCATCAAAACAGCTATCCTAATGTATGAACTTAGTTGAATAAAAACCCCTAGGTTACAATGAGGACATTGCAAATCTTAGGCATGGGGGGGTATGAAAGTGCAAAAACTCGTAAGAAAAGGTTTCAAACAAAAAATTCACATATGCCAAAAATACCATAAAAATTAAAAAAAAAAATTTTCGAAAAAGAATAAGAGGAAAAGAGGAGAATTTTGTGAAGGAGAGAAGAAACAAAATGAAAAAGGAGCACAAAATTATAAGAAAAGTTGATAGTCATTAGTAAGGAACTAAGGAATTAACCTAAGTTCTAGACCTCATTCGAGAAAATAACTGAAAAGTGCACAATGAGATTAGTAAGAATGCAAACCTTAGGCATTCTTGAATAGACTCTTAGTACCCATTAAGATCTGGACACTCCTCAAGAGGTTGAGGAAAATGAAAAGCTGAAGTATTAGGTCTAAGGCTTAGGGAGTATTCGGCCTCGTTAACTAATTTTTGGTTTACGGGACTCAGTAACCTAAGCACCCTAATCTCACACACAGCCTGGTTCAGTAAGCGTAAAAATCAGAATCACGCAGAAGCGTCGCAAAAATCTGAAAAGAACACCTAGAATAGGAGCGGCCGATCAACACAAGTTGATTTGGACGAGTTCCCAGCGCGGAGAGGCGGGAAATCCCCTCGAAGATGCGTAACAAAATATCATCTCCTCGGTGCTTGTCTCTTAGGATATTTACATATCCTACGGGGGGCATGTAAGCACTCTGCTGGTTCAGATTCCATGGATGGCATTATCTCGAAGTGTCAATTGCCAGGGTCTGGATTCGGCCACGGAATACCATGGATGGGATTATCTCGAAATCTCAATAGCCAGGGTTCCGGGGGTTGCCATGGGCGGTGCTATCTCGAAGCATCGATCGCCAGGAACCCTTGAGGATTGATGATGGGAGCAAGGAATCTGATACAGACCGTGTTGAAAAGCCAATCCTAGGCTAGAACTAAAAAGAAAAAGAGAGAGAAAACTCTCCAAACAGAAAAAAACTTTCTATCTCTCTCTTACAAAACGCACTGCGAACTGGGCCAGGGCTAAAATCATTTCAAGCACGGGTGCTTTAACCACGAAGTCCAATAAACTTTAGGTTAGTTCTTGCGGGCCTTAAAAACCTTTGCTAAAAGACTGAGGCTAAGGCTAAACAGATTTGGATCTTGATTGGTACTAGAGTATCTTTTAGGCCTATGGTCAGCATTCTAACCTAATCTATGCTCAAATAAAAAGGCACTTATCTAAAACCATTGAAAACTTCATGGTCTAGAACAAGGGTTGAAACCTTAATTCTTTTTGCTAAGGGACTAGCAAAAGCTAGGCATGGGGGTATGATGAGAACCTCATCATGAGCCATAACTAGCTCATTTTGACCCAATACAAAGGATAAAAGCTCCTACATATCTCAAGGAAAAGCTTAACTCAGAGAATTCTGAGTTTGAGAAGAAAATAAGTCATAAGGGGTAAAAGTGCAATTTTACCAGTATAATCTGCATACAGGGTAATTCAGGGCCCAAACATAGGTCAAAACAGCTTAATAAGAATAAAAGTGGGATGAGATGATCTAGCAAGGGCTACAGCACTTCCAAGGAACCAAATGATAATCTGTAACCCTAAAACAACCCACTTCAATTCACAAGGTTCGAGGCAAAGTAAAAATAGAATAAACCCTCTAAAATTCATAGAAAAATAATCTCTGGGGTTTAGAACCATCAATTTGGCCTTTAGAACCCATTTTGACCTACATTGAGAACCATGCCCAATTAATAACTTAATTTGGGTTTTTGCGCAAATTGACCGGTCAAACAAGGTTTAATATGAAAATAAAATTCACCATCAGATTCCTTAGGTCCTAATTAGTCATATATAAAAACTTGAGCCTAAGAAGAAACCTCCTTGACCGACTTCACACTTTGGTCCTCATATATTTACTCTTTGGCCCTCAACTTTTGAACCCTCGCATTTTGGCCCCTAACTCTCCTTCGTTCTTTGCAAACAGGTCCCTCCTGCAAAACCCTGCCAGCACCATGCTCCGGCGACCTTGCGCGGAGCATGGCGCCGCGCAGGGTGAGGTGGAGGACCTGGCAAGTGTACCAGGGGTGCCCTGCGTCGTCAGCCGTCGCAGGAGCACCCCCATGGTCATTGTAGCCCCCCATACCGGCCGTGCGAACGCACGGACGGTATGGGTTCGTATTCCGACCATTCTCCGGCGAGGGAGACACGTCGTCTCCCTCCGCCTTCCTCCCTGCTTCAACCCTATAAATACCCCCCGCCGCTCCACCGACGAAGGCAGCCTGGATCTGACGGAGAAAACCCCCAATTTTCCTCTCTTCTCACTCCGGCAGACGCCCACCAGCTCCGGCGGTTCTTCCTCCTCCTCCTCTTCGCTCTGCCGCAATACCAGCAGCAGAGATTTCTTCCCCTGCTCTTTCCGCGTCGCGCAATACCGGCGCGCGCTGCCTCTGCCCCGTCGTCACCGCCGTCCTTCCCCCACTGGGCACCGTCTTCTCCGGCGACAGTCGATACGACTGTCGCCCTGTTCCTCCCCCTTCGTCCCTGCAGTTAAGTTAGACTTACTCCCCTTCTCCTCCTCTTTCTTTCCCCGCTTTCGATTTAGTCAATTAAGCCCTCTACCGACCCTGTTCACCCTCATCCTCTCCGCCTCCGACCACCCTCCGGCGAGCCGCTCCCATCACCTCAGCGACCCACACGGCTCGCCGACCACCGCAGAACCTCCGCCTCCTCACCCTGATCCTCTTCCGCCCCTCCACTTCCCACCAAACACCCTCTGCAGACCCTCCGAACACACCCACTCCCTCGCTCACAGTTTGACCTAGGACGACCAGTTAGCTCCATCTCGCCCCCTGCAGACCCCCTGACCACCTCCGCCGTGCCACGGCGAAGGTCCCCCGCCTGTCTGATTTGGCCGAGAGGCCGTGCTATTGATTTCAGGTTCCAGGCCTTGACCGCCATTGGCGAGGAAGCTCGAAGCTTGCTCGAGGTTGCTCCAAGCCTAGATATCCCAGGTTGAAGAGCCACGGCCAGCGCGGAAGAGTCTTGCGCACACACCCCGGCCCTCAATTGGAGTTGCGCGCCTCAACAGCTGCTGCAATTGGAAGCGCCATCCCTGCTGCAGGCGTGAGAGAAACGGGTGCGCGGATAGTCCCACCTCGGAACCTCTCGAAGGCGCGCGGACGCATAAAGGCAAAAACTGCCTTATGCTGTTTGCCTCAGTTACCACGGGGTGAGGTCCCTCTCACCCGACCCGACCCGACTCGGCCTCGTCCGTGACCACGCTCCGCGGACCTGGCCCGACCCGATTAGACTGACCTGCACTCCTCGCCCACCACGCACGCCGGTGGGCCTGGACCCGGGCCTGACCCGAACCCGATTACCCGGTAGCGCTCTGGGAGAGCTTCCGAAGAGTGATTTCAGAGAGAGAGATACGCGGGGGAGGGGGGTAGAGTAGGTTTTTGCCTCTTGACGAATAAACTCTGAAGTGTGCAGGCCAAAGAAGAAGAAGCAGACCCGATGAAGAAGAAGGAGCTGCTGCACTGTAGCGAAGGCATTGTTAAGTCGTCTCAGCACCGGGGCAGACGACGGAAGGTCAGCAGCCAAAGAAGAAGAAGACCCGCTGAAGAAGAAGGAAGAGCAACGGCCATCGCGAAAGAAGAAAAAGAGAGGTCAAGGCAGGTGAAGACAAAGAAGAAGAAGGAATGAAGAGAAGCAAGAAGCAAGAAAAGAAGAAGACGATCTGACGAAAAAGAAAGAAAGGAAACAAGGAAGAACAGAAGAAGAAGAGCACGAGGGGAAAATCTGAAGAAAGCAGAAGAAAAAGAAGAAGAAGAAGAAGAAGAAGAACAGGAAGAACCAAAGACAAAGAGGAAGAAAGAAGAGAAGAAGAAGCCAAATTTTCTTTCTCTCTCTCTCTCTTTATTTTTGTAATAGAACTTGTATATCTCTAGAATACAACTTGCTCCCTGAGTTCGACCTCGGGAACTCTTTTATTTTTCCGAGTAAAAAAATTTTATATGAAACGTTGGTAACAACCGGCTTTACTACAACGACATAACCGAAACCGGTCAAACCAGACGCTATTATCACTAGGGCCGGAAAACTAGATTGTATGATAGATCCTAGGATATGGCATGAATCCTAGGATGGAAAAACTAGTGGAATGTACATTACTGCAGTCTTGGAAAAATGGAAAGGAATATATAAAGCTGCCTGTAAATTTAATTAACAGCTGCCTGTTATGCATAAAGAATCATGTTGAGATCATGGAATGTGAGAACGAGAATCTGGAAAGTGAAACATATGATGTTCTGAGATAAAGAGCTGGAACCCTACGGGGAATTAGGAGTGGAACTCCTGGAAAGAAAAGGAATGGAACTGAGATGTAGTTTGTACTGTCTCTTGGGTACGCAGTACCAAGGGAAGTACCTGTACCTGTTTTAGTGCAGAGTGGGGCCAGCCGCCCCAGGGACCCGGGGTTAGGCTTGGCCGCTCTGTACCGACTTGTTGGCCCTCGTGTACGTAGTACCGAGGAGAGCTAGTAGTGTTAGGAGAGTACTAGCTACCCCACGGGCCCCGGGGTTCTGCTAGCCTCCTTCACCGACTTGTTAGGCCCACTAGGGCAAACCAGGGTAGTCAGGCGAGGGTGCGCGGACTGTGGAGGGGCAAGGCCCCGGTTTGGTTACTGTGGAGGGGTTGGACCCCTGTTACTGAGAGGGCTCTGCCCTGGTTCCGTGCTGTGCTTTGGGCGCATCCGTTAACGGAAACGACTGACCGCGTGCCAGTACGGGCTAGCTACCTGTGCGTTTATCGCGCGTGCCGTAGTCACCGTTACGTCTGTCAGTGACCTTGGGGTGGTTGACTGAGGGTAGGATCACCACGGGGGACTCTCCCGGCCAGGAGAGCACCACGTGCTACTTCTACTGTTGGAAAAGACTGCAATCAAGATCGTCCCACGAGGACATTCGAGATCAAGTAAAGGATCTGAGAGTAAATGAAATAGTGAGAAAAATTGAAAGATGTAAATAAAGGAAGTAATAGAACATAACAGCTACTGTACACTCTACTGTTGCCTTTAGTTAGTTTGCCACTCTACTCAGCGTTTTGCTGACGTGTTACACTCGTTACCTTTTTCAGGACCAGGTGTTGAGCAGCCAGGGTCGGCGGCTGCAGAGGACGCTGGGCCGAGTAGGGTCCAGTAGAGTTACCACAGCTTTGTACCTTCTTTTTGTTTCTGTTCTAGTGAGTAGTTTTGTTTCCGCTGTACCTTCTTTACCTGCAGTTTTTGTTATATGATAAATGTTGCTTTACTGTTGTGGTGGTACCTACTGTAGTAGTTTCTTTCCTTACTGCTGTACTTCTTACTGTTAGTTATATTCATGCTGAATGTGGTTTATTTTACTGTCTTTTGGTTACTTCCTCGTTGGACGACTGGGTCTTGGGATTAGTCGAGTCGGTCCGGTTCTCGTGTCTCGTAGGGACTCGGGAATCGGGTCGTAACAAGGGTCTGGTTGAAAATGTCGCTTTGAAAGGCTCAGAATTGGAGGAATATACAGAGGAATTTAAATACAAGACATTTTTCTCTGAGGATCAAATTTCCGATAATCCTGAAATCGAAAACTTTGTATTCAAATTTGAGATAGATTCTAAGGAATCCAATAACACTGAATATGAGACATTTCCTTTTGATGAGGAGATTTCCAACAAATCTGGTATGGAAGAATTCACATTCGACTTTGAGGAAAATTTCTTTCATGATATAGGTGAAGCTCAAGGATTTCAATTTGAACTTGATGAACCTTCAATGACTAGCTTCACTTTTACATTAGATTTGGATGAGCTTAAACTTGAATCATTTTCTATGGAATTTGATTGCATATCTGATGTAACCAAGTCTGATTTTAGCATTGATGATTTAAAAGAGTTAGACTTCAAGGAAGAAAGAGAGGAGGTGGTGGAACTAAGAGAAGTTTTCTTAGAAGATAATATCAAGGATCTAAGGGTGCCTCTACTCTTAAAACATCCAACTCTGTATAAGGACCTTTACGACTTAGGTAAATTTGATTTTTGTAAACCCAAGACAAGCCAACATCTACCCCCTTACTTCACATCTCTTTACCATTGGGCTTAATACTTTATGAATCATACATCTTTTATACTTGGATTACCAACCTTTAGTCCTAATGAACCTCTTGTCGTTAGCCTTGAATGCCACTAGATACACTTCTTCTGATTTATATATCCTCTATCCAACCCTCTAGCATGGAGATGCATCATTAGTTCATCCACATTTGCGAACATATGATTTTGAACTTCCTTGATCTATCTATAACTATACTCTTGACCCTCTCTTCTTTATTGAAAGATTCATCTAAGGGTCTATGTCTAGCTGTAGACGTAAAATTAAGCGCTTGTTGGGAAACAACCCCATGTTCGTAAATAATCTTGTTATTTGCTTTGAAAGTTTTAAGATGATCTAGTCTTGATTTCTTTAAAACTCTCAAATTTTCAGGTAACATCTATTCTTTTTTTATGTTTATTACATGTATTGAGGACATTGCATGAAATAGGCATGGGGGGTAGATAATATTTTTCAAAGTCATTCTTATTTATCTCTAGAATTATAAGTATTAGTGATTTTTCTCGAATTAGTTGTATCATCGAAAAATAGTAGTTATTTTCAAAAAAGAAGGAAAAAGAGAAAAAAAGAAGGAAAAAATCATGACTTTTAGAGTTTGAGCTATAAAAATATTGGAAAATTCAATTTTAAGGATTTACCGATCTTAAAAAAAGTACGAACAAAGTCTTTTCACTTAGACTCTTTAGGTCATATGTCGACTTAATTATCTCCAATATTTACCTAAATTTGAATTTATTTTCTTGAGACTTTGAAAGAAGTCTAAAAAATCTAGTAGTATTAAGTCACAGGAGTAATAAGTGAATGACTTATCATTTCACCCTTTGATTTGGATAGTCTTGAAGTTGCAAGCATCTTCACTTGTACAATGCACTAACTCATCTTTTGGGCAATTTCATTGAGTCCTTAGTGGTCAATAAGATTTAATTTTAGGGGTTACAGATCCAAAGGACCTTATCATGTTTCTAACTCTTAGGACTGTTCATGTTTGTAAGGGAATGCATTTAGAACAGATGAAAGAGAGCCACTCACCTAAAAAAATGATTTGGAGGAAAAAAAAGACATTTAGCCTTGAAAAAAATGTGAAAAAGATATGAACCAAAAAGTCACCAAATAAGGGACCTCACTACAAATGGCTTCAATTCCACTAAATAAAAGTATCTCATTACATATGGATGCTATCCTTTCCATTTCCAAAATAAAAACACCTTGCTACAAATGGGTGTTTATTCTATAGAAAAAAATGAAAAATTACAGAGAAAAAATTAAGAATAAGAGACCAATAGGTCTAACCGGGGAGATATACACCTAGTGTGTTAACCTTGGGGTAGAAAAGTGGTAAGGAGAAAGCTGTCAAATCTTAGTATGACTTAACCGAAAATAAGATTACCTTAGAGAGATAATAGAAATATTCTAAGTTTTATTGAATGCTAAGACTCAACTTAGTTTCCCTGGCAAGTCACATTATTTCACACACATGATGCTTGCTTCTCGCATTTGATTCAAACCTTGGGTGGGTCAACTTAGTCAGAAAAAGTTACTCTAGCAATCCAAGACCGATGGCTAATAGGATTCCTGATTTGATTTGGGAGGTCCAGATTTGAGTTGATACTTTAGAACCGCTGAGTCTTCGATGTTAAGGTTTGTGTATAAATCTTTTGTTTTGGTGAAGAATCGAGATTGATGACTTTGTTGTTACATAACTCAAAATTCGTAAGTAGGTTTCCCCTATAAATAATATTTTCTCATAGGTTTTTCATTTAGAATGTTACTTAAGGACTAGCAAAAGATAGTCATGAGAGTGTGATATTTCTATATTTATGTATACTAATTAATGCCTAACTAATGTTAGTTTAAGGGTAATCTAGGTTAAATTGCATTTAGTTAGGCTAGATTAGGCATTTTAGGTCATTCTGTAAATAATATATACTTGTGGGCTTTTGTGTAATTTTTCGTGCAATATATATCTGGTACCTTGATGTGTTTACTTTTATATATGCAGATACAATATCTCAGGTTGATTGGAGAAAGGTTGATTGAATTTTCTGATTTAAACTCACTTGGATAGAGGACTAAACCTAGTTGGTGGATCTATTTGGAGACCCAATTAACCCAACTAGACCTTAGCCTTAGCCTATTTACAAACCCAATTTCCTACACCTAATCCTAGCTAACCTTAATGTGGCTAATTTAAGTACATTAATTTTCTACATACATTGGACAATCACATATTGATTGAAATTCTCGTACAAAACAAAGTACACACGGAAAACAACACAATCCAACCTTCAACCCATTCCCTTATGGTTTCCTAAATCCCATGTCACCATATCAACACCACCACATAATCCCATGAACAACCCAACGCATCCCACTATGTACTCCTCGATCCCAACCAAAAGTCAAGTCCACTCTCTTTTATTCTATGCAACATACATCCTAACGTAATGCCCCACTAGATCCTACACGTCACCACCGAAGCCCACCTTATCACCATGCAAAACCCACCTACGGAATCCCCACCAAACATCCCACCGAACACCTCCATCCCCTCCAATCCACATGCAACGTAAAGCCCTCTCTACTTTATCTAAATTTCCTTTTTCCCATATTTCTCAGAAATCAATCCCATCCACCGGAAAACCCCATGCACCATCCCATATCTTCAACGGCACCTATTTCCTTACTTAAAAAATTCTCCACCGAACTCCCTCCAAACAATATTATCCATGGAAAACCAACAAAAAATCCCCACGTTATCCTAGCTCTCTATCTTAGATCTAAGGGATCCTATCCTACCTACCTGAGTCACCCTTTAGGATTTAATCCAAACCATCCAACTTAGTGATTCTAGTAGCTTAGATTAACTAATAGGAAGCCACCTATTTCCTATGAATACACTTGGTTGCCCCGCCAATTGAAGGATCTATTAGTTAGAATTTCCTAATTCCACATAATTTCTACTAACTAGTGCCACTACAACATAAACGACTTTTGCCGTCGGTTTTGTAAATCAATTATAACCGACGACAATAAGTGACACCATTAATACCGTCGCTGTTTAGATTTGCCGTCGGTTACAAGAATAATCCGACGTGGAAATAATGTATGACTATCGAACGAATTAAAGTTTTCGATGTCGTTTCATAACCGACGGCAGTTATTTTTACCGTCAGTTATATAAAAATCGATGGTATATATAAGTCACTTCTTCGTGCATTTACGCGACATTTTTGTCTTTACCTCGTCATTTAAGCCAGTTTACCATCGCTTATCTAACCAAGTAAAAATATTATTACTGTCACTTATATTCATCACCGACGGCATAAACCTACTTTTTGATTTACCTTGTTACATTTTTTGCCGTCGTTTATTTAAATAAGCAATGGCAAATGTATGGGTATTATTTTTTATTGACGACGGATGGAAACTACCTACTAAATGTAGTTAAAAGTCATGCTTTTATAGACAAATAAGTAATGCAAATGAACAGAAATTTATATTTCATTAATATAAAATTTAGTACATTAAAAGTTTGAAAAAGAAATATTTACATAAGAAAAGAAAATTGATAAAAATCAAAATGCAGCTACCCCAATGCCACCTCCACCACCCATGAAGTCGTCGTCGTTTCGTCTGTAGCTACTGGGATTCATAGAAGATTGATGCTTTGACTAACCCTCATTCTGAATAAGGGCTATCAGCTGCTGAAGCTTATCATCCATCGCATTCATCTTGTTCTTCATCTCTACCTCTCTCTTCTCCCCTATGCCTCTCTCTTCTCCCTCTCCTTATCTCGTCTCTGTAGTGTGTCAATCTTTTGATGCAACTGATCGGCAACACTAGATGAGACGATACCTTTCCTCCCACACCAGGTAGATAACGAGTATGCCCTCCCCGCACTACGAACGAAAGCACCGTGGTCCGGTAGCATCACTCTCCTAAATGCCTCCTCTGGATCCAAAGGCTACTGGACGCTGTAGAAGGTCTCGTCAGCGAGGGGATGTACTAATTGTACCATTTGATTCTAAATGTATTACAAAATATTATTGTAATATATATATACAAAGTTATAAATTTTTTGAGTTTAAGAAGCTTACATGTTTCTCCCGATATGACTCATGAATCCACTTACGAGCACCCTCAACTTCTTGCTTACTGTGGGTGACCTCATAAATTTCCATCCCATTATGTGCAGTAGACTAAAAAAATAAAAACGATACAATTAAGTTCAAATAAATTAAAAATTAAGTAATATTTAATTGAAAAGTAATTTCAATACTTACATAATGGCTCCTGACTATCTCGATGCTCCTTCGACCCAAACAATGGGTCTGTAGTGGAGCTTTAGTCCTATTAGCTTTATTTCTTTTTGTTTGCTCCAGTAGACATACACAATAATATTTTTTATGAATTTAAGATATATGAAATTAATAGAATAATTTCTAATCATTTACTAACCTCCGTCTTTAGATTCATCCAGTGCTCGCATGCCTTCTTCCAATTGTCAGGCACGACATCAGGAGGAGCTTCATCCATTGCCTCTTCGAGTGAACTCTTGTTCGAGAACCACTAAATACCAAATATAAATTGTTAGAAATAATATAAGAAATTATGTATATAATAAAAATGAAACTGTTTAAAAATTCTTACGTTCCTCTTGGTATCCTCCAATCCCTGTGGATTTTGACGGCGTGTTTAAGGATATATCGAGAGGCATTGGCGTCGTCACCCAAATCGTAACTTTGCTACATTAATCTTAAAAATATATATGTCAATGTTACTTTAAAATAAATTTAAGATAAAATTATAAAGGAAATAACTTTTGTAAATAAAATTACCTCAAACTGACGGATGAACTACCTCTTCAATTCTTCAAGCACCTTCCTCTAGTCAAAGTAGAAAATGGGCACAATTGACTTAACAATTGTGCCAGTGGGAAGTAACGAAGAACCTTCTGACGTTGTTTCCTCTTGCTTTTATTTTGACCTTCCTTATATCTCTGAAGTCCACATTCGGGACAATTACTCAAGTTTGCAAATTCATTTCTGAAAATAATGTAGTCATTCGGACATACATCACTCTTCTGATAGTTCAAACCAAGTTTACAAATCTATTTCCTTGCCTCATACCATGAAGTTGGAAAATCATTAGGGTTATTCAACAGCTCAGCAATAAAATGAAGTATTTCTGACATGAATTTAGCACTAGCTCTATTCATAACCTTCAATTGAAACATCTTCAACAAAAATGACAACTTAGACATTTTCGTAACACCGGGAGCAATAGGATCCTCAGCCACCTTACCAGCATCATAGAACGGATCACAACTAAACGGATCTTCCTCATCTATATTTATATCCTCTCCTGCTCTCATCTCATTCAACATGTCTTGTATTTCTTCACCTCCGCTATCACTAATTTCCTCGTCGATCTCTTCGTCAACAGTGTTCTCATTGTTTATGACTTTCTCAATCAACTCCTCTCCATGAGCTACCCAAGTAGTGTAATGCTGCCACACCCATTACAAATGTAGTGCTCGAGTATAATATTGCGATCATGTAATGAACCATTCAAACTTCTTCTGCATGGGCAGAAGATATTCTCAAATTGACCTCCTTGCCTGAATATCTTCCTATCATCATCAAAGGCCCAATCTAGGAATGAAATTACTCCATCCTTATATCTGGTGTAATCTGAACCCCACAATTTAATCCAAGATTTATCCATTGTAACCTAAAATTTAATGTAAACAAATGACTTATTATGAAGGGAAAGGATTGAATGATGTGTATCTTGATTAAGATTTTCACTTTATAGCTCATCCTCAAAGATGTGATCACAACTTAGGTTTGTTCGTTACATGTAACCTTACTGCGGTGAAATTTTGGCAGCATCTCCTTGCACTTCTCCAGTATACCTCCCAATACTAACCTTAGCTAGATTTCCTTTAACATCCAATTAAGGGCACCGCAGGAAACTAGATAAGATTAGTTGGTATACCAGAGAAGAGCAAGAAGAAGCAACCGAAATTTCATCGTAGAAGGTTACATGTAATGAGCAAAACTAAGTTGTGGTCAAATCTTTAAATACCTTCTTTAGTTCGGTACTTCATCGAACTAAAGTCAATCGAGTCTTATGGCATGTTATAAAGACAGCACATCATGCATGTAAGTGAGGTATATATACACTTTCTGCATTGTCTGTATAACATGACCATAAGTCTCGACGGGCGAATAATTTGGACATATTTTGACTCGGAGGACTTTTACCTTAGGGGTTAGAATACCTAATGTTTGGCCTCATGTGCATATATCTCCTTTAGCAAGTGTGTGCATCTAAAATAATAGTAATAATTGCAAAGAAATTTACATAAACATAAGCAATCATCTGATAAGAAATGAAATTATTTTTATTATCATGCTAAAAAGAAATGCATAATAAATCAAAGAAAACTACAAAGTGATAACGTAGCTCCAGAACAATAAATTATTAGACTTTAAAGACCCTAATAACTACATTTATGGCATGAATAGACTAGAGATAAACTTAGGAATGTATACCTAAGAAAACTAATTTGTCTTGCTCAAATCTAAATTATCACTCTTTGGTTTGTGAAAATTATGCAGCCAGAGTATAGCCTCAATTTATGAAAAATTTATGCTTTTAATTGATTTTTAAAACCTTCACCTTTGTGATTTTCCTAAAATACATCTAGAGTCCTAAGTGTTACACCTAACTCAATTTATCCTAAACGTTATATTTTGAAGTTTTTTCTAATAACCTGCACATTAAAATAATATATATAATCAAAGTGAGCACACCCCACATTAAAAATGTATCACATATAAACAAGTGGACACACCCCACATTCATTCATTGAAACATAAACAATATTTGGGCACATCCCCACATCTAACATATACCTAAAACATCATAAAAATAAATTATACATAATAAAATTATATCTCCAAGTATCACAGCCTCAGACAATGCCTGAAAACAATACCCTATAATTTAAATAACATAATTAATTAAATAATACATTAATTAATTATTATGTAGAATGGGAGGAGGATAGGTAGGAGGAGAGGAGGGAGGGTAGGGTAGCAGTAGGAGGAGGAGGACATGATGGGGAGGGAGAAAGGAGGAGGAGGGGGAAAAGGCAGGGAGGTGGGTGGTCAAGAGGAGGGGGTGGTCAGGAGGAGGGAGGCGCCAGCAGAGGGGGGAAAGGAGGAGGAGGAGGGGGGCGATCAGGAGGAGGGGGTCGATCAAGAGGGGGGTAGGGAGGAGAAGGGGGAAAGGGTCACCGACGGAGGGGAGAAGTCAGGAGGAGGAGGAGGAGGAGGGGGATGGGGCAGACCGGAGGAGGGGGGTGCTTGGAGGGAGTCATGGAGGAGGAGGGCGACGGCTGTAGTCTGTTGGGAAGGACGACGAGGATCGTAGGAGAGGGGAGGAGGGGGGGCGACAGTGGCAAGGTGTTTGGGAACTGGGGGCCAACGTGAGGGGGTCTAGGAGGAGGAGGGCGACGGTGACAGGGAGTTGGGGGAGGACGAGGAGGATGGTAGGAGGGGGAGGAGGAGGAGGGGGGCGGCAAGAGGGTTTCAGGGAGGAGTAGGGCACCAAGAGGTTGTTGGGGAGGAGGAGGACAACCATCGGCGGGATCGGGATCGGAGGAGGAGGGTTTCGCTACCTAATGAGGTGGAGGAGGAGCGGTGGCAAGGTGTTTGGGAACTGGGGGCCAGTGCAAGGGGGTCAGGGAGGAGGAGGGCGGCAACAACAGGGAGTTGGGGGAGGACAAGGAGGATGGTAGGAAGGGGAGGAGGAGGAGGTTGAGGAGGAGGGTGGCAGGAAGGTTTCAGGGAGGAGTAGGGCACCGAGAGGTTGTTGGGGCGGAGGAGGACAACCATCGACGGGATCGAGATCGGAGGAGGGTTTCACTACCTGAGGAGGTGGAGGAGCGGTGGTAGGAGGGGTACTGTCATGTTGAACATGAGGGTGGCGGCGTGTTTGGGGAAGAAGATGAACAGTAGGAGGGGCAAGGGCTCGCGCGTGATAGATGAAGACTCTACGCCGTCAATTATACTCCAAACCGACGACAAAGGGTCAATTCAATTACTCAACTAGTGCACCTAAAATTTTGGAATCCCTCCAAAACCCTAAATTATTAGCGTCGCTTACTCTATTAATTGACAGTGAAAATATTTTCCCCATCACTTATTCAAAAAATCGACAGTGAAAGATCAAATAAATCCACCGTAGGTATAAAATATAACCAACTTTTTACCGTCGCTTATGTAATCAACCGACAGTAAATGAAAGTATAACTTGATCATTACCGATAGTTTGGGCAGATATTGTAACCGACCTTTCGTCGTCGCTTTTTCATATAACCGACGACAAATCTTCAATTATAAGACGTCTGGAAAAAGTGTCAGACGTCTAATACTAAGATGATTTTTTTCCTGTTTTCGAAACAAGGTTTTAGATAAGTTGTCCAGACGACAGGTCGGATGTCTGACATTATGTCAGACATCTGGAAAGACAAATCACTGTGGAAATGGATTTATGACAATCCTCTGCCATCTCTTATTACAAAAACTGACGGTATTAATAGTTTTACCATCGTTCATGAAATAAACCGACAACAAAAATATATTTGCCATCGCTTACTACAGCGATGGCGAATATTAATGAAAACCGCCCACCCAATCACTCTTATTCAACCAATGGCCGGTTGAGTACAGGCCTTCGCCATCACTTATACTAATAAGCGATGGCAAATATAATATTGCTGTCGGTTTTATTAACTGACGGAAATGAACCGACGGCATAAGCCAATTTTTCTAGTAGTGTGCTAGTCCACGCCAACTCTGGTGGTTCTAATGGGTGCGCCTTTGCATCCACATCTATGCCCATGCTTCGGACTTCACCTTCGAAGTCTGTAATTTCTGCATTTCTCTAGTCAAATTCTAGTTGTAGTAATCTAGCTCTAGTTGTAATTTTCCAAGCATTCCTCTAGTTGTAGCACTACTTCTATTGGTGTTAAACTTTTATCAATAAAGGTTCTAGTATTTATTTTCAACTTGTCCTCAAGTTATATGCTTTTTAATAGTAGTATATTATACTTCTAGTAGTTACATGAGTTAGTATTAGTTCTAATAATCATCTTACTTGATATTCGATTTTAGTTCTAATTAGGAAAGCAATTTTGACCAATTTGCCTCCCTGAGAACGACTTAGCTAGACTCCTTGTTGAACACTCGAATTGCTATGCTAACGTGTTTGGTTTTGGAAAATCTATAGTTATAGCTTGAAAGCGAAGAATTCGTGTTCAACAAATAAAATTTATATCGAAATTTGAATTCCGGGTCGAATACATGAAGGCTACGTTGATCTATATTCGCAATTATATTTTTTTAGAATTTTTTGAAAAGCGAGACGATATAATTACAATGAAGCTATCAGACTAAAAAGAAGAGAGAGAGAGAGAGAGAAAGAGAACATACATTCAATATTTCAAAATATTTATATAATCAAATCAAATAAAAATTACACTAGAAGCGGGAAATCAGCTACACTAGAAAGCAGGAAAATTCTACACTAGAAAAGCTGTAAAGAAGAATGGCAAAGAGAAGTTATCCTCCTCGACGATCGCTTGGAGGACGAGCCGGACGGGACGACGCCTGGATGAAGGAGGATGGAGCAGGACGAAGGAGGACGAAGCAGAAGAACGGGAACGGAGCAGCACACCGTCGTCGTCGCGGGATCCACTTTCGAAGGGGGACAAAAATTTGGACTTTATCTCGCGAGGAGCATCCCGGGTGTGGGACAAGCTTCTCTTGAGCTTTGGAGAGGTAGAGAAGAGAAGGAAGGGATGAGAATTTCGTGTGGAGGGGGTCTCCTTTTATAGTTGCAATGAGTAGGGGCACATTAGTCATTACATCTTTAAAACACTAAATAAGGGGTCTTTAGTGACGAATAAAACCGTCGCTAAAGCCCCAACGTGGGTGTAGTGGGCGCTCCCCACGCGCGCCTCCTCAGCTACCCACTCTCAAAGCTCGCCCACGTTCATCCATCCACAGTCGTCCGATCGCGAGATCGGACGGCTTAAGATGCGCCTTCGCCCGCTGCTGCGCGCCCGCCCAACGCGTACGATGCTACGTGACGCCGCGCGTGCAATAGCGCGTGAACGCTATCGGACGCACGGAGCCGTTGGATTGAGATCTGACGCACGCCTGTGCTCGCTCGCCTGCGCCCTTCTCCCCTTCGCTGCGGGTCGAACCCGCGGCTGTAGCTCGCGATAACACCTTCGACCGCTGCGCTACGGGGTGCGGATGGTCGAGGGGATGCTTTTAGGCGCAGCTGTCCACAGCCATTGGATCGAGATCCAATAGCGGAGAGAGAGAGCGGATGCGGAGAGTTCAGTGATTGCATGCGGCCGTTTGGGTGGCCGAGATGGCGCCATGTGGCGCCATCTTGGCCGTCCATCTTCTAGGTGTTGTAGATGGTGCCACGGATGTCGGATTGACTCGATTTTTGCGTCGTTAGGCTGCGATCGTCGATTCGAATTCATCCGTGTGGTTAGATTTGTCATTTGAAGTGCGAATTTACACCATCCTGGCCCTTGATCTTCTAGGATTCCCCGATCACTACCTGATGCTACGGATGCCTGATTAGGGAGATCTTGGAGTCGTTGCACTCTAATCGTCACCCTGATCACATCCATACAGTTGGATCTTTGATCCGAGGCCCCGATAAAAAGTTTGCCCTGTCCAAGCACATAAAAGGAGACAATTAACCTCCATTTTATTCAAACCACTCTAAATGTAAGATGATGCATGTTATGCAATATTTATATCATGAAATGCAATCCTATTCTTAGGAACATGCATAAATAGACATCTTAAGTAGTGTAAATGTATTTACATCATACCCCCATGCCTATCTTTTGCTAGTCCCTAGCAAAAACTATATGCTATTTAGAAAAGAATTAGGTTGGATTATTTGGGCATGAGTTATTTTCAATCATTAAGAAATTGTCTACTTAGGAACTGAACTTTCAAAGACATAACAGTGCCCGAGTATATGCCAAAAGACAGACTGCCTCAAACCCTCGCCTTATTCAAAGAAAATTTTCTTTCTCTTTTTACTCTTTTCTAATTTTTTTGGATTTTCAAATTTTAGGGTTTAAGAGTGGCTTTCTACGGCCATTCAACTCACCCAAGATTTGATGAGAATCCTAAGTTTTAAGCATCTTATTGTAATTGTGATAGACTCATTGACCGGCAATTAGAACGAACTTCGGATTTCTACGCCTCTAGGTGACCTAAAAAGAATTCTGCCTAAAGGTGTATCTTTACAACCAGTAGCTTTCTCCCTACTTTTACTTTTTTACGAGGTCAACACAAGGGTGACTCCAGTGTATACCTCCCTGGTTTATTCTACTTCTCCGCTTCTTCCTAAGTGTTTTGGGAATTTTTTTAGTGCATTTACTGAGCTAGGTTCTGAACAACTAGTCGATGAGCTGTTACCACCGACAACTTACCAGCCATACTCGTGTGGCGAAGTGTGGCTTATTTCCTTTTTTTCTTTTCTCCTTTTCTTTTTGATTTTTTTTCTTTTTTTTTTTTTAAGTAAGTGGCTTCCCTAGTCTAAGATTTACTTAAGGGTAGGAAAAAGAGAAAGGTCCAGTGACTGAGCTCTGGACAACCTACCTATGGACTATTACCCACGATAACTTGCCAGCCATATCACCCTAGAAGGTTCATTAGCTACCCAATTTCCGTTAGAATCGCCGAACAACAAGTCAGTGCAAAGAAAGTGTGTAGATGCTTAAAACTTAGAAATTCCCTCAAATCAGAGGGTGGGTTGATAAGTCGTGTACTTATCACCCAAACTTACTTATTCCAATTATGATAGAATTAAGATGGCGAGGACTCGAAAGACAAATCCACATTTTAGTGGATACACAGGCTAATTAAGTCCAAAGACCTGAAGGGTCCTTGTGTTCAGATTCTAATGTAAAATTTCTTAGGATTGAAAAGTCCTAATGTCCAACTAATCCTTCCTAATTTTGATTTTTTTTTTATAAATAATTTACATGAATTTCACAAAGCTAACCAAATAATTAAAAATAAATCCACCCCCCATGCCTAGCTGATGCAATGTCCTCATTGAAAAAAGAGACATGAAAGAAAGGGTAGAATATGAAAGATGTCACCTGAATATGAAGCTCGTATCAGCCTTGTGTCATATGTACAACTGTTGAGTTTAATGCCGTCAGCTAGGCGAAGTCCAGCCAAAGAAGTCACAGAATGGCTAGAGCAACAGAGTCTGAGACGGGTTCTGGAAGAGTACGGTCAACAACAGGCTGTAGACGTTGACCGTTGACTTTAAATGTGTTACCCGTCTTTGGGTCAGAAATCTGAACGGCACCGTTTGGAAAAATCTAATCAATTATGAATGGGTCATTCCATTTAGATCTAAATTTGCCAGGAAAGAGCTTAAGTTTAGAATCGAATAACCAGACTTTCTGATTTGGCTCAAAGCTCTTGCGGGAAATCAATTAATCATGTAGAGCTTTGGTCCGAGCCTTGTAGATCTTGGCATTATCATAAGCATCATTTCTAAGCTCCTCCAACTTAGATAGTTGGAGTTTCCTGGTCTTCCCAGCTAGATTCAGATCTAAATTACATTGTTTGATTGCCCAGAATGCCCTGTGTTCAATCTCTACGGGTAGATGGCACGCCTTTCCATATACCAAACGGAATGGAGACATGCCGATGGGCGTTTTATACGCCGTACGATAGGCCCAAAGAGCGTCCTCAAGCTTTTGAGTCTAATCCTTGCAATCAGGCCTAACCGTTTTTTGCAGAATGTTCTTGATCACTCGATTGGAGATCTCGGCTTGTCCATTCGCTGGGGATGGTAAGGTGCGGAAATTCGATGATTAACCCCGTATTTGGCCAATAAATTCTGGAATTGGGCATTAGTAAAATGAGTGCCACCATCACTAATGATAGCCCTCGGAATCCCGAACCTACTGAAGATATTTTTCTTGACAAAATTGTTGACCACCTTGTGGTCATTGGTTCGAGTGGGAATCGCCTCAATCCATTTGGACACATAATCAACAGCAACAAGAATGTATTCATGTCCAAATGAAGGGATAAAGGGTCCCATGAAATCGATGCCCCAAAGATCGAAAATTTCGACAGGAAGAATAGGGTTTAGGGGCCTCATGTCTCTCTTAGTTATGCTCCCGAGTGCCTGACATCGAGAACATGACCTTGAAATATCCTTGACATCTTTGAATAAAGACGGCCAATAGAAGCCAGATTGCAAGATTTTTGCAGCCGTCTTTTTCCCGGAGAAATGTCCACCATACCCAGATGTATGGCAGAACTCAAGTATACTGTTGAATTCATTCTCCGGTATACATCGACGAATAATCTGATCAAAGCCGATGCGATACAGTTCAGGGTCCTCCCAGAAGTAGTATTTGGCCTCAGATTTGAGTCTATCCCGTTGTTGCTTGGTCCAATCCTGGGGGATTTGACCAACGGCCAAATAGTTAACAATGTCAGCAAACCATGGGGTGTGGACACCTAAAATTGTAAGAATAGTTTCGTCCAGAAAAGTGTCAGCAATCGGAATGTCCGGACAAGAAGAATCACCTAGGAGTCTCGACAAATGATCTACTACCACATTTTGTACCCCGATTTTATCCTTAATTTCAAGATCAAATTCTTGAAGAAGAATCCAACAAATAAGCCGGGGTTTAGCATCCTTTTTAGCTAAGAGATGTCTCAAGGTCGAGTGGTCAGCATAGATGATAACATGAGACCCTAAGAGATAAGCCCTGAATTTTTCCAAAGTAGATACTACAGCTAGTAATTCCTTTTCAGTAACAGTGTAATTCCTCTGGGCTTCATCCAGAGTTTTACTAGCGTAATAGATGACAGAGGACTTTTGATCAATTTTCTGACCTAGGACAACCCCGACCACGTAATTAGAAGCGTCGGTCATGATCTCAAAAGGGGCTATCCAAATTGGTGGTTGCAAAATTGGAGCACAGGTGACTGCCGTTTTCAGGAAATCAAATGCCTTTTGGCATGATTCGTCAAAAACAAACGGCGTTTCTTTGGCAAGAAGATTGCTCAAAGGATGAGCAACCTTCGAGAAATCCTTGATGAATCTTCGATAAAATCCCACATGGCCAAGAAATGATCTAATTTGCTTAACAGATGTGGGAGGGGGAAGTTTAGCGATAGCATCAACCTTAGCTTTGTCCACTTCAATTCCCCATTCAGAGATTACATGACCCAAAACGATGCCCTCTTGGGTCATGAAATGACTCTTTTCCCAGCTAAGGACCAATCGTGTCTTGATACATCGCTTAAGAATCATTTCCAAATTAGCCAAACAAGAGTCAAATGATTCTCCGAAAACAGAGAAATCATCCATGAAGACTTCATAAACTCTCCCACCATGTCAGAAAATATGGCTAGCATACACCTTTGAAAAGTCGCAGGTGTATTGCATAACCTGAAAGGCATCTTACGAAAAGCAAAGGTTCCGTAGGGACAGGTGAAAATAATTTTTTCCTGATCCTCGGGATGGATAGGAACTTGGTTGTATCCCGAGTAGCCATCAAGAAAACAGAAGTACTTCCGCCCGGCTAATTTTTCCAAGATTTGATCAATGAAGGGCAGGGGAAAATGATCCTTTTTAGTTGCTGTGTTCAGCTTCCTATAATCAATACAAACCCTCCAAGAGGAAGCTGAACGAGTTGTGACAGATTCTCCTCTCACGTTAGTCACAACGGTAATCCTGGCTTTCTTTGGAATAATTTGAACAGGACTTACCCAAGGACTATCAGAGATTGGATAAATAATTCCTGCATCGAGCCACTTGATGATTTCCTTTTTTACCACTTCTCGCATATTTGGATTCAATCTCCTCTGCATCTGGCAAGAAGGGCGGGATCCATCTTCCAAAAATATTCTATGATTACAGTAAGATGGCTCGATCCCCCTGAGGTCATGAATGGTCCACCTAATTGCCTCCTTATGTTCCTTTAGAACCTTGATCAATTTAATCTCTTGCTCTTTTGTCAATTTAGCACTGATAATCACAGGGAGCGTATTCTAAGATCCTAAAAATTGATATTTCAAATTCTCGGGCAATTGTTTCAATTCAAGCTGGGGTGGGTTGATGATTGATGGTAGAGTAGATGCTGAAGATTCAACAAGAGGAAGAGGTTGTGAGTGTACAAATCAATAACCTCTTCCAAATATGTCAGGTCAGCCATAGAGGGTTGCGGGTCAAATTTATCATCCAAAGAGGAACTTTCAATTGAAGAAACTGTCAAACAAGTTTCAATATTATCATTATCCTCATCAAGTTCCTTAATAAATCCACAATCCTCAAATTTGTTGATCGCCTTAAAAATATCCAATTTCATTCGTTGGTCCCCAAAGGCGATTTCCATGCTACCGCTTTCACAATTAATGTTGGCCCTTGCGGTAGCTAGGAACGGATGCCCCAGAATGATGGGCGTGTTCCTTAGATTATCAGGTACATCCATGTCAAGGACAAGGAAATCTACAGGAAAATAGAAATCCTTGACCTTAACTATAACATCTTCAATAATGCCTCGCGGGTTTGTGACCGAACGGTCCGCTAACTGTAGCGTTACTGAAGTTGGCCGAAATTCACCTAACCCAAACTTCTCATAGAGAGAAGTTGGAATTAGGCTGATGGATGCACCGAGATCCAAAAGTGCTCTATCAAATGTGTAATCTCCGATAACGCAAGAAATCAATGGAGCACCAGGATCTCTCTTTTTTTGAGGGAGGTAGTGCAAGATAATAGAACTAGCTTGCTCGGAGAGTACCACCATCCTCGGAATAGATTCTCTCGACTTACGCTTTTGTGTGCACAATTCCTTTAAAAATCTTGCGTAAGCCGATATGTGCTTGATAGCATCAAGGAGCGGGATATTGATCTCAACATTCTTAAATAGATTCAGAAGCTCCTCATTGCTATTAACTGACTTCTTCTTTGATTTGGTTAAGGCTTCAGGAAAAGGAACATGAGTCAGATCTTTGGAATCAGGTTCTTGAGCCTTGATTTCTCCTCTAGAATTCTCCTCTCTGTCCTCAGGTTCTTTAGGATTCAAAAGATCAGAATAGTGTGGTTGTGGAACCTGAGTCTTCTTACCACTCCTCAAAGTGATAGAATTTGCAGATGCGTAAGAATTTGGGTCTTGGGGAGGGTTAGGAAAGATTGGAGGGGCTTGATTGACCATGAATTGTTGATTTGCAGAAGAAGAAGAAGACGAGGAACCCTGCTCAACCACCTGAGCATGTGCATGCGAGTCCCTCTGATTTTCGTACCCTTGGGCTTGATTGCCCAAATTCATAATATTTCGTGGGTTGGGTACAGGTTGGGATGGTAGAGATCCAGGTTGACGAGAGTTAGCAATGAGCCCGGATTGCAAGTTGTCCAGCGAGTTTTTCATTTGCTGCATGAGCTGGAGCATAGATCATTGCATCTCTGCCATTTGACGGTTCAAATCAGCCTGCCCTGCGGGTTGACGGCATTCCAAGTTGGCTGATTGACCTGATTCGGAGGCAACTGAGTATATACTTGACCCTGACCCATTGGTCGTTGCGGAGCATAATTGCTGGGTCGGAATTGGGTCTATTGCCCCGGATTTTTTCCAAGAGAAGTTAGGGTGGTTTCTCCAACCTGGATTATAGGCATTCGAGTAGGGGTTGGATCTAACATTCTCTTGTACAGCGCAACCATCCTCATAAGGTGAGGATGGAGAGAAAGAAAAGGAAGGATCAAAAAAACTGGGATCAAAGGCCCCAATTTGGAACCCGTGGGGCTCCGAAAAATGCTGACTCACAGGTTGAGCCGCATCGAGTTGATTCACGAACTCCCGTCCAGAAGGAGCTCGTGAGAAATGGAATCCCAAATTTTCGGATTGAGTGGATCGAGAGTTGTTTATAGAATTGCCAGCCATCCACTCTCATTCTTTTAGCAACTAAGTCCACCTTATCAAGTTTGTTACAAATTAATTCCATATCAAATGAATGAGAGTCATGGACTTCATTGACATTTGATCTGGGTTGCTGGGACCGGTTAAAAGTATCCATGGAGGCATGATTAATTGAATTTTCACTCATTTCCTCAAATAAATCATATGCACTATCTGCATCTTTATCGAGGAAATTGCCAACACAAGAAGCATCCATATGATTTCTAAGTTGCTCAGTCAACCCACGATAGAAGATCTGCACGAGTTGCCATTTCGACACCTCGTGATGTGGACACCTCCGCAATAAGTCCTGGAATCGCTCCCAGGCCACATGAAACTGCTCCCCCAGCCACTAGGTAAAGGTAGTGATTGCCCTTCTCAAAGCATTGGTACGTCCGACTGGGAAGAATTTCTTCAGAAAGGTCGATCTCAACTCATTCCAAGTTGTAATTGGTCTTCCTATTGTCCTATACCAATGTGCGGCCTTATCCTTAAGAGAGTGGGGGAAGAGCCTCATGATCATTTGCTCCTCGTTTACGTTTCGGGCCTTGGTGGTCTGGACCAAAGTGGTCAAGTCCTCCAAGTGCTGAAACGAATCTTCGGAGCCAAGCCCATGATAATGTTTAATCAGGCTTAACACCTGGGGCTTGATTTCTACGTCACCGGCTGAAATCTGGACGCCGGGAGGTTCCCCGTAATTTGAAGGATCATAAAAATCCTTCAAGGGCTGAGCGCCCTGCATTCTCTGGAAGCATTCTTGCATTCTCTGCATTTGTTCCAGCTGCCTTCGAAATTCTTTCTGTGGATTTCCAAGCAGAGGAGGCTGCTGTTCGGCCATGGGATCAAATTGACCAAAATCCAACTTGCGCCTCCTAGAATGTTCTAATGGTCCTTCCAATCGGGGATTCAAAGACCGTCTTCCCAGCATAAACTCGGAGAAGGTTGGAAGGACTGGGGATAGGGACCCTGCAGCACAACAAAACAAGGCCGTCCTTAAGTAGGGTAGCCTAAGGATCTATTGACTCCCAAAACCCGCCTTAAGACTGTAAATGATTTACTCTACTTGCGTCTGCTTAATCCAAACAATTAGAAGGAGGGATTGGGGAGAAGGTTCTTCCTTCAGCTTTCTCCTCCGGTTCCTAGTGTATCCCCCAGTCACGGTCGTTTGACGCTACTCCCATAGCTAGACATCAGATTAATCAGTACAAGTAAGTTAATCAAAAACAATCTCAGTCTAGGCCCTGAAGAGCGAATTAGACCTTAAGGCCAACGTCTACTCAATTTTATTAAAGCCTGGGATTGCGGTGCTTATGGAATGTGATGGGCCCTTAAAATGGATTGTGCCCTTAATGATTGATTGAGATTTGTTTAAGAGCGTGAACAACCAGGGTTTTCAAGCAAGATTATTATGATGCATGAATTTTAATGTTCAAATCTTACTTAAGTAGCTTTTAGGGTTTCAAATTAGGTGAATTGCAATCAAATTTCTAGGCAAACCAAGTTGTAAAACACGGTTGAAGATTATTTTCCTTTAAAATCGGAAAGAAAGTGGAGTGCCTGGAATAGACCTAGATTGAAAACCCTAAGGAGGAGCTACTTGATGAGTTGATTTTAAATAGAGTAGTGCGGCCCAAACAACTCAAACAATTGGCCACGATTGCACCACTAAGGCACTCAAAGATGGTTAACCTAGAATAATTTCTACTCAGTTATGTGTTGCTTTGTGTGTACCGGTTCCACAAATCAGAACCCAGTTGAGTAGAAACAAATCAAGTTGATTAAGTGCCTTGAATGTGAGTGTGTGTTGTGTGTTTGTTGAAAATTACCCCACAAGATTATCATTTTGTTATTTTTTTATGAATGAGGGTGGAATGAATGTGAGTGGAAATCCAAAAAATCAAACTATTCCTAGGATTTATGCAAACAACTAGGCTAATTGGAATTTGGATTTAATGTGGCGAATGAAATCTATGGAAGGGGAAAGAATGGGGAGCACTTACAGTTGTCTTCAACTACACTTTACTCCAGTCTACCGCTTGTTGATTCCTTGATGGAGGTCTCTGCAAAACAATAGACACAAGAGAAAGCAAGTTAGAAAATAATAAAGTGCAAGAAATGCGAAAAAAAAATCGAAAATCGTTGCCTCCTCGGCAACGGCGCCAAAATGTTGAACGCTCGAATTGCTACGCTAACGTGTTTGGTTTTGGAAAACCTGTCGTTGTCGCTTGAAAGCGAAGAATTCGTGTTCAACAAATAAAATTTATACCGAAATTTGAATTTCGGGTCAAACACAGGGAGACTACGTTGATCTATATTCGCAATTATATTTTTTTAGAATTTTTTGAAAAGCGAGACGATATAATTACAATGAAGCTATCAGACTAAAAGGAACAGAGAGAAAGAGAGAGAGAGAGAAAGAGAGAGAGAGAAAGAGAACATCCATTCAATATTTCAAAATGTTTATACAATCAAATCAAATAAAAATTACACTAGAAAGTAGGAAATCAGCTACACTAGAAAGCAGGAAAATTCTACACTACAAAAGCTATAAAGAAGCATGGCAAAGAGAAGTTATCCTCCTCGACGATCGCTTGGAGGACGAGCTGAACGGGACGACGCCTGGATGGAGGACGGAGCAGGACGAAGGAGGATGAAGCAGAAGAACGGGAACGGAGCAGCATGCCGTCGGCATCGCGGGATCCACTTCCGAAGGGGGACGAAAATTTGGACTTTATCTCGCGAGGAGCATCCCGGGTGTGGGACAAGCTTCTCTTGAGCCTTGGAGAGGTAGAGAAGAGAAGGAAGGGATGAGAATTTCGTATAGAGGGGGTCTCCTTTTATAGTTGCAAGGAGTGGGGGCAAATTAGTCATTACATCTTTAAAACATTAAATAAGGGGTCTTTAGTGACGGATAAAACCGTCGCTAAAGCCCCAACATGGGTGTAGTGGGCGCTCCCCACGCGCGCCTCCTGAGCTGCCTACTCTCAACGCCCGCCCACGTTCATCCATCCACAGTCGTCCAATCGCGAGATCGGACAACTTAAGACGCGCCTTCGCCCGCTGCTGCGCGCCTGCCCAACGCGTACGATGCCACGTGACACCGCCCGAGCAATAGCGCGTGAACGTTATTGGGCGTGCGCGGCCGTTGGATTGCAATCTGACACATGCCTGCGCTCAATCGCCCGCGCCCTTCTCCTGTCCGCTGCGGCTCGAACCCGCGACTGCAGCTCGCGATAGCACCTTCGACCGCTGCGCTACAGGGCGCAGATGGTCGAGCGGACGCTTTTAGGCGCGGCTATCCACAGCCGTTGGATCGAGATCCAATGGCGGAGAGAGAGAGCGGATGCGGAGACTTCAGTGATTGCATGCGGTCGTTTGGGCGGTCGAGATGGCGCCACTGGCACCATCTTGGCCGTCCATCTTCTGGGTGTTGTAGATGATGCCACGGATGTCAGATTGACTCGATTTTTGTGTCGTTAAGCTGCGATCGTCGATCCGAATTCATCCGTGCGGTCGGATTTGTCATTTGAAGTGTGGATTTACACCATCCTGGTCCTTGATCTGCTAGGGATGCCTAATTAGGCTATTTTGAGAGGAAGATTGTCTTCTCCATTCCAGAGTTGCCTTCTTTCGAGTTTCACGAATAGCCAGTGGACGGAGGTTTTAGGTGCATTTCGGCACTTCGGGCGGCGAGACTTTTGAGCCAGGGGTGTGAGGGCTTCCTAGCTTGTGTGGTGGCAGAGCCCAGCCCTGTGGCAGACTTCCAGAGCATTCCGGTGGTCAGAGAGTACCCTGACGTGTTTCCAGACGAGTTACCAGGACCACCGCCCGAGCGTGAGATCAAGTTTGAGATCTCAGTAGTACCAGGGACCAGCCCCATCTCCACCACGCCATACAGGATGGCACCGCTTAAGCTGCGAGAGCTCAAGTCTCAGTTGCAGGACCTTCTGGAGAAGGGTTTCGTGAGGCCTAGTGCGTCTCCCTGGGGAGCCCCGGTACTGTTTGTGAAGAAGAAGGATGGGACCCTACGTCTTTGTGTGGACTACCGACAGCTGAATAGGGTCACCATCAAGAACAGGTATCCGCTGCCGTGGATCGACGATTTGTTCGACCAGTTGCGGGGTGCCACGGTGTTTTCCAAGATAGACTTGAGGTCTGGATACCACCAGTTGAGGATCAGGGAGACCGACGTCTCCAAGACAGCTTTCCGCACCCGGTACGGACACTACGAGTTTTTGGTCATGCCGTTTGGGCTGACCAATGCCCCCGCTGCTTTCATGGACCTGATGAACCGGGTGTTTAGACCGTACTTGGACCAGTTCGTGGCGGTTTTCATAGATGATGTACTCATCTATTCTAGAGATCGGACGCAGCACGAACAGCACTTGCGGATGGTTCTGGACACTCTAAGACGACGCAGGTTGTACGCCAAATACAGCAAGTGCGAGTTCTGGTTGAGGGAGGTGACCTTCCTAGGTCATGTGATCTCTGGAGATGGCTTGGCGGTGGACCCAGCCAAGGTCGAGGCAGTGTTCAGGTGGGAGAGACCGCGTTCAGTTACTGAGATTCGCAGTTTCCTGGGACTGGCAGGCTACTACAGACGATTCATCAGAGGTTTTTCACAGATTGCGCGTCCTATGACACAGTTGACCCGGAAGGACGTGCCTTTCGCTTGGACAGACGCCTGTGAGGCGTGTTTTCTGGAGCTGAAGGAGAAGTTGACCTCGGCTCCCGTGCTCACCATCCCTGATAGTAGTGGCGGGTTCGTTGTGTACACGGACGCCTCCTTGCAGGGGTTAGGAGGTGTGCTCATGCAGAGGAGTCACGTTGTCGCTTACGCTTCGCAGCAACTGAAGCCCCATGAGCATACCTACCCTACCCACGACTTAGAGTTCGCAGCTATTGTCTTCGCGCTGAAGACCTGGAGGCACTACTTGTACGGTGAGACCTTCGAGATTTTCACAGATCACAAGAGCCTCAGATACCTTTTTGATCAGAAGGAGCTCAACATGAGACAGAAACGTTGGTTGGAGCTCCTGAAGGACTACGACTGCATCATCTCCTACCACCCGGGAAAGGCCAATGTGGTGGCTGACGCTTTGAGCCGTAAGGCGCCCGCACACTTGGCCAGTCTACAATTACAGAGTTGGAGCCTTTTAGAGGAGGTGGGCAGTTGGCGACCTCTAGAGTTACAAGGGTACTATGGGGCAGTGATGGTGACACGGCAGACCAGGCCAGAGCTGATAGACCGCATCATCACAGGACAGATGGCCGATCCGTACTTGCAGTCCTTGCGCGACAGAGTACTGTCGGGAGACCCAGGGGACTTCTCTTTCACAGACCAGGTGCTACGCTTGAGGGGACGGTTGTGCGTTCCCAGAGACGAGGAGCTGTTGAGAGAGCTCCTGACTGAGGCACATGGTTCCAGATTCACCATATATCCCGGAAACACGAAAATGTACCACGACTTGAGAATCGAGTTTTGGTGGAGACGGATGAAGCGGGATGTGGGTGAGTTTGCGCAGCAGTGCTTAGTGTGCCAGCAGGTGAAAGCCGAGCATCAGAGGCCTGCAGGGCCGCTCCAGCCGCTTCCAGTGCCAGAGTGGAAGTGGGAGAGCATCACCATGGACTTGGTGGTGGGCTTACCTGTTACCCAGTGGGGACACGACGCAGTCTGGGTAATAGTGGATAGACTGACGAAGACGGCGCGATTCTTGCCAGTCCGAGTCACTTTGGGACCAGCACAGTTGGCAGAGAGGTATATCCGTGATGTGGTACGACTACACGGAGTTCCGCGAGAGATCGTATCCGACCGGGATACCCACTTTACGTCCCAGTTTTGGGCTGAGTTTCAGCAAGCCTTGGGGACGAGGTTGAGGTTTAGCATGACTTATCACCCCCAGACGGACGGACAGTCTGAGCGCACGATACAGACACTTGAGGACCTTTTGCGTGCCTGTGTACTGGACTGGAGGGGCTCTTGGGAGGAGCACCTGCCCCTGGCAGAATTTGCATACAACAGTTATCACTCAAGCATCGGCATGGCTCCCTACGAGGCTCTGTACGGACGGAAGTGTACGGCACCCTTGAGTTGGGTTAAGGTGGGGACCAAGTGGAGGTTGGCCCCAGGTTGATCCGGCAGAGTCAGGAGGTAGTCGAGCAGATCCACAGACGACTCCGCACTGTCAGGAGCAGACAGAAGGGCTACGTGGATCGGAGACGCAGAGAGGTGCAGTTTGAGGTTGGGGACCACGTCTTCCTTCGTGTTTCGCCCATGAAGGGCCTACAGCGGTTTAGGGTGAGAGGGAAGCTCGCGCCGAGGTTCGTGGGGCCCTTTGAGGTCCTGGAGCGGGTTGGACCCGTTGCTTACAGACTTGCCCTTCCCCCGCAGCTTTCTGGTGTCCATGACGTGTTCCACGTGTCCAACCTCAGGAAGTACGTAGCCGATTCCAGTCACGTACTGTGTCACGAGAGCGTCAAGGTGGGCGACGACCTGACCTACCCCGAGCGGCCAGTGCAGATCCTAGACCGAGCCGTCCGCAGTTTGAGACGAAAGCAAGTACCCCTGGTAAAGGTTTTGTGGAGGAGCCAGCGGTACGAGGAGGCTACCTGGGAGCCTGAGGCGGCAATGCGGGAGCGGTACCTGGAGCTTTTCGCGGGTATGTCTTTTCAAACCGGCTTCGGTCCTCTTTGAGTTGTTATGGTTAATTGGACATCTTTTCCCGCACCCTAGTTGGCCCAAGTTTCGGGGACGAAACTTCCTTTGAGTTTGTTATATTGTTACGAACGCGTGCCCCAGACGTCTTTTAAGACGTCTGGGAGGTGGCCCAGACGTCTTTTAAGACGTCTGGGAGGTGGCCCAGACGTCGGACAAGACATCTGGGATCACATCCAGACGTCCGACCAGACGTCTGGTGGTCAGACGTCTGGGATCGTTTCCAGACGTCAGGAAATCAGTTATTTTCGACACGCGCGGGTCGTCTGCGCGCCTGAGCGCGCAGACCCGCATATTCGTTATTCCCTCTGTGGCTGTAGACGCCCTCCCGCGATTCTCTCTCCTCCTCGCGCGGCCTTAAAAGGCCACGCGCTCCCTCCCGTCGCCTCCACCCCTTTCCTCTTCTCCTTCCAGTGCGCGAGAGCGAGCGCGAGAGCGAGCGCGGGGTTGCTGCGGCGGCGACGGCCGTAGTGAGCGCGGAGGGGGTGCTGCGTGCGAGAGCGGCGCTCAGCCGTGAGGGCGAGCTCGCCGAGGCTGCCAGGGCCGGCCGGTGGGAAGCGTAGCGGGCGCGGAACGACGTGGGAGGCCTACTGCGGCTCGAGCAGCAGGCGCACGAGGTGCGACGAGGCGCGGCATCGCGAGCGGAGGGCGAGTCGCGCCCTGGTTCTGGAAAAATTTCCACAATCAGACGTCTGTGCTGATAGCCAAACGGCGGGGTCGACATCTGGAAGACTGTCCAGACGTCTGAAAGGTGAGTTTTCCGTCTTCTTCTTCCTTCCTGTCGACTGACCGTACTGAGGGAGAGAGATGGGTGTGCGCAGGCTCGGTGATTCGCCATCAAACGCGAATCAGACGTCTGGCTGTAGTACCAGACGGCGGGAGCGACCTCCAGACGTCCAGGGTGACCATCGGACGTCTGGGAGCTAGGCCAGACGTCCCCGCAGACTTCTGGATGTCTGGGAAACCACGCTGAACAAGGTAATTCTCTGATCCACTTTTTAAGACGTCTGAAAGAAGTTCCAGACGTCTGATTTTACACAGTTTCGTCGGTTTCAACCCGTTTAGGGCCCGTTCGGGTTCCGTTTTCCGCAATTCGAGTTGCGTTCTTTTCAGAATTAATTCCTCTACCCGTCTACAGTAGCTATACACTGTTTTGAGACACTCCTTGTGTTTGATCCTTGTGATAGGACTCCGTTCCGTTGCAGTCTCGGGGGTCGCGGAGGCACGCGGGATTCCCGACCACGCCCCCATTACTCCCGTTGTACCTGGTGGAGTGGTTTTAAGTTATTAATAAAATCTGTTAAATTATGGAACCACAAATAGAACCTAGGATATTGCATGAATCCTAGGAATGAGAAATAGATGGAATGATAGCTCCTAGGTGTTGCATGAATCCTAGGGCTGGAAAACTAGATTGTATGATAGATCCTAGGATATGGCATGAATCCTAGGATGGGAAAACTAGTGGAATGTATAATACTGCAGTCTTGGAAAATGGAAAGAGATATAAAGCTGCCTATAATTTGAATTAACAGCTGCCTATTGTGAATAAATAACGTGGTTGAGAACATGGATTGTAAGAATGTGAAACTGGAAAGTGAAACCTGGATGTTTGAGTAAAAAGGATGGAACCCTACGAGGGAATTAGGAGTGGAACTCCTGGAAAGAGAAAGGAATGGAACTGAGATGTAGTTGTGTACTGTCTCTTGGGTACGTAGTACCAAGGGAAGTACCTATACCTATTAAGTGCAGAGTGGGGCCAGCCACCCCAGGGACCCGGGGTTAGGACCGGCCGCTCTGTACCGACTTGCTGGCCCTCGTGTACGTAGTACCGAGGAGAGCTACTAGTGTTAGGAGGGCACTAGCTACCCCACGGGCCCCAGGGTTTTGCTAGCCTCCTACACCGACTTGTTTAGGCCCACTGGGGCAAACCAGGGTAGTCAGGCAAGGGTGCGCGGACTGTGGAGGGGCAAGGCCCCGGTTTGGTTACTGTGGAGGGGTTGGACCCCTGTTACTGAGAGGGCTCTGCCCTGGACTGGTTCCGTGCTGTGCTTTGGGCGCACCCGTTAACGGAAACGACTGACCGCGTGCCAGTACGGGTTAGCTACATGTGCGTTTATCGCGCGTGCCGTAGTCACCGTTACGTCTGTCAGTGACCTTGGGGTGGTTGACTGAGGGTAGGATCACCACGGGGGACTCTTCCGGCCAGGAGAGCACCACGTGCTACTTCTACTTTTTGGAAAAGACTGCAATCAAGATCGTTACCACGAGGAACATTCGAGATCAAGAAAAAGATCTGAGGAATAAATGAAATAGTGAGACAATTGAAAGATGTGAATAAAGAAAGTAATCGAACATAACAGCTACTGTACACTCTACTGTTGTCTTTAGTTTAGTTGCCACTCTACTCAGCGTTTTGCTGACGTGTTACACTCGTTACCTTTTTCAGGACCAGGTGTTGAGCAGCCAAGGTCAGCGGCTGCAGAGGACGCTGGGCCGAGTAGGGTCCAATAGAGTTACCACTGTCTCTTGTACCTCTTTTTGTTACGTTGTAGTGAGCAGTTCTTGTTTCCGCTGTACTTTCTTTACCTGCAGTTCAAATTATATTATGAATGTTGTTCTACTGTTGTGGTGGTACATATTGTGGTAGTTTCTTTCCTTATTGCTGTACTTTCTTACTGTTAGTTATATTCATGCTGAATGTGGTTTATTTTACTGCTCTTTTGGTTACTTCCTCGTTGGACGACTAGGTCTTGGGATTAGTTGAGTCGATCCGGTTCTCGTGTCTCGTAGGGACTCGGGAACCGGGTCATTACAAGTTGTGACGTGGCTGGAGCCGACCGGATGGAGCTCCGGTGAAAGTGGGTTCCTGCGGTGGCTGCTAGCTACGCTTGCTAGAGGGGGTGTGGAGGCGTGCGCTGGGAGCTGCAGGTGCGCGCAGGTGCTGCAAGTCGCACACAGAGAAGTGTTGTGCACTACTGAAGGAAGAGCGGAGGTCTGGTGCAGCGTGCGGCTGCAGGTGCTGGAGCTGCGAGGGTTGGCGAGGGTGCTGAAGGGGCGGGCGCGCAGAGGTGCTAGCGAGGCACATGCAAGTCGCGTACGCGCAGAGGAGAAGGTGCACCTGGTGCTATGCACGCGGAGGGGTGCACGAGCTGCGTGCGCCGGAGGTGCTGGCGCAGCGTGCGGGCACTGGTGGTGTGCTGGAGGAGGGCAGCTGCTGCTGCTGTGCGTTGGAGGAGGTCGTGCAACGTGAAGGGGTGCGTGTGGAGGTGTAGCGAGGATGGTGAGTGGAGGCGGCGAGCGCGCGGAATTGGTGCTGTTACAGGTGGTGAGGTGAGCACAGGCAATGGAGGCGTGTGCTTAAGGTGTTTGGGTTATTTTTTGTGGACGAAAAATAGAGGAAGGAAAAACAAAGAGGAAGGTGGAGGTCAGACGTCTGGGATCATTCCCAGACATCTTAACTGGCGTGGATGGTTGCTGGCGGTGGTTGCTGGAAGTGGTGGCTGGTGCTAACTGCATGGCCTTCAAGCACACGCTCGCGGTAAACTGCACAAGCCACGGATGGCACAGCGGTCTGTCACCCTTCCTGCCTGCGGTAGTGTGGACTTGTGCACACGATTGAGGTCGGCGGTGGTGTTGTGAAGAAGCTCAAAAGCTCTGCGTAGTGGTGGGTCGGGATGGTGGTGGCCTCTAGAGCCTGGTTGAGGCTCTCCCTTTCTTATAGCTGTAGAGGAGTGCGGATGTAGGCAGACGTTGGTTGAAGAAGCGACACAGATCGTGGGAACAAAGATCCACGATTGTCACTTGTGCATTTAGCCGGCACAATTCTCCTGCATGCATCCGTTGGAGATAAAATACAGAAATTAAATGAGGGTTTTTATTTATAAGCCCTTAAAAGAAATGTGAAATAAAATAATGCATGTAATGCAACCTAAAAAATTAACTATTCTAATGCATGCTATTCTAAATGAATTCTAAGTATGAATGCAATGCATGAAATATGTAAATAAATGAATAATTAGACTAATCTATTTACATCTTATTGCATGCAATTTATATGCCAATATTAATCTAATTCCTAGGCATTTAAGTAACTAATTAGCCCACAAATATGGGCTTATCAGTCAGTAACCGTCGGTACAGAACAAAAATGACTGTCATATTGACCGTCGGTATAGGACAAAAATGACCATCGCTGTAGGTCCAAAGAGCTATTCCAACGGTCATTGAAGGTGTTCTCTTAAGAGACGTCACTGTAAGCAACACCGACGGTCTTTTACCATTGGTGTTGTACCTAGACCTATAGTGATTGTCACATCCTAGAAGCTAGCCATTTTTCACTCCCCACTCCCCACACCTTACCCACCTATAAAACTACCACCCTCACCTCCACTCTCAACGTCGGCTCCCACACTATCCACTTCCACCTTCACCCATTCACTCACTGTAGCACACCTCCACAGCCAGCCATTGCCTCTCCTCTCTCCCTCTCTTCCTCTCCCATTCACAGCACCCTCTTACCAGTTGAGAGGGCACGCTGTTGGTATTGAGAATCCCCTCATGTTTGCAAACCACCACGAGAGGTGGTCGTGCTACTCCTCAACGTAGTTAATTAAGCTAATTGAGCTTAATTATGTGCAGAAGAAAGCAACTTAGGTTAACTTGAATTTGTGTCGGTTGAGTAGTATAGGGTCAAGTTAACCTAACATTTTAGATTTTATTACTTTTAACTGGTTGAATCCAGGTCGTTCGCTGAGAAGTATATATTATTTAGAATTCACCAATCAATTCAAAATAATTCATAGGAGGTATAATTAAGTTAATTTTAATAACATGAATTTTGCCTAATGATTTAAATTTAAAAAATATGCAAAATTTCATAAGAAAATATCTTTACTCAAATGATCTACTTTAATAGCAAGTAAACATGTTAATTTTCAATTTATTTCAAAGGAATTAAGGCAATAGAGAGTTCTTTTGACTAAAACATTCCTTATTACAACATTTAAAAGCAAAAAGAAGTTGAAAATAATACAAGTAAATCCTTTATTCTCTTTTATCTCTTTAGCCTCTCTCTCTCTTTCTTCTTTCTTTTGCTTATCTTTATCTTTTCTATTTATTCTCTCTTATTTTTTTTCTTATATTTCTCGAGCTCTTCTCTTTTTCCTTTCTTCTTTTCTTTTCTGCCTTCCTTCTTAATGCCTGTTCAGCCTTTCTCTTTGCCTCTACGAACTCTCTTATCTTCCTTCTCTTCCTTTGCTCTTACTTCTTCTTCATCAGCCTTCTTTCTTTCCTTCTTCCCTTAGTATTTTTTTAACACTTAGCCTTAACTTCCTTCTGAACCTTTCTTTCTTAACCTTCTGAACTTAGCCTTCAGCTGAACTAGGTTTTTTTTCTCTTCAACCAAAAATTATTTTTTTTATTTGCAGCTTAGACTTTTCGCGGATACGTAGCACCCTTTGCAGGGTGGGACCAGACTCTACAAGGTCCTCGCCTGGTTCAATTAGTTTGATTTATTTTCAGTTCAGAGTTTCAAGCCAAACCGACTCACGCCTCCCAGGCGTCGCACACTCGCCCTCCCAGGGCCACACATCCGCACGCCACATAGGCGCACACTCACAGGCACATATGCACCCACACACACACACATGAATGCTCAATGTTCGTTCGGTAACCGTGCGCCGAGCGCTGACAACTGAAGAGCATATACAACAAATGAGTTTTATACCAAGGCGCCCGCTCGTGAATTCTCGATGTGGGACTATCATTCCCCCTTCCAGGGCGAACTTCAATTGATGATATCTCCTAGCTCAGAGCTCCAATTCAAGCAAAACAAAGCTTGTTGGAAAGCTCTTGAGTTGGTCTATAGGATTGTGCTATCAATTTAATGTGAAGGGGAAGTTTTCCTCTTCAATTTGAAGGGTGAATCTATAGGTTTTCTACGGGTATTTTGGCCTGGAAATGGAATTAATGCTATAAAGTCCACAAACTGGACTTTCTCTCTCAGTTAAGGTTTTAAATAGATTATACAGGGAATTTCGCAACTTCAGGTATGGTTTTTAAGCTCTCAAGAGCTTCAGGAAATGCAGAGAAGCTCAAAGCTTCTCAGAAAGCTTCAGGGAGTGTTAACAAACAAAAGAATGATCTAATGGACATCTAAAGTCATGTTTAATCGATTGAAACAGATTCTAGAGGTTGTTATCAACTCATTTGGGCAGAAATTGCAATCGAAACTCAACCAAAATCTATTGCCAACAGTTTGGGTTCAAAAACAACCCAAACTGGCAGTAATTGAAATCCGATCAAATTAACTGTCAGAGCTCATCCAATTCACTTTAAAATCATTCAAATAAATCTCAGAATCAATTTAAATCCATCAATTCATCAAATTGAACTCATAATCAAAGCATCAAACTCGAGTTTGACTAATAAGCCTCTAGATTTGACTTTCTGATCTAAACCTTTTCTCAAGAAATTAACACCTAAAATCTCTTCTCCTCGATCTTATAAACATGCTCAGACCCGTAGATAGGTATTTGAACTTAGGACTCTAGGGTTTCAAGCTCGTCGCCTGAACTCTTAAAGGGGTTTGTTCGTCAAAAAAACCTAGAGGTTGTTACAGAGATCTAAGCACAGAAATGACTTCAGTGCATTGCACTGAAGCTTCTAAATCCTTTAATTGCAACTTAAGGCTTTCTGTTAGTCTTCTCCAAGTCCGCCGAAGTTGGAGAAGATGAACTCCTATCTACAACTCCAGATATTAAAATCACAAATAAATGACCTCAAATTAATCAGTAATCTATATTTCATCGATCTAGAGCTTCTTATCAAGTTCTACAGGCTGAAGAACACTTTGGACTCACCGAAGCTTGCCGGAGCTCCGGTGAGTCCAGAAAAAGAGAATTTTGTGCACAAAATGAAAAAGTATGCCATTGATGACTTGAAAAGATTCCTGAGGTCACAAGGAACCTCAGGATCAAATTAAATTCTTCATTTGATCATTAAAATTAAGATTTATCAGTGAATTCAATTTGTATGAAGTCTAAGTTAGTTGAAGCTCAGGACTTGTTTTCCCACTCAATTAAGTGGTCAAAACAAGTCAACAAGTAATTGCGATCATAAATATATAGTTAATTTAATATTTCAACTACTCCTGAGCTGCCATTGACAGCGAGCTCAGGAGCTTAAAGAAATTTAGGTGTTTACATATTATGTGATATTTACTCTAATTATAGTGATGATTAGGATTCCTTAGTGATGAATAGGTGATGGAGGATCCAAAGGAGGTGGAGATTAGGTCAACTACTGCTGCCATGGACAGCAGAAGTAGTCGGTGGAGGTGAGAATGACTTAGGCGAATTAGTGATCAAATGAGTAAATAAATGTGATAGAAGTGATCGTGGAAGATAGAGGAAGATGATCAGTGGTTTAAAAAGATAAAATTAAAGCTCTGACAAGCTCAAGGAGCTCGCCAGAGTCGAGGAAGATGAAATTAAAATTCAACATTACAGCTAACTAACCTATCTAACTAACTATCTAAACTATCCTACTCCTACTCCTATCCTACTGTTACCTGGACGAAGGGGTCAGAGGATCTTTGTCGACGGCTCATGACGGAGGAGTGAAATCAGAGGGTAGTTGGAAGATCTCCGGTGGCGGTTATGAGATGAAGCAAAGGAGGCTCCTTAGTCAGCGCTTGTGTCCAGAGACGCAGCTAACCTCGGTGGAGTTCCAGAGCTAATAAAGGTGGATGGAGGAAGTCGGAAGATGTGGTGGAAGATTGTCGGAGTTGCGGAGTGAATAGCCTATCGAAGTCAGCTGCAGTGAAGAAGAGGGAAGGGAGCCAACTTGGTGGAAATCAGGGGGATCAGGGGGTATTTATAGTCGACAGTGACTAAGAAGGAGGTGGAATCTAGACACGATTGTGGCTAGGAGGAGAATAACCACCGACGTCTTCTTCGATGCCGATGAAGTTATCTCCAACCCTAAATTAGGATATCAAAATCATCCAGACCGATGGATGAAAATGGGATGGTGGGCGCAAGCTCCAGGAGCTTGGAGAAGAGAAGACGTCGGATGGGCGGTGATCATGCGGTGGCTGCACCTTCAGTCGTCAGTCATCCAATCAGGTGAAGAGAAGAAGAAGAAGAAGTCCAGGGACGTGTTCACAATGAAACTTAAGGACCTAAATAGAAAATAAGGACCCGATTGAAATAAAATATAGGGACCAAAATGTAAACTCAGGTTTTCGAGGTTTATTTTAATTTAGATCTTTTTCAACTTTTTATATATGATTGTAAACAAGGTAATTATTATATTTAGATCTTGAATTTACATTTTTGACCATTTTAGATTAATTTATTTAATTAAGTAATGTTACATAAGTTATTACATACTTAGGTATATATTATGCTTAAGTTAGCTAATGTATTAATTAGATGAATGATTAGTAATATTTTGAGTCCAATTATTAATTAGATTATTAATAATATTAATTGGATGATAAAATAGCATTTTTAACTTATTTTAAGGTCATTTACTATTTATCCCTTATTTAATAATTAACCCATATATTCACATAATCCTAGCTAATTAACTAGGAAGACTAGTTAATTAGGGGTAATTAGATATCATGATGAGCTTTTCATCAAGAGGCCCACCACCATCTAGCTCCTTCATGAGCAGGTAGACGTGGTGGATTCCCCTTTTTTATTTCACTATATTTATCTTTGTTCTTCGTAGGCACTATTTATCCATTTGGTACCATTAATACCCAATCGTAGTTCATTTTGTTGCTCACTCACCGGAGAGCCTCTCAGTTAACAGATGGTTGAAGCCCATGCACACACCCTCACAACCTTCAACAGGTCACACCTCCACTTCCCTCTTCGGTCACCCATACCCACACACCCTCCTCTCTTTCCCCGGCTAAGTGAGAAACTTAGTCAGTGAAGAATCGCATCAGCAGGTTGCTGCACACTCACACACACCCTCTGCAACTGTCTTGCGCACTAAGTGCAACCAGCGGGCATCTTAGCTAGCTGGTTATGTGCGCCTCTCACCCATAGCCATGTGCCCTCTCACGCGCTCTCCAGCCGGTCATCACCCCTTGTGTGCGCATACCGCACCTCCTTGCATGCTACTCAGCAGTGTGCTCACTTGCCTCTACGCATGCTAATTGCCTCTCCTCACTGCGCGAGCACATACATAGACACTCACACACACTCACTCTCTTGCACACATACAGACACTCAAACACACATACAGACACTCAAACACTCACCCTCTTTCACTCACACTCACACTCACACACAAACATATATATATATATAGATATTCATACACATATATCCATTCACCCATCATGTGCACATTTCCATTTCTTGCGCATTTTATTGCGTGTGTACGTGCACGAGTTGCACGCACATACGTGATAACCCACACACATCAAGCATTCATTACACGCAAGCACACACGTCTGACCCACACCTTCACATGACACATAGCTAGGTTTAATTGCATCTCTCTAGACGTCAGTTAACCTAGCACGGTGCTATATTCCATTTGAATCACCGATTCAATCCCCACTACTATATTATATAGTTATACATATATATATATACATATATACATATATTAAGTATTTCATTTATCTCAATTCCCACATTTCTTTCCTTCATTCTCATATTCTCTCTTATTTGTTAAGTAAGAAAATACCAAAAAAAGTATAAAAGAGAAAAGATAATCCTTGACTTGCAAGTGCCTAATCTCACGCATAGCGAGATTGTTTCTGATTGAATTTGGCATGTCTCCAAGGATATATTTTGAGGGTGTATCTCAAGGATAAGATTATCATAAAAAAATCTAAATAAAGAAAAATCTAAAAATAAAATAAACAAATGGAAACCACGCATCTTTAGGATTTGTGTAGATATCAGCCTTAAACCTGCCTCCCTAAGTTCGATGTTGGGCCTGAAATTGATAATCTCAAAACCTACTTTAGTCCAAGTTAAAATACAATTGAAAAATCTATGTAGGATCACTTGTAGATAATCACTTCCACTATACCCATTGTCACACTAATATCACCTAATTAAATAACCCTACTCGTGTTCCGACAATGTCCTCGTCAAGTGATATCAACTTCAGAGGAAGCTATTGAAGACTTCTTTTTATTTTTATTAAGTCCTAGAACTATGTAAGAAACCTCATAGAATAACAAACGATGCATTTTTAAATTCTCAAAAGTTGTATTTTCTCTTTAAACCTAAGCTTTTACCAATGTTGATGGACCAACCAAGCATTAATCGATCAACCCACTTGCTTAATCAATCAAAGATCTCCAATGATCATATTTCCCTTTTGATCGATCAACCTAATTTTGTTTAATCGATCAACATAGATTCGATCAAGGGGAGTATGGGCAGCTTGGTTGGTGGCTAGCCCAGCTTGTAAGGCTTTGCCAAACAAGGGATGCCCCATTCAAGTCCCACCCAGTCCAGCCACTAGGGTTTACACCAGGGTGACGGGCTCTCCACCTCCCTTTGGGAGGTTTTTGTTCTTGTCAAGAAAAAAAACATAGAATCAATCAAACCATTCACGTAATCGACCAAAAGTAGTTTTGATCAACCAATCCTAAGTTTTGATCGATCTAAGCCATATTTTCTAGCATTTCCAAAACAGGTCGAAAAACACCATAAATAAGACCCCCGACCCTCCTCTTCAAAATACACCTCAAGAGCTTTCTACAAGCAAAACACTCATATTCTTTCTAGTGCTTTCACGCCTCTACACTTACGATTACTACAATCGAAAGCACAATTCATTGAGAATCATAAAAGCTCAGTTTGTTCTAATCTCATTGAGGTTTCATAGGAATTTTTGTTATATACTTTTTATTCCTGTTCTTTTTTGATTTGGGATCCAAGTTATCTTGGAAGTCCCATTATTCTCTTAGTCAAGTGTAAAAGAGAAGACGTCTTGCAAGAGGTTGTGCCACCCTCGTTCAAGTAGTATGATAGAGGAATAGACTAGGATCAACTAGTCGAAGAAATCCTAATCTGAGAGGCTTAGGTAGTGATTTTTACCCGCAAAGGTTTCCACTCTAAATTAGGTGTTATCATTTTTGGTCTATGCTTATTTAAATTTTTTATCTGTGGTGAATGATTTTTTAATTAATCATAGAGTTAGATATTACACCATTCAACTCCCCTCTAATGTATAGTTGAACCTTTAGGCTTCTCATGCACTCACATATACTTCCTCGAGATCAAGCACCAGGTTAAAGGATAGAGTTAGGTCCCAAGTGGACTGGTACCATGGTGCTATGCCATCCAAAAATTTGTATGTTTGTCACTCTGCATGCTCAATAACCTCCTTGTCACATCAGGCAGGCTAAAATACGGTAAGCTCCTCAAATAAACCCTCTAAAGTAGAGAAATACACAACCAATGACATGTCACCTTGGTTGGTATTCCATATGTGCTTATATATGTTTGCTTGGCAAGAGCTGCTTATCTGTAAGGAGTATCTCTTCTCCAGAGTCTTCCAAATCTCTTTCACTATGTTCTTGAATAGCATATTTAATGTAATGGTTGAGTTGATGTTGTTCATTAACTAGTACACCAACCAGTTGTCCCTCTCCCACTACTTGTACTTAGTTACTTTGGTTCAAGATCCCTATATGTTATAACATGTAACTTCTCCTATCCTTTGACAAACATATGAAATGCATGTGACCAAAGGACATAGTTCGAGGACCTAGATAGTTTTATGGTAGTCCCCTGAACCAGTCTTGGTCTTAGAAGTAACAATTATAGTTGAAGAAAAACACGTAAGTGGGTAAACATAAACCACACATGCAGAGTTGAGAATTTAGATCTCTAAGGTGGTCTTGGATCTATTGTTAGGCCACCTAGAGAATGAGGCTACACTGGTAAAACCCAATAAAAAGCAATACATGGGATTATGGATGATGGTGGCGACATTGCAGATTAATAAAGAGCTTGTGGGTGTCGCTACAAGTCACCAAGGAGGTTGTGTGTGACACTGCAGGGAGAGAGAGGCAATCATGTGTCCACCGGAGGTAGAGGATAGGCTGGGCGATGTCATGGAAGCCCACAACAAAGGCCAACCATGCATTGGGCACCACTGGTGGTCAAAGAAGTGTTTCCTAGTAGTGCTGCAAAGGACTTGGTGACAATGGTCGGCCACCAAAGTATGAGATCAGGCCGAGAGACACTAGAGGAAGGGTCGCTGGAGACCTAGAGGAGGGTGGCGGCACTGGGAACCCTACTCCTAGGGTTTCGATGGGGCTAACAACAGCTTTGTTTCCTTTTTTTTCCTCCTCTTTTTTTTTTCTTGTGGTAGAGGAAATAAACAGGAGAGAAGCAAGTAGGTATGGAATGTTGGTCTAAGATCACTGCTTTGATACCATATTAGAGATTAGAGAAATGGGAAATAGTATTATGAATCTCAAAATCAAATGATGGGAGTTGATCCCTTTATATAGAGAGGGTCACTCCTATTTCAAATCCTAAACAAATCTCTAATGAATATCCCTAACTATCTTAATTTAATCATTCTAATATTTTTAACACTATTTTTTTCGAAAGAGAGATAAAGTACTTTGATCTAGGGGATGGCCATTTTTGTTTTCAGAACACATTCATGAAATATTCTAGATAAGTCTTGCATTCATAGTTTATTGCTTGCGAAGATTGTGCATACGTTTAATGCTATTTGGGATAGCTGCCTTGTGGAGAGTCATTAGGATATGGTTGGTTTATGTAGGTTGTCAGTTTTTCAAGAAATTTGGAATGGATTAAGTGAGGTAGAAACCCCACCTTTGCTGTCATTTAACATTACGAATATGCAATGTCTCATAACTCTGTTTCTTGACAAGGAGCCTTGAGCTTATTACAAAACATGTGTGACATGCAAACAAATCTCCAATGGAAACTTTGATACATATTTATGCAATTGTTTTGATAAGGAAAGGGGGTGGTGTACCACAGTTCAAATGATGTCTTTGATGTCATCCCCCATTTGTGATTAGCATGGGCAAAGATGATGCTAGCCATGATGGTGATGTTGTAGGCAGAGATAGGAATGAAGTCTCTTGGAGGACTTGCACATGCATTCTCCTATTAACATTCAACAATACATCCATACCCCTATAAATCAATATTTGCATCTATATCCCCACAAAATTGTGTCTTGCTCATTAGATGTTAACAGTAAGTGAAACTAACCATGGTTTATACCCAATGTTCCATAATAGTTAAATAAAAAAAGGAAACCGTCTCCTCCCTTAATCTATTAGGGTGAGAAAAAGAGGGAGGGAGATTTCCAATGGCAAGGGAGGTTAATGGCATGTAAACAATGAGACAAAGGGGGTCAACATGGTGTTTAGAGGAGAGTGGGGGGCACATAGTGATGGGGGTTATGATTGGTTCTGCTAGGGAGACAAAGGAGGAGGGGGCAACCAGGAGGGGTAGGGTTTCGAGTGGGAGGAAGGGCTTGGTAAGGGAAAGGAAGGAGGATTTGGGAAAAGGGGAGAACTGGTAGGGGCTTGCAAGTGGAAGGGAATAGAAGGGGCTAGTGGTGGGGTAGTGCAGAGACAAAAGGAAACAGTGATATAGAAAGAATATAAAGAAAAACATATTGATGTTAAAGGAAACATCACTAAGAAGAGGCAACAAAATGAAGCATTTTCATGTTAACAAAAATATAGTGGTTACAATGATTATCTAACATATTATGTGCAAGATATTTGTTAAATAGCAATGTTACAAAGAAGGATAGGTAAATTGATGAGAGTTTGGCTGAGAGAGCTAAGAAAAATAATTAGACTTAATGAAAGTGAAGAAGAAGCTCAATTGATCGATCAAGTTGAATGCATGTCAATAAAAGCTATTCTCTTAATGAATAACGAAGTTGAGATGAAGAATTGCAAGCAAATGTTGATGAAGACAATGAATTAGAGAAATTCGAGAAATTGAAGATAAAGATTTAGATTTCCTATGCTTTTATCCTATTTATCAAGATATGACTTTCAACACATCTTAGGATAAGATGGTTTTGTCAATTTCGATAAAAGATTAATTTTCATGATTATGGGATCGATCACCTAGATTAATTAGAAGTGAATCCAATTGATTTTCTATGGTTAGAACCAAATTTGGCAAATATTTAATAGGTTTATACTTGTTAGATACGAATTTGGCAATAAAGTAATTTTTCGATCTGTCAAGAACAATATTCTAAGGAGATATTTTATGGTACAAAATTGATTTTAGATATTACCCAATTAAGGTTTTTCTACCTATATGTCAAGTTTTTGAAAAGGATTAATTTACCCATAATTTCTAACTATTTGTAGGACAACCCTAAGTTATTTTCAGGTGAGGTTTTGAAGGAAGTGGTGCATCACAGTAAGTGTAAGGAATCATTTTAAAATTTTCAAAACTCGAAACATGATCCCAAAATCGTTTGAATTGGAATAAAAACATCTAAAACCTTTTCCTATAAATCTCGTGATCGGCTATCACAAAAATAAGCTAGTGCATGGATGCAAATCCACGTCTACTTAAAGTCTCTAACATGAGGCACAACTCCTCCAGGTCCATTGATGAGTAAGAGTAGCAAAGTCATATGAGGAAGACCTTCACACAAACACTGCCGTCTTCATGAAAAATCAAGGTTAAAGAGGTTACAATGAGGAGGGGGGACGTGCCCAAGGGGAAAGCAGGGTTGTTCAACTTGGTGATTCTCAATTCAGGAATTGATTAATTAACCTTAAATTATTAGAACACCCCTCATTATATAGAGATTACCAATCAGGGTTTTTAGATAAATCATATTTTCCTAAAACTCCAACAATGCCCTTCTTTCCTAATCAATCCTACCTTACTAAAAGGGAAACTGCTCCCTAAGCTTACTCGCTTCACTCATTTGATCTGGGATAGGCTGGTGTCAGGCCAACTTGGCCCTAAGATGAGCATATAAGCCCTATTTAATCACTGTGTGGGGATTCACCCATCTCACTCAATCAAAGCTAGTTTAGCATGGTTTTGCTTCATACCTTTCCCAAGCTACCTAACACTGCCTTCTTCGCCAAAAAGTAAGGTTAGAGAGGATACGAAGGAGGAGGGGGGGCATGTCCAAGGTGAAATGGGGGTGTCCAACTTGGTGACTCTCAATTAAAGAATTGATTAATTAACCTTAAATTGTTAGAACACCCCTCATTATATAGAGATTACCAATTGGGGTTTTTGGTGAAATCATATTCTTTTAAAACTCCAACAATGCCCTTCTCTAATCCTCTTTCTAAATAAAAAAAATTCAACAGTTTGATAATTACCAAATGCCCATGGTGCTTCAATAAGCACATATTAATTATATATTTTAACTACTTGAAATACATAATTAATATTCTCCTTAATTTGCATTGCTAGTCGCTGTATCCCATTGCAAGGAGATCTTGTAGGCAATTCAAAGTCCATTTATGATTAAGATCAGCTTGGATCAAGGCTTAGATCAAATGTTGATCTAATTTGATTCTAATAATCATTCTTAATTTTTCAATTGAGATATATGCATTGATAAATTAATCTAATCATTACTCCATAATTCTTCAATTATAAGTAATCTCTAATTTGTCAATTAGCACTATTCCTAATCAAAATCATGAAGTGTTCACCACACAACCCTGGTGAAGTGTGACAACTACCGGATTGTTAAAGTGATAGCCAACCACTTGAGATATACCATATATCCCATTTGTCCTACGCACACAGAAACATATATGAAGTTCAAGGTTTAGGATCTCATCCCACTGTCTTCCCTTCAAGAACTAGTCTGTGTAAATTACCATTATGTTTTAGATGGAAGACATACTAGATAACTTCTCCAAGTTCATCCGATTCCTTCATTCCTATTTCAATCTGTCAAAATGATCATTGATGGAATTAGACCTCCAAAGCTTAACAATAGAGCTCAAACTCCACTTCAACTATTAGAGCTATGTGAATCCAATCTTGAGAAGACATCTATATCTAGTATTGGATTATCCAGAATACCTTCTCGACATATTGGCTTTACACTCTGCAAAACTTCAGTCAATGGGTTAAGAAATCTACATTGCCCAAATACTGACATAGACTCTTGTCTCAGGTGTAATGACACAAGCCTCTTTCTCTAAGGATAGTGATCGAAAGAGCAAGTCCTTGATCATAATTGCACTGATCAACCCTTTGATTGTGCTCACGTGACAATTTTGGAATCTTCATTCCTTATGAAACTCCTTCCACCTTAAATTCAATCAAGTGTTAGTCTTATATGATAAAACCTAGAAGATTGTTATCTCTTTTGGAAACTATAATCAGGACAACGAGTTAATAATAGTGTTCATATACATATCCGCATCTTGTATCTCCTATCCAAGACTATTTTGGATAGTCTATCCATTATCCTCATTTATCTAATTAGGCTTTTGTGTAAAAGCATAAACAGACCAATAATACATATTTATGCTTAAAATAATCATTCATGCAAATGAATGAAGATGACAAATCTAATTAATGTACGAACTACATAAGTAGATGGCTCGCCAAGAGCATACAATTCCAACAAGATCATCTATAAATAGAGGAGGTTGAGAGGCACTCATTGCACAACTCAAGCATTAAAAAAGCTTCATAGAAAAGCCCTTGTGTGTGAGAAAGAGAGGTTTTATGTTATTAATCGGATATTCTGATGGAGAGGTTTTGATAATCTAAGGAACAGTGCTCCTATATTATTTTAGCAGGAGGTGCTCTTAGATGAGATTTTGCAAAAGTGCTTCTTGAAAAGATTCTAGCAAAAGCAATTCTAGAGGAAATTCTCTTGAAAGTAATTCTATAGAAGATTCTAGTGATATCCCTCAAAAGATAATGCCACATAAAAAATTCAAGAGAGTCTAGAGTGGTATATAAAAAGTAGACGCATGTTACTAATTAACATAGGCTTAATTATTTTAAGCCAATTAGTGGCAAGTCCATTGAAGCCTAAGGCTCAATGATGTCAACTAGGCAGTAGTTTGGTGGCATGCTTGAGGTAGGAACTCAGGATACCACAGAATGGTATTAAAGAATAACTCCCCTCTAGTAGAAGGAAAGAGTTATCCAAAAGGTGCAGCCACCACTAGTAAGGAGACCACCTCGAAAGGGCTACCCGTAAGGTAAGGATACCACTACTACTAAGGAGAGGGCCTGAGCCAATCGTAATGAGGGTGTTGCAAACCTAAAGTAAGGGAGAATGTAAGCACCTCGATATAAGTACCCCAATGCTTAAGCACCACAATCTACTCCCAAAATATAGCACTACGTTGGAAACTCAAGAGAGTTTCAAGTGAGATATAAGGGTGGAGGCATGCTACTAGTTAGCATGAGTTTAATTGGTTGGTGGCCTATGGCTCAATGATGTTAGCTAAGTAGTAGCCTAGTAGCATGCTTGGTGTGGAATGTTGGTGCATCATAAATAGAAAGTGGTTGAATAAAAGATTTTCGGTCTACTATCGTCCTCAATAGCACTCATCCTTTCGAAAAAAAATAAATAAATAGAAAGTGACTCTTAAGGAATCTCTAGTGAATTGAGTTTAAAGGAATCACATCTAAAGGAGCTATTTTAGAAGAAGCTGAACCTATTTTGACTCTAAGGTTATAGACAATTTTGATTGAGTAGCTACTTCATTGTTAATCTTAATATCTTTCTGACTAAGGAAAGTTGATTTGATTTAATCCTAAGTTCCTTATCCATAGTCATATTGAATTTCTATTTATGTTGAATATTGTGGATAAAATTAGGATTGTTCATTATTTGATATTTATTGTCCTACTAATATTAAAATTTTCAATTTGTTATTGGCTAATGGTTCTTTTGGTATATAGAAAGAACCATTCTCCTAGAAACAAGGAAAAGAAGATTGTATTATAAGTGAAATTGAACTTGTATTATGATGGTGCTAGGATGGATACATCACTTGCATTTTAAGTCAATTTTTTTGTTACAAGTTAATATGTTCTATGGCACCACACGAGTATTACAAGTTCGCCATAAGTTTTAGGAATTGTATTACAAGTTTCAATTTTGTATTTCAAGTCAAACACAATCTATAGTAGAAGTCCAAATGAAGTGAATGAATACACTTGTAATGCAAGTGTTATAGAAATTGTATTATAAGTATAATACAAGTTTCAATCTTGTATTACAAGTTTCTTTGTTAGTTGATCTAACTTTTTTAAAGTGAACTTGTGTATCATTACAATTAATAGCATCACATATTACAGGTGTGTGGCTTTCCAATTACAAATAATTGTACTACATGTTACAAGTTCACTATTGTATTTTACAATTCTATACATTTTCTATTACAAGTGTATCTGAACTAGAACACATAATTTAAGTAATATACATACGTATAGCAAACAAACTTATAAAATTTTGTTAGACAATAAAAGAAGTTTTTAGTTAAAACATAGTTTATACATTAGTAAAGTTTAGGCATCAAAATTCAAATAATTAACATAAGATGAATAGTTTATACAACAAAAAAGTTAAGGATCTATTGTATATTTTCATATTTTGTCCTATAAAATGGGTTGCTCTTCTTATTCCCCTTATTTCCACATGTTAGTACTTTTGCCACTATTTATACTAAGAACTTGCATATCTCCTCATACATGAAGTCCAGTTGCTTCCCCTTGCACAAGTAATCCATGAACTTAATCCATACTCATATTTAGTTGCTTTGAACAATTCCTCACTAGGTATATATTCCACCTCTTAATATCAATGTTTGGTAATAACTTTAAGAAATGATCAGCTACGAGCTCCATTTGTCAACATATGATTAAGGCTATGTATCTCTCATACATAATTTCTTAAGTAATTAATGATAGATGAAACCTGAGCTTCTTTATGGCACAAGAGGTTAGGACATATCTCCAGGAGGAGAATTGAGAGACTTGTGTCAAACGGAATTTCGGATCCCTTAGATTTTATAGAGTTTGAAATGTGTGTGCATTAAACTAAGGGAAAACAAACCAATAAAATGAGATTTGAAGCCAATAGGTCATTAATTAGACATCTTAAAAATGATTCATACGGACATCTGTGGGACATTTCCCACTCCTACATGGAATGATCAACAGTATTTTATCATGTTCATAGATGACTATTTGAGATATGACTTCATTTCTTAATGAAAAGGCACAGTCTTAAGACACATTCAAGAATTATAAAGTCGAGGTTGAAAATCAACTTGGCAAAAGGATTGAAAGTGTCAGATATGATCGTGGTGGTGAATACTATTGCCAATATGATGGTTCAGGTGAACAACGTCCAAGACCTTTTGCTAGATTCCTAGATAAATGCAATATCATCCTGCAGTGCACCATGCTGGGTTCGCCCACCATGAATGGTGTAGTTGAGAGATGAAGCAAGGCATTTAAGGATATGGTAAGGAGTATGATTAGTCGCTACTTGGCCTGAATCACTCTAGGGAGAAACACTTAAGATTGCAGCATATATCTTGAACAGAGTACGAACTAAAGCAACTAATAAGACCTCAAATGAACTCTGGATTGGTAGGAAACCCAGTCTAAAGCATTTGCATGTTATAGGTCTAATGAAAAGAAACTGGACTCCAGGACTATTAGTTGTTATTTCATTGGCTACTCTAAAAGATCTAAGGGGTTTAAGTTTTATGATCCCACAAATAAGGTGATCTTTGAGTTTAGGAATGCCAAGTTCTTTGAGAAAGTCAAGTCTGCCATAGAATATAGAGTTAATGATTTTGTCTTTGAAGAGGAATATGTAGATATTCCCATTGGTGTTGTTGGAATTGATAAGGATCCAACTTTAGACAATTCCAATAACACCATGGTTTAGGACAACGTTGAGGGTGTCACTCTAGAAGAGCAAACTCAAACACCTCATGAACTAGTGCCATTAAGGAGATCCACTAGAGAGAAAAGAAGTGCAATATCCCATGATTACATTGTATTTCGTCAAAAACATGAGGTAGACATTGGCATAATGGAAGATGATCCAATCAACTTTCATCAAGCAATGCAAAGTCAAAACTCTCAAAAGTGGCTTGCTGAGATGAATGAGGAATTAAGTCAATGAAAGGCAATGATATTTGGGATCGTGTCTTATTATCTAAAGGTGCAAAACCCGATGATTGTAAATGGATATTTAAAACCAAACGAGATTCGAAAGGTAATGTAGAAAGATATAAGGCGTGTCTTATCGCTAAGGGTTTTACCCAAAAAGAAGGTATTGATTGTAAAGAGACTTTCTCACCAATTTCCTCAGAGGATTTATTTCGCATTATAATGACATTGGTAGCATATTTTGATCTTGAGTTAAATCAAATGGATGTAAAGATGACATTTCTGCATGGATACATTAATGAAACTATATATATGGTGCAACCTGAAAACTTTGTGTCGAGAGACCCAAAAAGATGGTTTGCAAACTTAAGCAATCCATCTATGGACTTAAACAAGCCTCAAGACAATGATATTTTAAGTTTCATCAAGTGATCATCTTTTTTTTGAAAGAAAGAAAGGACTAGTACTGAGGAAAGTAGTAATCCACTTTTATTCAAATTTCAAGTAATTACATGGACTCCTAAAGCCTCAAATAGGTCGTTACATTAGTACATATATTTTCCACCCAGGCACGAGACCCTTTAAATATTACATCATTTCTGATCCTCCAAATACCCCACATAATGGCTGCAATTGTTTTGCGAGGTTTGGATGATGAGAGGTCCCTCCAAAGCTTATCCCAAGTTGGAAGGGTAGAGGAGCACATCTTGCACTAGACTTCATTTGTCACTAGGCATGAAGAGAAAAGATGCTTAACATCATCATCACCAAAGGAACATAGTGGACATGGGCTTGGTGGCGTGGCCATCACCTGTTGTCTCAGAGAATTTGTCACCAAGCCTTCTCTTCGAGTAAGCCACAAAAAGATTTGTATTTTAAGAGGGACCTTAATATTCCATATCTTAGAACAAATGCTTGCCTAAGACATATCATCAACATGTGGTAATAAGGATATATAGGCTTTGCTTGGCGTGTAGATCCCATTATCCACACAAACCCATCCTCCCCATCATTGGGTTTGAAGGCCTCCAGCATTTTTGCCATACGATTGTATTCATCTAAGGAGCGGCTGCTATATGTTCCATTTAGATTGGGAAGATTCCATGCATCATTCTCCACATTCCAACATTGAGCCATAGACAACTCCTTGTTAGGAGCACTATTGAAGGTGTATTGAAACAAGTTTTCCAGGGAGCCCATGCCCAACCAATTGTCCTTCCAAAATCTGAAATAGTCGCCATTCCCCAAAGCTGGGGAGAACTTGCTCCAAAACTCACCCATAGTCTTCGAAACAGAAGCCCAAAAGGGAGACGGCTTAACAGGATGTAATCTACTAAGAGGACCATTGGACTCACCATAAGAGTCTTTAATAATTCCTACTACATTCCTTTATCATCTCGTTGGAGAATGACACCCCATTTGAGTAATAAGGAGTCACTAAATTCCTTTAGAGACTGCACCCCTAGACCACCCAACTTCTTAGGCATGCAAACATGTCTCCATTTAATTAGTTGTAGAAAGCGACCTTCATGGTTGGGATCTCTCCAGAAGAAATGCTTTTTGATCACATCTATTCCCTTAAGGATCATCTTGGACAACTTAAACATCAACATGAAGAAAACAGGCATCACAGAGAGTACTAAATTAAGAAGGATTAATCTACCTCCTTTGGAGAGGAATCTACCAAACCAACCAGCTAGCTTGATGGAGATTTTCTTAAAAAGTTCAGTCCAATCAAAGTTTTTCATCTTACTTCCCTGTAGTGGTAACCCCAAATAACGTATAGGCAATGTGGCAATTGGGGTTTGAAGAATTGCAAAAAGAGATTCTTTATCCTGGTTGGCTACACCAAAGCAAATCAAGGAGGACTTGAAGTCATTTATTTTAAGACCTGAAATATCACCAAAGATATTCACTACATGCTTCACACATTCGGTCTCATCACATCCCCCTTCAATAAAAAATACCGTGTCATTAGCATATTGTAGAATAGGAGTGAGGGACCGTCGGGAAGTAAGAGAGTATCCCTGAATAAGGCCTTCAGCACAAATTTTAAAGGAGAACTAGGCCAAGGTATCAACCGCCAAAATAAAAATGAGGGGGCCTAGAGGGCATCCCTATCTCACACATTTTTGAGGTTGAATCCAGCAACCAATAGGCTTTCCATTAACTAACAGGGAAAAAGAGGTTGTAGTAACACATCGCTTCATCCACTGTACCCAGCACTCAGGGAAACCCCTCCTGCAAAAAGTTTCCCATAGATAGGACCAAGAAACCGAATCATAAGCTTTGGAGAAATCCACCTTCCACATGAAGGCTCTCTCTTCTTCCTCATCCAGCCATATATCGTTTCCTATGCAAGAATAAAAGATTCTTGGAGGGATCTACCCTTCAAAAAAGCATACTACACTGGGCAAATAAAATTGTGTGGCACATCTTAATCTATTTGCCAAAATTTTTCCAATAATCAAGTATATAGAATTAGAAAGGGCAATTGTCCAGTAATTAGCCAAAGATTCTGCACCATGCTTCGTATGAAGTAAAAACAAAAGAGATCTATTGAGTTTTTCAAACCCATAGTTCCCAACCTGAAATTCATTCACCACCTTCATCACATCGGACCTAACTGTCGATCAAAATTCTTTGTAAAATAATACCTGGAAGCCATCATAGCTCGGTGAACCCTCCGCCTTTAGCCCTTTAATAGTGCATAGAACTTCCTCCTCAGTTAAAGATCTACAGAGATGAATACCGTCTTCATACTCCACCTTAGGCATGTCAAAGACAAAGCCCATGCACCTCTTGGAGATGCTCTTGTTTTTTTTGACAAAGAGAAAGGACCACTACTGTTTACAATAGTTGTCCATTTTTATTCATATGACTGAAAAATAAATTGCAAGTTATCCAGCCACAACCTAGCATGTAAGCTACATCAGCACATATATTTTTCACCCATACATTCACCTCATTGAAGGTTACATCATTTCTCGCTCTCCATATGGCTCACAAGGTGGCCGCCATGTATACACATGTATTGTCAACCAATAGAAAAGAAGACCAGAGCCCATCCCATGTGGGTAACGAGGAAGAACAGAATCTGCTTCATACTGTATTGATTACCAAACAAGAGGTAAACAAGTATCTAGTATCATCTTCTTCAAAGCCGCAAAGAGGATAGAGAATGGTCATAGTTCCCATAACCCTCCTCCTATAAGAACTCGTCACCAAACCTTCTTGCTTGGAAAGCCAAAGAAAGATCTGAACCTTCAATGGGATCTTCAATTTCCACAAATATGTCAAGACACGTCTATGCTCATCACCCCCCTGCTCACCAATAAGGGTCTCATAAGCCTTAGACGATGTATATATACCTTTCTTCCCTTGAAACACATCCAAGCCATCTTGTGGCCTAAAATCCTCTAGGGTTGACTTCAACCTACACGCCTCCTCCCGAGCCCTCGTGAAGTGCATCCCACTTGATGTGATCCTCCAATCATCCAGATCCCCCTGCCATAAATTTGTTACTGATGCTTCCTTCAAACTCGAAGATTCATACACATGTGGAAAGGAATCCTTAAGCCTTCCACTTCCACACCAGTCATCTTCCCAAAAATACAACTGCTCACCATTACCTAGCACAAGAGTAAAGTTGTCCCAATGAACATTTATGGACTCAGAAACTGACTTCCAAAAAGGAGACGCATTATTGTTGGTGTGGATCAATCTCTCAACCTGTCTATGTCACCATAGGAGTCTTTAACTATCTTCTGCCACAAGCCACCATCTCCCCTCATGATAATCACACCCCATTTGAGGAGTGAGTCACCACACTCCCTGAGGCTTCTAACGCCCAATCCACCTTGTTTCTTAGGTGTGCAAATCTTATGCCATTTGACTAGTTGCAAAAACCTTTCTACCTATAATGGCCCCTTCCAAAAGAAGCGCTTGTGCACAATGTCAATTTTCTTCAAAGTAGAGTTTGGGGAACTGAACATAGAAAGGAAGAAAACAGGCATAGCAAATAAAATCGAGTTTAATAAAGCCAATCTGCCTCCTTTGGACAAGAATCTACCACACCAACTCTCCATCTTCATTAAAATCTTCTCAAAGAGGTACATCTAATCTTTCTTCTTCATTCTCTTAGCCTGGAGAGGTAGGCCAAGATAATAGATAGGAAGGTTTGTACACGATGTCTATAAGATCTATGACAACATGCCTTTTATGTTGCAAGTCCTACCAAAGCAAATCAGAGAAGACTTTGCGCCATTCAATTTAAGCCTCGTCATTGAGCTAAAAATGTCCACCACATGCTTCAAAGGCAATGTATAACCATATAGTAAACCTCCCATGCAGGCTTTAAAGGCAAACTGCGCCAATGTGTCTATTGCCAAAATAAAGACTAGAGGAGCAACCGAGCAACCCTGCTTGACCCCCTTTTGAGTTTGTATCCACTTTCCTGTAGGGTGACCGTTGATTAAAGGAGAAAAAGTAGTTGTAATACACCACTTGATCCATTAGACCTATGCTTCCGGAAAGCCTCGCCTCCTGAAAATTTCCAAAGGTACACCCAAGAGACCGAGTCATATGCCTTGGAAAAGTCCACCTTCTACAAAAAGGCCTATTTTTTTTCCTCACCCATCCTGACACCATCTCCTGTGCTAGTATAAAAGACTCCTGTAAGGATCTGCCTTTCAAGAGAGTTGACTGTATGGGGCTAATAATGGACGGCAAAACCTCCCTCATATGATTAGCAAGGACCTTCCCGATTATCAAGTAAATTGAATTCAATAAGGCAATGGGTCTCAAATCAGAAAGCAATTCCGCACCTACCTTCTTCGAAATGAGAAATAGGAAAGATCTATTTATCCTTTCCATACCAGCATTGCCCCTCTAGAATTTTGCTATCACATCCATTACCTCATTTTTTAGTAAAAACCAAAATTCCTTATAAAACAACACAGGGAAACCATCTGGACCTGGTGACCCTTCAAGGCTAGTTCAACCTCCTCCACCCCAATCATCCTAAAAAGCATACACCTTCCTCTTCATTCAGTCGTGGCATATCATCCAGAGTTTTCACATTCTCCATTGCCTCCTTCCTTTCCTGAGCTTCCATCTGTGTCATAGTTTTTTTTAAATCAAAAAGCATAAGGCAAAGGCTTCTCAACTTAGATGCAAGATGTGCATAGCAGTGCCTTCACCTTCAAAGGAAGACCACCAAGAGGCAACCAGATCTTTAAAACCCTCCTCTACTAGCCACGACTTCTGAAATTTGAAATAAGAGTACGTTCGGATACCTTCACCACTCTCCCATACAAGAGGTGTATAATCGAAGAACGATCTTGCCATCACCATTACCAAAGCCAATTGGAAAGAACTCATCAACTCCACATTACATAGGAAACAATCTATCTTGGATTGTAGACCCCTACCATTTCTCCACGTGTAGGCTGCCCCAAAAGAAGGGATGTCTGCCAACTCTAGTTCTGAAACCACATTCTGGAATCCAAAAGTTGATGAATCAGTTCTCCCATCAAGCATGTCATCAGAAACAAGAGTAGCATTGAAATCTCCACCTAGTAACCATGCTGCCCCCTAGACCCATCTTGACACCTCCCTAGCTCCTCCCAGAGAATCGGTTGTTCGCTTTGAGAACAAGGTCCATAAACTGAAGTTATATACATGCAAGTATTGTCTGATCTTCTGGTGAATCTGCAGGTAATTGAAAATATGTTTTCCTTTCATTCTTCCAACTGTAAAATATTTGATTTCCACCACATGCAAAGGCCCTCAGACCTCCCTTGAGATTGGACACGTGACCATCCTCTCTCCATTATTCAGCGAGTACCCGGCACCATAATCACCCCCTTCAATATGCATCTCCTGCAAAAGAGCACAATCTATTCCCCACTCCCTCAGCTATCTACTAAGGATACATCTTCTAATATGATCCCTTAGACCCTTGGCATTCCATGCTAGGATCTTTAACATAAGTTCTTTGTACCCCCTTCACATTTGACACCTGCAAAATAGTGGCAACCTAGTTCACATCAACATGGTTGGAACCATGACTTCTAAGGTTGTATCTTCCTCTATTTGCTGCACTCGACCTACATGCTGTGTATGACCCTGGATTATAATATGTCCCTGCAAGAGTAGAGAAAACAAAAGGACTATCCCCCCTCTTGTCATTGTTCTACATGCACACCTAAGGTACTTCACATTCATTAGGAGTTGGGTTGACTGCATCCCTATGTACAACAATTGATTTTTCACCACATTCCATCCACTCAATGGAAGCATTCTCCTGGGAAGCAGACGCATGATCCCCGGAGCCCTCTTCCTTCACCTTGCATTTTTTCTGTGTCACAACCAATGTTGTCTGTGATTCTTGCACTGGACGTCACTGCATATTGTCTTCTCTCTCCTCTTTGGAAGTTGGTCCAAGAGCCACTTTTTCATCTCTCTTAACGGGCAGCACCTGCACTGCAATGGAGAGAAATGAAGACGAACCTTCGCAATGAAGAACCACTCTCTCATGGAAAGGTCTCCACACTTCATATTAACCCCCACCTTGACCACACTACCATCTCCATCAAGCAGACCCACAACTGTTCCCTCCTTCAATGAAGCATACCTGGCAATGACGCTACTGACCACTGCGTTAGAATGCAGGTGCAAAGGAAGTCCTCTGATTTCCACTGTTCCTTCGCGGACATACACATGCTATGGAGGCCTCTCATTCAAAGCCCCATCAAACGGCGAAACCAAATGCCAAATAATAGAGATAGATTTGAAAGGCAAGGATCTAAATTTCAATCCATCCACATCCAAATCCAATAAACCAAACACTAAGAACCTCGATGGGTTCAAAACTAAACTCTTCCACATCGATGATGAGAGGGAAAGAGATCTTACAAAACCTCTAAGATCATCCACGAATGGGGCTCCTGCCATGATCTCTCCTATGAGAGCTCCTCACAGATGAGCTTCAGCCGCCAAGACATCTAGCGATAGGGTCACCTCCACGTCCAGCGAGGGTGCCATGGGCGGGGGAGGATTCCATGCACACCTACACTGGTCCTCCATGTGATCTACACCTACCTGTGGGCCCTATTGATCCTTCTTGACCCGACTACTAAGGTTTGGGTCCCCTCTAGGTTGCTATTGGGTGACCCCACCACATTCCACATTATCAACGTAAGGCCTTCTCTTGCACATGCTCCTTCGGTGACCCAATCACCCACATCTAAAGAACATGATAGCGTTGCGACAAACGGCAACCATGTGCCTTCTCTCTCATTATCTAAAGTAGATCACATCATTGCTAGACCACCGTTGACTAGCCCCTCCACCGAAGCCTTCTTCTCTAGCTAGCACCTCCACCTCCCCATGGTCTCCACCCAACCAGTGGCTGACCACGTGCGTCGCCCCTCCATCGTCGCTCCACCTTCCTCCAATCGCCCCCATCGTTGCCCTTAGGTCGCCTCTCCTCTCCATCCCCTCTATCACCTTTAGGTTAGTTATTTATGGAGATGCTCTTGTTACATCATAGAAGTAATTATTTGTGACGTCAGAAAGAGCCTGAGGAGTGGAGGCAACCATATCACCATGTCTTAGTGAGGAAATAAGATCCAATGTTCTTCTAGAGCTAGTCACCATATGAAAGAACTTGGTGTTATTGTCCCCCTCCTTCAACCATAATTGATGTATTTTCTCACTCCAATCAATCTCACGTTGATGATCCTCTGCAAATATGATATTTAGAAGTGATTTTCACTATTGTGCTCCTTAGAGGATAAATGCCCAGCTTCTTCCTTTCTATCAAGTAGTGCAACACCACTGAGAACATCGTTCCTGCGTTGGGACTTTGTTGCAGCCAAGGTGCATTTATATTCAAAGAGCATAAGCCGAAGGCCTCTCAACTTCTCTGCAAGAATCTACATCCCCAAACCTTCTTCCTAACAATACCACCAAGAGGAGACCATATCTCTAAACCTCGGCTCATTCAGCCACGATCTCTGAAATTTGAAATAAGTGTGATTAGCACTACCCTCACCACTATCCCAAATAAGTGGGGTGTGATCTGAGAATGGATGCTTTAAGGATGTAACATGCGCCAAAGAGAAGGAGCCCAATAACTCAACGTTGCCAAGAAATCTATCAATCTTTGACATGAGGCCATTGCCACTACTCCACGTAAACATGGAGTCAAAAATGGGAAAATCCGACAACTCAAGGTCAAAGAGTACAAATTGAAATCCAAAAGAGGAAGAAGGAGACCATCCGGTCTATCTTCACGAAGGAGGATAGCATTAAAGTCCCCCCCCCCCCCCCCCAGCAACCATGCATCTCCTTGAATAAAGGAAGAAAGAGAGCCCATTTCCTCCCAAAGCAATGGATGGTCTACCTGCACACAAGGGCCATAAATGCAAGTAATATAAATAGTGTCAAACTGCTTCAAAAACTTGCAAATAATAGAAAAACGCACAACATGCACATCTTTAAGGCTCAACATGTCCAGTTTCCACCACACCCTGAAACCACCAGATCTCCCTAAAGCACACACATGCTTGACATCAGCCATATCATTCATCTTGACCGAATTCCACATGTCAATATTTTCCACATCAATGTGAGTCTCCTACAATAATGCACACTCAACTTTCCATTCATTCAAGTATCGAACCAAGGACCCACATCTAGTTCGATCCCTCAGTCCACGAACATTCCACGAGAGCACCTTCATTTTGGAATACTTTGTGTCCCCTTTTTAATGTGCACAACTTGTAGCACATTTTCCATTGTCTCCTCATCAATCTTTGGAATCTTCATCAGACCTCTACTACATAGGTTATATCTTCCACGACCATTGGATTCACCCCTTTCCTTAGACGGCAAACCCACATTGAAGGCTTGCTCTTTAGAAGCATTAAAGACGAAACTCACACCTTCCCCATTGTACAGTTTCCCAGATTCCCTCATGCAGACTTTTGTGGAACAGCCCTATTATCATCATGCAAGACCATTGCACCAAAGCCCGATGTCTTGACCACCAAGGCATCATCAACACCCATCTCTTCCTCAGATATTTTAGCCTCAAATTCTTTCCCCTTCGTTAGAGATCCCTCATCCTCAGACACTACACGTGCACAGGACTCACCATGGTGAATACCAAACCCATCTTCCTCCATATCTTCGGCTTCAACCTTTTTCACGGACAGGTTGGAGCAAGGCTTAACCTCTATCCTCAAGAGCCAAGAACTTCCACCACATCTCAAAACGATCCTGTCAAGGTAAGGACCACCCTGCCTCAAGGTTGCCTCCACGGTCACAAAGGTGCTGTCTCCCTCCATCAATCCAACCATAACGCCATCCTGGAAAGAAGCAAAACTTGAAATAACATGGCTCACCAAAGCATTGAACCTTAGATGAAGAGGAAGGCTATGAATAACAATGCTTCCTCGGCGAACAAGAGCATGTTGTGGAGGTTTGTCTCGAAGTGCACCATCAAATGGGGAAACTAATCGCCAAAGAATAAAGGTGGTTGCCATCGTAGAAGTATGGAACTTTAGCCTTTCAACGTCAACATCATCCAGACCAAACAAGAGAAAACATGACGTACTCAAAATAGAAATCTTCCACATGGGCGAGGAAAGAGGGATAGACGATACTACTTGCCTTAGATCTAATACATTGGAACTTCTATATCAAGACATGGCGGTGAAGGTGGCGGTGGAGGTCGATGGTCAGTAGCAGATCTCCCCTATCAGTCGCGAGTTTGGTTTGACTCCTTGTGGTGAAAGGATATATTCGTCTTTTCTGGTGCAACTTGCCTCCACCGCCAAACACCTTCCGTCCAAACCCTAGTATTGAACGTCGGGTTGCTACGCTTACGTGTTCGATTTTGAAAACCTGTCGTCGTAGTATGAAAGCGAAGAACTCGTGTTCAACAAATAAAATTTATACCGGAATGGAAATCCCGGGTCGAATGTAGGGAGGCGGACGTTTGATTTAAAAACACGCGTTTGTTTTATTTGTCACGAAGTAAATTAATTGATTAAAACTATCTAACTATTTACAAAAAATAGAAGAGAGAGAGAGTAAGAGAGAGAGAGAATATTACAAACAGAAATCAAAATAAGATATAGAATGAACATGGAATTCATCATTAAAAAGATTGCTTGTTTCACTAAACATTATGACTAGAAAGCAGAAAACGATTACTCTAGAAAACAGTAAATCTACTCTAGAAAGCATTAAAAGAATGGAGAGAGAAATATCCTCCTCAACGGTCGCTTGGAGGACGAGTCGGACGGGACGACACCTAGACGAAGGAGGACGGAGTAGGACGAAGGAGGGCGAAGCAGGAAGAACGGGAACGGGGCAGCACGTCGTCGTCGTCGCGGGATCCGCTTCCGAAAGGGGGACGAAAAATTGACTTTATCTCGCGAGAAGCATCCCGGGTGTGGGACAAGCTTCTCTTGAGCTTTGGAGAGGGAGAGAAGAGAAGGAAGGGATGAGAATTTCGTATGAAGGAGGTCTCATTTTATAGTTATAAGGAGTGGGGGCAATTTGGTCATTACAACTCTAAAAACATTAATTCAGGACCTTTAGTGATGGATAAAATCATCGCTAAAGGTCCGAACGTGGGCGTAGTGGGTGGCGTGCGCGTGCCTTTTCGCCTGTCGCGCGCTCAACGCACGCGCACGTCCAGCCGATCTCAGCCATCCGATCGCGAGATCGGACGACTTAAATCGCGCCTCCGCCCGCCTCCTCTGCGCGCTCGCCTGCGTGTGATTCTGCGTGAGGCGCAGCGTGCAATACGGCGTGAGTGCAATTGCGCGCGCACGACCATTCGATCGTAATTGAATGGCCAATCACGCCCACTCGCTCGCTCCTGCGAATTCGAACTAGCGCCAGCGCCTCGCGATAAGGCGCTTACCCGCTGCGCTACGTCGTCCAGATAGTCGCACGGATGAAATCAAGCGCGCACATCCACAGCCATTGGATCAAGATCCAACGACCCAGATCGCGCATTGGATTTCCTTTAGAGAGGCAGTGGTGGCCTTAAGGGCCGGTTGGACGGCTGAGATGGTGCCATCTTGGCCGTCCATCTTCTGGATGATGTAGATGGTGCCACGATTGTCGGATTGAGTCGATTTTCGCGCCGTTAGGCTGCGATCGTTAATCCGAATCCATCCGTGCTGTCGGATTTGTCGTTTAAAGTGTGGATTCACACCATCTTGGCCCTTGATCTTCTAGGGTTCCCTGGTCACTAACTGATGCTACAGATGTCTGATTAGGGCGATCTTGGAGTCGTTGAACTCCAATCGTCGCCCTGATCACATTTGTACGGTTGGATCTTCGATCCGAGGCTCCGATAAAAAGTTTGCCCTATCCATGAACATAAAAGGAGACAATTAACCTCCATTTTATTCAAACTACTCTAAATGCAAGATGATACATGTTATGCAATATTTATAGCATGCAATAGAATCCTATGCTTAAGAACATGCATAAATAGACATCTTAAGTAGTGTAAACATGTTTACATCACCTAAGACTAGGGTTTCAAGGGAAGTAGGCACGATCATATGTTGCGCCGCTAGCCTGGTGTGCATTGTTCCACCGCCTCTTGCATGTGTTCCTCCGGTGGCTGAGACCCCCATAGTAGAGACACCATGGCATTCTTGCATTCATTTGCCATATGACCATGTTCCCTGCATTGGTAACAAATCACGCTACCCATCCTCCTCCCAACACTAGGCTCGGCCGCCACAGAGAAGGCTCTTCTTTGTCCATCAAACCAAGCCCTAGACCACCGGCGGTCTCCCCCTTGACGTCGCCTGCCATCGCCTCTCCCATGTGCCATCAAGAACCCCCATCAAGTGATCATCTTGTTTGGTTTTGAGATGAACTTGGCAGATGAATGCATATACCATAAGTTCAGTGGGAACAAGCATATTTTCTTAGTCTTATATGTCGATGACATACTACTTGTCACTAATGATATGAACCTTTTATTAGACACCAAGGAATTTATTATCAAACATTTTGACATGAAATATCTTGGAGATGCCTCTTTTGTATTGGGTGTTGAGATACATTGATATCGTTCTCGACAAATTGTCGATTTATTGTAAAAGAGTTATATTAAAAAGGTACTCAAAAGGTATGGCATGCAAGATTGCAGACCAATGGAAACCCCTACAGCTAAAGGAGACAAATTTAGTCTCAGTCAGTGCCCTTAAATGAATTTGAGAAACAAGAGATGCAAATAGTTCCTTATGCATCAAACGTTGGAAGTATAATGTATGCCTAAATTTGTACACGACCGGACTTGGCATAAATTATGGGAATGTTGGTTAAGTACTTAAGCAATCCAAGAAGAGACCATTGGAACTCAACCAAACGGGTCTTGAGATATTTGCAAAGAATAAAGGATTATATGCACATAATTTAGAGATCGGAACGACCTAAAATAATTTTCTCTTCAAACCAAGTGTACTTAAAAGAGAAGACTCATTAAAAGAAGCTACAATATCAAGGTAATAAAGATTATCAAAATCAGGCAGAAAATCAAAAGTAACCAGATTTGAATTCAAACATAAACTTGCTTTTCCATTATCAAATGAACAAGTATAACCACATTTGTCCAATAAATAAACTAAAACTAAATTTCATCTTAAAGAAAGTACTACAAAAGTTTCATCCAAATTCAAATAAAAATCAATTTTCAAAAGTAATCTAAATTGTCCTATAGCTTCAACTTGAACTGTCTTCCTATCACCCACGTAGATGAACTTTTCAACTTCATTTGGTTTTCGGTAGCTTAGGCAACCCTGCAAAGACACATTAATGTGGTTGTAGCTCCTAAATCCATCCACCACATGTGTCTAGGTATCGAAACCAAATTAATTTCTATACAAAGCATATTAAGAAGCATACCTTTCTTTGCACGCCAAGCGTGATAATTGGTACAGTATTTCTTCTTATGCTCTTTAGCTCCACAGAAGAAGCAACCTGTGTTGGATGTCTCTCTAGTCTTGCCTTGCTACTTCTTATGAAGCATTGTATTTGCAGCTTCTTATTTCCTTTTGTTTCCTTTTCCCTTGCCCTTATAGGTAGTGGCAAGATAAGCACTCTCTATCTTATCTTGCTTCATCCTCTCTTCCTCTTGAACATAGTGTGAGATGAGCTCATTTGAAGATCAGGTCCCTCTCTGACAATTATAGCTCACCTGAAACTAGTTAAAAGAAGGTGAAAGAGAGATCAATACCAAATGCAACAATAGGTCCTTCGAGAGGTTCAACTTGAGTTCTTTAAATTTAGAAGCAAGATGGGACATTTCTATAATGTATTCCCTTTATTTCTCTTCCCTTTATACCTCATTTAGATGAGATTCATTAAGAGTGTACCAATTTTAGCCTTTCCATTCTTGGTGAATCTCTTCTCAATATTAGCAAGGAATTCTTTAATTATTGTAGTTGAACAAAATAAGTCTTCTAATTTTTACTAAGCCAGTCTTACACCTCTTTATATAAAGAGAGGAGAGGAAAAAATATAAAAAGGGTCAATGAAATTAAAACATAACAAAACAACCCTCAAGACATAACGTAATACTCTCCCTCAAGCTAGAGCAAATATATCCACCGTGCTCAGCTTGTCTCTACACTTCTCAAACATAGGGCGAGATAATGACTTAATAAACATATTTGCAGTCTGATCTGAAGAAGCAAGGCAAGCAGTGCACAGTAACCCCTGGTAGATAAGACTCCTGGTAAAATGACAATCCACCTCCACATGCTTAGTTCTCTCATTGAACATAGGATTGTTCGGTATATAGGTTGTAGCCTTGTTATCACAATACATTTCCATAGGTTCATCAATTGTAACATGCAGGTCACGCAACAATGACTGTATCCAGATCATCTTCGTTGATGTGTGTGCCATGGCGTGGTATTCTGATTCAGCGCTCGAACGTGACACCACACTTTGTTTCTTACTCCTCCAGGTCACAAGGTTTCCTGCTACAAATGTACAAAAACCTATAGTAGATTTTCTATCCCTAATATCACCAACATAGTTAGCGTCAAAATAAGCCACAACACTCATAAGAGCTCTCTTTTGGAATGAAAGACCACGACTTGGACACTCCTTGATATATCTCAACACTTGCATCATTGTCTGCCAATGATCAATAGTAGGTTTGTCTAATAACTGACTTAGCTTACCTACTGCATGACTAATATCCAACCTCATAATGGCCAAATATAACAGCTTTCCCACTAGCTATCTATAGGCCCTTTTATCCATCAATTTTGTTGTGCCATCAAATAAGTGTGCCTTTAGATCCATAGGGATATTAGCACCCTTGGACCTAAGCATGCCTACCTCCTGGAGAATGTCTAGAGCATATTTTCTCTGGGACATAACAATACCCTTCTTGCTCATAATAATCTCAATGCCAAGAAAATACCTGAACCTCCTAAGGTCATTCATGACAAACCAGTGCGCTAAGTACTCCTTCACCTGAGAAATACCAGCTGCATCATCACCTGTATCAGATCATCCGCATAAACAAGTAAAGCAACAATACCACTACTAGTCTTCCTCACAAATAGAGAATGGTCAGAAGATGGACTGTACAACCCAACCACATCCAAGGCCTCTAACAAGTGTTGAAACTAAGCTAGGGAACTCTACTTAAGGCCATAAATAGCCTTTCTAAGCCTGCAAACACACTCTCCCTGAACCTCAAAGCCCAAAAGTTGTTGCATGTATAAGAATGCATTCTTGACATCCAGTTGGTGTAACGCCCATCCGTAGTGTGCCGCCACAGAAACAAGTATACAGACCATCAAGAGGCAAGAAACCAACGAGAAAGTGTCAAAGAAATCCATCCCATAGGTTTGGGCGAATCCTTTGGCCATAAGGCGAGCCTTACAACAAGAAATAGATCCATCTGGGATGTATTTCAAGGAAAACACCCACCTAGCCCCAACAAGATGCGTACCAGAAGGTAACGGAGTGAGTTCCCAAGTGCCCCTGTCATAGAGAGCAGACTTCTACTCTTCCATAGTGATGGCATTTATCATCATTCTTATGCTCTAAAACTAATTTAGCTCTTAAGGTTTCATCTCTACAAATGGGTTTTCAGCCTACATTTAGGCATCATCTAAGATAGGCATGCATTGCATATCTTTTATATTTTTAACACATTTATTTGAGTGTTAGGAATGAATAGATAGCCAGATCCCTAAAACCCTAGCATTCAGGAAGGCAGTAGGTGAAGAGGAAGCTCATTCCAGTTGGATTATAGTTGAATCCAGCTCATCACAGCTATATACTAGCTCACCTGGGTTAGGTTTAGCTCTCTCTAGCTCCATTCAGCTCATCTTAGCTGGATGGTAACTCAAGAGAGCTCCACTCAGCTCAGATCCAGCTCAACCTAGTTGAGTCTAACTTATTCTATCTCCAATCAGTTCACTAGGAACTTAAGCTAGCTCAACTCAATTGACAGGAGTTCATTCCAGCTCCAGCCCAGCTCTCCCCAGCTCCACTCAACTTACAGCAGCTGAACTCCCTCTAGCTTACCTACTACTTGTCAACTTAGTAGCTAAGCTAGCTTGAGAGCTCCCATTAGAAGCAGGTCTAGCTCAACCCAGCTTCAGATAAGTTGAGACCAGCTCAACTTAGCTCTACTACTCAAGCTTAGCTACTAGCAGAAGAATTAGCTAGCTAAGCTGAGTAGCTGAGCTCTTATGAAGACCTCTTCAATCAGAATTAGCTCTAGGAAATTTCCTTCAGCTCCAGATGTACTTCAGACAATACCAGGCTTCCTTCTACCAGCTCAACCATAGCTTTTCCACTACTCTCCTACTAGCTAAGCTTGCTTAGCTAAGCTCTCTCCATTCCTTGGCTATCCACCCTCCTCACTTAACCCCACCTTAACCCTATCTAAACCTAGCCCTAACCCACTATAGTTGGCGCCAAAACACACCACTTGCATCCCTTCAAAATGGTGCCAACTATGGAATCTTTTTGACCCTGCAACCACCCCCCTTCTTGGCACCAAAAATCCCTTCAATCACCGCCATATGCCATCCAAGCCCTCCAATTTTGGCACCAAGATGATCCTTCTAGAAGATCCTAAAAGTGGCGTAAACTTGACAACCACCATGGGCGGCCATGAAGGGGTGCATTCAACCCTTAACCAAACTCCTCCCATCTCTTGGCTTGGCGCCAAGTACCCTCCACCATAGGATCACCTAACCACCTTACCTAAGCCAATCCTAACCCTACAACATACCACACCAACCCCTTAACCCTAGTCCCCACTTAGGGTTGGCGCCAGCCATTAAGTGCCCCTCCACTTTGGCGCCATCTGCCTTAGCCCTAGAATCTTATAACCACCATCTAGGAGCCATCCTAGCCGTCCTCTCTTAACCACACCTACCCCCCCCCCCCATCCACTCTATAAAAATGCAATTAACTACCTACTTCCATTCCACCATTAGCTACAATTTTTCTAGCACATTTTCTACCTATAGCCACTACCTCTATTCAGCCAAGAGAAGAAGGAGAAGAAGAAGATTAAGGAGACAACCATGTCTCCTTGGTGCCTTCCCCTCTTCTCTCCTCTCTTGTGCCCACGCCAAGGGATCAGATTCCAAGGAGAGCCAGGCAAGGAGGACAGCCAAAGAGAAGGAATTTTAGGGTGGTCCACATCCACCCTAAGGAGGAAATTTGAGAGTGGAATTCTTCCACTCTACAAGGTGCAAGGCACACCCTATCTAAGGTTTTCCAAGAAGAAGAATTTTCATCTACTGGAGAGGTACTTCAAGGAAGGAGCTAGAAGATCCTTTCTAAGCCCAAGAGCTACTGAGCTTGGGAGCAAGGACCCCTTCCTCTTTGCCATCATCTTTGAGAGAAATTTTATCTTACTTGCATATTTCAATTTTTTGGAGTAGAAGCATTCCACTACCATTCTTGTAAAATAATTTTTCTCCCTATATAAAAGTTGCCTTTCTATTTTTGTTGCACTTATTTACTTTGTTTTCCTGTTAGTTAGTGCACTCACACTCTCTCTGATTACCCTAGGTCCCCACGTACCTAGGGTGAGCTTAGAGAAAGGTTGTTACTATACTTAGTCTCTAGTGATTAGGCATAATTTCTTTTCGCATTCCCCTATTCTATTGCCCTTTATTTCAAAAATCTAAAAAAAAAAACTTATATCCAAAATTACAAAAAGAAAGTTTCTATTTGTCGAACAAGAGATTTCTTAATTACATTTCTGCCTTCCTTGGGACAACCCGAATACTCTCCAAGTACTCGGTAATTACAAATTTTAAAAGCGATCGAATTCACGCATAGAACGATTACAAATCGCGTGATTTTTTGCATCACTTTTTGGTGCCGTTGCCGGGGAGGCACGGCTTTGCATATTTTTGTTACTCTTACTTGATACGTGGATCTCATCCCCTTCTCTTTCTTTCATATTCTATGTTCAAGTACTACAGGAAGAAGACGGGATTTTTGAAGAGAGCTTAAGATTCCTTCTCTTCCCGCGGAGTCGAGGTTAGTACCACTCTTTCTTGTCACATAATTCCTTAAAAACTATCATAAAAATATTAAAACAGGCTTTCAGAATAAAAAAATTCAAATTGGGTAGAGTTGAGAATTTTAAAAGCCCTTGTTTGCATGTTTGAGTTAACTAACACCACTTTACTCATGGTGTGGGTGTTCTGATTTTCGAGTCCAGACATCTGTCCAGATTTCAAAATTCAATTTCCGACAACACAAGCCTCCAAAATTTATGAAATTTCACCCAAAGATTTCAAATCAAGTCAAGAACACTTGTTCCAAATTTTAGAGCATTTAGACTTGTAGAAAAATTTTCTAAATTCGTGGACCAAAGGAGGGTCATCTCCTCTAATTTTATTATTTTGTTTTTATGTGCAAATTTTAGGAATTTTTCTACTTGTCTAACTTTTGTGAAATTTAGCTCTCTGAAATCCTTAGAAAATTCTATACAACATATAAAATCACAAAAACTTTTGATGGCCGGTGGTGTTATTGAAAAGTCCAAAATAACTAGGGGTATCATTTTCGGACTTTGTCACCAGCATAAAGAAAAATTTCAAAAAAATATCATATGAATTCCTAAAATCATAGGAAAAATAGGGGTATCATTTTTGGAATTCTTGTTTGATTTGCTTTGCAATAGTGGTGTTGATTACTCTATTTAGACCACTACTTAATAAAAAAGGCTTGAAAAGATTCATTGATAGTAAAATTTCTACTTAAGCGTTCAATTCAACTAGGATTTGCTTTCACTTTTTAGCCCCACAATATATAAAGGAATCACATCTTCACCAACACAACTTAATTTCCTTTTGATTGTAGAGTTTAAAACTTGTTTGAAGACATAAAAAGAGAACCATAAAATACATCATTAATATCAAATGCTAAAAAGCAGAAAAACAAAAATTTTATGTGACAAGTTTGATTTGACATTAGACTCACTCCGTCCAATTCACATACACAATAAAAAAGAAATAACTGGGCATCAACCCAATCAACGTCCTTCACATTTCCGTGCACATTCAGGTACCCAAGCATAACTAAAGCAAGTAGTCATTTGACCACTTAAGGACTTCACAAAAATTAGGCTTGATATCTGGTATTTAAGAATCATTAAGTGCTTCTAATTCACTTAGAAAACGCGACGACAGACTTGGAGGGAAGTAAAACGACGAGTACACAAGCCCCTAGTGATTTTCCGAGGACATGCTTGGGCCCAAGCCACCTCTTTAGTCTAGCCAGTTGATCTTTATGAAGTGGGTTCACTTGTTAATCCCTTATTTACCGAGTTCCTAAGTCTTAGGTTTCTTTAAGGAGTCAACCTTAGGACAGACTTAGGCTTGTTTACTTATTTTGCACACTTCTCATCTCTTCTCTTCTCTTCCCCTCCACGTCTTCCAAGTGCATGCACGGGCGAAGGTCCCAGAACCCATGATCGTCGACCTTCAAGTTGCATTAAAAATGATGTTTTAAAGTGTCATTGTAGTATATGTTACAAAATGAAAACCGATGTCGCACCAATTTTATTTATTTATAATTTTTACAGGTTTGTTTCCAGGTCATTCACTCAGAGGTAATTATTGATATACATCACTCTCTAAGTCTAAAAATATTTTTTAATTCCAAAACTGTGGATTTTATTTACAAAATGAATGAATTAATTAATTAATGAATTGGGTTAATTATTTATAGAAGATACAATTAAAATGCCTGAAACAATCATATGTGCACAAATAGGCATCAAAAATTAGCTAATATTACCCTATGTAATTAATTACAACTAATATAGTTAATATGTAAGTCTAGGTACAAAAATGTAGTAAATAATATCTACCATACTAAATTATAATAACATACTAATATCTATAGTAACATATATTATATATACAATAACATATATAAGTGTCGCTAAAGCCTTAATAAAATTATATACAAAATATAAGGCAAAATAGTATCTATACTGACATATATATTTATGTACAGTGATATATATATGTCACTAAAGCTTTAGTTATATATATATATGAACTCAAACATACTATACTATACTTATATTACACATATATCCTATATACATATATATTACAGTATATGTTATTTATTTATATATATACTTATTTCATTACATTATTTATATACATATGTATTTATACACTTATACATTTATACACGCACACAACACACACATATGCACACAAGTATTCTCAACACTTTGCGGATTTAGGGTCTTAACACTTAGCCGATTCACTATTCCTCTTCTTTTCCTCTCTTCTATTCTCACATACTTAGTCATTTTTAAGGCAACACCTTCATCAGATCAGTTCAACAACCCTCAACCTGAAAATTAGGTTTTTAATGGGTAGGCCAGCTCATTTTAATGGGATATACAACATCTTAAAATGTGGGACCAGATCACTACTAGTAAGCCAGCCCTAGTGTTTAGTTTGGTGTATTTTATCCGGTTCAGGCTCCACACTAGGCCCATTTAGGCCCAGCTACAGTGCATGGCCCCTTGCCCAAGCACTGTACACAAATGTCTCAATATGCTTATGTATCCTCGATAATGTATGCATGGGTATGGTATGTATGGTGCGCCTAGTGCATGTCGACTACAGAGGTCATTTTACAAATACGTTTTATACCCAGTCGTGTGCTCTTTAGCGCACGATGTGGGACTAAACGACACCCAATTAAGTGCTGCACAACACACAAGATTGCATCCTAGGATGATGTGTTTGGCCCTCGATTTGAGTGCCAGAAAAATGTTCCAAGTTTACAATAAATTATATAAATGGAAAGCCCTTATATAAGGCTACATAATTATGTAATTACTTTACAAAAATAAGTTACTTAACTATATAATAAAATTGGTTAAAGTTTACGGTTTATACATGTTAATTTAGATTTTAATTTGTTAATTAACGTATAAATTAGTTACTTAATTACAAAATTAGCTTTATACAGAGTTAATTTACATAATAAACTATTTATTACATATTTTTATTACATTTTAGAAACTTTATTTTCATTTATTTACATTTAAATATTGATTTAAATTAGTTTTACATATAAATAAACTATAAATACTATAATACAATAGATATATGGTTTAAATAAGTTGAAATACTTAATATAATATAATATAAATATACAATATAAGTTACTTCAATATTTACTCAAATTACTAATTTATTTTATTTTAAGTTAATAAATTACCTAATTAACTTAATAACTTAATTATTTACTATAAATATATAATTAAATTAAATTACAAGTATTATATAGTACATAATATATATAAATATGTGTGTGCAATATTAGCTACAATTATGTACATTTAAATAGATTTATATAATTACTTAGTTTAGTATACATTTAAATTAATATAAATTAATATATAATAATACAATAAGATTATATACAATAAATTATTCTAAATACATAGTTTAATACATAGAATACAAATATAAGTTATATATAGATATTTTGTACATATTGTATACTATATACGTATAACTTAGGTTTAAATTATATATACAAGTATATACATAGTATAGGTTATTTTTGGGTATTTTTGAGATTTTTCTGATTTTTATGATTTTTATAGGTTTAATAGAGGTAGGGGACAAGAGAGAAAGAGTAAGATGAGAGAGAGAATTCCTTTTGTGATTTTTCATATTTGGTTCTTTTATTAAATTCTAAGGTATACTGAATCGTCGGTTGTTATGTTCTACCAAGTCGAAGGTTCAGATTACCTTGAAACTTGACATACACTTAAAAAAATACATAATCTTACTCAAGACAGGTCTATTTTATTTTTTTGTGATTTCTTTATGATTTTTATTTATGTGCAAGTTAACCAAACTTTAGGCCTTAAACAATGTTTTAAAATGAACATATGGCCTAAATCTGAGATCTAAGTGCTGAACATGCAATTTAAACATTCAAGATCACCCAACACATCACATGAAAGGTATATGAGCAATAAAGCATGATTTTCACTACAATTTTCATTAATTTTCATATTTGGATAGTTAAGCATGATACAAATAGCTGACAATGGATCTTAATAACAATTTACAGGTAATTCTAATTAAGTTAAGGTTTAATCTTAGTACATGAAAGCTTGTACATGACATTCTACAGTTGTACATAAGGTTTCAATCTCTGAAATCATTCAAATCTCCAACTCAAATCAACCATATCAGTGGCTGCTGCTGCTCAGATCAGCAGCTCAAATGCTAGCTGCAACTGTTGTTGTACTTACTACTCTACTCTGATCTGACCAAGTAGGTCTGATCTGAGGCTCCATGAAACCCCATAAGATCTGGAAGCAAAGATCTAAGTGACATCTCAATACAGATCAAATCTAAAATCCAATCTCATTGAAAATCAATTCAGAATCAAAAGAGAAAGTAGAACAGCTGCCATTGCAAATCCTATCAAATTTGATTCAAACACTAACCCAGAGTAGCTTTCAATCTTGAAGATCCAAATCCCAGGTGTTATAAAATCCTTCTTCAAAGCTTTCACACCCCCTAAAAATCCCATCAATTGATTTCAAGCCTTAAGATCTCTAATATGGTTCTTGCCTTACACTATAGATAATGTGGAAGTAAAGAACCATACTAGACTTTAAAATCAAATCAAATCATTTCCAGGTTTTTGTTAAGACAAACCCAACCTAATCAAAACACTAGTCAATAGATGAAACACATTCTGATCAAATCAAATGTCATCCAGTTGGAAATTTTAATTTAAGCTCACCAAGATGATTTGATCATCTTGGATACCTGCACACCATTGATTGGTGTTCAGGTGTCCAATGCAATGCTAAAAATCTAATTAGGTCATGGTTTAAACCTTAAATTAGTGCAACTTATTTTCATTGGTCTAAACTACCCAAAAATAGTGTTACATTTGAAAATTGAGTATAAACACAGTGCTCATTCAAATTCTAATCGAAATAGCTCATACCCATTGAAATCAAACCAATTACATTGATGTAAACTCAATTCGATCGATTAAAGCAATTAGAAACCAAATTTCTCAATAAATTCATCAATCAACCCATCAGGTCAAACTAAATTCAAACGATCAAATCAAGTTCAATTCATCTCAAAGGAGCGTGATTATAATCCAATGGAGTGAATGGGATCACTCACAAGTGGTATAACAAATCAGTAAGCCTTTAAGCTTGAAGTCTATTGGTTGCCTGATGGATGGGTGAATGATGAATTGAATTATGAGGGAAAATAGTGAATGTGGATAATGAGATGTAAAGAGAGATTAGTGGATCGAAATGGAAATGGATAAACACCACTTTGATCTGAATTGATCAGAGAGGGCGAGATCAGATCTAAGCTATCTACTCCTAACTAATCCAACAAACCAGTGAATTCCATCATCTAATCTACTCCTAAGCTACTCTAAACTACATTAATAGATATTAAACTAATCTAGAAAGCGATTAAAATCCTAATCTAAAGGAAGAATGGGATGCCTGGGCTGCAACTGGTCACTGCAATGATGAAGGGTGATGAAGAGGTCTCCAGCAAGTGAATGAGGTCCCTAGATCCACAGCGGGTTGCTGTGGCAATGAAAGTCAAAGGGAAGAATCGCCCCTGTCACCGATGGTTCTGATGGAGGGAGAACTGGAGAGTGGATGAAATGATCGGCTCAAGGTGGAGGGAGTCGATGGCATGCGTGCGAGCAGGGCAGCTGCTTAAGTAGGCAGGTGAGTGAGTCAGATCACCACAGTGGTGGATTTAGGTGTGTAGGGTTTCAATGGTGAGATGTAGTTGCAAGGGCGCGCAAGAGGCTCAACTCAAATCACTGTTGTAGGATAAGATCTGGAGGGAACGGTGATCCTATGCGCAAAGGCGTGGGAAGATTCGATTTGGTTTGGCCGTTGATCAAAGGACTCATGATATGAACGGCTGTGATCGCATAAGTTCCATGGTATGAACAGTGCACTGCTACCCACAAGTCTTTTGGTGGAATTGCAAGGAGACCCTTAAGATAAAATGATAGAAGTTTTGCACAGAAACCCATTAGTGGCAAGAACACATGCAATGCAATCCCTGTGGTTTTCAAAGAGACCCTTGACAGCTATCAAATCAATCCTTGGAAGTTTAAAATGAATGCAATGTGTATGACCTAAGAACCTAAGTGAAAAACTATTAATGCAAGGTCCTAATGATGTCCAAATGTCATGAGATTTTTATTAAAACTTAATTGAATATTTAAGAAGTTGATTTCACTTTCAATTTGAACATTTGAACCCAAAAATGTATTCGATTTGCAATTGGACCATCAATTTACATTAATGAATAGAATATCTCATTTTATGACCTAATTTCGCATTTTTAGCACAAATTGGATGTTTTAGGTTATTTTTGTTATTTTCCACACTTAACCCTTTTCATGTGTTAATTTAGTAGTGCTTAACCTAATTTCTAGCTTAACTTAGACATGTTAGCTATAATGAGCCAACCTCATCAACCCACATCTCAAGAGGTCAATTGATTTTACCCTACGCACCAAAAGACCTTTATTTTCTTCTTCTCCCTTACATCATTCCTCTAACCTCAACATGGAAAATATGGAAAACAAGTCCAGGAATTCTGCTTCTAACCCTTCCGCTTCAACCTCTCAACTCGACCCTAACCCCAATGTTCAAAACCCGTCAGCTGACCCGCATGTTGACTTTCCCATCCCTAATTTGCCGAGTTTGGAGCTACCTCAAAACCCGGAATAGCTAGGGCAATTTCAAAATCCAAATTCCAATCCCCTTTCCCTTATGATCAACCAATTGGTTCGACTGCAACTTAATCAGTAACAGTTGGCTAGGATATTCATGAACCTAGCCAACCAAAGACCGTGTCAACCACTCAGGGAATCTCTTGTACCACTTAAGGATTTTTATGATCCTTCCAATTATGAAGAGAGGCCCAGGGTAGTTATACCCGAAGGGGATTTTGAAATTAAACCCGCCATCTTGAACCTAATTAAACATTTCCATGGTCTTCCAAGAGGACCCTTTTAGCCACCTCGAGGAGCTGATTGTCCTTGCTGAAACTACTCGTTCCCTCAATGTGTAGGAAGAATTGTGGCTTATGAGACTTTTCCCTCTCTCATTAAAAGACAAGGCATCTTACTGGTTCAAGACGGTTGGGTGTCCTATCACCACCTGGCCCCAATTAAAAAGCGCTTTTCTGAAAAAAAAAAACGATAGGTCATACAAATGCCTAAAAACAATCAATTACAACCTTTCAACAAAAATCTGGTGAACCTTTCCACGAGTCTTGGGAGAGATTTCAAGAATTACTGAGGCCCCCACCATGAAATTCCACGATGGCAGCTAGTGCAGATCTTCTATCATGGATTAGAAGATCAATTAAAAAGATTCGTTGATGTTTCATGTGGGGGAATTTCCTTAATAAAGATGTCGATAGTGCCTACCTTCATTTTGAGGAAATGAGTGAAAACTCATTCAATTTGGCTTCAATTCCAGTCACACAAGATGATCTACACATGATAGCTCAACGGCTAGATTAGATACAAATTAACCAGAAAAAAAATGAAAGAAAAGCTCACCCAAAAACAAGCTCCTTACCCAAATCCCCTTCACCTTCTAAAAAGAGAAAATCTACACAATACTGGTGCTACTCCTATTGAGCAGTAATATTCATCTGAATTTTCACAAGATTTGACTGGGACTTTTGATTTCATGAATCAAAATCTTTCTAATCCCACAACTGAAAATATTTCAACTCTCCAAGAGTAATTTAGAAATTCTTCCAACTCCTACAATCAAAATTGGAGGAACAACACGAATCCCTCCTGGAAAGCCCCGAATCCAATTCCGTTTCCTAAGCAAAATCAACTTGGAACTTATGGGCAAAACATGTATCAACCTGGGCCATCTCAAAAATATATCAACACCCAGGTCGTGAAAAGTTTGTAGGGTATGCAGAATCAAATGACAGAAGTGACCCACATGGTAACCAATTTACATACTGAAGTCAAGGTTACTCCTGATCACAAACCTACTGGCAATTTACCATCCTAGCCCATGCCCAACCCAAATAATCAACGAAACCAATACCAAGGTGGGTATCCCTATCAACTTATCTACCCAGCACCCCAACACCCACCAGGTTTCAACCAAAATTAGGCCTCTCGACCTCCTCTCAGAAACAACCATACTGCAAATGTAGTCACTTTGAGGAACAGGAAAACTACTCATGATCCCTCACCAAGTCAAGAAACCCACTTCAGAGAAAAGCATATCAACTCTTCTCTTCCTCTGACCCTGTTCAGGAACCTTCAACTACAAAATAGGACAATCCCATACCTTTCCCACGAGCCCTTCACTCCATACACAATAAGAAAAAGAAATCTAAGCCCACTGATAAGAAATTGATGGATCTTTCTGGGCAAGTAGAAATAAATATCCCTCTCCCTGATTCCATAAAATATATCCCTGCTTATACAAAATTCTTAAAAGATTTATGTACCCCTAAAAGGTAGCCAAGAAAATTAGGAAAGGTGATTCTCCCAAAGACAATGAGCTCAATTGTGCAAAGCAAATTGCCTCTGAAAAAGAAATATCCAGGTGCTCCCCTAAATCGAGTGATCATTATGACACTTCCTTTGATCGCACCTTATTGGATCTCGTGCCTCAATTATTCTCATCCCCACTATTGTATTTGGAAAATTCAAGATCGATGAATTAAAGCCTATCGATGTTACACTTCAATTAGCTGACCAATCTACAATTAAATCAGAGGAGATCATTGAGGATGTCATTGTTAGGGTCCAAAATTGTCTATATGCTGTAGACTTTTTAGTCTTGAACATAGAGGTATTGGAAGCACTGAAAAATGCCCCCATAATTCTTGGAAGACCATTTTAGCCACCGCCAAAGTAAACATTGATTGTTATTTTGGAAAGATGAAAATCATGTGCGGTGGCAAGTCAATCACACAGAATATCTTTCAACCTTCTAGGAGATTCCAAGAATCATATTTCTTTAACAACTTGGATTTTGAAATTGACAATTTAGTGGAGGAAACAATGCAAATTTCATAAGTGGGATCTTGCTTTGCTGTTAACACGGTTCCTAAACCAACTTCTGATTTAAACCACCCTCCCACCCTAACCACACTATCAGCACCTTACTCTTCCCCTAACTCCTTTCTCCCTTCACCCATGGACCGCAAAGCAAATATCATTTTGGAGCTGGGCCCCCAACTAGAGCTGAAACCTTTGCCCGACTCCCTTAAATATGTTTTCCTAGGACCTAATCAAAGCATGCCCCTGATTATCAATTCTGAACTTACTGGGGCTCAAGAGGTAAAACTTCTCTAGGTTCTTAGTAAAAATCTAAAAGCTATTGGTTGGACCCTTTCTGACCTTAAGGGTATCAAGCCATCCTATTGTACTCACAGAATATATCTTGAAGAAGAATCTTGCTTCTCCCACCAACCACAAAGGCGCTTGAATCCTAATATGCAGGAGGTGGTCAAAAAGGAGATAATAAAGTGGCTTGATGCTAATATCATTTACCCCATTTCTGACAGCTCCTTGGTTAGTCCCACCAACTAGTGCCTAAAAAAGCTATAGACTAACTGTTGTCACAAATGAACATGGGAAAAGCATAGCCACTCAGACCGCTTCATCTTGGCGCGTGTGCATTGATTATCGCAAATTAAACATCGCCACCAAGAAGGACCATTTTCCACTGTTACGAACGCGCGGCTTCAGACGTTTTTAAGACGTCTGGGAGGTGTCCCAGACGTCTGACCAAACGTCTGGAACCCCTTCCAGACGTCTGGGATTCGGTTATTTTCGGCACGCGTGTTTCGTCTGCGCGCCTGAGCGTGCAGACCTGCAAGCGTCTCTCTCTCTCTCTCTTTTTCCCTCTCCCTCCTGCGCCCTCTGTCCCGCTCTCTCTCTCCTCGCGTGGCCATAAAAAGCCACGCCCTCCCCCTCACTCCCGTCACCTCCGCCCCCTTTCCTCTTCTCCTTTCAGTCGGTGCGCGAGAGCGGGCGCGAGTGAGCGGCGGCAGCGACAGCCGCGGTGAGCGTGGGAGGAGGTGTTGCGTGTGGGAAGAGGCGCTCGGCCGTGAGGGCGAGCTCGCCGGGGCTGCTAGGGTCGGCCGGCGGGGGAAGCAGCAGACGTGGGGTGACGCGGGAGGCCTGCTGCAGCTCGAGCAGCAGGCGGACGAGGCGCGGCGCGGCCGTGCGTCGCAGGCGGAGGGCGAGACACGCTCTGATTCTGGAAATTTTTTCAGAATCAGACGTCTGGGCTTCCAGCCAGACGACGGGGACGACGTCTGGAGGACTGTACAGACGTCTGAAAGGTGAGTTATTTCCGTCTTCCTTCCTTTTCTTCGATTGACCGTACTGATAGAGAGAGGAAATGGGTACGCGCAGGTTTTAAGATTCGTATCCAACGCGAATCAGACTTCTGGCTGCAGTGCCAGACGACGGGAACGACTTCCAGACGTCCGGGGTGACCATCGGACATCTGGGAACTAGGCCAGACGCCCCCGCAGGCTTCTGGATGTCTAAGAGACTACGCAGAGCAAAGGTAACCTCTGATCCACTTTTTAAGACGTCTGGAATAAGTTCCAGACGTCTGATTTTGCACTGTTTCGTCATTTTCGACACGTTTAGGGCCCGTTCGGAGTCCGTTTTCCGCGTTTCGAGTTGCGTGCTTTTCGGAATTACATCCTCTATCCGTCTACGGTAGTTGTATACTATTTTGAGAAACTCCTTGTGTTTGATCCTTGTGATAGGACCCCGTTCCGTTGCAGTCTCGGGGGTTGCGGAGGCACGCGAGATTCCCAACCACGCCCCCAGTACTCCTATTGTAACCAGTAGAGTGTCTTTTAAGTTTACTAGTATAATCTGTTAAATTATGAAACCATAAATAGAACCTAGGACATTGCATGAATCCTAGAAATGAGAAATAGATTGAATGGTAGATCCTAGGGTGTTGCATGAATCCTAGGGCTGGAAAACTAGATTGTATGATAGATCCTAGGATATGGCATGAATCCTAGGACGGGAAAACTAGTGGAATGTATGAATACTGCAGTCTTGGAAAATGTGGAAAGGAAATAATAGCTGCCTGTGAATTGAATTAACAACTGCCTACTATGAATAAATAAACGTGATTGAGAATACGGATCGTATGAACGTGAAACTGGAAAGGTGAAACCTGAATGTGTTGAGTTAAAAGAGCTGGAACCCTACGGGAATTAGGAGTAGAACTCCTGGAAGGTGAATGGAATAGAATTGGGGAAGTGAGCTGGCCCTTGAGTACGGAGTACCAAGGAGAGCGACTGTCCCCCTGTTTAGTGCAGAGCGGAGCCAGCCGCCCCAAGGACCCAGGGTTAGGACTGGCCACTTTGTACCGACTTGCTGGCCCTTGTGTACGTAGTACCGAGGAGAGCTACTAGTGTAGGGAGGTACTAGCTACCCCACGGGCCCCGGGGTTCTGCTAGCCTCCTACACCGACTTGTTAGGCCCACTGGGCAAACCAGGGTAGTCAGGTGAGGGTGCGCGGACTGTGGAGGGGCAAGGCCCCTGTTTGGTTACTGTGGAGGGGTTGGACCCCTGTTACTGAGAGGGCTCTGCCCGGTACTGGTTCCGTGCTATGCTTTGGGTGCACCCGTTAACGGAAACGACTGACCGCGTGCCAGTGCGGGTTAGCTACCTGTGCGTTTATCGCGCGTGCCGTAGTCACCGTTACGCCTGTCCGTGACCTTGGGGTGGTTGACTGAGAGTAGGATCACCACGAGGGACTCTCTCGGCCAGGATAGCACCACGTGCTACTTCTACTGTTCGGAAAAGACTGCAATCAAGATCGTTCCCACGAGGAACATTCAAGATCAAGTGAAGGATCTGATAAATAGATAAATTTTGAGACAATAGAAAGACGTAAATAAATGAAGAAAGAAAATTAAAACAGCTACTGTATACTTTACTGTTTCTTTAGTTTAGCTGCCACTCTACTCAGCGTTTTGCTGACGTGTTACACTCGTTACTTTTCAGGACTAAGTGTTGAGCAGCCAGGGTCAGCAGCTGCAGAGGATGCTGGGCCGAGTAGGGTCCAGTAGAGTTACCACTGTTCTCTTGTACCACTTTTTTTTTGTTCCACTGTAGTGAGTAGTTCATGTTTCCGCTATACTTTTCTTTACCCGCAATTCATATTATGTTATGAATGTTGTTCTACTGTTGTGGTGGTATATACTGTAGTGGCTTCTTTCTTTACTGCCATATTTCCTTACTGTTAGTTATATTCATGCTGAATGTGATTTATTTTGCTGCTCTTTTGGTTACTTCCTCGTTGGACGACTAGGTGTTGGGATTAGTTCAGTCGGTCCGGTTCTCGTGTCTCGTAGGGACTCGGGAATTGGGTCGTTACAAGATGGTATTAGAGCAAGGTCGTCCCGAGAAGTGAATCAACTGACCGGAAAATAACCAATTCACATGTCTATAACTAGAGTAGCCACCACAACATATCTTTTGACATGAACTCTTAGGCGTTTTTGTTAGGTACTATTCCGTACTGACGTATTTCATTTTGCTTCGCGTCTCCTTGTAGGAGATGCCTCGTCGCGGGACTAGAGAGACTGGTCGCGGGCGCGGCCGAGGACGAGGTCGGCGAGGTGGGCGTGCCGTTGCCGACGCCTCAGTGGACCAGCCACTGCTCCCGGGCGTCCAGGCCCAGGACCTCGCCCGGCTGATACGAGATATTGTGTGAGAGGAGCTCCACCCACCGCCCCGAGCACCTCCCCTTGGGGCTGCAGAGGGGGAGTCCTCTGTGGGACCACCCGATGGACGCGGCACTGGACACGGGGGAGGGGATGGGCCGCCGCAGCCCCCACCTTCCTCCGATACTTCTGTGCACGAGGCACCGTTGCCTGGAGGTGCACCAGCATCCCCACTGCAGCGCCACTCCGAGTTCTTCGGGCAGTTCCGGAAGTTGAAGCCCCCCTCTTTCAAGGGGGATGAGGACCCGACCGACGCAGAGGACTGGCTCGAGCAGCTGGAGAAGATTTTCAACACCCTTCGCCCCCCGGTGGAGTGCCGCGTGGCCTTTGCCACGTCCCAGCTGGAGAGTGCGGCACACAGGTGGTGGAGGGCGGTCCGGGGACAGGAGAGGGACGAGCCGACCTGGGATAGGTTCGTCGCCCTCTTCTGCGAGCAGTACTTTCCCCAGACGTGGTAGGACCAGAGGAGGCGGGAGTTCCACACTCTCCGCCAAGAGACGATGACTGTGAGCGCATACCGCACGCGTTTCTTGGAGCTGTCCCGCTTTACAGTGACAGCGGTAGCCACTGAGGAGGAGCGCCTTTGGAGGTTCACCGAGGGGCTTCGGCCTGCGATTCGGGGGTATGTCAAACCCCTGAAGTTGCCTACATTTTCGAGGGTGGTGGAGGTAGCCATGACTTATGAGGAAACCAACATGTCCGTGCGAGACACTAACGGCGGGCGGAAGAGGCCTTCAAGCCAGACTTTTCACAGGGCCGGCGAGAGGAGACACGTGGCGTCCGCAGGAGAGCCGTCACGTTTTACAGGGCCATCAGTGGCCTTTGGGGGCCCTCGACAGGGACCAGTCGCCAGCACCGGACCCCCGCCCAGCCGACAGCAGGGACCCACTGAGGGCGGGAGTCGGGTTCCCCTTTGTTACCAGTGTGGCCAGCCGGGCCACATCAGGAGGGACTGCCCGTCTAGGGCAGGAGGTCAGCAGATACTCCCCGCGCAAAGCACTGGAGGGTGCGCAGGAGGCCGCGGTTCCCAAGCGCGAGGAGGAGGACAGCAGTCACGAGGAGGGTACCGGCCAGCACCTGCCCGTCCGACGCAGAGTGTGGCTGCTTCGTCCGCACCTAGAGCTGAGGGGCGCATCAACGCCCTGACACACAGGGATGCCAGAGCTTCGGGCTCGGTAGTGGCAGGTATGGTTTCAGTTTCCGGCAGACTCGTTTATACACTTTTCGATTTCGGCGCTACGCACTCGTTTGTCGCAGCCAGTTTCGCAGTTAGTTTAGGCCAGGATTATACGCTGTTAGAGAATCTGTTCGTAATCAGAGATCCGAGTGGTCAGCTGTTTGTAGCTGAGGAGGTGTACACGGATTGCAAGGTCAACGTCGGGGGACATAGCCTGCCAGCTGACCTGATTATGATACAGATGGACTTTGGAGTGATTCTGGGGATGGACTGGCTGTCCGCTTACCACGCCTTGGTAGACTGTTTTGAGAGGAAGATTGTCTTCTCCATGCCGGAGTTGCCTTCTTTCGAGTTTCACGGACAACCAGTGGACGGAGGCTTCAGGTGCATTTCGGCACTTCAGGCGGCGAGACTTTTGAGCCAGGGGTGTGAGGGCTTCCTAGCTTGTGTGGTGGCAGAGCCCAGCCCTGTGGCAGACTTCCAGAGTATCCCGGTGGTCAGAGAGTACCCTGACGTGTTTCCAGACGAGTTACCAGGACTACCGCTCGAGCGTGAGATCGAGTTTGAGATCTCACTAGTACCAGGGACCAGCCCCATCTCCACCGCGCCATACAGGATGGCACCACTTGAGCTACGAGAGCTCAAGTCTCAGTTGCAGGACCTTTTGGAGAAAGGTTTCGTGAGGCCCAGTGCGTCTCCCTGGGGAGCCCCGGTACTATTTGTGAAGAAGAAGGATGGTACCCTACGCCTTTGTGTGAACTATCGACAGCTGAATAGGGTCACCATCAAGAACAGATATCCGCTGCCGAGGATCGACTTGTTTGACCAATTGCGGGGTGCCACGGTGTTCTCCAAGATCGACTTGAGGTCGGGATACCACCAGTTGAGTATCAGGGAGACCGACGTCTCCAAGACAGCTTTCCGCACCTGGTACGGACACTACGAGTTTTTGGTCATGCCGTTTGGGCTGACCAATGCCCCCGCTGCTTTCATGAATCTGATGAACCGGGTGTTTAGACCGTACTTGGACCAGTTCGTGGTGGTATTCATAGATGATGTACTCATCTATTCTCGAGATCGAATACAGCACGGACAGCACTTGCGGATGGTTCTAGACAAACTGAGACGACGAAGGCTATACGCCAAATACAGCAAGTGCGAGTTCTGGTTGAGGGAGGTGACCTTCTTAGGTCATGTGATCTCTGGAGACGGCTTGGCGGTGGACCCAGCCAAGGTCGAGGCAGTACTCAGGTGGGAGAGACCGCGTTCAGTCACTGAGATTCGCAGTTTCCTGGGACTGGCAGGCTACTACAGACGATTCATCAGAGGTTTTTCACAGATTGCGCGTCCTATGACACAGTTGACCCGGAAGGACGTGCCCTTCGCTTGGACAGACGCCTGTGAGGCCTGTTTTCTGGAGCTGAAGCAGAGGTTGACCTCGGCTCCCGTGCTCACCATCCCTGACAGTAGTGGCGGGTTCGTTGTGTACACGGACGCCTCCTTGCAGGGGTTAGGAGGTGTGCTCATGCAGAGGGGTCACGTTGTCGCTTACGCTTCGCGGCAACTGAAGCCCCATGAGCATACCTACCCTACCCACGACCTAGATTTGGCAGCGGTTGTCTTCGCGCTGAAGACCTGGAGGCACTACTTGTATGGTGAGACCTTCGAGATTTTCACAGATCACAAGAGCCTCAGATACCTTTTTGATCAGAAAGAGCTCAACATGAGACAGAGACGTTGGTTGGAGCTCCTGAAGGACTACGACTGCAGCATCTCCTACCACCCGGGAAAGGCCAATGTGGTGGCTGACGCCTTGAGCCGTAAGGCGCCCGCACACTTGGCCAGTTTACAGTTACAGAGTTGGAGCCTTTTGGAGGAGGTGAGCAGTTGGCGACTCCTGGAGTTACGGGAGCACTGTGGGGCAGTGACGGTGACACAACAGACTAGGCCAGAGCTGATAGACCGCATCATCACAGGACAGATGGCCGATCCGTACTTGCAGTCCTTGGGCGATAGAGTACTGTCAGGAGACCCAGGGGACTTCTCTTTCACAGACCAGGTTCTGCGCCTGAAGGGACGGTTGTGTGTTCCCAGAGACGAGGAGCTGTTGAGAGAGCTCCTGATTGAGGCACACGGTTCCAGATTCACCATACATCCCGGAAACACGAAGATGTACCACGACTTGAGACGCGAGTTTTGTTGGAGGGGGATGAAGTGGGATGTGGGTGAATTCGTGCAGCAGTGCTTAGTGTGCCAACAGGTGAAAGCCGAGCATCAGAGGCCTGCAGGGCCGCTGCAACTGCTTCCAGTGCCAGAGTGGAAGTGGGAGAGCATCACCATGGACCTGGTGGTGGGCTTACCTGTTACTCAGCGAGGGCACGACGCTGTCTGGGTAATTGTGGATAGACTGACGAAGACTGCACGATTCCTGCCGATCCGAGTCACTTTGGGACCAGCACAGTTGGCAGAGAGGTATATCCGCGATGTGGTACGACTACACGGAGTTCCGCGGGAGATCGTATCCGACCGGGATACCCGCTTTACGTCCCAGTTTTGGGCTAAGTTTCAGCAGGCCCTGGGGACGCGGTTGAGGTTTAGTACGGCTTACCACCCCCAGACGGACGGACAGTCTGAGCGCACGATACAGACACTTGAGGACCTTTTGCGTGCCTGTGTACTGGACTGGAGGGGCTCTTGGGAGGAACACCTATCCCTAATGGAGTTTGCATACAACAGTTATCACTCGAGCATCAGCATGGCTCCCTACGAGGCTCTGTACGGACGGAGGTGTACCGCACCCTTGAGTTGGGTTGAGGTAAGGACCAAGTGGGAGGTTGGCCCCAGGTTGATCCGGCAGAGTCAGGAGGTAGTCGAGCAGATCCACAGGCGACTCCGCACTGTCAGGAGCAGAAAGAAGAGCTACGCGGATCGGAGACGCAGAGAGGTGCAGTTTGAGGTTGGGGACCACCTCTTCCTTCGTGTTTCGCCCATGAAGGGCCTACAGTGGTTTGGGGTGAGAGGGAAGCTCGCGCCGAGATTCGTGGGGCCCTTTGAGGTCCTGGAGCAGGTTGGACCCGTTGCTTACAGACTTGCCCTCCCCCCACAGTTTTCTGGTGTGCACGACGTGTTCCACGTGTCCAACCTCAGGAAGTACGTAGCCGATCCCAGTCACGTACTGAGTCACGAGAGCGTCGAGGTGGGCGATGACGTGCCCTCGTGCGTGTGTGTTAAGAGGTGTCGTTATAGTTGCACTTGATACATCGATTTTAAAAGAAGTAAACGGAGGTGAGTCCGAGTGTCGATCTCAGGGAGGCGTGGAAATCGGGTTTTGGTTACCACTTGTCACGAAAAAGGCGGAGTTTTGCTTGCGAAAGAGACGATTTTGAAAGGCGAGAGATAGAGAGAGTTTAGGGTTAGAAAGCTCTTAGTTTTGATCATGCACTTTAAACAGAAATTAAAATGGCGACTAAACGGAAAATAATTTCATTAAACATGCATTCATAGTTCATGGTTTACAACATTAAATACATACTTCAACAAAAATAAATGAAAGCTTAAAAGAGAGAGAGAGAGGTAGAGAGAGAGTGGAGAGCGACGAGGCAGCCACGGCGGTGGAGGCTCCGTCGGCGGCTCGTCGTCTCCGGCGATTACAAGAGTGCCTAAGACTAGCTAGGAGAGGAGTGGAGTAGTTGCAAGTGGGAGAGGATGCCTTGAATGGTGGTAGAAGGGGGTTTAAATAGAGTTAAGGGCCTCCTAGAAGAAGAATGTGCTTTAGCGACATCCAGAACGTCGCTAAAACCGCTTCCAGATACGTCGGTCAAGGCTTTCTGCCGCCGGTCAGCCGCCCGCCCCCTCTCTCTCTCCAAGCGCGATCCGTGGATGATGAACGAGAGCCGTCCGATCGAAGATCGGACGGCTGAGATCCTCCCGCGTCCGTGCTGAGATCGCGCTTCGGGCGCGCGTGCGCGCGCGTTTCCGCCAGGCGTGCACGCGCGCGTGGGCGCTCGGGCGCTGTCGTCGCGCCGCGTGGCGCAATCCTGACCGCCCGCTGCTGATCGGGCGACTCAATTTCGCCGCGCCCTTCCCTCGCGTTTGATTTCCGCTCCGCGCGATTCGAACGCGCGTCGCTGCGATGCGGGCGTGCGCGCTAACCGTTGCGCCACGCCCGCACTTTGTCGCGGCGACCGCGGGCGAGCGCGCGGATCTCGGCCGTTCGATCGAAGATCAACGGCCGAGATTCGTTCTTGGCTGGCTTGAGGGTGAGAGAGCGGCGGGGGCGGGGCGACGTGGCGTGTTCTGGGCCGTTGATCTCCAGATCAACGGTCATGATTTCTTGGGCCCATTGTGGGAGCTCCGGATGTCGGATTTGGCTGACCTTGAGTCCGTTGGACTCCGTTCGTCGTCCTGAATCCATCCGTGCGGTCCGATTGCTCATCTGAGCCTGCTTTGACAAATACTTTACACAAATGGCCATTAATACGATTTATAAGCAATCTTGGTACTTGATGCATGCAACGCTCCTATTCTACTTTATGTTGTGCCTTTTATTCTAAAGATGGGTCATATTCAACCTAATTACTATCCCCTTGCGTGGTGTTATCATACCCCCATGCTTACTCCTTGATAGTCCCTAGCAAGGTTTATTCTAGCCTTTATTTCTTTGAAAAATTCAAGAAGTAATTGCTTCGGCACTTCGTTACTCGTTAATAAGAGGAAATATACGAAGATCTTAATCTACAAAGACTATGCAGCGCCCGGGTGTCTTCCAAAATACGAATCGCCCGAATCCTTGCTTTGTATATATAACTATACATATGTATCTATATATGTCTTTTTAGAATTTTCGGAATTCAGTGTGGGTTGGTAACTTTTTACGGCTACCCAACCCACCCAAAACTCGGTCAAAACCCTAAGTGCTAAGCATCTTGGTGTGAATGTTGTGATAGACTCACTTAACGGTAATTGAGACAGACTTCGAGTTTCTACGCCTCTACGTGTCCGGAAAAGAAAATAAATTTTTGCCTGAAGGTGTATTTGTTCGACTGGTAGCTTTCTCCCTACGTTCATTTTACTTGGGGTCAACACAAGGATTTTCCAGTGTATATCTCCCCGGCTTGTACTACTTCCCCGCTTCGTCCTTAGGTGTTTTGGTCTTTTTTGTGAAATTATTGAGCTGGGCTCTGGACAACCGACCAATGGGCTGTTACCCACGATCACTTGCCAGCCATACTTGTGCGGTGAAGTGTGGTTTATTTTCTTTTCTTCTCTTTTTTTTTTTTTTCGTAGGTGGCTTCCCTAATCTCAAATGTACCTAGAGGCAGCGAAAAAGAAATGGCCTGTGGCTGGGTTCTGGACAACCTGCCAATGGGCTATTACCCACGACAACTTGCCAGCCATATCACCCTAGAGAGTTCATTAGCTACCCAATTTCTGTCAAAATCTCCAAGAAGTGAGTCTGTGCAAAAATGTGTGTAGATGCTTAGACTCAAAGTTTTCCTGAGTTAGAGGGTGAGTTGATAAGTCGTATACTTATTACCTTATTTATTAGGTGGATTAGAATAGCTTAAAGTTGCAAGGATTCTCCGCTAAATCCATATTTTAATGGACACTAGGGCTGATTAAGCCTGAAGGCCTGAAAAGTCTAAGTGTTTAAGTTCTTTTTGTATTATTTCCCACTATTGACAAGTTTCTAATGCCTAAGTTTTTTATTCCTAAATTTAATTTTTTTTTTAATCAATTAATTTATTCATTCAGACTGATTAATTAAGCTCAGGATTATGCAATTTACCATCCTCCGATGCTTAAGTTGGACAATGTCCTCATTGGCAGATGCATGGATGCAGAAGCGTTCAAAAAGATAGTACCTGAGTGACGTAAACTACCAGATCAGTCTGAATCCGCTGGGTTGCCTCCCAGGAAGCGCAGAGTTTAACGCGTCCAGCTGGGCGGTGCACAAACAGGAATGGCTTGGGTCAAAAAGATATGTTCAAAATTAACCAGACCCAAAATCAGAAGTCCACAGATGCGAATAAGGTTGTGGTGGAGTCCCGTTCCTAAGGGGCGGGAATTCTGTAACAGATATATCATGCATGCCCGTGTCAGATCCTCTCTTAGTTTGTGGGCATGCAAACAAGTTGCTGTGGACGAACGCACCCCAAATATGACATGCCAAACACTAAAGATGTAGGTCTTATATTCAGCTTGTGTCCCCATAAAATTGTAATCCATCGAAAGTGTATCAATTCTAGTGCATTCGGGTTGCGGGATCTTTATTCTGGTAGGGCAAGTAACAAAGTCCAGAGTTTCATACTGAGCCCTACAACCAAGCATGAGTCTTCTCTTCAAAGACGAATCCATCTCTTCCGCAACTATGGTTTCATTGCTCATTCCCTCCAAGCCCTTGATCTCAAGAATATTTTCTTCAACCTCCTTTGTATCAGATTCACTGTTTGGGGTTGCATTAGAGGTAGGGTCAATTTCATCCTCTAGATCATATTCTTTCTCTCGACCCTCCTCCAAATTTGTGATGGGGATTCTAACCGATTCATAATCAATTTCTTTGAAATTGTAACTCCATTCTCCATCTCCGACGTTGGCTGCTACTCCCACCGGATTACTTGTCTTGAGCCGATTAGATTCAGATTCCAAGGTCTCTCCCCTCACCTTCTCAGTTTCCTCCTGATGTTTGTTCTCAATGCTCCCCAAATTGTGTTCCAAGGAATCCTTACTGTCCTTATCCACTGAGCTATCCAACTCCTGAGGGGTATCAATGGTGGACTGAACCAAATCAGGATGACTAGGTGTAGTCCAATTGATCATGGTAGGTCCTTGCTTTATGAATTCCATGAATGGCGTTGTATGCAACAGCTTTCTTTGGCCTTCTTCCCCCAATTGTTGGAACAACTCCAACATGGCATGTTGCCCTTTAACCAATTCTTGATTCTGTCTATGTAGTTCTAACTGGAGGTTATCAAGAATTGACATGGTGTCATTTGGTGTCCTTTGGATTTCCTCCTTGAAATCCAGGTTAAGAGAGTATGGTTGAGGTTGTGGATCAGAATCCATATTGGTGTTTAAGTTCTTGGGTGGGTCCTCTATTCTATCATGTTCAGGGTCCAGTTCTTCAAGAGGAACCATTCTCTGTTTGGTCCTACTCCAGAATAGTTGAGGTTCTAAGTCCTCCTCTCAGTCAGATTCTTCATCAGGGGACCAAATCAGAGGTTGATGATCCTGGGCTTGCCTAGATTTCTGATCATTTTCTGATTTCCATTTGTCTAGAACTCCAAAGGTCAAGTAGGCAAGGTTGTTGAATTCAGATGACCTTTCTTGGTTATTATCCTGAGATGGGTAGAGTTCTTGGTGTTCTCCTAAAGTGTAGGTCCTATCACAGTAGAGCGGGTCGGACCTAAATGAGGAGGCATCGTGAGGACAATCGAGATATGGAGTCCCATGATTTGAATCGTACCCTTGGGTGGCTATGTTGGTTGTATTCCAATAAGAAGTTGGTACGGTTTGGTCATAGTTGGGCCAAGAGGGATATTCAAGGTTGTACCCCCAACTTGGTGGTTGGTTAGCCCAAGTAGGCTGTGGGTATGGCCCACTTGGGTTAGCATACAAATCCTGTTGGGGGTAGTTTGGGTAAGATGGATAGGTATTGAAATCCATGGTTTGGAAGAAATGGAGGGATGTGGGAAGAACAGATGCGAGAGAGTTGTGTCCTCAACCAAGCAAACAAGCCTAGTCCTTATGGTGTATTCCTTAGAAGACCTAGAAATCTCACAAAGGTTGATTAAGTCCGTAAGCACTGGACTCCCCTTCCCGAGGTTAATCTGGCCAGGTTGATTACGAGGGGATTGCAGGGAAGGTTCTTCCTTTGGCTTGCGCCTTCGGTTCCATAGACCCCACAACCGCGATCGTTTGACACTGCCCTGCAGCCTAGTCACCAAATTCTACCAAGGGAATGAAAGCCAAGTGCCTAGCAAACAAAACCTCGCCTTTTGAGACTTAACTCAGTCCTGCCTAGGGCACGTCTACTCAGTTTTAAAGGGTTAGGATAGTGCTTGTGCTTAGGGTGATGTGATGAGGCGTTGATTGGGGTGGTGCCTCTTAATGTTCCACTTTCAAAGTGTGTGCTTCTAGCAAAACATGATTTTCAAGCAAGGATTTGTTAAGATATAGTGTCTTTTAGTGTTTCATCCTTACTTAAGTACTTTTTAGGGTTGACGTGTCGTAATGTTTTCAAACAAGTTTCAGTGGGCACGTCAAGTTCTGCACGCAACTTAGTGAAAGTAGATTTCCTTTTATTTTGTAGAGGCTCTAAAACCCTAGTGTACTCATCCTGATAATCGTGCAGCTTCTATTAGATGAGTCAGTTTTAGGGTTGAGTGGTGCGGCCCAAGTCAACTCACGGTGGCTTCGCAAACACCACTCAAGAGAAAGAGAAAAGAACACTCCAAGAATTTATCCAGCATATTAGAGTGTACATTTTTTTGTAGGGTGATGTGTTAAGAATGTGGGTAAAGCAATCATTCACCACGCCAATTTTTTTAGTTTTTATGATTTTTTTTTTTAGCTTTTTCACGCAAGCAAACAATGAGAGCGAGGGTACTCACTATCGGTCCTCGAGGCGCCTACTCCCTTGCTACCGTCGTCGAATGCGTCGCTTCGCCGTCCATGCGCCGAATTCCTGCAACCGTCAAGTAAAAAGGAAAATAGGGCATTAGACGATGTGAGAATGAGTGTGGAATGGAGGTGATAAAACAAATCCATTGCCTCCCCGGCAACGGCGCCAAAAACTGGCGTGCCCTCGTGCGTGTGTGTTAAGAGGTGTCGTTATAGTTGCACTTGATACGTCGGTTTTAAAAGAAGTAAACGGAGGTGAGTCCAAGTGTCGATCTCAGGGAGGCGTGGAAATCGGGTTTTGCTTACCACTTGTTGTCACGAAAAAGGCGGAGTTTTGCTTGCGAAAGAGACGATTTTGAAAAGCGAGAGATAGAGAGAGAGTTTAGGGTTAGAAAGCTCTTGGTTTTGATCATGCACTTTAAACAGAAATTAAAATGGCGACTAAACAGAAAATAATTTCATTAAACATGCATTCATAGTTCATGGTTTACAACATTAAATACATGCTTCAACAAAAATAAATGAAAGCTTAAAAGAGAGAGAGAGAGGTAGAGAGAGAGTGGAGAGCGACGAGGCAGCCACGGCGGTGGAGGAGGCTCCGTCGGCGGCTCATCGTCTCCGGCGATTACAAGAGTGCCTAAGACTAGCTAGGAGAGGAGTGGAGTAGTTGCAAGTGGGAGAGGATGCCTTGAATGGTGGTAAAAGGGGGTTTAAATAGATTTAAGGGCCTCCTAGAAGAAGAATGTGCTTTAGCGACATCCAGAACGTCGCTAAAATCGCTTCCAGATACGTCGGTGAAGGCCTTCTGCCGCCGGTCAGCCGCCCGCCCCCTCTCTCTCTCCAAGCGCGATCCGTGGATGATGAACGAGCCGCGTCCGTGCTGAGATCGCGCTTCGGGCGTGCGCGCGCGCGTAGGCGCTCGGGCGCTGTCGTCGCGCCGCGTGGCGCAATCCTGACCGCCCGCTGCTGATCGGGCGGCTCAATTTCACCGCGCCCTTCCCTCGCGCTTGATTTCCGCTCCGCGCGATTCGAACGCGCGTCGCTGCGACGCGGGCGTGCGCGCTAACCGTTGCACCACGCCCGCGCTTTGTCGCGGCGACCGCGGGCGAGCGCGCGGATCTCGGCCGTTCGATCGAAGATCAACGGCCGAGATTCGTTCTTGGCTGGCTTGAGGGCGAGAGAGCGGCGGGGGCAGGGCGACGTGGCACGTTCTGGGCCGTTGATCTCCAGATCAACGGTCATGATTTCTTGGGCCCATTGTGGGAGCTCCGGATGTCGGATTTGGCTGACCTTGAGTCCGTTGGACTCCGTTCGTCGTCCTGAATCCATCCATGCAGTCCGATTGCTCATCTGAGGCCTGCTTTGACAAATACTTTACACAAATGGCCATTAATACGATTTATAAGCAATCTTGGTACTTGATGCATGCAACGCTCCTATTCTACTTTATGTTGTACCTTTTATTCTAAAGATGGGCCATATTCAACCTAATTACTATCCCCTTGCGTGGTGTTATCAGGCGACGACCTGACCTACCCCGAGCGGCCAATGCAGATTCTAGACCGAGCCGTCCGCAGTTTGAGACGAAAGCAAGTACCCCTGGTAAAGGTTTTGTGGAGGAGCCAGCGGTACGAGGAGGCTACCTGGGAGCCTGAGGCGGCAATGCGGGAGCGGTACCCGGAACCCTTCGCGGGTACGTCTTTTCGAACCAGCTTCGGTCCTCTTTGAGTTTGTTATGGTTATTTTGACGTCTTTCCCGCACCTTAGTTAGCGCAAGTTTCGGGGACGAAACTTCCTTTGAGCTTGTTATATTGTTACGAACGCGCGGCTTCAGACGTTTTTAAGACGTCTGGGAGGTGTCCCAGACATCTGACCAGACGTCTGGAACCCCTTCCAGACGTCTGGGATTCGGTTATTTTCGGCACGCGTGTTTCGTCTGCACGCCTGAGCGCGCAGACTTGCGAGCGTCTCTCTCTCTCTCTCTTTCCCTCTCCGTCCTGCACCCTCTGTCCCGCTCTCTCTCCTCGCGCGGCCTTAAAAGGCCACGCCCTCCCCCTCACTCCCGTCACCTCCGCCCCCTTTCCTCCTCTCCTTCCAGCCGGTGCGCGAGAGCGGGCACGAGTGAGCGGCGGCAGTGACAGCCGCGGTTAGCGTGGGAGGAGGTGTTGCGCTTGGGAAGAGGCGCTCGGCCGTGAGGGCGAGCTCGCCGGGGCTGCTAGGGTCGGCCAGCGGGGGAAGCAGCAGACGTGGGGTGACGCGGGAGGCCTACTGCAGCTCGAGCAGCAGGCGGACGAGGCGCGGCGCGGCCGTGCGTCGCGGGCGGAGGGCGAGACGCGCTCTGATTCTGGAAATTTTTCCAGAATCAGACGTCTGGGCTTCCAGCCAGACGACGGGGACGACGTCTGGAGGACTGTACAGACGTCTGAAAGGTGAGTTATTTCCGTCTTCCTTCCTTTTCTTCGACTGACCGTACTGAGGGAGAGAGGAAATGGGTACGCGCAGGTTCTAAGATTCGCATCCAACGCGAATCAGACGTCTGGCTGCAGTGCCAGACGACGGGAACGACTTCCAGACGTCCGGGGTGACCATCGGACGTCTGCGAACTAGGCCAGACGCCCCCGCAGGCTTCTAGATGTCTGAGAGACTACGCAGAGCAAAGGTAACCTCTGATCCACTTTTTAAGACGTCTGGAATAAGTTCCAGACGTCTGATTTTGCACTATTTCGTCATTTTCGACCCGTTTAGGGCCCGTTCGGAGTCCGTTTTCCACGTTTCGAGTTGCGTGCTTTTCGGAATTACATCCTCTACCCGTCTACGGTAGTTGTATACTATTTTGAGAAACTCCTTGTGTTTGATCCTTGTGATAGGACCCCGTTCCGTTGCAGTCTCGGAGGTTGCGGAGGCACGCGGGATTCCCGACCACGCCCCCAGTACTCCTATTGTAACCAGTAGAGTGGCTTTTAAGTTTACTAGTATAATCTGTTAAATTATGGAACCATAAATAGAACCTAGGACATTGCATGAATCCTAGGAATGAGAAATAAATTGAATGGTAGATCCTAGGGTGTTGCATGAATCCTAGGGCTGGAAAACTAGATTGTATGATAGATCCTAGGATATGGCATGAATCCTAGGACGGGAAAACTAGTGGAATGTATGAATACTGCAGTCTTGGAAAATGTGGAAAGGAAATAATAGCTGCCTGTGAATTGAATTAACAGCTGCCTGCTATGAATAAATAAACGTGATTGAGAACATGGATCGTATGAACGTGAAACTGGAAAGGTGAAACCTGAATGTGCTGAGTTAAAAGAGCTAGAACCCTACGGGGAATTAGGAGTAGAACTCCTGGAGGGGTGAATGGAATAGAATTGGGGAAGTGAGCTGGCCCTTGAGTACGGAGTACCAAGGAGAGCGACTGTCCCCCAGGGACCCAGGGTTAGGACTGGCCACTTTGTACCGACTTGCTGGCCCTCGTGTACGTAGTACCGAGGAGAGCTACTAGTGTAAGGAGGTACTAGCTACCCCACGGGCCCCGGGGTTCTGCTAGCCTCCTACACCGACTTGTTAGGCCCACTGGGCAAACCAGGGTAGTCAGGCGAGGGTGCGCGGACTGTGGAGGGGCAAGGCCCCTGTTTGGTTACTGTGGAGGGGTTGGACCCCTGTTACTGAGAGGGCTCTGCCCTGTACTGGTTCCGTGCTGTGCTTTGGGTGCACCCATTAACAAAAACGACTGACCGCGTGCCAGTGCGGGTTAGCTACCTGTGCATTTATCGCACGTGCCGTAGTCACCGTTACGCCTGTCCGTGACCTTGGGGTGGTTGACTAAGAGTAGGATCACCACGGGGGACTCCCGGCCAAGAGAGCACCACGTGCTACTTCTACTGTTCGGAAAAGACTGCAATCAAGATCGTTCCCACGAGGAACATTCGAGATCAAGTGAAGGATCTGAGAAATAGATAAATTTTGAGACAATAGAAAGATGTAAATAAATGAAGAAAGAAAATTAAAATAGCTACTGTACACTTTACTGTTTCTTTAGTTTAGCTGCCACTCTACTCAGCGTTTTGCTAACGTGTTACACTCGTTACTTTTCAGGACCAGGTGTTGAGCAGCCAGGGTCAGCGGCTGCAGAGGACGCTGGGCCGAGTAGGGTCAGTAGAGTTACCACTGTTCTCTTGTACCACTTTTTTTTTTGTTCCACTGTAGTGAGTAGTTCTTGTTTCCGCTGTACTTTTCTTTACCCGCAATTCATATTATGTTATGAATGTTGTTCTACTGTTGTGGTGGTATATACTGTAGTGGTTTCTTTCTTTACTGCCGTATTTCCTTACTGTTAGTTATATTCATACTGAATGTGATTTATTTTGTTGTACTTTTGGTTACTTCCTCTTTGGACGACTAGGTCTTAGGATTAGTCGATTCGGTCCAGTTCTCGTGTCTCGTAGGGACTCGGGAATCGGGTCGTTACATCCACTCCCATTTATTGATCAAATCTTGGAGCAGTTAGCCGGACGTGATTACTATTGCTTTCTTGATGGCTATTCCAACTATAATCAAGTCATGGACCATCCTGGGGATCAAGAAAAAACTACATTCACCTGCCCCTTCGGAACCTTTGCTTTCCAGATGATGCCCTTTGGTCTGTGCAATGTACCTCTAACTTTTGAAAGGTGTATGCTTGCAATATTTTCATACTTGGTAGGTGAATGTCTTGAAGTTTTTATGGATAACTTCTCTGTTTTTAGTGACTCCTTTAATTTATGTCTTAAAAATCTTGAAAGGACGCTCCAAAAATGCATAGAAGTTAACTTGGTCCTTACTTGAGAGAAACGTCATTTCATAGTCCAGGAAGGCATCATCTTGGGCCATGTCATCTCTAAAACAGGAATTGTGGTAGATCATGTCAAAATTGATGCTATCTCTAAACTCCCACTACCCACTACTATCAAACAAATCCGATCTTTCTTAGGGAATGTGGGCTTCTACCGCTATTTCATCAAGAATTTCTCCCAAATCTCCGAACCCTTAAATCAATTACTCACCAAAGACCAACCTTTCAACTTCATAGAACAATGCCTAGAGAGTTTTAATCGATTGAAGGATGTCACAAAGGCATCAATTTTACAGGGACCTAACTGGAATTGTCCCTTTGACTTAAGGACAGATGCCTCTAATTTTGCTGTGGGGGCCATTCTAGGGCAACATATTGACAAGAAGCCAATTGTAATCTATTATGCCAGTAAAACCCTTGATGATGCACAACGGAATTACACTGTAATTGAAAAAGAACTTGCCATAGTTTTTGCCCTAGAAAAATTTCGCTGATATCTGTTGGGGTCACGTCACTGTTTATACCGACCACTCAACACTAAAATATCTGTTGAACAAGAAAGATGTGAAACCCCACCTTATCCATTGGATCATGCTGCTCCATGAATTTGACTTAGAAATCAAGGATAAGGCAGGGTTGCAAAATGTAGTGGTTGACCATCTCTCTCATCTTATGACAAATGACGTGTTAACCCCTCCAAATGTTTTCCCTGACAAGACTATTTTAGCTACCAATACCTTTCCTTGGTTTGCACCAATTGCCAATTATCTAGCAATAGAATGAATTCCTTTTGATTGGCCAAAAACCAAACAGGATAAGTTTTTTGCTGACATTAAATATTATTTCTGGGAAGAGCCCAATCTTTTCCGCATCTGCGCTGATCATGTCATTCGACGGTGTATTCTTGAATCAAAATTTCATGATATTCTGACACACTATCACTCATGGCCCGTGGCGGTCATTTCTCGGGCAAGAAAACTGCAACTAAAGTCCTTACTTCTGGATTCTTCAGGCCCAACCTACACAAAGATGCTCACTCATTAGTTTGATCCTGTGTGCGTTGCCAGAGAATCTACAACATGACTACAAAGGATATGATGCCCTTAATCCGATATTAGAGGTTAAAATTTTTAATGTATAGGATATCGACTTCATAAGACCGTTCATCAACTCTTGTGGGTATTTATACATACTAGTCGCAGTCAACTATGTATCAAAATGGATTGAAACAATATCCACACACACCAATGATTACAAGATTGTTGTTGACTTCATCAAGAAAAATTGCTTTTCAAGATTCGACATCTCTAAGGCCATCATCAGTGATAGAGGATCACAATTCACTCATTCTCAATTCCGTCACCTTTTATCTAAATATGGGGTTAATCATAAAATTTTCACTCCTTACCACCCATAAATAAATGGCCAGGCAGAAGTTTCTTACAGGGAAATTAAAAATATTTTGCAAAAAATGGTTAGGCCCAATCGTAAAGACTAATCTAATAAATTGGACAATACTTTATGAGCCTACCGTACGGCTTTGAAAACTCCCCTTGGCATTTCTCCTTTCCGTCTCATTTTTGGAAAGGTATGCCATCTCCCAGTAAAAATAGGACTTTTTAGGCAATTAAACAATTAAACCTAGATTTATCTGAAGCTAGTAAACAAAGGAAATTGCAATTAATTGAATTGGAAGAGTTTCGTAATTTCTCTTACGAAAACACACGAATTTATAGACTAAACAAAAAAATTTTATGATAAATATATTATTCGGAAGCATTTTGATATCAATTAGCGCATTTGGCTTTTCGATGCACGTTTATGCATTTTTCCGTGCAAACTTAAATCCAAGTGGACCGACCCATTTATTATATTTGAAACATATCCATACGACACAATTAACCTTTTTATCCAAAAACAAATACTACATTTCAAGTCAACAACCAACGTTTAAAACTCTACTTAGACAATTCCTCGAATCTCCCATCTGACACACTTGATTTAATTGACTTACCTCCTAATGATCATTGATGCTCTTCACACCCGGTTGAATGGAGTAAAAGATAACACTGGATAGGAGGTCCTGCTTTTTGCTTCTCATTTTCTTTTTCAAAGGTTTTGACTATCCTAAGCCTGACCGCTTTCACCAAGGTGACTTATGTCACCCTTCCCATTGCTTGAGGGCATTACATAGCTTAAGCATGGGGGGTATTTTTTTAAATTTTGACGATCAGTTTAGGGTTTTCAAAACCTAAAAATATTTAAATATTTATTTCATTTTTTGCATGCATACCCAAAAAAAATTAAAATTTTGAAAACTTTTTTAGGAAAATTGAAATCGGGGCCAAAGTTGAAGATTCATTTTAAGATACAATGGGATTTAATCTTTAACAAACTAGGAATCAAAAAGCGGATCTGATTGTTAGAATCTCTAGGTCTATTTTTAGACTAGATCAAGTATCATTCTCTAAATTCTACCTGAACTCGTGATGATTTAGGTGACTTGATCTCTTTTTGTGACCTGGAAATTACTTGGCTTAGTTTCCGACCCAAAAGGTTGCATCTCTTCCAAAATTCTTGTGTCAAAATTTACACGCAAAGCCAACATCTAAAAAAATATTTAGAAAATTAGAAAATCTCCTTATTTAGTCTTAGTGAAATCCGAAGCAAATGATTATTTGAGTTCCTACCACCAAGGAGGAAAATATCTCATTTGAAGACGTGATGTCAACATCTTACCACCTCAGCGTTGTTCTATATCTATATTTCATATCTTTAGACGAAGCATTCAGGCGCATTTTGCGGCTCAAGTATCTTGGACGGTACTCTACCCATAACATCGAGGCAAGAGCTTGAGTTTGCTTTAAGCACCCCTTTACACCACATTATATTTTAGGGTTATGAACTCCTAGTGGTGTCTTGAACAGTACAATCTCTAAGTGCTGGCGCCAGAGCCCATCGAGGATTGGTAACGGGAAGGATAATCTTAACACATTTGTTATAGAATTAAGTTAGGAATAAGAATGGGAGAGAAAAAACAATGAGCTTATAAATGTTGGCACTACACTGACACAAGATTTTAAAATATATGCAAGTTGTGAGTCAGATTCAAGAGCCAAGGAAATCCTAGCTACAAAATAATTTCAGATGACTTTAATTAACAAGGAATTAACTTGTGAATTTTTGAAGGATACATTGATCCCAATTTATCCACTTTTGGGTCCAAAGACGAATCCCGATGTTCTATCTTTAACAAATCTCGTACCTTTTATGCATGGGGGTGTGATAAATACCAGTTTATTATCATTCATATGCCCTAAAGTTGATCTAGCTCTTAAGGTTTCATCTCTGTAAATAGGTTTTCAGACTACCTTTAGGCATCATCTAGGAATGTATTGCATACTTTTTATATTTTTGACACGTTTATTTGAGTGTTAGAGACAGACAAATAGTCAGATCCCAAAAGCCTTAGCATTCAGAAAGGCAGCAAGTGAAGAGGAAGCTCATTCCAGCTGGACCATAGCTGAATCTAGCTCATCACAACTAGATACCAGCTCACCTGGGTTAGGTTTAGCTCTCTCTAACTCCATGCAGCTCATCTTAGCTCGATGGTAACTCAAGGTAGCTCAACTCAGCTCAGATCCAGCTCAACTTAGTTGAGTCTAGCTTCTTCTAGCTCCAATCAATTCACTAGGAGATTAAGCTAGCTCAACTCAGTTGACAGCAGTTCATTCCAACTCTAGCACAGCTTTCCCCAGCTCCACTCAACTCACGACAGCTGAACTCCCTCCAGCTTAGCTACTACATGTCAACTTAGTAGCTAAGCTAGCTCGGGAGTCCCCATTAAAAGAAGGTCCAGCTCAACCCAGCTTCAGATAGGTTGAGACCAGCTCAACTTAGATCTACTGCTCAAACTTAGCTGCTAGCAGAAGAATTAGCTAGTTAAGCTGAGTAGCTAAGCTCTTATGAAGACCTCTTCAGTCAGAATCAGCTTTGGGAAATTTCCTCCAACTCCAAATATACTTCAGACAATTCTTGGCTTCCTTCTACCAGCTCAACCATAGCTTCTCCACTACTCTTCTACTAACTAAGCTAGCTTAGTTAGCTTAGCTAAGCTCTCTCCATTCCTTGGTCGTCCACCCTCCTCACTTAACCCCAACTTAACCCTACCTAGACCTAACCCTAACCCACCATAGTTGGCACCAAAACACACCACTTGCATTCCTTCAAAATGGTGCCAACTATGGCACCTTTTTGACCCTACAACCATGCCCCTTCTTGGCACCAAAAACCCCTTCAATCACCACCATCCAATCAAAACCATATGCCATCCAAGTCCTCCAATTTTGGCGTCAAGATAGACCTTCTAGAAGATCCCAAAAGTGGCTTCAACTTTGGTGGTTGACAACCACCATGGGCGGCCATGAAGGGGTGCATCCAACCCTTAACCAACCTCCTCCCATCTCATAGCTTGGCGCCAAGTACCCTCCACAACCCCTATCTTAGATAAGGATCACCTAACCACCTTATCTAAGCCAATCCTAACCCTACAACACACCACACCAATCCCTTAACCCTAGTCCCCACCTAGGGTTGGCACCAACCATTAAGTGCCCATCCACTTTGGTGCCATCTACCCTAGCCCTAGGATCTGATAACCACCATCCAGGAGCCATCCTAGCCATCCCATCTTAACCACACCTATCCCCCCTTCCACTCAATAAAAATGCCATTAACTACCTACTTCCATTCCACCCTTGGTTACAATTTTTCTAGCACAATTTCTACCTATAGCCACTACCTATATTTAGCCAAGAGAAGAAGGAGAAGAAGAAGATGAAGGAGAAAACCTTGTCTCCTTGGTGCCTTCCCCTCTTCCCTTCTCTCTTCTGCCCATGCTAAGTCAAATTCCAAGGAGAGCCAGGCAAGGAGGATGGCCAAAGAGAAGGAATTTTAGGGTGGTCCACGTCCACCCTAAGGAGGAGATTTGAGAGTGGAATTCTTCCACTCTAGGAGGAGCAAGGCACGTCTTATCTAGGGCTTGCCAAGGAGAAGAATTTTCATCTACTGGAGTACTTCAAAGAAGGAGTTGGAAGACCCTTTCTAAGCCCAGCAGCAGCTGAGCTTGGAGCAAGGACCCCTTCCTCCTCGCTATCATCTTCGTGAGAAATTGTCTTACTTGCATATTTCAATTTTTTCTAGTAGAACCATTCCACTACCATTCTTGTAAAACAATTTTTCTCCCCATATAAAAGTTGTCTTTCTACTTTTGTTTCACTTATTTACTTGCTTTTCCTGTTAGTTGGTGCACTCACCGTTGAAACACTCTCGTCGAGTTTTAAAATATGCATTATAGTATAGTCAATAAAAGCAAATAGACAACATTTAATTTATAAGTGCTCGAAAAACAAATGTGAGTTCCAAGATCGTTCGTAGGAAGCAAATGTGAAATTCACACACTAATCGAAATAAGCAAATGAGCATAGTAATTAAGCACACAAGATATTCAATGAATGATCTACTCAAAAAATATATTCAACAATATCAGTTTGTCTCAAAAATCAATGGGATAAAAAGAAGAATAAAATCCTAAAAATAGTGATTTGAATCACCAATTACCACATTTAAGCACATATCCCAAGGTCTCAAAATCAATTTAATTTCTCAACATGGTCATGAACCACTTATCTCAAATATCCATGTCAACCAAATATCAAATATATCCACAGTGCCATCATTAAAGCCTCAACAAATGTAGAACACCAATGTCAAACGACTTAAAGTCGCCAAGCTTCAGCATAAGACAACTCAGAAATCCAATAAGTGTTGGGCGTTGTGTGCACGATTTCCGAGGCACATGCATGCACCCCAAGGCAAAACCACCCTCCTCAAAATCCTCTCTTTCCAATCGGGTAACCAAGTTGGGTATAGGGATTAGGCCCACCGGAAATAGTGGTGAATGAGGTGTGTGTGTGTGAGAGAGAGAGAGAGAGAAAGAGACCTCACCCCTGTGTCATGAGGTAGTAAGCCACAGTAACGAAATCCATTTATGTGCATTTCCAGATTTGATGCCCACGATGTGGGACTAAATAATGCCTTCTCCTTCTTCATGTAGCTGTAGAGAAGCTCACGTTCAATTGGAAGGTATTGTTATTGCTCTTCCCAAATTGGAAGCCTGGAAAGCTTCATGGGGTTGTTCCTCTCCAACTCAAGGTGGAGGTGCAGTTGGAGAGCAGCCAACAGTGGCGAACGGAGGCAGCGAAAGTGAGGTTGCCAGTGAAGACCCTGAAACACAAATACAAGCTCAAAGCCCCAATTAGAACATTCAATAGAATCGTCGTGAGTCAAGGAGTTCAACAACGATGGTGGTGCGGTGATTGGAGTGTCGTGGTGCTCTGTCGGTGACGGAGAGGGTGACTGTAAGGTGGGTTGGTCGGAGGAGCAAAAGAGTGGTCGAAGCTTCCAATTGGTGGAGGGCTTTTGGTCGATGGACAATGAGGAAGCTTCTAGTGGTGGTGGTCTGGTGTTTGCCAGTGTGAAGTGGTCGTATGGCCTAGTCGGAGGCACAATCGGCATTGAAGAAGACGGAGAGGGAGATGGATCAATGGTGGCAGAATTAGGGTCCTATAGGGCTAAACCTAATCTAGGGAGAGAGAGGAAGGGAGAAAACCTATCTATTGGGTCAAAGGAGTAGGAATCCTCGCCGGTGTGGCTGCCAGAGCCAAGGAAGACGAATGCCTCTGGTGAGTGAGATGGCAACAATGAGAAGGGGAGGCGACCCTTGCTTTGACGGACAAGTAGCGGAAGAGAGAGAGGAAGACAGAGGCATTCCCAGTTTGGTCCTTGGGAGACCGTAGAAGGATGGAGGAGGGTCGCTGGAGTTGTAGAGGAGGGTCACCAGAGTTGCGGCGGAGGCAATCGGAGGAGAGGAAGGGTATTTTGGCCCGTAACTAGACTCGTTTGAGCCACTAAACAATGGGCAACTTATATAAAGCTTCAAATGTGCTCTCAATTCCTAAGTTTTGTGATATTTTCTCTAGGAATCAAAGGAGTTTCCTTTTTCTAAATCAAGAGTTCAGTCGAGCTTTACATGCTCCCATCTAGGCAACCAAGAGGTGCAATCGGTAGGGGATCTCTTAACGACCAATCCCTACAAATTTGGAGGGATTTGGTGGTCAAACGTGAGAGATTTCCCAATTTGAAGGTCGACGAGCTTTGGGTGATTCTGTTCGGATCAATCATGGCATCAGGGACCAAAGTGTACAGAAGACAAGAAAGTTAGGGGAGCATTTGTAAACAACTTGAAAATCATGTAAGAAACAAAGAGGTTAGCGACTAAATTACAAAGTAGGTCAAGATGGACTCATATTAGGCCCAAATTTTGATAAAAATCTAATTTGGACCCATGGAATCTAATGGTGAACTTGAATTTGAATTTTGACCATATTTGACTAGGTAAATTGCATAAAAACTTAAATTAAGGTAAATTCCCATCTGAAACTTTGTTATAGGTCAAAATAGGTTCAGATGGTCAAAATAAATTTATCAAACCCTGTAAAATATTTTTCTATGAATTTTAAGAGGTTTAGATTGACTTTATCCTAACCACAATCTTTTCAATTTAAGTGAGGTTGATAATTAAGATTTTCAGTCCTGTTTTGGTTCTCGAAATGCGTAAACCGTAATTCTACCATTCTGAGCTCACTTTCTAGTATTTTATGCTCAATTAACCTTTAATTAACCCCTGAATAATCCCATGGTTAATCTGCATTTATGATGTAATGTTAAAATAGCAGAATTAACCATGTTTTATTATCCTCTTCTCAAAACATATTAGAGTAGAATTATGGTTCTCAAGCGATCATTTAGAAGCATTTATATCTTAATTCTAACTAAATTAAGTTAGTTATGACGAATGATGACATTACCATCACTCACACTATTTGATTACCCTAGGTCTCCACGTACCTAGGGTGAGCTTAGAAAGAGGTTCTTACTGTCACTTAGGCTCTAGTGATTAGGAGTAATTTATTTTCGCATTCCCCTATTATGTTGCCCTTTATTTCAAAAATCCAAAAATATATATATATTATATCCAAAATTACAAAAAGAAAGTTCATTCCATTTGTCGAGCAAGAGATTTCTTAATTACATTTCCACCTCCCTTGGGATGACCCGAACACTCTCCGAGTACTCGGTAATTACAAATTTTAAAAGCGATCGGATTCATGCGTACAATGATAAAATCCTAATTTACAAATCACGTAATTTTTCACATCACATAACCGACTTCCAATGAAGATCAAGTAAAGCCTGCTGATATGAAGTAGGGAGCGTCGAGTTAGAAACTACAACAGTAAAAGCATGAAACTTAGTACTCAGAGTATCAGTGGAGACTGCATGCCCTGCAACACGATATTGAGCACAGGAATGGAGAGCTTTCTGAATGGTAATAGGCATATCATCATCAATATCCACAAACGCCTGACTTGAGGAAATATCAACAGAAGCACTGTCAGATGGCTCAACATATACCTGAATGGGGGAAGACGATGGTGGTTCAGTGGTCACTGGAAGGGGGTGTGTGTGTGTATGCTTCACTTTGTAACAAGCATCTAATATGTAGTGCCTTTGAATGTCCTCTCATCTAGTGGTATTAGTCTGAATGTGCTCATAAGTTGCTCTAAGGGGGTAACATCTCTACTACTACTGGCAAAGTCATCCATATATATCGGAGGCACAGGCATAGGCACAACAATCTCCACATCCCATAACTACCCGATATGGAGAAAAATGGAATAGACTCATAAAATGTGACATCCGTGCTGATATAGTATTTTCTAGAGATGGGATCAAAACATCTATATCATTTCTGAGTGTGACAATAGCCAAGAAACACATACTTGACTACTCTAGGGGCAAGCTTATCCCAACCAGATCCAAGCAAGTGGACAAAAGCTACACGGCTAAATGTCTTAGGAGGCACAGGAAACAATTCCACATTAGGGTACAACACTATCTGTGACACTTGCTCGTGGATAACAAATGAAGGAAGCCTATTGATAAGGTAACAAGCTGTAAGTACTGCATCTCCCCAGTAGATATGTGGTATGCTATTATGAATAACACCCAAGCTGTATCCAGAATGTGTCTATGTTTTCGTTCTGCAACCCCATTCTACTGTAATGTGTGGGGCAAGAGGTCTGATGCACAATGCCTAAAGAACTATAAAACCCTATCAACTACTTGGTGAAAAACTCTAATGCATTGTCAGTTCTAATAATTTTAATGTAGACCCCAAACTGGTTCTTCACAAAAGCTACAAAATGCTGAATAATGATACCAACATCAGATTTATTATGTATCAAAAATAACCATGAAAGGCCAGAAAAATCATCTACTAGAATCACATAATAATGATGGTCTTGTCTATTTGCCACATAGCTAGATCCCCAAACATCACAATGTATCAAGTCAAAACAAGCAGAACTACTAGGATGCGTGGAAACTGAAAAATTGGATATGTGGTGCTTTCCCAACAAGCAGGCATCACACTGAATCTTCGTAGTTGGTTAATTAATCTTAATACCTCATTTAATCACTTTTATTATGGGCCCAAAACTGACAATCATAAATGTGTGATTATACATACATATAAATCCATCATTTTGACCAATGGTCGAACAATTGGTATCAAAGTTCCAATAACAACAAGAGCTCCATAAAGTCAAAGCATATTGAGATCAAGTTCCTAGTTGTTAAAAAATGAGTACAAAGTGAACTACTGTCTATAAAGCACATCGATACAAACTCCATGGTTGCAGATCCACTTACTAAGGGACTGCCACCTAAGATGTTCCTGGAGCACACAACTCGTATGGGTGTTATGTCATTTAATGATATTCAGTTTTAGTGGGAGTTTGTAACCTTTATTGTATGTTGTAATAGATATTTTGGCATTTCACTTTTATGAAAATGTAAAGTTTTGTAGAACTTTATTTCTGCAGAAATGAAAGTTTACACTTTTTTAGTTGTCCACTCTAATTTGGTTATGGGTTGATCTCACTATGGAGGACCAGTTGGGAATAAGCATGTTATGATCACATTGCATAAAATTCCCACACTACGCATCCATGTCTTTATCTGGTTGTTGATTACATCAGCATATGTGGCCTTTATTGGTTAAGTTACAAGATTGGTAGCTATAGCTACTTGGTTCCTATGTCTGGTGTGATTGATAGGCTAGAATGGTTATTGATACATTTATGTTTTTAACAGCAAAGTTGAGCTCAATTCGAGAATGTATGATTATAAAGGATACACATACAATCCAAGTGAGAGATTGTTGGACCGTTGATCAAAATGATAGATTTATATATGTGTATAATCACACATTTATGGCTGTCAATTTTGGGACCATACTAAAAGTGATCAAATGAGGTATTAAGATTAATTATGGGCATTGGTTTATCATTGAGACATGGGAATAAATGTGTAACTTTTAGGTCATTTGTTTTTCTATGACGGGCAGAATTGCAAATGATCAAATACAAATTGATGGCAATCAATTTGTATTAAGTGGGCAATTATGGTCCCCAATGGCTTGACACAAAACTTTTGATCTCTTTTGGTCCCCCCATCGACATACAGAGTGTGTGAGACCAAGAGGAGATAAGGTTTTGCAATCTCCATCAAAAGAACTGTTGGAGGTTTAATACTCCTCAAATCGAGTCGTGTTAAGTCTAAGAAGGCCGTTATCTTTTATCTCTATTGACATATCAATAGCTGCGAATACGAGTATGTATCTTATTTGGTTCTCTTATGTACATATTGCTCTCTTGTTATTTAGAATACATGATCACGAGTTGTATGTTCATAGCTCCTAGGATCACACATAAACTAGGGTTAGAAATCCACTTGTTCATTGACTGACAACCCAGATTAAGTTCCCATAACTGCAACTAGTACCAGTACTAGTGATTAGTACTAGTACATGCAGTGTACTGTTTGGCATTTTAGTTTTAGACTCAAGACCTGTAGCCATTGGATACTTATCAATAGTACCAGTATTTACTGAGTACAGGTTCTACCTGTGGTTTGGAATGACCCAAACCTGTATGTCACAGGTACCGATACCGGTCAAATTAGAGGGTCGGGAGCTTGGGTTTGTTCTTCCTCATCTGTCTTATTCTCTAGCTCCTTAGTCAAATCAGATACACGAGAATTCATAGGATCTGAGTGGATTGGTCTACCAAGGTCCTAGGTAGTTTTTCTACTTCTTAGGTTAAGGTTCATACCCTGAGGAGGACGAGTAGGAAAAACAAGTGCAATAGTGTGTGGAACTTGAGGTGCATTAAAACCAGCAGGGTCAAGGGAGCTAGGTGAATCACATGTGCTTGGTGCTCCCTATTTTGAGTGAACCCTTAGGGATTGTATCCTTCCTTAGGTATGTTCCTAGGGTTCAAGATAGGTTGTGCAGGCAAGGCACCAAGTTATTTGTTACTGGGCCTAAGTCTATTCGAGATGTTATCAATGGAGACCTTCATCTGCTGCATCAATTGCGACATAGTCGCCTGCATCTTAACCATTTTCTGGTTCAACTCAGCCTGGCTTCTCTGATTTGGACAACTCTAATGGAGCTAAGTTAACTAATTAAAGGGCACAGTAGGGTTAGATTGACCTTCACCCATAATTCTTTGATGGTTCTGTTGATAGTAGGGTCTAGATTGAGTCAACTGAGTCTGAGCCTGCCCTTGAGGCTTCCAAGAGAAATTTGGGTGGTTCCTCCAACCCAAATTATAGATATTAGAGTAAGGGTTATTCCCTGAGTTGGTTTGGATATCCTAGACACCCTCACAAGTCAAGGATAGAGAGTAGGAATCAGAATACTCAGGATCAAATGTCCCGATTAGGCTCATAAGTGGAGCCGAATCAAGAATATTCACAAGTTGCCTAGTATAGGTAGCTTGTGAAGGGGTTGGAAAATCAAATGTTGTTCCCTAATCATTGGACCTAGTAGAAGTCCGATTCTGGGATAAACACTGATCTAGCTTTCTGGAGACCATGCTTTCCATCTTTGCACATAGAGTATCCATATCAACCTTACTGGTATTATCCTAGATTTCATACGATCCATCCGTAAATTGTGCAAATATGTCAAAAGTCTCCTTAGCGGCATGGTTCAAAGAGTTCTCACTTAATTCCACAAATAGTTGATAAGCACTATCCGCATCTTTATTCAAGAAATTGCCTCCATGAGAAGCATCCACATATTGCTTATTCTGTGTGGTTAGCCCATGATAAAAACTTTGGACTAATTGCCATTTAGGTACCTCATGATGTAGACAATTTCTTAAAAGCTCCATAAATCTTTCCCAATATTCCTGAAGTTATTCCCCAGATTTCAGAGAAAAAGTAGTAATATCCCTCCTAATGGCATTAGTTCGACCTATTAAGAAGAATTTCTTTAGGAAGGCACTTTTGAGTTCAGGTCAAGTGTTAATTGGACTTCTTATGGTCCTATACCAGTGTGCAGCCTTATCCATAAGGGAATGAGGGAATAATTTCATCATCATATCCTCAACATTTGTGTTCCTGGGTTTAGTTGTCTCAACTAGGGTAGTTAGATTTTCCAGGTGCTGGAATGTATCATCATTGTTGTTCCCGTAAAAATGTTTAATCAGACCCAGCACCTGTGGTTTAACTTCATAGTCTCCATCTAGAATTCTAACCCTTGCCCTAGATTGATGATTGGATGGATCATAGAAATCATGGAGTTTAGGCTTACCCTCCTCAGGGTGGGCTAGATGTTCTACAATCCATTCTTGAAGTTCTTGCGTATGCTCTAATTGTCTCATAAGGTTAGAATTAGGATCATTAGGGTTTACTCCAGAGGGTCCAGGTTGGTTAGCCATAGAGTCAAATCTAGATTTTCCAAAATCAAGCCTCTTTCTAGATTTGGGTTCAAGTGGACCAAGCAAGTGAGATTTTTGAGATCTCCTTCCGTGCATACGCTATAGAAGAAATAGAGGAGATGTGGAGGGAACAAATGAGAGAAAGTGTGTGTACAATACAAGCAAACAAATCTAGCCCTATTGGGTACCCATGTTATACCTAAGCCTTGACCTATATAAACACTCAACCAAATAGATTCACCTTTGTGTTCGATAGATAACCTAATTAGGCTAAGTTAGGTGGGATAGAGGGGGTGCTTCCTAGACCACAGTCCAGGTGCCAATTGGGCAACCCCTACCTGGCTTAAGTCATTTGACAATCAAACCCCTTAGCTTGACACCAGGTTATGTACTGAAAGAGACGTGGGCAATCTATTCAAAGTAATGCCTATATACCCAAGACTAGCAATTCCTACCTAGGGCACATCTATCAAGTTAATTAGGGCTTGGGATTTATGTGCACAAGATTAAATAATGGCCATCTTGTTAGATCCACTTTTAGGGTTTGAATTTAGGTTAATTCAAACAAGTTCTTGCTGGCATACAATGTTGTACAATCACAGGTGAAGATGATTTCTCTTTAATACAAAAGATATGTTGGTGCCTCAGAACCCTAAAGTTGAGACCTAATTCAGGTAGCTTCTAGAGATGAATTGATTTTAGAAAGTAAAGTGATGCAACCCAATCAATGCAAATACTGGTTTCTAAGCACCACTCAATTAAGCACATAAAAAACATTTTTCTATACTTTTTCATGCCTATTATGTATGTTTCCCCCAATTGATAGTGTATTGGGGTCTCAAGATTAGAAAAGACCCCCAGTCAGTGTTTTCCTTAATCAAGTAGTGTAGGTTGCCCACAAATTGCCACCTTCTTTTATAGAGATCGACAATTTGGCTAGGAATCCAATGCAATTACTTCACTCAATTCGGATCAGTAGAAAAAATATTAAAAATCGAACAATGTGTGAAGCACAGTAGCAAATTCAATATTGGATATATGTCTGTTCTGTGAATTTTTAAATTTTTTCTACAATGATTTAGGATAGAGAATTTCCAGGGATTGTTCCTAACTTCAAAATGCACATCCAAACCAAATTTTATGATTTTTGTAGTAGATTTCACGAAATAGGTTTTTGAAAATCACTCTTTAGATCTACTCGAGTTTGTGAATGGTAGTGTAATAATAAAGCTTTGAAATCGCACTACTAAAGGAGTTTTTTTTTGTTTTTTTTATTTTTATTTTCAATAAGAGACCTAATCCTAAGATAAGGAGGTTATCTTGATTTCTTCACTGGCACTTTGCTCCCGTCTACCGCTTTGTGATTCAATCCTATACTCAGTTTACTGCACCCAAAACAAGCTAAAGAAAGTGGGTTAGAACTTAAGATAAAGCCGATAATGAAAACAAAAGCGTGAATATATGCCATGGCTCCCTAGCAACGACGCCAAAAAGTGATCATCACGAAATCAAGTTTGTAAAAATACATGCGTTGCAATTCAAAATTGGGAAGGTACTTCGAAAGATATTCATAATCAAGCTCATAAAATCAAAATTGAAAATCAAAGTCTAGGTCGTCTCATGAGGAGGTAACTAGATATTCACACTTCCTAAAAGAGATTTTCTTTTATTTTCTTTTGTAAGAAGCAAGATAATAGTGAACTAAACTATGCTAGGAACTAAGGAAGCAAATGCGAGAAAATAAAGCTACCAACTGTAGAACTACATGTAGGATACAAGGTAGTAATTATAAGCAAACTTTACTAATTATGAAAAGGAGTTCTAATACATCAAAATAATACTATAAAAATGCTTCCTACAACTACAACAACTAAAGTAAACAAAAGCTAGAATGGAGTTGCGGATGGCCACGAAGTCGTAGCCCGAAGAAGTGCAGAGGTGGAGTGGACGCGAAGGCGCACCCAATGGGGAGAGTGTCCACACCAAAACGATGGTGTGAAGATAATTGGAGATGTGGGAAGGCCCACATACCAAGGATGAGGTGGAGGATGATAGAAGAAGGTGAATATGGTGGTGGAGTACTAAGGGAACTAATGGGAGGACCTAAAAGCTAGTGGAACTTAATTGCAAGCAATGGATCTAGAGAGGAACTTAATTGCCTATGGTGGACATCCAAGGGGGTTTAAATATAAGGGAGCTGTCTAGATGATGGCTTAGAAGGCAAGGAATTAGGTTCTAGAATTAGGTTTAGGATCTAGAATTTATCTAAATAAGAAAGTATGACCTAATTACCCTTAATTTTCAGCCTATTTATTATTTGAATTTTTAATTTCACATAAAAGGAAAGTTGTATCCCTTGCAATTCTTTTTCAAAAGTAAATTAAATCACTCAATTTAGATTTAAATTGAGAAAGTTATGACCAAAATACTGAAGCTGTGTCAAGTTGTCCTGAATTTTGGGATTGAGATCTTGATTGGAGAGATTCAAGGGATTTATTTGGAGACCTAATTGGATACAATCAAGGCCACTTATTAATAATTGATTTCAAGAATATTTGTGGCATTTTTGTGTAAAATAATTAAGTGGCCCAAGTGGATAATACATTGGACTCCATAGGATAAGATAGGATATGAAGTGAGCTTGTGTCACTAGTGTGTGAGCTAGGTTTTAGGGCTATAATAATGAGTGCTCCTAGGGTTGAGGAAAAGGTTTAGAGAGCTAAGTGAAGCTGGTTCAAGGTTAGGATTAGGTTTTAGGTCAGGGCTAAATAGGAAGGTTGGGCTAAGGTTAGAGTTTTGGGTTCGAGTGTCCAAAATTGATTCTCTTCCCCATGCTTGCAACTCTGGAGCTCTGTGTTCCTACTTCTTTTTCTCTTGAGCTTGAGTATAAGATTCTTGCATACAGTAAAGCACAAAATTAAGCTCAAAATTACCATTTTACCCCTAGTATGCAAATATGTAATTATGTACAATATGACCTAAATCTAATGCAACTAATACCCAAAACTAACAAAACTAAGCATGCTATTATATAAATTAATTCACTCATCAATAGGTATAAAAAAGACTTCAAACACAGTCCTTCCAAATGGGAATTTTTATAATCTTGTGTTCTATAAATCTAATTAACAATCTATAATCTTCCTAAAACATAAGTCGGGACAAATTAAATCCTTCAACTATTTATAATTAGACCTATAAGTAGATCCTGAAATATGATGGCCCATAATCACATGACCAAAGGGATAAAATTTCCCATTTTTCAAGTCATCTAGGATCCTTTTATTTTCTCTTGTTGGTACTAAACATAATGGGCATATTTCAACTCATTCTTTAAGGTATGATCTATAGGTCTTTTTCATTAACTTGAACTCCTCATAGGAATATGCCAATGTTTTTCTACCATTCAAGCCTTCTCAATACTTAACCAATCTGATCAAGTTCATGTAGGTTGTGAACTTGGCCGGTGTCAAATGCTTGGAGATCATAAATGCAGGATTTTCAATTATAGTAATATTCCTTACAGATCTAGCCTCAACCAATTACTTCTCATATGAATCAACTTGTTTCTTCCTTTCATTATGCATTTGACCTTTCATAAAATGCATGGAGCTTTGTTATTACAATGCACCATGACCATCTTTAGACAAATATTAATCTATAGAAATTGACCTTCCAACTATATCGACTTTCTAATTCTCTATGTTATTACTATGCACTTTATCTCCATAAAGAATTATTCCCATGTTAGATTGAGGCATGGCCTTCCAACTTACCATGCACATTGGATTCGATGGGATATGAACACCTCGTAAAATTTGAAGAAACACGTATTTTTGGTCAACACTTGGTCAACCCTTGTCAAAAGGGCACTACGTATGGTATGATTAGATTCCTCTCATCGTGAGCTTTCCAGCAACGCTTCTTTTGTGTGAATCCGAGTTGTGTAACTCAAGTTAGGTCCAAAACAAGTCAATAAGGATCTAAATATAAGGTGAACCAAAATTGGGGGTAATATCAGTATTTTTCCCACAAATCCTAACCCTAAACCTAATGTTGGGTCTATAAAAAGTGCTCCTTGGGTTGAGGGTCATCATTCTCTTCACAAGTGATGAGGCACTAATCACAACTCATAATTTACTTATAATAGCTAGTTTACCTAGTTAATTAATATTAAACATCCTATAAACATGCTTAAGTGTATAGCTAATATCAGGCATGAGACTAAAATACCTATCAAGTAAGACATTTTATAGTCAAGAAAATACATTATTTATCTAAGTTAAAATTAAAGGCTCAAATTATAAATTAAATCATTTAAAACCTTACTAATCATCTTAAAATTTTATTAAGGTCAAGATTAATATTTAAAGCCCTAAGTTGAGCATTAATTTGTATATCAAAGCTTGGGGTTAAATTTACAAATTGACCTCATAATTGGGTTCCTTAATATCCACACAACCTTACATAGAAAGTTGATGAAAAAATAAATTGATTTGCACCATTAAAAAGGGCATTTTCATTTTAGCCCCTGTTAATATTTCATTTTAGTCCCTTTGAATTGCATTTCAATCCCTACAAAGAGTTGTCATCTTCCTTAGAGTCGACAGCCGATAACGGTCCATCTCTGTCTTCTTCGATGCCGACTAATCTTAGGGCTATTTTCCATTTCCGTGCACCGCAAGTCTTCTCGAAACCTCTTCGCATCTAATAGTGTTGATCGACCATTAACCACTTCGTCTGATGTGTTGACATCGCCGTCATCAAAGAAGACAACGATGGTTTCCTCATATCTAGACCTTTTTTCGGTCGCATACGTTCCCCCTACACCTCGCAGATGCCTATAAATAGACCTTTAGACCCTCCAATCAAAGGATCAAGCCCCTTCCCTCCTCAAAAACTGAGCTCTGATCTTAGGCTATTCGTCAACAACTTCAACGCCACTCATCTCATTTTCATATTGGCAGTGGATACATTGGCACAGCTAGCCTTCAAGATATGTTTGGGTGGCTTCTTACATGGCTATACTCTCCTCCCAGAGGGCCTTGATCCTTATTTTACAAGTTGCTGATGATACAATTTTCTTTATAGAAGGGGGAAGCTATGAGGCGAAGGTCCTTAAATATGTTGTGGATATGTTTAGTGAGATCTCAGGCTTGAGGATCAACGGCTCCAAGTCCTCCCTTGTCTACTTTGGTGAGGCATGTAGGAAGAAGGAGTAACTGTCCCTTATATTACAAACACAAGTTGTCACTCTCCCCATTCGGTATCTTGGCTTACCAGTTCAAGCCAAGAAGATGAAGAAAAAGACTAGACCCAACTCTTTGAGAAGATAGCCTTGAAAATGAAGGGGTGGTGTAGTAGATTTCTATCCAAAGGTGGGACATTGATATTGTTGAATTCAGTGCTTTCAGCTATTCCTGTTTTCTTCTTATCCATGTTTAGGCCGCTTGGTTTAGTGTTGAAAAGAATTAGTATCCTACGCAAGAGATTTTTCTAGAAGGGTCCCGCACATAATGGAAGATTCATGAAACCAGTTAAGTGAAAACCCATTTGTACTCCAAAGAAGAAGGGAGGATTGGGAGTGAGATCCCTTAAAGACTTTGGTGATTCTCTTCTGTTGAAGTAGGGAGTCATTATCCTATGAGGGGATGAAGGCATGTGGTAGATTATTATTAGAGACTCCTATGGGGTTACGGGTGGCATGATGGCAGATGTGGTGCGCCAGGAGTCAGCTTCTCCATTCTGGGGTTTTATCTCCAAGATACTATTAGAGCATTAGGATCTCTTCAAGTCGATCCTTGGTAGTGGGGAGCAGCTACGCTTTTGGGAGGACGACTGGAGTGCTTTGGGCCACCTTGTTGACACCTTTCCTCGTGTGTATGGAGGTTCTGAGATGAAGCAGGCTCCGGTGGCTGATATGTGGCATCCTTAGGATGAAGAATGGAAGATTCCTTCCTCTAGTGGTAGCCGTGTCACTAGAACTGGTGACGAGGCAGACTCCATGAGACTTGCTCTGGCCACCTTCAGACCAAGAGAGGGGCAGGATGTGTTTGCATGGAAGAAGGGAGTTTATGCCCCTAGCAGCACCTGTGAGATCATTTCAAATGTGCAGGATAGAGATGATCATCGCCGTGTGTGTTCCCACCTTTGGAGACTGAAGATCCCGTTGAAAGTTCAAATTTTTCTTTGGCTGGCCAAAAGTGGAGGTTTGGTCACTGGGTCGTTCAAGTGGAGGATCCTCGGGGCAAACACCACGCCTTGTCCCCTCTGTGGCTTCAAGGAGGATGATGCCAGACATCTTTTCTGTATGTGTTTTGTGACTAATGAGGTGTGGCGTAGATTTTGTTCTTCTCCCCTTCCAGACTGGGAAATGTTGTGGACCCACTTTATGGCTAGTGACAAGCCACATGTGATCATGGCTACGATTCTGTGGGCAGTCTGGAGAGCCAAGAATGATGTAACCTTCAACGGGGGTAATATGTAGGTGGAAAACATATGTGGGGATGTAGCATTGAGTGTCAAGTTATGGCGTGAGAATTTGTAATTAATTGTTAATAATATATTTGGAGGACTACTGTGAACGACAGTAGTCCTTTCTCTTTGTCCAAACAACAAAAAAATATGACGCCACTCTCACCCCCTCTCGAGGTCACTCCGGCAGAGTGGCTACCTCTCTCATCTCCTCTTACCCAGCCACTGGCAGAGCTGCACCCCAACTCTCTCTATTCTTCGCTTCGATCAGTCAGAGTTTCTCCTCTCACCACGTCTGTTTCTCTCTATCTCCAGCGAGTAATCTCTAGAACCCCTCTCGACATTTCATCCAAGTAAAACTTCCATGCTTCTCACCCTCTTCTATAGAGTAATGTAGGCTATTTAATTTGTAGATTTATGTAGCTTAGATCTTCTATGGGTTTATCTCGCTGGCCATCCCTAATCTGGTGATGGCAGGCCCTCTACCACACAATTGATACCACTATCACAATTCTCATCTTCTCATGATTCCATTCCACCCTTTCTTCTTCGATTTCATTCACCATACATAATACGCCCAATTTCCACACTCATCGGAAGTCAACCTTGTCTCTGGCGAGCTCCGCCATCTAATCTACACCCAATTGGCCCTCCACCCACCCTCGCAACCTCCTAAGGGCCATTTCGCCCAATCTAATTGAATGATTCCACTACTCAATCATTCTATCCATCTCAAACTCCATCTTTTGTTAATTAGACTTCACATCACTTCTACAATCATACTTTGAGCAAATTAAGGAGATGTACACCTTCCTAGTGATAGATACATAATTTATATTGGTAACTTGTCTATTTTATGCTAAGTACCTAGTTAATCTAGTGCATATGGGTTGTAAATATTACATTATAGTCATGCATGCAATTTAAGTCATATAGATATTTTATGTCCAATTAGCATCTAATTAAAGTCATTTGAATAGTGCAGGAGTGAGTGGTGGAGATTAAATATCTTGGAAGAAAGCTAGTAAAGCTTGGAGTGATGAAGAATTAAAGACAAGGAAGAAAGAAGAGAGACAAGAGGACATGTGTTATTTCTTAAAACCATCCTACTCTTAACCTCCTAAGACAATCTAAACCAACAGATAAACCTTGTCCTAGGCCTATTTTTAGAAAACCAAATCCTAACCCTACATCCTAAATTCTATGGCCATAAACATTCTTCCAAAAGATCTTATCCACTACTTGGCAACACACAAAAAGAACTTATTCCTTCATATGGTCGGCCACCAAAGATCTTATCCTTATCTATGGTCGGCCATGTTGCTTAATGCCTCAGGAAGGTGGCAAACCACCTTATCCTCTTCATCCACCACCAAATGCCAATCCAAGGGCCTCCTTTAAATTCCTTATCCTCTCCTTAGGATTCTAAAAAAAACCTAGATCTTATCCCCTCCTTAAAGACTACCTAAAGATCATATCCTCTTCGAATTAATCCCAACCATCCAAACCTAGATCTAGGGCCACCCTTCCTATACCTTGGACGTCCATTGTAGGTTCTCCAAGAAGCTAAAGTGGCCGACCCCCCTTAGGCTTTTTTAGCCCCCTTGGATCACCATCCAAGGGCCTACATCCACCTTGATTGGTTGGCCTAAACCTAGCCCTTAAATCTAGATCCCATGATCCTAATTTAATTACCATTTCTATAAAAGGACCCTTAAGCCTACTACTTGAAACTCAATTCTTCCTCCACCAAGTTCTACCTTATATTCTTCCACCACCTTCAAGCCTTCCTAATTAGAGTAGAAGAAACCCTAACCGTCCCCTTAGGTACTCCTTAGATCTCTACCTTCACCAAGCCTTCCTCTACCAGTAGTTCTCTTTTGCATCTACTTCGACTCCGTCGACGAATCTCTTCACCATCGTAACTCTACTCCGAATTCTTCTTCTACTTCTTGCTATATTTGTTCTAGTTAGATCTCTTTTATTTCTTTGCAAAAACTCTATTTGTAATCATTGTTCTAGTAGAAATGAAAAGTGTTCTTTCTTATCTCTATCCCTAATGTCTCTCTATTATTTTGTCCTTAGTTAGTCGAGTTCATATTTGCTTTCGCTTATAGAAATGAAAATGAAAAAAATATATAAGCATATTCCTTTTTTTGTCTCCTCGTGTTCAACCTGTACTTCCAATCCGATTACTTTATAATTGTAAGCAAATTTACATACTACAATGAATGCTTTTTACATTACGCGTAGATCCACTCACACACAAGGAAGCACTTGAGTTATTCCTTGTGTGATTTCATGGAGTGTGTCATCACTGGCGTTTTGCCGTCGTAGCTCCAGTGACTTCTAAGTCCGACGACCTCAAACTCCACTTAATAGACTGTAAATGACCTTAACAAATTCCAACCAACTCCAAATCACTCACACATCAATTTCCTACTTCCTAATTTGAATTCCACTTACTATACTCCTGTGAACACTTCATCTCCAGCAAAGTGTCCAACGCACTAATTCGACAACTTCAGACCTTAGCGAAAGGTCCAAAAGCTTCACCGAGCTCTTCTGAGTTCAAATTCATAGTGTGCAAAGTTGATAGACGTCCTATTTGCTCTATTGAACAAACCTCCACAATGGCGAAAGCGATGATCTGGACGACCTCATAAGAGCACTCAATTCTCTTGATTTTTTGAGTCTTGTAGTTTCAGGGAGTCTAATTGAGTTTGTTAGCACTTTCATTTTGGTGTGAATCGCTCTCTTGCTCAAAGTCAACTCCTAACCTAAGCAAGTCAACATTCAATCACCATTAGAATTTTAAAGGTTATGGAACTAAGCTATTAAGTCTGGAATGCATCCTAGATACTTAGGAAGTATCAAAAACTTGTTTCGAAGCCACGAGTGAGCATGTACTTGAGTTTTGTTAGAGTTTAGATTAGCAGCAGGTAGATCTTTTGCCATTAATGTTAGACCAAGTTCCAGTTGTTCCCTATTGATTTCTTCACCACCTGTGGCTCGCATCAGTGCTTCAATGTTCCAGGATGCTATCTGAGTCTTGGAATCAGTCAACGAAGCCTTTGAGCAGGAGCAGCAACAGCTTAGAGTTCTTATTAGCAACATATCACACCAGAGTCTGCTAATTGCAATTCGCTGAGCAGATTTAAGGAAACGTGCTGGAAGCCCTCCCGTGAGCCTTAATGTCGGCGTAGGCGTGTAATGCCTAATATTACTTGACTAATACTCTTGAGCATATCTGAGCCCATTGAGGGGTGGCACGTGAGTGTGTGGCCTACAGGCACAAGATCCGGCCACATGGATACTTGATTAGGCCGAATCAAAAAATACTTTTTACAGTTGTGAATCATTTGTAGAACATTTTAACACTTAGTTGAATTTCATGAGCATTTGTAGTTAATTAAACATTTTTTTTAGCATTTCATTAATACATTCTTTTACATTTGAAATTGAAATTGATTTCTATATCTTTATTGATCTAATTAGACTTAATTGCCATGCTTTGAATTCTTTTCTTTTGCAATAAGTCTCTATGCTTAAACTTATTCATAAATTATTAGCTATTTTAAATAATTAAGGATACTAATTTAGCTAAGTTATACCTCTAATCTTATCTAAGTATTAATTATAAACCTAATTAATTATTTAACTTAACCTCTACTTTTATTCTTAAGTTATAATAAAAGTAGTTAACCTATTAACTCAATAATTGAATTCCTTTATTATAAGAAGTTAAATTAATATAATTAAAGAGAGTACAAGATAATTTAAGTAATAATTGGTGAATTAAATTAAATTATAACAACCCTCCTAATGAATGACCTACACTGAACCAATATAAATTTATAAAATATGTAGGTTATTTTGCACACTATACTACAATACAATGACACTCATTACAATTGCAAGATAACCTAACATCATTTAGCCACCTAGGTTTGGAGAGAGACATAGGAAAGAAGAACAAATCAATTAGGAAATTGGATTTAGGAATTAGTGGGGACCTTTTCTTAATAGCTAGAAGTCGCACTCGATGAGTGCCAGTGGTGTCGCTCATTGGTGATGACACGTGGAAAATGACAATATGCGCAATCATGCATTCATGCAAAGAGGAGTGGCTTTGGGTGCATGGATTGTTGACGAGTAGGCACACCAATGGCACTGGACCAACGCAAGTACTACACGCTCCATGTGAAGCACTTATAGGTGAATAGTACAGCGACACGTGGTGTACAAAGGCTCAACCAAGCCGGTGGCTGGTTCACTTGAGTTGGTACCCTACTCAAGTGAGTAGGGTACCATTAGAATTGTATCAATGTGCACACCACGCGTCGGTACCCTTTATGTTTTTGAGTATTGTTCCTAATGTGAAAAATCATAAACGTGTCTAATGAGTTTCCAATCCTATTTTTGGCACGATTGGTCTAGGAAACTTGCCCAGTGCGTGCATAGAGTACGAAGCTACGACATGCGTTTCCAAGCCTTTTGCGTACTGTTTAGAGTCATTGTAACCCTCTGATGACATTAGGTAGAGTAGTCTACCCTTCCCTTGTCTCGACCCATTTTCAAGTATTGTGGACATGCTTCCATGTGGTCCTTCATGTTTATTTTGTTGCTTAGTATACATTTCCTCTCTTTGCTGAACTCGAAACCCATGTGAGATTATTATTATTATTGATTTTAGGTGCTTAAATATGAAATAAATTGATGGTGCATGAATGTTTAGTGTTAAATATACTAAATATGACCCTATCATAGCATGTGTGAAATGAATTTCATTTTTCGTGAAACAAGTTTCACTGTGATTGTTAAATTGGAAAGTAAATAGTTAATAGTTAATTTTGGAATGATTTGAACTATTCATAGTTTCTATTTAATTAATTTATGTTATTAACTCAATTATCTGGAAATTAAACCTGTTACGATGGAATTGTCAAGATTTAGAAGTTCGATGATTGATATTAGCCTCACTACTCGATTGATTTTAACTATAGCTTTGATCCTTGGGATCGATTTTGGTTTAGTTTGAGTTGTTGGCCTCCCTACAAGTCTTTGATTAGACTTAACAGCCAATTGGGATATTGGGATACGTGGCTCAAGGGTTAGAATTGGTTCTTTTCTTGACCAATGGGTGGCTGATGACGAAAAAGTGTGATTTGAAAAAATCAGGATTTTAAGTCATTGCAACACGCAAATTTTCAATCAACTTTTAAATTTATACTACCTAGATAGTGGAGTATCTAGGGTCGTTCAAGGAAGCCAATTTGTTAATCACATGAATTGATTCTCTCTCTCGCCTCTTAAATCTGCACTTTTCTTTTTGTATTTTCAATTTTGTTGTTTTTAGGGCTTTGGAAACAATCAGGTATTTGATGTGAAAATTAACTATGTTAAACCTATGCCTAGGTGATAAAAATGAAATCCTCTCTTCTAAGCTCATCCTAGGCAAGTGCACCTAGCATAATTAGAAGAGGAGAGTGTCGTGTGCACTACACCAACAGCATGAAAAAAACACTTAGATAAAAACATAAATTGAAAGCTAAATGAAAATCTTATATTGCTAGAATTTGGGGTACATGTAAAGGAATGCTTCTTACAAAAATAATAAAACTACTAACTAATACAAGAGATAAAGTGGAAGATGAAGAGAGGGATCCTCCAGTAGAAGTCTAGATGGCCCTTGTTCCAAGTGTGGTTGCCCCAAACTTAAAAAGGGTGCTCCTTGACTTCTTAATGTAGTCCTTCAAGCTCTCTCCTCAACATGGGTGTCAACCACCTTAAGGTTCCCCCTCTGCCTGGCCGTCCCCTTTATGCAGAAGATCTCCTCCTTGGCATGGCACAAGGGAGAAGGAGAGGAAGAAGTCACCAAAGGGGTGGGTAGGTTACCCTCTTGATCTTCTTCTCTTATTCTTCTTCCTTGGCGTGAAGATGGGATGTAGGGTGGTTAAGGGTAGAACCTAAACTAATGATGAAGATGGGATTTAGGTGGTGGTTAAGGTGGGTATATATAAAAGTGGAGAGGGGGATAATTGGCATGGACATGTGGATGGTTAGGATTAGGTTTGGTGGGTAGTTAAGGGATCCTAAGGTGGGGGTTTAATGGCACCAAGTAGTAGGGTGCATAGGTGGTGGTTATGTGGTGGAAGGGCACCTAAAGGTGGCGCCAAAAATGAAGAGAAGCCTCCATTTTGGTGCCACCAAGGAGGGTTCTAGCAGGGGGTTACATGTAGGGTAGGGATGGCTTGTAGGGATAGGTGTATGGTGGTGATGGAGATTTTGGAGGGAAAAGTGGCGTTGGAGTTGGTTATGAAGGGTTTTGGAGCCACTTTTGTGGTGTCCCTTGGTGGTGGTGGTGGGTTGAGGGGGTGTGTTAGGGTTGGCACCAAAATAGGTAGGAGTAAGGGGTAGCTTAGGTGGACTAGGTTTAGGGCTAGTTGGTGAAGCTTAGGTAGGTGGGTTTAAGGGTTATGTAGGGATGCCAAGGAGGTGACTAGCTAAGCTAAGGTACCTTAGCTAGTAGGGAGTAGGGTAGAGAAGTAGAGGAAGCTAGGGTTTTGGAGATGATGAGCTAGAGGGAGTTGCCTTGAGCTACACTGGAGCTGGTGGTTGCTGAAAAGAATTGTAGAGAGCTATCTTAGCTCGCTTAGCTTGCTAATTCTTTGCTAGCTGCTAAGTCAAACTAAGATGAGCTAGCTTCTGCTGATATGAGCTGAGGTGAGCTGGATCTGATCTTCCCAAAGATTACCTAGCTAGCTGGATTAGCTAGCTTAGCTCAAGTAGCTCAGCTCAACTAAGTTAAGTCTCCGGAAGCTGGATTTGAGCTAGCTTAAGCTGGTTGAGGTCATCTTCAGCTGACTAGGTTTAACTAGTTGATGGCAGTAGCTAGTCCTTAGACAGATTGAACTTCCAGTGAACCGTTCTAAACTGGAGGAGCTGAAATGGAGCTGAGATCAACTATCTTGAACTAATTTGAGCTGCCATTTAGGTGAGAAGAGCTAAATGGAGCTAGGGATGAGTTGATCCAGCTAGAAGGAGCTGGGATCCAACTGGGATGAGCTGGATCTGGCTAAGATCCAACTGATAGATGCTTCTCCTTCATCTTCTGCCTTCCTGAGTGCCAAAGTATGCGAGATCTGACATTCTGCCTAACCCTGACACTCAGATAAACACATCAAAAATACAATTAAAATGCAATGCATGCCTAACCCAAGTAGATGCCTAATTGCAGCCTGAAAACCCATTTGCGGAGTCAAAACCCTAAGAACTATATATGTTTTAGGACATAAGAATGATAATAAACTGGTGTTCATCAGTGGCTCATTAACTGTTTGTTGTTCAGCATGCATAGCGCTTACGCATGTTCGCACCACACAACGTAACTGCCACCCCTTCCTTAATGACCCTAGGGTGATGGATTGAGGCAACTCTATAGGTATGAGCTGCCTTCTCAACCAAGAAGATGGCTTATACTGATCTTGCATCTCAGGAAGTCACACAAAATCGTCTTGTACCCTGAGGCATTAACGGGTTGTTGACTATAATAAGGTGGGCTTAATGATAGGTCCACTTTGGTGAACTAATTAAGTAATTAAACCTAGAATATTTTGAGATCTATATGTTATATATAGTTGCATTAGTAACCACTTAGAGTTTAGAATTTTAATTAGGAGATTGACATTTTACACAATTATTTATATGTTTTTGTTTCTCTTATTTTAATTTTATTCTTAATTTTTCTTTCTCTCTCCATTACAGTACACATTGAATACCTTATTCACTCTCTTCATTACAAATCACATCAACACACGACAACAGCAACGCATGACAACAGGAGTAATGGCACGCAACACTCGTGCGTGAGTGCACATGCCTTTGTCTTCATAAGGCACACTACATCAAAGAAGGATTTTGGTCACGATTTTTAACCATGAACAAAGGATTAAAAACTGTCACCAATTGGCAACACCAAAAGTTGTGTGGCAGAAGGATTTGTCATGGTTCCACCCAAAATTGTGACAAACAATCCCCACTTTTGGTCACGACTTATGACAAGCTTGTGGTCACAATTCCACTTAGGATCATGGCCAAATGCCCCCACCATTGGCTGGGTTCAAGAGCCTTTGGTCGTGGTTATAAACCATGACCAAAGATGTTTGGTCAAAGTTTAAAACCATGACCAAAGACTTAGAGTCAAAGACAAAAATGATTCGGTGACGATTCATGAATTGTCATCAAAGATCTTTGGTCACAGCTCATTAACCATCACGAAAGGTCCCTTTGGCCACACGATTTATGAATCGTGACCAAAGGTCTCTTAAAATAAAAAATAAATAAAAATACATGCTTAAAAAAAATACTAAATATAGCTTATAAATAAAACACATTGGTACTATGCATAAATGAAGGAGGATGTGTGCTTCAAAGATATTTAAAAAAAAAAAAAAATAATCACGGTCCCTCCAATTATTCCTCCATATAACAACCACTAGGATAAACAATTAATAAAAAAATAAAACTAATACTGTGAAGGGGTTAACCATGGAATAGATGGTTACGATTTAGAAAGATTATTTATCACACATCCACCAATCCAATAATACCAAAGTTGCCTATAAGTACTAGGATATGCACATCAAAAAAGACTACCATATAACATACGATACATCTCTACTTCTGATATATTCCAAAATTAAGGTGCAGAAATGGATTGAATATCCAACATATTAGTTTGTCAAATAAAAACTAGTCGTCAAAGATTCAGCCAACCAATCATTTCTCCATTAAGGAAATGATGGCATCCAGATGTAAACAATAAACAGCAACTAACTGAACAAAGTTTGGCATTTTTTCCCATGACTACATGGTTCTATAACTCATCCACAATCCCCTTCTAATGAACTTTCCTTAACTATCCCCAAATTCACAATTAAGCTGAGGCATTACAATTTAATCACCACCCTTATTTGGAATTTCTCAACTCCAAAATGTGGACAAAGAACAACCCAAGTGATTATTGTCACTACAGATCCCATCCATGTAATATTATTGAAGCTCACCCTGTGGATTTGGGCTCAGGAGGGGGAAGAAGTCATTGATATTTAAGTCTATTCTCCTAAAGTAGCATGTAAGTTGACCAATACCAAAACATGAGTATCCTTCCCAGTGCCACCACAATGTCCCAAATGCCACTCCCGCCAAATGAGAGCCTCTTTAGTGCCTACCACATGATACAAATGAGTAAGGATATAGGTTGAATTTTATTGGAACAAATATTAGGCTACAACAAATGTTTGCGGTGTAAAAGCAAATGCTAGAATGTACATCTATATCAAGTGTAGTCCATAACAAGTGGAGATGTTTGCAAGATAGTTCATTTTCTAGATTACTACATGAAAGAAATGCTTCAAATCCATCAGTGGCATTTCTTAACTTCTAAAAAAACAAACATCGAGATAAATCAATGTATCTCAGATATTTAGTAAATGTTGACTCTGTCAAGCAACTCTTGATGTCTATATTTTTAAGATGAGAACTAATTTTCTCATCTTGTCTGCTGAGCAAGGGTTATTTATGGTGACTACGTTAGATTTACCCAGTCAAATGATGGCTGTCTCCTATGTTTCTAGCCTTGTATCCCAGTTTTCTGTATAACGACCTATCAACAAAGTTTCTCATAAAACCAACCAAAGTCTAAACTAACCAGAGATGCTGAGGATTGATACTGTGGTTGATCGAAGGAGGTAAGCCCTCAACTAACAAAAGAAAAGCCATACTGATATTAGAACAATGTTAAAAAGAAGAAAAATACCTATAAGGAAAGATTATCAGGTATACTTCCAGCGCTGACAGCTTCATCCAACAGAGACTGATAGGAGTTTGTGAAGGCTTCAAGGACATTCATACTGGGAGATCCAGACCTGTCATTATTCATTTCCTTAAAATAATTCACCACCATGACATGCAAAACATCCAGTCTCAATGTAAAACAAGAAACTTTGTTGCTCCCCTTCACTCCAATAAATGTGACATTTTATTTTCTAAACGTCTTTAACCTGGCGACAGCAGTAGGATAAATTGACAGGGACCTTATTGGATAACTTCTCTATGCACACTTGAATTGATATTCCCCTTGTCCTGAAAGCATAATTTTCAGATTGCCACCAAATGACAAGGAAGCCTCCTCAGCTAAAGCTGATGCCTTTTTAGACCAGCTTGCATCAAAAAGAGATAGTCCCACCTCCATCGGCATCATCTCCTACATTGGAAACAAAGATACAAATTTGTCAATATTGTTATGACATAACAGAGTGGTGACGACTATTCTACAGACGTCTTACATATGTTTCCTCCTCTTCAGGTTCCAAGTCATCTTCAAAATCTACATCGCGGTCCAAACTTTCTGTGTTAAACAGGTCCAGGTATCAGAGCAGCCTTTCCATAGTAATCACCACTTCACACGCGTACATAGTGTGTGTGCGGGTGTGCATGTGCATGTGGATGTGTGCATGCGTGCATATGTGTATGTGGTTTGTGTCGGTTAGGGGTAGCTATCCTTCACTAATAAATATAAAATATTAAATTACAAACGAGCAGTCTAAGACTCATTCAACCACCAGAGCAACAATTTTCTTCTCCACGTAAGCACTTATGTTTGACATCCCAATAGAAGATAATCATAAAAGACTACATTATTTCACCTTAGATATTTGACAAGATTGCCGATGAAGCTTTTTAGGGAATTTTTTTTCTCGCGGACCATCGTTCAAGTTAAAGTATGTAACGGTAGACAAATTGCTTTGGCAAACCATTTTGACGTGGACATGCCTCAGGAAGCTTATCAGAAGCATTAAAAGTTCAATGAAATAGGCATAATTACTCATATCCACAACTGATGATTTATTTTGAAATTTATGTTTTTGTATACTTAGCCAATTTCAGATAGACAAGTCCATTCTTTCCATGGCTTTATGGGTTTGGAAAGGATCACATATTAGGATATGAAAACATTGAAAAGTCTACGACAATTGGCATGTGTCATGTAGGAAATGTTTAAGATAGTTCTCCAAAGATATTACTTTTACATATATAAACTGTTACGCCGGCGCATATTTATATGCTACAGCTAGATTCATAATACAACTATAAATTGAATTAATTAAGTCGAAAAAAATAACTTATCTTATTCTCAAATAAAAATTTACATCTCTTTATATAGAGAAAAATATTTGAAAAATTACATCATAAGTCTAATAGGACAAGAACCATAACAAATAACTCCAAACAATACTAATAAGAACTCTACCAACACTCCCCCTTAAGTTGGAGCATATATATCAATGATGCTCAACTTGGAACAACACTCATCAAAAGCAGATCTGGCAAGGAGCTTCGTAAATATATCCGCAATCTGATCTTCAGACAATACAGATGAAGTGTAAATAATTACACGCTGTATTAAGTCTCTAGTGTAGTGGTAATCAACCTCAACATGCTTTATTTGCTCATGGAACAATGGGTCGTTTGCAATATAGGTAGCAGCGCGATTATCATATTTCATCTCCATTGGTCTCTCTTCCTGAATATGGAGATCATGTAGCACAAATCTGACCCAAACCATCTCTGTAGCTATCTGAGCCATAGCCCTGCATTCTGATTATGCACTGGACTTGGATACCACCTGTTGCTTCTTGCTTCTCCATGTCACTAAGTTACATGTCACATAAGTACAAAATCCAGTTATTGACTTCCTGTCTGTCATGCACCCTGCATAGTCGACATCAGAGTAGCCAACACTCATAAATGTGCCCCTCTAAAATAAAACCTCTGCCAGGTGCTTTCTTCACATGCCTAAGCACCTGTATAGCAGCATCCCAATGATGCCTGATCGATTTGTCCATGAACTGGCTGAGCTTTCCTACTGGAAGGGAATGATCTGGACATGTAATAGTAAGATACAATTTATCAACCAAGTACCTATATGATCTGCTATCTATAAGCGAAGACTCAGTATCATAGAGGTGTCCTTTGGGATCCATAGGTATATTAGCAGGTTTGGACCCCATCATTCATGTTTCCTGCAAGATATCAAGAGCATACTTACGCTGACTAAGAACGATGCCCTTTTTGTTGGGTACCACTACAATCCCAAGAAAGTATATGAACTCACCCAGATCCTTCACAAAGGCATCAATCAACTTCCTTTTCACCTCAGCTATCTCAGCAAAATCATCTCCAGTGAGGATCAGGTCATCCACATAGACAAGGAGTACAACCACTCCCCTTTTACTCTTCCTGACAAACAAAGAGTAATCACCAGAGGACCTTATAAGTCCCATTTACCTATACCTCCTCTGAAAATCTCTGGAACCATGCTCTTGGACTCTACTTCAAGCTATAGATGGCTTTCTTCAATCTGCATACACAGTTCCCCTTAGCCTCAAACCCAGGAGGCTGTTGCATGTAGACCTCCTCCTGAAGATCTCCATATAAAAGCACGTTCTTAACATCCAACTGATGAAGAGGCCAGTCACAGTGAACTGCTACAGACATCAAAATACGAACAGTAGACAGTCGAGCAACAAGAGAGAAGATATCAAAGAAATCTACCCCATACGTTTAGATAAATCCCTTTGCCACCAATCTCGCCTTGTAGCGAGATATCGTGTCGTCTGGGTTGTATTTGACAACAAAAACCCAACGGCACCCAACTGTTCTAGCATGAGGCAAGGTGGTTCAAGTCTCACATCCTTCTAGACTGTAGAGCAGCCATCTCATCCTCCATAGCCTAACACCATTTTGGATCCAGCATGGCCTGATGATGGGAGGTAGGAACATGTGTTGCTGATAGAGCCGCTATGAAAGTAGCATAGGAACTACCAAGTTTGGCAATAGAGACTGTTTGTACAGTATGATACTGGGCACAATGCGTGGAGCCTTTCAAATAGCAATCGGAAGATCAAGATCCTCCTCACTATGCTCAGTAGCAACCAGAGTATGAAACTCATCAGAGGAACCTGCACAAGCGCCACTAGGACAACTCACGTCAGTATCAACCTATACCTGACCAGGAAAGGAGACAAGTGACTAAGGTATAGTAAGGGTGTATTCTTCTCGCCATACATGCTATCTGTATGTCACAGGTAGCTTATACACTTGAGTAATCTCAACTTTCTGCCTCATAGAAGTATCTGTGGTAACTATATCCTCACGATGTGTGATGGGGATCTATTCCAAGGGAACTGGTGAAACAGGCATAGGAGCCAAGTCTCTCTCAAATGTCACCTGATGACCATCTATAGATAAATAAGGAATTGACTCATGAAATGTAACATCTGCAGTCACATAATGCTTACCACAGGAGTCATAGCATCTATATCCTTTCTGGATGCTACTGTATTCCAGAAAGACGCACTTCACTGCTCTTAGAGCAAACTTGTCTCTGCCAAGTCCAAGAATGTGAACAAAGGCAACACATCCAAACACCCAAGGTGGAACAGTGAATAGATCCTTCTCAAGATAGAGGACCAGCTAAGGAACTTGTTCTTGTATAGCAGAGTTGGACAATCTATTGATCAAATAACATGCAGTTAACACTGCATCTCCCCAATACACCTGTGGCATATTGTGTTGTATCAATAATGTTTTAGCCACATCAAGCACGTAACGGTGCTTTCTTTCCACTACATTCTGTTGCGATGTATGTGGATAGGATATCCGGTGAACAATTTTAAGAGATCTGTAAAAGGCTACCCACTTAGATGTACAGAACTCGAAAGCATTATCAGATCGCACCATCTTCACAATAGTAGAAAACTGAGTCTTTATTTGTAAAATAAATACTTCAATCACTGATCCAACATCAGATTTATTTTTCAAAAAAACTAACTATGACATCTTGGAAAAATCATTCACAATAAGTAGATAAAATCTATGACCCAGTCTATTTAAGATACGACTTGATCCCCACTCCATGTGCAGTAAATCAAAGATAGCAGTATAACTGTAAAATAAACTAGGAGGAAAGCTGGTCCTGTGATACTTTCCCAGCTGGCATGCATCACACAAAATCTTCGTAGCCGGTGAAATATGAGGAATGACACATCGAAGCCTGTCCAGTGATGGATGCTCAAGACAACGATGCCACTGAAGAGTTGTACAAGCACTAAATGCAACCTCACCCCGACACATAGCAACAACTGGATTCTGGATCAGGCGATACACACCCCCTTCCTCATGTTCACCATCAATCGTCCTCCCCGTGAGTTTGTCCTAAAAAATACAGCCTAGCTCATCAAATATAACACGACAATACAAGTCTTTTGTAATTCTACTAACAAAAAAAAGACTAATAGGAAATTATGGAACATAAATAACATTAAACAGCATCAAAATAGGAGTCACTGCTACATCTCCTCTGCCATGAATCCTACACTACCTATCATCTGCTCCTGCATAGATCTCCCTGGAGGAACATTATAAACTTGTCCAAAACATGTCTCATCCCCACTGAGATGTTGAGATGCGCCAGAATCCACCAACCACAAGGTACTGTCAGTGCTACCAGACCTGTAAGCGGAAGTCATACCAGAAGTAGCCAAGGCGGCAAAATCCACAATAGTAGTAGTCTCCTAGGTCAACTGGGAGAGGCGCTGGACCACAGCATCATAGTCTACACAAGATACCATGTCGCTCCCCTCCTCTAAAGAGACATCCCGATTGGCCATGGGAGGTCAATCATGCCTCGTCTAGCAAGAGGTCTCTGTATGGCCAATCTTTCCACAATACGAGAAAATGGTGCGAAGTGTACCACTCATACCCCGATCACCACACCCTCTCCCCCTAGTGAATGGAGCACCACATCCTCCACGCGCGGTAGCAATAAGCACAGGGGCCTGTCCACTTTCTAACATGGGTGGTCTAACAACCACCCTACTCATGCGGCTATAAGCCTCCTCCAGAGATGGAAGCTCAACCAGAGTAAGGATCTGAGACCTAGTAGCCTCATAGTCTGGTCCAAGTCCGTCAAAAAACTATAGGACAGCATACTCCTTCCTATGTGCCCTCTGAGTGGCACAAGTGCAAACAAGTCGACAAGCATTATATTTCTCAAGGAGCCCCTTTAGGATGGCATAGTACTGCGACAGTAACTAACCCTCCTATTTGAGACTACTAATAGCATAGTGAATCTCAAATACTTTACTAGAATTCTTCTCATGAGAATGTCATGTAGAGAATCTCACATCTCCATGGTGGTCTTGTAATACATAATCCCATCACCAATCTGACACTCAACATAATTCATGATCCATGCACAGACCACGGAATTATCTTTCTTCCACGTAGCATTCCTCCCTGTTTTATCTTGTGGCTCCATCTCCAACAGTAAGTGTTCCTTATCATGCCCCTCAACGGTCATGAGGAACGTCTGCGACCATCTAGCATAATTGGCCTCGTTCAACTTGACGATAATAACAAAGAAAGGAGATTTATAACCTTTGTTGTCCATAGCGGTAACCAACAACACTTCCGAAAAATCTGAGGAGGCCATCGTGCCTTAAGGCTGCCACAAGATACCACAGATGAGATCTAAAATCAATATTCAGATCTGAAAACTTTATAATCAGAGAAAAATGATCTCTTGAACATAAGATCTAACATCGAAAAACCCTAAATGACATCTCAAGAATCACAGATACCCCTTTAGATCAGGGTTTAGCACATGTTAGGATGTTAGGAAGGGCCTAACAGCACTTAGGTAGGCACCCCCTTTAAGATTCAACAGTAGAAGCAGCACTACCGAACCTTGAGAACCACCACCACGACCTGTAGGCAATGGGCGGCGGCGGCGACACTCAGCGATCAAGGGCGGTGCTCTAAGGTATGGCGGCATTGTCCCGAGGTCAAGAGCGGCGCAAGGGTGGTGCTCTGAGGTCGGGGGCTAACCTCCAGGCGACGCTGTGACCACCAGCCAATGAGTCAGCGTAAGAGGCGATGCTGCAGAGCCTCGAGAAGCGGGAATCACCGCCTACAGAGGGGCGGCAGCGCCCTGTGGCGCTCAGAGGAGGCCCACTAGGTCCAACAGCAACCGATGACGAGCACCAGTATCAGTTGCGACTGCGGTGGCGGCCTCCTAGGGAGGGCGATGACTGGTGGCTTACCGGCGGAGGCTCCCGCGAGTGTGTATCAGCAGATTAACGTTTTTGGTGGAGGGGTACGGAGGTTTGTGAGAGGTAGGATACCAGACCACCAATCTAGAATCGCCACTCTGATACTAAGTCGGAGAAAATAACTTGTCTTATTCTCAAATGAAACCCTACACCTCTTTATATAAAGCGAGGTGTTGAAAAAATTACATCATAAGTCCAATAGGACAAGAACCATATCAAACAACTCCAAATAATACTAATAAGTGCTCTACAAAAAAATTAAAATTAAAGCAAAACATGATCAGTTTGAAGCATCAAGTGTCCTTTTAGCTTCTTGCATGCTTCAAAAGATAATTACAACATTTTACAAGTTTGGAAGGATCTCAAACACTTGCAAAATTATTTGCAATACTAGAACATCCTCTAAATTAGAAAAGATCAAAAGAAAACTCTCTGATTTCAGGATCTCAGAACAAAAAGAAGAATCAAATGTCTAAAAAGTTCTTTTAGTTATCACACATGGCACTCTTGTTGGTGGCTTTGGAAGCACAATAATACAAACCTGATTATTGATCTTTATTTTGAAAAGAAAAACACAATGCGAGCCTAATAAGAATCTGCATGTACTTGCATAAGGCAATGCCCAATCTGTTAATTTATGTCAATCATAACATGTCCACACAGTTATGTTCTATTTATTTATCCTTAAAAGTGTTTCTTATATTTCCATTTTACAGCAGCCAGACACCTAGTTCACATGATGTCCAATTAGCAGGCTAATGAATGCTATCTAATAAGTTTAAAAGGCCTAACAACCATGAATACCAACCTTGCAATTGCTTGCATGGGATTAAAACTCGTGTAATCAGTTGAAATGACCACTGTAAACTTGAGATGTGTGGAGTTTTTCAGAAAGGAACACAAACATATAGACTACAGTTAGATATAGGAACCTGTCCAACCTACAAATTAGGGATAGGTGAAAGATTGAACACTTAGGGATAGTTGAAAGATATAATTAGTATATAAGCTAATGTATACACTAGTCTCATTTCATTAACTACAATTTGCTGAATTTCTTATATTATTTAATAAATTATGTTAATATTGATATGATATTATGGAAAATCTATTTTCATTGTGAGATTTTTGTCCTTTATAAGCATTTTTATTGTAACGAAATAAGAAAAATCTAACTTTTTTGTGCAAAATTTCCCTCAATCACTATTAGCATGGAATGTAACTGGATTGAACATAAGTAGGGTCAATTGAGCAAACATAATAAATTAATGCGATTGAACTGGCCATAGAATTCAAATTTATTGTAAGTCAGTAAACTACATCTAACTCCATTACTTCATATTTTGAGAATGGCAGACATATTTCTCTCTACTGATATGTAATTCACTTCAGAATAGGTTTACCGTAGTCCTGGCAGAGTACCAGCCTCTTGCAAAAATTTCTGAAGGTGTTGTGCCCTCAGCAATCTCATGTGTCTCTGGTTCTGCTCGAGGACTGAAAGTTCCTAGCATTTCCTTCGTGCTGTCCACTGCAATTCAATTTTGATGAAGAAAATTAGAGCACTAAATTCCTATACAATAAGTAGGAGAGCACTACGGTCATTATATTCAGCAAAATCTGATTTCCTTGTAAAGCACTTATTCTTATGTAATAACATCATCTAATAATCACATAGAGAATGAAAAGCATGATAATGGCAATTGGAAGTTGGTGGATGGCTATGCTTGTGCACCATCACTTAACTAAAACCATATGTTGCAATTTTGAATTTTTGGAGACGTATTTTGATCTCCCTCTAAACAACAATACCTCTAAAACCACATTCAAACTGCTAAAAGGAGGACTCTGAACTTAGTTTCAGATTTTAAAAGGAACCTTGATTGTTTTTCTCCTCAGGGCATGTAACATGATGAAGATTTCAACACTCAAAAAAAGGGGCATGCAGCTCATAACAGGCATGTGATAGATCACAAAATTCGACCCTTTTCACACCCAAGAGACATTGCAAAGCATCATCAGATATGGGCTCGGAAGATAATGATGTGATTGCAAGTACCATCATCCAAAATAATTTTTGGAAAAGACCATCTTTCAAAATATAATAATCACAGAAGAAGAATTTTTATATACCACTGTCACAAGCAACCAGACACAGTAGTGAACACTTGCTGCTCACCTTTGACACCAGTCTACCAAACTGCATTGGAATATCTCAGCCCAGATTCTGTCTAACTGTTTCGTGTAATGTAGTTTCTTTCCTTAAAATCCAACTATGGTAGTTTCAAACAAAAACAAATTTAAAAATAGGAAGCCAACCAAGAAAATACTTGAAACAGTGGGCATCATACCTTAGAGATTAATGATATAGGTCATGTAACTTCTAGAGAGACCCACTTTGTAAACTTGCTCAACACACTTTTTGGCACTGGAATACATGAAGAAAGGCTCTGCAGCTGCTATAAACAATAGCTTCCTCAAGGTAAGGCAAATCTGAAGAAGCAAAATTACAGATTCATAGCTACTATTTGTGATTTCAGGAGAAAAGAATATGCATCATTGCTTATATGAATATAATGCCTTGGATGGAACTTTAATAAATACTGATTCTACTGAAATTGAACTACAAGGACCACAATAGCAAGAGAAGGATCATATATCGACGGAGTAATGTCTACCCAACAGCAAGAAAAGACGAACTGAATCAACTCAGACAAAAATGTATTCTTTTTAACCAAAAGGATCCTAAGAAAAGCATACAATAAATAGCTCAATCAGTTCTAATTCATACTGAAAGCTGATCACAGAGACTACCAAAATCACCATCTTAAGCAAATAATTTCAATATAAAGTGGCACTAGGTTGATGCCTCTAGTAAACATCTTGAGTAATCACCTAGTAATCATCTCTACACAAACAAAGAATTGTTAATCATTCGCATTGGAAGGGGAAGGGGACAAGGGTAACTATGGAATAAAATTTCCCACATGATGTCGCATGCTAGTCTTTGCTAAGTGAACAATAACAGAACCCAGAGGGTCACATATTGAAAAGCATTTCCCTGAAAAGTACATATTGGAAAGTTGGGTGCTTCTTTATGCATCTTACAATTTAGATATTGTCTAGTTCATTTCACCAAATAGATGACGATTCTTTATGTAAATTATTATATAAATTGTCGACAAGATGTAATGAGTATAATGAAACTTTTCAAAAAAAAAAACCAACAGAAAATCTGGAAAGAAATTGGACTAGACAGCTAGTGCATTTTGTCACAAGCCAATCTCTGAGAGGATGATGTGAAGAAAAGAAACAAATCATTAAGCAAAAATGTTGTGCACAGTCACAATCCTGGTTTTCCACCAGAAGATGCACGTAACGAAGGAACAATGCAGTAGCAATTAAAAGAAGTGCAAGTTTCAATATTTCATAGTAAAGAAAATTAACAAACCAGGGTTTCACTTCGACGCCTTGAGGCAAATGCTTTTAAAAAAGCCCAACATATAAATATTAAAATAAGTGCATTTCCCGATGCAAAGCTTGAACCCAGTAGTTCATCCATGCATATCCTGGATGCACCTTCCAATTTCTGTACATCAAAGTGGAGATTGAAAATTTCCATAAATATATGATTAAAAAACACCAAACATGACAGGGAAAAAATTAAGGGACATGAGGAACATATTTGACGAAGTAGACCCCATCAAGGAGAAACATGTTGCCTTTAGGTTCTTCATTGGACCAATCATCCTTGACAACCGAGAAACCAACTTCATAAAATCATACGAGCCCATGAATAGTAAATATGACAAAAGCAATTATGGAAAAAATAGATCTCAAAAATTTTAACAGTTAGAAAACATCAGTAATTTGACCCATTAAAAAGATGCAACTAAAAATAGCACTGAGTTATAATTTCTCTTTCCTGACAGCCTGCCACAGCAGTTTAAATGGGCATCAATTTCACAAGGGATTTAGGCTCGTGCCCTAGTGTGTGCCTAAGCAGGATCAAGAAGCTACAGCTTCTCATATTTCTGCAGCTCACGGTGGTTAGGGTAGGCAGGGCCACCCAAGTAGGATTTAGCTATCTACTGAACTTCGATGTCCTTTTGCTTAACCATGTAACATTCAGAACATTTTTAATTGTGATGGCTACTCATAATCAATGCTCTTGGCAAACATCTGCTTAGCATGGGCTCCCATATCTACCATGTGCTTAGCAATCAAACTAGAAATGTCATGCTAGGAGGAAAAACCAAATCAACTTTATCAGCAACAAAAACATCCCAAGAAAAAATAAAGTAGGACTATGCACAAAATCACCTCTTAAATGAAGAAAGGAAGTCGGTTGCCAACAATAGCATGGATGTGGTGGATGAAAAGAGAGACGAATTGGGAGGCGTTCGCTGATCTCGCTGTCGCTCTTGAAGATGCCAAAGAGCTCATTGGAGGGAGAATTGGTTGGGGCTGAGGGGTAGGAAGGGAGGGAGGGGGTTCAGATGTGTGGGAGGAAGGAGATGTTGTCGCGCCATCGTCGAGGGAGGGAAGGGGGAGCGCATGGTTAGGGGGAGGCACCTCCCCACATTGCCACCTCCCACATCCCCTGCCGCACCAAAGAATTTTCCTAAGTACGATAATTAGGGAATAATATTCCTTAATTACCATATAGGGGAAGTATATTTGTTAGGTACGGTAGGAAATTCACCTCTTGAAGAAGCGAGTTTCCCCCTTCCCAACCCCCCGCCCTCCCGCTTCGCAGCACCTGGTCTTTAAGAAACTCGTCTCTTTAAGAGGCGAGTTTGGTTTAGACAAGAGGCGAGTTTACATGCTATAACTCTGCATGCACGCCCTTCCCCTTCTCCCCTACCATTTGCAAGGTTGGTGCTGCTGCTGTTGTTGCTGCGAGAACACAACCACCATGCTACTGCTGTTGCAGCCTGCTCCGCCACCGTTGTTGCTCCGACGACCTCCACCCCTGCTGTTGTTGCTTGTGAGTTGGACAACGTCAACCTCCTCCGCCGCCGTGCCTCCTCCGATCATGCCGTTGCTGCAACTGCTGTCAATTTCCCTCGTGAGTCCAGACACATTTCCACCACTGTTTGTGCCGTATCTTAAGATTGAATGCTATATATATATATATATATATATATTAATCAATGTTTAGTAATTTTAATTATATTATTTGGAAATAATATAAGGTTGAATGCTATATATATCAATCAAAATTTGATATACAAAATTTGCTGTGTAGCCATTTGAATCAGGTCCTCTTCTCCACATTCGAGTCCCTTGCAAAAATAAATAATGTTAGAGAAACATATCTTAAAATCAGAATACTTGCCAATATTCTGTTACTGAAACATTAAATTAAAATCAACTCTGGTGCAAGTAAAATACAAGAAAAGAAAGCAAGAAAAGATTATTAAAAGATTATCTGGTGGCTAAAAATGGTTGGAAGCGGTCCGTTAATATTGCTGTGGAGGTTAGGAATTTGCTGCATAAGATATCACTTAACTTGAAAAAATATTCAACGGCACTTAGTGAAGCAAGAAAATGTTAGCAGAGTGCAGAAAAGGTAATATGATACCTTCAGACATATAGGCCTATCAAATTATATGAATCAAATTGATGAACCACACAAAGAGGACAATTGAAAGAAGGTTGAGCTTGTGTAGAAAATGGCATGCCCAATTTATCTATCGCTAAAATAATCTACCATTAAACACACATGATAAAAACCTTGGGAACTAAGTTACCATTTTTATTGATTTAAAAATGGCTTATAGCACACTAGTACTCTCTCAAGGAGTATCTTGGAAAATTTTGGAAAATAAATGAGTGCCAAAGTTGTACATTTCCCTCTACATGGGAAGGAGAGTTGTATATATATTTATTTTAGGAAAATTATTTGGGTGCTAGCATTGTTATCAATCAATGTTCGGTGATTTTAATTATATTAATGTTATCTTAAAATTGAATGTTACATATTTTATATGTGTTAAGAAGTTTGTGAAGTTGAGGTATTCTTTGAGTATTTATTAGGGTATGAAAAATTTAATGTTGAAGTTAACATTGGATAAAAGTGTTGATTTACAAATTGTCATATAGTTGTCACTTAATCCTTTTTATTTTACAATTTGTTCAGATTATTTAGAATTGCTAAATTTGTATTGGATTTGATCTATTATGGTGATTCTATTGTCCAAAATGCAAATAGAGTGTATTATAACAGGAATCGACATAAGAGAATAAGGATATATACGAATTGGAGATTTGAAGATTTATTGGATAAGATTTACTCAACTTTAGGTATTGATCGAGGGAGTAATTAAGCAAAAATTAGTCACCGCTTTCCCCGTTATGGAGGGACTGATTGTTGTTTCACCATTGTGGGCGATGACAATGATTTTCAATGTATGATCGATTGGGCAATTGAGACCTAGAGAAGGAAGATATTTATTGAACTTTACATTGATGTCGAAGGTGAGGGTGTTCGTAAACCTCAATCACTGAATGTGGAACGATCACCTCAACGACATCCACAGGAACCACGTGACATATCTCATGGGCAAATGTTTATTCCAGAGCTTCCCCTCGGGCCGCTTAATGTACAGAATGAAAGTCATATGGGTGATGTACCCGTTGACAGGCAAAATAAAGTAGAACACAGTTGTCAAAAATGAATGCAGGATAAGGCACATTTCTCAAGTTGTTGATGACCTTTATGGCTCACCACATGAGAATGACATAGAATAAGACGAGTTGAATGAGGGAGAGAATGTCCAGATAAATGCACCATCTCATATCCCAACCCGGAATAAGAGGGTGCGTCAATTTGGATCTGGTAGCAGACATGACAACAATCAGTTACCCGAAGATCGAAATGTTTTGTTTCATGGCGATTTGCCGCGTCTTCTTGAAAGAGATGACTCTAATGAATGCTCCCATACTGGAATGAGTCATCTAAACACACAACTGGTCAAGGGGATGACATTTAAAATCAAGTAGGATTCGGTGTTTACAATTAATAAATTTCACATTGAGAGTCATGTAAATTTTAAAGTTCGAGAGTCAAACAAAAATGTCTGGTCATTGATATATGCACGTAAATCTGAAAGTTATACATGGAAATTGCATGGTCAATTCAAAACTTTTGATCAACAGTAGGGATTGAACACTTTGCATGGTCAACACATTTATGGTTATATCCAAAACAATAAAGATCACCCTCAATTCGATTGCAATTTCATAAGACAGTACCTAATGGATTATGTGAAACGGTCACCTTTGATTAAGGTGAATTTTTTACTTGAGGTAATTAATGATAAATTAAAGTATACAATCACATGGAGAAGGATTTAGGATGCAAAGCGAAAAATCATTAAATTGGTGTATGATGAGTGGGACAAGTCATATAAAGACCTATCATATCTTCTACATACCATTAAAGATTCAAATCCCAGGACATTCATAGATTTAGAATCAGTTGATATCAATGACACAAATGACGTGGTCTTGATAAAAGCTTTTTGAGCATACGGATAGTGCATTGAAGCATTTAACCATTGTCAGCCAGTTATTTCTATTGATGGCATACATCTTTACAGTAAATGCAAGCATAAGCTGCTGACTGCATGTAGTGTGGATGCTGATCAACACTTTGTGCATATTGCTTTCACTATTGTCTATGAGTCCATAGACACATGGTCTTAGTTTCCCAAAAAAGTAAGATATTGTCTAATTCGTGATCAGGAAAATCCAATTTGTATTATTTATTATCGTCATGGGGGGATACTCATTGTAGTTGCTAATGATGTTGGGTTACGTCATGTACATTAGAGGTTTTACGTACGTCACGTTACAAGCAATTTTAACTCGTCGGTAAAAAATGTACATATGAAGAAGTTAGTAATGAGGGCTGCATTGCAATTTTCACCGCTAAAATGAAAATTTTACATGAATACATTGAGAAATATTAACGAAAATGCTTCTAAATGGTTCGAGAAACGTAAGATTGATAGCAACAATGGACGGTGACTTTAATGGTGGATATAGATTTAGGAACATGACGACAAATTTGAGTGAGAGTTATAATGTGATTCTCAAATAAGTTAGAGCATTGCCTATATGTGCCTTAGAAAAATATTCTACAATTGTGTTGCGTATTTTGACAAATACCATCAAAAAGCACATACGGCAATGAGTAGTAATGAGAGATTTACCACATATACAAATGATATGTTAGAAAATTGGCTGAATATAGGAAGAAGTCATAACGTCACTCATTTTCATGGGATTCCAGATCCATATTATGAAGTTTTCACAAGTAGACGCAAGACACCATACGGTTTGAAAGGTGAAAATTTTCACAAAGTAGACATAAGAAATGCGACTTGTACTTACAACAAGTGGCAAACATATAGAATCTCATACTCACATATATATGCAGTGTTGACATCTAGACATATTAACATCCGTACAGTTGTCGCCCATTGATACACCTGAGAGTAACAAATGTTAATATACCAAGGGAAATTCGAGTCCACACCTGATACTAAAGCTTGGCAATCGTATGCATTTCAGAAGCACATCCCTTGGTGGAAAAAAAATAAGATAAAGGACGACCGAAGTCAACTCGTATCCACAATGAGATGAATATTCAAGGAAGCCAACAAAGCAATAGTTGTCATATGTGCATGCAAGAATGTCATACTAAAAGGCATTGCCTCCATGTACAACACGAAAGCTCGTCATCCACACAACAAATCACACAGCCAAACACTTGTCGACGTAGTAGAAACATCAATAAATGCAATGTTTGTAGAAATACTGGTCATAACAGGAAGAATTGTCCAAATAGAGGTAAATGCAATGTTTCTAATGAATTTCCTTTTCTCAAGAATTGTGATAAATTTCTTATTATTGGTACAATGTATATTTACAAGTTTGTTTTCCTTATATGCAGATGGAGGCAAGATCGATTGATCCTTCTATTCTCCATGGCCAAGATGTGCACTAATCTATTAGTGTATGGGATGGTGACATAAGTATCCTTAGAATTTTCACATTATATATACTAAAGTATTTTTAGCATTTATGAATATATCTTCCAGTAACATGTTACATGGTACACTAACATAGGTTTACTCAGCGTTGAGTTGCCGTTGTCGGGATGCAGTTATGCATTCCATCCCAGTGCATCAACGAGTAGCACAGCTTGTTCAGCAAGCAGAATTCGAAGGGAATCTGGGCTTGGGGTTCATCTCACTCGACTGACATCTTATTATAGCTTTAGTGGATCGGTGTAAACCAGAGACCCATGCATTTCACATGCCTACTAGTGAGATGACTGTCACCTTAAAGGATATTGTTATCATCACCAGATTACCTGTCGATGGGTCAGTAGTCACAGGCATCACCATTGTTCCTAGCTGGACTGGGTTGTGCCAGCGTTTACTTGGAGCAGTGCCCGACGAGAACAAAATTACTGTTTCAAGGGTATAACTGAGTTGGTTGCAATGGCCCTTTTCAGACATGCCAGATGATGCGGATAATGAGACATGTTGTCGTTACACACTAGCTTACATTTTACAGTGCATGGGAGGCATTCTTTTCCTGGACAAGTCTAGAAACTACATCTCCTTAATGTACTTGCCCTTGTTAGAGAACTTCGAGGTTAATTGAATTTATATTTAACCGATTATAATATTTATTGCTTAAGATTCAATGACCGCTCAAAAAAAAAAAGGGAAAAAATATGAGAGAGAGAGAGAGGTCTGGCAACGGGGTGGCGGACGTCCGAGCGGTTGGCGAGTGAGGCGGGGAGGGATGGCCCAGGCTGGACGGTGGTGGGCAGGAGGTCTTGGAAAGGTGCAGCGCCGGTGGGATGTTTCAAGTGCCTTGGGGAGGGGCACTTGGCGGTGGTGTGCAGGGACCCGGTGTGGTGCCTGCGCTGCGGCGCTCTGGGACATCGGAGGTCGGGCTGCGGGCGTCGGAGGTCGAGTGAGGTGGTCTCTTCGAGGAGAGGGGTGACACCTCCGCCCCCTCCGGAGGGGGCGCCCCTCGTAGAGGTCAAAGCGCCATGGTCGAAGGAGATGGGAACGCTGGAAGGGAGGCTGGCGTCGGCGCTGGTGGAGGTGGTCTTGGAGGGGTTGGTGGAGGTGGAGGCCCTGAGGGAGGCGGTCGCCGCCTACTTGGGGATTAACGGGAGTTGGTTGGCGGTGGCCTCTCTGGGAGGTGGGTGGATGGTGTTGCTGGGGCTGAGCTGGGTGGAGTTGAGGCGGCTGGTCTTCAGGGTGCTCCAGTGTGGCAGTGGTGTGGTGAGGTGCCGGTGGCCGGTCAGGTCTGATGGCGCTTTGGCGGAGAGACCGCCATCTGGCGCGAGGAGGAAGGTCTTGATTGAGGGGGTTCCGCTCTTCCTCTGCACGGTGGGGTGGTGGCGGCGGTGGTTGCCCCTTTTGCGAGATTGCGCAGATGCGTGGGCCTCGGCCTGAAAGCGGTCGATCTGTCGCGGATCAAGGCCTGGGTGGAGATGAGACCGGGGCAGCAGCTGATGGAGTGGTCGGTGCTCAGGTGGGGTAGCTTTGCCTGGCTTCTCCGCGTCTCTTGGGGTTCCGGGAACCCTAGATCCTTTACTGAGGTGGTGGGTGGCAGAGCGGCGGCGACGTGTGGAGGCGGTAGCAGTAGGCGGGCGGAGGACCGGGCTGCTCTTGGGAAGGTCGAGGGTCGCGGCGAAGATTGCGGCGAAGATCTTGGGGCGGTTGCGATTCCCTTGGCGCAATCGGTAGCAGGAGAAGGGGCGGGGATGCGGGGAGCCGTTGCGGTTTTTGCGGAGGCGTCGGGGGAGGTGAATGCGACAATGAGGCCGGGCGTCCCCGCTGACTGTGGGTGTGTTGGTGGCGAAGCGTTCGCTCCTGGCTTTGTGGGAGAGGCGGTTGGCGGACTCGAGTCGGGTACAGGGATTGGGGGCTCCGATACTGGTGCTGGGTCGGGTCCTCCTGCGCGCTCGACTCCGCGTCTCCAGGTCTCTGCGGAGGGGGGCTAGGAGCTGTTGGTGGGAGTTCGAGGCGCACTTTGGCCGGTCCGACCCGGGCAACGAGGCAGGATGCGACTGGCAGGGAGGGGAGCGGGCAACGGCAGGAGCGAAGGTTGGCTGGTTCGCAGAGACTCGTCTACCGGCAGCGGTGGTCGTACCGTAGGGGGCTGGCTCAGAAGACCTCGTCTGGGGGAGTGGCTGGGTCGACTGACGTCGGTCTCCGGAGGGGCTGGGTACCTCTAGTGGCGCTGGGTCGTCAGCAGCGACGTTTGCTGGGGGCGGCGGCGGAGGTTTATCTGCTCCCCTGAGGTGGCAGAGGGGCAGCAGGCGGCAGATGCTGGTGATGGAGCTAGGGGGTTGGTGGATGCGAAGGCGGGGAGGAGGACAACTGAGGCGGCTGGGCTGCCTGAGGGCGAGGCTGTGCTGCTGGGGGCTGGTGCTGGCGACGTGGTTTTGCTAGCTGTGGGAGATCTGGAGGCTGCAGGGCAATGAAGACAGATGTGTTGTGGTGAGGGGAGCCCGGACGACCAACGTTTGTTGATAGAAGAGGAGGATGATGTGGCTGAAATGATGGGGTTTAGACAGCTGACATCTGGAGGCAAATTCTCGGAAGTCCTCATGACTAAGGTCTTGTCTTGGAATGTGAGGGGTCTGAATGACCCGTCGAGACGGGCAGTTTTGCGGGGTATATTCAGAGATGGGGCCTGATGTGGTCTTTCTCCAAGAGACAAAGTGGGGGAGCTGTGATGGAAGGTTGTGGAGGGAGGTGGGGGGAGGAATTTGTGGGGGTTTCCTGGCCCTGGATGCGGATGGGAGTGCGGGGGGAATTGCTATGGGATGGAAGGAGTTCTCCCTGCTAGACACTCTGTTTGGATCCCATGTTGTCACTGTTAGACTTCAGAGACGCCGGGACGACACATGTATGCTCCTTTCCTCGATTTATGGCCTGACAGAGGGTCGAAGAAGACAGGTCTTATGGGAAGATCTGAGCAAGGTTGCAGCAGCTTTCCATGGGGTTCCTTGGCTGATTGGTGATGATTTTAATGTTACTCTGCGGGCTGAAGACAGACCGGGTGACCGAGGGGGGTTGAACCAAGGCTCTGAGGCGTTTGCAGACTTTGTGGCAGACCAGGGGCTGGTTGATATGCCTCCGTTGTCCTGTCTCTACAGTTGGAGGAACTCTGGAGGACAGCGGTCCCGTATTGACAGATTTCTGGTTTCGACGGCGATGGCAGAGTTGTTCCCGATGGCGGAGGTTAGACCTTTGGAGCGCTCGTTCTCGGATCACACCCCCTTGCTGTGGGCGTCAAACGAGGAATGGAGGCATGGTACTTCAAGTTCGACAAAGCGTGGCTCATGGAGGACTTCAGGGGTTTGATTGAGGAACAGTGGAGGTCATCTCAGGCGGATGGGTCGGCAGCTGCCAGATTGGAAGCGAAACTGAGGGATTTGAGATCTTTCTTGAAGACCCACATCAAACAGGTTAGGGAGGAACGCGGGAGGAAGAAAGAGGAGGCTCTTGCTACGATTACTCGCCTGGACAGGGCAAAGGATGTTGGGCTCCTTTCAGAAGATGACAGGGTTTACAGAGCGAGGCAGATTCAGGTGATACAAGAGGAAGACCGGAAAGCGGAGGTGGAGTGAAGGGTGAGGTCTAAGCAGAAGTGGCTGAAGGAGGGTGATTCCAATACCCGTTTTTTTCATATGGCTGCGTCGGGCAGGAGGAGGAACTGGATTAACAGATTGGTGGTGGATGGGAAGGAGTTTGTGGGAAGGGAGGCGGTGGGAGGGGCAGCTGCGAGTTATTTTAGAGGTTTTACTGGGTGGAGACGGGGGGGAAGGAGGAGGTGGTTGGGATCTGAGATACCACAGATTTGGGAGACAGACGCCAACTTCTTGACGGGTTCTTTTGGGGAGGATGAAGTCCGTGAGGCAATTTAGAGGTTGAACGCGGATGGGTGTCTAGGGCCGGATGGCTTTCTGGTTGCCTTCTACAGAGAGTTCTGGCCGGTGGTGAAAGAAGATGTGATGCAAGTGGTGCAAGAGTTTAGAACGGGTAACTCGGGATTTAATAGGCTGAACAAATTCTACATGTTCTTATTGCCGAAGAGGGAGGGCGCTGAGGAGATTCAGGAGTACAAACCGATAGCTCTTTCGAATGCTATCTACTTGGTGGTGGCGAAGCTTCTTGTAAATAGATTGAGGACGCTGGGTGGGATTGTAGACTCGGTGCAGACGGCCTTTGTTCCTGGCAGGAATATTTTGGAGCGTTTCGTGATAGCCTCGAAAATCCTTTCGTCCTGGAAGAGAGATAAGAAGAAGGCTTTCTTATGGAAGGTCGATTTCAGCAAAACTTATGATTCGATCCAGTGGTCGTTTCTTTAGCCGTCCTTGGTGAAGAGGGGGTTCCCACCGGTGTGGATTGAATGGATGAAGAGGTGTGTCACCGCGACATCTTTCTCGGTTCTTATCAACGGAAACCCAGCTGGGAGTTGGATCCAACCTAGGAGGGGGGTGAGGCAAGGTTGTTCGCTGGCCCTAATGCTCTTTGTGATTGCTGTGGATGCTCTTGCTAGGGCGGCGAAAAGGTCTTGTGAGAGAAACTTGGTGAGTGGTTTCTCCTTGAGGGATGGGACGAGTATCCCATTGCTCCAGTATGCGAATGATATGATCTTCTTCATTGAAGGTGGAGAAAAGGAGGCCAGAAGAATGAGGTTCCTTGTTTTCTTACTGGGTGAGGCGTCCGAATTGCAGATTAACCTGGCTAAGTCGGATTTTGTCCCTTTCAATATGACTGAGACAGAAGCGAGGGGGTGAAGTTTGGGTCTTGGCACAGAGCAGGGTAAGCTTCCGATTAAGTATTTGGGCCTACCGTTGCCAGATGGGAGGATTTTGGTGAGAGACTGGGCCTCCCTGGTGGAGAGGTTGGTAGGGAGGTTGGAGGGGTCGTGTAACGACCCGATTCCCGAGTCCCTACGAGACACGAGAACCGGACCGACTCGACTAATCCCAAGACCCAGTCGTCCAACGAGGAAGTAACCAAAAGACAGTAAAATAAACCACATTCAGCATGAATATAACTAACAGTAAGAAAGTACAGCAGTAAGGAAAGAAACTACTACAGTAGGCACCACCACAACAGTAAAACAACATTTATCATATAACAAAACTGCAGGTAAGAAGGTACAGCGGAAACAGAAACTACTCACTAGAACAGAAACAAAAAGGGGTACAAAGCTGTGGTAACTCTACTGGACCCTACTCGGCCCAGCGTCCTCTGCAGCCGCCGACCCTGGCTGCTCAACACCTGGTCCTGAAAAAGGTAACGAGTGTAACACGTCAGCAAAACGCTGAGTAGAGTGGCAAACTAACTAAAGGCAACAGTAGAGTGTACAGTAGCTGTTATGTTCTATTACTTCCTTTATTTACATCTTTCAATTTTTTTCTCACTATTTCATTTACTTCTCAGATCCTTTACTTGATCTCGAATGTCCTCGTGGGACGATCTTGATTGCAGTCTTTTCCAAAAGTAGAAGTAGCACGTGGTGCTCTCCTGGCCGGGAGAGTCCCCCGTGGTGATCCTACCCTCAGTCAACCACCCCAAGGTCACTGACAGACGTAACGGTGACTACGGCACGCGCGATAAACGCACAGGTAGCTAGCCCGCACTGGCACGCGGTCAGTCGTTTCCGTTAACGGGTGCGCCCAAAGCACAGCACGGAACCAGGGCAGAGCCCTCTCAGTAACAGGGGTCCAACCCCTCCACAGTAACCAAACCGGGGCCTTGCCCCTCCACAGTCCGCGCACCCTCGCCTGACTACCCTGGTTTGCCCTAGTGGGCCTAACAAGTCGGTGAAGGAGGCTAGCAGAACCCCGGGGCCCGTGGGGTAGCTAGTACTCTCCTAACACTACTAGCTCTCCTCGATACTACGTACACGAGGGCCAACAAGTCGGTACAGAGCGGCCAAGCCTAACCCCGGGTCCCTGGGGCGGCTGGCCCCACTCTGCACTAAAACAGGTACAGGTACTTCCCTTGGTACTGCGTACCCAAGAGACAGTACAAACTACATCTCAGTTCCATTCCTTTTCTTTCCAGGAGTTCCACTCGTAATTCCCCGTAGGGTTCCAGCTCTTTATCTCAGAACATCATATGTTTCACTTTCCAGATTCACGTTCTCAATTTCCATGATCTCAAACATGTTTCTTTGTTCATAACAGGCAGCTGTTAATTAATTTCACAGGCAGCTTATATATTCCTTTCCATTTTTCCAAGACTGCAGTAATATACATTCCACTAGTTTTTCCATCCTAGGATTCATGCCATATCCTAGGATCTATCATACAATCTAGTTTTCCGGCCCTAGGATTCATGCAACACCTAGGAGCTATCATTCCATATATTTCTCATTCCTAGGATTCATGCAATGCCCTAGGTTCTAGTTATGGTTCCATACTTTAACAGATTTTATTAATACTTAAAACCACTCTACCAGGTACAACGGGAGTAATGGGGGCGTGATCGGGAATCCCGCGCGCCTCCGCGACTCTCAAGACTGCAACCGAACGAGGTCCTATCACAAGGATCAAACACAAGGAGTGTCTCAAAACAGTGTATAGCTACTGTAGGCGGGTAGAGGAATAAATTCTGAAACGAACGCAACTCGAATCGCGGAAAACGGAGCCCAAACGGGCCCTAAACGGGTCGAGAAAGACAATACTGTGCAAAATCAGACGTCTGGAACTCCTTCCAGACGTCTTAAACGGTGGATCAGAGAATTACCTGTTCGGCTTGGTTCCCCGGACGTCCAGAAGTCTGTGGGGACGTCTGCCTAGATCCAAGACGTCCGATGGTCACTCCGGACGTCTGGAGGTCACTCCCGCCGTCTGGTACAAATTCCAGACGTCTGATTCGCAAAGATGACGAATCAGGGGACCTGCGCACAGCCAACCCTCCTCCCTCAGTACGGTCAGTCGACAAAAAGTAGAAGAAAGCGGAAACTCACCTTTCAGACGTCTGTATGATCTCACAGACGTCGACCTTGCCGCCTGGATATCAATCCAGACGTCTGATTCTGGAAATTTTTCCAGAATCAGAACCTTGCTCGGCCTCCGCTCGCGACGCCGCCCGCGTCGCACCTCGCGCGTCCGCTGCTCCGCCCGCAGCAGGTCCCTCTCCGCGACGCTCTGCGCCCCCCTGCGCCCTCCGCCAGCCGGCCAAGCCGCTCCCGGCGAGCTCGCCCTCACGGCAGAGCCCCGCCCTCGCACGCCGCAGCTCCTCCGCGCCTACTGCGGCTGCCGCTGCGCCCTCGCGTCCGCTCGCTCTCGCGCACAGGCAGGAGAAGAAGGAGGAAGATGGTGGAGAGGGGAGGCGCCCCCCCCCCCTTTTAACGCCGCGCGGAGAGGAGAGAGAAGGCGGTCGCAGTCGCCTGCAGCCGCAGAGAAAGAGGCAGGATCGCAGGTCTGCGCGCACAGGCGCGCAGACGAATATCCCGTGCGAGCATAACTGTTCGCCAGACGTCTGTAACTATCCCGGACGTCTGGTCAGACGTCTGGATGTGATCCCAGACGTCTTGACAGACGTCTGGGCCACCTCCCAGACGTCTTAAAATACGTCTGGGGCACGCGCTCGTTACAATATAACAAACTCAAAGGAAGTTTCATCCCCGAAACTTGCGCCAACTAGGGTGCGGGAAAAAGATGTCCAAATAACCATAACAAACTCAAAGAGGACCGAAGACGGTCCGAAAAGACGTACCCGCGAAAAGCTCCGGGTACCGCTCCCGCATTGCCGCCTCAGGCTCCCAGGTAGCCTCCTCGTACCGCTGGCTCCTCCACAAAACCTTTACCAGGGGTACTTGCTTTCGTCTCAACCTGCGGACGGCTCGGTCTAGGATCTGCACTGGCCGCTCGGGGTAGGTCAGGTCGTCGCTCACCTCGACGCTCTCGTGACTCAGTACGTGGCTGGGATCGGCTACGTACTTCCTGAGGTTGGACACGTGGAACACGTCGTGCACACCAGAAAGCTGCGGGGGAAGGGCAAGTCTGTAAGCAACGGGTCCAACCCGCTCCAGGACCTCAAAGGGCCCTACGAACCTCGGCGCGAGCTTCCCTCTCACCCCAAACCGCTGTAAGCCCTTCATGGGCGAAACACGAAGAAAGACGTGGTCCCCAACCTCGAACTGCACCTCTCTGCGTCTGCGATCTGCGTAGCTCTTCTGTCTGCTCCTGACAGTGCGGAGTCGTCTATGGATCTGCTCAACCACCTCCTGACTCTGCCGGATCAACCTGGGGCCAACCTCCCACTTGGTCCCCACCTCAACCCAACTCAAGGGTGCCGTGCATTTCCGTCCGTACAGAGCCTCGTAGGGAGCCATGCCGATGCTCGAGTGATAACTGTTGTTGTATGCAAACTCCGCCAGGGGCAGGTGCTCCTCCCAAGAGCCCCTCCAGTCTAGTACACAGGCACGCAAAAGGTCCTCAAGTGTCTGTATCGTGCGTTCCGACTGTCCGTCCGTCTGGGGGTGGTAAGCCGTGCTAAACCTCAACCTCGTCCCCAAAGCCTGCTGAAACTCAGCCCAAAACTGGGACGTAAAGCGGGTATCTCGGTCGGATACGATCTCCCGCGGAACTCCGTGTAGTCGCACCACATCACGGATATACCTCTCTGCCAACTGTGCTGGTCCCAAAGTGACTCGGATCGGCAAGAATCGTGCCGTCTTCGTCAATCTATCCACTATTACCCAGACTGCGTCGTGTCCTCGCTGGGTAACAGGTAAGCCCACCACCAAGTCCATGGTGATGCTCTCCCACTTCCACTCTGGCACTGGAAGCGGCTGAAGCGGCCCTGCAGGCCTCTGATGCTCGGCTTTCACCTGCTGGCACACTAAGCACTGCTGCACGAACTCACCCACATCCCGCTTCATCCCTCTCCACCAGAATTCGCGTCTCAAGTCATGGTACATTTTCGTGTTTCCGGGATGTATGGTGAATCTGGAACCGTGTGCCTCAGTCAGGAGCTCTCTCAACAGCTCCTCGTCTCTGGGGACGCACAGCCGTCCCCTCAAGCGTAACACCTGGTCTGTGAAAGAGAAGTCCCCTGGGTCCCCTGACAGTACTCTGTCGCGCAAAGACTGCAAGTACAGATCGGCCATCTGTCCCGTGATGATGCGGTCTATCAACTCTGGTCTGGTCTGCCGTGTCACCGTCACTGCCCCACAGTACCCTCGTAACTCTAGAGGTCGCCAACTGCCCACCTCCTCCAAAAGGCTCCAACTCTGTAACTGTAGACTGGCCAAGCGTGCGGGCGCCTTACGGCTCAAGGCGTCAGCCACCACATTGGCCTTTCCCGGGTGGTAGGAGATGCTGCAGTCGTAGTCCTTCAGGAGCTCCAACCAACGTCTCTGTCTCATGTTGAGCTCCTTCTGGTCAAAAAGATATCTGAGGCTCTTGTGATCTGTAAAAATCTCGAAGGTCTCACCGTACAAGTAGTGCCTCCATGTCTTCAGCGCGAAGACAACAGCTGCCAACTCTAGATCGTGGGTAGGGTAGGTATGCTCATGGGGCTTCAGTTGCCGCGAAGCGTAAGCGACCACGTGACCCCTCTGCATGAGCACACCTCCTAACCCCTGCAAGGAAGCGTCCGTGTACACAACGAACCCGCCACTACTGTCAGGGATGGTGAGCACGGGAGCCGAGGTCAACCTCTCCTTCAGCTCCAGAAAACACGCCTCACAGGCGTCTGTCCAAGCGAAAGGCACCTCCTTCCGAGTCAACTGTGTCATAGGACGTGCAATCTGCGAAAACCCTCTGATGAATCGTCTGTAGTAACCTGCCAGTCCCAGGAAACTGCGAATCTCAGTGACTGAACGCGGTCTCTCCCACCTGAGCACTGCCTCGACCTTGGCGGGATCCACCGCCAGGCCGTCTCCAGAGATCACATGACCCAAAAAGGTCACCTCCCTCAACCAGAACTCGCACTTGCTGTATTTGGCGTACAACCTGCGTCGTCTCAGAGTGTCCAGAACCATCCGCAAGTGCTGTCCGTGCTGCGTCCGATCTCTAGAATAGATGAGTACATCATCTATGAAAACCACCACAAACTGGTCCAAGTACGGTCTGAACACCCGGTTCATCAGGTCCATGAAAGCAGCGGGGGCATTGGTCAGCCCAAACGGCATGACCAAAAACTCGTAGTGTCCGTAGCGGGTGCGGAAAGCTGTCTTGGAGACGTCGGTCTCCCTGATCCTCAACTGGTGGTATCCAGACCTCAAGTCGATCTTGGAAAACACCGTGGCGCCCCGCAACTGGTCAAACAAATCGTCAATCCTCGGCAGCGGATATCTGTTCTTGATGGTGACCCTATTCAGCTGTCGGTAGTCCACACAAAGGCGTAGGGTCCCATCCTTCTTCTTCACAAACAGTACCGGGGCTCCCCAAGGAGACGCACTGGGCCTCACGAAACCCTTCTCCAAAAGGTCCTGCAACTGAGACTTGAGCTCTCGCAGCTCAAGCGGTGCCATCCTGTATGGCGCGGTGGAGATGGGGCTGGTCCCTGGTACTAGTGAGATCTCAAACTCGATCTCACGCTCGGGCGGTAGTCCTGGTAACTCGTCTGGAAACACGTCGGGGTACTCTCTGACCACCGGGATGCTCTGGAAGTCTGCCACGGGGCTGTGCTCTGCCACCACACAAGCTAAGAAGCCCTCACACCCCTGGCTCAAAAGTCTCGCCGCCCGAAGTGCCGAAATGCACCTGAAACCTCCATCCACTGGCTGCCCGTGAAACTCGAAGGAAGGCAACTCCGGAATGGAGAAGACAATCTTCCTCTCAAAGCAGTCTACCAAGGCGTGGTAAGCGGACAGCCAATCCATCCCCAGAATCACTCCAAAGTCCTCCATCTGTATCATAATCAGGTCAGCTGGCAGGCTGTGTCCCCCGATGCTGACCCCGCAACCCGTGTACACCTCCTCAGCTACAAACAGCTGACCACTCGGACCTCTGATTACGAACGGATTCTCTAACAATGTATAATCCTGGTCCAAACTAACTGCGAAACTGGCTGCGACAAACGAGTGCGTAGCGCCGGAATCGAAAAGCGTGTAAACGAGTCTGCCAGAAACTGAAACCATACCTGCTACCACGGATCCCGAAGCTCTGGCGTCCCTGTGTGTTAGGGCGTTGATACGCCCCTCAGCTCTAGGTGCGGACGAAGCAGCCACACTCTGCGTCGGACGGGTAGGTGCTGGCCGGTACCCTCCTCGCGACTGCGGTCCTCCTCCTCGCGCCTGGAAACCGCGGCCTCCTGCGCGCCCTCCAGTGCTCTGCGCGGGAAGTATCTGCTGACCTCCTGCCCTAGATGGGCAGTCCCTCCTGACGTGGCCCGGCTGGCCACACTGGTAGCAGAGGGGAACCCGACTCCCGCCCTCAGTGAGTCCCTGCTGTCGGCTAGGCGGGGGTCCGGTGCTGGCGACTGGCCCCTGTCGAGGGCCCCCAAAGGCCACTGATGGCCCTGCACAACGTGACGGCTCTCCTGCGGATGCCACGTGTCTCCGTTCTCGCCGGCCCTGTGAGAAGTCTGGCTGAAAGGGCCTCTTCCGCCCGCCGTCGGTCTCTCGCGCGGACGGGTTGGTCTCCTCGTAAGTCATAGCTGCCTCTACCACCCTCGAAAACGTCGGCAGCTTCAGGGGTTTGACATACCCCCGGATCGCAGGCCGGAGCCCCTCGGTGAACCTCCAAAGGCGCTCCTCCTCAGTGGCTACCGCTGTCGCTGCAAAGCGGGACAGCTCCAAGAAACGCGTGCGGTACGCGCTCACGGTCATCGTCCCTTGGCGGAGAGTGTGGAACTCCCGCCTCCTCTGGTCCTGCCACGTCTGGGGAAAGTACTGCTCGCAGAAGAGGGTGACGAACTGGTCCCACGTCGGCTCGTCCCTCTCCTGTCCCCGGACCGCCCTCCACCACCGGTGTGCCGCACTCTCCAACTGGTACGTGGCAAAGGCCACGCGGCACTCCACCGGGGGGCGAAGGGTGTCGAAGATCTTCTCCAGCTGCTCAAGCCAGTCCTCTGCCTCGGTCGGGTCCTCATCCCCCTTGAAGGAGGGGGGCTTCAGCTTCCGGAACTGTCCGAAAAGCTCGAAGTGGTGCTGTAGGGGAGGTGCTGGTGCACCTCCAGGCGAAGGTGCCTCGTGTACAGAAGTGTCGGAGGAAGGTGGGGGCGGCAGGGGCCCATCCCCTCCCTCGTGTCCAGCGCCGCGTCCGTCGCGTGGTCCCACAGAGGACTCCCCCTCTGCAACCCCAGGAGGAGGTGCTCGGGGCGGTGGGTGGAGCTCCTCTCGTACAATATCCCGTATCAGTCTGGCGAGGTCCTGGGCCTGGATGCCAGGGAGTGGTGGCTGGTCCACCGAGACGTCAACGACAGCACGTCCACCTCGCCGACCTCGCCCTCGGCCGCGCCCGCGGCCAGTCTCGCCAGTCCCACGACGAGGCATCTCCTGCAAGGAGAGGCGAAACAAAACGGAAACGTCAAAACAGACGGTACCTAACAACACTTCTAAGAGCTCATGTCAAGAGATATGTTGTGGTGGCTACTCTAGCTATAAATATGTGAATTGGTTATTTTCCAGTCAGTTGATTCACTTCTCGGGACGACCTTGCTCTGATACCATCTTGTAACGACCCGATTCCCGAGTCCCTACGAGACACGAGAACCGGACCGACTCGACTAATCCCAAGACCCAGTCGTCCAACGAGGAAGTAACCAAAAGACAGTAAAATAAACCACATTCAGCATGAATATAACTAACAGTAAGAAAGTACAGCAGTAAGGAAAGAAACTACTACAGTAGGCACCACCACAACAGTAAAACAACATTTATCATATAACAAAACTGCAGGTAAGAAGGTACAGCGGAAACAGAAACTACTCACTAGAACAGAAACAAAAAGGGGTACAAAGCTGTGGTAACTCTACTGGACCCTACTCGGCCCAGCGTCCTCTGCAGCCGCCGACCCTGGCTGCTCAACACCTGGTCCTGAAAAAGGTAACGAGTGTAACACGTCAGCAAAACGCTGAGTAGAGTGGCAAACTAACTAAAGGCAACAGTAGAGTGTACAGTAGCTGTTATGTTCTATTACTTCCTTTATTTACATCTTTCAATTTTTTTCTCACTATTTCATTTACTTCTCAGATCCTTTACTTGATCTCGAATGTCCTCGTGGGACGATCTTGATTGCAGTCTTTTCCAAAAGTAGAAGTAGCACGTGGTGCTCTCCTGGCCGGGAGAGTCCCCCGTGGTGATCCTACCCTCAGTCAACCACCCCAAGGTCACTGACAGACGTAACGGTGACTACGGCACGCGCGATAAACGCACAGGTAGCTAGCCCGCACTGGCACGCGGTCAGTCGTTTCCGTTAACGGGTGCGCCCAAAGCACAGCACGGAACCAGGGCAGAGCCCTCTCAGTAACAGGGGTCCAACCCCTCCACAGTAACCAAACCGGGGCCTTGCCCCTCCACAGTCCGCGCACCCTCGCCTGACTACCCTGGTTTGCCCTAGTGGGCCTAACAAGTCGGTGAAGGAGGCTAGCAGAACCCCGGGGCCCGTGGGGTAGCTAGTACTCTCCTAACACTACTAGCTCTCCTCGGTACTACGTACACGAGGGCCAACAAGTCGGTACAGAGCGGCCAAGCCTAACCCCGGGTCCCTGGGGCGGCTGGCCCCACTCTGCACTAAAACAGGTACAGGTACTTCCCTTGGTACTGCGTACCCAAGAGACAGTACAAACTACATCTCAGTTCCATTCCTTTTCTTTCCAGGAGTTCCACTCGTAATTCCCCGTAGGGTTCCAGCTCTTTATCTCAGAACATCATATGTTTCACTTTCCAGATTCACGTTCTCAATTTCCATGATCTCAAACATGTTTCTTTGTTCATAACAGGCAGCTGTTAATTAATTTCACAGGCAGCTTATATATTCCTTTCCATTTTTCCAAGACTGCAGTAATATACATTCCACTAGTTTTTCCATCCTAGGATTCATGCCATATCCTAGGATCTATCATACAATCTAGTTTTCCGGCCCTAGGATTCATGCAACACCTAGGAGCTATCATTCCATATATTTCTCATTCCTAGGATTCATGCAATGCCCTAGGTTCTAGTTATGGTTCCATACTTTAACAGATTTTATTAATACTTAAAACCACTCTACCAGGTACAACGGGAGTAATGGGGGCGTGATCGGGAATCCCGCGCGCCTCCGCGACTCTCAAGACTGCAACCGAACGAGGTCCTATCACAAGGATCAAACACAAGGAGTGTCTCAAAACAGTGTATAGCTACTGTAGGCGGGTAGAGGAATAAATTCTGAAACGAACGCAACTCGAATCGCGGAAAACGGAGCCCAAACGGGCCCTAAACGGGTCGAGAAAGACAATACTGTGCAAAATCAGACGTCTGGAACTCCTTCCAGACGTCTTAAACGGTGGATCAGAGAATTACCTGTTCGGCTTGGTTCCCCGGACGTCCAGAAGTCTGTGGGGACGTCTGCCTAGATCCAAGACGTCCGATGGTCACTCCGGACGTCTGGAGGTCACTCCCGCCGTCTGGTACAAATTCCAGACGTCTGATTCGCAAAGATGACGAATCAGGGGACCTGCGCACAGCCAACCCTCCTCCCTCAGTACGGTCAGTCGACAAAAAGTAGAAGAAAGCGGAAACTCACCTTTCAGACGTCTGTATGATCTCACAGACGTCGACCTTGCCGCCTGGATATCAATCCAGACGTCTGATTCTGGAAATTTTTCCAGAATCAGAACCTTGCTCGGCCTCCGCTCGCGACGCCGCCCGCGTCGCACCTCGCGCGTCCGCTGCTCCGCCCGCAGCAGGTCCCTCTCCGCGACGCTCTGCGCCCCCCTGCGCCCTCCGCCGGCCGGCCAAGCCGCTCCCGGCGAGCTCGCCCTCACGGCAGAGCCCCGCCCTCGCACGCCGCAGCTCCTCCGCGCCTACTGCGGCTGCCGCTGCGCCCTCGCGTCCGCTCGCTCTCGCGCACAGGCAGGAGAAGAAGGAGGAAGATGGTGGAGAGGGGAGGCGCCCCCCCCCCCCTTTTAACGCCGCGCGGAGAGGAGAGAGAAGGCGGTCGCAGTCGCCTGCAGCCGCAGAGAAAGAGGCAGGATCGCAGGTCTGCGCGCACAGGCGCGCAGACGAATATCCCGTGCGAGCATAACTGTTCGCCAGACGTCTGTAACTATCCCGGACGTCTGGTCAGACGTCTGGATGTGATCCCAGACGTCTTGACAGACGTCTGGGCCACCTCCCAGACGTCTTAAAATACGTCTGGGGCACGCGCTCGTTACAATATAACAAACTCAAAGGAAGTTTCGTCCCCGAAACTTGCGCCAACTAGGGTGCGGGAAAAAGATGTCCAAATAACCATAACAAACTCAAAGAGGACCGAAGACGGTCCGAAAAGACGTACCCGCGAAAAGCTCCGGGTACCGCTCCCGCATTGCCGCCTCAGGCTCCCAGGTAGCCTCCTCGTACCGCTGGCTCCTCCACAAAACCTTTACCAGGGGTACTTGCTTTCGTCTCAACCTGCGGACGGCTCGGTCTAGGATCTGCACTGGCCGCTCGGGGTAGGTCAGGTCGTCGCTCACCTCGACGCTCTCGTGACTCAGTACGTGGCTGGGATCGGCTACGTACTTCCTGAGGTTGGACACGTGGAACACGTCGTGCACACCAGAAAGCTGCGGGGGAAGGGCAAGTCTGTAAGCAACGGGTCCAACCCGCTCCAGGACCTCAAAGGGCCCTACGAACCTCGGCGCGAGCTTCCCTCTCACCCCAAACCGCTGTAAGCCCTTCATGGGCGAAACACGAAGAAAGACGTGGTCCCCAACCTCGAACTGCACCTCTCTGCGTCTGCGATCTGCGTAGCTCTTCTGTCTGCTCCTGACAGTGCGGAGTCGTCTATGGATCTGCTCAACCACCTCCTGACTCTGCCGGATCAACCTGGGGCCAACCTCCCACTTGGTCCCCACCTCAACCCAACTCAAGGGTGCCGTGCATTTCCGTCCGTACAGAGCCTCGTAGGGAGCCATGCCGATGCTCGAGTGATAACTGTTGTTGTATGCAAACTCCGCCAGGGGCAGGTGCTCCTCCCAAGAGCCCCTCCAGTCTAGTACACAGGCACGCAAAAGGTCCTCAAGTGTCTGTATCGTGCGTTCCGACTGTCCGTCCGTCTGGGGGTGGTAAGCCGTGCTAAACCTCAACCTCGTCCCCAAAGCCTGCTGAAACTCAGCCCAAAACTGGGACGTAAAGCGGGTATCTCGGTCGGATACGATCTCCCGCGGAACTCCGTGTAGTCGCACCACATCACGGATATACCTCTCTGCCAACTGTGCTGGTCCCAAAGTGACTCGGATCGGCAAGAATCGTGCCGTCTTCGTCAATCTATCCACTATTACCCAGACTGCGTCGTGTCCTCGCTGGGTAACAGGTAAGCCCACCACCAAGTCCATGGTGATGCTCTCCCACTTCCACTCTGGCACTGGAAGCGGCTGAAGCGGCCCTGCAGGCCTCTGATGCTCGGCTTTCACCTGCTGGCACACTAAGCACTGCTGCACGAACTCACCCACATCCCGCTTCATCCCTCTCCACCAGAATTCGCGTCTCAAGTCATGGTACATTTTCGTGTTTCCGGGATGTATGGTGAATCTGGAACCGTGTGCCTCAGTCAGGAGCTCTCTCAACAGCTCCTCGTCTCTGGGGACGCACAGCCGTCCCCTCAAGCGTAACACCTGGTCTGTGAAAGAGAAGTCCCCTGGGTCCCCTGACAGTACTCTGTCGCGCAAAGACTGCAAGTACGGATCGGCCATCTGTCCCGTGATGATGCGGTCTATCAACTCTGGTCTGGTCTGCCGTGTCACCGTCACTGCCCCACAGTACCCTCGTAACTCTAGAGGTCGCCAACTGCCCACCTCCTCCAAAAGGCTCCAACTCTGTAACTGTAGACTGGCCAAGCGTGCGGGCGCCTTACGGCTCAAGGCGTCAGCCACCACATTGGCCTTTCCCGGGTGGTAGGAGATGCTGCAGTCGTAGTCCTTCAGGAGCTCCAACCAACGTCTCTGTCTCATGTTGAGCTCCTTCTGGTCAAAAAGATATCTGAGGCTCTTGTGATCTGTAAAAATCTCGAAGGTCTCACCGTACAAGTAGTGCCTCCATGTCTTCAGCGCGAAGACAACAGCTGCCAACTCTAGATCGTGGGTAGGGTAGGTATGCTCATGGGGCTTCAGTTGCCGCGAAGCGTAAGCGACCACGTGACCCCTCTGCATGAGCACACCTCCTAACCCCTGCAAGGAAGCGTCCGTGTACACAACGAACCCGCCACTACTGTCAGGGATGGTGAGCACGGGAGCCGAGGTCAACCTCTCCTTCAGCTCCAGAAAACACGCCTCACAGGCGTCTGTCCAAGCGAAAGGCACCTCCTTCCGAGTCAACTGTGTCATAGGACGTGCAATCTGCGAAAACCCTCTGATGAATCGTCTGTAGTAACCTGCCAGTCCCAGGAAACTGCGAATCTCAGTGACTGAACGCGGTCTCTCCCACCTGAGCACTGCCTCGACCTTGGCGGGATCCACCGCCAGGCCGTCTCCAGAGATCACATGACCCAAAAAGGTCACCTCCCTCAACCAGAACTCGCACTTGCTGTATTTGGCGTACAACCTGCGTCGTCTCAGAGTGTCCAGAACCATCCGCAAGTGCTGTCCGTGCTGCGTCCGATCTCTAGAATAGATGAGTACATCATCTATGAAAACCACCACAAACTGGTCCAAGTACGGTCTGAACACCCGGTTCATCAGGTCCATGAAAGCAGCGGGGGCATTGGTCAGCCCAAACGGCATGACCAAAAACTCGTAGTGTCCGTAGCGGGTGCGGAAAGCTGTCTTGGAGACGTCGGTCTCCCTGATCCTCAACTGGTGGTATCCAGACCTCAAGTCGATCTTGGAAAACACCGTGGCGCCCCGCAACTGGTCAAACAAATCGTCAATCCTCGGCAGCGGATATCTGTTCTTGATGGTGACCCTATTCAGCTGTCGGTAGTCCACACAAAGGCGTAGGGTCCCATCCTTCTTCTTCACAAACAGTACCGGGGCTCCCCAAGGAGACGCACTGGGCCTCACGAAACCCTTCTCCAAAAGGTCCTGCAACTGAGACTTGAGCTCTCGCAGCTCAAGCGGTGCCATCCTGTATGGCGCGGTGGAGATGGGGCTGGTCCCTGGTACTAGTGAGATCTCAAACTCGATCTCACGCTCGGGCGGTAGTCCTGGTAACTCGTCTGGAAACACGTCGGGGTACTCTCTGACCACCGGGATGCTCTGGAAGTCTGCCACGGGGCTGTGCTCTGCCACCACACAAGCTAAGAAGCCCTCACACCCCTGGCTCAAAAGTCTCGCCGCCCGAAGTGCCGAAATGCACCTGAAACCTCCATCCACTGGCTGCCCGTGAAACTCGAAGGAAGGCAACTCCGGAATGGAGAAGACAATCTTCCTCTCAAAGCAGTCTACCAAGGCGTGGTAAGCGGACAGCCAATCCATCCCCAGAATCACTCCAAAGTCCTCCATCTGTATCATAATCAGGTCAGCTGGCAGGCTGTGTCCCCCGATGCTGACCCCGCAACCCGTGTACACCTCCTCAGCTACAAACAGCTGACCACTCGGACCTCTGATTACGAACGGATTCTCTAACAATGTATAATCCTGGTCCAAACTAACTGCGAAACTGGCTGCGACAAACGAGTGCGTAGCGCCGGAATCGAAAAGCGTGTAAACGAGTCTGCCAGAAACTGAAACCATACCTGCTACCACGGATCCCGAAGCTCTGGCGTCCCTGTGTGTTAGGGCGTTGATACGCCCCTCAGCTCTAGGTGCGGACGAAGCAGCCACACTCTGCGTCGGACGGGTAGGTGCTGGCCGGTACCCTCCTCGCGACTGCGGTCCTCCTCCTCGCGCCTGGAAACCGCGGCCTCCTGCGCGCCCTCCAGTGCTCTGCGCGGGAAGTATCTGCTGACCTCCTGCCCTAGATGGGCAGTCCCTCCTGACGTGGCCCGGCTGGCCACACTGGTAGCAGAGGGGAACCCGACTCCCGCCCTCAGTGAGTCCCTGCTGTCGGCTAGGCGGGGGTCCGGTGCTGGCGACTGGCCCCTGTCGAGGGCCCCCAAAGGCCACTGATGGCCCTGCACAACGTGACGGCTCTCCTGCGGATGCCACGTGTCTCCGTTCTCGCCGGCCCTGTGAGAAGTCTGGCTGAAAGGGCCTCTTCCGCCCGCCGTCGGTCTCTCGCGCGGACGGGTTGGTCTCCTCGTAAGTCATAGCTGCCTCTACCACCCTCGAAAACGTCGGCAGCTTCAGGGGTTTGACATACCCCCGGATCGCAGGCCGGAGCCCCTCGGTGAACCTCCAAAGGCGCTCCTCCTCAGTGGCTACCGCTGTCGCTGCAAAGCGGGACAGCTCCAAGAAACGCGTGCGGTACGCGCTCACGGTCATCGTCCCTTGGCGGAGAGTGTGGAACTCCCGCCTCCTCTGGTCCTGCCACGTCTGGGGAAAGTACTGCTCGCAGAAGAGGGTGACGAACTGGTCCCACGTCGGCTCGTCCCTCTCCTGTCCCCGGACCGCCCTCCACCACCGGTGTGCCGCACTCTCCAACTGGTACGTGGCAAAGGCCACGCGGCACTCCACCGGGGGGCGAAGGGTGTCGAAGATCTTCTCCAGCTGCTCAAGCCAGTCCTCTGCCTCGGTCGGGTCCTCATCCCCCTTGAAGGAGGGGGGCTTCAGCTTCCGGAACTGTCCGAAAAGCTCGAAGTGGTGCTGTAGGGGAGGTGCTGGTGCACCTCCAGGCGAAGGTGCCTCGTGTACAGAAGTGTCGGAGGAAGGTGGGGGCGGCAGGGGCCCATCCCCTCCCTCGTGTCCAGCGCCGCGTCCGTCGCGTGGTCCCACAGAGGACTCCCCCTCTGCAACCCCAGGAGGAGGTGCTCGGGGCGGTGGGTGGAGCTCCTCTCGTACAATATCCCGTATCAGTCTGGCGAGGTCCTGGGCCTGGATGCCAGGGAGTGGTGGCTGGTCCACCGAGACGTCAACGACAGCACGTCCACCTCGCCGACCTCGCCCTCGGCCGCGCCCGCGGCCAGTCTCGCCAGTCCCACGACGAGGCATCTCCTGCAAGGAGAGGCGAAACAAAACGGAAACGTCAAAACAGACGGTACCTAACAACACTTCTAAGAGCTCATGTCAAGAGATATGTTGTGGTGGCTACTCTAGCTATAAACATGTGAATTGGTTATTTTCCAGTCAGTTGATTCACTTCTCGGGACGACCTTGCTCTGATACCATCTTGTAACGACCCGATTCCCGAGTCCCTACGAGACACGAGAACCGGACCGACTCGACTAATCCCAAGACCCAGTCGTCCAACGAGGAAGTAACCAAAAGACAGTAAAATAAACCACATTCAGCATGAATATAACTAACAGTAAGAAAGTACAGCAGTAAGGAAAGAAACTACTACAGTAGGCACCACCACAACAGTAAAACAACATTTATCATATAACAAAACTGCAGGTAAGAAGGTACAGCGGAAACAGAAACTACTCACTAGAACAGAAACAAAAAGGGGTACAAAGCTGTGGTAACTCTACTGGACCCTACTCGGCCCAGCGTCCTCTGCAGCCGCCGACCCTGGCTGCTCAACACCTGGTCCTGAAAAAGGTAACGAGTGTAACACGTCAGCAAAACGCTGAGTAGAGTGGCAAACTAACTAAAGGCAACAGTAGAGTGTACAGTAGCTGTTATGTTCTATTACTTCCTTTATTTACATCTTTCAATTTTTTTCTCACTATTTCATTTACTTCTCAGATCCTTTACTTGATCTCGAATGTCCTCGTGGGACGATCTTGATTGCAGTCTTTTCCAAAAGTAGAAGTAGCACGTGGTGCTCTCCTGGCCGGGAGAGTCCCCCGTGGTGATCCTACCCTCAGTCAACCACCCCAAGGTCACTGACAGACGTAACGGTGACTACGGCACGCGCGATAAACGCACAGGTAGCTAGCCCGCACTGGCACGCGGTCAGTCGTTTCCGTTAACGGGTGCGCCCAAAGCACAGCACGGAACCAGGGCAGAGCCCTCTCAGTAACAGGGGTCCAACCCCTCCACAGTAACCAAACCGGGGCCTTGCCCCTCCACAGTCCGCGCACCCTCGCCTGACTACCCTGGTTTGCCCTAGTGGGCCTAACAAGTCGGTGAAGGAGGCTAGCAGAACCCCGGGGCCCGTGGGGTAGCTAGTACTCTCCTAACACTACTAGCTCTCCTCGGTACTACGTACACGAGGGCCAACAAGTCGGTACAGAGCGGCCAAGCCTAACCCCGGGTCCCTGGGGCGGCTGGCCCCACTCTGCACTAAAACAGGTACAGGTACTTCCCTTGGTACTGCGTACCCAAGAGACAGTACAAACTACATCTCAGTTCCATTCCTTTTCTTTCCAGGAGTTCCACTCGTAATTCCCCGTAGGGTTCCAGCTCTTTATCTCAGAACATCATATGTTTCACTTTCCAGATTCACGTTCTCAATTTCCATGATCTCAAACATGTTTCTTTGTTCATAACAGGCAGCTGTTAATTAATTTCACAGGCAGCTTATATATTCCTTTCCATTTTTCCAAGACTGCAGTAATATACATTCCACTAGTTTTTCCATCCTAGGATTCATGCCATATCCTAGGATCTATCATACAATCTAGTTTTCCGGCCCTAGGATTCATGCAACACCTAGGAGCTATCATTCCATATATTTCTCATTCCTAGGATTCATGCAATGCCCTAGGTTCTAGTTATGGTTCCATACTTTAACAGATTTTATTAATACTTAAAACCACTCTACCAGGTACAACGGGAGTAATGGGGGCGTGATCGGGAATCCCGCGCGCCTCCGCGACTCTCAAGACTGCAACCGAACGAGGTCCTATCACAAGGATCAAACACAAGGAGTGTCTCAAAACAGTGTATAGCTACTGTAGGCGGGTAGAGGAATAAATTCTGAAACGAACGCAACTCGAATCGCGGAAAACGGAGCCCAAACGGGCCCTAAACGGGTCGAGAAAGACAATACTGTGCAAAATCAGACGTCTGGAACTCCTTCCAGACGTCTTAAACGGTGGATCAGAGAATTACCTGTTCGGCTTGGTTCCCCGGACGTCCAGAAGTCTATGGGGACGTCTGCCTAGGTCCAAGACGTCCGATGGTCACTCCGGACGTCTGGAGGTCACTCCCGCCGTCTGGTACAAATTCCAGACGTCTGATTCGCAAAGATGACGAATCAGGGGACCTGCGCACAGCCAACCCTCCTCCCTCAGTACGGTCAGTCGACAAAAAGTAGAAGAAAGCGGAAACTCACCTTTCAGACGTCTGTATGATCTCACAGACGTCGACCTTGCCGCCTGGATATCAATCCAGACGTCTGATTCTGGAAATTTTTCCAAAATCAGAACCTTGCTCGGCCTCCGCTCGCGACGCCGCCCGCGTCGCACCTCGCGCGTCCGCTGCTCCGCCCGCAGCAGGTCCCTCTCCGCGACGCTCTGCGCCCCCCTGCGCCCTCCGCCGGCCGGCCAAGCCGCTCCCGGCGAGCTCGCCCTCACGGCAGAGCCCCGCCCTCGCACGCCGCAGCTCCTCCGCGCCTACTGCGGCTGCCGCTGCCGCTGCGCCCTCGCGTCCGCTCGCTCTCGCGCACAGGCAGGAGAAGAAGGAGGAAGATGGTGGAGAGGGGAGGCGCCCCCCCCCCCTTTTAACGCCGCGTGGAGAGGAGAGAGAAGGCGGTCGCAGTCGCCTGCAGCCGCAGAGAAAGAGGCAGGATTGCAGGTCTGCGCGCACAGGCGCGCAGACGAATATCCCGTGCGAGCATAACTGTTCGCCAGACGTCTATAACTATCCCGGACGTCTGGTCAGACGTCTGGATGTGATCCCAGACGTCTTGACAGACGTCTGGGCCACCTCCCAGACGTCTTAAAATACGTCTGGGGCACGCGCTCGTTACAGGTCGGCATCCAGGCTACTGTCTAAAGTTGGGAGGTTGATCCTGCTCAAGGCGGTCCTGTCGGCGATGCCATCGTATTTCATTTCTATACTGAAGATGCCTCGACAAGTGATTGCAAAGATTGAGCGAACTATGAGGAGTTTCTTTTGATCCAATTAGGGGACGAGTGGACAGGGTACCAGGTTGGTTGCTTAGGAGGAGGTCTGCAGACCGTTGAAAGACAAGAGGCTCGGCGTGAGGGATTTGGAGAATCTAATGACAGTCTGTTGGCAAAATGGGTGGGGTGCCTGTTGGAAGGAAGGGGGATTGTTGGGCAAGGTGTTTGAGACGGCATATGGTTGTCCGGTGCGTTGGGATCTCCTGGTGTCTCCACCTAGGGATGCTTCTCACTTCTTAAAAGGCTTGTCGACGGTGGCCCTTAGGGTGAGGAACTACTTTGTTCCTGTGTTGGGAACAGGGGAGATTTTCAGATTCTAGCAGGATGACTGGACGGGTGATGGAGAGCTTTGTAGAAGATTTCAGAGACTGTTTGCCTTGTCCCAGAACAAGATGGCGTCTGTGGCTGAGGTATGGGAAGATGGGTGGTGCCCGTGCTTCGTTGGCAGTCTGTCAGATGCAAGAGCGTATGATTTTCAGGTCTTACTTGATGAGTTGGAGGGACTGCATCCGGCGACTGGTACAGACATGTTTGGTTGGGATGAAGGTGAGTTTTCGGTAGCGGCTACGTACAAGAGATTATTCGCTGGTGGTCCTAAGGTGGAGCTGGATCTGGTGAGGGACTGCAGACAGATTTGGAAAGCCGCATATCCGCTGAAGGTCAAGATTTTTGCCTGGCTGCTTAGGAGGAGAAGGCTGATGACTAAGGTGTGGAGGGCGAGGTGGGCTCCTGGAGAGTGTAAGGTGTGCTTTTTGTGTGGGGGTGGTGAGGAGGACGTTGACCACCTTTTTTTCGCTTGCCCTTTTGTGGTGCAAATTTGGGACCGAATGGGCGGGAGGTGGTGGGAGTGTCGGCTGTTTGAGAAATTCTGGCATAGCTTCAGAAGTGGAGGTGGTGTTGGCAGACAGTTCGTTTTCCGTATAAAGGAGAAGGCCAGGCCGTTGGCAGTCCTTTGGGGAATTTGGTTGGGCAGAAATGCAATGATTTTCAGGAGCCAGAAACCTTACGTAGAGAATTTTGTTGAGTCTATTGACTCCTTGTTTTCTCTTTGGGTTGAATCCTTGTAAGTGGGGGTCCTTGGCATTTGCCTGTTGTAATGTTGTTTATTGTTGATTCTATTATATATATTTTTGGGTAGTTATCCAGCCTGTTGTAATGTTGTTTATTGTTGATTCTGTTATATATATTTTTGGGTAGTTATCACTCTGGATAACTACCCTTTCCTTTTTCAAAAAAGATTCAATGACCACTTACATTTTCCACTTGCCATTATTGAATTTATATCATAGGTTGTAGGACAATATAGCTGGGGAACAGCTCATTTGGCATTTCTCTATCGCCAGCTTTGCTTAGCTGCACATGCGGGGGCTGACAAGATTGGTGGAGCATTGATCGTGCTGCAGCTTTGGGCGAGGGAGAGGTTTCCCCACATAACACCTACAGTGCACCATCATCCAGAGTGGCAGGGATGACCATTGGGCGCCCGTTGGGTGGTTGTTTTCGATGTTCGGAACCAGTCAACCAACATTATTATTCCTTACAGGAATGCATTTGACCTCCAGAGTGCAGACCAAGTGTTAAATTTACAAATTCATCGTGAATTTTTACGTTCACAAACATGTTCTAATAAATTAAATTGTGTAATTACACAGGTTCTATGGTAGCCTTACGCAGAAGAAATACAACAAAACCTACCTACGTATTACCTAACTTGAGGGACATCTGGCATGCACGAGTACCTTTGATATGCTTCCATATAGTGGAGCATCATTTTCCTGATCACGTCATTAGGCAAATTGGAGGTCTTCAGGATGTCCCTATGCAATGAAATTCAGATGTCAGCCTCCATGATATAGACCTAAGAGGGAAATTTGAGATCGATTGGCATCAATATCATGCATCATCCATACAGGCTTGGGAGGCTATAACACAACATATTGTTCCAGTGATATAGACAAATGGCCCTACCACTACACATGAGTACGTCACTTGATATAATAGGGCAACCAGGCAGTTTATAGGTCAACTTGAAGCGTTATTGAATTACAATGTAAGTTCTTATACATCTTTTTTGTAATTATAATTGAGTTTTACAATTCTAGTTAGTAATAATACATGCAGTTCTCGAAATGGATTCAAGTTTGTGAGATGATGTGTGATCACCCCAAGTTAGCGGAGATCCACAACATAGCTACTCAGGTAATCCAAATAAACACTAAGACAATATCAGATTAGTTCAAAGCCCCTGAGCCTCAAGCAGTAGGCGATAAGGATGACGCACCTGCAAGAGGACGTCGGCAGGGACGAGGACGAGGTCGAGGACATGGCAGAAGACAAAGACAAGGAAGGGGGCATGGGAAAGGACGTGGAAGGGTACAGGGACATGACCCTCCACCCAAGGCCCCAAACCCTACACCAAAGGCCCTAAACCCTACACTTGAGGTTGCAGGCCCAGAACCAGAGACCCCAAGCCCTACTCCCAAGGTAGCAGACCCTGCACCAGAGGCCCCACACCCTGCACCGGAGGCCCCAGAACCACCACAAGATCCATATGACCTCCCACAAATAAACTCTTTTTGTTAAGTATAATATAGTCACTGATTTCAGTATATTGACATCAACGATTTCAATGCAGCAACCTCCATAAGAAAAACCCTTTCAATCCCCACCTGATCAAATGGAGGTGGAACACCAACAGGATCCACAGGTCCCATCCAAGGTAAATATTGTAAATTAATTTCTTACATTCCTCATTAAATTATTAACCAACTTAATTTTCGTTGCAGCAACATCTAACATCAGAACCCTCGTTGGCCTCGGAAATTGTAACTAATGATCAATTCATGACTCCACCCACGAGTTACATGGCAGCTCCGATATTACGCCAAGAGCCCCTGTCAAGAGAGGCTGAAGATACGGGCATTGGAGAGGGGACGTCGGAGGGTGTTCTTTGTGGGCCACCATCACCTCCAAATCGTCCGAATTTCAACTCCTAATAGTGGTGGTGGAAGGTAGGAGGAGACACTGGGGGGAAGGGTCAACAAAAGGGGTGGGAGACGGTGGCGCGGAGAGGCAGTGGGGAGGGAGTAGGTGCAGAGGTAGAGGAGGAGGTGGTATTACCGAGGAGAAGGAGGAGGCAGCGGGCGCGGTGGTTCTGCAAAGGAGCGGATGGTGCAGGGGCGGCGTCGATTTTGTCGTACTTCTTGGCGGTGGCATGGCCGAGGGTGGCGAGAACCATGGCGACGGCGGCGGTAAGAGTGGTCTTCCCGTGGTCGACCTACCCGATCGTGCCGATGTTCATGTGGGGCTTCTTGTGCCCTATCTTGCCGCGGGTAGCGCGGACGGGGTGGAGGACGCGGGGGTCGCCGCCATGGTGGACGGGGCGAGATCGTTGGAGGGAGGAAGTGGAGGTACGGGGAGGGAGAGGGAGGAGGAGAAGAGGGAGAGTCGGGTTGGGGGAGGAAGTGGTGGGGTTTGGAGGAGAAAGTGGAAGAGTTGAGGAGGGCGGTAGTGGTGGAGGAGAGGGACTGCCTTATGCGCGAGAAGAGGGGTAGAGGAGGGGGAGGAGGGTTCCATGGTGGTCAGGGGCATGGGAGGGGATGCGAAGGGGAAGCGGCGGAACGAAGAAGAAATGTTTGGTGTCTTGTCTGAAAAATTACTTTTTGGTCGCGGTTTCGGAACTGCCGCTAAATGTTTAATGCTTTAATTTTTTACGTCAAGTGCAACCGTCTTGGTAAGCTATTTTTTGTCGTAATTTTAAAATTGTGATTAAAGATTATGTACATCTACCGATACTTCACTTCCTCTGGTCATGATTCTACTCAAAATTACAACAAAGGTTTCTTTTTTTGTCATGATTTTCAAATCTTGACCAAAGGTTTTGTACATCTATCAATCCATTGCTCTTTTTTATCATGGTTTCATCTAAAATCGTGATCATATGTTACTTTTCGTAACAATTTTAGGAACCGTGACCAATTAGGTGTGACCAAAACCAATTTTTCTAGTAGTGGCACATGAGTGCTAGCAGGGAGGGCATCACCGCGAGCACGATCCACTTCCACACTACGACCACGACCCAAGCTCCATCCTTTCTCTCATACACCTCCACCACCATGAGCCTCTAACCGCACACATAGGCTTGTACAACCACGGGTAGGTGGGGTGACAAACCACCGCACCAATCTAAGCCGCGCAACCACCACCGCATATCACTGCAAACACCATCGTCAATAGCCACTCGCAGCTTGGCTGCATGCTACCTCCTTATCGCACCCTCCACAAAGCCTCCATCGTTCCTCTTCCTCTTCCTCTACATCTTTTTCCTTACGTTCATCATCATCTTCATTTTTTTTTACTGTTCATCATCTTCTCCGCAAAGAACCCACCACCCCATGCCACTCCACTGCTCCAACTCCAAGTGGTCAACGGGATGCCACCTATCACTGTCATCCCCTCTCTACCGACAGCCACCCACGTGTGGCCAAGCACGACCACGCATGGCCGAGCATGTGCACGGCCCTAGTACACACCCACTACTACCACCGTCATCTTCTCCTCACCACCACCAACGGTCTCTGCCACCTCTGCCCCTGCCATCACCACCATCGGTTTCACCTTCCTTGAAGCTTCCTCCAACGAGCTTCTCACCTCCGACTACCACCCCATGCATGTGCAGAAGCCCCTCCATCAGTTCCCCTGTTTCGCTATAGTAAAATGCCTCATTAATATTTACACATAATGCCATTGTTCAATTCACTATTGAGTTACTTATCCCTTTATTCTATTAAGGTGGAATTGCATGAACCCGCACATACTTTCAGTTAATTGTTGTTTCTCTCAATCTCTCACAATTACTTTAATCAAATGAGGTTTAGTGTCATCAGTTTTGGGGAATAGTTTATGAACATCATTTTTAGATTTTAGTGAGTTTGTAATAGGCATATTCCTCCTTGTGGAGACAACTTAAATCATGGTGGTTAATTTCATGATATTTTGATCGGGATTTTCCCACCACACAAATTACAACATATTATTTTTATTCAAATCTTATTTAAGTGAAAATATCCTGATCAAATGACGTCGTTGCAAGGAGGCAATAGGCTTAATAAACTCACTGATACATTTTCTATTGTTCACATTATTCGTCTTTGAGGTTATTATTTCACTCATACATTTTTGTTTGGTGCAAGGTACAAAAATTGGAGAAGGAAAAAAAAACATCGCACCGATCGCAGCATCACTTTGGTGGACCTTGTTTCCACTATCATTTTTGGAGGAGGAATATCTTAGGAGAAGAGCATCTAAGAATTTATTATTATTATTCTTCTTATTTAGACTAGATTTAAATTAGTGTATATTTTCATTTCTACATTTAATTTTCTCGCCCTTGTCCTGGGGCTTGTTTTCAAGGAAGTGTCCTCATTTATTTAGACACTAGGTTTGTTTTATTTTTATTTTTTCTGTGGTGTGAATAGTTTTCCTTTGTTTGTCATGTACTTAAAAAAAAAAAAGTGATCTCGAGCTACCTCTAGAAGCTGCAAGCCATTAGGCAAGCATATAGGTGTGAATGAGTAGCCTCTAGATTTTTATTCCTTGCATTGTGTGCATGTTTGCATGATAGATTGCTAGAGGAAAGGTACGTCCCATTCTTGCATCCATATTTGGCCACGCATTGCATGTTGAACTTAACTCAACCCCACCTAAGTGTATTGAAAAGATTAATAAGGGGTCACCTTAACTTTTAAGAGGAGGAATCTTAAAATTGAGGGCAAGAGCTTGTAACTAAAGGCCTTGTGTGTGATTTTCTCAAAATCACAAATCTTTTTACGGTGTGAAGCACTTTCGACACTAAGCATGTACTTTAGGCACTACACTAGGTCTCGAACCCTTAAGGCTATAGGCACCAATCTCTTTATCAGTGTAAACCTTCCTACTTCACTTTGTGGGTGATATTATCCTATGACCAAGTGATTTGATACTTTAAGGAGGGGGACACCCTTTAAAGGAACAGAAGGATAGTTAAGAGACACCTCAAACGCATCACCTCAAAAGAAGGGTTCGCCCTACTTACATCCCTCAATTCCATCCTTAGAGTACCTCTTCACTAGATCTCTTGAGAATATTATTTAAGCAAGGTGTAAGTCTTAGGGCACTCAAAGGTCGGCTTAAGATGCATAACTGCATTGTGAAAAGTTGTTTGGCCACCTTTGAAAGGGAACTTAATTTTACAAGCCTAAACATGCTTTAAAGAAACAAATCAAACTTCAACTTGTTTGGTGTTTGTCTTGATAGTGCATGCTAGGGAGGCGATCCCTTAGAAGACAACTTGTGTTTGACCCAGAACATGAAAGAATCCTCAAGAGAGCCAATCGAGAGAGAAGAGAGATGGCCAAGAGAGAAGAGAGAGAACAAGGTTGTAGAAAACCAACTATCCTTGAGAGATTATTTTATCCCTACCAACCATCCCAGTCATGCATTAAGAAGACCAGCAGGGGACAACCCATATGAAATCAAGAGTTGTACCATATGATACAGACAATGCGTGATTTGTAATAGAGGGTTTTAAATCATTGTAATGTGCAAATTTGAATCGTCCAAAGAGGCCAATTTGTTAGTTATAAAAGATATTCTCTCTCTCGCTCTCTTAGATCTTCTTTTTGGTGGTTTCAAGGTTTTATGAATTTTCAAGGTTTTGGAAAATCGAGGCTATGGAATCACAAGAATTAAAATCTAAGCCTAAGTGAACAAAATGTAATCCTTCTTTCTAAGCTCACCCTAAGCAAATGCGCCTAAGGTAATTAGAAAGATGGAGTGAAGTGCACTAAGTAGAAAATAATCGCTTGAAATAGAAACACAACAATTGAAGGCAGCTAATTCTCTTGTATTGCTAATAAGAGTCACATAGAGGAATGCTTGTTACAAAGACTAGCTAACACATAAGAGATAAAATAAAGATGAAGAAGATAAAAAAATTCTCCAAAATGAAGCCTGGAATAATCTTCACTCCAAACACAACTACTCCCATGTTTGAAGAAGCTTCTTCCTTGCTCCTTTCCTTGATGGTGCTCCTCTTCTTCTCCTCCAAGGGTGGACATCCACCACCTCCTCCTTGCCTGGACGTCCACCACATCCTCCTCACCTGGCCGTCCTCCTAGGTAGTTTCTCCTTAGCTTGGACCAAGGAAGAAGATAGGAAGAAGATGGCACTAGGAAGACAAGGTAGTCTTCCTAATCACCCTCCAACTCTCTATCTTCCTTGGCCAAATTTTTGGTAGGTTGTAGGTAGAAAAATGTGTTAGCCAAGGATGGGTTTTAAAGGTGGAATGGGGGTGTATTTATAGGATGGGAAAGGGGGTAGGTGGCGTGGATTAGATGGATGGCTAGGATGTGTTTTAGGTGGGTGGTTATGGGATTTAGGGCCATGGTTAATTGGCGCCACCTAAAGGGATGTAAGGGGGTAGTTAAGGGTTGAAAGCCACCCTTGGTGGCCAGACATGGTGGGAGGAGAAGCCTGGTGTTGGTGCCAAAATTAGGTTCTAGAAGGGAGGGTATTTGGAGGGAAATTTGGAGGGTGGAGATGGCTTTGATGGTGAATGTAGGGTGGTGTTGGAAGGAGGTGTTTTGGTGCCAAAAGAAGGGTAGTTATAGGTGGTGGATGGTGGGTGAATAGGTGCCTAGGTTGGCGCCATTAGTGAAGAGGTGTGAGTGGTGGTGGTTGTTAAGGAAGGTTGGTGCCAAATAGGAAGGAAGAAGAGGTGGTTTTTGGTGGAGCTAAGAAGAGAGGTGGTCGGCCATGGTAGTAAGGAAGAGTAGGAGTTAGCTTAGCTTAGCTGAGAAAATCCATGGTTGTACTGCATTCATGATAAGCTGGTAAAATTACAATTTTAACCCTAGTTTCTTATTTTTCCCTCAGAATGATTATGCAGTGACTTGTGACTCTCTAGCAGTTATGTAGAAGCATTTATTGACTTAATTGGGTCAAAATGAGCTAGTTATGGCTCATGATGGTGTCCCATCACCTAGGATCACATATTAAACCCTAAGATACTTAGAGAAACTCTTAGAAAACCTAGAAAATCAAAGTAGGCATCAGACAGCCTGATCAGACGTCCAATCTGGACATCAGATGTCTAATCTTAGACTTTAAGATGTCTGACTGTTTGATCAGACGCCCAGAACACTTAGGTTGGAAATCCACTCTCTGCCTGCCAGTTGCAGACATCCAGCCCTTAGTCCAGATGTCTTAGAAGACGTTTGAGGACCTTACCAAATGTCCAACTAGAGGACCGTTGACTTATCTTAGAGGATTAACCCTTAATTTGATTTACATCTACTTTCAAATGTTCATAAAGTATCCCAGATGTCTGATAAAATAGATGTTAGGCTAAGATCTACCCTAAATCATTATTGTCAGATGATTATAGCCATTTGAGCCTTGGGAAATCCATTCCCGTAGTGATTTATGTTTCCAGATGTCCAGACATCCAATCTGTCGTCTGTGAAACTTATCACTAGAACCTTGTTTCGATCTTATGAAAATAGGAAAGAAACCTTCTTAGGATTAGGCATCTGATTATTAGTCCAGATGTTCTATAATTGAATCCTAGACATCCGTCTTGATCTAACTCAGTCTAGATCTTCTATCCTTCTAGATCAGACGATGGCCCAAACGTCTGACCTTAGAACCAGACGTTTGATAACCTGTCAGAATCATTAACAATCTAGATCTCGACTTGTCTTGCCTTGGATATCTTCCCAACGGCTATAGAAACCTTCCAAGTCCTTCTAAACCTTTCTTAGGTCCTCTATAAATAGAACTGCACTCTTCCTTTGTCACATACACTAAGATACACTACTTCCACTCATGTTGTGTTCAAAAGAAGAAAGGAATCACCTAGAAGTGTTGTTGCTCTCCAAACCCTTGTCCACACTTTTGAAAGCATCATCCTTGCTATGCACCCACTCTCCCGCCTATGAATGCGAGAGCGCCGTAGTGCCATCGTGTGGTTCACACACCCTGTGTTGCTAGTCGATGCACTTCCACTAGGGAAGTTTCCTTAAAATATAGTAGCTAGATTTATTTATTTACTTTGTGGCTCTATAGGATATTTGTATTATTGTCTTTGGTTGGGTATTCGCCTTGCGAATTTCCGTCTCCCTCGTGAGACAAAATACTCCTTGTGAAGAGGAGGGGCTTTGAGGTTACGTTGCCCTCAAGTATAAAGTAGAGTGGTTGTATTGAGGTTGAGTCACCCTCATTTAAGTGGCTCAGTTAATGGATATGATCGACTAGGTCAATCAAAAAATCATAAGTTGAGAGGCTTAGGTGGCGGTTTTTACCCGGGTTTAGGTTTCGACCTAAAAATTCTTGTGTACTTGTGTGATTGCTATTTTTGAGATTGTCGTATATTTATTTCCACATCATTTATTTATCACGCAAATCTCACCCCCCTCTGTTAGAACCTACATTTAGTATCAAAGCAGGTCTCGCGACATCGGCATAACAACCTGGCGAGGATCGAAGCATTGAGGGAAGCATCACCTTAACAAGACATGTCGATGGTCAAATCACTACTCGTCCTCCCTACTTCGATGGGAGAAACTATGAGTATTGGAAGCTCAGGATAAAGACGTGGCTTCAATCCAACGACTTCACCATTTGGGCTAGGTACGAGACCCCTTTTGACATCCTGAAGAGACCCGCGGGAGGCTACTCGCAGCAGCAAGTTTGGGAGCTTTCATTCAACGCAAAGATGATGGATGCTCTCTATTGTGCGTTGAGACCAGAGGAATTCAACTGAATCTCACAATGCGTCATCGTATACGAGATTTGGCACACATTAGATGTAACTCATGAGGGTACCTCAAAGGTAAAGGCTTCTAAAATTAACATTCTTTCTCAAGATTTTGAATCTTTCTCTATGAAGTCTAATGAAACCTTGAGTGAGATGTATACTAAGTTCACTCTCATAGTGAACAACCTCAAGTTCTTAGGGAAAACCTTTATAAAGGGGGAGCTTCAAGGAAAGCTTCTCTGTTCCCTTGGATCAGAATGGGAACAAAAGGTCACCACCATCGAGGAGGCAAATGAAGTTGAGGAGATCAACATGGAGGATCTCTTAGGCGATCTCATGGCCTATGAGACAAAGATGAAGAAGAGGAAAAAGGACACATCGGAGCCGAAGCCAACGAAAAAGGGCATCTTCGACCCAAATGTCCTCTTCTCAAGAAGGAGAAGAAGAAAGGGAAGGAGAAGAAATATAAGAAGGCTTTTCAATCCACATGGGATGATTCAACCTCGAAAGAGAGAAGCGGAAGATCCTGAAGAGAAAAATGAAATCGCTTGCATGGGCTTCATGGACATCGGAAGTGATAGCGAGGATGACGATGACAACAAAGCGGTAAATTCTGAATTACAAGATGCTTTTGATGAACTTTATGAAATTAGTAAGTATTAAAAGTAGAAAACAAAGGCATGAAAAAGAATCTTAACTTTCTTAAATATGAAAATGAAAGATTAGAATTTAAAGTTAAGGATCTAGAAATTAGTCCTAGCATTTCTAAAAAGGATGACTTGTTGTTAGAAAATAATAACCTAATAAATGAAAATAGTAAATTGATTAAGGAGAACACTAGTTTAAAAATAGAAATTTTTGATTTAAAAATCAAGATGCATGCTATTGAAAAGAACTAGCTAGTCTAAAAGAAAATTCAAACAGTCTTTTATGTAAATTAAAAGCTAGTCCTAAGGTTGGGAAAGGATCTCCTTCAAGGAGACCTGCTAACAAGTTCGAATCCAAATTGACTTGGATACCGAAAAGAGAACTTGAAACTTGTTTTGTAGGTTTCAAGGGAGATTACAATATGAGAGATTGGACCTACAAGATGAAGGATGTTCTACTCAAACTAGGTGGACCAACGTCAAGACCAAAGAAGAAGACGAGAAGATCGACAAGAAGACCGACGAGTGATCGAACCGCCATGCGTCGACCGCTCAAATGGAGATCGGCTCCGATGCCTGGAACTCCAAGCTATGGATGGGAGCCCCATCCATTTTGGCATCAGCCTCTATTTGGGCCATGCTATTGGCCATGGTAAGTGAGGTACACCCTTTACCCTATTTTTTCTATTACATTTAGATAGGGGGAGTTTAAATTTGATAAAGTTATTTGTCCATCATTAAGGGGGAGGTTTTAAATGAACATAGCTATATTTCTATTAGAAAGGGGGAGTTGGTGGATAAATGAATAGCTAGCTTGTTATGTCAAAAAGAGTAAATTAAAAAAGCATGTTTTAAGGGGGAGTATAAGATAACTAAAATTGGTTAAACCTTTTTGATAATGTCAAAAAAGGGGAGAATTTTTTGTATTAATATTTATGATTTTGTCATCATCAAAAAGGGAGAGATTGTTGGTGCAAGGGCACCACAATCATTAATTTTTATGATAACAAAACACTTGTTATTTAACATTTGCATTGAGTTTAAGTTTTCAGGATAATTGCAAATGGATACAAGTGTGAAGGAGTTAAAGCTCATATCCATGGAGGAATGGAGGAGCTTGATGGAGAAGGAGCTTCATGTGGAGCGAGATCTTGAAGACAAGAGGATGAAGAATAGGATAGATGTTTGGCTATCTTGTATTTTGTATTTATATCTTTTTGTTCTTTGCTCTTTTCTTGCTTATATTATTTGTTAAAGAGCCTCAAAGTACCCTACAATAGTCCTAGGATCACATACTCAACCCTAAGATACTTAGAGAAACTCTTAGAGTACCTAGAAAACCAAAGTAGGCATTATGCAGCTTGATCAGACATCCAATCTGGACATTAAACGTCTGATCTTAGACTTTAAAATGTTTGACTGTTTGATCAGACATCCATAACACTTAGGCTAGAAACCCACTCTCTGTCTGCCAGTTTCAGACGTCTAGCCCTTAGTCTAGACATCTTAGAAGATGTCTGAGGACCTTACCAGATGTCCAACTAGAGGACCATTGGCTTATCTTAGAGGATTAACCCTTAATCTGATTTACATCTACTTTCAAACATTCATAAAGTGTCTTAGACATCTAATAAATAGACGTTAGGCTAAGATTTAACCTAAATCATTATTGTTAGATAATTATAGCTGTTTTAGCCTTGGAAAATCCATTCCCGCAGTGATTTATATTTCTAGATGTCTAGACCTTCTACCAAACGTCTGATCTATCATCTGTGCAATTTATCAGTAGAACCCTGTTTGGATCTTGTGAAAACAAGAAAGAAACCTTCTTAAGATTAGATATCTGATTATTAGCCCAGATGTCTTATAATTGAATCTTAGACGTCCATCTTGATCTAACCCAGTCTAGATCTTCTACCCTTCTAGATCAGGCGACTGATCCCTAGATCAGATAATGGCCCAAATGTTTGATAACCCTGTTAGAATTATTAATGACCCTGATTTCGTCCTGTTTTGCCTTGGATCTCTTCCCGATGGCTATAGAAGCCTTCCAAGACCTTTTAAACCCTTCTTAGGGTCTCTATAAATAGAGGGACACTCTTCCTTTGTCACATACACTAAGAAACACTACTTCCACTCATATTGTGTTCAAAAGAAGAAAGGAATCACCTAGAAGTGATGTTGCTCTCCAAACCCTTGTCCACACTCTTGAGAGCATCATCCTTGCTGTGCACCCACTTTCCCATCTATGAATACGAGAGTGCCATTGTGTCGCCGTGTGGTTCACACACCCCACGTTGCTAGTCAACGCACTTCCACCAAAAGGAAGTTTCCTTAGCCTATAGTAGCTAGATTTTACTTATTTACTTTGTGGCTCTATAGAATATTTGTATTATTGTCTTTGGTTGGGTATTCACCTTGTGAATTACTGTCTCCTTTGCGAGACAAAATACTCCTTGTGAAGAGGAGGGGTTTTGAGGTTACGCTACCCTTATGTATAAAGTAGCGTGGTTGTATTAAGGTTGAGTCACCCTCGTTTAAGTGACTCAGTTAGTGAATTTGATCGATTAGGTAGATTGAAAAATCATAATTCGAGAGGCTTAGGTGGTGGTTTTTACCCGAATTTGGGTTTCCAACTAAAAATTCTTGTGTACTTGTGTGATTGCTATTTTTGAGATTGTCGCATATTTATTTCCGCATTATTTATTTATCATGCAAATCTCACCCCCTCCATTAGAACCTACATGAACAACCTGGAATAAAACCAGTAAAAATTATATATAAATATGACATCCGTCTGGATTGCGACACTATTCTATGACATGATTAATTAACCCTAATTAACCTGCTCTCTAGAAGGTTGATCAGACCCCGTTAGGTGAAATCCAGGAATCTTTCCCTGGTGAGACCCTTATGGCAATGCAACCGGTATCCCCCTGGTTTGTAGATATTGTGAATTACTTGGTCACTGGTAAAACTTCCAGTATCTGGGACAAGCAAGGGAGAGATAGGTTTATGTCCCAAATTAAATATTATCACTGGGAGGAACTAGAACTTTTCAGGATTGAGAGTGACCAAGTTTTGCGGAGGTGTGTTCCTGAGGAGGAATAAGAGTGTCTTGAATTTTTGCCATACCCTGCATTGTAGTGAGCACTTTGGTGCTAAGAAGATCGCATTTAAGGTACTCCAGTCTGGCTTTTGGTGGCCCTCAATATTCCACGATGCACATAAGTATGTGAAGGCCTACACTCAATGCCAATAGAGTAGAACTATTGGGAGGAGGGATGAAATGCCCCAACAACTAATACAACCTGTTGAAATTTTCGATGTGTGAGGCATTGATTTCATGGCCCCCTTCCCAATATCCCAGGGCTATGAATACATCTTAATGGTAGTTGACTATGTGTCGAAGTGGATAGAGGTCATCTTGATGAGGACAAATGATCATTCGGTGATCCTAAAGTTTATTAAGGCCAATATCATCTCTAGATTCGATTGTCCTAGGATTATCATCAGTAATGGGGACCACATTTTTGAAATGTAACTTCACATGCCTTCTAAAGAGTCTAGGGGTCACTCATAAAGTGGAAACTCCCTATCACCCCCAGACAAGTGGGTAGGTTGAAGTGTCCAATAGGGAGATTAAATGAATATTGGAAAACTGTAAGACCCGACAGGAAAGACTTGTTACAGAAATTGAATGATGCTCTGTGGGCTTTCAGAACAGCTTATAAAACCCTTTGGGCATATCTCCCTTCAGGATTGTGTAAGGAAAGGCATGCCATTTGCCTGTAGAATTAGAGCATACGGCATTCTAAGCTATCTAGAATATGAATATGGATTTGGATAAGGCAGGTAAAGCACGCATGTTGGAATTGAGTGAGCTTGAGGAACTTAGAAATGAAGCCTATGAAACCTCTCAAGCTTACAAAGAGTGTACCAAGGCCTTCCATGACATGCATATTCTTAGGAAGACCTTTGAGCTCAACCAACGAGTCTGGTTATTCAATTCTAAACTTAAGATGTTTCCTGGTAAACTTAAAGCTCATTGGGATTGGTCGTATGTGGTTACCAAGGTGTTCCCTCATGGAGTCGTGGAAATACAGAATCCCTCCTCTGGTGAACCATTCAAGGCAATGGACAACGTTTGAAACGTTTTGTTACATTATCTGATGGTCATGTGATAAACGCCTTCATCATTGAGAAGCCTTAGCTCCCTCCATTCTCTACCTTAGGTATTGATGGTAACACCATCATGGGACCTAACTAGCCACATTTATTCATGATTGAATGATAAAAGCTCCTACCTAATCATTTGAGAGTCACAACTCCGCATCATTTTGATTTGAGAAGAAAACAGGGAAACTTGGTTAATTCTGCAGTTTTAATAGCACATCACGAATGTAGAATAACCACAGGGTCACTCAGGGGCTAATTGAAGGTCAAATGAGAAAAAATTCTAAAAAATGGGTTAACACAGATTGAAATAGGGTTGAACACATTTCGGGGGCGAAAACAGTACCAAAACTGTAATTATCAAACCCACTTAAATTAAAGAGGTTCCAGTCAGGATAAAATTAATCTAAACAAATTAAAGAGGTTTTGGTCAGGATAAAATTAATCTAAACCTCCTAAAATTTATATAAAAATATTCTAAGAGGTTTGGTACCATTGGTTTAACCTTCTAAACCCATTTTGACGTAGAATAGAGTTTCACACGGGAATTTACCCTAATTTGGGCTTATGTGCAATTTACCCAATCAAACGTGGTCAAACTCAAATCTAAGTTCACCATCAGATTCTTTGGGTCCAAATTAGGTTAACACCAAAGTTTGGGCCCAATCAGAGTCCATCTTGACCTAGTTTGTAATTTAGCCCATGAAATCTCTATTTCTCATATTTAAACCCTCAGCTTTCTTGTTTTATCACACATATGCCCCTAACTTTCCTTTGTTCATTACCAATAGGTCCCTGCCTCCATCGTCCTCTTCACGAACAGAGAAGGAAACTCAGTAAGAGAAGAAAATAGACTTGCCAACATTTGATTGATAAGTTGGTTGAAGAGATTTCAGTCATAAATCATGAAACTTGGCAAAATTGATCCTAAAATTAATTCGCATCATTTGATATTCTTCTCATGGCCAATCATGGCCGGATTTTGCACCAGGAAGCTTGAGGAACTCGAGTTCCTAGTGTAACAAAATGCACTTGCCTAAGGAAACTTTCTGGGCTTGCTTGAATTAAGGGATCAACTCTATAAAAGGGACTGTGCATCTACGACCTTGGGGTGTGCGAAATTGGGACGGAAAACACCTCCTCGTCTTCTTCTTCTCTGATTCCGAGGACCACCTTGGATCTCCTCTACCTTACTCATTCACCCCTCTATTCACACAATTGATAGCAGGTTTTTCATCCTCGTCGTCCACCGAAGCTTCATGCAAAGCTTCGAACTCTGCCTCGCCATCAATCACTCCAACCACCTCTCCCCTTCTTTGCCTGTCAGCTGGCCAAAGCTACAGGTTCTTCTTGCCCCTTTCACTCAATTAGTTTAGGGTTTTAGTTCTAGGTGCTTAGTTTTAGCTCTAGGGTTACTCAATTTGACCTCCCACTATCGAGGAGCTTCTTCGACAGCTTGCTCTAGCCATCCTCGACCTCAATAAGTTTAGGGCTTTGCTTCGTCTCACCACGACAGAGCTTCCCAAGTGTTTGATTGGGGCCTAGCACCCATATTCCTGCATGCAGGTGCCTGTTGTCGCCAGTCGTCTTCTTCATCTCCAGTCACCGTCGTCTGGTCATCAATCCACCTTGCCACCAACCTTAATCAATGTGGAATAACAACAGGGCCACGACTGGGTCATTAATTGGAAGGAAGCACGGCAACTCAAGCTTCAATCAAGTGGAGCTTCTTTGTCCAGCTACCAACGGAGGAGTAGGACTTTAGTCCCACATCAGAGACTTAGAAGCACAAGAGGACACATAAGAGGAATTTGTGCCCTCTGCTAGTCGCCTCTACATGCACCGAGGGGTGAGGTCCCCTTTCACACGCATTGTACATGTGCCCTCGCCCGCAGTTCACCCATGTGGGTCAGGGCTTGGGATCCGAATACCCGGTATTGTTCATTTGGTTTAAGAGAGAAAGAGATCCGAGGAGGGAGGGGGGTTTTGCACTGTTGACCTTGGGAATCATGCCCTCTCTCTCCTCTCTCCACACTTAACGCTGCTGAGCCTTGTCTCTGCTGCGTGCCTCTGTGCTGTGCTTTGCCTTGGTTCTTTTGAGGCTTTGAGTTAAGGCATCTGTGCCTTATATGCGATGTCTGATTGGTTGCTTTCCTTGATTCTAATATTGTGGATTCATTGATACTGTTAGGTTATTTGAGATATTTGATTAGAGCTTAATTATAGGGTTAAATTGGTGGTTTCAACCACCATTTTTACCCTATTCTTTTTACATTTTCTACCTGACATCTAAGATACATTTTGCTATACATTGCATGTCATTTTGATTGTCTGATTCACTTGCAATTGTTATTTCTGATTAGGTGTGGTCTTGAAATTCGAAGAGAGGAATTTGGAGAAGGCTGCTACAGTGTCCGGCAAAATTCGAATTCTCCTTTGGGCAAGAAGCTCAGGCGAGGATGGCTGGCTGCCTGAGGGGGCCTGACGCCCGCACCGACGGCTCTGATGGGTTGGTGGTATGGCACTCGCGGTCTTGGTGAAGAAATGAGCGTGGCGCCCAGGTGTCTGGTGGAGCCAGGACTCTGGATAGGAGGGGCTTTCATGGTGTTTGGGGATGAAGCCGTAGGGAAGTGATTTGTTTCAGATGTTGACTTCGGGGGCAATTGGCGGCGATGTGCCGTCAGCCGTTGCTCTGTCTTGCTTGTGGAGGCTTTGGTCACAAGCGGGACTCTTGCCTGACGTCTCGCGGTGGTAGGGGGTTAGGTTGTGCAATGAACCTTTGTTTCCTAAGGGTGAGGCGCAACCACCTCTTCCACCCCCCCATCAACTCTTGGGGGGCACACTATGGATGTGGAGGTTCCCTTAACTGAGGACGTTAAGGTGGCGGAGATGGTCCTGCATGGGGCCTTGATTGGGGAAGTGATGATGGGTACTCTTTCCCTGGAGAGAGTTTGACAACTGGTAAGCTCTCTTTCCTTATCGACTGATGCTTGGAAAATTGCAGCTATCTCTCCATCGCAGTTTGTGCTTTTTGATGTGGGTGTGGTAGATGTCGAGAAATATTATTTTCAAACCAGCAATTTGGGTGGATTGTCAGTGATCTGGCGATTAGTATCACCCTTTGATGGTTCTTTGCCTGAGCATCCCCCTCAAAGAGCTGCTCCCAGGTCTGATTCTCTTAAGATCAGAGGCCTGCCTCTGCATCTGAGGTCTAAGACGGTGGTGGAAAATATGGTCGCTGGGTTTGCATCTGTGGCTGAGGATACTGTTGTTGGTCTGATTGAAGGAGATGCCAGTGTTCTGAAAGTGAGGGTGAATGTCTCCAGGGCTGGGTCTATTCCTGACAAACTGATTCTCAGGTGTGGGGGCAGCTCTTGGATGATCCTATTGAAATTTCATGTGGCAAACAGGGATATGGAGGCAAGTCAGCACCCCCCTCTTATGCTAAGGTGCTGCGAACCAAAGCTCCTTCCTTACAACCAAACTATGCTAGTCAGGAGTTGGTGGCAAAACACACTAAAAGTCTGGATTTGGTAGATGGGGTGGGGAGCTTCAGGGCTGAGGAAATGAGGACTATAACTCTGGAGGATGGGGGTGGATTACCTCTGATCCAGGATGAATCTACAGTGATGGTTAAAGAAGGGGAGGCAGTTAATGTGATTAATGAAGCTGTGGCTGAGGACCTGAAAGCTCCTGGTAGGGATCCTGTTGACCCTGATTTGGTAGATCCCTCTGTGAACTCCTTGGAATTGCAGTACTGCTCTCCTATGGCTGATGAATTGCAATTGAAGTCTAAAACTCCTTCTACCTCTGGGCTTGGGAAACCTCCATACAAATTGAGGCTAAGAAGACACACTCCTACACAAAAAGTTGATGAGTCTGTCATTGCAGCTGTGATGAAGGTTGGCAAATCATCTGCAGCCAAGAAGGGGACAAATCTGACTCCCAAATGAGGATTCTTACTTGGAATGTGCGTGGGCTGCGCGATAGAAGTAGGAGGGGGTCTTTGCTTAGATATCTACGAGAATGGGAGATTGATTGTGCCATCCTCCAAGAGACACATATTGATAGTGAATCTGACAGGATATGGGTGGAGATGAGAGATGGTCTTGCAAATGACCTTGTGGTGATCAATTCCAATGGCAGATCTGGGGGAATTGCCATCTGGTGGAGGAAGCATGTGCTGCGTTTAGAGGTCTCTGTGGCGAGGCACCTTTTGACTTGTAGGTTCAAAAGAGGCCAGGGGGACAGTGATCTCTTTGTGACAGGTGTGTATGGTCCTAGTGACCCTAGCAGGAGGCAGGAGCTGTGGGAGGATTGCAACCTGGCTGCAAATTTTGTGAATGGGGCGGTTTGGCTTGTTGGAGGGGATTTCAATTGTGTTTTGGTGGGGAGTGACAGACCCAATGGGGTGGTGGATAGCTCTGCCACTGGCTTCTAGTTGATGGTCCAGGCTTTGGGCTTGTGTGAGTTTCCCTCTTCAGGTTCTGAATTCACTTGGAAGAATGGTAATGGGCTCATGTCCAAGATTGATAGATTTTTTGGCAATGTTGGGCTGATGGATCTCTTCCAATTGTCCTTTGTTTGTGGTCTTGAACGGCCCTTCTCTGACCATACACCTTTGGTTTGGGACAATGGTGAACAGGTGTTGGCTGGATCCTATTTCAAGTTTAGGAAGTCATGGCTGAGGGAGCCAGGGTTCAGAGATATGTTTGCTGGCTAGTGGAGGACCCAATAGGTTGAAGGCATGGCTACCTTCAGGTTGGCTTCCAAGATTGTGGCTTTGAAAGGAATGCTAAAGGAGTGTGGTGATATTGTCTCTGTCCTCGGACATCAGAAACGTCAAGAGGCCTTGATGAAGATTCAGGAACTGGATACCAAGGAAGCTATGGCTCAGCTGTCTGAGCTGGACTTTGCTGACTGATGAGACACTCATCATGATTTCTAATTACCCCTAAATACCTACTTTCCTAGTTAATTAGCTAAGGTTATGAACATATAAGGGTTAATTATAGAATAAGGGATATTTAGTCAAGGACCTTAAAATAAGTTAAAAATGACATTTTATCATTCAATTAACATTATTCATAATATAGATAATAATTGGACTCGAAATCCTATTAATCATTCCCTTAATTAATAAGATAAGTCACTTAAATATAATGTATACCTAAGTATATAATAACTTAAGTAATTTTACTCAATCTAATAAATTAATATAAAAAGGTCAAAAATGTAAATTCAAGGTGAAAACATAATATTTACCTTATTTACTAACATATATAAAAAGTTGAAAAAGATCTAAAATAAAATAAACCTTCAAAACCTGGGGTACATTTTAGTCCTTAAAATTTATTACAATCGGGTCCTTATTTCTCACATAGGTCCTTAAGTTTTATTTCATTTAAGTCCCTCTTCGTCTTCTTCTTCTTCTTCAGCTGAATGAACGGCTGGCGGCAGAGAGTAACCCCACCGTGTGATCACCGCCCTGCCGACATCATCCTTCTTTGTCTAAGCTCTTGCAGCTTGCGCTCACCACCTCCACTTCATCCACCGGTCTGGATTAACTGGGAATCCTATTTTTCAGTGGGAGATAACCTCACCGTCGTCGGAGACGACGACAGAGGTTAAGCTCCTCAAGCTCCTTCTTTGGCCAAACCCCGCCACTCTCTTCGCCGCAAACTGCTATAATTACCCCCTCACACCTCTGATTTTATTCAAGTTGGCTCCCTTCCCTCTTCTAACACTGTAGCTGACTATGATAGGCTATTCGTCCAAAACTCTGGTGACTTTCCATTCCATTTTCCGACTTCCTCCGTCCATCTTAATCAACCGAGGAGATCCGCTGTGGTCTTCCGCGTCTCTGACACAGGCGCTGACCCAAGGAATCCTCCGCTCCACCTCAAATCCGCCCGCTGAAGATCTTTCTTCCACCCTCTGATTTCGTCGTCTGCTATGAACCTTCGGCGGAACCCTATTGACCCCTTCGTCCAGGTAACAGTAGATTAGGAGTAGGGGTAGGCTAGCTTAGTTAGCTAGTTTAGTTAGTTAGATTAGAGTAATTTTAGATTTTAGCTTCATCTTCTTCGACTCCGGCGAGTTCCTTGAGCTCGCCAGAGCTTCAATCTTGTCTTTTTAATCACTGTACACCTTCCTTTATCTTCCATGACCATTTCTAAATCATTTAATCACTTAATCAATCACCTAATTGCTTAATTCAAATTCCACCTTCACCGACTACTATCACTGTCCATGGTGACAGTAATCGAGTTAATTTCACCTCCACTGGGTTCTTTCATCATCTATCACCACTTATGAGCCCTAATCAACACTATAATACATATATATACCACATATAAATTAAACGCCTAAATATAATTAAGTTCCTGAGCTCGCTGTCCATGGCGGCTCAGGAATAGTTTAAACTATTAATTAACTATATAATTATAACTGCTAACATCTGTTGACTTGTTTTAACCTCTCAATCGAGTGGTTAAACAAGTCCTGAGCTTTAACCACTCAGAGTTTTTAAGAAAACGAATTCACTGTCAAATCTTAATTTTAATGGACAAATGAAGAATTAAATGTGATACTGAGGTTCCTTGTAACCTCATGATCATTTCTAAATAAAAAATGGTTAGTTTTGTCAATCTGTACACACTTTCCTATTTTCTGGACTCACCAAAGCTCCGGCGAGTCAATTCTATGTTTCAGCCTCTAAAACTTGTTGAGAAGCTCCAGAATGATAAAAAATGGATCACTGATTAATTTGAGGATATTTGTTTGAGGATTTAACCACTGGAGCCGTAGAATGAACTTCATCTTCCCCAACTCCGGTGGAGTTGGAGAAGTCTGTTAGGAAAGATCTGAAGAGCATTTAATGAACTCAGAAGCTTCAGTGCAATGCACTGAAGCTATTTAAACCTTTAAAACATTGTAACAATCTTTGAACAATTCTGTCGAACAAACATGTTTTCAAGTTTAGGCAGCGAGCCTGAAACCCTAGGAATAAAAGCCAAAACACCTATATGAAGATTTGCATAAGTTCTTGAGGATGAGAAGACTCTAATTAAGGCTTTAATTTCCTATGGAGAAGTTCTGAGCAGAAAGTCAATTTTTGTGCTTCCACAGTCAAACATGAGTCTGATAATGGAGATCTGAGCTTGAATTGAGGCATTGAGGAGTGAAAATTATTTCTGGGAACTTGTTTGATGTTCTGAAAGTGAATAAAGTGAGCTCAGATGATTTATTTAGTGAGAATTTAGTTCCTGTCAATTTGGGTTACTTTCGAACCCAAACCAACAGGAGAAGCATTTTGATGAAATTTAAACTTGAATCCTGCCCAGATTAATCTGTTATAACCCTTAGAATTAATATAAATCAATTAGAAACACTTCTAAGTGTCTATTGCACATATTGAAGTCTGAAATATGAACTCTGAAGCTTTTAGAGAAGTGAAGAGCTTCTCTGCTACTCCTGAAGGTCTTAAGAACTTAAAACCTACTCTAACAGATGCATAATCAATTATATAACATGTACAAACCTTTTAATAAGGAGAAGTCCATCTGAGGACTCTGTAGATTTAATTTCACTTCCAGGCGTAAAATTAACCCGTAGGAACCCCTGATTTCATCTTTCAAATTAAAGAGGAAAACATCATTAAAACATTAAATTGACCCTGCAATTACGTAGATCAACCCTAGAGCTTTCTAACAAACTTGAAATCACTCGATTTGGAGCTCTAGATAGAAAGTTATGATCATTTGAAGTTGGGTCTGGAAGGGGTAGGATAGTCTCATATCGCTTGTTTACGAGTGCGCGCCTGGGTATAAAATGAATTTTTTGCATGGCCTCTGCAGTCGTCAGCGCTCGGTGCACCAGTTACCGATTCGATTTGATTTGAGCATGTGTGTGTGTGTGGGCTTGTGCCTGCGGGTGTGCGCCCTTAGGGGCATGTGAATGAGATTGTGCCCTGGGAGGGTGAGAGAGGCCTGGGAGGCCGGGTTGAGCCAAAATGGCTCGAGACTGTGAACCAATAAGAAATAAATCAAAAACAAACCTAATTAAGATTAGGCGAGGACCGAGTGTCTAGTCCTACCCTGGTCTCGAGGTGCTGTGTATCCTCGAAAGGACCTCATTGCAAATAAAATAAATTTTGGTTAAAAAAGTAAAAAAAATCCAGTTCAGCTGAAGGACTTAAGGAAAAGAAAAGCTGATGGTTGTTAAGCTAAGTGTTGAAGCTGAAAGCTAAGGAAGGAAGCACAGGCACTAAGGAAGGAAAAGAGACTAAGGAACAAAGGAGAAAACTAAAGGAAGAGAAGAAGGCAGGAACAATAGAAGAGAGGTGAGGAAGAGAGCTCGAGATAGAGAAGAAAGGTAAGAAAGAGAGCTCGAGAGAAGAAAATAAGAGAAAGAAAGAAGAAGATAAGAGGCTGAAGAAAATAAAAAGGCATCAATACTTTGAAGAAATAAATGAAGGATATTATTTTTCTTGCATCATTACTTTTTGTTCTTGATTGTAAAAAGGCATGTTTTAATAGAATAACTTTTAATTGCTTTAATTTCTTTGGAATGAGATTGAATTGGAAAACTAGCATGTTTACTTGTTAATAAAGTACATCATTTTAAGTAAATATGTTTTTCATATGGAATTTTGTATACTCTTTATAGTTTAAATATTTTGACAAAATTCATGTTTTAAAAATCAACTTAGTTATACCTCCTAAACTTATAGAGAAATAAAAGAGAATTGGTGAATTTTGAGAAAATTATTATACCTCCCGGTGAACGACTTGGACTCAACCAGTAAAAATTTCTAAAATGTTAGGTTAATTCGACCCTATACTACACAATCGACACAACTTCGAGTTAACCTAAGTGATTTCTTCTACTCTTAATTAACTGAAATTAACTTAATTACTGAGTTGAGTGGAATCGCTACCACTGACAGAAAGAGGTGGCATGGGGTGGTGGCTTAAGAAGACCTAAAACTGGAGATGGATTGGAGGGAACGATCAAGGCAGCTGTGGCTAAGTGAGGGAGATGCAAACACTAAATTCTTCCACTTGGCTGCCAGTTTTAAGAGAAGAGCTAATCTGATCTCTTCAATTGTTAAAGAGGGGCAGAGAATTACCTCCATCTCTGATATCAGAGCTGAGGCTATTAGGTATTTCAAGGAGTCTTCAAGAGCTACAGGTAGGGGTTGTTGGAGGATGGCAGCTAGTGATCTACCCAAAATTACTGAGGTTCAGGGGTCCAACCTAATTGAACCTATGTCTGAAGCTGAAGTCTTGAAGGCCATTAAGGATCTTAATTGTGAAGGATTGCCTGGTCCTGATGGAATCCAAGTTCTCTTCTACAAAGAATTATGGGACATTGTGGGCACTGAGGTTATGGAAGTGATTAAAGAGTTTGAGAATGGCAATTTTGGCTTTGAAAGAATAAATAGGTCCTATCTATTTCTTTTGCCAAAGACTCGAGGTGTTGAATCTTTTCAGGAGTTTAGACCTATTGCCCTCTCTAACTCTTTGTACTTAGTGATTGGAAAGGTCTTGGACAATAGATTGAGGCCTATTTTGCAAGATTTGATCCATCCTGCTCAATCAGCCTTCCTCCCTGGAAGATCTCTACAAGAATCCTTTATCATGGCCCAAGAGATGATTTGTGGGTGGCATAAGAGAAAATGCAAGGCTTTTCTTTGGAAGGTTGACTTCCGCAAAGCTTATGACTCCATCAGTTGGCCTTATCTTTGGGATGTGCTTAAAAGAAGGGGCTTTCCTTCTACTTGGATCCGTTGGGTGAAAAGATGTATCACCATTGCCTCTTTCACCCCCCTGATAAATGGAAAGCCCTGTGGGTTGTGGATTCAGCCCCAATGTGGTATCAGGCAACGATGTCCCTTGGCTCCCCTGATTTTTAACTTGGCAGTTGACAACTTGGCTTGGTATGCTTGTAAGCTTGCTAAAGCAGGTCTTATTAAAGGGTACTCTTTGTCGTGCAGAAGTAATCTGGCTCCCATTCTTCAGTATGCAGATGATACAATTTTCTTTGTCGAAGGGTTTATGGATGAAGCAGTGGCTTTGCATCATATGATTAATATCTTTGGTGAACTCTCTGGCTTGAGGTTGAATAGGGATAAATCTAGTTTGGTTTGCTTTGGCTTACCTGAGGAGGAGAAAGGAGCTTTAGCTGCTGTTTTGATGACTTCCTGCATCAGTCTTCCTATTAGATATTTGGGGCTGCCTTTGAGGTGCTCTAGAATGAAGAAGAGAGATTGGAGCTGCCTCTTTGACAAGATTTCAATGAAATTGGATGGATGGCATAGCAGTTTCCTCTCCAAAGGTGCAAGACTTATCTTGCTCAACTTTGTGATCACCTCCATCCCTGTTTTCTACTTTCCCATATTTAAAGCATCTAACTCCATTTGGAAAAGGTTGGATGTGTTGAGAAAGAGGTTCTTTTGGAAGGGAGCTAAACATGAGGGCAGATTCTTGCAGCCACTCAAATAGGAGCAGATTTGTTGTCCAAAAGATGGGGGTGGACTTGGGATTAAATCCCTGAAACACTTTAATGTTGCTTTGCTACTTTAGTGGGCTATTAAACTCTTGCAAGGAGACCTAAAGCCATGGACTGTCCTGATCAGAGATAGCTATGGTGCATCCAACAGTGTGCTGTCCAGGCTTCAGCCCAGCAGTCCTCCTTTCTGGAAATCAGTGACAAGAACTTTGGCTAATCACTTCCACCTGCTTCAGCTTCTGGAAGGAGGGGTGGTCAGGGCTGGGTGTCTTGAAGGAGCTCTATCCAAGAGCTTTTGCTGTAGCATCTGACAAGGAGGCCACTGTCAACAGGGTCTGGTCTTGCAACACAGCAGCTGGAATCTAATTGAGGAGGATTCCAGCAGGAGAGCTACCCGGCTGTGGGAAGAAAGGAGGAGGCTAATTTCAGACCTTGAGAGCTTCAGGCCTAGGCCTGGAGTGGCGGACAAGTACCTTTGGGAGGGGATTTATAATGTGCAAACTGTCTATAACAAAATTTTGAGCCTTGAAAGTGGGTGGAGATGCGACTTCATTGACAAGAAGATCTGGCTTCTAAAAATTCCTCTCAAGGTACAGATATTTCTCTGGCTACGTAGGAGAGATGGATTGATCACAAGTGATCTGCGACATAGAAGGTTGGGAACTGATCACCATGTTTGTTTTTTGTGTGAGATGAATACTGACAATGTAAATCACCTCTTTTCTTCTTGCCTTGTCATTGATGCTATTTGGAGAAGGACATGTTAGGAGCTGCTACCAGATTGGGATTCTATCTGGCATGGGTTTGGTATGAGAGGGAAGCCACATGTACGCATGGCTATCACTCTATGGTGTGTGTGGAAGGCAAGAAATGAGAGACTTTTTCAGGAGAGGCCGGTGTGCTGTGAAAGAATTATAAGAGAGTGCTGGTCCCTCATACATTTTTAGGGATCTCTTTTGTAATTTCTCTTACTTGTTTATATAATATACCTCTCCGGATTGCTATCGTAAGACGATAGCTTTCCTTTCTGTTTCAAAAAAGAAAAATTATTATTTCTAATTACTGTGATTAGTGAATTGATTTTCTACAATTGCTCCCTGCGAACGACCTCGGACTCACATTTTTTGAGATTATAAATTTAAATGTTGATTTTCTTTTGTTGACTATACTGCAATGCGTATTTTAAACTCGACGAAAGTGTGTTTATCATTTTGGCACCGTTGCTAGGGAGTAGTGCGCATTTCATTCACTAATTACAATTCTGATTTGGTACTAACTTGCTTTATCTAATTTTCTGTGATTTTGCGAGGTGAATCAGAAGAGTGATCACACGGGCAACCACTCCAAGGGCAGATAATCTCATTCCCTTCTTTCTTAAGCCCCTCATCTCTGGAAAGATTAAAAGGAAATCAATTAGGTTAACTTGCTTTATTTCATAGTAATCAATCATCTGAGTTGCCTGATTTGATCTGATTTAATTAGAGATCCCCATCTTGATACTTGCACCTATTAGGGACTTAAAGTGCCTTGGGCAACTCACCTTCTTGATTGTGCCCTAGGTACCAACTTTGGAAAGAATTGGACTTGGAAAATAGAGCCAAATTAGGATTTCCACATTAGGGTGTCAGGAAAACACACTTGCCTAATTTAAAGAGAACATATTTCCCGCATTGTATGTTACCCAAGCCGTGGTTGAATTGATCTAATCAAGTGAACCCTAAAAGCAGGCTCTAACAATCACTTGAATCACTAAAAATTTGAACCTAATAACCTGTTTGCAAACCACCTCAGGGTGATTTTGGGTTCTTTACCCAACTCATCCTCCATTTTAGGGCACGTTAGGTGATCCACTTTGTGGGTTAACCAACCTCTAAATTAGGTCACAACCAAAATCAACTCTAAAGTTCATGTGAAATTTAAGGCAGATACTCAAGATTAAATTTGATAGACTTAGGAGTCAAGCTTGCTCATTCCGATCTACTTGGACTCTCAATGACAAGGAAGGTCGGGTGGGGAAACCCTGTAACTTGTGGAGATGCTCTACCGTGTAGGGGTCTTTGCGAGACTCTCTCTTCCTGGCTACTTAAGTAATTCTCAGGTGAGTAAGTTTCTGATCCAGAGGTATCATCCGCCTCGAACCTCCTTAGTCATCCAAAAGTTTTTGGGTGCCTCGATTGGGTCCATTACACATTTTGTCCCTTATTTGATTCTCTAGTGCATGTTCGGGAGGATGTCCTTAAGACCGAACTTGAGGCCTCCTTTAGTAGTTCATTCTCGTCAAGGCCAAGCCTCGACCCACTTGTTTGTGCTTCCACCTAATCAGATTGAGATTTCATCCGACTTTTCCACATCTGAACCCAACTCTCCATCATCTGCATCCATGGAGAACCAAGAAGAAGAGCCTAATATTCAAAATCAATTGCAGCACCTCATTGATCTATTCCATGCATTCATGAACCCACCGCAGCATCCACAAATGCGTGATCACTACAATCCCGTCGTGATGGCGATCGAACCCAGGGTGCAAATCCCTGCTGGAGGACTTGATACTAAATTGAAATCGAATTTGATTCACACAATCCCCAAATTCCATGGCTTAAACTCTGAAGATCCTTTCAAGCACATCAAACAACTGAAACATCTAGCCCAAACTTTTGGACCACCTATTCAGAGTTGAGGCATCCTGCTCATGAGGATGTTCTCCTTCTCTCTTATGGACAAGGCTGCCCATTGGTATCAGATGCTGACTTGTTCGATCAACACATGGGAGGAACTCAAATATGAATTTTTGGATAAATTCTTAACAGTTGGTCGCACCAACGCATTGAGGCACCAGATCACGTAGAATGCGGGAGAACCACTTCATGAGGCATGGGACCGCTTTTTGGATCTCATTCAAAAATGCCCCCATCATGGAGTTCCTAAATGGGAACAAGTCCAGTCTTTTTACTAGGGACTCTGTGAGGATATCAGGCTATTTGTCAATGCAACCTGTGGTGGCAACATCATGGGTCATCATGAAGATACCGTTTGGGAAATGCTTGAGAACATGTGCGAGAACTCCATAAACAATGAATCTATGGGTGTACAATTACCCGCGCATTGACAAACACGCTAGGGGCACATGAGACTCAAGGCTTATCCGCATCTGTCGATCTAGAGTTGGTGGTCAGTCACTTGGATAAGGTCTCTATCATTGAAAAGAAGGCGGACAAATTGACTCGACATCTACAGAGAGCCACCACCACACAGTAGAGCACATATACATAAACCCCCTCAAGTAGGGAGGCTGTGCATAACATTCACCATCACTCTTATTAGGGGATGGGTCCATATCCACCCCCATCTGATCCTGGTTATGGAAGATACTCTGGATCCGCCTACTCTAGTTGGGGGAACTCCGAACCCTCAGACTCTGATTTCTCTTGAGTTCCTCAGACCTGCAAGGATCTCCACTCCATCCAGAATGATTCATTCTCTAACGCCTATAACCTTGGATGACACAATCATCCTAACTTCACGTGGTCGGGAAATAATCAGAACACGAGACCGTAATTCCAACCCCTACCATAGGCTCTGCACCCAATATAGCCTGCTCAGCCTAGGCCTAATCCGAATTATCAATTCGAGCCTTCAAAGAAAGATCAAATGAACTTAATATTGCAAGCCCTAGCTGACATTCAGAAGGCCAATACAGCTATATAGAAACAACATAAGGATGAGATCACAAAAGTTCAAAATCAACTCACACAAATGACGTGGAATCGCCAACCTGGTTTACTTCATTCCCAACCTCTGTTGAATCCAAACAACGTGTCAACTCAAAAACACATGGTGAATCAAATCCAAGGCCAATCTTGCTATACTCAACCCGGCCTGTCGACTCATACCTATGTGTTTGGAGCTTCCACCTCCTCAGCTGATCCAAATCAAGCCTCAGTGATTAACCCTGTTGTCAACAACAGGGTTAAATTCTCTCTCCTCCGCCTCCACGTCATGACTATGCTATGATCAATGTTGTGGGCATGAGAAAAGATCACAAGACCAGGCCCCGAGGCCCTTCTCCAGAATCTTACCCAACCTATGATCAACACAACAAGGTTGAGGACAAAACCAAGAAGTGGAAACAGAAACCCGTCCCCCAGGATAGCCAATCCATTCCCCTATCCTAAGTCTTACCCTACCTCCACACTAGAGGACTACCTGAATCTGACATAACGGGACCATTGAGGAATGCACAAGTTACTATCCCATTACTTAATATCATCACTCTCAACTCCACCTTGCCTGACTCATCCAAAAAAGAGGTAGAGAAATCCTCGCAAAGGAAGGAAGCACTGTCTGAAAATGTGAGTGCTATAATCCAAAACTGTCTACCTCCTAAGAAATCTGATCTAGGCACCCCGCTGATCCCCTGCAAGATCAGTGTTACAAATTTTAAGTGGGTTGTACTAGATCTCGTCGGTTTAGTCAACCTAATCTCAACCACCCTATTTGAGAAACTACGGATAGGATAGCTAAAACTTGCTGATATTACTCTGTAATTAGGTGACTGAATCGTAATCACCCCGATTGGGCTGATAGAAGCTGTGGTAATTAGAGTCAAAGATTTTAGCTACTTAGCTAATTTTCTGGTTCTTGACATGGACATGCCACAACAAATACAAGATATGCCCTTGATTTTGAGGAGACCTTTCTTGGCTATTGCAGGAGCCATAATCAATTGTGAATGAGGGCACATGATAATCGCCTCTGGAGACAAGCGAACTGAAATTAATATTTTAGAGGCATCATCCAAAGGAAAAGAAAAATGCTCGGCGAAACAGCTAGGTTTGATTTAGGAACTCATGACCATTTCAATAGTAGAAAACCTAGAACCAGAATTGATAGTTTTCCACATTACGGAGGATCTCGATTTAGCTGAGCATGATTTCACCGAATTGAGAGTATTGGAGGCTTTTACCTTTGATCTTGAGGGCATACACATGGATTTCGGGGAACATGATAACATTCGACGGGATTCGTATTTGTATTCCATGGATCTAGAGACATTTTACTGTGATGACTATTTTGAGGATCTCCAAGAATTGGGCATGGCAAATACCGAGAGTAACTATTGAGAGCGCTGAATCGGGTTTTAAAAGTATCGCATTGTAGTACATCCGATAAAATGTTTAAAACAAATACAATTTTATTACTCGAATTCGAAGTCCGAGGTCGAACACAGGGAGCAAATTGGTGTCTAGAAATCAAGATCACAATTCAGAATTTAAAAGAATATGCAATAATATCAGTATCAAAATGCAAAAATATGGGAGTAAATAGATCACAAAATACTAAAGAACTCAATGTATATGAATATGAATTAAACTCAAATTAGACATCTGATTTGTAAATCAAATGACTTAAACTGATGCTACAGTGCTCCTTCTTTTCTGATTTCTTCTTTCTTTGATTCTCTTCTCTTCTTCTTATTTTGCCTTTGCGAGCTTTCTTCTCTTTCTGTCTTTCTTTCCTTAGCTTTCTCTATCTTCTTCTTCTTTGGCTTCCTCCTTTTTCTTTCTTTGACTTCTGCCTTTCTGTTCTTCTTTCTCTTTCTTGATCATGCTGCCTTTTGCCTTCCTTCAGCTTCTTCCTTCTTTGCGTGGCCCTTAGCTTCTCTTCGTCCTTAGCTTCTCCTTCTCCTTCTCTTTAGCCTGCAGCAAAACCTATCCCCTACCCGCACGCAACTCTCCTCTCTTTCCCTCTTAGGTTCCGCTCTTCCAGAGCTACAATTATTCGGGTATTCGGGTCGGGTACGTACCCGGGACCAGGCCCACCGATGTGCGGTGGTGGGCGAAGAGTGCAAGTCGAGTCAAGTCAACCAGGTCCGTGGGGCGTGAGTGCAAACGAGACCGGGTCGGTCGAGTGAGAGGGACCTCACCCCGTGGTTTGGAGGCGAACAACTACAGGAACAAATTCAACTTATGCAGGTGCGCGGCCTCAGGATTTTCCGAGGTGGGACTATCTGCGCGCCCTTCTTCGCACGCACTTGCGACAGAGACAAGGCCTCCAATTGCAGCTGCTACGAAGGCCTTTGACTCCAATTGATAGCCTGGATTCTTGTGCGAGAGTCTTCTACGCAATCTGGGACAGAGGCCTTGGACTGGGAAAGCCTGGAGCGACCTTAAGCTTGCTTCAAGCTCGGTCACCAATGGCGGAGGACGCCTGTACCCAAAATCACAAAGATTGCCTCGCGGCCACGTCAGATCGCTTAGGGAGCGTCACCGAGGCTCGGCGAATGTGTTGGGGTGGTTGGCACGGCGTGGGGACACCTATGCCAGCATGCCTAGGGCACACTGTGTGCGTAGGTGTGGGTGTGTTTGGTGAGGTGCGTGAGTGAGTGGAGTGGTGTGTGAAGTGGGGGGAAGTGTTCAGTGGCATGAGGGGAAGCTTATGGGCTGGTCAGCGAGGGATGGGATGGCCTGTGGAGGTGGAGCGACCTCGCCGGAGGTGGTGGCCGGAGATGAAGGAGATGAGGATGATAGAGGTCGGTAGTGATCGATTTTGGGAAATAGGGAGTGGAGAAGAAAGTAGATGGGGGAGAAAAATTAGCTAGGGTTTTAGGAGACGAAGGGGAGGCGAAGATGGAGATGAACGCATACTACCAACGATGGAGACGAAGGTGCTTAGAAAGAGACGGTTGGCGAGGATGAAGGGGAGACGAGGGCGTCGGCGGGTGTTGCGCGACGCGGACGAAAGTGAGGTTGAAGAGCCTGCCACTGGTATTGTGTTCAGACGATGAGGGAAAGTAGGGAAGGTCGTTGGAGCTTGACGGGCGAATCGGTCGAAGGAGGAGAGAAGAATTTGAGGGGGTCTCCGGTCGAATTCAAACTTGGGGAATGCGGTTGGATCTGGGGCTTCTTAAATAGATCTCTGGAGGGGGATTTATGTTTGGAAGCCAAGCTTCCAAGCAAGGCATGCTCGCAGGAGAAGGAAACTCAAAAGAGACCCAAATCTCATGCATTTGCATGAGAGATTGGGAAGAAATTAGGGCATCAAACTGGATTCACATTGGAGAGATTTTCTTAGAGAATCTCCCTTCCAATTTTGAAGGGGATTCTCTGAGCAATCAGGGAGAAACCACCTTCCAAATCTCGTCGGAGTTGGATTCCTCCGCTATAATGGCAGAGAGACCTAATTGCGAAAATGTTGAAGAATCTAGGGGGCCTTTTGCAAAGGTTTTTGAAAGTTAGGGGTGCAAATGTAATCAGGCTGGATCTTTTTGCAAACTAGGTCAAGACAAACTCAACTTGGGTTCAAATTTTGGTACAAACCTAATTTGGACCTAAGGAACCCAATGGTGAAGTTGGATTTTAGGTTTGACCATGTTTGACTGGGAACTTTATGCAAAAACCTAATTTAGGGCAAATATCTGTTTGAGACCTCATTCTAGGTCAAGATGGGTTCCAATAGCCAAACTGAAAGTTCTAAACCCTAGAGAATATTTTTTTATGATGTTTAGAGGGTTTAGGTGAATTTTCTCTTGACCAGAACCTTGGTTGATCAAGTGGATCTATTTTAGGATTTCAAGAAGTCATTTAATTCACAGGATACACGCAAACCCTTTTCTATCTGATCTAGCCCACTTATTATCTTATTAAGATCCTTTGAGCTTTATTTAGCCCTTGAGAATACCTGTTGTTGTACTGCACTGGTAAAATTACAGTTTTACCCCTTTTTCTTATTTTTCACTCAACAAGGTTATACAGTGAATTAGGACCTTCAGTTGGCTATGTAGGAGCTTTTATTCTCTTCATTGGGTTAAAATGAGCTAGTTAGGGCTCATGATGGTGTTCCCATCAGTAACCGCAACCTGGAGTTGGAATCCTTTATAGAATTCGAGTTCTATGATCCAATAGTCACTCTCCAGACATTCACTTTTGATTGGGATGAGAATTATAGAAAAGATTTGTTAGATGACCCAATCTTTGAGTCATTTCTTGAGGAATTAATCTTGCACCCCTTAGAAAAGAATCAAGATGACTCGTTGGATAATGATCTATTAGGCCACATTGAACGAGAAAAACCAAACATTTGGGCTACATTGACTAGGTTCACCTCTGTTGGGTCTTGGACTCACCACGATCTTACTTCAGAGCCCCGTGATCACTACATCTTCTCGGCGATTCCACTGCAAAAACTCAATAAGAGACACCTAGAAATGAACCAAATTGACCTATATCATAGACCTTCTGGATTAACTCTTCATCATGATTTAATACTCATTTGTGGCCATTTGATTTTCGTTCACCATGATCATATATTTTCTCCAATCGCTCATCACAATGTGCCAGATGACATGTCCTTTTGAGTTGCATTGCGCCTAGCCGATGGCATTAACTTAGCACTTAACGGGAGGCAACTCGTCATTTTGAAAAATCAGAGACCCTTCTGACCTATCTCTGAATTGAATTCATATTGCACTTTAAGGTTTGTCCATTAGAACTTCCAACTCCACCTTTGATACCTATATCAGAGCTTGAAATCGTCAGCAATAGTCATCCCGACCCATTCGTCACTCACCAAAACTATTCTAATGTATGATCTAAGCTAAACTCAAACCCACCTAATTTACAATGAGGAGATTGCAAACCTTAGGCATGGGGGGTATTAAAGTGCAAAATGCCATGAAATTCTATTCATGGAGGGGTTTTGTTTGATTTTAAAAAAATGGAGAAAGGAGACTGGAAAGGTCAATTTTGTGCTAAATTGAAAAATTAAGGATGAGAAAAGAAAAGAAAGGAAAAGGAAGAGGAAAAGGAGCAATCAAAAAGAAAGAAAATGAGATAGTCCCTGTGATTGAGTATGTAACTCATCTAAGTTCTAGGCTAGATTGGATGATGAATTGAGACCTGAAAGGCTAAAACTTAGGGGATTAGTGATGAGTACCAACCTTAGGCCTCTTGGGCCCATTTTAGGGCTTAAACACACACATTTTTGTTGAGATCTGGATTAATCCTCAAGAGGTTGAGGAAATTGCGAGGCTGATGTATTAAGTCTAAAGAATTAAGGTTATTTGGCCTCATTGTTTGCCCTTTGGTTTGCGAGACTTGGTAACCTAGGCACACAAAAATCACACACAAGTCTGGTTCAGTGTGCTTAATGAAGAAATAATGCCAAAAGTGTTCCATTATGAAAAAGGTTTTCCTTGAGAACTACCTTAGGAGTGGCTCAAAGACACAAGTTGATTAGACGAGTTCCTGGCACGGAGTGGTAGAATGAAAAATACTCCCCTCGAAGACACGTAATTACATATTGTCTCCTCGATACTTGTCTCCTAGGTGGTCGGGTCGTGTTTCGTGTGTTAGAAATCGGGGTTACAAGTAACCCATCGTCGTAGTTGCAAAACACGTCGATCAGATAAAATTTATACCGAAACTCCAAGGGAGTCCCGAGTCGAACATAAGGAGGCGATGTTTACTTTATTGAAAACCGCACTTCGTTTCGTTTCTTTTTGGTATTTTAGGGTTTTGTTATTTTTTTTGTGTTTTTGAAATAAAAGACAAGCAAATGATTCACAAGATAGAGATGTGGAACAAATATGATATATATCAATTCAATGTCGATTACAATGAACTACAAAAGCATAAAAAGAGAGGGAGTTGAGAGGAAATCTCCCGAATCGACTGTTCGGCGAGACGACGGCACCTGGCGGAAGCTCGGACGAAGGAGGTGAGGAATGGGATGACGGGGGTGAGATGCTGGAGGACGTCGGGTTGAGGAAAGCTTCGGCGTAGCTCCGGAATGGCGGTGAGAAGACGGAGTTGATTTGCTACCGGAATGGAGGTGAGAGGACGGTTCCAAGGTGACCTATGAAGGGAGATGGGAAGTTGGAGGAGTATTTGGTGGGGCAGAGTTTCGCTACACTAATAGGCACCTTGGGAGCTTGAGAACAAGCTCTAATGGACCGTTGGTAGGCTTGCTAGAGCTTGGGAGTAGGTGGGAGTAGAGTAGGTAGAGATGGCTTGAAAGGGAGGGGGTATAGGTCCTTTTATAGTGGTGGAGAAGAGGCAAAAATATGTGTGGGACCATTAGTGACATCCAGGCCGTCGCTGGAAACATCGCTGTCGGCAGCTCATGCCCACTGGCGCCCACAGCTGGCTTTGCTGTCATGCGATGAATTACTGACAGCTGTAAGTGTCGCTGTCAGTCCAGCTCATGCGTCGCTGTAGTCCACCTCACGCTGCGCTGGCATCGCTCCTGCCTTGCCGCGCTCGCATGCGCGCCCACGTGCCCACGCGCGCACCCGCACTGCTGCGTGCGTGCAGTGCTGCATGCGCTTGCTGGCAGCCTGGGCTGTGCCACGTGGCGTAGTTTGGGCCGTCCATCTTCTTTTTGTTGTAGGGGCTGCTACAGAGGTCGGATTGAGACGATTTTCAAGCTGTTAGGCTGCAATCGTCGACCCGAATCCATCTGCATAGTCGGATTTATCATTTGAAGCTCCGAATTATGTCTCCTAGTCCCTTGGCTGTTGATCTTCCTCGGACTGCATATGGTGCTACGGAACTCCGATCGAGGCGATTTTAGTGGCATTGGACTCCGATCATCATCTTGATCAGATCCGTACAGTGGGATTGTCAATCCAAGGCTCCAAAATAAATATCCTTCTCTCCTAACCACAAAAAGGATGCAATTAACCTAAATTATATACAACTACTCTAAATGCAGAATGATGCATGTTATGCAATATTTATAACATGAAATGCAAATCTAAGCCTTAGAACATGCATGAATAGGCATTTTACCCTTAATAAATGTGTTAACATCACTAGGATATCTAAATATCCTACTGAGGGCATGTAAGCACCTTGTGGTGGTTCAGGTGCCATGGGTGGGATTATCCCAAGATGTTGATTGCCAGGGCCTAAATTTAGCTACAGAATGCCATGGGCAGCATTATCCCGAAGTGTCGAATGTAGGGTTCTGGGGGTTGCCATGTGTCGTGCTATCTTGAAGCATCAAAAGCTAGGGACGTTTCGAGGATTAATGCTGAGGACAAGGAATCCAATACAGACCTTATTTAGGGCTAATCTGATGTTGGATTTAGGGGAATATAAAAAGAAAAGAGTGAAAACTCTCAAAATGAGAAATCCCTCTCTATCTTTCTCTTATCAAAAAATTACACTGACAAATTGAACCTAGACTTAATACAAATACTCATGGGTGCTTTAACCGCTAGGTCAACGAACCTCTAGATAGTTTTTGCGGGCCTTAGAAACCTTCGCAGCAGACCCAAGTCTGAATCTGGTCAGGTCTAGATCTTACCTGGTACTTAAGTACCTCTAGGCCTATTTTTGGTATTTTGATATGATTTCTAGAGATGTGGCTTAGTAGGGCATCCTGACGTTACATCTGGCTTAGAGATTTGGTTTGGTCCATATGATTTTGCTAAGGACTAGCAAAAGCTAGGCATGGGGGTATGATGGTAACACCATCATGGGCCCTAACTAGCCACATTTAGTCAAGATTGAATAATTAAAGCTCCTACCTAATCATCTGTGGGTCACAACTCTGCATCATTCTGATTTGGGAAGAAAATAGGGAAACATGGTTACTTCTACAATTTTAACAGCACATCACGAATGCAAAATAACCAAGGGGTCACACAGAGGTTAATTGAAGTTCAAATGAGAATAAAAGTCTAAAAAGTGGGTCTACACAGATTAAAACAGGGTTGCACGCATTTCGAGGGTGAAAACAGTACCAAAACCCTAATTCTCAAAACCACCTAAATTAAAGAGGTTCTTGTCAAGATAAAATTAATATAAACCTACTAAAATTCATAGAAAAATATTCTAAGAGCTTTGGTATCCTTGGTTTGACCATCTAAACCCATGTTAACCTATAATAGAGTTTCATATGGGAATTTACCTTAATTTGGGCTTCTGTGCAATTTTCTAGTCAAATGCAATCAAAACTCAAATCCAAGTTCATCATCAGATTCTTTGGGTTCAAATTAGGTTAACACCAAAGTTTGGACCCAATCAAAATCCATCTTGACCAACTTTGTAGTTTAACCATTGAAATATCTATTTCTCATATTTAAACCCTCAGCTTTCTTGTTTTAACACACATCTGCCCCTAACTTTCCCGTCTTCATTACCAATAGGTCCCTGCCACCATCATCCTCCTCACGAACAGAGAAGGAAAGTTAGCAGGAGAAGAAAACTGACTTGCCAACATTTGATTGGCAAGTTGGTTGAAGAGATTTCAGTCATAAATCCTGAAACTTGGCAAAATTGATCCTAAAATCAATCTGCATCATTTGATATCCTTCTCACGGCCAATCATGGTCGGATTTTTCTCCAGGAAGCTCGAGGAACTTGAGTTCTTAGTGCAACAAAATGCACTTGCCTAAGGAAGCTTTCTGGGCTTACTTGAACTGGGGGATCTACTCTATCGAAGGGACCGTGCATCTACGACCTTGGAGTGTGAGAAATTGGGCCGAAAAATTCCTCCTCGTCTTCTTCTTCTCTGGTGCCGACGACCAGCTTGGATCTCCTCTACCTTACTCATTCACCTCTCTATTCACACAATGGATAGAGGGTTTTTCGTTCCCATCATCCACCGAAGCTTCATGTAAAGCTTTGAACTCTACCTCGCCATTGATTGCTCCAACCACCTCTCCCCTCCTTCGCCTGTTAGCCGGCCAAAGCTATAGGTTCTTCTTGCCCCTTTCACTCAATTAGTTTAGGGTTTTAGTTCTAGGTACTTAGTTTTAGCTCTACAGTTACTCAATTTGACCTCCCATTGTCTTCTTCATTCTCTCCCCTTACTGCCATTAATGGCAGGAGGAGCTTCTTCGATAGCTCGCTCCAGCCACCCTCCACCTCAATAAGTTGAGGGCTTCGCTCCATCTTGCCAAGGCGGAGCTTCCCATGTGTTTGATTGGGGCCTAGTGCCCATATTCTTGCATGCAGGTGCCTGCCGTCACCGGTCGTCTTCTTCATCTCTGGTCACCATCGTCTGGTCATGAATCCAGCTTGCCACCGACCTCTATCAACGCGGAATAACAACAGGGCCATGACTGGGTCATTAATTCGAAGGAAGCACGATGGCTCAAGCTTCAATCAAGTGGAGTTTCTTCGTGCTACTGTCAACGGAGGAGTAGGACTTTAGTCCCACATCGGAGACTTAGAAGCAAGTGAAGATGCATGAGAGGAATTCATGTACTTTGCTGGTCGCCTCAGCATGCACAGGGGGTGAGGACCCCATTCACATGCATAGCGCACGTGCCCTCGCCTGCGGTTCACACACGTAGGTCTAGGCTTGGGATCCTAATATCCAGTACTGTTCATCTAGTCTGAGAGAGAAACATATCCGAGGAGGGAGGGGGTTTTTACACTATTTTCCTTGGGAATTGTGCCCCCTCTCTCCTCACTCCACACTTAGCATTGCTGAGCCTTGTCTCTATTGCGTGCCTCTGTGCTGTGCTTTGTCTTGGTTCTTCTGAGGCTTTGAGTTAACGTGTCTGTGCGTTATACGCGATGTCTGATTGCCTGCTTTTTTTTATTCTAATACTGTGGATTTATTGATACTGTTGGGTTATTTGATATATTTGATTAGAGCTTAATTATAGGGTTAAATTGGTGGTTTCAACCACCATTTTTACCCTATTCTTTTTACATTTTCTACCTGACATCTGAGATACATTTTTCTATATATCATTTTGCTTGTCTGATTCACTTGTAATCGTTATTTCTAATTACTGTGATTAGTGAATTGATTTTCTACAATTGCTCCTTGTGAATGAACTCAGAGTCATGCTTTTCGAGATTATAAATTTAAATTTTAATTATGTTTTGTTGACTATACTGCAACACGCATTTTAAACTCGACGAAAGTGCATTCAACAGGTATTATCTTTTCTTGCTTTATTTTCAATGCAGACATTGTCAGGCTTAGGCATGGGTGGGTAAAACCTGAGGATTTGTTTATAGCATTTATACATATCTACATGCATATTAGTACATTAGTAATTTTCTTTCTCTCTTTACTATTAGAAAAAAAGAGGATTTTAATTTGTTGAGCTTAACTGGTTCATCCTAGCAGTCTCTATAGATGAATTTATCTAAGTTTTGGGCTGGAACGAATGATGAGCTAAAACCTTAAGTGTTTTACCTCAAAAGACAAGCAAGAGATATTATCCTTAAAAACCTAAGGCTAATTTGGCTTAAAAATTGGAGTATTTGTTAAGATACGAATTTTGCCTCAAGCAATTGAGGAAGCTGAGAGGTTGATGTATTAAGTTAAGGGCATAGGAAGTATAGAAATTCTCTGTTTATCCCTTTGTTTAGGGATTCTTAAAACCGAAGTGTCCTTTTCACATACACGAACTTAAAATCTGGGCAACCATGTGAGAGCTTACTGTAGGTTTTGTCAAAACTGGGGTTGGAGACTCTAAATTAATTCACCTTAACTCAAATTCAAACCTAATAGAGATCCCTGCGGGTATAGCTGGCATGTCACACGCAGTAACCCCTGAGTGTGGGATGTCCAGAGCCTAATCTTGCACCCCAAGTCCTCCTAGATTTTACTTAGGTAAAGCATTTAAAAAGGATGAAGGAGAGCCACTCACCAGAAAAATGAAATGGAGAATAAAGAAAAATGAGAATGGGGGAAATTTCACGTCGTTACACATGGGTGCTAAGGGGAATAAAATGTACCTCGTTCCACATGGGTACCAGGAAAAAGCCAAAAATAAAAGAGAGATTTGGAGACGAGTGGAAACAACCTAGTGAATAAAAGGGGCTACAGGCCCAACCGAGGAAGATATACACTGGGTTCGCTCTTGTGTTGACCTCGAAATCAAAAAGGTGAGGAGAAAGCTACCAAGTCTCAGTATGGTTGAACCTAGGTAGGTCTAGGTAGGTGGAGGGCAAGTTCGGTCCTGGGAACACATGGGAGGAACAATCATGGACACCCGTTAATCAAGTTACTCACTAAGCACGGATGCTTCAACCTCCGGGATTAAGAAACTCTGGGATAAACTTAAAAGTTTCAGAAACCTTTGTCAGAGACCCAAGGCTGATGCTGACCAAGTCTATAGCTTGGATGATACTTAGATACCTTAAGGTCTAAGGTTAGTATTTCAACTAGTCTCTAGAGGTGAGGTATAACAAGGCACCCTGACGGTTAAGTCTAGCTTGGAACTTAGGAGTTATTCATATATGTTGCTAGGGACTAGCAAATTCTAGGCATGAGGGTATTTGATAGGTCCACTTTAGTGGACTAATTAAGTAATTAAGACTAGAATATTTTGGGATATATGTTATATATATCTTGCATTAGTAACCAATTAGAGTTTAGAATTTTAATTTGGTGCTTGAAAATTTTACACAATTATTTACATGTTTTTCTTTCTCTTATTTTAATTTTATTCTTAATTTTTCTTTCTCTCTCCATTACAGTACTCATTGACTACCTCTTTCACTCTCTCCGTTACAGATCACGTCAACACACGACAGCGGCAACGCACGACAGTGGGAATAATGGCATGTAATGCTCCTACGTAAGTGCGCATGCCTTTGTCTTCATAAGGCACATGAGTGCTAACGAGGATGGTGTTATCGCAACCGCAACCACAATCCACCTCCACACTACAATCACACCCTCACTGTGCTCCATCCTTTCCCTCATACGCCCTCTACCACCGTGGGCCTCTAACCGTGCGCATAAGCTTGTACCACCATGGGCAGGCGGGGTGACAGACCGCTGCGCCAATCTAAGCCATGCAACCACCATCGCATCATTGCGAACACCATCGTCATCGGCCATGCATAGCTTGGCCACGTGCTGCCTCCTAACCGCACCCTCCACAAAGCCTTTACCATTCCTCTTCCTCTACATCTCCTTTTTCCTCACGTTCATCATCTTCTTCATTTTTGTTTACTGTTTATCATCTTCTCTACAAAGAACCCACCACCCCATGCCACTCCACTGCTCCAACTCCAAGCGGCCAGTAGAATGGCAGATAAACACCAGTTTATCATCACTCTTATGTCTAAAAACACATCTAACTCTTAGGTTTTGCACACTGCAATGTGGTTTGGGATTGCATTTAGGCATTTCATAGTTTGGGCAAGCATTTCATTGTTTTCCCTTATTTTTGGCTTTCACACACTTCATGACATTGTCAGGGATGATCACACAGTGAAGACCACCTAAACCTTGGCAATGTGAAAGGTAAACTATTAAGAAGAAGAAGATGGAACCCATTCTGGCTAGATTTCAGCTCAATCCAGCTCATGACAGCTGTAGTCAACTTAGCTTAGCTACGAGTCCTCAACTAGTTAAGCTAAGTCAGCCGAAGAGTCCACAATTAGCTCAAGGCAGCTCATTAGCTCATGAAGACTCACCCTAGCTCAACTGAGTTGACCTTGTCTACTGGACTTAAGCTAGCTAGGTTAGCTAGCTAGAGAGTCTTTAAGAAGATTGGACTCAGTTCAACCCAGATCCAAAATAGTTGAGACCAGCTCAACTCAAGCTCAACCTACTCAGCTTAGTAGCTAGCAAAGAACTAGCTAGCTAAGCTAGTAGCTGAGCTCAGAAAGGACCCTCTTCAGCAAACTATCAGCTGCATGAAGCTACATGTAGCTTAAGCTCCCTCTTCTCTATCTAAACCCTAGCCCCTCCTCCACTACTCTACTAGCTAAGCTAGCTTAGCTAATCTCCACCTCACCTCTACTCCATGGCTGACCACCACCAACCAAAACTACCTCCACTTTCCTCCTCCTTTGGTTCCAAAGTCACCAACCACCACCACCCTTAGAAACCCTTCAAGGGTGGAGTCAAAATAGACATCTCTTCACCCCTTAACCTCTACCATAACCACCTCATGGTTGGCACCAAAAATGCCTCCTATATCCCTTCATTTTGGCTCCAACACAAGAACCCATCTCTACCCTACACCTAATCCTAGCTATCCCTTTTGGTGCCAACTTCTAGAACCTATAGTTGATGCCAAAAGGAACTTAGCCACACCTTAACTCCACCTCCTACACCTTTCCATATGGCACAAACTTTCCTCCACCCTCCACATAAGCACCTAATCGTAGCCCTCCATAGACCCCACGCCACGTAACCATGGATCTCCTAAAGTTGGCGCCAACACTAGCCCTCCTACTCTATAAATACACCCTATAACCACCACATAAAACCATCTTTGGCTTACATAATTCACTACCAATATAAACCCTATTCGGCTAAGGAAGAAGGAGGAGGAAGTTGATCAAGGAGACCCCCTTGTCTCCTTGGTGTTCATCTTCTTCTTCCCTTCTTTCTTGTGCCAAAGCCAAAAAGCAAACTTTCGAGGACGGCTAGGCAAGGGGGTTAGGGTGGACATCTACCACCCTAAGAGGAGCATTCAAGGAAGGAGCGAGGAGATCCCCTTTTCAAGTTCAGGAGTAGCTATTCTTGGAGCAAGGAGATTCTTCTTTTTCAACTTCATTTGGGAGATTTTCTATTTGTTACATATATATATTTTGTCTTTATTATTGTAGAAGCATTCCTCTACTAGGGGATTAGTTGTGTAGGATCCTTCACACAACTGAGCTCTCCAAGTGCATCTTGTAGACATTATCTCCTACTTTTCAATATATTAGTTTGCCTTTCATTATATATGCTTTCAATTCAAGTAGACTTTTATTCTTTAGTGCACCCAATCTTCCTTTCTAATTACCCTAGGCACACTTGCCTAGGGCAAGTTTAGAAAGAAAGATTTTATTTTTGTTACTTAGGCATAGTTTTTATCTCATTACCTCGATTACTTCTTCAAAACCATAAAAAAAATACAAAGCCAAAAATACAAAAAGAAAGGAGATTTGAGAGAGAGAGAGAGAACCAATTATTGACTAACAATTTGACCTCCTTGGATGACCATAGATACCACACTATCTAGGTTTTATAAATTTCAAAAGTGTCGTAAAATAGCGTGCTACGACTAAAATCCTCTCTAATAAATCACACGTATTTTTGCATTAGCGCCACCTATCATCGTCACCCCCTCCTGACGTGCGTGTGGGGCGTGTGTTTAGAAGAGTCGTTATAGCTTGCGCTCGTAACGTCGGTTTTAAAATAAAGAAACGGATGTGAGTCCGAGTGTCAATCTCAAAGAGGCGTGAAAATCGGATTTTTCTTATCACTTAATGTCACGAAAATCGTGGGGTTTTGCTTGCGAAAAGGCGTGGGTGAAAAGCGAGTGAGAGAGAGAGAGAAGAGAGAGATTAGGGTTAGAATTGTTTCATTCGCAACATGCAACTTGAATATAAAATAGAGCAAGCAATTGAATAGGAAACAACTTCATTTAACATGCAACTTTAGTTCATAAATACAACACTAGATAAATGCTTGAACATAAGTAAAGGAAAGCTTAAGATAAAGAGGGAAAGAGAGAGAGAGAAGACGGCGAGGTAGCCATGATGGTGGAGGGTGGCTCCGTCGGCAGCTCGTCATCTCCGGTGATTACAAAGAGGGCTAATGGTAGGTAGGAGGGGGTAGAACACTTGTAAGTGGAGTGAATGCCTTGAATGGGTGGTTGGAAGGGGTTTAAAAGGGAGAAGGTCTTTCCAAATGAAGAAGGGGTTTTAGCAACGTCTGGGACATCGCTAAAACCCTTCCCAAATCGTCGGTGATGACCCCTGCCCAGCGGTTGCTCACGCGCAACTTGTGCTTCTTCACGCCTGATCCGCGTGCGCACGTCGTAAGCCGTCCAATCGAAGATCGAACGGTTGAGATCCCGCGCGGGGTGTGCGCTTGGATTGCGCCCACGCCCTCGCGTCATCCGAGAGTCGGCTTTGGATGCGCGAGATTGCACCGCATCGCTCCACCCGTGCCGTCCGCTGCTGATCGGCGGTCCAATTTCTCGCAGTGCGTCTTCTCCTTGCAATTTCCACGTAGCGCGCTTTGAATCCGCGTCGCGTGAGCACGGGTGAGCGCTTCGACCGCTGCGCTGCGCCCGCTGCTTTGTCACGGCGAAGGCGGACGCGCGAGCGGCTCTCAGTGGTTTGATCGAAGATCGACGGCTGAGATTCGTCCTCTGAGTGAAGGCAAGATCGGTCAGCGGTCTGGATGCAGTGAGAGGGCACCACGTGGCGCGTCGTGGGTCGTTGATCATCAGATCAACAGTCAAAACTTCTTGGGCCCATTGCAGGAGCTCCGGATGTCGAACTTGGCCGATTTCGTGTCCGTTGGACTCCGTTCGTCGCTCTAAATCCATCCGTGCCGTCCGATTGCTCATCTGAGGCCTGATTTGACAAGTACTTATACAAATGGCCATTAATACTGTTTTATAAGCAATCTTGATGTATGATGCATGCAATGCTCCCATTCTATTTATGATGTGTTATCTGTGCATTTTGTTCTTAGATGGACCCCATTTAACATAATTATCACCCCAAGATGCAGTGTTATCATACCCCCATGCTTACTCCTTGCTAGTCCCTAGCAAGGTTTATTCTAGCCTTTATTTCCAATCAGAATTTAAGAAGTAACTACTTAGACACTTCGTTACTTGTCAATAGGAGGAAATATACTAAGATCTTAATCTACAAAAATTAAGCAGTGCCCAGGTGTTTGCCAAAATATGAATCGCCTGAATCCTTGCTTTAATGTATGAAAATATATATATTTTTCTTATTTTTAGATTTTTTTTGAAATTAAGAGTGTGTTGGTAACTTTTTACTGCTACCTAACCCACCCAAAACTTGGGCAAAACTCTAAGTGCTAAGCATCTTGGTGTGAAGATTGTGATAGACTCACTCAACGGTAATTTAGACAGACTTCGGGTTTCTACGCCCCTAAGTGACCGGAAGAGGAAGTGTTTTGCCTGAAGGTGAATTTGTTCGATTGGTAGCTTTCTCCCTACGTTTGTTTTAATTGGGGTTAACACAAGGATTTTTCCAGTGTATATCTCCCCGGCTTGCTCTACTTCCCCGCTTCTTCCTTGAGTGTTTTGGTTCTTTTTGTGTAATTACTGAGCTGGGTTTTGGACAACCGACCAATGGGTTGTTACCCACGATCACTTGCTAGCCATACTCGTGTGGTGAAGTGTGGTTTTTTTTTTTATTTGGTAGGTGGCTTCCCTGATCTAAAATTTACCTAGAGGCAATGAAGAAGAAGTGGTCCTGTAGCTAGGCTCTGGATAACCTACCAATGGGCTGTTACCTACGACAACTTGCCAGTCGTACCACCCTAGAGGGTTCATTAGCTACCCAATTTCTGTCAGAATCTCCGAGGGGTGAGTCTATGCAAAAATGTGTGCAGATGCTTAGACTCAAAGTCTTTCTGAGTTAGAGGGTGAGTTGATAAGTCATATACTTATCACCTTATTTAGTTGGTGGATTAAAGTAGCTTAAGGTTGCAAGGATTTGAAGCTAAATCCATATTTTAATGGACACCAAGGCTGATTAAGCCTGAAGGCCTAAAAAGTCTAAGTGTTCAAGTTCTTTTTGTATTATTTCCCACTATTGACAAATCTCTAATGCCTAGGTTTCTTCCTAAATTCAATTTTTTTTTTAATTTTATTCTATTCAGACTGATTAAATGAACTCAAGATCATGCAATTTACCACCCTCCCCCATGTTTAAGTTGGACAATGTCCTCATTGGCAAATACATGGATGCAACAGGGGTTCAAAAAGATATTACCTGAGTGACATAGAATACCGGATCAGTCTGAATCCTCTGGGTTGCCTCCCAGGAAGCGCTAAGTTTAACGCCTCCAGCTGGGCGGTGCTTCGTGTCATCCCTCAATGAGGGTGGCACTCTCCTTTGGGAGAACCTGGGCTAGAAAGTGTTTCAATCTTTGGCCATTGACTGTAAAAGTGTGCCCAATGTTCAGATCAGTGATTTCAACCGCCCCATTGGAGTGAGGCTTGACCACTCAAAATGATCTTGTCCACTTGGACCTGAGTTTCCCTAAAAAGAGTTTTAGGCGAGCATCGAAAAGCCAGACTTGCTGGTTAGGCTCAAAGGCCTTCCTATGAATGAGTCGGTCGTGGACGGCTTTCATTTTCTCCTTATACAGTTGACTGTTCTCAAAGGCATCCCGACAAATTTCTTCTAGCTCAGAGAGTTGGAGCGTCCTCTACGCACCGGCTAACTGGGAATCCATGTTACACTGCTTGACAGCCCAGTAAGCCCAGTGTTCCAATTCGACAGGAAGGTGGCAAGCTTTGCCAAAGACCAGGTGATAAGGCGACATGCTTATCAGGGTCTTGGAAGCGATTTTGTATGCCCACAGGGCATCATCTAGTCGTGTGGACCAGTCTTTCCTGTCAGGTCTCACAGTTTTCTGTAGAATGTTCTTGATTTGTCTATTTGAGATCTCGGTCTGCCCATTTGTTTTCGGATGATTCGGGGTAGCAATGCGGTGGTTAACCTCATAATTTCTAAGTAGGGCACGGAATTGGGAGTGAATAAAATGACTTCCACCATCACTGATCATGGCCTTTGGTATTCTCAATCGAGAAAAGAAGTTCTGCTTAACAAAGTCCATGACAATCTTATGATCGCATCGGCAGGTGGTGACGGCTTCAATCCATTTAGAAACATAGTCTACCGAGACTAGGATGTACTCAAAGCCGTTGGATGGTGGAAAGGGGTTCATAAAATCAATACCCCAAACATCGAAGATCTCAACAATCAAAATTGGCTGGGGGGGCATCATATCTTTTCTGGTCATGGTCTCCAGTGTTTGGCAGAGTGAGCAAGTCTTGGCAAAGTTGTATGCATCCTTAAATAAGGAAGGCCAATAAAATCCGGATTGCAGAACCTTCACAGCCGTTTTCGTTCCAGAGATGTGGCCACCACAAGCTTGGTCATGACAAAAAGATAGCACACTTTGAACTTCATTCTTGGGGATACACCTCCTGATGATCTGGTCGGCATAGAGGCGAAACAGCATGGGATCATCCCTGAAATAGTGCTTGGCTTCAGCCAAGAACCTGTCCCGTTGCTATCTGGACCAGCTGTGCGGGGTCTGTCCTACAACCAGGTAGTTGACATAGTCAGCATACTAAGGCAGTTTCTTGTCTTGCACAGCCAAAATGTGTTCATCGGGGAAGGTGTCGGATAAAGGTAGGAAGGGTCCAATGTGGTGTGGGTGAAGTCTGGATAAGTGGTCAGTCACCACATTCTTTGATCTAGCTTTGTCGCGGATTTCCAGGTCAAATTCCTGTAAGAGTAGGATCCATCTAATGAGCCTGGGTTTCGCGTCCTTTTTAGCCAACAGGTGCCGGATGGCTGAATGGTCAATATAGATGGTCACGTGGGATCCCAGTTACTAAGGTCGAAATTTCTCAAGTCCGAAGACTACAATGAGCAATTCTTTCTCTGTGATCGTATAATTTCGTTGGACCTCGTCCAACGTTTTGCTCGCTTAGTAGATCACCACCGGTTTCTTGTCTTATCTTTGTCCCAGGACAGTGCCTATGGCAAAATCTGATGCATCACACATAATCTTAAAGTCCTGGGACCAATCCGGGGGTTGAAGTATAGGTGCTGTGGAAACTAAGTCCCGGAGGGTGTGGTAAGCCTGGATGCAATCAGAGGTCATGTGAAATATGGCGTCGTTGTCCAGAAGGTCAGTTAAGGGTTTGGAAAGCTTGGAGAAGTCTTTGATGAACCTTCGGTAGAAGCCAAAATGTCCCAGGAATGAACGGATCTGTCGGAACGAGCTAGGTGGAGGAAGTTTGGAAATCAAATCAACCTTAGCCCGATCCACCTCAATGCCCCTATGCGATACGATGTGATCGAGGACGATTCCTTCTTGAACCATAAAATGGCTCTTTTCCCAACTTAACACTAGATTAAACTTGATACATCGTTTCAGGATTTTCTCCAAGTTGCTCAAACAGTGGTCGAATGAATTCCCAAATACAGAGAAATCATCCATAAAGACCTCTAGGTATTCACCCACCATTTTTGAAAAAATGGCTAGCATGCAACGCTGAAAGGTAGTAGGTGCGTTGCATAACCCGAATGGCATTAGACGGAATGCAAACGTGCCATACGGGCAAGTGAATGTGGTCTTCTCTTGATCTTCAGGAGCAATTGCGACTTGGTTATATCCCGAATATCCATCCAGGAAGCAAAAATACTTTTGCCCTGCCAATCTTTTAAGGATCTGATCAATGAATGGCAGGGGAAAATGATCTTTCTTGGTTGCTTCATTGAGCTTCCTGTAATCAATACATACCCGCCATGAGGTGGTGGTGCGGGTGGGGATGGATTCGCCATGCTCATTGGTAACAACGGTGAGCCCGACTTTCTTTGGAACCACTTGAGTGGGGATCACCAAGGGGCTGTCAGAGATGGGATAGATGATGTTGGCATCAAGCCACTTGATAATTTCTTTCTTAATGACCTCCTGCATATTTGGGTTTAACCGTCTCTGCATCTGGTGGGAGGGTCGTGCCCCGTCTTCCAGGTAAATCTTATGAGTACAATAGGCGGGGCTAATACCTCTCAAGTCTGAAATGGTCCATCCAATGGCGGCCCGATGTTCTGAAAGGGTCACGGTCAACCTGAGTTCTTGATCCTTGGTTAGATGAGAGTTAATAATCACAGGGAAGGTTTGGTCAGGTCCCAGGAAGACATACTTGAGATTCTCAGGTAGTGGCTTTAGTTCTGTTGTAGGTGGAACAACAATCGATGGGAAAGGGAAAGGTGGGAGTTGATCAACATTAATTTCCTCAAATGGTGTTGTTTGATGGTAATCAGCCCTACAGAGGTCCATGGGCAGCGATAGTGATGGGTCAGAACAGTCGTTACAGGATTGGTGGTTTGAGACAGAACTAAGGGTGACGCATTCCTCGACCAAAGGTTTCACGGGATCATGTTCCTCAACACAATCGCAATCAAAAGACTTGGTCTCCTGGAAGATATCCAACTGCATTTTCTTGTCTCCGAAGGAGATTTCCATACATCCCGTGTCACAATCGATGTTTGCCTTAGCCGTAGCTAAGAAATGTCTGCCTAAGATTATGGGTGTGTTCTGTAGTTTTTCAGGGACTTCCATGTCGAGCACCAAGAATTCGACCGGAAAATAGAAGTCCTTGACTTGTACAATCACGTCCTCGACAACCCCCTTCGGGGTTTTCACAGATCTATCATCCAGCTGGATGGTGACAGGTGTGGGTGTCAACTCTCCGAAACCAAATTGATGGTACAGGGTTGTTGGGTTCAGATTGATGGAAGCACCTAAGTTCAGGAGCACTCTATCAAATGTCATGTCCCCGATATTGCAGGATATCAGGGGTGCTCCTGGGTCAGTTCGTTTGAACGAAAGGTTGCTTGATATTACGGAACTTGCTTGTTCGGAGAGCACAACCTTCCTAGGTGCTTGAGGTCTTGGCTTACGTTTGGGTGTACAGGCATCCTTTAAGAACTTGGCGTAAGCTGGGATGTGATTAATGGCTTCAAGGAGCGGAATATTAATCTGAACTTGCTTAAAGATCTCCAAAAGCTCCTCAGTTTCCACAACACTTTTCTTATTCTTGATTGTTTCCAAGGCCTCGGGGTAAGGTGTTTGAACATAGATAAGGTCTATTTCGGGGTCCTTGGGTTTTTCCAGTGCCTCTTCTGAGTCGAGTGTTTCAGTTGGTGAAGTCTCGGGAAGAGTCGGCCATTTGGGATCCTGGGTTTTGGTGCCGCTTCTCAAGGTTACCACATTCGCAGAGGCATTGGGACCATGGGTTGAATCCTTGAGAAGATGAGAACGAAGAAGCACCAAACCCAGGGGGTGTTTGTGGGGATGGCTGGACCATGTGAGCCTGCCCGGGATTGCCCTGGAACCCTTGCGGATTAGGGCCTCTGTTAATCATGTTTCACGGGTTCGGTTGTGGCTAGGAAGGTAGGGATCCTTGTTGTTTACAGTCCAAAAGTTGGCTTAACTATCCCTTTACTAAGGCCATTTCCTTCTGATGTTTCTGGTTCATTTCAGCCATCATCTTTATCAGGGTGTCCATTTGGTTCTGCGGGGGAGGGGTTGCCCTGTTCTGATTGTATGGGGGTCTAACTGGTGGTCCTTGCTGATAGGGGGCAAGTTTGGCTGCTGGTTTGGCCTGGGCTGGTTCTGGAATTGAGGTGGTTTCCGGTTTGTCCAACCAAAGTTGGGGTGATTATGCCAGCTAGTGTTGTAAGTGTTGGAGAAAGGGTCAGGTTTAGCATAACCTTGGACAGCTTGCACATCTTCAAGGATAGCAGATGTCGATGGGGAGGGAAGAGAGTAATCAAGGGTTGAGGGAGCAAAGGTCCCTCCCTGGAATGTGGTTAGTGGTTGTTCCAGGTTCAATTGGCTCAAGGGCTAGACCAGGTCAACATTGTGAGCTCCCTTTGCTAGGGAGAAGGTCTGTAAGGGGTTCCTGGTCTGGTTCAGTAGCTCATCAATCTTTTTATCCACTAATTCCACTCGATCTAATTTCTTGGCGATGATGTCCATGTCAACCATTCCAGAATTTGCTTGTACCTCATAAATCCCGCCACGGGGTTGACTGGATCGGTTAAACTGGGTCATGGAGGCATTGTTGAGCGAATTTTTGCTCATAGATTCAAAGAGTTCAAATGTGCTCTCCTCATCTTTGTTCAGGAAGTTCCCTCCGCATGAGACATCGACAAAGTTCCGTAGGTTGCTGTCCAGACTGTGGTAGAAGATCTGGGCCAATTGCCACCTTGGTACTTCGTGGTGTGGGCATTTCCTCAAGAGTTCATTAAATCTTTCCCACGCCTCATGGAACTATTCCCCACCCTGGAGTGTAAAGGTAGTAACGGCTCTTCTGAGGGCATTGGTCTTTCCTATGGGGAAGAATTTCTTTAAGAATGCATGCCTCAGTTCTTCCCAGGTGGTGATGGGTCTACCTAGGGTTCAGAGCCAGTGAGATGCCTTGTCTCTTAGTGAGAAGGGGAACATCTTAATCAAAATAATGTCAAGGCTAATGTTCCTAGGTTTCACAGTTCGGGCTATCCGGTCAAGATCCTCTAGGTGCTGGAAGGGGTCCTCATTTGAGCTTCCATGGAAGTGGCTCTGAATTAGACTCAAAACATTTGGTTTTAGCTCAAAATCATCTCCCCCTTCAGGGATCGTAGGGTGCGGCTCAACTCTAATAGCGGAAGGATTGTAGAAATAGTGTAGGGGCCTCGGTTGATCCTGGAATGGTGGTAGATCAGGTGGCGGTTGCCCTTGTGGGCCTTGGAAAGGTGGTGGTGGTTGCCCTTGTGGGTTCTGTAACCGGTGTATGGCTTGCATGATAGTGTGGATCTGTTGCTGCTGAAGCCAGTGGTTTGCGTTAATTTGGGCTTGGATGATGGCCATTGTGTCTGGTGGGGGTTGGTCCTCAATCTCATCTACCTTAGGTTCAACCATGTTTCTAGCAGAATCAAGTTGCCTGGATTCCTATCCCAAAACAAACAGCTTGGGATGCAGTGACCGTCTCCCGTGCATATACTAGAGAAGAACAGGAGGGGATGCGGAGAGCAACAGATGCGAGAAGTGTGTGTTCAATCAAGCAAACAAGCCTAGTCCTTATGGTGTATTCCTTAGGAGACCTAGAAATCTCTAAAAGGGTGATTAAGTTCGTAAGTACTGGACTCCCCTTCCCAAAGCTAATCTAGCAAGGTTGATTACGAGGGGATTTCAGGGAAGGTTCTTCCTTTAGCTTGCGCCGCCGGTTCCATAGACCCCACAACCGCGGTCGTTTGACACTGCCCTGCAGCCTAATCACCAGATTCTACTAAGAGAATGAAAGCCAAGTGCCCAGCTAACAAAACCCCGCCTCGCGAGACTTAACCCAGTCTTGCCTAGGGCACGTCTACTCTGTTTTAAAAGGGCTAGGATAGTGCTTGTGCTAGGGTTATGTGATGAGGCGTTGATTGGGGTAGTGCCTCCTAGTTTTCCACTTTCAGTGTGTGTGCTCCTATCAAAACATGATTTTCAAGCAAGGATTTTTTTTAGATGCGGTGTCTTTTAATGTTTTATCCTTACTTTAGTGTCTTTTAGGATTGACGTGTCTTAATGTTTTCAAACAAATTTTAGTGGGCACGCCATGTTTTGCACACAAATCGGTGAAAGTAGATTTCCTTTTGTTGTGTAAAGGCTCTAAAACCCTAATGTACTCATCCTAGTGATCATGCAGCTTCTATTGGATGAGTCGATTTTAGGGTTGAGTGGTGCAGCCCAAGTCACTTCAAGGTGGCTTTGCAAACACCACTCAAAAAGAAAAAAAATACTCCAAGAATTTATTCAGAATGCTAGAGTGTATTTTTTTGTTGGGTGATGTGTTAAGGATGTGGGTCAAGCAATCATACACTACGCTAATTTTTTTAGTTTTACAATATTTTTTTATTTTTAAGCAAGCAAACAACCATGAGTGAAGAAATACTCACGATCAGTCCTTATTGCACTTACTCCCTCGTTACCGTCACGAGTTGCGCTGCTTCGTAGTCCAAGCATCGAATTCCTGCAACCATCAAATAGAAGGAGACAAGGCGTTAGATGATGTGAGCATGGATGTAAAATGGAAGTGACAAAATAAATCCGTTGCCTCCCCTGCAACGGCGCCAAAAACTGACGTGCGCGTGGGGCCTGTGTTTAGAAGAGCGTTATAGCTTGCGCTCGCAACGTCGGTTTTAAAATAAAGAAACGGATGTTAGTCCGAGTGTCGATCTCAGGGAGGTATGAAAATCGGATTTTTCTTGTTACTTAATGTCATGAAAATCGTGGGGTTTTGCTTGCGAAAAGGCGTGGGTGAAAAGCGAGTGAGAGAGAGAGAGAGAAGAGAGAGATTAGGGTTAGAATTGTTTCATTCGCAACATGCAACTTGAACATAAAATAGAGCAAGCAATTGAATAGGAAATAACTTCATTTAACATGCAACTTTAGTTCATAAATACAACACTAGATAAATGCTTGAACATAAGTAAAGGAAAGCTTAAGATAAAGAGGGAAAGAGAGAGAGAGAAGACGGCGAGGTAGCCATGACGGTGGAGGGGGGGCTCCGTCGGCGACTTGTCGTCTCCGGTGATTACAAAGAGGGCTAATGGTAGGTAGGAGGGGGTAGAACACTTGCAAGTGGAGTGAATGCCTTGAATGGGTGGTTGGAAGGGGTTTAAATAGGGATAAGGTCTTTCCAAATGAAGAAGGGGTTTTAGCGACGTCCAGGACATTGCTAAAACCCTTCCCAAATAGTTGGTGAAGCCCCCTGCCTGGTGGTTGCTCACGCGCGCCTTGTGCTTCTTCGCGCCTGATCCGCGTGTGCAAGTCGTAAGACGTCCGATCAAAGATCGGACGGTTGAGATCCTTTGCAGGGCGCATGCCTGGATCGCGCCCACGCCCCCGCGACATCGCGGACGTCGGCTTTGGACGCGCGAGATTGCACCGCGTCGCTCCATCCGTGTCGTCTGCTACTGATCGGGTAGTCCAATTTCTCACAGCGTGTCTTCGCCTCGCAATTTCCACGTAGCGTGCTTCGAACCCGCGTTACGTGAGTGCGGGTGAGAGCTTCGACCATTGCGCTGCACCCACTGCTTTGTCGCGGCGAGGGCGGGCGTGCGAGCGACTCTCAGAGATTCGTCCTCCGGGTGAAGGCGAGATCGGTCGGTGGTCTGGATGCAGCGAGCGGGTGCCACATGGCGCACCGTGGGCTGTTGATCATCAAATCAATGGTCAAAACTTCTTGGGCCCATTGCGAGAGCTCCAAATGTCGGATTTGGCCGATTTCAAGTCCATTGGATTCTGTTCGTCGCTCTGAATCCATCCGTGCGGTCTGATTGCTCATCTGAGGCCTAATTTGACAAGTACTTATACAAATGGCCATTAATACTGTTTTATAAGTAATATTGATGTATGATGCATGCAATGCTCCCATTCTATTTATGATGTGTTATCTATTCATTTTGTTCTTAAGATGGACCCCATTTAACTGAATTATCACCCCAAGATGCAGTGTTATCACCTCCCTACCGACAGCCACCCGCATGCAGCCAAGCATGACCATGCGTGGCCGAGCATGCGCACAACCCTATTACACGCCCTTTACCACCGCTGTCATCTTCTCCTCGCCACCATCGACAGTCCCCGCCACCTCCACCCTTGCCATCACCGCCATTGAGTTCGCCTTCCTCCAAGCTTCCTTCAACGAGCTTCTCACCTTCAACAACCACCCCACGCATGCGCAGGAGCCCCTCAATCAGTTCCCCTATTTCGCTATAGTAAAAGGCCTGATTAATATTTACACATAATGCCATTTTTGAATTCACTATTAAGTTGTTTATCCCTTTATTATATTAATGTAGATTTGCATAAACCCCAACATACTTTCCGTTAATTGTTCTTTTTCTCAATCTCTCACAATTACTTTAATCAAATGAGGTTTAGTGTCATCAGAGTTGGCGAATAATTTGTGAACATCATTTTTAGTTAGTGAGTTTGTAATAGGCATGTGATGCGTTTCTTACTCAACTCAGTTAATTAAGTTAATTTCACTTAATTAAAAGTAGAGAAAAGTCACTTAGGTTAACTCGAAGTTGTGTCGGTTGTGTAGTATAGGGTCGAATTAACCTAACATTTTAGAAATTTTTACTAGTTGAGTCCAGGTCATTCGCTGGAAGGTATAATTCATTCTAAATTCACTAGTTATCTTTTATTTTTCTTTATAAGTTTAGGAGGTATATTTAAGTTAATTATGAAAGTATGAATTTTGCCAAATGATTTAAACTTTAATAAATATACGAAATTCCAAATGAAAACACATTTACTCAAGTGGTCTACTTTAGTAACAAGTAAACATGTTAATATCTATTTTATTTCAAAAGAATTAAGGCAAATAAGAGTTTTTCTAATTACAACATGCCTTATTACAACAATTGATAGTAAAAAGAACTTTAACATATAGCAAGAAAAATAAATTCTTTCCTTTTTATTCTTTAGCCTCTCTCTTTTTTTTCTCTTCTTCTTTCTTTCTTTCTCTCTTTTCCTTTTATTTATCCTTTATCTTTTCTCTCTTTCTTTTATTACTCTCTTATTCTCTCGACCTCTCTTCTTTCCTCTCTTCTTCTACTCCTGCCTTCTTCTTTTCCCTTAGTCTTCTTCTTAGTTCCCTTAGTGCCTGTTCTTCTCCTTTCTTTCCCTTAACTTTAGCCATCAGCTTTCTTTCTTTACCTTAATGATTCCAACACTTTAGCCCTTTTGCTTCTTTTCTCCTTAGCTTTCCTTTTAAACCTTCAGCTGAACCGGGTTTATTTGCTCTTTAACCAAAAATTATTTGTTTAGTTATGGCGAGGTCCTTTTGAGGATATACAGCACCTTGAGATCAGGGTGGGACCAGACCCTACTCAGTCCTCGCTTGATTTTATTAGGGTTCAATTTTGGTTTATTTCTCGGTTCACAGATTTGAGCCAACCGGCTCAACGCCTCCCAGGGCCAACACATTCGCACACGCCCACTCAGGCGCACACCCGCAGGCACACATGCCCGCACACACACACACACATGCTCATTCATTCTGTAACTGTGCGCCGAGCACTGACGACTGAATAGCCCAGTGCACAAACTCCTTTTGTACTAAGGCAGACGCTCGTGTCTTCCCGATGTAGGACTATGTTTCCCCCCTCCAGAGCGAACTTCAAGCGACGATATCTCCCTACTCAGAGCTCCTTTCCAAGCGATTCAAAGCTTGTTGGAAAGCTCTTGAGTTGCTCTACAGAATTGAAGTGTCAATTTTAAGGAAAGAGGATGTTTTCCTCTTCGATTTGAAAGGTGAAATAGGGGGTTCCTACGGGTTATATAGCCTGGAAATAGAGGTTATGTTTACAGTGTCTACAGGATGGCTTTTCTAGCTTATCTAATGGTTTGCACTAACTCTGCAAGTAATTCCACATCTGTAGGTAAAGGTTTTGAAGCTCTTTTAGCTTCTAAAACTGCAGAGATACCTCAAGCTTCTCTGAAAGCTTCAGAGATCAGATTTTAATCTTGAAAAAGATGTAACAGACACAGAAAATCATATCCAATTGATTTAAACAGATTCTAAGGGTTGTTATAAGCTTATCTAAGAAGAAATCACGTTCAATTTTCATCCAAAAACCACTGCCAATAGTTTGGGTTCAAAAACAACCTAAACTAGTAGGGTTTAAATTCCAACCAAATCATTCATCTGAGCTCAATTTAATCACTCTAATACTATTCAACAGATTCTCAGAAACAATTCAGACTCCTCAAATCAACAGATTGAGCTCAAAATCAAAATATCAAACTCGGGTTTGACTATAAGGCCTCAAGTTTTGACTTTCTGATCTAAGCCTCTTCTCAAGAAATTAAAACCTGGATTAGCATCTTCTCAATCCTAGGAACTTGCTCAGACCCTCAGATAGGTGTTTGAACTTAGGATTCTAGGGTTTCAGGCTTGTCGCCTGAGCTCTAAATGTAGTCTGTTTGTTAGAGCAATCAAGGGTTTGTTACACAGATATGAAGGCATAATTAACTTCAGTGAATTGCACTGAACCTTTTAAATCCATCAAATGCCTCTTTAAAAACTTCTGTCAGACTTCTCCAACTACGATGGAGTTGGAGAAGATGAACTCCTAATATACAGCTCCAGTTATTAAATCTTCAAATAAATGACCTCAAACTGATCAGTAATCCATATTTCATCAATTTGGAGCTTTTCATCAAGTTCTATAGGCTAAAGACTAATTTCGACTTGCCGAAGCTTGCCGGAGCACCAGTGAGTCTAGAAAAAGTGAATTTTGTGCACAGAATGAGAAGTTGTGCTATTAATGACTTGAAAAGGTTCCTGAAGTCATGAGGAACCTCGGGATCTAGTTAATTTCTTCAATTGATCATTAAAAGAAAGATTTAACAGTGAATTCATTTTTTAAAGAATCTGAGTTGGTTAATGCTCAGGACCTATTTTACCACTCAGTTGAGTGGTCAAAATAAGTCAACAAGTAATTGCGATCATAAATATATAAATAATTTATAATTTAAACTGCTCCTGAGCCGCCATTGACAGTAAGCTCAGGAACTTAGATAAAATTAGGTTTGTAAGTTATATATAATAATTAATCAAATTAATATGATATTTAGGATCCTTTGGTGATGAGTAAGTGATGGAGGATCCATTGGATGTGAATCTAAGCCAGTTACTGCTGCCATGGACAGCAACAATAACTGGTGGAGGTGGAAGTGATTTAGGCGATTAAGTGATAAAATTAATGTTTAAATGGGTTAGAAGTGATCGTGAGTGATAGAGGAAGGTGATCAATGAGTTAAAAAGACAAAATCAAAGCTCTGGTGAGCTCAAGGAGCTCACCAGAGTCGAAGAAGATGATCTGAGAAATTAGACATTACAACTAAACTATCTACCTAACTACCTAGCTAAATTACTCCTACTCCTACTCCTAATCTACCATTACCTGGATGAATGGGTCAATAGGGTTCTGTCGAAGGTTCATAGCGGATGACAAAATTAGAGGGTTAAATAAGAATCTCCGGCGGGCGGAAATGGATGGGGCAGAGGATCTCCTTGGTCGTTGCCTGTGTCCAAAGACGCGGCTGACCTCGGCGGATCTCCTCGGCTAATCAAGATGGATGGAGGAAGTCGGAGAGTGGTGTGGAAGGTCACCGGAGTTGCAGACGAATAGCCTATTAGGTTGGCTCAGTGTTAGAAGAGGGAAGGGAGCCAACTTGAGAGAAATTGAAGGGGTGAGAGGGTATCTATAGTGAATGGCGATGAAGAAAGTGGCGAGGTCTGGACGGAGAGGAAGCTTGGGGAGCTTAACCTCCAGCATCGTCTCCGACGATGGTGAGGTTAACTCCCACCAGAAATTAGGATTTTTGAGTAATCCAGACCGGTGGATGAAGATGGAGTGGTGAGCGCAAGCTCCAAGAGCTTAGAAAAGGAAGGATGATGTCGGCAAGGCGGTGATTGCGCGATGGAGGCACTCTCCGTCGCCAGCCGTTCACTCGGCTGGAGAAGAAGAAAGGGATAGGGACCTATGTGCAGTGAAAATTAAGGAACTATATGAAAATGAAGGACCCGATTGCAATGAATTTTAAGGACCAAAATGTAAACCCAGGTTTTAAAGGTTTATTTTAACTTAGATCTTTTTCAACTTTTTATATATGTTAGTAAATAAGATAAATATTATGTTTACACCTTGATTTTACATTTTTGACCTTTTTAAGTTAATTTATTAGATTAAGTAAAATTACTTAAGTTATTATATACTTAGGTATACATTATGTTTAAGTTACTTAACTTATTAATTTAGGGAATGGTTAATAAGATTTCAAGTCCAATTATTAATTAAATTGTTAATAATATTAATTGAGTGATAAAATATCATTTTAAACTTATTATAAGGTCCTTTACTATATAGCCCTTATTTTATAATTAACCCTTATATGTTCATAACCTTAGCTAATTAACTAGGAAGACTAGTTAATTAGGGGTAATTAGAGATCATGATGAGTCTCTCATCAGCATATTCCTCTCTGTGGAGATGACCTAAATCATGGTGGTTAATTTCATAATATTTTGATTGGGATTTTTCCACCACACGAATTACAACATATTATTTTTATTTGAATCTTATTTAAGCGAAAATATTCTGATCACTTAACACGTAAAATGAACTGGATAATGTGGTGATTAATAAATGGATTAATTGATGATATAGTACCCTTTCTTCTCTTACTCTCTTTGTTACTGTTGTACTCAGTTGTTGCTCTACTCTACTTAGTTTTTATTGACATGTTTTATTGGTTCCATACTTAGGTGTTGCTAAGCAGCTAAGCGTAGTGGTTGCTATTGGTCCTTCTGCTACAGGATCAAGCTCTATTGTAAGAGATGGCCCGTACTGAGCATTGTGGCTTACTTAGTTTCATTTTCTTTTATTACTATGTCCTATTTCTAGTCATTTTGTAGTTGTATCCATACTTGAGCACTTTGTTTCATTGATGTTCTATGACCGTGTTGGGTGACTGTGATCTTGGGTATATTGTTGTTGCTTGGCATTAACACCCAATGACTTGGGTTCCGTCAGTTGGCAGGACTCAAGTCATCACAATATCCTATATAATTTACATTAACATAACTGATTTAGTGTTTCTCCCAAACTCCAAATTGAAATCTATAGAAATTACCTTAATATCAACTTTATGGCTTGCCAATGCCCTTTTCCTAGATTGGGCTCATATCAACTAACAAAGCTGACAACATAAGCAATGTTTAGGCATGGTGTAGATCATAGTTTGCATAATGCTACCAACTACACTGCAATACAACTCTCCTAACAAATATTAGTGATCATCCTTAAATCTTAAACAAAACTTTGATGAGATTGTCAAATACGAGCTAAATAGGAACCTTCTTGTTTCTAGCAACAAATATAACAATGTTCTCCAAAACCTTTTGTATGTGACTCTTCTAACCTAAACACAAGTTCTTGCTTTCACAATCTCTTTGCGTCTCCTTGTTAAGAAATCTTTCTGACTACCCTTAATTTTTTCATTTGGAGTTTTCTAATACAAAAAGTTTCAATATATTAATCTTCTCCGTAGTTGCAATCACATGGACTAGTTGATACTCGAGAGTTATAGTGAAATTTCTTGAAGTATATACACACATCATGTTTGTTTCTAACCTAACCAACTTCAAAGGTATTGAGCCTATTATACCATTGCCTTGAATATTGCTTAAATCCAATGAATTTACTTCCTCAATAAGAAACTTGAACTTTTGCAAAGCCCTTGGATTGATTTATGCATATTTGGTTATTAAGCTCCCTATGTGGAAAGGTTGTCCTCACATTTAATTTTTACAACTCTAGATCATTGAGAGAAATTGTAGCAGCAAAACTTTGATGAATGCGTTATTCACAACAAGCAAGAAGATGTAATCATAATTAGCACCTTTTGCCTAGCTAAAGCTCTTAACAATTGACCTCATCTTGTATCCTTGATGAACCCTCCTTTTAGGAAATTCCACTTGTAGCTTATGACTTTCTATCCTTTTAGAGGATGCACAAGGGTTTGTCTACTTTTTTCTTTTAAAAGACTCTAGTTTTAAATTCATTGGAGCACCATTTCTATAGTGTCTTTTAATGAAATGGTTTCAAAGTACACTACAAGAAGAACGGCTTATGCTGTCAGTCATAAACTGACGACAAAGCCATGAAAACCAATGCTATCAAGCGATAGAAATGGTTGCGTCCCCGTTTCGTTTTCGCGGCGATTATAAATACAAACCAATGCTAAAGTATTTACCGTCATTTCGTAAATAAGCAATGACAATTAAACATCACATTTTCTTGCGTTCACCTACCGCCTGAATGTTTATACCGTCGGTTTAGTTCTTTGCTGTCGAGTATAAAAGCGATAGCGTAGTAGTATACCTGAATGTTCATGCTTCTTCTCCACTTGAGCCTGAGTACCTGCTTCCTACACATAGCAGAACACAAAATTAGGCTCAAAATTACCATTTTACCCCTAGAATGTAAATATGCAATTATGTCCAATATGACTTAAATCTTATGCAACTAATACCCAAAACTAACAAAATTAACTTATTATGTAAATTAGTTTACTCATCACACCCTCATGTCTAGATTTTTCTGGTCCCTAGAAAAATGTCATGAAATATTGATTTTGAAGTCTTAAGTGATTAGGTTCAAGCAAACATTAACCTTAATTCTCATGCGATAAGATCCAGTCATCGAATTTCTCCAAACCAGGATCATCCCTAATTTCCCTATGGCTTGCCTTTGACTATGACTTAGTAAGATTTTGCAGCTTTCTCCTCATCATTTTCTATCCTAGGGGTCAACCTCAAAGGTATATCTCTCCAGCTAAACTAATTGGTTTCTTACTATAACACCTTACTCTTTTTGGGTTTTTGGAATATTTGAATGCATACATTTTTGTTGGATTTCCTTTTTTTCTTTTTTTTAATGTAGAGGATTTTTGGGCTTTTTTTTGTCACACACTATCTTCCTCCTACTACTTTTCTTATTTTTCTATGTAAGTAGCTCTCCTTCATCCGTTCAAGAACATCACCTAAGCAAAACCTAGGGAAACTTGGGATGCTAGGCTGAGATCTAGACATTCTACAACTGGGGAGCATACCTAGTGCAACATGTAAGCCATACCTACAGGGACCTTCATTAATTCTAATATAAATTAAGTCCAATTAATTGCAAAGGTTCCTTAATCCCTGTTCGTGGTGAAACCCATTCTTTTCAAGGTTTGAATGCTCGTAAGCCAATTAAGTGAGTTGCTATGTGAATGCTTAGTTTTCCAAGCCCCCAAAACTAGAGAGTGGATAATTGAGCCAAATACTTCTATCTTATTAACTTCAACCTTGGTTAATAGAATTCCTTAGGACTTAACAAGCCCAGAACTGATCCATCCCACTAATTGATTAAGTTGACTACAGGCTAAAGACTTTAGCTTCCAAATCTTAATGCCTAAGTCTTAGATAATGTCTCCTATGTCCCTAAATTTTAAGACTCTTCAAATCATGCAGATTACACTATAAACAATTTTTTTTAATATAAAATACATATATACAAAGTGTCTACACTAGATAAAATATTCAGCAAAATACTACCCACGCCCTCATGCCTATCTCATGTAATGTCCTTATTGTACGAAGGAAAACACATGAAAAGGTAGGAAAGGAAAGATATTACCTAGAATTGAAACCATGAAATTTGACTAGCTAGACCTGGAAGCAAAGCATAAATATTTACAAGCAAAATTGGGCTAGATTGCCTCCCAAAAAGTGCTAAATTTTATGTCTACAGCTAGAAGCAATACAATAGTAGAATATGTGTGTGTAGCTTTAGAATGTCCACAAATGTGGACTAGCTGATGGTGCAACCCCATTCGAAAAGGTCGAGTGTAGAATAGATAAATCAAAAAGAACCACACCTAGTGGCTTTCAATGCTAGGTAGGTTGAAAGCTGGGACTTAAGTGTTTAACCTAAGTGTAGAATGTTTGTGCTTGGTCAAGTGTCGTGCCAACTAATAGTGAGATTTGATGTAAGGGTATAGGTGATGGGAAATCTTGGGTTCCCCAAATCAGAGTCAAACAAGTCATAAGGGTCCTTACAAAGGATTAGAACTTTTAAGAATAAAGGTACCCTTAAACTTTCTCCCCAAAAATCCTTTGATTCCACTATTTCCTCTTTTGCACCATTTTCTTCCTTAAAGTCCAAGTTTCTTGAATTAGGGAATTTAAAATCCAACTTGGTTACATCAGATGGGCAATCAAATTCCTTACAAAATGCTTCAAATTCAAGACTATCTAGATCTGATGTAAAGGTAAAGCTCGTCATTGAAGGTTCATCAAGCTAAAATTGAATTCTTTATGCTTCACCTATTTTCAGAGTGGAATTCTCCTCAAAATCAAATGCAAAGTTTTCAAGTTCAAATTTATCAGAAATTTCATCTCCAAAAAGAAATGTCTCATATTCAAATTTACCTGTATGTTCCTCATATTCTAAGTCTTTCAAAGAAACATTTCCTTCATTTTTAATCAGGCCTTCAATCTTTTTAGGTTCTTCAATAAGCCCACAACTTTCATTAGAATCCTCAGTAACCTTAAAAGGTTTTAATTTCATCTTTTCATCCCCAAAGGCTATTTGCATATTCCTGTTCTTATAGTCAATTAGAGCCTCCACAGTTGCTAAAAATGGTCTTCCAACAATAATCGAAGCCCAGCTCAAATCACATCTGGAATGTCAAAATCCAAATGGTAAAGTCCATAAGGTAGTAGAAATTATTGATTCGAACATTTACATCCCTCATAATTCCCTGTGGACATCTTATGGATTGTTTGGCCAACTAGATTTGAACTGAAGTTATTTCAAGATCCCTAAATTCAATCATCTCATAAATCTTAGCAGGCATTAGGTTGATGCAAGCCCCCAAATCAATTAAAGCCATATCAAAGGCTAGATCATTAATTGTGCAAGAAATCAAGGGGGTTCCTAGGTCTCCCTTCTTGGTTGGTAGGTCTTTTAAAAGAATAGAGCTTTCTTATTCAAAAGGGATCACCTTCTCATGATGATTTCGACTTGCACTTGGTCGTGGTTAATTCCTTTAAAAACTTAGCGCAAGCCGAAATGTGTTCAATAGCTTCAAGGAGTGGAATATTGATGTGGACTAGTTTGAATAAATCAAGCCACGCCTTGTTTCTAGTTGAAGGTTTCTTCTTCTTAGGCTTATTTTATGGCCTCAAGAAAAGGAATCGAGATATCTTGAATCAAAGGGTTAGGAGCCTGGGTATGTTCTTTCTCAATCATTTCAATCTCTAGCTCCTTAGTCAAATTAGATGCACTAGGACCCGTAGGGTTTGAGTCATGAGTCATAATAGGATCCTGGGTGATCGTATCACTTCTCAAGGTGATCGAGTTAGCAATGGCTTGAGGGTATTGATTTGAGCTCTGAGATGAGCTTGGTAAGTTACATAGAATCTACTAAGTAGTTTGAGTATAAGTAATTCCAGGGCTATATTGATTTGGAATTAGGTTAAAGCTTGGAGGAATCAAGGAAGCATGATTGATCAGATAAATTTGCTCTTGATTTTGGTTGAACCCTATTGGCATTTTTCCTTTGTCTTGTATGTTCCTAAGGTTAAGGACGAGTTGGGTGGGTAAAGCTCTAGTAGGTCTAGGATCAACTCTAGGTTCCATCAATTGGTTCAGTCATCCCTTAATCTCAGCCATTTCCTCCTGATGTTGTTGCTTCATATCAAAAATCATCTTAATCAAGGTATCCATCTGGGTGTCTTGGGGAGGTCCAGGTTAGTTTTGATTGATGTAGACACATTTATTTAAGATAAAATGTCTATTTATGCATGTTCTTGGGCTTAGATATGCATTCCATAGTATAAATATCGCATAGCATGCATCATTATGCATTTAGAATAGTTTGTATAAAGTTTAGGTTAATTCGTGTCCTTTTATGGCCAGGAGAGAAGAAGATTTATTTTAAGGCCTCTGATTGACGATCTGACCGTACGGATCTGATTAGGACGACGATCGGAATCCAACATCCTCGAAATCATCTTGATTGGAATCCTGTAGCACCTTATGTAGTCCGAGGAAAATCAACAGTCAAGGGACTAGGTGATGCAATTCAGAGCTTTAAATGACAAATTCGATTGCACGGATGAATCCAGATTGACAATCATAGCCCAACGACATGAAAATCGACCTAATCCGACGTCCGTGGCACCACTTACAAGCATCTGAAGATGGACGATCCAGATGGAGCCACGTGGTGCCATCTAGACCATCCAAACCGGCCAGCAGCAGCCACTCCTCCTCAAAGGCGTCTCCCCTCGTGAGATCTGGGCCATTGGATGGCCATCCAATGGCTCTTGTGAAGTCATGTCAACCCCCTCCCCAACAAGCATGCACTCTCCAAGTGCTCACGGCCATTGGATCTTCATCCAACGGTTCCGAGTGGTTGCGCGTTGGATGGTCTTCGTGACAATCTGCAAGGGCAGCACGTCAGTCGCGAAGGTTGCTGTCAAAGGAAGGGCATGGGTTCGAATCCTACAACCCCCCCCCAAAATTCTCAATTGGACGCAGCCTGACGGTCACCTTTCGCGGTGTTTTAAAGATATCTTCATTGCAGTATTACCATGAAAAGCAATTATCTGTTTATTTTAATTTATTACTCAAAATTTAGAATATCCCGAGGTCAAACTTAGGGAGCAAACTTTAATTCTAAAAGCATATAAATTCACAATTAACTATATACTATTTTACAAATATTAAAGAGAGAGAGTGAACAAAAAAAAATCCTTTTCTTCTTTTCTTTCTTTCTTCTCCTCTTCTCTCTTCCTTCTCTTCTTTCTCTGCCTTTCCTTTTTCGGACGTCTGATTCTTTGAATCAGACGCCTTATCTGCCTCTTTGCTACAGTGCCTTGCAAGTTCTTCTCCTCTTGGCTTCTTTTTCTTCTCTTCTCTGTTCGGCTTCCTTCTTCTTCTTCTTGCGCTGTGCCTTCTCCTTCTTCAGTTGGCCTCTCTGCCTTCCTGTCTTCTTCCTCTTTCTTCTTCAGATCCTTCTTCTGTTGCAGCTCTTGGCTGCTTCTTCTCTTTCTTTTCTCTGTAGCTTCCTCCTTCCTGTCTTCTTCTTCTTTCTTCAACTGCTCCTCTCCCGCTCCTCTGCCTTAAGTTCTTCCTTCTTCAGCAGCTGCCCTCTTCCTTCTCCTTCTTCACCAGCTGCCCTGTGCAGCTAAGTCTTCAGCCGTTCCTCCTCCTTTCTTCTTCTCCTGCTTCCCTGCACGTTACACGGTTAGGCAAAACCTAACCCCTACCCGCCCCACGTCTCTCTCTCTCTATTTCTCTCTCAAAGGTTCGCTCCTAGAGCATTCGTGGGTATACGGGTCGGGTAACGCACCCGAAACCAGGCTCACCGGCGTGCGGTGGTAGGCGAGGAGTGCTTGGTCGGGTAATCGGGTTCGGCCCAGACCCGCGGGGCATGAGCGTAGGCGAGGGCGGGTGCAAGCGCGTGGCGCGCTGCGTGCGTAGGCGAGGGACCTGACCCCTGTGTATCGAAGGCGATAAGCCCAATACACTTTTTCAATTTATTTGAAGTGCCGCGCTCAGACGTTTATGAGGTGAGACTAAAAGTCCCACCTAAATTTCGTGAACGCTCGCAGCAGGAGCTGCGTTCAATTGCCGATGCTGCAAGGGTCCTCGCAGCCAAACACTTGGCTAGGGTTGTGCACGAGGGCTTCCGCACGTCCTGGGGGACTTCACCTGGAGCGGAGAGGCCTGCAGTTGCAGCAAGCTCTCTTCAAGCTTCTTCGTCAGTGGTGGAGGGACATCGAAACCTAAATGCGTGAACACGGCCTTGCGGCCCTGTCAGATCAGAGGAAAACCTTCGCCGTATCACGAAGAAGGTGAAGCGGAGGTTGGCTGGCTGCGGGGCGACCTAAGCGTGCGTGCCTAGGTCACTCTGTGGCCGGGTTTATGGGTTAGGTCGGGAGGCGTCTGTGGTGGTGTAGGCGGTTGGTGAAGGTGTGGAGGATGATCAGTGGGAGGTGGAGGTGCTCAGGGATCGGTTGGCGACGCGGATGGAGGCGAGGAGCGGCGGGGACTCCTCGCCGAAGGTCTGGTCGGAGGTGGAGAAGGTGGAGATGGACAGTGGACGTCGAGGGGTATAAACAACAAATTAACAGGGGGAAATAAAGGAGAGAGTAAGAGGAAGAGTTTTTACCTAGCTAAGCGGACGGAAGGGAGGAGATGGTGATCGGCGCATCTTTGCCGTCGCCGGAGACGAAGGTGCCAGAGGAGGGGGTGGTGACGAGGAGAAGGGGTCAGAGAGTGCCAGCTAGTACGGCTTGGCACGGAGGAGAATGGCGGAGCTGGCTCTGCCACTGGTATGGTGGCAGAGTGACGAGAAGAGGGAGGAAGAGTCGCCGGAAGCGTTGGGCTGTTGTCCGGAGTGAGGAGGGGACAAATTTGGGGGAGTTCTCTGGCCAAATCGAGCTTGCCTCAAACGGCAGCCCCTGCCGCTCCTTAAATAGGTGTTGGCGAGGAGGGAAACTCGAAGAGGAAGCGTGGGCAGGCTACCAGAGAATGGCCGGAAAAGAGATCCATGCCTCTCGCGCGTTCGCACAAGAGGTATGGGTGTCGGCAGGGCATGGGAGGGGGTCCATGCGGAAGAAGACAACGCAGGGGACCCTCCTCTCGTTTCTGGGGTCGGTCTCCATACCCTGCGCGGCGTCATCCTCCGCGCAAAGTCGCCGAAGGCATGGGTTGCTGCTGCGGGTGGCAGAGGGACCGGTTTGCAAAGAATGAAGGGAAAGTTGAGGGGTTAAGTGCAAGGGTTCAAAAAGTTAAGGGTCAAAAAGTAATTCTTGAGGACCAATTTGTAAAGTAGGTCAAGGAAAACTTTCCTTAGGTCCAAATTTTGATATAACCCTAATTTGGACCTAAGGAATCCAATGGTGAAGTTAGATTTTAGGTTTAACCACGTTTGACCAGTCAATTTGCACAAAAACCCAAATTAGGTCAAAATTTGGGTATGTTTCTCAATCTAGGTCAATATAGGTTCCAATGGCCAAATTGAAGGTTCTAAACATTAGGGGATATTTTTTCATGGATTTTAGAGGGTTTAATTGATTTTTATCTTAACTAGAACTTCGTGAATTAAAGCAGGTTTGTTTTAGGGTTACAGAATGTCACTTAATTCCTAGATGTCGCTATAACCCTTTTCCGATCAACTCATCCCACTTTCTCTTATTAAGCCCATTTGACCTGTGTTTAGACCCTTAGAAATCCCGTTTGTGTACTGCATTGGTAAAATTGCAGTTTTACCCCTTGTGAATTGCTTTATACTCAAATTTATAGTTCTCTGATTTAGGCTTTCCCTTAGGTTTTGTAGGAGCTTTTTGTGCACTTATTTAGGTCAAAATGTGATAGTTAGGGTTCATGATGAGGTTCTCATCACAGCCACACACAAGGGTGCGTGACACATGCCCGCGAGAGCTGTGCACTCGCAGCGGGCAGCTGTACACAAAGCTTAGCGCCAGTGCACGTGCAAGCGACACAGTTGTATGATGCGCGCACCAGCAGTGCAGCTGTGTGCGAGTGCCAGTGGTGGTGTGAGCAAGCTTCAACGACCTTTAGGGTGGATCTTCAGTGATGCCTTTGATGTCGCTATAGCCTATGGACGGATTTCTTCCTCTCCTCCACTATAAAAGGACCCACACCCCTCCATTCATCTTGATCTCTTCCTTTCTCTCCTTTACCACCTCCAAGGCTCTAGAAAGAGCTTGTCCCAAGCCTGGGATGCTCCTCTTAAGTAGAAAACCAAATATTTTTCCTACCTCTCATCCCCATTCGTGGAGCATCCCGTGGCCATCCTCTCACCACTTCAAAAAATAGATCCTCGCTACGACGCCATCCCACCCCATCCTCCTTCCTTCAACGCCGTTCTTCTTCGTCCAGCTTCCCACCACATTCATCCGGGGCATCATCAAAGTGAGTCGTCCTCCAAGTGACCGACGAGGGGGATTCTTCTCACCTTATCTTTTATCGCTTTCTAGTCTAGTTGTAATTTCTCGATTATTTGTAGCAAACACTTATTTTGAACATATATGTTGATTGTTTCTCTCTCTCTCTCTTATTTTGCAAGTAGATTAGTTATATTTTATCGACCTGATCTCTTACCATATAAAATACCCAAAAAATCTCAAAAGATAAAAACAACAAAAATAAATAAAATCGAAAGTGCAGTTTTCAAATCAAACGTTCGCCTCCCTATGTTCAACCCAGGACTCACTTCGAGTTTCGGTATAAATTTTATTTTGTAGTGATTTTTGCTTCTATGACGACGGGTTCTCCGAAACCCTAATTTTCACTCGCGAAAACACGCTTAATCCTTTTGGCGCCATTGCCTGAGAGGCAACGCTCTTTGGTTTTTCTGTATTTTCCGCCTTAACTTTGTAGCTCAGTTTACTCCTTTCTTTCTGTGATTACAGGTACCCTTCCAAGGTGAGCCAAAGTGGAATAGATCGAAGTAAAGTACGGTTAGAAGATTTTGTAAGTGTATTCCCCCCCATCCACCCACTAGATTTCCATTCCATCACCTAATTACTCAAACTCAAATCAACCTAGGTGCTTTTTATAAACCCTAGGATAGATCTGATTATTTAATTCTCACTTCACCTCACCTCACCCCCATATATAAAAAATAAAAATAAAATAAAATAAATAAAATTTTGATTGTGGGACATAAATAAATTTTTGCACCTCACGCACCCACAAATTTCTCGACTTAAGGCGTACCTTTTCTAATTTAATCACTTAACCGAGGTTCTGACCTGTGAACCCGATACACTCAAGGTTAACACACAGATAAGTGATTAGCAATCTGAATAGGTTGAATATTTTTTGTGCCTTAACTAAGTGGCGCAACAGGCCAATTGATTGAGCTTAAGGCTGCACCACTTAAATTAAAATCGATCCATCAAGTAGCTTGCCACTTAGGGTTAATTTTTAGGGTTAAACCAGGCACTCCACATTATTTCTGATTTTTAAAGGAATATATCTACACCCGTATTTTCAAAACTTGGAGTGTTCTCCTGAACTTAATTGAATACACCTAAGATTAAACCCTAAAAGCTACTAAACAAGGTTAAACCCTAAAAGACACATCATCAAAACCTTGTTTGAAAATCATTGGTTGTGCACACACACAGATTTTAATTGATCATTAAGGGCACAACTCATCTAAAGGGCCCATCACATTCCAAAAGCACCATCATCCCAAGCCTAATTAAAACCAAATAGACATTGGGCTTAAGGATTAACTCGCTCTCTAGGGCTCCAATTGAGATTTTTTTTCGATTAATCTACTTTTACTGGTCCATCTGATGTTTAGCTAGGGGAGTAGCGTCAAACGACCATGGTTGGAGGGTATCAAAGAAACCTAAGGGAAAAGCTAAGGGAAGAACCTTCTCCCCAACCCCTCCCTCTAACTTGTTGGATTGACCGGATAAAAGTAGACCAAATCGTTTCTTTCATCTCAAGATGAGTCATGGGAGTGTGTAGGTCTTTAGGCTACCCACCTAAGGATAGGTTTGGTTGATTATACTGCAAGACACCTTTCTCTGTTCTGTTTTCCCTCCTACTTCATCATGTATTCTTCCATACCATACACACAATTTCAATCCTACCCTCCTACCCCCACTTATCCTCAAGATGATAACTATCTTGACTCAACTTATGACTACCCATCTTCTAGTTGGGATAACTTTGATTAGGGATATGCTTCTGAACCTCAATGTCCAGGACCTAACCCTGGACATCATGATCATGATTCTTATCCTTCCCAGAGCTACACTAATTATAGATCACTGCCCTCTTATGAACAAACTAACCCGATCTACAATCGGGAAGGATATGATGATTATAACACCTACCCTCCCCAGGATTATATTGAACATAGGTAACCTCCATTCTTTAAATAAACTGAAATGACCTACTATCAAGGAGGATCCCAAGAACCTCAATTCCTAGACTACCCTAGAGTTAACCCAAATACACCCAAAGCTAAACTGAACCATTCAGTTTAGGTGAACCAGCTCCAGGATAGGGTGTTGGCTAACTTGAGGAACATATACGATCTTTAGAAACCCAGCCAACACCCTGCAATGAAGAATTTGAGCCCCTGATTCAAATGATTGATGATCTGAATAGTTCGTTATTAGATTGGCTCCAAGATATTACAATAAGGGCTCAGGTGAGTTTCTACTTGGGAAATTATCGAGATTGAGGATGAAATTTGTTGTTGCCCTAGTCCAATCTTAGGATGATTCTCAAGATGAACCCCCTTTAGGAGAGCCAATGTCAGAAATCGCTCAAGCACCTGTCGGGGGGGGGGAATTTTTATGAGACAAGGGATGACCAGGTTGGTCTAGGGCAACCCATTAAGAATGAACTAATCTTCTCACCCGAGATCCACGAGCTAGGGAGCGAGCAAAAATATCTCCATGGACCAAGAAATAACCTGCAATTTTGAGACATATGTAAATGAGGATCAAGAATTCTTTGATTTTAAGGGTGAAGAATCTTTAGGTGAAGTCTCACTTGAGCTTAAGGAGAATGATTTTAGTGAGACAAATGGGGCTGAGGAATCTGATGAACCATTTGATAGCTCGATAATTAAGGATTGTGATCCTATTGGGGCTAACTTGGAGGATCCGAATCCTGATTTACTAGAAGATTCAATCAGTAGCCCCATTCCTCCATCACACCCCAAAGAATATATTGATGATATTGAAATTATCATTGTACCCAAGTCAATCTTGATTCAACCACAATTATTTGACTTGGATATCTTTGATGGGGTGTACAATGGTCTAGAGGTCTCGGAAACATTGATTTTATAGGAGAGGAGTTTGGAAGTTAAATTATGGGAAGTGAATTCTGAGGGAAATGGAATTTTGGATTTAAGGTTCCTGTTGACCTGAAACCACCTATCTCTTATTAGGACCCTTACGATATCTTTAATGTGCAACCCAATTACCAAACAATTGAATATCTTTCTGAGCCGAACTCTAGGTGGACACCCGAATCTAGTGAATCAGATCTACCTATTGTCCTCCACTTTAGACTTGAGTTGTACACTATAAAACCGCAGGCTCGACCCCGTAAGCTCAACAATCTCAGGTTCTGGGTGATTTTCATCCAGAACTTTAGAACCACTCGACCTTGGGGCATGGGTCTGCATCATAATCTGGTCCACATCTGTGGACATCTCCTGCTGGCGAGTCCTGAGATCAATATTTTTATTTTGATTATGACCTACACTTGTGAATTCTTAATTTCTTCTTTCTTTGTATATTATGCCTAGCTAAAGGTAATAAACTTAGCACGTGTGTATACTCCTTTTTCTCTACGGAGCAGACTGGATTGTGATGGAATTCAGGTGATACTCTGCTTATTCCACCCTTTCATGTCTTTATTTTTACAATGAGGACATTGCATCATTTAGGCATGGGGGTAGATAATTAATCCTGAAATTATTTCGTTAGCTCCGTGGAATTTCCTTTATTTTCTTTACAAAAAAAGAAAAAAATTACAAATTCAAAAAGAAAAAAGAAAAAAAAATAGAATTAGGAGAAAAGAACTTGGGCATTAAGAGTTGTTAACTTTAGGAGACGATAGTTTAAGACCTGAACACTTAGACTCTTCAAGTATTTGGGCTTAATTAGCTTGGGTGTCCACTAAAATGTAGACTTGGTCTTAAATCATCACCAAGTTAATTTTATTTTAGTTTGGCTAATAAATTGGGGTGATAAGTATAGGACTTATCAACCCGCCCTCTGATTTGAGGGGACTTTAAGTTTAAAGCATCTACACACTATTTGCACTGACTCACTTTTCAACGGTTTCTAATGGAAATTGGGTGGCTAATGAACCTTCTAGGGTGGTATGGCTGGCAAGTTGTCGGTGACAATAACTCATTGGTCGATTGTCCAGAACCCAGCTACACGACCATTCTCTTCCTGCTACCTTTAGGTAAATCTTAGATTAGAGAAGCCACCAACTTAGAAAAAAGAAAAAAATAGAGAAATACCCCAAAAGAAAAAGAAACAGAAATAGAAAAGAGGAAGAAAAAAATAAAAAAATAAATAAGCCACACTTCACCGCACGAGTATGGTTGGTAAGTTGTCGGTGGTAACAACTCATTGGTCGTTTGTCCAGAGCCCAGCTCACAAAAATACACAAATAATTCCTAAAACACTTAGAAAAGAAGCAGGGAAGTAGAATAAACTGGGAAGATATACACTAGGTTTGCCCTTGTGTTGACCCCATAAGAAATAAAAAAAGTAGGGAGAAAGCTACCAATCGGGAAGATAAACCTTTAGGCAGAAACTCTTAAGGTCACCTAAGGTCGTAAAAACATGAAGTCTGTTTTAACGGCTGCTTAGTGAGTCTATCACTTTTTCACAAGATGCTTAGAACGTAAAGTACTTTTCAAGTCTTGGGTGGGTTGGGTAGCTGTCGGAAGCTGCCCCGAAACTCTCAACTCCAAAATTCTAAAAAAATTAGAAAAGAAGAAAAATAAAAAAAAAATGTATCTTTCCTTTTCAAAATAAGGCAAGGACTTGGGCAATCTGCATTTTGGTAAGCACCCGGGCACTGTTGAGTCTTTGTAGTTTAGAACCTTAGTTGAAATTTTCTTTTGTTAATAAACAACTTAGGCTTAAGTAATCGAGTCCTAATTCTATTTTATATATAGCATTTAGTTTGATTTTGCTAGGGATTAGCAAAAGATAGGCATGGGGATATGATGTAGATACATTTATTTAGGATCAAATGCCTATTTATGCATGTTCCTAGGCTTAGATATGCATTCCATAGTATAAATATCGCATAGCATGCATCATTCTTCGTTTAGAATACTTTGTATAAAGTTTAGGTTAATTCGCGTCCTTTTATGGCCAGGGGAGGAGATTTATTTCAGGGACTCTGATTGATGATCCGATCGTACGGATCTGATTAAGACAACGATCGAAGTCCAACACCTTTGAAATCATCTTGATCGGAATCCCGTAGCACCTTATGAAGTCCGAGAAAGATCAACAGTCAAGGGACTAGGTGACGTAATTCAGAGCTTCAAATGACAAATCTGACCGTACGGATGGATCCAGATGGATGATCGTAGCCAAACGGCGTGGAAATCGACCCAATCCGACGTCCGTGGTGCCACTTACAAGCATCTGAAGATGGACAGTCTAGATGGCTCCATGTGGTACCATCCAAACCATCCAAACCAACCAACAACAGCTGTTCCTCCTCAAAGGTGTCTCCCCTCACAATATCTAGGTCATTGGATGTCCATCCAATAGCTCTTGTGAAGCCACATCGCCCCCCTCCCCAACAAGCATGCACTCTCCAAGAGCTTACGGTTGTTGGATCTTCATCCAACGGTTGCGAGCGGTCGTGTGTTGGATGGTCTTCGTGACAATCCATAGAGGCAGCACATCAGTCACGAAGGTTGCTCTCAAAAGAAGGGTTTGTGTTCAAACCCCGCAACCCCCCCAAATTCTTAATTGGACATAGCCACATGCATGGGCGCATGACACATGCATGTGAGAACCGCTCACCCGCAGCGCATGAAGCTTAGCACCAGCATGTGTGCGCGTGACATTACAACATGAGACACGGCCATGTGATACACGCACCAGCAGCGCAGCTGTGCGTGAGCATCAGCGGTGGTATGAGTGAGCTTCAGCAACATTTAGGGTGGATCTTCAGTGACGCCTTTGATGTCACTACAGTCCATGGACAGATTTCTTCCTCTCCTCCATTATAAAAGGACCCACACCCCTCCATCCATCTTAATCTCTTCCTTTCTCTCCCTCACCACCTCCAAGGCTCTAAAGAGAGCTTGTCCTAAGCCTGGGATGCTCCTCTAGAGTAGAAAACCAAATATTTTTCCTGCCTCTCATCCCCATTCGTGGAGCATCCCGTGGTCGTCCTCTCACCACTTCGGGAAGTAGATCCTCTCCGCGACGCCGTCTCTCCCCGTCCTCCTTCCTCCAATGCTATTGTTCTTCGTCCAGCTTCCCACCACATTCGTTTGGGGCGACATCAAAGCGAGTTATCCTCCAAGCGACTGTCGAGGGGGATTCTTCTCACCTTATCTTTTATCACTTTCTAGTTTAGTTATAATTTCTCAATTATTTGTAGCAAACACTTGTTTTGAACATATATGTTGATTGTCTATCTCTCTTTCTCTCTTTCTCTGTCTTATTTTGCAAGTAGATTAGTTAGATTTCATCGACCTGATCTCTTGCCGTATAAAATACCAAAAAAATCTCAAAAGATAAAAATAATAAAAATAAATAAATTCAAAAGTGCGATTTTCAAACCAAATGTTCTCCTCCCTATGTTCAACCTAGGACTCATTTCGAGTTTCGGTATAAATTTTATTTGGCAGCGATTTTTACGATATGACGACAGGTTCTCCGAAACCCTGATTTTCACTCACAAAAACATGCTCATCAGTTAGCCTACTAGGTTGACCTTGATTATATGAAGGTAGGTTATAAGCGAGACTGGTTTGATTTTCAATCGGGTTGAAGGCTTGTCTTTGGTTAGACTAGGAAAAGTTGGGATGGTTACACCATCCAAGGTTGTAGGTGTTAAAAAAAACATCATTTCTAAGATAACCCTGAATGACTTGGACATCCTCCAAGGATGGGGATAAGGCAGAGGTGGGAACAACAGAATAATCAGGGTATGAGGAGGCAAAGGCCCCTCCCTAGAACACATGTGAGATTTATTCCAAGCTCAAGTGGCTCATAAATGGAGCCAAGTCCAAGTTGTTCACAAAGTGTCGGCTTTGTGTAAGAGGACTGGCTCCTATAGGGTTCTCGATTCGATTCATGAAATCATCCAACTTTTTATCCACCATTTCAAATTTCTTGTTGACCAAGTCAACCTTATCCAATTTTAGTGGAATAATTTTCAAATCCATTAAACTCAAATTTGATTGAACCTTATCAACCCTACTCTTGGGTTGATTTGATCTATTAAAGGCACTGATGGAGGCATTATTAATTGAATTTTCACTCATACTTTCAAAGAAATCAAAAGTACTATGCTCATCCTTATTTATAAATTTGCCTCCAAAAGAAGCATCCACAAAATTTCTTAAATTCTCATTCAACCCATGATAAAATATTTGGGCAAGATGCCATTTGGGACCTCTTGGTGGGGACATTTTCTCATAAGATCATTGAACCTCTCCCAAGCCTCATGAAGTTGTTCCCCTTAGTGTTGACTAAAGGTAGTAATTGCTCTCTTTAAAGCATTAGTTTTTCCTATCGAAAAGAATTTCTTCAGAAAAGTATTTTTCAATTCATTCCAAGTATCAATTGATTTTGTAATAGTTCTAAGCCAATGTGTAACTTTATCTTTCGAGAGAAGGGGAACATTTTCATCATTAAAACCTCCCTACTTCGGTTTCTAGGTCCAATAGTCCTACTAAGGTTTTGGAGTTCCCCAAGGTGTTGGAATGGGTCCTTAGTATTAAGTCCATGGAAATGAGGGATGAGCCTAATGATATTGGGTTGAGTTTTTGATCATTTTCCCCATTAGGAATCTTAACAACAAGTTCAAGCTCAATATTAGCAGGATTATAGTGATTCTGAAGAGGTGGGGATTGATTGAAAAGTGATGGGGGTTGATTCGGGTTTGGACTCTGCAATCTCTAAATGGCTTGAGCTGGAGTAGGATTTGTTGATTCGGGTCAACTTTGAGCATCAATCTACTGCTACATCAGGTCCAAAGGATTAGGTGGATCTTGGTCCTCAAATTGATCATGAGGTGGGTTTTCAGGATTCTAACTTTTAGCCATAGCACTATATGCAGAGTCAGAAATCAAAATTCTCCTTCTAGGTTCTCTTTCCAAAGGTTCCTCCAACTTAGGTTTTTGTGATCTTTGTCTGTTCATACACTTGGCAGGACTTGACATGCAAAGAGAATAGGAGAGAGAAGTGTGTGCTCAAACAAGCAACCGATCTAGTCCTTAATGTGTACCTCAACTAGACCTAAACTCTTAAAAGCCTTTAATTAGAATGCAAATAATTCCACCTCTTTTCCTTAAGCCAATCCAGCCAGGTTGAGTACGAGGGGATTAGAGGGAAGGCTCAACCCAACTTAGCACTAGGTTCCTTTATACCCCATAACCATGCACGACTGTTTGGCATGACCCCACAGCTTAGACACCAGATTCAGCTTAAGGAATCAAGGCAAACTATGTACACCCATTTTCAGAACCCTTAAGACTTGACTTTGTCCTGCCAAGGGCACGCCTACTCTTTTTTAATTAAGGCTTTGGATATTGGTGCTTTTGGAATGCGAGCGGGCAGTAATTGGGGTAGTTGCCCTTAATTAATTGATTCAAGTGTGAGTGCGTGGAACAACCAAATCAAACAAGGGAAATTATTTTTCCAAGTCTTTTAAAGCTAAAGCCTTGTTTAGCCTCTTTTAGGGTTTAGATTTTTAATCAATTCAACCAAGGTTTTGTTGGCACACAACGTTTTGTAAGTATGTGTGAAGATATATTCCTTTAAGACTCACATATGATGGTATGGTATAGAAAAGTTGAATTGCAACCTTAGCATTGAAAACCCTAATCATGCAACTCCTAAATATGAATCACTTTTGAGTTTAATGAGAGGTGCAATCCAAGCCAAAGCAAAGGTGGCTTCTAAGCACTTCTCAATCAAGAGCACAAAAATATTTTTTAAAATGTTTAAATATTTTTTCCTTTTTGGGTATTTCTCTATTTTTTCTTTTTTTCTAAGTAGCTGGCTTCCCTGGTCTAAGATTTACCTAAAAGCAGCAGAAAGAGAATAGTTGTGTGGCTGGGCTCTAGACAACCAACCAATGGGTTGTTACCCACGATAACTTGCTATCCATACCACCCTAGAAGGTCCATTAGCTACCCAATTTTTGTTAAAATCGTCGAAAAGTGAGTTAGTGCAAATAATGTGTAGATGCTTAGACTATAAGTTCCCTCAAATCAGAGGGTGGGTTGATAAGTCGTGTATTTATTAACCAATTAGAAATGAATTCAGAATAGCGAGGCTCGAGAAACAAGTCCACATTGTGGTGGACACCCAGACTAATTAAGCCCGAAGACCTGAAGAATCTAAGTGTTCAGGTCCCAACATATCATTCCTTAAAGTTGAAAGACTCTAATGCCCAAGTTCTCTTTTCCTAATTCAAAAATTTTAAAAAAAATTCAAAAATAAAGAGAAAATAAAAAGAATCTATGGAGCTAACAAGATTCAGAGATGAATATCCACCCTCCTATGCCTATATAATGCAATGTCTTCATTGTATTAAATGACATGAAAAAGAGCGGAGTAGAGAAGAAAGCACTTGAATTTCCTAATTAACAGGTCGGCTCTGAAATGAAAACAAACTATATACTTGCTGAATTTAGTGCCTCCAGCTAGGCACACTATACAAATAAAGAGGAAATAAAGAATTCACAACTACAGGTCAAGATCAAAATAAAAGGATTAATTTTTGGACCTGCAAGGAAATGTCCACAGATGTGGACGAGATTGTGGTGCAGACCCATGCCCCATGGTCAAGGGGTTCTAAGGTTCTGGATAAAAAGTACCCAAAACCTGAGATCATTATATAAGTGGGGCTGGGCCTATGGTTTGTGAGGATGCAACCCAAGTCTAAAAAGTTGGACAATAGGAAAATCAAGATCAAAAAGATAATCAATGAATTTGTGCTTGGGTTGCACATCCTTACAATCAAAAATGTTATAAGGGTCCTGATAAAAGGTTGGTGGTTTCAGGAAAATAGGAACCCTTAGACTCAAACTTCTACTTTCCCCGAAATTGGCTTCCCAAATCTTCATTTCCCAGCTCCTATCCTCCACAATCACAGTTTCTAGGACCTCACAAATGTCATCATCCCCGTATAAAATATCCAAGTTCAAAATTTGTAGTTGAAGAATTGACTTGGGTTTAGTAATCTCAAGAAGATAATCATGATTATGCTCAATAGTGTGTGATTGAGGAATGGGGCTATGAATTGAATCCTTTATGAAAACAAGATTTGTATCTTCCAAGCTAGCTCCAACAGGATTAATTTCCTTAATTATTGGGCTATTAAATGATTCATTGAATTCTTCAGGCTTAGTCGTCTCACTAAAATCATTTTCCTCATATTCAGGTGAGACTTCACATAAAGATTCTTTACCTTCAGAATCAAAGAATTCTGGATCCACATTTATATATGTTTCAAAATCATCAATCATTTCCTGGTCCATAGAGACATACTTTTCATCGTTCCCTGGTTCAGGGATCTTAGGTGAAGAAATCAATTCATCTTCAACTGGTTACTCTAGACCAATCTGGTTATCCCTGATCTCGTAAAATGTGTCCCCCCTACAGGTACCTGAGCGGGTTTTGACATTAGCTCTCCTGAAGGGGGTTCATCCTGGGAATCATCTCAAGATTGAACTAAAGCAACAACAAATTTCATCCTCAATTTCGCCAACTTCCCAAGTAAAACTCACTCGAGTCCTTATCCTTAACATCTTGGAGCCAATCCAATAAATACTTGTTAAGATCATCAATCATTTGACTCAAAGGCTCCAATTCTTCAGTGCAAGGTGTTGGCTGAGCTTCTAAAGATTGTATGGTATTCCTTAAGTTAGCCAACACCTTATCTTGGACCTAGTTCACTTGAACCAAATGGTTTGGTTCAAGGTTGAGTGGGTTTGTGTTCAGTCCAAGGGAGTCAAGGAATTGAGGTTCTTGGTGCCCTCCCTGATAATAGGTCATTTCAAGTTATTTAAAGAGGGGTGGTGACCTATATGCAATGTAATTTGGGGGAGGGTAAGAGTTGTAATCAAGATATCCTTCTTGATTGTAGATCAGATTGTGTTGATCATATAGAGGCGGAGATCTATAATCATTATAGCTCAGAGAAGGATAAAAATCAAAACCATGGTGTCCAGGATTAGACCCTAAACATGGAGGTCCGGAATTGTATTCCTAATCAAAGTTATCCTGACTAATGGATGAATGGTCATAAATCGGGTCGGGATAGTAATCATCTTTGGAATAAGTGGTGGTAGGAGGGTAGGAGTGGAAATGTGAGTAGGATGTGGAAGGATCCATAACAAAACGAGAGGAAAAGAAAGGAAAGGTGCCCTGCAGGATAAACAATCAAACTTGTCCTTAGGTAGGATAGCTTAAAGACTTACAGACTCTCAGAACCCATCTTGAGATGAAAGGAATGATTTGGTCTACTTTCCAGTCAATCCAACCAGTTAGAGGGAGGGATTAGGGAGAAGGTTCTTCCCTTAGCTTTCACCTTAGGTTCCTTTGATACCCCCCAACCGTGGTTGTTTGACACTGCTCCCCTAGCTAGACATCAGATTGAACGGTAGAAGCTGATTAATCGAAAATAATCTCGATCTAGGCCCCGAAGAGTGAGTCCAATCCTTAAAGCCAACGTCTACTTGATTTTAGCTAGGCTTAGGTTTGAATGTGCTTGGGAATGTGATGGGTCCTTTTAATGGGTTGTACCCTTAAAGATTGATTAATATGTGTGTGCGTGCATAACCAAGGTTTTCAAGCAAGGTTTATTGATGATTTGTCTTTTAGGATTCAACCTTGTTTAGTAGCTTTTAGGGTTCAACTTTAGGTGTATTCAATCAAGTTCAGTTGGCACACCAGGTTTTGGAAACACAAGTGAAAATGTTTTCCTTTGAAATCAAAATAAGATGGAGTGCCTGGTACTAACCTTAAATGTTAACCCTAACGAGCAAGTTACTTGATGAGTTATTTTGAGATGAAGTGGTGCGGTCCAAACAACTCAAGCAATTGGCCTGATGCCCCATTGAATTACGCACACAAGTGGTTACCTAATCTGATTTCTACTCGATTATGTGTTGATGAGTGTACTAGCTCCAAAGATCTGGTTACCGATTGAGTATGAAAAAGCAGAAGAGGTTGTGTACCTCTATTGGATTTTTAGATTTTTTTTTATATATGGAGGGTGAGGTGGGTGCAACCAAACAACCAAACTAAGCCTAAGGTTTATGCAAGCTCCGAGGTTAATCAGGGTTTGTATTATTTATGTGGTGGAATGAAATCTAAGAGGTGAGTGGTGGGGATATACTTACAGACCCTTCAATAACATTTTACTCCAATCTTACAGCTCTGGTTCGCCTCAAAAGAGTACCTGCAATCACAGTAAGAAAAGAGAAAAGTGAGGTAAAAGATAAGTAAGGTGGAATATGCAGGAAATAAAAGAGAGTTGCCACCCCGGCAACAACGCCAAAATGATCAGCGAGATTCATACGCATAAAAGGTTGAGTTTAAAAACCCATCGTTGTAGTCACGTAAAAATCCGCTATCAAATAAAATTTATAGCCGAAACTCTGATGAGTCCTGGGTCAAACACGGGGAGGTGAACATTTGATTAAAAATCGTGTTTATAATTATTATCACGAAGTAGATTAGCTGATCAAATTAAATCTACACTAGTTATTCTACTTAAAGAATAAACAATAGAAGAAATAGAAAGAATACTACAAAGAGTGAGAGAATAATATAGAGAAAAAAGAGAGAAAGAGAACCAATATTTGATAATCATAAGTTCATTACAACTAATTTCTATAACTAAAAAGCTGCAAATTTGCATTAGAAAGTGATAAAAAAAGAAGGGGATGAGAAGTTATCCTCCTTGACGGCTGCTTAGAGGATGAGCCACATTGACGGAGCGCTTGGATGATGGGGATGAGATGCTTGGCGTCACAACAGGATCCACTTCTTGAATGACGGTGAGAGGATGAAACGCTTCGTAGGCAACCGGGTTTTATTGTTATAGCGTTGTAGTATAGCCAGTTATTGCCAACATTTCAAATATAATTTTTTTTACTCGGAAAAGAGTTCCCGAGGTCGAACTCAGGGAGCAAGTTGTATTCTAGAGATATACATGTTTCTTTTACAAAAATAAAGAAAGAGAGAGTGAAAGAATTTGTTGTCTTCTTTTCTCTTTGTTTTCTCCTCGTCTCAGATCTTCTTCTTCTTTGTCTGCGGAGGTGATGTTCTTCTTCTGCAGTGGTGATGCTCTTCTTCTTCTTCCAGCTGTTCCTGCTCTTCCTTTTTCTTCTGTCTTTCTTCAGATCTTTCTTCTTCTTTCTTCTTTGTTTTTCTTCTTTCAGTTCTTCCCTTGTTCTTTTGTGTTCTCCTCTGCCTCGCCTTCTTCTGTTGTTCTTCAGATCTCCTTCTTTCTTCTTTTCTTTTTCCAGTCAGGACGTCGCCCCTCCTTCTTTCTTCTTTTCCCTTCAGGACGTCGTCTGATTTCCAAATCAGACGACTTAAACTGCCTGTTGCTACAGTGTCTCCCTCAGCTTCCTTCTTCTTCCGCGGTTCTTCTTCTTCACCTGTGCCTGCACACTTCAGAGCTTACGTCAGAGGACAAAACCTACTCTACCCTCTCCCCCCGCGTCTCTCTCTCTCTCTGAAACCACTCTTGGGAAAGCTCTCCCAGAGCTGCCGGGTAATCGGGTTCGGGTCGCGCCTGGGTCCAGGCCCACCGGCGTGCGTGGTGGGCGAGGAGTGCAGGTCAGTCTAAGTCGGGTCGGGTCAGGTCCGCGGGGCGTGAGCGCGGACGAGACCGGGTAACCGGGCGGGTGAAAGGGGACCTCACCCCGTGTGCTGAGGCAGTAAAGCTAATGCACAAAATCAATTTAAACAGTGGAAAGGTTGTGAGGCTTACCGATGTGGGACTAAACGGAGACCTCTCCTCGCGTGCGCCTGCTGGGAGACCGCGGCCTAGCTTCTGCAGCTGCGGCTTCGATTTGCGTAGGTTGCTGGCTGGCTGCCTTCGCAAGACTCCCCGTAATCCGCAGCAGCTGGAGACCTGGAGTCCTCAAGCCTGGAGCGCGGGAGAAGCTGCTTCAATGTGCGTTAATGGCGGTCGAACCTCAAAACCTGTCGGACACGAATATGGCCTCTCGGCCTGATCAAACCACTGGGGAACCTTCGCCGTGGCACGGCGAAGGTGAGGAGCTGCGCGGCAAGCCGCAAGGTGGTGTCTGGCGGCAGCCCTAGGTTGGACTGCAACCGGAGGAATGGGTTTGTTCGGGGGAGCGTTACGGAGGTGTGGAGTGGCAGTGGAGGGGTGGGGGGTGCTCAGTGTGATGAGGCGGAGGTTCGGTGAGGGTCGGCGAGGTGTGTGAGGCTGTGGAGCGATGGGAACATCTCGCCGGAGGGTGGCCGGAGACGAAGGGGGTGACGATGGTCAGGGTCGGTCGAGGGCTTAATTGAACAAATTGAAACCGGGGAAAGAAAGAGGAGAGGAAGGGAAGTAGTTCTAACTTACTTGCAGGGACGAAGGGGGAGCAGTAGGGCGACAGTTGTATCGACTGTCGCCGGAGAAGAAGATGCTCAGGGAAAGAGGCGGCGGCGAGCAGAGAGCCGGAGAGGCGCCAGCTGGGTGCGGCGTGGCGCGGGAAGAGCAGGGGAGGAAGTCTCTGCTGCTGGTATTGCGGCAGAGCGAAGAGGAGGAGGGGGAGGAACCGCCGGAGCTGGTGAGCGTCTGCCGGAGAGAGAAGAGAGGAAAGTTGGGGATTTTCTCCGTCAGATCCGAGCTGCCCCGGTCTGTGGAGCAACGGGGGGTATTTATAGGGATCAAAACAGGGAGGGAGGCGGAGGGAGACGACGTGTCTCCCTCGCCGGAGGATGGCCGGAGACGAAAACCCATACCGTCCGTGCGTTCGCACGGCCGGTATGGTGGGCTACAGCGACCAGGGGGTGTCCCTGCAACGGCTGACAACGCAGGGCACCCCTGGTTTACTTGCCAGGCTTTCCCCCTCACCCTGCGCGGCGCCATGCTCCGCGCAAGGTCGCCGGAGCATGGTGCTGGCCGGTTTTGCAGGGGGGACCTGAATGCAAAGAACGAGGGAGAGTTAGGGGCCAAAATGCGACGGTTCAAAAGTTGAGGGCCAAAAAGTAAATATATGAGGACCAAAGTGTAAAGTCGGTCAAGGAGGCTTCTTCTTAGGCTCAAGTTTTTATACATAATTAATTAAGACCTAAGGAATCTGATGGTGAATTTTATTTCTATATTAAACCTTGTTTGACCGGTCAATTTATGCGGAAACCCAGATTAAGTTATTAATTGGGCATGGTTCTCAATGTAGGTCAACATGGGTTCTGAAGTCCAAATTGAAGGTTCTAAACCCTAGAGATTATTTTTCTATGAATTTTAGAGGGTTTATTCTATTTTTACTTTGCCTCGAACCTCGTGAATTGAAGTGGGTTGTTTTAGGGTTACAGATTATCATTTAGTTCCTTGGAATTGCTGTAGCCCTTGCTAGATCATCTCATCCCACTTTTATTCTTATTAAGTTGCTTTGACCTATGTTTGGACCCTGAATTACCCTGTATGCAGATTATACTGGTAAAATTGCATTTTTACCCCTTATGACTTGTTTTCTCCTTAAACTCAGAATTCTCTGAGTTAAGCCTTTCCTTGAGTTATGTAGGAGCTTTTATCCTTTGTATTGGGTCAAAATGAGCTAGTTATGGCTCATGATGAGGTTCTCATCAGAGGACAACAGCAGACACTCCACGAACGGGGATGAGAAGATGGAAAAATTATATTTAAGACTCTAGTGAAGCATCCCGGGTATGGGACTAGCTCTTTAGAGCTTTAGAAGGGGTGAGAGAAGAAGAGAAGGGATGAAGAAGAAGTGGAGGGCGTAGGGCCTTTTTATAAGCATAGAAATGGGGGTAGAATGGTCTTTTTAAGGCTTTAACATTAATATCAGGACCTTTAGTGACATTTATGAGTGTCACTGAAGGTAAGCATTGCTGAAGGCACACCTTGAACTAGGGCCATGCGATGCCAATCCGACCTCTCTGGTGAAGCCATGTCATCCGGCGCCTGATCTTCAAGCGTTGCATGCTCCATTGCGCCAAATACATCTCAGTTGTTCGATCAAGAGATTAGACGGCTTAAATGCATGTGAGTCTCTTCGCCTTCAAACGTTCCGTGCACTCGTGTGTGATGGCACGTACAATCGTGCGTCATCGCACATGTGCGGATCGCTCTTCCATCCGACGAGCGATAGGGCGCCACATTTCATCTTGATCTGTCGTCTGCGTTGCAGCCAACGGTGCAATTTCACGCGCTGCTCTTCTTCGCGGATTCGAACCCATGCCACATGCTCTACATAGGGCACTCGACCAATGCGCTACGCCTTCAACTTGGTCACGTTTACGTATTAAGGTCGCGGTGCTCTCCGCCATTGGATCTTGATCCAACGGTCAAGATCGTGTGGCCTTTGCTGAGAGAGATCGCCAAAGGTGTTAGGGCAACTGTAATGGCACCACATGGCGCCATCATGGCCGTCCATCTTCTTTGGCTTGTAGATAGTGCCACAGATGTCGGATTGGATCGATTTTTGTACCATTGAGCTACGATCGTCGATCCGAGCCCATCAGTATGGTTGGATTTGTCATCTAAGGTATGGATTTTACACCACCTTGACCCTTGACCTCTGATCTTTCTCGGACTGCATCTGATGCTACAGAGGTCTGATCGAGGCGATCTCAGAGGCGTTGGACTCTGATCGTCACTCTGATCAGATTCGTATGGTTGAATCTTTAATCTGAGGTCCCAATAAAAATTACCCTACCCCCTGACCACAAAAAGGGAAAATTAACATATAATTTGTATAAACTAATCTAAATTCATGATGATGCATGTTATGCAATATTTATAATGTATGATGCTTCTATTCTATACACCTAGGAACAACTTAAATAGGCATTTTAGGCCAATTAGATGTGTGCATATCAATTAGGTTTAGGATTTAGGATTTATCTAAATAGGAAAGTAGGACCTACTTGCCTTCAAATTTCGAACATCTTATGATTTGAATTCCAAATTGCTCATAAAAGTAAAGTTGTAGCCCTTGAAATCAGGAGGTGTCTAGTTGGTGTCTTGAAAGGCAAGGAAGTAGGTTCTAGAATTAGGTTTAAGATTTAGGATTTATTTAAATATGAAAGTAGGACCTACTTGCCTCAATTTTCAACCTCTATATAATTCGAATTTCAAATGTCTCACAAAAGTAAAGTTATAGCCCTCGAAATCAGCTTTCAAATGCAACTTGAATCACTCGATTTAGATTTAAAGTGAGAAAGTTATAACCAAAATACTAAAGGAATGTCAGGTTGTCCCAAATTTCGAAATTGAGATCTTGATTAGAGAGATTTAAGGAATTTATTTGGAGACCTAATTGGATACAATCAAGGCCACTTATTTCTAATTGATTTAAAGAATATTTGGGGCATATTTTAGTAGAAGAATTAAGTGGCACATGTGGATAATGTATAGGACTCCATAGAATAGGATAGGATAAGAAGTGAGCTAGTGTCACTAGTGTATGGGCTTGGTTTTAGGACTAGGTTTAGGAGTGATCCTAAGGTTTAGGAAAAGGCTTAAGGAGCTAAGTGTAGCCGATTTAGGGTTAGGATTAGGTTTTGGGTGAAGGCTAAAATAGGCAGGTTGGGCTAGGGTTGAGGTTTTGGGTTTAAGTGGCCAGAATTGCTTTTCTTCCTCTTGCTTGCATCTTTGGAGCTTTGTTTTCCTGCTTCTTCTCTTGAGCCTAAGTACCTACTTCTTGCACATAGCGAAACACAAAATTAGGCCCAAAATTACCATTTTACCCCTAACATGCAAATATGCAATTATGTACAATATAACCTAAATCTAGTACAACTAATGCCCAAAAGTAACAAAACTAAGCAAGTTTTTATTATTCCTTCCATGTTCACATTGGAGGCAACTTTAAAACCCTAAGGAGGGCTCTTCCACGCCACCTTTGAATTTCCAAAGCCATATAGCTATCCACCTTAGGCTTAAGAGGATGAAGATACACTTTCCAAAATTTATACTCCCAATCCTAATGGGATTCTGAATCCTACTTTCCATTAAAGAATGACTTAAACCCTCCTCCAGAAAACCTTCTGGCCATCCACCCTCTCTATTTAAGACCCCCTCCTACACGCCACTTTGAAGCCACCTTTCTCCCTTGCCTCTGCATTGCCTTCATCCACTTCCAACCAAACCCTAATCACAACCACCCTCTACCATGCCCACCACCCTTCCACCAAGCCAAGGCCAGCCACCACCATCATTATATCACCTTGGCTATCCACTTAAGCCTTCCTCAACTTTTGGATGTCCCCTCTTCCATTGACATAAGGTCCTCTCTTTACACCCGCATCAAGGAGCATCGTCTTTTCACGTGGAGACACTTCTAGGAGGAGGAGCTTTGCAAAGAGATTGCATGATTGAGAGTGCATGAAGATATACACGGGTCCAACTCAGGCTAACAATTCGATATAATTTGCTCTCTATAAGAAAACATCTACATGAACAAATGGGCAAAAGTATTCTATATTAGCTAAGAGAGATTAGTATTTGGCATAAGAGCTATAGAGATAATCCATCATGTACCATGTGACAACCTGTAATGCTATCTCAACTTCTTCCCTGGCTGTGAAACAAGTCCTATGATTCAATGTCGTGTAACCCCCTTAGGTCCTATTTGGAAGGAAAAATAAGGGCCTCAATTCCACATTTGGCCCACTTAAGCCAACGAGAATAATCCCCTATATCCCATAACAAAACAATTTCCAACCCCAGTAGGAATTAATTTCTCCCGCACTTTATTTTGCCAGCTCAACACGAATTCCGCTGCCCTTAACGTCATCCCCTAACCCCTCTCCCACATGAAGGCAACCGCCACTGTACTCTCCCCGTCTACTTTTCTCGTCATCCCCTCCTCCAATCACCTTCTAACATTGGCAAAGGGCAACGATGGAGCCTTAGCGAGGGATCAAGAGGCATTGATTTGTTGTCAGGAAGGTTACCGCAATTAGATCAAAAGTGATTCCCATTTTCCGATTGATTCCCATTTTCCAATTTTCAATTTCCAAACCAACGACATTCCTATTATTTTTTAGTTGTCTTGTTTTCTTTTCCTCCAAACGATCCCCATTCTTCGATTTATTGTTTAAATCTGTAACGAGGATTTTATCTATTATGAGAATATGTTCAATTGTTCCAAACAATTTTGTGAGTTACGTGTGGAAACACATGTTCTTCCAACTATTTATTTTCATTTCCAAAGTGTTTGATCATAGTAATGAAATTCCTCATGTGCTATCTTCCATGAATGCAATTTATGCAACTACTACGTATAAATCATTTGTACTTCGAACTTCTAATCGAGTAACGATTGCAAAGTTGCAGTGGGTTGATATAGAAGAAATCAATTCTCAAGCCAGAAGATATGCTCCAAAATCATCAATTTACTTCACGAGGGAAAACATAATCTTGACCGATGCTTTATAAATTATATCGAAAATGTCAATATAAGCATCTCTTTACCAAGGGACCAACAAGCCAAACAATTAATTTAAGAGCAAAATGATCCATTCATTCATTTCCAACCTTCAATTTCTTATTCCACCATTTTATTCACCTACCAAATACCTCACAAGGAATTAAACCACCTAATTCCTTAATAAGAGAACCAGAGCAACCAAAAATCAAAACCCCACAATTCCTCTATTTCACCGAACTCTAATTCCTTTGCTTATTCCTCCTACCCAATTTCCGTCCCAAACAGAGCCTTAAAGAACAGTGCAAACACCTATTTCTAATGGTTAAGCTTAATCTGAGTACACCAAACCGCCTTCAAGAGCAGTGAATAACCGTAAAAGCACTTGATACAAAAGAAAGATAACACGTACATAAACATGAATTAAGGATAGAATCAGTTAGAAACTTTGATTATGAATGCATCATTAACAAAAAGAGATGCCCATGCAATTGCAAGTACTCCCCAAGAAATGCTTCACAGGGCCCCCTTAGGGCAGATAGTTGGGCAAATTCATATCATTTCAGATTTGATGAATCTAATGAGTAACAGATAGTGCAAGAAAGCCAAAAGGCTGGGAACATCTGCATCATCAGGAATGTAAATACAAAAGGGTTCGACAAAGCAGCTGAACCACGTACAAAGCAGCAACTTAGAAGAATTATCCAGAAACATAAAGACTACACTCCAAACTGGGTTGAAAAGAATGATGAGTATAGAAAGGGAAAACAAAAATACAAAGCACCCCACCATAATATCATTTCTACCATCATATATAGCAAGAAATTAGTTCCCCAGAGACAACCTCACTCCTACCAACCCACCCATGAAAATCTGTGTGAACCACCATTTCACCACCATGCTTCTCCCACCAATTCTTCCACATTAAGAGCCGCAACATGCAGATTTTGGGGCACTGGTACCTTCACCTGGCCCAGAATCTGGTTTATTAATCTTGATTGTTTTGTCCTACAGCAAAAGATGGCATTCTTAGAAAGCAGCAAATTGAGAAGGCACAAAGAAATTCAAAGATACCGACCTCAGCTTTGGTGTCAGTGTCAGCAAGCCTTTGTTTTATGTCTCTGGCAATAGAGAAGAACACCTGTTCCACATTCAAGTTGGTCTTGGCACTCTACAAAATAGCATCATCTCAGTGAGATATTGAAAAGAGAGCCCTTGTTGATTGGCAATTTGGAAAACAGCATCCTTACTGTTTCAAAAAACTTGATTCCATATTCATCAGCAAGAGCTTGTCCTTTGGAAGTTGGCACCGCCTGAAGGTATTGGTGAATTCTTTTGTTTAACTTCATCTTAATAAAGCAAAGGATGTAAAAAGATCCTGATGCAAATATTTAGGTTCAAGCAACATAACATAAGGTGGTTTATGATTATATAGTGGTGATTTCCTAAAAGGTGATGATTTGTGGAAGCCACCAGTCAGTTTTCGATGATGCTGGAGACCTAGGGAATTAGTATGCTTTACCAGGCTTTTGAATGCAACACATTACATCATAAACAGAGTGGTTTCTTCTAGAGCACATGGATGATGGATAGGTCAATAAGTAGGGAGACGCATCAAGCAAAAACATCTGATTAAAAAATGTATATGCCACCCAAAAACAAACAAATAATTCTTTGTTTCCTGCTATCCAATGTATAAAATATCAAATGGGAAGAGGTCTATCTAAACCTACTCTTTTGCTTTCATCCATATCAGCCTTATTCCCCACAAGAATCTTGTTAACGTTGTCAGAGGCATGCTGCTCAATGTTTCTTATCCAGTTCCTTATATCTGCACAAGTTCAAGAGCTTTGAATAATTCATTTAAAAGATCTAAGTCAACTAGAAACTATGATTCCAAATTCGCCATATGTCAAGATGAAGAAAGTACTGTTAAATGAGGACTCATCGGTAACATCGTAAACCAGCAAAATACCCATAGCTCCCCGATAGTATGCTGTATTGACAAAGATAGCTGTCAGGGATGCCAGCACCAAAGTGCCCATAAAATATCACAATGCACTTCGATTGGTCCAACTTAGTTAACAATAAACATTGTGAAATCAGTTGTCCTTACACAGAAAAGTTCAAAGCCGGTTCTCAAGAAGCTAAATTTACCTGTGGTAATTGTTCGGAAACGCTCCTGACCAGCTGTATCCCAGATTTGCAATTTAATACGCTTTCCATCCAATTCTATGGTTCTAATCTTAAAATCAATTCTGCTCACAAACAAAAAAAGGGTGTCAATGCGATGCCATCAGTAATAAAGCAAAAACTGCACTGCTCAAGACTTCATATGACAGAATACAAAAAGTAGAAAGAAAATCCAGTGAATACAATAAAGAATATACCCAATTGTGGTAATAAAACTGGTAGTGAAGGATCCATCTGAGAAACGCAGAAGCAAACAACTTTTGCCCACACCTACATCAAGAAAAAACAAGTTATATTTCTAGAAAACCACCAAATATAGTCAAATCATACACCCAACCAAGGTTAAGAATGAAATCATAGGGAACAACGAGTCCGAATATCCATCATAATGGATACTAAAGGCACTAAATAAAAAACATAAAATATAACAAATTCACATGAGCACATCCAAAACATAAAATAGAAAGACATTCTAGCCACCAAAATTCTTCTCCATTGCCACCATCAATGCTGAATTCTTCTCTATTGATGCTCCTGCTAATCAGGTCTTATAGTGAATCACCCGGTGCTGTGAGAAAGCTCCGGCAGCGATTAAAAGCTCGCAAGAGAGAGGTTTTAGTGGTGGTAGGGCTTTTCCAATTGGTCTCGTAGAGTTTTGGGAAGGGGATGGACTTCAAATTTACGTAAAAATTATAGGTATATCCAAAAACATAAACATGTAAAACATTCTTCCTAAGGCTCAAAAGTCTTGACTTCTTTTTCATCTGAGACGGCGCCTTTCTTTCACCTCAGCACCACGAGCACCTTGACACCGAAGCATACACCTCACCAGCCACCCACAAAAGCATACACCTTGAGGTGAAAATTGACCGCCTTGCCTCAAGGCATGTTTTTTTAAACCATGCACCCAACAAGAATTCTCTGGTTATGTGCAAAGAATTCAATAAAATGGAAAACATTTCCATTAAGTGAATGTCAAGACTCCTTTTCTAACGTTACAAGCATCTTTCATAAGCAACGCAATCTTCCTTTGACCAAGCAAGATAAAAAAGCAATGCAAATTGTTTAGCAATAAAAAAGGATGATCATCCAAAGGCAATAACCACCCCAACTTTGTGATAGCAAAGGATTGTCAGACCCTCAACTGCCAATCATCAATCACCCCCCGAAACAAATAAAAGACTATCAACCCTGTCCCATTCACTCTCAGCAAAGGAACACTCAAACACCAAAATGTTCATTTGCACACAATATTTCTTTCCCCTGACTTCAATCACACACACACATGCACATGCACACACGCTCACACACACGGCACCAAATGAGAGTCAATGGATCAGGAGCTGATGAACAACCAAAAAACCACAAAAAATGACAGGTGGTATTAAGATGGCATTTGTTAAGAGATTAACATATTAGGCATGCATTCAAATCATCAATTAATCGACTTTCTGAATAAGATGGAATCAAAAATCCCATCCTATCTGAGCATTCTATAACAGGTTTTGCAGATCCTTAAGGGCATTCCTTAAGAGACAAATTATTAGGGTATGCTTGTTTCATAGGAAAGGGAGGATGAATGTAATCGCAAATCTCCTTCTAATTCCTTTCCTATATTAATAAGATAAAAACACGCCAGGAATAGCTATTCCTAGCATTGTTTCATTCCCATGTTCGTAGTATTGCACATTAACACAGGCCCCCTAGGAGTAGTGAATCCGATCTCATGATAATGCCACAACCACCCACATTCACAACCCCCCCATGTTTGTAACCACCGCATGGGGTTACCACACCTTTTTTCTTTCCCACTAATCCATGTGCTTCACATTCTTTTTTTATTGGTAATCAATATATCAATATAGATATAAGTCTATGTGTGTGTGTGTGAATACATGTGTATATATTTGTACGTATACATACATATGTATGTGTGTACATATATATTTATATACATATGCATATAGGGGTGTATAGGTTGTATATATACACATGCATGTGCAAATATATTTATATATGTATGTCTATACATACGTGTGTGTGTGTGTGTGTGTAAGGCATGTACATAAATATACTCAAAATGAACAATTTCCATTCATGTCACTACAAGTTCATACCGAATGTTTCAAAAGAAATAAGTCCCTCTTTTGCAATTCCATTCCCACATTGAGCCAAACAATTGAATGGAAAAGTATATTCCTTTCCCTTCCCAAGTTCAATCCATTTCTTACTTGATTCCATTCCCTTGCAATTCAATTACCATGAAACAAACATGCCTGTACTCATAACCACAAGTCAAAACTCAAAAAGGAGAAAGATACGATTGCTTACACCATGCACAAGAACATCATAAGAGATTACTTGTAGAGAATGCATTTACCAATTGTAACATACAACACGTGTAATTGACATGTAGTTGTAACATTCCAACATAGCACTTGCGATATGTTCACTCCTAGTGAAATAGAGCATAGCTTGTAATGCATCATACACAACAATTGTAATATGAATAAACAACACTTGTAATAAGCATGGTTTAAAAAAACAAGCCTCGAGATGGTCAAGGCGTACGCCTCGAGGCAAGATGACCCAAAATAGCCTCGAGGCGATAGCCTCAGTCTACAGGCATCAGTGTTTTAAATGCCAACGGCATGCTGTTGACATGCTATCGGCATAGCCATTTTTAGGGAGGGATCATGCCGACACCAAATATATGTCGATATGCAAGGATGTCGGCAGCATGCCGACCATTTCATCGGATTTCCATGATGTGCCCTCGGCATTTCCATGACGTACTCTCAACATAGCCATCAGCATGCCCATCAAAAAATGGGTATTTCCATGGCATGCCCTCAACATGCCCATGTAATATACACTTAGAATTTTATCGGCACAGCATCGAAATTGACATTTCAAACCTTGATAGGCATGACACGTGCACCTCACTTAATCGAGACGCATTGAGGCGATGCGAGGCGATGAGGCGCAGCTGAGGCGCTGCCTCAGGCTGTTTAAGTTATGTGCTTGTCACATGACATTTTTTAGGGTTTAAAGACATCTAATTGTTTGATCATTATGAGCACTATCTTTTCTGAACTTGCTTGTTTCTGTCTCTTATTTCTAATAGATGCCTTATTAAACAGTAATTTAACGATGTTAGGAAATTTCATAGAAGACTTGAAGGTGGCAGCAAAATTAAAGAATTGACACTCGAAATGCAGAGATGTATATAAGATTGAGGCATCGGAGCTATTGGTGTCAGTTTATGGACCTTACATATTACATTGTTTTTGTGATCTTTTATAGTCCATGTTTGTTTAATTTTTTGAGAGTAGCTTTGTCAGAATTCAGAAACACGTCAAGTCATTTTATGTTTTAGGCAACATGATAGTACAAGAAGGTAAGTGATGGTTCTTTACTTGAGATGGAAATTAATGTCTATTATTTACGAGCCCTGTTACTAAGGATCTTCATCTCTAGAATTTTTTTGTTTCTCTTTTGAGGTAGGACTTTATGTCAAGGTACTAATATTCACAGGTTATGTTTTTCTTGGAGAGAATTTAACAAGGTAATAACTAGTAAGCATTAAGACCATCTCTCAATTAAGTACATAATTCAAGTTTATTCGTATATGACTATGGCCAATACTTCATTTGAGCTGCCATGAGTGGAATCATAAATGAGTGATTTAGGTTTTCCTAACTATGCAAAATTTTCCAAGAGTTCATATGAAGATACTTTTTTTAACAATATACATTAGCTGTTCGTCACGAAACGCGTAAAAGATTATTTCTATCGTTGTAGTGTGAATCACGACGAAATAAATAAATTTATAAATATTTCGGTAAGTACCGAGTCGTTCGCAAAGAGGCAAAACACGATTTTCAAAGCCTTTCATACTAGCTAATCTAACCTAATGAAAGCATGGAAGTAAAGACCAGTTATTCAGAGAATCATATTTCTATTACTACTTGGAAATAATTTTCAAACTGGACATTAAAACAATTATGCTAAAGAATAAAGAGAGAAAAAAGTAGATGGACGACGCTGCTTGTGGGATGCTTGTGCAAAGTGCGACAGCACTTTAGATCCAGACTGTCGGGAGGAAGATCAAAGAGGTTGCAGAGAGGCTGGAGATGTGTCTGGTGGAAGTTGCCTCTCAACTGAGGGCTCTGGGGCTCTTTTCATAGCTTCAATGAGGAGCAAAGTAGGCATTTAGGCCCCTAAAATCGTGCAACTTAGATGCGACCAGATCCGTCGATTGGGAGATTAACGAATCAGATTGCGCCTCAAAATAACCCTCCACAAGCCTTAAATGCACAGATTTAACCTACTACTGACACATGGAGGCCTCTAAGCTGTCGGATCACGATCCGTGCCACCACTCGCGCTCCTTGCACTTGCACGCTCACATTCAATCTCAACCATCCGATCGTGAGATTGGATGAATTACGTCACACGCCGCATCACCTTTTGATCCTACATGAGGCGGGGCATCAGTTCGAGCGTCGGATCGGGCATCCGCACTGCTGCATCCAACGCATCTCCGCGCACCGCGTGGCCACCTCTGCACCGCTCGATCTCCATCTGACAGTCCATTGAATTTGTGAGCACTGCCTCTTTGATTTCGCACTTCGCGAGATTCGAATGCTCGCGCTTCACTCTCGCGTGAAGGCGGTGACCAACAAGTTGCAGGCGCATTTGTGTCGTGTTTTTAGTTTTGTCGCGCTCGTTGCCTCAGCCGTTGGATGAAGATCCAACGACTGAGATGCATTCTTCTTTGATGAAGGGCATGTGGAGAGGGTGATGTGGCTCCTTCGTAGCCGTTGGATCAACAACCCACGTTTTTCCCTCAATAGTTGGAGTGCGATGATGGGCTGCTGGGATGGTGCCACATGGCACCATCCTGATCGTTCATCTTCCTGCCTTTGTAGTTGATGCTACAAGGCTCCAATTGAGCCGATTTTTATGCCGTTGGACTGCGATCATTGATTCGGATCCACCCGTGCGGTCGAATTTGACATCTAAAGTTTGGATCTCTACTATCTTTCTCCTTGACCTCTGATCTTCTATGGGCTGTATGTGATGCTATGGACGTCTGATCAAGATGATTCCGAAAGCATTGGACTCCCGTCGTCGTCCTGATCAGATTCGTACGGTATGATCTATCACCTGCAACCCTAAATCATCTGCAATTAATAGTCTCTTTTAAAGCATAAAATAACATTATTATCTATAAAGCTAGCAAATCAACTATGATGCAAAGTATGATGCTTATGCATGCATTGTTCCTAACTTTAGCTAAAATCTAACTTAATTCAGGTAGATTAGGTCCTATGATTGTTGTGCAATCAACAACCAATAACCAATGTTTCACTAGGTAACTAGAGTTGCACATATGTGGTGGACTACCATTTCATACAACACTTTGGATGGCTACTTTCGACTAGCCGTTCTCCAAAAAAGGGAAAAAAATTGTACAAGACAATCTTTGAAAGGAAGATTACTACACAACACACACAGTTGACTCAACACAAATGTATGGTGCTTGCAACATACAACTGGATGCTTTGCATGTAACAACTTAACTCATCATTTGCAGTGTTGATGAGCACTCGTAAAAACTAAAATAACACTTGTAATGAGAATGAGTACCACTTGTAACGAGAACAAATAACACTTGCAATACACACAGAGATCACTTGTAACGAACTTGTAACATGTGCAAAAATCACTTGTAAGCATACAAATGAAACAAGAACACGAACTAACGTGTGGCAATGACCATTGCAATATCATAAAAGGCTAAATTCTATAATCAAGTGTAATAACTTAGAATGCATTCCAAATGGAAATAGTGATTTTGGAAACCACCATTGTAAAAATAAGACAGATTCTAGGTTCCATCAAGCTTGTTGACGATACAATGGCTTGCGTTGGGTGCTCAGTACATACAAATTGAGCATAGTGCTCAAAAGATACTCCCCCCCTATCCTCGTTGCCCCTATGTGTGTGCGTAGGGGTGCTCAAAAAGTAATAAAAACCCTTAATTATGGGTGAGTGGAGACAAAATTCCTGGTTGGAGGATACCAACAATGCTTTTTCCATCTAATGGCAAATGGGAGGCACAAGAGCTACTTCATTGAGAAGCCATAACTGCAAGATTGTGTGGTGCATGGTGGGAAGGAAGTTAAAGTAGCAATAGCTAAGCACTTTTTGGTAATTATAAGGAAGACGCCTTGGTTTCGATGGAGGTGGAATGGCCAAGGAGTTGGTAAGACCTTTCACCTAGGACAAAGTTGTTGTGCTGAAGAGGTTGCATGTGGAAGGCTCTTCAAGCCTAGGTGGCTTTATGATCCTTTTCCCCAAGGAGTTCTAGAACATAGTTGGACATGATATGATGAGGAGCTCGGATGAGTTTGCTAAAGGGAATCATAGATTAAAGTGGCTCACCAAGGAACTTCTTTTCCTTCTCCATGGAAAGCCATTGCAGTGATTTGTTTCCTATTTAGATTGAGATTGATTCTCTATATAAAGAGACCAATACCCCTCCTTTATATCTGAGTTCTACAATAATAAAACTCCAAGTTTTAGTTTCTTCACATGGTATTAGACCTAAGAGGCCACATTGCCTCCACTACATGGGCGACAACTCACGTCGAAAGCCAAGGCAAGGCCTTGGTCATATCTCTCCTCGTTGTCTACGACAGGGTCACGCAAGGCCCTTTACTTGCATCCTGTGTGCGCCTCTCCACCACTAACACCTCCTACGTGATCTAAGGCCCAAGCATGATCGGATTTTTTGAATCGAAAGTACTCGATTTTCTCCACACCAATTCCCTATACGTGACTCATGGCAAAGGGAGATCAACCTATTATGACCTCTGAAGCCAAGAAATTGACCTTTATACTAGTTCAAGGGACCACAAAGCCCCCATGTTGCTACTAAGGAGCGAGGCCTCCTTTATTATTGCTTGAGAACATTTCTCATATATGGCCGCTACTTCTGCTACCGTCGTGGCAACTACCACACAAGTTGCCCCAAGCTATATGACTACTTCACCTATGCCTAGCCCGAAGGAAGATGCCAAAGCTCCAGGCCGTGTCAACATCGAGGAAGATGATGATCAGTGGATGAGAAATTAAACTAGAGGCTCAGCCCCACCGATGGGAGCCCTAATCCGATTTTTTATTGTCCTCCAAGGGAGGAGATTTTCTCGGAAGAAAGGCAACCATCACATGCTTGGGAACATTTCCCAAACTATTGTTCGTGGTCCAGATTGAAGTTTGAAGACCATTCCTGCTTAGAGTACTACCAATGTCCTACATGCCCACGACATGCTCATGGCATGCTAACAAAATAACCTTTTGCTGATATGAGGCCATATCGACATACATGTAATGTTGAAATACAAGAGTGTTATCGATATTTTGCCAAAGATCAAAATAATATGTTAATTATATTGGTAAAATATATGGTACTAGGTACGATTCTTAGGCAATTATCATATGTTAAGGTTGATGTAAGCAACTTAATAATCCATTTCTACCTATTTCTGTTGTCGCATGCATGTTAGAGTGACAAGAACTCTTGCAAATGTTTTCTCTTTTTTTTTTTGAAAAAGAGAAAGGACCACATTAGCTATCTAGTTTTATTAAAAATTTCAATAGATTACAAATTTGCTAGCCACAATTGAGCATACGTAGCAACATCACTGCAAATGTTCTCCACCCATCCTGCACCCCCATTAAACATCACATCATTTCTCGCCCTTCAGACAACCCACAAAACAGAGGCGATGTCATCCTACACTGGGAGGGAAGAGAAACAAAATCGACGCCAGTCTTCATTAGTGATCATGTAGGAGCAAAGGTGTCTAGTGTCATCTTCCTCAAAGCCACAGAGTGGACAAGTACAAAACGGAGTACCCATAATACATCTCCTCGAAGCCCTTGTAACCAATCCTTCTCTTCAAGCTAGCCAAAGGAAAATCTGAACCTTTAATGGAACCTTCACCTTCCACAGTGCCGCACATATAATTTTGTGATCACTATTTTCGATATCTGCCATCATCCTCTTATCTGCTTTACCTGGAGCATAAAACCCATCCTTCCATTCAAACTTGTCCAAACTGTCCCTTGGCTTAAAAGCTGCCAACGTCTCCATGAGCCTGGTAGACTCTTCCCCTAAACAGCTTTCATGTGGGTTATTGAGATAGGACGCCAAGCTTCCTCTTCCAACAACCAATAATCCTCAACCGTAGCACTCTTCACATGTGCACAATTATATGCCCAGGGAAAAAGATCTTGAAAATGGCCTAGTCCACTCCAATTGTCTTTCCAAAATCTAAATTGATTTCCATTGCCCAATACCAGAGAGAACATACACCGGTGAGCCTCCAAAGCCGTGGAGACTGATGACCAAAAGGGGGATGGCAAAGTTGGATGCAAACGATCCTCTAGTGTGTTCGAAGCCCCATAAGAATCTCTAATAACTTCCTACCGCAATCCACTATCACCTCGCAAGATGATTACTCCCTATTTAAGCAAAAGCAAATCACCAAATTCTCTAAGAGATCTAACTCCCATCCCTCCATATTTTTTTGGAAGGCATATGTTGCGCCACTTAATTGTTGTAAGAAGCATCCTTCGTGCATTGGTCCTTTCCAAAGGAAGCATTACTCAAAACATCCAATCTCTTAAGAATGGTCCCAGGCGACCCGAACATTGACAAAAAAAGTCAGGTATGGTTAATAAGATGGAATTAAGAAGAATTAGCCTACCCCCTTGGATAAATCCTGCCACACCACCTTGCAACCTTTAATGAAATCTTCTTAAATAGTTGTCTCCAATCACTCTTCATTTTTTTGCTTGCAATGGTAGACCCAAGTAGCGAATGGGAAGTTTGAGCACTGGAGTTCGCAAATTACCAGAGATGACTTCCTTGATGTTGCATGCTACCCCAAACAAATTAAAGAAAACTTGGATCCATTAATTTTTAATCCTGATATTTCACTAAAAATATCCACCACATATTTCAAACACTCTGCCTCTCTATCCCCCCCCCCCCCCAATAAAAAAGACTGTCATCTGCAAACTAAAGAATAGGCATCAAGGTTCTCTAGGACAATAAAATGTAGCCATGCAATAAGCCCCCTACACAAGCTTTAAAAGCAAACCGAGCTAAAGTGTCCACTGCAAGAATAAAAATCAGAGGGGCTATTGGACACCCCTGCTTCACCCCTTTTTGAGGCTATATCCACTGTTCAGTCAGTCTTCCATTAATTAAAGGAGAAAAAGACATAGTAATGCTTTGTTTCATCCACTGTACCCACTTCTTAGAGAAGCCTCTCCTAAATATCTCCCATAGGTATGCCCAAGATACCGAATCATATGCTTTAGAAAAATCCACCTTCCACATAAATGCCTTCCTCTTCCTTTTCACCCATCCCGACACCATCTCTTATGCCAATTTGAAAGATTCCTATAGTGATCTTTTCAAAAAAAGCAGCTCGAACAGGACTAATCAAATCCTGCATAACATCACTCATGTGATTTGCCAAAATCTTTCCAATAATCAAATAAATGGAGTTAGACAAAGCTATAGGACGAAAATCCGTTAAAGCCTCCGCACCCTACTTCTTAGGTAGTAAAAATAGGAGAGATCTGTTAAGCTTTTCTAACCCACAATTACCTTCCTGGAACTCGTCCAATACTTCCATAACATCATCTTTCACAACATGCCAAAACTCCTTATAAAACACTGGAAATCCATCAAGCCCTAAAGATCCTTCAGCCTTGAGACCTTTCAATGCAATGGATACCTCCCCTTCGCTTATCTCCCTGCACAAATGTTGACTCTCTACCTTACCCAGTCGCGGCATATCTTTAGCAGTAAGTCACCACCCACCTCTTGGAGCAGCACGTGAAGTATCTGTGAAGTAAATGTTGGTCGTTTGGCATATATCCAGTGGTGTTGTCACTACATGGTCTTCATACCATAGGGTGGATAAGAGATTGTTTCTCCTCTCCTTGTTCTAGCAACTGCATGGAAAAACTTCGTATTAGAGTCCCCCTCCTTCAGCCACAATTGACGTGACTTCTTATGCCAATCTATTTCACGTTGCAAATCCTCTTCAGCAATAATTTCTGCAAGTCTTTCCTCTGTTGCAATTCATCCACAGACAATAGTGCTACCTCTTCCTTAGCGTCTAGCCTCTTCAATCCATCTGTGGCCTCCATCCTTTTCAAAGCCTTTATAGTGGCAACTAACTTTTTATATTCAAATAGCATGAGTCACAGACCTCTCAACTTGGACACAAGACGTTGTGTAGCTAAACCAACCCCTCCCTGAGACGTCCACCATGAAGCAACCATCTCCCTAAACCCATCCTCATTAAGCCCGATCTTTGAAGTTTAAAATACGAGTTCGACCGGGTACCTTCCCTACTCTCCCATACAATGGGAGTATGATTAGAGAATGGTCATCCCATGGCCACCACCAATGCCAATTGAAAGGAGCTCATAAGCTCCACATTGCACAGAAATCTATCAATCTTTGACATCAGCCCACTACCATTCCTCCAAGTGTACATAGCTCCCGAGATAGGGAGATCTACCAACTCCAGTTCTGACACCACATATTGAAACCCGAAGGTAGATGAGTCAGTCCTACCATCTGACCTGTAATCCGAAGATAATGTCACATTGAAGTCCCCACCTAGTAGCCACACCTTACCCTATGTCATCACGGAAATGGTGTTCAATTCCTCCCACAACATTGACAACTCGCTTTGTAAACACAACCCATACACACATGTGACAAGTCGAGGCAGATTATCACACTCTAGTAAATTTGCAAGTAATGATGAAGACTTCTTGTCGAAACACTTCTAACTGCAAAGTGCTCTTTGTCCACCAAACACAAAATCCCCCATCTCTACCACTCTCATTTTTTTTCCTTATATCAGCCACCCTAATCATAAATAATGGCTACCACAATAATTCTCCCTCCCCCTCAATATGCGTCTCCTAGCACAATTAATACCCCATTCTTTAAGATATCTCAAAAGGGACCCCCTCCTGGTGCGGTCATGCAATGCACGTACATTCCACGACAAGATCTTCAACATGGGGGTATGGCTCCCCATTTATGCATCCCCTATGCGGGCCACCTTCAAAACATCTGCCACTGGGTTCACACCAATTTTTTGCATCTTAACGGACCCATAGAAACGTAAATTATAGCTCCCCCAATTGCAGGCCCCACCCTGTGAACTTGTTGACGAGCCTACATTGTACATACCACCTTCTAGAGTGCTGAACGTGAAGCTATCAACCACAGGCTGATGTGCCACCCCCTCTAGTCCAAATACTTCAATCTCCCTTCATAAAACAATAGCTCCAACTTCATTTCCCATAGCCTCCATTTTATCGCCATTTGCATCAACAAACTCCTTATTTACCTCCACCCCATCCCTTCCAGGTACCTTCCTTTTCTTCTTACTACCCCCAACCCCTTCATTGTCATCACACTCCACCCTTCTCCATTGCATTTCCTCCCTTTCACCTTCCTCATTCATATTTTTTGATACCCCATCAGCTATATTCCTAACAGGGTGTACATGCACTTGCATGTGTAGGAGCCAAGATGTACCTCCACACCACAAGACAACTCTCTCATGAAAAGGACCACCATGACTCAGAGTGACATGCACTTCAACCACACTAACATCACCCTCCTTCAGCCCCACAATAATGTTGTCCTTCAAGGAAGCGAAACTAGACACTACCTAGTTGACCACAATGTTCGATCTGAGATGAAGAGGAAGCCCCCGAATTTCGACCATCTAGTCCCTAGTAACAACACGCTGAGGAGGATGCTCATGCAATGCTCCATCAAACGGTGGCACAAGTCTCCAAATAATCGACACATTACCCAAAATAGAGGAACAAAATTTCAACGCTTCCACATCACCATCACACAAGCCATGACGCATTCAACCACGACACTTTCCACATTGACGAAGATAGAGTAAACTTACAACCCCACGTAGATCATCCGTGGAAGGCGTGCCAATCATTATCTCACCAATCAAAGCCCCACGTAGCATCGATTTTGTCACAAGAACCTCCAGGCTCATGGGAACCTCGACAACAATCGAGTAGGAGGTGGCGAAGGTTGATTCCACATGTTGCTTCGACAACCGCTATTACCTCGAGGCCAAGGCTCTTCCCCCTGCCCTCGATGACCACCCTTTACACTGCATGAACCCCAATCGTCCCTATGCAAAGGTCTCGTGACTGATCGTCCCTATGCAAAGGTCTTGTGACTGGGCCCTCCCTCCCATCTTTGTGGTGCATGAGGGCTTTCACGACGCCATCGACATGTGTTTTGGCAATGCCCAAACCCCCACATGCTAAACACACCACACCATTATGGCACTCAACAGCCATGTGACCCTTCTCTCGACAACGATAACATATCAAAACTCTCCCCTTCCCCATTGTCATTCCCCACGAAATCTCCCCCCTTCATGTGCCCCAGGAGATCCCCCATATCGTCCAACACCTCCAAAACCACCCTTCGACCATCACCCACACCCTCCGTACATCCCACCAGCATCCTTCAACTACTAGCCATCATCGCTAAGTCACCATCGTCCTCTTATCATCCCTCAATCTCCTCTCCCTCTCTGTATTTGTTAGATCTTTAAAGTAATTTAACTTCTCCAAAGTTAAATAGTATTTATTTCTTATTCTCTAAGCTAGATTTAAGTTACAATCATTAGATTTAAATCATGTTGTGGGCTTTAACGATTACATTTGCAAATCCATAAGTGTGTGGTAAATTAACTAGTTTTGTGATTATTTGATATACATTTTATAGAGTTGGATTATTAGATCATAGAATTCAATGTTTAAATATTTTTTTGATAGTATTAATATTTAAGTATTTATCAAATTTTTCTAACACAATCATGTGAATTCCATACAACCTAATCATTCTAATAGTTGTGATCAAGATGCCATCAGCATGCCTCCTAAATGAGAGGATTTTGCGTGGACCATATCAATGTAGAAGGGGTATTGAAATACAGAGGTGTCGACAATATGTTGACTATTTCGATGATATGTCGATCAGCACGATCATTTCAGGGCTTGCTATTGCCTACTGCTCTACTCCTACGTGTAGGTGTAGCTGTTGCCTGCTACTGTGATAGCCAGAGTGGTAGGTTCAATTACTTTGATAGCGGTGGCACTGTTGTTTATGCCTCGCAGGGAAGAGGGAGGAGAGGTAGTGGGTTACTGTTGGGTTGCACGAAGGTAAGCATAGAAGGTTCAAGGTGGAGGGTATGTTGGTGGTAGAGTAAGTGGGTGGGTTACAGTGGAGAAGATGAGGTAAGGAGAGGGAAAAAAATGAAGAGATGCCATTTTTGTCGACATGTGTCAGCATGCCTTCGACATGTCTTCAACATGCCTCTGAAATGGACTATTTTTTTAACATCAAAATCCTTGTCGAAAAACTGGTGTTTCCACGACATGCCTCTTAAATGTGTACTTCGAAATTTATCGAAACGAAGTTAAAATAGACATTTAAAACCTTAAGTCCTATTATTGTTATGCCCTCTCACAAGTTGGAGACATCTAACTTAGTGGGGAGTGTTGAAGATATTGCGATCTCCTCCAAGGAGTCACAACGCAGGGAATAAGGCAAGAGTCTCTTGCTGAGTCAAATTAGGATTTCTTGTTAGTCAAGTTAGCTTGCTTAAGAGTCAAGTTATTGTTTTTCCTTATTTAATTTGGGATTATCTCTTTTGAAAGGATGTTAAAGATTTTATTTTGTGAAGTGATTTGAGATTAGCATTGGTTCTTTCTATAAAAAGACCAATACCTCCTTTGTATCCAAGTTCTACAATGATAAAACCTCTAGTTTCAGTTTCTTCACAGAAAATAACATTAAAGCCATCAAAGAAATTATCAAAATAACATCAAAGTCAACACCCCAAATCTCCCATGGAACAAAAGAAGAAATCCCATGTTTGGCTCAAAGAAATCTCGTAACTATGTTAATTCAAAATCTGATGGAAAAATCTCTAAAAATCTCATTTCCACATTTGAGGTGGAATAGAGTTATCCCACCAATTTTTGCGAGGATTTGACAAAATATATTTATTTTGCATGTGATATGGCATGAAGTATATTTCTCTTTCAAAATTGCTTCTTTTTATTTAAATTAAATGTCACTTCAAAATGTGACCCTAATCACCATCCAAACAAAACATAAACTTATTCTGATATAAACCTTTATGACACATGCTATTCCACATACCAAATGTCCCCTTAGAGTAGAAGTAAGCTCTCCCTTGAAGTAAGAGTAGTGATAGTCAACTAACTCAACAGCCGATGAGAGGGTAGAGTAAAAAGTTTCCTTTTTCCTATGCTTGCTAGATCTATAACATTGTCCAACAAGGTTGCAGAATAAAAATAAAGGTGGTGCCCCATAGAAAAAGGTGATACTATATATCTTCTGGTTTTTTTTTGAGAAGTTAAATGTGTGGGCCATGGGATTTGATCCCATAACCTCTTTGATGCCAATGAGGTACTTTTCCACTAACCCAACCCCTTGGTGACTAGATATCTTCTTTTTCTTATTTTCCCTATTTTCCTTTCTGTTTTTTCCTTTTTTTGGTTATTGAGCTCTCCTTTCTTCTCTTTTTTCCTCCTTTTCCTTTTTTAACATTTTCTAACACATACAAGCAAGAATGATCCAAGAAGTCTTCCTAACTCGACCAGGCAGGAGAAGAGGCTCATACCCCAGGAACACCACAATCAGATCAACTCAATAGAAGCCATGGCAGAAAGTTCTGGACCAAAATAAAACCATTAAACCTAGAAGTAGGTGCACTTTCTAAGAAGGCATCTGCCTGAAAAGACATGTGAATAGCTGAATTCTGGAGCGAATTGCAAAAACCTAAAGATTCTGGACTGTAGTGCAAGTTGCTGGAACTTGAGCTGAAGTTGCTAGGAATTTCTGCTAATCTGTTGCAAACTGAAATTGAAGACTGGGCACTACAAAGATATTCCAGTAAAGAGATCAAATAGAAAGGGCAATGTCAGTCCATCCATGAGTGAAGAACCAACCAAGGTTCCAAATGTCAATTTCGATGTCATTTCGATAAATTTCCAATTGCGCACTTCATCGGAACGTCGAGGACATGTCATGGAAATACCTATGTTTCGACGTCGGATTTTGGTAATTTCGATGCCCCAAAAAATAGTCTATTTCAGAGGTATACCAACAAAAAGGATAGTAGTCAAAATAATTGAAATTTTAAAAATAACTATTTAAATAGATAAATATTCCCATTTAACCCCTAAACCCCATCTTATACTTTCTATTTAATTGGATAACTATTTCTAAAATTAAATAGTATAAGAAGAAAAACGTTAATACTTTTTTTCTTTGAACTGAGGATTTTATTTTTAAGAATTAAACAAAGGATTTTCTCAATTCTAAATTGTGATTAGACCTATATGTTTGTAATAATAGTAAATCTAAACTCAATGTGTAGGTCAACTCTATAATTAAGGATAAAAGTGGAATAGAATCAAATCTCAAAAAAAGAATAGAGCAACAATTATAGTTGTCTCATGTCAACTAAAAACCATCCTCTCAAGGAGAAGATAAAATTAAAATAGGGCATTTAGGTAGAGGGTGGGGAAAAGAGTATGACAGTTCCTCTACCAGCCATTACAGTTGTCGGCATCAACTAAGTAAGAGTGGATGCTCTAGTAGAATCTCTTTTAAGGTAGGTACATTAACATGTGATTTATAACATAGCAACAATAGTAACATCTGCAACAACTATTGAAATGTCAAGTGCATTTTGCAAATGTCAACCAAATCTCAAGAGAAGGATGAGTAGCAATAGTAGCAATGAAAAAGAATAGTAGTAGTAGCAGTGGAGCATACAAACGAGAGAAGAGCAGTAGTAGTAGTGGAGAGGAAGGAAAGTTAGAAGAGCAGCTAAAGTTTTAAATATCGATACCGGTATTGCAGTGCTAAGTCAAAAAAGGGATATATCGATGATATGTCATTGACATCGAGGAAATTTTGATAAAATCACTCAAATTAACTTAAAATGTCACAACATGAAGAAATGCCTAGGCCTTAGAAGATCAAAATCATGATCTAAGATGTAAAAAGCAAATAAATTCCAATTTTTAATACGAATAACCAATATATGGGATAAATGATACATAACGTATATCAATATTTTCCATGTTAGTGATATGCAATACGCTAATACATAACCTAGGCAACAACAGCAATGCAACGCAACAAGAGTCAGAAGCAACAGTAGTGTGCGGCATGTGCAACAGCAGCAATGGTGCACATGACACACACAACCAGCAAGCAGTGCTGCATGCAACTCGACACATTGTCAACATGCTGCTGAAATCCTTTCAATAATTGTATCATGTCAATATGGTATCCTGTCAAAAACCTTTTTTTCGCCGGCATGCCAACAATATTTTGATCATTGGAACTAACAGGAATTGAAGATTGCTGATTAAGTGACACTTTCTGAGTTCTCAGGCTAAAATTGTGCAGTACTACATAAAAACTGAATTAGAGCCCACACCACATTCATCCTTTTTCTCCCATTCTTCACATTCATGGCAAGTTTGGCAACCGGAAAGGTGTGGCATATTAAACACAACGAACAATACCTATCTGTGATATCTGGAAAAAAGATATATCGGCCCAATAAGAGCATAAATAAATCAGTGCAAGGAGATCCAATCAAAGCCCACGGATATCCAAAAAAAATCAAGGAACTTTAGCCAAAATTTCAGCACCATTGCAGTAGTGCTGCTCTGCTTGCCTTGCAGTGCAAACCATCAAGATTAGAAGATCTGGTTTGAAATAAGGGTATGCCAATATCTTATTTACACTCCCCAGTAAGATTCGGATGTGAACAAGATGAAGTGGATAAGAGTACAGTGTTGAATATTGAATCTTTAATCAAATTGGATGAAAGTAGAACAGATGATCTCCATATGCACCAAAAGAAACACTCATGATAAATCAAGAATGGATGGAAGTACTACACGAAAATTAACCTTCAAGGAACTCAAATGAAAAAAAAGATATAAGTATGTGGAATGCAACTTCCCTTGGAAGAATATTACTGGTGGTATTACAAGATTGAAGGAACACTTGGCGAAGACACAAAAATGTGAGATCATGTGCCAAGGTACCACCTGAAGTTGAAACTGAAATTAAAGCATTCTTGGTAAAGAAGAATGTTGGTAGAAGAAGGGCACTTGAAGAAATGGAAGAAATTCATTGCATAGGTGAACCTACAGGATCAAGTGGTGCACAAGTGGCGAGGGATCCTTTAGATTTATTTGTTGCAGGAGTTGGACAGAAAGCCGAACCTGGAAGTGTTGGACCTAATAGAACTCCTCAAGGTCCTTCAAAGCAGGTTACTTTGAATTCTTCTTGGAAGAAAGAACAAAGAATAAGAATATGTCTTAGTATTGAGAGATCCTTCATTGAGAATGGATTGTCATTTAATTTGGCCACCAATTCATCTTACTGGAAAATGCTTCAAGAAGTAACTATGGAAGGAGATTCAAAGGTTCTACAATGCATGAGTTACGAACTTGGATTTTGAAAGAAATCAAGACAATAACTACTATGATTGACCAAGCAAAAGCCTCTTGGGCAAAGATTAGATGTAGCATATTATATGATGGTTGGATAGATACAAAAGACGTACCTTAATCAATGTTTTGGTTCACAACCCAAAAGATGCATGGTTCCTGAAATCTATTGATGCCTCTGATGAGATCAAGAATGCTAATTATCTCTTCAAATTAATGGATGACGTTGTTGAAGTAGGGGAAAACAATGTTATCCAAGTGATAACAGACAATGCATAAACTTATAAAAAAGCTGGAGAGAAATTGATGAAAAAGAGGAAACATTTGTATTAAACTCCGTGTGATGCTCATTGCATTGACTTTATGTTGGAGGATATCATGAAGTTAACTCTTCATGACTCTATTTTCAAGAAGGCCAAACAGATCATCAATTACATATATGCACATGCTTGGGTGGTGACCATGATAAGGAAACATGTAGGAGGAAAAGATGCACTCAAGTCTTTTTTCACCTCAAAAAAGGGGGAGTGCAACAATTATGCTTTCAAAGTTGCAGGGTAAGCTGTACAAATATTATCCTTAAAAGTAGAACATTTTATCTTGGTGTAGCCTATATGATAAGAATAATCAACCGTTGGTGATGGTTTAAAGAATAGTGGACTTTGAACAATATACACCCATGGAATTTATTTATGAGGCTATGGATAGAGTCAAGGAAGTTATTGCTAAAAATTTAGATAATGATGGAAAAAAGTACAAGACAATCTAGGACATCATTGACACAAGATGGGATAGGCAATTGTACACACTTGCATGTTACTGCCTATTTTCTGAAATCCCCAATGCTAGTATGAACCAACATTTTCAATTGATTCAGATGTAAAGATGGGCTTGTACTCATGCTTCTAGAGGTTGATTTCTGACATTGATGAGAGATTGAATATAGATCTCCAAACATAGGAATTTGTTAATAAAAGAGGATTATTTAGATGGTTCAATGTCATTGAGACTCGAAAGAAGAGGAGTCCTGCTAAAGTCATTGACTCCCTTCTATGATTCTATCATTTAAATTAATAAATTTTGTGTAATTTTTTTCTATATACTAAAAACATATTTTCCATTATAGCGGATTGGTGAAAAGCATTTGGTGATGAAACACCAAAGTTGAAGTTTGCCATGTAGATTTTAAGTTTGACTTGTAATGCATCCGCATGCAAGCAAAATTGGAGTACTTTTAATCAGGTAATATATTTTAAATTTCAAGTAATATATAATCATTAGACTATAATTATAAATAATTTAATGTTGAACTTTTCATTGAGTAAGTCCATACTAAAACCAGGAACATACTGAAATAAGATAAACTCAATGACTTGGTTTATTGCATGTTTAATTTGAAATTAAAACACAAGGAGGTGAAGAAGAAGACAATGAAGGATCCTTTATACTTAAAGGAAGTTGACTTAGATGATGAGTGGATCGTTGAACTACAACTTTGTGAAACGAAGATTGATGCTTTATGAAGAGATTGGTGCAACTGTAGCTCTAGAAGAGGATTATATTGATCTTGAGCTATTAATAAGTGCAGTGGGAGGAATATAAGTAGGAGGAAGCAAAAGAAAGAGACCAAAGAGAAAGGACAAGGGTAAAGGTAATGTGTAATTTTATATTTTGTTAAACTATAAATTTATAAACTAAGATTCTAAGAAATTTTGTTTAAAATTATTTATCTTTTAGGCAAAACTGTTATTGACGTTGAGGAGGAAGAGTTTCAAGAGAGTGACGGAGATACTAAGGAAGATGTAAAGACTGAGGCTAGGATGAAGTACATGGATGACTCTTGGGATGATGCAACCAACCCAACCAACAACATTGATGAGCTTAACTTTGATAGTGCTCAAGAAGGAGACTAGAGTCTAGAATGTGTTTTCGTTCTTTTGAGTTTTTTATATGGATGTCTCATGTACCTTCATTTTAATGTATGTTTTAACTTTTTTTTTTGAAAAGGATGTATATTTTAACTTTTACGTCTCCCAATGGTTTCAGAAGTTGGTTTAGTTGTGTTTTAGTTGTGTTTTCTAAACTTCTATATTATATGAATATTTATCTTTTCATTTTAAATGTCACATCTTATTTAGTTTTGCTCTTTCAATGTTGTGATAGAGAAAAAATGGTATGAAAGTATTCTTCACATTATTATTTATTTATTAGCACTTAACAAATATATATCATATCATTTTTCCATATTTTCTATGCAAAGCCTAAGGCTTATGCCTCGATGAAGGCAAACCGCCTCATGTTTTTTAAAACCTTGGATGCAACAGCCATAGAGCACCCAAAAGGAGATGCAGCAACCTTAAAGCACCCAAGGCACCATCAACATAATCTTCATCGCAGTGAACAAATAATACAAGACCATACCTCAAAATTTTAAGAAAAAATGGAAACCTTGAATTTTGAGCACTTTAATACTTTGTCAAACTTATAAATAAATAAATAAATAGATGCAACATAAAAATAAGGGGTTTTACATAGATATCATCATAAACTTATGAAATTCATTACATAATTACCATTACTTTTCAAAAAAAAATTACATAATTGCCATCATGATCTTAATATTTACACAGATGCCACCACACACAGATGCCACCACAAAGTTAATTAGCATTACAAAAATGCCACTCCAATCTAGATGATGTGCTATTTTAACCAGACAAATATTGCCTCTAGATTGTATCATAAACATCAAAACAATGCAATTGCATTGCTTCTTTCTATCCTCTCCTCTCTTTAACATTTTAATTCCACTTGCTCCGTCATTGCTCCCTTCAGCTTGGTATCATAAGATAGAGAGACCTTCATAAACTCGTCCAACATCTTCAAAGAAGACTCCACCACTATTTCTACTATTTTGGCTACTTGAATGTGACTAAAGTCTTATCTCACATTAATTTAATTGCATTGTTGAAAAATGAGGCATGTTTATAGTGGCATATGTGTAAATATATAGTTCATGGTGGTATTTACGTATAATATCAACTGTTCTTGATAGTATTCATGTAAAAGCCCCTAAAAATAATAACAAGAGCATCTTGATTTACAAGGAAAACCCATCTCAAGAGACAGGAAAACCAAGGGGGAAGCAACCTAACACATTGGCTGTACCATTGATATTTCTGAAGTAAAATCAATGATGTAAGACCATGTATGAATAACTAAACAAACACCGAGTACTAATTTGTTAAATTGGATATAGAGAGATCCAATTACCTATCTAGTCTAGAACACAACTCTCGAGAGTTAGTAAACTATAGCTTGATAGGCATGTCACCCTGGTAAGGTTAAAAAATGACCTTATGAAAATACACATGCTTAGAGTCAACCTGTTCAAGGCCCGGTTCAGAAAAACAGAATGAAAGCTATCATATCTCGAGTTCCTTCACTTCCAGTTAAACCGGATGAAGGTCAAGACATCAACAGAACTTAGATTTATTCTACTTTTTCCTAAATCTTCTAATGAGAAAAGTTTTATGCTGGTATAACTATATCACTGCCCTCCTTGATTGAGATAACTAGCAAACAATAATTCTCATAGCCAAGCTATCCACATAGATGAACAAAGTTATCCATCATTGAGATAGTTGCCATCCAGACAAAGAGCTTTATAGTCACTAGATGCATCGGTTAAGCTTCCCTTTTATGCATAAAGAAATATCCCAAAACAGGATTAATGGCAAAATGACAAGGCCCCACTAAATCCCTCATTAAATATCTCTACTACAGATCCAAAGGACAAATTTTCAAAGATATGAGGCCAAGAAGGATTTTGTTGAGATGGCAATAACTCGGCTAGATTTGTATGACAAGTTGTTTTTTATGAGAAAAAGTTTAAAGCTTTGTCTTAATTGAGAAATATACCATTTTTGAGTTACCAGATAACAAACTTGAGTGGCTATTCCACAATTTCATAAAGTAATTTCTGACTCCCAACCATCCAAAAGACCAAGGTTCAAATGTTCCCTTACTCAAGGAAAAAAAAATCAATGGCAGTTAGCAGTTGAACTTTGCCTATAAATAGGGGCCCACCCCATCATCTGCATCATTCAGATCCATGATTCCACTTTGCTCTGTTGCCCTTCGTCTCAAAGAAAGTGAGCACGCATGCACGCGTGTGCATGCGCACATGAGAGAGAGAGAGAGATCGTAATCCACTCAACGATTTAATGGAGATTTCAATGTTTGATCCCTCTCCAATACATACACCAGAGATGTGGTGGAACTCTGATCAATTTTCTGCTCTCTATGTGAATGGCTGGCTTTGCACACTGATGAAAGATTCTTGATCTCTGTTCATTGGGAAGAGATTGTCTCCTTCACATGGATATGCTCTATCAACAAAAGATTCACGATCCATTCCTTGTTGGGAGAAAACGAGGACACATCACTTACACTACTCCCCTTATGAAACCCAAAGACATGTCAGGAAGCATAATATTAACAGCATAACTATACATTACTCATTTCAACTTGTCAAGGAATCAAAGGAAGCTTGCCATGCCAAGGGATACAAAAATGTATGCATGAACAAAATCAAAGGCAAAGGAAATATTAAAATTCAAATATTTTCTGAAAAGGATTTTTACATAAATACCCCATTAATCTTTTGATATTACATGCATACTCCTAAGTTCTTGGATATTACATAAATAGCCCTGAAATCTTATCTCGATTGACAGATATGTCCTTTCATTAATTTTAACTTTAACAACCATTAACTGTGAGTGAAAGTTTTTACATAGATACCCCTATAATCTTTTGATATTACATACATATCTTTAGGTACTTAGATATTACATAAAAGCCCCTAAAATGTTATTCCATTTACATGAGATATCCTTGAGTTAACTTTTGTTCGTCTTAACCTCAACGATTGTCAACTTTGAGTCAGATTAACATTTTTTTCCTTAAAGGGCAATGTACAACGATGTGATGAGAGGGAGCTCCAACGGTGCAATGCATGGCAATGTGATGAGGGCAATGATGGTGACTACTTGAATCATTGATGACATGATGCGTAGTGGTGCGATGGAGTCATCGACTTAGGAAGGTGAGTGATGACTGATAGGATGGAGGGTTAGGATTTGTTTTGCTCAATTAGGGTTGTGAAAAGGGCATTGAGAGGGAATGACAGGAGGTGTAAGCGGTACTGTAGCTCGAAATATATGCAGTCTGTGGATGACTCAGATTTTTCCTGCATTCTTAAATAACACGTCGACCATTAAAGTTAATCAAAGGCTATGATACCACGATTACGTTCAGTCAAACTTTGATTAAGTTGTTAACGACACACTAAAGGAAGGTCATATCTATTAATGGAGATAAGAATTAAGAGGTATTTATGTAATATCAAAGAACTCACAGGTAATGGTCGTTAAGATTAAAACTATAGATGTTCACTCAAGGGTATCTCATGTAAATGGAAACAAAATTTTAGGGGTATTTATGTAATATCCAAAAAATCCAAGGACATGTATGTAATGTTAAAATATTACAGTGATATATATGTAAAAACTTTGACCTATAATTAATAGCCGTTAAATTTAAAACTAACTTAAGGGCATATCTATTAACAAAGATAAGACTTCATGGGTATTTATGTAATATCTAAGAACTTAGGAATATGTATGTAATATCAAAAAAACTATAAGGGCATTTATGTAAAAACCCCTTTACAAAATGCATCCACATTTTTTTTGTTATCATGAAAGCACATGCCGAAAGACTAGACTTTGGACATTCTGCTATCTCAACATTGAAAACATGAGGCTTTCTTATGTAGTTTATAGGACTGCCACTATTTAGGTCAACCTAAATAACCCACCCAAATTGTTTGAGATGAGTCAATTGGTTTGGGTTATTTGGGTTGTAGGTCAAGTCAAAACCTAAACCGTAAAACTTACGTCTTTTGACTGCACTGATGGATCCACCATATGCAACCCAAACAACCTAAACTACCGAATTGAGTGACCCATGGGTCACACCCATCCACCCACCCAAGCCAAACCCAAGTGTATACATAAATTAATTTGTAAATGATATTAACATACTTTTTAGGAGTTTTCTTGTTATAATTATAGGTGGTATTTAATATGTTATAAGATGGATGAAGCATTTACTTGCTATCATGTTACAAAGTAATTCACAAAATAAAAGTCCTCTATTAACAAATGTGCGCAAAAATTGGGTTTCACCCAACCCAAACCCAATCTAATTTGGTTGGGTCATGGGTGACCATTTTGTCAACCCAAACCAAATATGACTGGAAGCAACCAACCCAAACCCACCCAAACCAATTGGATGCCCACCCCTAGTAGTTTGTGGATCAAGAAGAGCACATAAGCCTAAATCTAATAACAAAATATTACCATAGTATTAGCTATAAACCTAAAGTTAAATGGCCGAAGGCATAAAGTATTTTAAGATATTTCAAATAGTAAGAAAGAAGTTCCAATTAAACCCATCTAATGTGAGAAATGATCATTTTGTTTTGATGGCAGTAGCAATCTGAAAAAAAATATACATATGTAGAAAGAATAAGATTGATAATTTCTTTCTACCTTACCTCATTGCTGAAGCCATGGCAACAAAGTGACTATATGTTAAGGTTCACAAAATGATTGCTAGTTAAGCAAAATGCATATTAGGTGCGGTTAATTTATCATCCAACATGTACCAACAAACCTAAATTTTATTGATAAATGGGCATATGACTAGCAATTATTTCCTTTTAATTCAAATGAGAAAAAGGGCAGTCACATAGGATTAGTGATTATCTGCTTCATTAATATCAAAAAGGTATAGTACAGCTACACCTCGAAGACATTTCCATCATCCCATAAAAAGCTTCTACATTCCAGTATACATTTTCAACAAAAGGCCCCTCTCTCTGAAAATAACAACATTCCTTTGCAAACAACTGACCCCAAACGCAGCAAAAGGTGTCACCCCTTCCTTCCTTGTATGGAAGAGCCCATATGTAATGGCTCTCCAAAACTTGTCGAAGAAAGAAGTGTCCTCCCATTGAATGACTAGCAATTGCTAACAGTCATGTTCATCATAACATTAATTAATGTGAATTTTACTTACAGTCATAATCAGAATAGAGGTTATACATCATTACTATAAAATTTAGAGTGAACTTTTTTTCCTGAAAAAGGGCATGGGTTTGTGAGAAACATGTCAATCTAAAGCCCCCAATCACATTAAGGCAAAAAGGTTGTATCCTAAATAGCACAACCGCTAATTCCAGACAGGACAACTTGCAACCTTGAACATGAAGAAGAGGTAAGTCTTATAACTGCCCAGGAAGATAAACTAACAAATTCTTGGAGACGTGCATCCATCAATTAAGTCATTCCCCATTCTTTCTTATAATTTGTCACAAAAAAGTAATGGTGTATGGACATCCCAAGAGAGAACAGTTTGGAAGTGGCATATCTTCCTAGAACCGTTGAAAGCCATCTTCAAACAAAGGATGTGTAAATTTAGAAAGAAAAATCACCCATCTGGTGTCTCTAATGTCAAGACAAGGGGTGTGTTTCTCTTTCTTCAGGAAAAGGCTGCTTGCCTTCTTGCTTTAAAATTCTCAATATACAAATGAGAAGTCAAAATCTTCATTTGCAGATTTTAGCTGAAACATAATTTTCTTGCTCACATCCTAACATGCCCAACAGTGAGATTAAATTACAGTCAAATTCTAGTTTTTGCCAGTTGCAGGTAGAATGTGTAACTGTGCTAATGAAAATCCACATAGATGGGCTGCTGGTTAGGCAGTTAACCTTCCATTCAAGAGGCCAAGGTTCAGATCTCATTGCTCTTAAAGAAAGTACGACTCAAATATCATACAAAATTCAACAAAATGAACCTTGTCCATATCCAATTCTCACTTCTTGAAAGGCCAAAAAAGGATTAAAAATGATTTCCCCATAACTAAATACATGTCCACATTAATGGTCCCTCAAGAATGTAAGATGAGTAACACATTGCTCAGGGAACAAAAGAAATGCCTTCTAGAGACAAGTATCTTTAAGGTAACAAATGTAACACATACAACAAAACTGAAATAACAAATTACAATTACAGCATAGCCTACAAGGCTACAATCTCAGGGGAAAACATGCACTAGATATTAATTAGATTTGGAATGTAGCCCCAATGATTATGAAGACACTTTCAAAGGCTTCAAGGATTTCTTTCCCAACAATTTAGCCACCATTAGATCGATGTTTCCTTCATTAGTTGTTTGACTTCAATTTGCATGCAACAAATCTTTTAAAAGAAGCACTTTCATCATCAGGCGTCATATTGTTCCCTTTAGCATACACGGTAATCTAAACTCAAAACTATAAGCTTTTCATTGTTTGATCCATTCCAAGTACAATAAACAGGATAACTTTTCAGAAAAAAAAAGGGATAAGAGAGGAAAAAGTCCATGTAAAACAAGAAGCTTCATTTCAATCCTTCAGCTTTGAAGTGATATGATGATATTTAACTTTAAAACTTAAATCTATGAGGTCTCTCAACAACTATTTTTTCAAGAAGTGGTCTCTCACCAACTATGAAATGGAAGAACCTTCCTTTCATGTACGGTTTGCAATTGCATGAAGAACACTAAATCAAACAGTTTGGGTTCCTGTCCATTTGATTGTCCCCTTGTCCCAATTCAGTAATTCTTCGAAAACTCCTTTCAGGATATGGAGAGTATTGTTCCAAGAAACAAAAACAAATAGGGCTATTATTATTTCTTTTAAAAAAATTAAGAAGATCAGTCATTTACCTTCCCTCTTTCTAGCCACACAATACAAATTTATCGAATTCAGAGTGGATCATTGGCCCAATTAGGCTCAACATGTACATAATGCTAATTGACCAATGATCAATATTTCAGCAAGCAGAGCACTCCATGAGAACATACAGTCAAGAAACATGGTACCTGGTATATCCAGACACAAAGCTATATAATCTGTGGCTTAACCTTCCAATTGTAATCACCAAGGTCCAGTTTGTAAACCCATTGAAGAAAGAGATCAATTCTCTGTTGGAGAACCACACAAGCACCAATATAAAATAAAATTTACAAAAAGAAAAAAAAAAACCAATATCGACCGAAATCAATAGACAATGTCAATCCACTTCATAGCCAGACTTTTCAGGGAAATTGACCCATAATTGGTCCAAGGCAAGATTTTCACCAAAATCCCCATTAGTAATTTAACATTTCACCCCGTTGGGTTACAAAGATTAGTTTCAATCAAAAGGAAAACCTTCAGATCCCCCAATAGAATCAAACAGACAAGAAGCTCAACCAACTTCATTGCATGCACAGAAAATCACTTCACAAGTACTTCCGCACATTGGAAAATGCCAACGGGTATTTGCAAATCAGTTTCATTAGGAAATAAATTAGTTAGATATTTTAGAGGACATTAATTAATATAAAGAATCAGGGAGGGTAGCGTGGTTCTTAGATGCATGAAACAACCACACCTGGAGAGAGAGAATCACCGGGGTGTTACTGTTCACATGAACAGTAACAGGAAGAAAAACACATTGAATTAGAGGAGAGGTGGAGTCTTGAAGTTGTTGGAAACATAATTTATTGACTCAAGAATAAATGAAGGGATTGCCCTCCTTTTAAAGAGAACAACTCTTTTACAAAAAAGTCAAACACTTAATCAAATCCCATTTCTAAAGCTAGAAAACAGAATTCCTAATTCTAATTTACTAAATAAGGGAAGACTCAATCAAATTGCCACAAGTTGGCACAAAATCTGTATGGCCTTAGTTCGGTGTGTGTGGTATATTTAGTGTATCTGTATGGCCTTATTTCGGCAAGAGATCAGAGTATGTATTTTTCGTGTTGCAAGGAGGATCCCAAAAGGGACAACAAAGAAAGAAAGTAATTATCCATAAATGCTTAAAAATAGTTTTTACCTGGCATCTAGAAGTGAGATTTTCTTCAACCAAATAAGAGCAGCAAGGGAATGATTCCTCAACCCTCCCCTTTGGAAAAGCTTTTACAAAGTTGATCAGTCTTTATGGAAGTTCATTCAAGCTAAGCACAGGAATGAATGAGGGCATTCCCCTGCTAATTCATTTTGTATCATTTTTCACTGTTGGGCAAGACTCATCCTCTTCTTTGACCAGACTAGCCTCTGGCAGCTCCCTGCTGCTTGTCTAACTGAGAATGGGACCTCCAAGACAACTCGATGGTTGGGCCTGCCTTTCAGTAAAAATAAAAAAAGTGCATTGAAGTGGCTTCCTCGAAAGAAGCACAAGCCCTCAGGCACTTAGTAACGAGTAGTCTATCAATATACTCGACAACTTATCAATCTTGTAAGTGACAAAATACTCATAGCAGCACCCAACTCCCTTCCTAAATAGCACACTTTAAGGTGATGGGTTGAGAGAGAGAGAGAGAGAGAGAGAGAAGTAGTCAATTTCTTAAAATCAATTAGATTGAAAGCATTCACCAGTTGATCTTAGAAAGTGAGCAAAACTAATCCTGCATACTTCCAATCATTCATGTGGGCTTTTGACATTTATTTCAAATTCTTCTACCAGTTCCCTCAAAGCCAATATGCCACCAGATTATCAGTAAATGTGGAAAACAAAAGAGCAAGGCAGGGACTAACTCCCAACAGCGGGTCGATCAGCTGCTGGAGGGAAACGATTTAAGAAGATGCCACATCCATTTTTAATTTGGTTATGCAGAATAGATTTGGCCCCAAAAGAAACGACGCACTAAATAAATAATGTCGGAAGAAACAAGGGAATGAAGTGAGAAGCACTGGTAAATTCCCCTTGACTGGCAAGGTCTTAACTGGAATCATATCTAATAAACATGTATGTATATCATAAGAATTTATTCCTAGAAATCTGCCATAATTTCAACAAAAGAAATCCCCTTAGACACTTTTCTATTGAGAAGAACTCATAGAAGATATAAAGTGAAGTCAAGTAAATCGTGGTGAATCATCACCTGAACAAACTCTTAACAACCCCTCCATGAATCACCAAAGGATGGTCTAAAGATAGACAATGAGAACTACTTCTATCTTTCATAAAAAAATTCCATCTACTATATTAAAACTAGCCAAAGAACCAGAAGCATCATAGACCATATAGCATGATGTCAGAGCACCCAATATCACCATTTCTGAGGTAATTTCAGTTCTATTAAGGAAATTAGCCCTGACCAGTTTCAAAAAAAAAGAAAACTAGCCCTGACACCTTGTCATGCTGGAGCCTGAATCCAAATGGATGGCAGCCGCTGCTCCAAAATGCTCAAAGGTCAAGATTAGTTGTGAAGTCATTCTGAACCCATTAAGTAGGTTAGTCCTCTTTCAACAAAAAGCAATGTCCCTATGGAGCCCAAATGTGATCTAGCCATAGTAGTACATAACATTATCATCAAACTATCCTTGAAGCTGGAATAGGGTCTGCCTAGATTTTAAAAGTAATTATACCAAGAATAGGCAGATTAGCACAAGCACTGTGACTGGCTAGAATATTTGACTAACAAAAGGCGTGGGATGGGCAAGCTACTGCACAAAGCTCCCACTATGTGCAGCATCCAATAAGAGGAAAGACCGGCTTGCATCTATGGAAGCAGCCTTACCCTAACAGGGTTTTCTCAAAACCCTAACAGAGTTTTTCTCAAAAATGCATCAAAGACGAAATACTAGAAATGAAATTCTCAAGATAAAGAAGCTGCCCCTTGAAGACCGTCGTGTTCCTTCCAAAGCCAACCGCCCTGTAGCACTGCCAAAGCTTTTGCCTTCTCCTTCTTGGGCTTAAGTCCCACATGCCATCCTCTTCTGAAGAACTACCAAAATGCATCTTAGATAGAGTGTGATATCCAACCAATACTAAAATGTCTCCAAAGTTGTGTGGAGAGCGAACAAGCAAAGAATAAATGATTGATGTCTTCATCCTCCCCTCCACAAAGCAGACACTCTCTCTACTTCCAGTGCCCATCTTGCTCTCCACATCCTCGTCACTAGCTTCATTATTCCAAGCAACCATGAGAAAATCCTGATCTTCAAAGGGCACACTGTCGTATGCAATCTCTGATGAAATCAATGTCGACCACCAACTCCAAACCCTCAACCTCTGGGATACCTCGCGCATTAAGAAATCACCTTCATCCCAAATAAAGGAGTCCATACCCCCCCCCCCCCCCCCCGCCCTTAAACTAATATCCCTCCAACACCAGCAAATGATGCTGTAGACCCAAAATTCTCCGATCAGACAAGTTTCCCCTAAATGTGGGGCACCAAGACCCATCCCAACGGTCGGCCATCGAAACCCCCTATCACTTGCCAACACAAACAATCTCGGGAACCTATCATTTAGGCTCCCCTGGCCCATCCCATCATCTAGCCAAAAGAGGGACACATCTCCCGTGCCAACATATGATGAAAATAAACGTTGCAACCTTGGCACCATAAATCCCAAGCCTTTAATAAAGTAAGGTGTCATGCCAAGGCTCAGCCAAAAAATCCTAATTCAATCTCAAACCATAAGACGCCTCCAATACCTACCCCAAGAAACCTTGCCAACGCTAAAGAAGTTTGTTTATCCACTTGGCAAGGACATTATCATTCATAGAAGTCAAGTCTCTTACACCCAAACCCCCTTCTTTCTTTGGTCTATAAACAGCATCCCAAGCTACTAACCTGGCTCCCCTCCTTGACAAGCCATAGTTAGTCTAGAAAAAATCTCTTATCAAATCAAAAATTATCTTTTCAACTTTCCATAGAAATTTAAAAATGGAAATGAAATAGCAAGGTATGAAGGCTAACACCGCATTCAAAAGCAGCAATCTACCACCCTTGGATAACACCTTTGAGGCCCAGTTGGCCAATCTCCTTTCCATCCTCTCAATGATGGGAGCCCACTCCTGCGTAGCATTCCTCTTATTAAAAAGTGGTAGGCCAAGGTAGGATATGGGCAAGGATCCTTCAGTCGTACGAAGTGCATCCCCACAGTTGGCAATCTCCTCAGTGGACATATGCATAGGGACAAAGGTGGATTTTGAGAAGTTGATCTGCAACCCTGATGCCTCACCAAATATCTCAAGCAAAAATCACAACCTCCTCACTTCTAATCTAGATCCCTCTGCAATGAAGAGGGTATCATTTGCATACTATAGCACCAAGATGGCCACCCCATTCTCGGTTGTGAAACCTGTGAACAGACTCCCTACATAGGCTCTAAAGGTAGACCTCGCTAATGCATCGATTGCAAGGACAAAAAGCATCAATGCCAACAGACACCCCAGCCTCACCCCCCCTTCTAGGTTGTATCCATCCCCCACCAAGATTGAGAATGAAGTTATCGCCACACATCGCTTCATCCATTTCACCCAACATGGTGGACAACCCTTCTTCACCAAGGAAGCCCACAGGAAGGACCTTTGTACAAAATCATAAGCTTTACCAAAATCCACCTTCCATAAGAATGACTTCCTCTTCATCTTTTTCCAATAGGCCAAGATCCCAGAAGCAATAACAAACCCATCTAGAGTGTTCCTCCCCAGAATGAAGCTCGTCTGCATGAGCAAGATGATATCCTAAAGTACTCCCCTAACCTGTTGGCAAGGACCTTGGCCACAATGAGATAGATGGCGTTGGAAAGGGCAAAGGTCTATAGTCTTCAATGGCTTTCGCCCCCTCTTTTGGCAAAAGGAACATAAAGAATTTACTGAGCATGTTGCAGCCTAAATTACCACCAACAAAGTCTACCATCACCTACATAACATCCTCCTTCAACAAGGACCAGAATTCTTTATAAAAGTTAAACAGAAAGCCATATGGACTTGGACACCCGTTAGCATTAAGGCCCCAAACCGCCCCCCACACCTCATCCTCAAAGAACTCTGTAGTGAGACCCCCCACTTGTTGTTCACTAATGCACTGTACGTCTAATCCCATCCATCTCAACCCACTCGTCCTTCTAGCCATGAATGCCTTGCAATAATTTGTTGCTGCTTTGCCCAACTCCTCCCTTCCATAGAATGTTATAGCATTCACGACCAATCTACCAATCCAGTCCTTCCTCCTAGTCGATGTCATCATATGGAAATAACTACTATTTGAGCCACTTTTAGCGAGACTTGGCCTTTCACTCCATCTCCAACTTCTTATCCTCCTCCTGTACCATATGCCAGTGTGTGGCTCTAGCCACCACCTCCTATGAAAATACCCCCTTATCTTCTCTCTGTCTAGCCTTGTCATTTCTAACAAGGCCTCATTCCTCTTCCTATTGCACCTCTCCCTAACTTCCTTCTTGTAGTTTTTTAGGAGCACCTGCAGGTCACCCAACTTTGACTTCAGATTTGCTGCCACTGAACCTACCTGCTGAGAGGATCTCCATTTGTCTTCCACAACCCATCTAAAATCCTCCCCCAACAACCAATATTTGTCAAATTTAAAGTAGGTCCAAAATGTCTCCCCTCATTTGTTTGCCACATCAAAGGCATATGGTCTAAGAATGGTCTATCCATCGATCAAACATCTGTTAAGAGGAAAATCTCCGCCACCTCCACACTGCAAAGGAACCTATCGATTATGGATTTCTACCCTGCCAAATTCCTCCATGTGAATGCACAGGAGGTAGGAATAGATTCAGGAGACCATGTAAAGCGATAAAGTCCACAAACTCCCCTAGACCACAATCATTCCACCCTCTCCCTCCAGGCCTATCATCAAGAGGGTGACATTGAAGTCACCTCCAATTAGCCACGGTTGTCCATGAACCCTGTTTGCCACCTAAGTCAAATCCTGCCACACAAGTGTGCCCTTGTCCCATCGTTCGTTGGGTCATACACCACCGAGATGACCATCTTCAGATTATCATTGCATCTCACCAACAGAGTTGTCAACACATGTGTGCCCACTAAGGAATCCTCCAACTCAAACAAGTCATCCTTCCAGCCGACGATGATGCCTTCTTATCATCATATCGCATCGAGAGCTAGGAAGCTCTCCAAACATCCTTCACCCACTTCCTACCATGTTTGCTAGTCATTGTTCTCCAACTTGGTCTCCTGAAGCAACACCACAGTCGAACCCCACAATTTGAGGTACCCTCCCAGTGTTGCTCTTCTAAAGGAGTTGTTCACTCCCCTCACATTCCACAAGAGAACTGATGTCATTGGGAACCATTAATACCCCACTCCCCACTTATGTGTCACTTTCCCAATGCAGCCACCACTGCTGCCTTCTCATATGCATCCTCGTCAGCCACACAAGTCCCATCCTCACCCATCGCCCTATTGGCAATTAATCTCTACCCCATCGCCACATCACCAGCCTCATCCCTAACTGATCAAACCCCATATCCACCTACAAATCAATCCCCTTCGACTATGTCTGCAAGGCCCACTAGTGGAGCCTCCATCCTCATCGTAGTCACCACCTCAGTCTACACCGCAAATGACACCGATGGTGTACCATGGCACCTTAAGACAAGCATAATAGAAAAAACTCTAATGGTTGATTTGACCAGTTGCACAAGGAAAAAAAGAAAATCATAAAGAAGGTTTCTTCAGGTATGCAATCCAACATGAAATCTATCAAAATTAAGAGGATATCAACCCATAGCATATATCAAGGAAGCCACAGGTTCACTAAAACCCAAAATGTTAATAGCATAAGATGGTCCTAGCATCCATGAAAAGGAATAGCAATAAATTTGCTATGTGATTTGAGAAAGTGCAAATGGCAATAGAACCTCTATCTCAAATATCAAGTCAAACTTTGCCAATCATCTTCATCAAAACCATACTACTGGTCGGCTAATGTCCTACCATTTCTTAATACTAGATACTAAGCATGAATAGTGAAGTTGTTGGAGTTAAGGAGAATGCAGATAACTTCAAGAATTTATTTTAAATCTATTGAAGTACATAAGAAAAAAAAGTCCACAATAGTATGAAGAGAATGAACTATGCAAGAGCTTTTTAGTGCGTTTTCTTTCAACTGTAACTAAAAAGCTTTCAAGCAAGTGCTTGATGGAGGATGAATCGAAAGGTAGATCATCTAATCTCTCCAAGAAGTCCTCTTTGCCATCTTGTACCCCTTTCTTGCTATTGTAGTTCTCTAACTTAGAAATGAGAGCATACCTAAGCACATTTGAGACATTGTATGAAGGAAAGAAGCTTTAGTACCACCAACTATAGGAGCATTCTCCATCATATTAACAACTTCATCCAAAAGACAATAAGGTTGGCTTTTATTGTGAAGCCCTGCCAACCAAGCAACATGAGCAATAGCCTAAAGAAGGGATGGGCCGAGGCAATCCAAGCACCTTCTCGCCCAAAGTTTGCACTTGTGGAATCAAGTGATAATTTTAGAATAGTTTGAAAAAGATCAACCCTTAGCCTACTAGGTTAAGAGTTCTTAAAAGAAAATGCTCCCCTCTCTCCCTCTTACTCAAGAAAGGATCCAAGAGAAGAAAGAAAATAATGAATTTTCATAAATGGCCTATATCTAATTTTTAAGTCTCATTCATAGATAATGGCCTAGACTTAACCATTTGCTCCACAAAGGTGCCTCTGAATAACCTTTTGTTATTTGTAACTACATTCTTAGCCACGGCCTTATTGATCTCACACATAATAACTTTTTCACAAAAGCATCCATTGATGATCAATCACATCTCCATAGTTTTAAATCTTGCAATGTGTTAATGGCATGTCGATCTATCTTGCCATTTAGCCGAGGTCAAATGTCAACACACTTCGTGTACCATTTTTCATGGATGCCTTGTTATTTTGGTGAAATTTCCACAAAATGGGATGAAATTGTGTGGAAAATTTTCCTCTAATTGGGATAACACCTACAAAGGTTATGCACATACATAGACTTTTATGAAGTTATTTGGCATGCCTAAGAAAAAAGGAGGTTTGGTGGTGGAGTGAGAAAATGCAGAAGAAGCTTATAGTTAAAAAAAGCTTGCTTCAAAGTCTTATATCGAGATAAGACCGATGAAAACATAGAAAACTACAAAAGAATAAAGAAAGAAACAAAGAAAGTAGCTTGTGAAGCAAAAGCAAAAACTTAGAAGAATTTTTATAAGAAACTTAATTCTAAAGAAGGTGAAAAAAATATTTTCAAACTAGCTAAAGCAAGAGAGCAAAAAATGAAGGATCTTACACACGTAAGGTTCATCAAGGACAAAGGAATGGTGCTTATAACTAGTAAAGATATAAAGACAATATGCAAAAATTATTTCATAAGCTTTTGAATGGAGATCAAAAGGATGATATCATCTTAGGAGAGTTGGCCAATTCAGAAGATTACGTGAATCAAGTAAACTAACGGAGAACACAAAAGAAAGACGCAGTGGATGCTTTAAAAATGATGAAAATTGAAATGGTTGTTGAGCTTAATGATATTCCTATAGATACTTAGAGCATGATGGAAGAATATGGTATAACTAGGCTCACAAATTTATTTAATATTATTTGAAGAGGCAAAAGGATCAAATGAATGGAGGAAAAGTTTTGTAATATCTTTACATAGAAGAACAAAGGAGATATACAAAATTATTACAATTATAAAGGTATCAATCTGATGAATCATAAGATAAAGATTTAAGAAAGAATAACTGAAAGAAGGCTGAGGCAAGTCTCCATAGTAACTGAAAATCAGTTTGGCTTTATGCTAGGTTGATTTACTATTGAGGCAATATACCTCCTAAGGTGTATGATGGAGATCTACAGAGCAAGAAGAAGGATTTACACATGGTCTTTATTGATTTGGCGAAGGCCTATAACTTTGTCCCAAGAGATCTTGTAAAGAATTTTATAAAAAAGACAGGTACCAATTTTATATATTAACCTCATAAAGGATATGTACTATGAAGCTGAGCTTTTGTAAGGAGTAAAAATGTATTGGCCGACTACTTTGATATCACTATTGCTCTGTATCAAGGATCAGCTTTAATATAGAATGTTACATATAGAATTAATGCAGGGTAGTTGAAATGAAGAGGAGTATCTGGTGTTCTATGTGATAAGATGGTTCCTTTAAAAGTTAAAAGGAAAATACTATTGAGCAACTGTAAGACATGCCATGTTGTATGGTTCTGAATGTTGGACCATCAACAATAGGCAAGTGCAAAAGATGTATATGGTAGAAATAAAGATATTAAAATAGATGTATGGTCATACAAGGAATGATCATATTTCAAATGAGATTATTCACGAAAAGATTGAGGTGGCACCAATAGAGGATAAAATGAGAGACACGTCTAAGGTGGTTGGGACATTGCAAAGAAGGTCACTAAATGCCACAGTCAAGAGATGCAACAAATTGAGGTTAAACCAAAGAAGTATTGGAAGTAAACTATTAACTATGACATCAATTACTTCAATTTAAGTCCATAAATAGCTCAAAATAGACCTAAGTGGAGGTAAAGAATACATATAGCCAACCCCACTTAGTGTAGGAGAAGGTTTAGTTGTATTTTACACCCCAACTTTTCTCATAATCCCAATTCTCTTGTCCTCTCCTTTTCTCTCTTGGAGTTTGTCTTGGTTACATCTCCCTTGATGGCTCTCTCCCAGCCTACTACCCATTAGATAAGTCTTCTTTTCTCATCCACCTCTAGATTCTCTACTTTATTAGTCCTCAATCACCTAGAAACCTAGATATAAACTTGTACTTGGAATGTAAAATCAGTTTAAATACATGTAAACTTCATTATTAGGCTTAACCTAGTTAGATCTAACCTTAATCATGCCATAATGTAATATAGCACCAAATTAGGCTGATCATAGCTACATAATGATCATGCATAGTTAATTTAGTGTTAAGCTCTTCATAACTTATGCCATCAAAGTTATAATTATTGTTATTATAGTAACTTTCAATTGTTATATATGCATAAATGCATACATATTGAAGTTTCATGCTATGGCTTGTCAGATGCTTCATACCTTTCTTATTTTAGTAGTGTATCACTTCAGGTTGTTATATTTGTATGCAAAAATGCTAAAATTCACGAACCACCATCCTCCTTTCCAATAAAGTATAAATGAATACTTATTTTTGCCTTTAATAGTTATCCATTAATTCTTGAAATTTGAGCTCAAAATAGATACTTTGAGTCAATTTGTGATTCGTCTGAGTTTCCCCGGCATGATGACCACAATACCATCATCAGCAATGCCCCTTATTTGACATGATGAAGGGGCATTGAAACGGGCACTTAAATCCATGCCCATCCCTTCCCATTGGTTTGACATTCTCATCTTAATAGTTGCATCAGCAACCATCCATTGATTGCTGAGAATTTGTATGACAAACAGGATTACTTAAAAGCCAAAAATAATCCCACAGGTTTTCCTTTTTCGATCAGGAGATGCCTTCTTTCCACATAAAAGTACCGACCATCATTTTGTTTGCATGCATCAAAGTACTTTAGCCAGAAATGAATAGGCAGAAATCTGGATAGAAACTCGTTTCTCTTTTGTGAAAAACCTAGATAGAAACTCATAATGTGTCAGGGGAAAAAACATTTATTGCATTCAGGGGAGAAATGAAAAAAATCTCGTCTTTTCGATAAATAGGAAACCTAATGGAATATCCCACACGGAATAAACCATAAAATGGCAGCGACCTTATCCCTCTCAGAAGGTGACAGCCATCTCCATCCTCTGATCCAAAAAAGTCAAACGAACTACGCCACTCCCCAATCAACAAGCCATCAATCCGCGGAAAATTTACCACCTTTCTCACAACCCAATTCCCCACGTAGATCACAGCAGCGAATCCCCAAGTCGATTTCCCAATATCAAGAATCCTATTGAATCCACGGGATTTCCAGCTGCGCAAAAGTGAAAAGCCAAAGTTCACAACTTGCACTGCCTCAACAACCAAATCAATCGTTCAGAGCCCAATCCCACACATACGCGTGATCCAATCGTTGAAACAGCAAAAACTAAGACGCAAATCAAAAGGCGGGAACACGAAACCCTACCGCTGTCGCCGATCAGGAGGAGCTTTATGAGGTAATCGTAGTCCGCCCGAGCCCTGGCAGGTGGCACGGCCATTAGCGGTGTCGGGACGAAACCCTAGACTCAGATCCGCCCCTGCGAAGAGCACAAACCCGGAGATCAGACGACGACGTGCTGGGGAACGGATTCGATCGAAAGTATCGAACAGCGTGGACGGAGGGAATAGTGGGATTGTGGTGGAGAGACGGGATAGGAATCTAAAATACCGGAGGAGAGATGGGAGGGAAGAGAGATCTGACGGGGCGACGATGATGAGATCGAGAGGGAGAGAGAGGGATGGAGGGAGGGAACGGGAACGGGAGGTTAAAGAGGGCGTCTCGTCTGGCAGTGGGGTCGGCCGTTGAGGTGTAGGAAGGAAAACGGAGGGGAATTTTATTGCATTTTCCCTTTCCTTCCTCTTCGTGGGCTTTGCCCCGCAAAATTTGCTCATTTTTTCTTTGCTTCCTTCGGAGCCCGACTTGTGCCTCTTTCATCAAACTTCTTTTCTTTTAATTGTTGCGGATGTTGATTTGACTTTGTCAGGTCATGGCATTTTTATTATTTTATTTTTTTATAACTTAAAATCTCATGCACGAAAACTAAAATTTTCATGTCACATATTTTTTTAATTAATTATAAGATTCTAATAAATAATTATAAGATTGAGTTCGAATTTATTTTTCTTTTTGTCAAATACAAGAGATGTAAGTTGTCCATCATTCAACTATTCCTTTGAAATTACATTAATGGGAGGTAAATAATGTAAAATAAAAATTTAATATAAATACAATAAATAGTACAAGATCAAACCATGATTTATACAAGTAATTTTTATTTGAAAACTTCACAGGTAACAACTATTACCTAAGTTTCTCAACTTAGGATTTCACGATCTACCTAGCAAATCAAGTTTAATAACATATCACTTAAAATCAATGGTGATACAACATCAATACAATACATCTCATCAAGATGATGCAAGTTTTACCTCAATAGAGATCGAAAATTCACAAATCGGACACCCAACTACAAAGAACAAAATTAAGAAGATCCAATAGAGCCCCCAAAGTATAATAAATAGAAAAATGGGGAGTATAGAGATCACTAGGATTCCCTTAAGCAATAGAGAGTTGCGGCACTTGTAAGCCAAGCTCACAGATTGAGAAGCACTTATGAGTTATGGGAGCCAAATTTGAGAGCAATGGGAGCTTGTAAGAATCCTTGAGTGAAAGCTCTTGTGTGGTATGTGTGGTGTGGGATTGTTGTAAGGTATATATAGAGCACTTAGCAACACTCTAGATCTGTGTTCAGATCTCAAATAACCATTAAGGATCTTAATTAAATGAAATCTAACATTCAAAAATCAGACAATAAATACAGTACATACTAGTCAACGTGTTATAGCTCGGTTAGTCAACCAAAATTTATTTTTAGTCAACACCTTGTAGCACTATATTTATGTGAAGTAGGTCTTCTATAGCCAAACAACTAATGGTCGACTGGTACTATTATAGTAAGTTGACTTATACTCAACACCCTACTGAAGTGGTCTTGGGATGGAAGTTCCTGGATTTGACCCTGACAAGCCACCAGTCAGAGCCCAAAGGTGTGGTTTGTTAACACTCGGTAGACCAAGACTTGGGATTTTTGAAAGTGAATTAGTGAAATGATTAATGTCATTAATTGCAACGAACGTCAAGGTTTAAAGGAGACATTGGAGAGCCAATGGTCATGATTTTGGTTGGTAAGTCAACCGATTGCTCAACTTGCCATAATCTGGTTAGTCAACTAGCTCCCGTAATGGTTGACGCCCTTGTGAAGAAAGGTATGTTTTTGGTGGCTTTTGAGGTAGAGTTTAGTTTCCTAGGTAAGTAACGAGTATGGGATCTTTTGCACTATATTCTAGGGGCTCTTTAACACCTAATCAATGATAAGTGTAAATAAAAAGATTACTTAATGATTACATAACTTTACAACAAATGAAAGACAACATAAAGAATCTTCTTTGTATTCTTCATAGCCTTCTTCTTGAGCTATATTTGAGTTTTTTAATGAGTTCTGCCAAAGTTATAACTTCTTTTTCCATCTAACTTGGTCCTCCTAGGCTCCATTCTATGACATGTGTGTGATGACCAATCAAAGTCTTACAAAAAACTTAATGAATGCTTGCACAAGTCTTAGATTAATATTGTAAAACATCAAAACACTTAATTAAAAGATTAATTGCAATTTTAATTTAGTATTAACCTAATGCAATAACAATTTGCCCCTTTTTTAATTCATTTAGTGTTTGCTCCCCCTTAATCTATGCTATGTTTTATCTTTGAGGTCTTCCTAAGGAGTGATTCTATTTTAGTTTCCAAAAGAATTTCAAATTCTCTCATCAAGTAAACAATCTCTAGGTATTCTCCTCTTTTGCTAAGACATCAAAAAGACATTCTATGAAGATTGGAAAAGGTTTAATTGTCAAAATAATAGTAGGAAAGTCGTGTATCACAATAGCATGAATTGATAGAAACATCAAGCTAGAAAAGTTCTTGGACAACATACAAATCACATGCATTACATTAATCTAAAAAGAGTGCAGCAAATGAAAGGACACATCATAATCTAGAAATGTTAATGGCCTATCCACTGAAGCAAGTTCCCAAGGACTAAATAGTACTGGGAGATATCCCCTTAATACATCACCAATACAACTAGGAAAGAAAAACAAAAAAGGAAAAGCAATATCCAAATGACTTCATCTTTATATCTTTGACTCCACCAAGCTACTTCCATTCTTCAGCGTCATTGTCATAAGTCCATCTCGAGATTATCAAGGCATCGTCAAGATCTCCCAAAGTGTGGGTGACAACATTGTGGAAGTATGTGAGGTCCCACTGCATTTTCCCTTGGCAATTGAGAAGTTGTATCCCATCTACTAGACCCTCATTTGATGCATTTTTCTCCCAATGTGTTTCAAAATGGGAAGGGATATTGGGTAGGAGTAGGGGCATGTTATAGGGGTTGGGGAATTGCTCCTTAGGTGGGGCTTGATTTTGGGGGACCTCCTCTAAGTTGATTTCCATCTTGAATAGGGTAGAGGCATTAAAGGGTTCAATAACTTTGGAGGAGGTTGGAAGGCAAGGGGGACTCAGAAACGTTTGAAGATATAAGTAAGGGGGACAAGAAACGAGAGTGATGCGACATGGTCCACTGTTGAACGTCGGAAGACTACGCTATCGGAGTTGGTTTTGAAAACCTATCGTTGTAGTTCGAGTAGCGAAGAACTCGAGTTCAACAAATAAAATTTATATCGGAAAAGAAATCTAGGGTTGAACTAAGGGAAGCTACGTCGATCAAAATTCGCAATTATATTTTTTTTGTATTTTTGTTTAAAGAGCGGAATAATCACAATGAAATGGAATAAATATAGATAATAAGAGAGAGAGAGAGAACATTCACTTGATGTTGCAAAATGTTTGTACAACTAAGAAAGAGAGAAAAGATTACACTAGAAAACGAGAAATTATTACACTAGAAAGCAGAAAAATTCTACTCTAGAAAGTAGGAAAAAGGAATGGGAGAGAGAAGTTAACCTCCTCGACGATCGCTTGGAGGACGAGCCGGATGAGACAACGCCTGGAAGACGAGGAACGGAGTAGGAAGAAGGAGGTCGAAGCAGGAGGAATGGGAATGAGGCATCACGTCATCGTCGTCATCGCGAGATTCGCTTCCGGAATGGGGGCAAAAAATTGATTTTAGCTCTTGAGGAGCATCCTGGGTGTGGGACAAGCTTCTCTTGAGCTTTGGAGAGGGAGAGAAGAGAAGGAAGAGATGAGAAATTCGTATGGAGGGGGTCTCCTTTTATAGTTGCAAGGAGTGGGGGAATTTTGGACATTTTAATTTTTAAAACATTAATATGGGACCTTTAGTGACGAACTTAAATGTCACTAAAGGTCTGTCGTGGGAGACGTGCTCGCTCTTCTTCTCTGCCCAAAATGCATATGCACATACACGCACTCACAGCCATTCGATCAAGAGATCGGACGACTGAGAACAGCTATGCCTGCGCCGCGTGCCTGCATGCGATCACGCGTAAGCGCCGCGTGTTTGATCGCGTGTGGGCGCTATCGCTCGTCCTCACCGCCTGATCTTCATCATACGGCTCTGATCGCACACTCACTCCACATTCACTGTTTGATTTGAAGCGCAGTGCGGCTCGAATGTGCGCTCTTCGCTCGCGAAGGGGCACTCGACCGCTATGCTACACCTCCTCTTTAAGCAAGTGGTCGCTTTTGTGCGCACGGCTTCATGGCCGTTGGATGAGCATCCAACGGTCGAGATCAAGTGAGCGGGTGAAGAAGGAAGGCTGTGGCCGATGCTGGGTGGCTATGATGGCACAACATGGCGCCATCTAGGCCATCCATCTTCTAAGTGATGTAGATGGTGCCACGGGTGTCGGATTGGACCGATTTTTGCGCGTTAGGCTACGATCGTTGATCCAAACCCATCTGTGCGGTCGAATTTGTCGTCTGAGGTGTGGATTAACACCATCTTGGCCCTTGCTCTTTAAGGTTCCTCGATCTCTATCTGGTCTACGGGTGTCCGATTAGGGCGATCTTGGAGTTATTGAACTCCAATCGTCGCCCTGATCAAATTCGTACGATTGGATCTTCGATCCAAGGCCTTGATAAAAAGTTTCCCTATCCCTGACCATAAAAAAGGGACAATTACTATACAATTTATATAACTTGATCTAAATGCATGATTATGCATGTTATGCACTATTTACAATGTATGATGCTAATGTGATACTAAGAACATGCATTAATAGACATTTTTTGTTAATCAGATGTATGCACATCACACCCCCATGCCTATCTTTTACTAGTTCCTAGCAAAAACTACATGCTATTTATACAAGAATTAGGTTGGATTACTTGGGCATAAGTTATTTTCAACATTAAGAAATTTTTTTATTCAGGATCTGAACTTTCAAATACACAACAGCATCTGGGTATCTACCAAAATGCAGACCGCCTCAAGCCCTCGCCTTATTCAAAGAAAAATCTCTTTCTCTTTTTCTTCTTTTCTAATTTTTTTTAGATTTTTGAGTTTAGGGTTAAAGAGTGGCTTTCTACAGCCACTCAACCCACCTAAGATTTGATGAGAACCCTAAGTTCTAAGCATATTATTGTGAATGTGATAGACTCGTTGATGGACATTTAGAACGGACTTCAGGTTTCTACACCTCTAGGTGACCTTAAAAGAGAGTTCTACCTAAAGGTGTATCTTTATGACCGGTAGCTTTCTCCCTACTTTTATTTTTATAGGGTCAACACAAGGGTGAATCCAGTGTATATCTCCCCAGCTTATTCTACTTCTCCACTTCTTCCTAAGTGTTTTGGGAATTTTTAGTGTATTTCTTGAGTTGGGTTTTGGACAACCGGTCAATGAGCTGTTACCACCGACAACTTGTCAGCCATACTCGTGCAGCGAAGTGTGGCTTATTTCTTTTATTTTTTTTCTTTCTTTTCTCCTTTTTCTTTTTCTTTTCTTTTTGACTTTCTTTTTCTTTTTAAGTAGGTGTCTTAGTCTAAAATTTACCTAAAAGCAGCAAGAAGAGAATAGTCCAGTGACTGGGCTCTGGACAACCTATCTATGGGATGCTACCCATGATAACTTGCAAGCCATATCACCCTAGAAGGTTCATTAGCTACCCAATTTTCATTTAAACCACCGAACAACGAGTCAGTGACAAGATAGTGTATAGATGCTTAGACTTAAAGTTCCCTCAGATCAGAGGGCAGGGCGATAAGTCGTATACTTATCGCCCAAACTTATTTAATCAAATTAAAATAGAATTGAAGATGGCGAGGACTCGAAAAATAAATCTACATTTTGGTGGATACCCAGGCTAATTAAGCCCAAAGACCTAAAGGATCTTAGTGTTTAAATCCTATTGTAATATTTCATAAGATTGAAAAGTCCTAATGTCCAAGTATTCCTTCCTAATTCAATTTTTTTTTATGTATATATAAGAAGAGAAATATAATTTACAAGAATTTCACAGAGCTGATAAAATGATTCAAAAATGAATCCACCCCCCCATGCCTAGCTGATGCAATGTCCACATTGAGAAGAAAAGACATGAAAGGAAGGGTAGAGTACGGAAGATATCACCTGAATATGAAGCTCGGGTTAGCTCTGAGTTAGACTGTACAACTGCTGAGTTTAATGCCGTCAGCTAGGCGAATTCCAACCAAAGAAGTCATAACATGGCTAGAGCAACTGTGTCTGAGACGGGTTCTGGAATAGTACGGTCAATAACAGGCTTCAGACATTGATCGTTAACTTTGAATGAATTACCCATCTTCGAGTTAGAAATCCGAACAGCTCCGTTTGGAAATATCTGGTCGATAATGAACGAGCCGTTCCATTTTGACCTAAGTTTGCCGGGAAAGAGCTTAAGTCGAGAATCGAATAGACAGACCTTCTGGTTCGACTCAAAGCTCTTACGGGAAATCAATTGGTCATGTAAAGCTTTGGTCCGAGCGTTGTAGATCTTGGCATTCTCATACGCATCATTTCTAAGCTCCTCCAACTCAGATAGTTGGAGTTTCTTAGTCTTCCCGGCTAAACTCAGACCTAGATTGCACTGCTTGATTGCCTAGAATGCCTTATGTTCAATTTCTACAGGTAAATGGCACGCCTTTCCATACACCAGACGAAATGGAGACATGCCATGGGCATTTTATATGCCGTAAGGTAGGCCCAAAGAGCATCCTCAAGCTTTTGAGTCTAGTCTTTGCGATTAGGCCTAACCGTTTTCTGCAGAATATTCTTGATCTCCCGATTAGAGATCTCGGCCTGTTCATTCGTTTGGGGATGGTAAGGTGTGGAGATTCGGTGATTAACCCCATATTTTGCCAGCAAATTACGAAACTGAGCATTAGTGAAATGAGTGCCACCATCACTAATATTGGCCCTCGGAATCCCGAACCTGTTGAAGATGTTCTTCTTGATAAAATCGATGACCACCTTGTGATCATTGGTTCGGGTGTGAATCGCCTCGATCCATTTGGACACGTAATCAACAGGGACGATAATGTACTGATGTCCTGTAACGACCCAATTCCCGAATCCCTACGAGACACGAGAATCGGACCAACTTGACTGACCCCAAGACCTAGTAGTCCAACGAGAAAGTAACCAAAAGAGCAGTAAAATAAACCACATTCAACATGTATATAACTAGTAGTAACAAAATACAATAGTAGAGAAAAGAAATACTACAGTATACACCACCACAACAGTAGAGAAATAAACATATACATAAACATGAGGCTTACAATAAAGAGAGTACAGGTTGTAACAGAAACTACTCACAACAACAGCAAAAAAAGTACAGTGGGTACTACAAGTGACACTACTGGGCTCTACTGGGCCCAGTGCCCTCTGCAGCCGCCGACTCTGGCTGCTCAACACCTGGTCCTGAAAACTAACAAGGGTGACACGTCAGCGAAACGCTGAGTAGAGTGGCAACTAAAAGCTAGAAGAAGTAGTAGAGTAGACAGTAGTTGTTATATTTTTACTTTTTTTCTTTATATTTTTCCATTTATTCACTATTGATTTATTTCTCAGATGATTCTCTTGATCTTGAATGTTCCTCGTGGGAACGATCTTGATTGTAGTCTTTTCTGAAAAGTAGAAGTAACATGTGGTGCTCTCCTTGCCGGGAGAGTCCCCCGTGGTGGTCCTACCCTCAGTCAACCACCCCAAGGTCGCTGACAGACGTAACGGTGACTACGGCACGCGTGATAAACGCACGGGTAGCTACCCCGCACTGGCACGCGGTCAGTCGTTTCCATTAACGGGTGCGCCCAAAGTACAGCAAAGAACCTGTATAGGGCAGAGCCCTCTCAGTAACAGGGGTCTAGCCCCTCCACAATAACCAAACAGGGGTCTTGCCCCTCCACAGTCCGCGCACCCTCGCCTGACTACCCTGGTTTGCCCAGTGGGCCTAACAAGTCGGTGTAGGAGGGCTAGCAGAACCCCAGGGCCCGTGGGGTAGCTAGTGCTCTCCCTATACTAGTAGCTCTCCTCGATACTGTGTACACGAGGGTCAAAGGTCGGTACAAAGTGGCCAGACCTAACCCCGGGTCCCTGGGGCGGCTAGCTCCGCTCTGCACTAAACAGGGGGACAGTTGCTCTCCTTGGTACTCCGTACTCAAGGGCCAGCTCACTTCCCCAATTCTATTCCATTCACTTTCTAGGAGTTCTACTTCTAATTCCCCGTAGGGTTCATGCTCTATTAACTCAGCCAATTTAGGTTTCACCGTTCCCGCTTTATATCCATACAATTCATGTTCTCAACCGTATTTATCCATTCATAACAGGCAGCCGTTAACCAATTTACAGGCAGTTATCGTTTCCTCTTCACTTTTCCAAGACTGCAATGTATATAGTCAACTAGTTTTCTAGTCCTAGGATTCATGCCATACCTTAGGATCTATCATTTAATCTAGTTTTCCAATCCTAGGATTCATGCAATACCCTAGGATCTATCATTCAATCTAATTCTTCAGCCCTAGGGTTCATGCAATGCCCTAGACTCTATTAATTGTTTCATAAATGTATAATTTTTGATAATTAAATTAAAGGGCCACTCTACCCGCAAAATCGGAAGTACTGGGGGCGTGGTCGGCAATCCCACGCGCCTCCGCAACCCCCAGAGCTGCAACAGAACGAGGTCCTAATACAAGGATCAAAGACAAGGAGCTACTCAGAACAGTATACAGTTACTGTAAACAGGTAGAGGAAATAAATCTGGGAAGAGTGAAACTTGAAATGCGGAAAACAGACTACGAACGGACCCTAAACGGGTCAAAAACGATGAGTCTATCCAAAATCAGACGTCTGGAACTTCTTCCAGATGTCTTAAAAGGTCGATCATGCCATACCTTGGTCTGCGCAGTCCTTCAGACGTCCAGAAGCCCGCTGGATCGTCTGGACTTAGTTTCCAGATGTCCAATTATCACCCCGGACGTCTGGAGGTCCTCTCCATCGTTTGGTACTGTGTCCAGACGTCTAATCGGTGTGGGATGGCGAGCCCTACCACCCTCCCGAACGATTCCTGCACACACACACACTCGCTCTCATCACGAAAGGGTGCAGAAGAACGCGGCGGACGGCTGCATGGCCATACACGCGTAAAAAGGAGAAGATAAGAAAATATTGTACCTGTCAGACGTCTGGACCTTCCTCCAGATGTCTAATGCGTCATCTGGACGTAAGTCCAGACGTCTGATTCTGGGAAATTTTCCCAGAATCAGAACCCTTCTCGCTCTCCGCCCGCAGCGCACGACCGTGCCACGCCGCGTCCGCCTGCTGCCCGAGCTGCAGCAGCTCCTCCGCGACACCCCACGCTCGCTGCTCTCCCGCCGGCCGGCTCTAGCTTCCCCGGCAAGCTCGCACCCTCGAGGTCGAGCTCCTTCTTCCCCTCTCAACGGCTCCTCCTCCCCACACACTCGCAGCAGTCGCTGCAGCCGCTCTCGCCTGCGCGCTCTCTCGCAGACAGGGAGAAGAAGAGGAAGAAGGCGGTGGAGTGAGGGTGAGGGAGAGTGGAAGTGTTTTTATAAGGCAGCTGCGGGGAGAGAGAAGGAGGAAAAACGACGCTTGCAGGGAGAGAAAGGGCGCCGAAAAAATTTAATACCAGACGTCTGGGAAGGATTCCAGACATCTGGCCAGACATCTGGGTTACTTCCTAGACATCTTAAACTACGTCTGATGCCCTGCTCATAACATGTCCAAATGAAGGGAGGAAGGGTCCCATAAAGTCGATGCCCCAAACGTCGAAGATTTCGACAGGAAGAATCAAGTTTAGGGGTATCATATCTCTCTTTGTTATGCTCTTGAGTGCTTGGCATCGGGAACACGACTTTGAGAATTCCTGGGCATCCTTGAATAAAGACGACCAATAGAATCCAAATTGCAAAATTTTTGCAGTCGTCTTTTTCTCGGAGAAGTGTCCACCACACGCAGATGCATGGCAGAACTTGAGTATACTGTTGAATTCGTTCTCTAGAACACATCGGCAAATAATCTAATCAGAGCTAATGCAGTACAGTTTAGGGTCCTCCCAGAAGTAATATTTGGCCTCGGATTTGAGTTTATCCCATTGTTGCTTGGTCCAATCCTGGGGGATTTGACCAACGGTCAAATAATTAACAATGTCAGCAAACCACGAGGTTTGGACGTCTGAAATTGTAAGGATGGTTTCATTTGGAAAAGTATCAGCAATCGGAATATCCGGACGAGAAGAATCACTCAAAAGTCTCGACAGATGATCCACCACCACATTCTGTACCCCGGATTTATCCTTGATTTCAAGATCAAATTCTTGAAGTAGGAGAATCCAACGAATAAGCTGGGGTTTGGCATCCTTTTTGGCCAAGAGATGTCTCAAGGCCGAGTGGTCGGTATATATGATGACATGAGACCCTAAGAGATAAGCCCTGAATTTCTCCAAAGCAAATACTACGGCTAGTAATTCCTTCTCAGTAACAGTGTAATTCCTCTGGGCCTTGTCCAGAGTTTTACTAGCGTAGTAAATAACAGAGGGCTTCCTATCAACTTTCTAACCCAAAATAGCCCCGATCGCGTAATCAAAAGCGTTGGTCATGATCTCAAAAGGGGTTGTCCAAACTGGTGGTTGCAACACCAGATCACAGGTGACTGCCATTTTAAGAAAATCAAATGCCTTACAGCATGATTTGTCGAAATCAAACAGCGTTTCTTTGGAGAGAAGATTGCTCAGAGTACGAGCAACCTTTGAAAAGTCCTTGATGAATCTCCTGTAGAATCCCACATGACCAAGAAATGATCGAATTTGTTTAATAGATGTGGGAGGAGGAAGTTTAGCGATAGCATCAACCTTAGCTTTATCCACTTTGATTCCCCGTTCAGAATTTACATGACCTAAGACAATGCCTACTTATGTCATGAAATGACTCTTTTCCTAGCTAAGGACCAATCTTGTTTTGATGCATCGTTTAAGAATCATTTCAAGATTAGGTAGACATGAGTTAAACGATTCTCCAAAAATAGAGAAATTATCCATTAAGACTTCCATAAACTCTCCCACCATGTCAGAGAATATAGCCAGCATACACCTTTGAAAAGTCGCAGGTGCATTGCATAAGCCGAATGGCATCCTACGGAAAGCAAAGGTTCCGTAAGGACAGGTGAAAGTAGTTTTTCCTGATCCTTGGGATGGATAGGAACTTGGTTGTATCCTGAGTAGCCATTAAGAAAACAGAAGTACTTCTGCTCGGCTAATCTTTCCAAGATTTGATCAATGAAAGGCAGAGGGAAATGATCATTTTTCGTGCTCGTGTTCAGCTTCCTGTAATTGATACAAACCCTCCAAGAGGAAGCTGAACGAGTTGTGACAGATTCTCCTTTCTCATTAATCACAACGATAATCCTAGCTTTCTTGGGAACAATCTGTACGGGACTTACCCAAGGACTATTAGAGATCGGATAAATGATTCCTACATCGAGCCACTTAATAATCTCCTTCTTGACCACTTCTCGCATATTTGGATTTAATCTCCTCTGCATCTGGCGAGAAGAATGGGATCCATCTTCAAAAAATAGTCTATATTGCAATAAGATGGCTCGATCCCCCTAAGGTCATGAATGGTCCAACCAATTGCCTCTTTGTGTTCCTTCAGCACCTTAATCAGTTTAATCTCCTGCTCCTTTGTTAATTTAGCACTGATAATCACAGGGAGCGTCTTATGTGGTCCTAAAAACTGATATTCAGATTCTCAAGCAATGGTTTCAGTTCAAGCTTGGGTGGGTTGATGATTGAAGGTAAGGAAGATGCTAATGAAAACTCATCAAGAGGAAGAGGTTGAGAGTGAAAAAATCAATATCCTCTTCAGAAGATGGCGGGTTTGCCATAGAGGGTTGCGGGTCCAACTCATCATCAGAGGAGGAACTTTCAAATGCAGAAACCATCATACAAGTTTCAATATTCACATTATCGTCCTCAAGTTCCTCAATAAATCCACAATCTTCGAATTTATTAATCGCCTTAAAAGTATCCAATTTCATTCTTTGATCCCCAAAGACGATTTCCATGCTACAGCTTTCACAGTTAATATTGGCCTTAGCAGTAGCCAGGAATGGACACCCCAGAATGATGGGTGTGTTCTTCAAATTTTCAACTACATCCATGTCAAGGACAAGGAAATCTATAGGAAAATAGAAATCCTTAACCTTAACAATAACATCTTCAATAATGCCTCGCGGATTTGTGACCGAACAGTCCACTAACTGTAGCGTTACTGAAGTTGGTCGAAGTTCACCTAATCCGAACTTCTCGCAAAGAGAAGTCAGAATTAGGTTGATGGATGCACCCAGATCCAGCAGTGCTCTATCAAAAGTGTAATCTCCGATGACACAAGAAATCAAAAGAGCACCTCGATCTCTCTTTTTCTGAGGGAGGTGGTGCAGGATAACAAAACTAGCCTGCTTGGAGAGTACCACCTTCCTCGGAATAGATTCTCTCGACTTACGCTTCTGTGTACATAAATCCTTTAAAAATCTCATGTAAGCCGGTATATGCTTAATAGCGTCAAGGAGCGGGATATTGATCTCGACATTCTTGAAAATATTCAGAAGCTCCTCATTACTATCAACAGACTTCTTCTTCCTTGATCTGATCAAGGCTTCAGGAAAAGGAACATGAGTCGGATCTTTGGAATCAGGTTCCTGAGCCTTGATTTCTTCTCCAAAGTTCTCCTTTCTCTCCTCAGGTTCTTCAGGATTCGGTAAATCAAAACAGTGTGGTTGTGGATCCTGAGTTTGTTTACCACTCCTTAAGGTAACAGAATTTGTGGATGCATACGAGTTTGGGTCTTGGGGAGGGTTAGGAAAGATTGGAGGGGCTTCATTAGCCAAGAATCGTTGATTTGTATAAGAAGAAGAGGAAGGACCCTGCTCAACCACCTGAGCATGTGCGTGTGGGTCCCTCTGATTTCTGTACCCATGGACTTAATTGCCCAGGTTCAGGATATTTCGTGGGTTTGGTATGGGTTGAGATGGTAGAGATCCGAGTTGACGAGAGTTAGCTATGAGCCCGATTTGCAAGTTGTCTAGCGAGGTTTTCATTTGCTGCATGAGTTAGAACATGGATCCTTACATCTCTACCACTTGTCGAATCAAATTAGCTTTCCCTACAGGTTGACGGGCATTCCAAGCTGGCTGATTGACCTGATTCAGGGGCAACTGAGTATAAACATGACCCTGACCCATTGGTCGTTGCGGAGCATAGTTGCTAGGTCGGAATTGGGTCAGTTGCCCTGGGTTTTTCCATGAGAAGTTAGGGTGGTTTCTCCAACCTGGATTATAAGCATTGGAGTAGGGGTTGGATCTAACATTCTCCTGTATAGCACAAACATCCTCATAGGGTGAGGATGGAGAGAAAGAAAGGGAAGGATCAAAGAAACTGGGATTAAAGGCCCTAGTTTGGAACCTGTGGGGTTCCGAATAATGCTGGCTCGCAGGTTGAGCCACATCAAGTTGATTCACGAACTCCCATTTAGAAGGAGCTCTTGACGAATGGAATCCCGAATTCTAGGATTGAGTGGATCGAGAGTTATTCATTGAATTTCCAGCCATCCACTCCTCCGTTCTCTTAGCAACCAAGTCCACCTTATCAAGTTTATTACAAATCAATTCCATATCGAATGAATGAGAGTCGTGGACTTTATTAACATTTGATCTGGGCTGCTGGAATCGGTTAAAAGTATCCATGGAGGCATGATTGATCAAATTCTTGCTCATCTCCTCAAACAAATTGTGCGCGCTATCTGCATCTTTGTTGAGGAAATTGCCTCCGCAAGAAGTGTCCACGTGATTTCTGAGTTACTTAGTCAACCTGTGGTAGAAAATCTGCACAAGTTGCTATTTCGGCACCTCGTGGTGTGGACACCTCCGCAATAGGTCCTACAATCGCTCCCAGGCCACATGAAACTGCTCCCCCGAATGCTGGGTAAAGGTAGTGATTGCCCATCTCAAAGCATTGGTACGTCCGACAGGGAAGAATTTCTTCAGAAAGGCCAATTTCAACTCATTCCAAGTTGCAGTTGGTCTTCCTATAGTCCTGTACCAATGAGCGGCTTTATCCCTAAGAGAGTGGGGGAAGAGCCTCATGATCATTTGCTCCTCATTCACGTTTCGTGCCTTGGTGGTCTGGACCAAAGTGGTTAAGTCCTCCAAGTGCTGAAACAGGTCTTCAGAGCCAAGCTCATGGAAATGTTTGATCAGGCTTAACACTTGGGGCATGATTTCTACATCTCCGGCAGGAATCTGGATGTCAGGACGTTCATTGTAATTTGAAGGATCATAAAAATTCTTCAAGGGCTGAGCACCCTGCATTTTCTGGAACCATTCTTGCATTCTCTGCATTTATTCCAGCTGCCTTCAAAATACCTCCTGTGGATCTTGAGGCAAAGGAGGCTGTTGATCGGCCATGGGATCAATTTGGCCAAAATCCAATCTACGCCTCTTAGAATACTCTAGTGGTCCTTCCAATTGGGGATTCAATGACCTTCCTAGCATAAACTAGGAAAAGGTCGGAAGGACTGGGGATAAGAACCCTGCAACACAACAAAACAAGCCTGTCCTTAAGTGGGGTAGCCTAAGGATCTACAGACTTCCAAGACCTGCCTTAAGATTATAAATGATTTACTCTACTTGTGTCTGCTCAATCCAACCAATTAGGAGGGACTGGGGAGAAGGTTCTTCCTTCGGCTTGCGCCTTCGGTTCCCAGTGTACCCCCCAGCCGAGGTTGTTTGACGCTACTCCCCTAGCTAGACATCAGATTGATCAGTACAAGTAGGTTAATCGTAAACAATCTCAGACTAGGCCCCGAAGAGTGAATCAATCCTTAAGGCCAATGTCTACTTGATTTTATTGAGGCCTGGGATTGTAGTGCTTATGGAATGTGGTGGGCCCTTAAAATGGGTTATGTCCTTATTGATCAATTGAGTATGTGTAAGTTCACAACCAGGGTTTTCAAGCAAGATTATTTGTGATGAGTAGATTTTAATGTTCAAATCTTGCTTAAGTAGCTTTTAGGGTTTAGAATTAGGTTGATTTCAATCAAGTTTGAGGCAAACTAGGTTTTCAAGTACGGGTGAAGATTGCTTTCCTTTTAAAATTGGAAATAAAGTGGAGTGCCTGGTATGAACCTAGATTGAAAACCCTAAGAGGAAGCTACTTGGTGAGTTGATTTTAGGTTGAGTGGTGCGGCCCAAACAACTCAAACAATTGGCCACAATTGCACCACTGGGTTAGGCACACATAAATGATTAACCTAGAATGATTTCTACTCTTTTATGTGTTGATTTGTGTGTACCGGTTCCACAGAGCAGAATCCGGTTGAGTAGAAGAAAATCAATTAGGTTAAGTGCCTTAAATGTGGGTGTATGTTGTGTGTATATTGAATTACCCTACAAAATTATCTTTTTATTTTTTTTTTATATGCAAGGGTGAAATGTGAGTGGAAATCCAAACAACCAAACTAATCCTAGGATTTGCGCAAACACTTGGTTAATTGGAATTTGAATTTAATGTGATGAAATGAAATCTATGGAGGGAGAAGAATGGGGAGCACTTACAGTCATCTTCAACTGCACTTTACTCCGATCTACCGCTTGATGATTCCCTGATAATGGTATCTGCAAAACAATAGACACGAGAGAAAGCAAGTTAGAAGATAGTAAAGTGCGTGAAATGCGAAAAGAAGATAAGAAAATCGTTGCCTCCCTGGTAACAGCGCGAAAATGTTGAACGTCGGAAGACTATGCTATCGGAGTTGGTTTTAAAAACCTATCGTTGTAGTTCGAGTAGCAAAGAACTCGGGTTCAACAAATAAAATTTATACTGGAAAAGAAATCCCGGGTCAAACTTAGGGAGGCTACGTCAATCAAAATTCACAATTATATTTTTTTTTGTATTTTTGTTTAAAGAACGGAATAATTACAATGAAATGGAATAAATATAGACAATAAGAGAGAGTGAGCATTCACTTGATGTTGCAAAATGTTTGTACAACTAAGAAATCGAGAAAATATTACACTAGAAAGCGAGAAATTATTACACTAGAAAGCAGGAAAATTCTACTTTAGAAAGCAGGAAAAAGGAATAGGAGAGAGAAGTTATCCTCCTTGACGATTGCTTGGAGGACGAGCCGGACGAGACAATGCCTGGAAGACGAGGAACGGAGCAGGAAGAAGGAGGTCGAAGCAGGAGGAATAGGAACGAGGCAGCACGTTGTCATCGTCACGGCATCCGCTTTCGGAATGGGGGTGAAAAATTGATTTTAGCTCTTGAGGAGCATCCCAGGTGTGGGACAAGCTTCTCTTGAGCTTTGGAGAGGGAGAGAGGAGAAGGAAGGGATGAGAAATTTGTATGGAGGGGGTCTCCTTTTATAGTTGCAAGGAGGGGGGGCATTTTGGACATTTTAATTTCAAAAACATTAATATGGGACCTTTAGTGGCAAACTTAAACGTCATTAAAGGTCCGTCGTGGGCGACATGTGTGCGCGCTGCACGCGCTCGCTCTTCTTCTCCGCCCAAAATGCATGGGCACGTACGCGCGCTCACAACCATTCGATCAAGAGATCGGATGGTTGAGAGCAGCTATGCTCGCGCCGCGCGCCCTCGTGCGATCACGCGTAAGCGTCTCATGTCTGATCGCGCGTGGGCGCTATCGCTTGCTCCTCACCACTTGATCTTCATCGCACGACTCTGATTGCACGCTCGCTCTACGCCAGCTCTTCGATTTGAAGCGCAGCGCGAAGTTGTTTTTGGAGTGTAAGTCTCTTAGTTGCAGGGTAGGGACAATGGTTAAAGTGGTCATGAGAGGTTCAGCATTCATCCTCGACAACTATTCCAATTCTTGAATGTCATCAGAAGTAGCCATAGTAACTGATTGACTTTCATGCTGCCTATCACTGGTGTGCGCGTCCTGTAATGGGCCCAAATGTTCATCTTTCAAATTGAACCGATCCAAAGTGTTTCTCATTTCATTATCATGTAAAGGTGGGTTGGAAGCAATAAGAGTGTGAGTAACGTCAACAATGACATCCCCAGGCTCTTGTTTGACGTTAAGATCCTACCCTTGAGGTGTATACATTCCTTCATCAAGAGTATTAATTGCTTCCATTTCTTCCCAATGTTTGAGAGGATGATCTTTGTAGTCAAAGGTATGTAGGAATCTAAATTTGGCTAAATCAGTAAGATCCTTAGGGGGTAAGTCCTCGAATGAAACATATTCCCCCTTGGAGTCACTCCATACTCTGAGTCTAGGACCCTCAAAGTCATCATAAACCTCCTTTACACTTCTTCGCTCTTACTCCTGAGACTCAGGAAAATCATCAAAGCCAGGATCAAGTATTTCAAGTGTTTCCTTGTCTTCCTCAAAAATCAAATCTTCATGTCCCTGAGACCAATATTGATTCAAGTCTTCCAATTCAGTATCAATTCCCGTAGGGTCACTTGTGTTGGGTACCTGTAAACCCTCAGAATGTTTAATGATAGGTGTTGGTCCTCTAAGGAAAGGATCGTGGTTATTATCACTTTCTTCCAATATGATTTTGTCTGACATCCAAGACTCCTGGAATTTGTTAACTTCAGAATCACCATCCTCAGGAGATCTAACTGAGGTACAATGTCCTCAGAGGTGTAAAGTATAGGTTCAGCATCCCTAAGATAGGGTGCAGATTCCACCTCAAAATCCAGAATGGGAATTGGGTTGACTATTTGACTACGACCCGTTTCATCAAATGTAACAAAGATACTATCATTTGGGTCAAGTTCATCTAATGGGATCATTTTCCTCTTCTTTTGACTCCAATGAAGATCAGGTGGATAATCACTAGGATTGCCTTCTGGTGGGCATATCTCGTGGGGGACATCTAAGTGATAGCTACCCCTCAAAACAAGATCCCTGTTGTCATTGTTTTCCTTGAAATTATCATGGTAATTGGGGGTATAGAGGTAGGGATCAAAATTGATAGTAGGAGAGTTGCTAAGCTGGCTAATCTCTTCAGTTAATCTTTGACCATTCCTCAAAATCTCTCCCATGGTATCCATCATTCCTTTCTTTTGTTTTTGCATCTCTATCATAAAAGAGGAGAGACTACTATCGGATTGAGGAGGATAGTTAATCTCAGGTTCAAGTTGCCTAGGAGTATCGGTCCAACCTCTATATGCAAAATCGTTAAGGGTGGGTGGGTTGGGTATAGTCATGGGAGAGCTAGGGTTGGGATACCCTTCTCCTAGGTTCTGCTCATCATCACTGGGTTGGGGATTAATCAGACCAATGCTCCTATAGTAGAAGTTGAAAGGATCCCATTGCTCATCAGATGATGGAAAACTATAGGTCATGGGATTGGGATTCGGTGTTCTGGGGTGAAAGTAAGAGGTTAAGTAGATATTGTAATCCATTTGCAATACAACTTGAAAAACACACCCCAATCAAATGCAAGATAATGGGACACCTTTTTCTTAGTGCAGATTTGAGCCAACCTCCAACCTACCCCTTGATTGCACAGTAATCATAAGTCCTAATCAACCTAAATAATGTCTGAACCTAACTTAATTTGTGGATATAGGACTCATATCATGCATATCATACATTGCATCATTTTATATAGAATAAGGTGAGATATCTTGCTATTTAATGTCTTTTGTTGTTATTTGTAGGAAATAAAGTGATCCAGGATGTGAGATGGAGTGGAATAAAGCAATAAAGAGAGACAAAGACTGATCCAAATAGGAGTGAGGAGGATAGCCTTATCCCTACCCTTAGAAACCCTAGGACAACCTTCCCAAACCCAAAACCACTTCCATTAGGATACCTTAGCCTTATAACCCAAACATGGATAGAACCCAAACATGGATAGCACTATCTATGTTCTTATCCACCTTATCCCTCTTCCAAACACTTAGGGACCAAAACCCACCTTAAAAAACCTAAAACCCACTCTCCAGCAACTTTCAGGACATTCAGACATCAGGCTAGACATCTGATTTCTGCAGAAAATCAATCTAGGAACCCAACTCCAACACTGACACAGAATTGGACATCCAACTTTGGACTTTAAGACGCTTGACATGTTCCCTGGATGTCTGATGCTGTTCTCTAGTTCTTGATTTTGGTGTTAGAAGCCTGATCTTACCTATTTTGACCTAGAAACCCTACCAAACACCTTAGGAAACTATTTAGAGACCTCCTCAGCCTACTTCACCATCCATAGCCCTACTTATCCTATCCCTAACCCAATTGAACCATCCCATACCTAATTGGATACAGTTGATTGGGTGCACCTAAACCGAATTAGATCCACCCAGGATCTAATTGACTCCTACTCACCCATACAAGTTTAATTAGGCTTAATAGAATCTAATTAGACTTGACCTAGACTCAATTAGGTTTACTCCTCTCCAATTAGACTCACTTAAACCTAATTAGGTCCACACCCACTTAATGTAGGTTGACCCAACCTAGAATTACCAAATCACACACCTTCCTCTATGAAAATTACACACACACTCTCACACCTTCCTATTCTATCCCTACCAAACCCATGCACACCCATTTTAGGAAACCTTAAAACCTTTGCATCAACCTAGATCCTACATTGGTGGCACTTGTTATTTTGGGAGCCACCAAAAGTGGCAACCCATTTGAAATGGAGAGCCCTTCCCATAAAAGCCAAAGAGAGAGGAGATGTACAGGGATTCATTCTCTCCACCTCTCAAATTTGCGACACCCTCCCCTCCAACCCTAAGAGCCGCCACATCTAGACCCTAGGGCTATCCACCACTCCCTCCTCTAAGGGGTCCTCCTCCTCCAAGGCTCCTCCATGGACGGCTAGGAAGAAGCTCTCCTCCAAGCTTCTTCAAGGGTGGCAAGAAGAAGAAGTCTCCATCAACATCCTCCTCCTCCTCTCTTCTTCTTCATATGGGCATGCTTCTTCCTCCATAGAGGGTCCACACCCCAATTTTCTTTTCTTCTTAGACAGCCATAGAGGAGACCCCCCTTAAGGTCTTCTCAAGGACAGCCATGGGTAGAGAAAGGGTGCAACACCCTCCTCTCTCCACTTGGGTGCACACGCCCATCCACTCCTCTTTAGTGGATGGCCAAGAAGGCTTCTCCCTAGCCTCTCTTGGTTGATCCCTTTATTTAGTTTAACTTTATTTTCATGTATCTGGATTTTATAGTGACTTAATTTTTGATGTATGATGTTCTTATCTAGTTTTTTTTTTAATGTTTGTGCTATTATCTTCACGACTTACAATTTTGATGCATGCCTAGTAGTTTACTTAGGAACATCCCCTTTAGGGTTGTCACACCATGCACGGCCACCATGGCCTCACTTAGATGCACGTAGTCATTTAGGTTTCACTAACATTTTAGATCTAGGTTTCAGTTCACTTTTCAAAATAAAAATCAAAAACACAAAAAAATCACAAAATATAAAAAGACCAAAAATATTAGGTTATATTAGATTTAGGTTAGAAAAGCCGATTAAAATCTCGACTTGTTTTTATACCTCCCATAGACGAACGACCTAGAGTCAAGTTCTCAAAAGAATAAAATCAATCGAGTTTCGTTAAATAAATAAACATTTTTGATCGAGCGTTTCATGCGACTATACTACAAGCTACGACATTATTTTCCTAAAACACGCGAGAAACTGCTCCCATCAAATGGTGCCGTTGCCGGGGAGGCAACGCATGAGTTTAGATTTGGATTTGCTTAATGTATGGTTGTTTTGATTTTTGTAGGTCAAGAACAAAGAGGATCCGCACACGCATCAACCTATGGTGAAGATCACAAGTATCATCACAGACCCTCCAGTAGGTTAAATTTTTAGGTTTGAAAAAAAGAGAGAGAGAGAAAAAAAGGTGCTCCTTAGAAAAGATAGGATCGTAGCTAAATTAGTTGGCTAGTGTCCTTGTGAAAAAAAAGAAGAAAGAAAAAAAAAAAATAAAAATCAAATTCAAATTTCTGTATTTGAATTTACAAAAAAAAAAGAAAAGAAATCTTTCTTTGGTGTGTGTTTTAACTTGGAAACCATTTAAACACACCAAAGTCAGATTTGGAAATCCAGTTAGTAAATATTGACAATTTTCAAAAATGTATTGCCGTCAAATTAGGATTCCAAAAATCTTGGGATTCAATCTGACTTTAGGGTTTCAAACCAGCTTTCCAGCACCACCTTGTGTTTGGAAAAATTCTCACTGTAAGAATTTTAAAAATTCGCACAGCGAAAGGGGGTCAGAACAGTCTGTACTCTGATTTTATCTAATTTCAAATAATAATTCTGACCTCTACAAAAATTAGATCGATTTGAAATTTGTACGGTTGGAAATCCACTAAAATATTATTTTTTATATAAATTTTTTAGAATTTTTGGATTTCAATTTATACTATTTCAAATCTAATTAGTCACAGGGGTTCTATCTGGTCAGTTTGACCCCCTTACATAAAAAAATTCTTGAAAAATTATACGAAATAGTAAAAATCTTAAAAAATATTCCCCGAAAGACTTGTTGAAGAATGAATAACTCTACCAAATTTCATATTATTTTGCTTCAGTTACTGATTTGGGGAGTGATTTCAATTCAGAATAAGGTCTGACTGCAGATTGTTAGAAGAGGCATAAACCCTAGGTGATTCACATTAGGGTTTAAATTTAGAGGCCCAAAACAAAATTTCTTGAGCCTAATTTGGGTGTGATTGCATGAGAGGGGATTTGCTGTGATTGGTTGTCCACCTGCTCACCCACTTGAATTGAAATTGATCTACATTTCAACTTAGGCAACAACTTAGGTCTATTTCACTTAGTAGGGGTGCATTAGGACTATTGTTTTATCTGATTAGGTCACACCACTTCTACCTTATTCAACTTAAAATCAATATATAGACCTATCTGATATTAGGGTTTCCACACTAAGGTAGAGCATATTTGCATTCCACACTTAAAGAAAATTCATATAACAATTTGGACTTGTAAAACCTGTTGCATGCTCCACCACAACCTTGCTTGAATTGACTTAAACAAGGAAACCCTAAAAGAAAAATTAATACAAGCACTTGAACCATAAAAGCCACTACACCAATTAAAGCTTGTATTGAAAACTCTTTGTCTGTGCACTTCACACTTCTAAACCTAATTTTAAGGGCAACACCCCCAAAATGCCCAATCACATTCCAAGAGCACTCTAAGCCTAAGCCTAAAACTAAGTAGACGTGCCCTAGGTAGGACTAATTTACTTGGTAAACAAAATTTGATTGGGTAAAAATCAAGGCCTTGTCTATTTGAACCAACTAGTGACAAGAGAGGTCAGTATGGTAACCGTGTTAACCTCTAGTGGTGTCCCGCCGTGTAGGGTGTCCTAGGGAGGGTCCCACCCTTCTGGCCAGCCAAGTAATTCAAGGGTTGGTTTAACCCAAGTCCAAATCAGGGTACCAGGTTTAGATCCATTTAGGGTATACAATTTAAGGCTAGCTTGTTTGCTTGATTTAGGGCTTTCTCTCATCTTTCTTAGGCCTTTGCCTTATTTTCACCAGCCCCTTGTAGCTGGTTGAGTCTTCTTGAGGAAGACTATCTCTTATCTCTATTTGCTTCTTTTCTCGAATAGCCATGAACCCATATCATTCTTTTGACCCTCAGGGTTCTCCATCTCCCAACCCAACCATGATTTCAACCCCTCATGGTTGGGAGACTCATCCTTAGCAGTTGGGATATGATTATCCTTATCCCCTAGCTTATTTAGAACTTGAACCTTATGGATCCGACCCTTATCTAGATTAGAGCCGATTGAAAGACATAGTTGCTGAATTTTGGGAATATAACAAGGACCATACAGATCAATGTGCCAAGCTCCTGGAGCAATTAGACGATCCCAGGCACAATCCCAATCTATCATTCCTCCCAGGAACAAGAGACCTAGAATAACCAGCCTAGTGGGTCAAGTGACCCATATTTTGGATCCACTGGCCACTCTACTGACTCTTGCTACACTGGGGGGGCACCTTGGACTCAGCCAACCCAGAAGGCACCTTTGGACCTAATCTATGATTTGGGTAGATCATTTGAGGAATGCACCATTTCTGATACACCCGTACTTGATAATATATCACTAAAGAATTGGAATAGTGGATCACAAGTATAGGACCACACATCAGGTTCTTAATCAACTCCCTCTATAGTCAGCCCCACTCAGGGTGATACACCTTTTGATTCATATCCGGATTCGTATAACCTTGAGTGGAGAGACAATCCTGATCTTTCATGGCCACCACAGAGATCGACTCAGACTGAATAGCAATCTAGGCCAACCCAGTATTCCACTCAAACCACTTTATGACAACCATCTAGTCCAGCCAAACCCGCAACCACCCTTGACGATATCATGAATCTTTTGTCAGACTTTGACAAGAAAAATGAAGAAAGGTTGACTGAGCTAGAAAATCAAGTGAAATCTCAAGGGGATAAAACCAAGAGACTTCAAGAATCATTTTATCCCCGAAAGCACACTCCTCTTCATTCCTATCTCCACCTATTCTTCCGACTCCTCCTCCAATCTATCATACATGCCATTGTGCAGGTGCCAATTCTTTGGCTTCTAAAAGAAAGAGAAATGCTAGGAGCCCATCCAAACGATCTGATTCGGGCTCAACCAAAAATCTTAAGACCAAACCTGCATTCAGCTCCGACTCAGACTCTAGGGATAAAAAGAAGAAAAAGGCTTGTGAAATTGATTTGACCTATTTACCTTTTCTTGGGACCTTAAAGAAAGAGTCACAAGAGAAGAAAAAGACTTGCACACCTAAAGAAGTGGTTTTATCTACTAACATAAGTGCATTTGTTTCTAGCAATCTACCATCCAAAAAGATCGATCTTGGAAAACCATTCATATCTTGTGCCATAAAGGGATTCACCTTCAATAGAGCCCTTATGGATCTAGGGTCTTCCATAGCTTGATTCCTACCGCCCTTGTTGACCACACCAAACTTGGAGATCATCACCACACACCTGTCACCATTAGAATGGCAGATGGCTCCATCAAAACACCTAAGGGGGTAGTTCAGGATGTGATCATTAAAGTGCAAGGTTTTAGCTTTTCGGTTGATTTTATTGTTTGGGCTTGGATATACCAAAGAAGCTAAGTGATTCACCCATCATTTTGGGTCACCCTTTCTTGGCTATAGACAATGCACGAATTGATTGTTACTCAAGATGTATGGAAATGAGCAGCGATAATGAGAAGATTCACTTTGATATTTATGCAGCCGCTAAGAAAACGAAGTTCGGGTATTTTTTGGATGATATGGAAAGTGATTCAGAGGGTAATTTGGAAGAAACCATGGCAATTGACACTTGGGTAGGACCACATGACCCGAATAAAAAATCTACTAAATCATACAGGATCAAATCTTTGATAGCATGGTTAACTATCTTCACCGACCTAGCCCAATTCAAACCCTTGCCCCTTGCAATGAATCCCAGATTACTCAATTGATCAAAATGGTTCAGGAAATAAAAGAAGCTAGGGCAAGAGAATATGACGATATAAGAAAATAGCTTCATAGAATCCGGGACGAGCAACAAAAATCATAATTTGGGTCAGGTGTGCCACAACAAATTTGTGATCCGGTGGTGGTCATGCAGGATTTTGATGATCAAACACCTGAGGTGGATGATATTGAAGTTCCTATTGAAGTAGAGGAAGGAGATTCATTTGAGAATCTCGATCTTGATTTAGGGCCTGAATACTAATCATTTCATTTTGAGGAACCCAGCATTAAGGGACCTGAATATGATTTTGTTGTATTTGAGGATACCTAATGATGCTTAATTTTGATGGATTGGTTATGATGATGAAAATATCATAGTTATCGTTGTAGTGAATTGTATGAAATACCAACCATCATTACGACTATTATTATTTAATTAACTAATTTTTACTGGTTTTATTCCAGGCCGTTCACTAGGAGGCAGCTATTGATTTACATCACTCTCTAAGTCCAAAATTATCCTTTAATTCCAAAAGGAAATTTTATGTCCAACAAAGAATGAATGAATAAATACTTAGTTTAATTGTGTACAAAGAATCAATTAAAATGCTTGCAAAAATTAATTATAAACAAGCATCAAACACTTCATCACTATACTCTAAACTATCTATTTATAAGTTATATTACTAATACTTACATAAATATACACTACCAGCTAAGATTTCATAGCATACTAACTTAACTTACTATACTGACATATACAGTGACACATACAATAGTTACAGTGACAGATATAAGTGTCGCTAGACCCCAGAAAAACTATATACAAGGGAAACCAAGGTCTACAGCAACAGTTATTTCACATACAGCAACATTTTATTTTGTTAGTAAAGGTATGAAGTTATATATAAATGTAAATAGTTGTACTACGTGTATATATATATACATTATAGCTATTTTATAAAGTTTTATTTATACAAGTTTTCAATCTGTCTTTACTTTATACTTACACGTATTTGTACTCTCGCTCTCTCTTTCTTTACTTTACTCCTCTTCTGCCTTTCTTCTTCTTCTTCTTAATCTTATTCTGCATTAGTTCTCAGCGACACTTAGGCATTACATACATGAGTGATTAACCACTGTCGTTACCCATCTTAATTAATCAAAAATTTGTTTAATTTGTTGGCATGCTTTTCGAGGGATACACAGCACCCAGAGGGTGGGACTAGACCTCTACTAAGCGCGCCCTAATTTCTCATTAGGCCGCTTAATTACGAGTTTACATGCTCGAACAATGGGCTTCACAGCCCGCACACATACCCTCGGGCCCCTGGCCCCGCATACATGTTCACAATGCTCACAATGCTCGGGTGAGATGGATATAAGGTTCGGTTGTTCGGGCGCCCAACGCCCATGACGATTGAGCCTTAAGAAAACAAAAACAATAAATAGCGCTGCGCTCTCGGCAGCGACTGATGTGGTGCTATTTGAGCGCTGCATCTGCGCTGGAATTGAGCTGCGGCTGTGTAGAATTAGGGATTTTAGCCCTCAATTCGAGGGCCATAAGTTTTTATAAAATAAAAATAAATTATGGGAAAATAAAGTATTTACATAATACTATATAATTGTACACTTAATTTGAATTTTCAATTATATTTACAATATAAATAAATTAACTAAAGTATATAGTTTATACATACTGATTTTTAGTTTTAATTCTTTAATTACATATAAATTAGTTATTATATGGTCAAATTGACCTTATATAGAATTAGTATACTTATTAAAGTATTTTATAAACATTTTTATTATATTTTACAGATTTGATTTCCATTTTATTTACATTTAAATAGCAGATTTTGAACTATTTTATTTATAAATTAAGTTTAAATAATATAATACGATATAAATATACTTCAATTAGCTTAAATTACTTAAAATACTTTAGTCTAAATATACAGTATCAGTTAATTTAGTTCTAACATTAAATTACTAATTTGTTTTAATTTAATCTAATAACTTAACTATTAACTTAATAAATTAATTATTTATTGTGTATAGAGAATTAAATTAAGGTATAGGGTTTAATTTGTTTATAATCTACATATAAATACGTATATACAGTATTATAACTTAATATTGTTATTTATAATGTTTATTGATTTATATAATCTAAGAGTACATGTAAGTTAGTTTAATTAATAAATAGTTATATAATTAAGAAATATACAATATAATCTAACTTAAATACTTAATTTACAGTATATAATATATACATAAGTTATTTGTACAGTTTATATACATGTGTTACCTATTTACATATATAACTTAGTATAAAGCTTATTTTTACACAAATATACTTAATATATAAAGTATTTTTCGGTATTTTAGGAGTTTTTCACTTTTTATAAGTTTTATATATGTTATAGAGGTAAGAGATGAGAATGGAAGAAATAGATGAGAAAGAGGACATATTTTTGGTGTTTTGAGTAAATAGGTTCTTTTATTAAAGCTCATGGTATACAAAACCGTCGACTGGCAAATTATGCCAAGTCGAGGGTTTGGCATACCATGAAATTTGGTATGCAGTTAGAAAACTATCTGATATTCAATTAGACAGTTTTATTTTATTTTTTTAGAATTTTTATATAGTTTTTATGTAATTTCAAATGAAGCACATTCTAGGCCTAAGAAGGATTTTCTAAGTGTGTTAAGGCCTAGAATGGATCTTAAGGAGTCCAAAAAGGCAATCAACTACCTTAACAGACCTAACACAACATATGGATAGGATAAAAAAAAATAGTTAGTATGCAGATCACATGGATTACAATTAATTAAAATTGTGATCAGTTGGGTTTATTAACTAACTGACAAAAGATTCATTTAGAATAATACAAGCATTCAAAGGATATGAAATTAGTTCATTTAGTTTACAGGAAAGCTTGTACAGAAGTTGAATACAACTTTCTACAACAGGCGGCTATTTAAAACCCAAATTAATGTCCATATGGTTTATTCAGATCTAGAAGTCCTCTACTGAAACAGCAGAAGTAAATCTTAGCAGGAGCTGCAATAGATAACAGTCTAAGCTGCCGAACCTGACCCAATCACCCAACCAAATCCTTCTTCAAACGTCTTAACTGCTGCTGCAATTTATTCATCTAAAGAGGAACAGGTTTGCAGCAGGAAAAGGGCTAATTCCAACTTGTATCTCCTGATTTAACTCTTTACATCCCAGATCAGGTCATGGACAGCCTGATCGGGGATTTAAAAGAGCTAATCCAAGGAATACTTGGCTGGAATTAAGGGGGAGGGAATGTAGCTGCTTCTGCAGCAAATTGCTATACATCTGGGATTTAAAGGAAAAATCAAAAATCACTCTAAAGAAGGACTTTGACAAGGATAAAAAAAAACTCGAGAATACACATCAAGATCAAGATCCCTTGTCAGTAGCATCTTATCAAATTGGATCTGAAAGAGAGCTGATCTGGCTCTTTCTAATGCTATAGACAGCATGTAGAAGGAGTTAGACCAGTCAATTTAAAACAAAAATTCAAATCCCAGAATTCTGAAACCTTAAGTAATATGGAGAATTCCTTAGGTTGAAAAATCAGAACCACTCTTCAAAATCAACTAATGAATACAAGGTAGAACCTCAAATCAACAACATTGATTTTTCATTGACTCTACCATGTATTAAAGGCATTAAAATCCTTACGAAAACTCAAATCAGATTATGGCTCTTCTGAGGTGAATTCTGACTCCAGAATCACGTCAAATTCCCAGCCAAACAGTGAATCATATCAACAATGTCTCAGTTTGCTAGATCAAAATGTTCAAAGCTCAAATAATTAAAAATCTTTACAATCCAAATTCAACACAAATCTAGCAAACCAGTTCCCTTTTAAGCTCAGATTAGGGGCTTTTGTGAGCAAAATGGGATGAATGGAAAGCCCCTAATGGGAATTTTGACTCTAATTTCATATCTGAGGTTAGAAACCAATCAGATATGAAATTAGGTCTAATGAGTGGGTGAGTTGCGAGAAACAAATCGCGGGAATCAGAAGCGATATGTAAAACATGAAGAGGGAGAAAATTCATGTTCAGTGACTGTATGAAACCATCCCCTTTGATCTGGAATGATCAGAGGAGGTGAAGGGGGGAAATCTAATCTAAATCTACTTCTACAGCTAAACTATCAGAACAGTGAAATTAAACACCACAAATTACTTTAATTCTACTTCTATCCTACTTAACTACAGCTACAACTAAATTGCAGAATATTAAATCTACTCTAACAGGAAGAATGGGACCTATGGGTCCTTAACTGGTGGCTAAGGAGGACGAAGGGGGGGAGATGACCCCAACGGAGGGAAGAGCCTTCTAGTGAGGTTCCAGAGTCATCCTCAGGTGCTACATGGTCCTTAGCAATGAGGGGGTCGTAAAGAAGTTGGTGATTTCACAGCCGATGGCTGTGAAATCTGGGAATTGATGGGGAGGAGAGGCTGGAGTGGATGAATGATCGCTAAGAGATGTAGGAGAGAGCGATCCCTTGCGCGCGCGACCACTGAGGTGCTTAAGTAGCAAACTCAGTGGCTCAGATCACCGCATGGGTGAAGATAGTTGATGAAGCAACCGGCAACAAGGATGAGAGGAGAGGGGCGCGAGGTGAGCCAACTCAAAAATTGACTGTCCGATGGGATCTGGGGGGAAGGGTGAGCGCACGCACCGCTTCGCGCGAAGCTTCGATTCAAATCGAGCCGCAGATCAAAATCACGAGAGAACGAACGACTGAGATTTGCCCTGTTCTTCGCGTGCTACAGTGCGTGAGAAGAATAGCAGGTGGCTGCGAAATGTTGGAAAAATTGCAAGGAGAACCCCTTCACGAAGGGGTAGAAAAATTGTACGCAGGCCCATAAGTGAAGGGAATTGTAACAGGATGAACCCTGCAGGCTTTCAAAGGGGTCCCTGCGGGTTACAAGTAGGTCCAAAAAGGATTTCTAAAGAAGAGAATGTGATGCATGAAGGACCTAAGTGTAAACTCTATGTTACAAGACCTTAATGATGTCCAAATGCCTTCAAATTTTTATATGTGTTCAATTGAACATTTAAGAAATTAATTGTACTTTTGATTTGACCGTTTAAACTTATTTATGTGTTCAATTAACGCATGGATCACCATTTGACCTTTGCCTTCAGAATATCTCATTTTATGACCTAATTATGCAATTTTAACACAGAATCAAGGTTTTAGGTCTTTTTCTTTGATTCCCACACTTAACCCTTTTTATTTGTTAATTTGATATTGTTTAACCCAGTGTCTAGCTTAACTTTAGCTTTTTAGCTATGATGAGTAGCCACTCATGAATACCCATGGAGACATTAATGAATTGATTCAAATGACCACATTCACTAAACAACAAATTTAGAAAGACCTTAATGATTCCTTAATCAATGATTCAGCCCATTCCACTTTCACGGAGGGGCTCACTACCCAATCTAATGCCCAATTCCATCCAAGTGAGAAGGAAGAAATATCCCCCTATGAAAAAGATATTCATGAGATTGAAAGACTACTAGGGATTACATATGATGAGTTATCGGAGGAAGCTAAAAATTTTGCTGAATCATGTGATAATTGGGAATTAGCATTGAAAAATTTGGAAGAGGAAAAAGGAATAGACGATACTGAGGAAGAAACATCTTTGGTAGAGATAGAGACTGATCATTGGACCTTGATTTCCAGATCTGATCACACCATTTGGGTCATGCCTCCCACTTATCACCATTATCAAGACTCATATGACTTTACCCCACATGACTCCACCCATGCCCCTACCACCCACATTCTCCATCTCCTCTTCGGGATGCCTTCATCTTCATTTCTTCCCGGCACCCGTAATCATCTATCTTTCTTTTGTAGCATCTGGATGCATATTTTCCCAAGCCTCATCTACGTATTTTTCGATTATTTGGGCTTGCAATTCATGGACAGCTGGTCCGCATTTGCAGCCTGCTGTTAGCGAACGATATTAAAATTCTTATCATTTTACTCGCCATTCTCAATACTGTATTGATATATCCGTTTGAGTGTATGCCCAGCTAGAGGTGTTAATCTCAGCACTTATATATAGCATATTTTATTTAGCATATTTTCCTGCATATTTTACTTCTTAGGTGTTGGAATAAGCAGAATGAAAAATTCAGGAGCTATTCCAGGTGATTTCTACCCATTTACTCCCTGTCCTAATTTATTTTTCATTATATTCATGCATGAGGAGATGTAAGAAAGTAGGCATGGTGGGAAGGGGGTAGTACTTGTCAATTGAAAATTTTCCTGCCAATACCTAGGAAAAACCTTTCGTACATCATGCTAATTGCACTTTAGGGTCCTTAAATTAAGAATAATCGACTCCACCTCCAATGTTCACATTGGAGCTAGAAATCGTCTGCAACAGCCACTTTCGACTCATCCGCTCACCTTTTTGTTCTAAATTTAGAGCCAAGCTGAATATAACCCGAATTAGGGAAATTTTCAAAGTGCAACTTTGAAAGGTTACAAATAGCATTTATATATATATTGCATTATGAATAATATTTTTATCAAGAGAATGCATTAGGGATTTTATCCTTTACTTGATTCCTATAACCTGGAATCCAGTACAATTTTCACACTCACATGTAGATTTTGCAATAGATTCACGGTGAAGACTGATGAAAGTTTTCAGTCTGTCGAGAAGAAGCAGTTCTTCTTTTTCTGAACTCGTGGACAGTGTTTTGGGAGTCAGGCAAATCTTCTTCTAAAAATCTACCAAATAGTGTGAGGTGAGAATAGAGAGTACTGGTGCTCTAAGAGTAGTGCAAGGAATCTAGAATTCTAGATGATTAGGTGATAATACTCAGAGAATAGGCATAGTTTCCGCTCTCGGTTCCTGCGTATACATGTTGTGTGAATTTTGAGAGCCACCAAATAAGGCAAATACGCAGAAAGCAAGTTTTCATAAAACTAGGGCTAAGGTGGATGGTTACGACCATTCTTTACGGAATCCTCGGCTGAAGGAGGGTACTGATATCAAGGTCAGAAATGCACTGTCCTATCCATCTCTCCTGGTGCTGTGAGTAGGACTTCCACCAAATAAGCCACCCAATGTCTCTTGAGTTCCCTAATAATGCCTGCTCAATAAAATTCATGGATGTATTGCTAGATCGTATTGTGTTGAAAAAAAAATTATACATATGAAAAAAAAATTTGAGAAAAATGAAAAATTAGAAAAAGAAAAAAAGGGATTTTGGAAAAAAAGAAAAAAAGCAAAAAAAGAGTTTACGAGTGTTTTAGTGTTTATTTCAATTGCATTGAGGCAATACCATCAAATAAAGTTGAGATCCACTAAATATAGTCTTAACCCACTTTTTCTGTGTTTTTGACCGCCCGAATACTGGCTGAGGAATCTGACTTAGCCTTAGGTGATTGCACCGCAAAAATACACCTGCAATTCTGCCATCTTGTGCTATTTCCTAGCATTACCCATGCATATTAGGGTTCCATAGTCGCATTTGTAAAAATACATGCATGCATGCATTTAATTGAGGGGAGGAGAGTAAATAAATGGCCTTGCATTTAACATTTTTCCTCAAGTGCATCTTTGCAAAATTCACCATCTTTTTATTTTTTATTTCTACTTAACTTTGAATTCTTCTCGCGGCTGCATGGATGGGTGGACCTTCCTCCTCGCGCCATTCCCTGCTCAGGCCCTTCCCTGCGGCAGCCTGCCCTACATCGCCGGGGCATGGCTGTGCATGCCTTCTTCTTCTTTAAAAAGAGCTCGGTTGCCTTCTTGCAAAGCATCCTGGTCCCCACAAAAAAAAAACCCAACAGCAGCTTCTCTTCTTCTCCAGGCCATCTCCTCCCTCTCCTTCCATATGCAAGCCCTCCTCCTCTGAGGAGACACCCGGTGGATAGGAGCACCTCACGGTGGTGCACAACCACCACTGTGAGTCCACCACCGCCCAGCTCATTAAAGAGCTGGTGGGCGTGGTGGCTCTTTCCCTGTTTCTTCGTTTGGAGCACCTTCAGCCATTGCCGCAAAGCTTCAAGCTGTGAAGCTCAACCGGCCACCGTACGCCCCTGCAGCAGTCGGTCGAGCTCCACAGCAGCAGCAGCAAGGCGGCAGTAGCCGCAAAGCCCCTTCGCGCACTCTTGCAGGCCACCCTCACCTCCAGCGCGCGCCTGCAAGCGCCCTCGCCTCTCGCTTCTTTGCATTGCACTTGCCTATCAGCCTGCAACCGACCACCGTGCGCCACTGTAGCGGCTGGCCAAGCTTCACCGCTCACCCCAGCCAACACCCGCAGGCCACCGCGCGCCCTGTCGCGCCCCCTCACCCGCGACCTAGCCCTCTCCGCGTGCTCTATCGCGAGGTCCCCCCCTCAAGCCAGCAGCCGGAGCCACTCTTCCGCGCGTGCCGAGCCGTCCACACTCACAGCACTATCCTCTCCCGGTCGCGCGGCTCGGCCAAACATTGTAGCCACTGTTCACGCCAGTCTACGGAACACTATGGCTACAGTGGGGTGACCGGTAAGCTTCTCACTTATCCGGTCACCCGGTGTGCCGCAACCGGCCTTTGCCCGCGCACGCGTTCAGCCCCGCGCTCGCTCCAGCGTTGGCCTGCGCGTCTGCGTGCGCCCGCGTCACCCTCACCCGCCCGCTCCCTTAGCCCGAGTACGCCTCTCCGCACAGCACTGGGCGCTGCGGTCCTCTCCGTGCCCATCTCCCCCCAGCGTGCACGTCCTCGCGTGCATACGCACCTGCACGCGCGCTTGAAGCCTCCAAAGGGCGGGCCTGAAGCTGCAGACGCCTTAAATGCCTCTTTTTTTTCTCAGTAGAAGCCCTCTCTCTCTCGTGCTCTCTCTCTCTCTCTCACAGCACACTCCCTCTCTCTCTGTAGAAACACATAAACACACACACTCTCGCACACACACACTCTCACTTATATAGTATTATATATGTATATATAGATACGTATACATATATATATTGATATATATACATATATTTATATACATACATATATATATATATATATACTTATATCTATATATATAGTTGTATTTATATAACTAAGTATTAGTATACATACATATTTACATATATACATATACTTATATACATATATATATATATATATACATACATATACATATATCTATACATATATTAGTACTTATATAACTATGTATTAGTCTATATACATACATATATATATATATACATCTATATACTTATATATATATATATATATACATATATATACACATACCTATACATATATATATATATATATATATATATATATATATATATATATATATATATATATATAGACACACACACACACACACATACATATATACATATCTATCTACATATATCTATATACATATATTACTATATATATATATATATATTTACATCTATATAGTTATATATACATACTTATACATACATACATACATATATATATATATCTATACATATATCTATCTATACATATACTTATATATATATATATATCTACATATATATATACCCATATATATATACATATATAACTACACATATATATACCTATATATTTATAACCATATATATATATATACATATAGATATATTTACATATATACATATATATATTTTCACATTACTTACCATACGTGGTATCGCGGGAATATCTGCACCAGTTGCTGATATTCCCCGATACACGTGTACAAAAAGCATGTTCGCATTCATCTTCCACCATCCATCCTACACTCCACGCGGCACCTCATCCTGTTGGTTGCGTCTTTCTAGATGACGACAGACTCGACACCGTGCTACACTCCATCTCCGCCTCCACCCCCACCCCTTTATACATATATACATATATACTATAGTTACTTTACTTCTGCTTCTTTTTCTTGCCAATAAAAAGATAAAAAAATATATAAAAGAGAAAAGATAATCCTTGACTTTTGGCTCAAAGCCAAGAATCTAATTTTGAGGGTGTGCCTCAAGGACCAAGATTATCAGAAAAAAAAAATCTTAAATAGAAAAGCACCAAAAACACAATAAACGAATGGAAGAGATTCGTTGTAGAAAAGGCGTAGAAACTTGACTTGTAACCCTACTTCCCTGAGTTCGACCCTGGGCTTAAAAGTGACCAAGATAAAATCAAGTAGGCCAGGTTAAAAATTTTGTAAAGAGATGGTTAGGTCTGATTTAGGTTAACCACTATACACACTTCAACGATAAAATCACCATATTAACATTAGGATTATGGGAATTCGATTAAAGTGTAACACCAAGTGAGACCACAAAATACAAATCGTATGTGTGAATCTGGTGAGATTATGAGCTCTAAGAAAAATAAAAAGAAGGAAAAGAAAAGAAAAAGAAAAAGAAAAGAGAGAGATGATGGATACAAAGGAACCAAAAGAGAGCATAGTTTTGTTGTCTTTTTCTGAGTTGAGTTACTTAATAATCTGGGAACCTAGATCTGTAGTACCAATCTCTAAGTAGCACCAAGTGAGTGAGCCACCAAATACACACCCATTTGCCTCAGACATTCTCTACCCAAGCCTAAAGCTGGGGTGGAACTCATAGAATATCCTGGATATCCCGAGGGAAAAAGTTTGCCTATCCTGCTAGAATTTTACTAGGGGTTAAGTACATGCTTTAGAGATAAATCAGGTTTTTCACTCAAGTCCGTTGCAAAAGCTACATAGCTGCACTTTCACGTGTCTAGATTTCTAGATTTCTGGATGAAACAAAAGGAGAAAAATCTTTAGTCAAACTCTTTGATAAAACGAATAAGCAGTCCTTTAGGAGTCGAACTTATAAATATCTTAGTCATGCATTTGCTAAGGACTAGCAAAGTTTAGGCATGGGGGTATGATCGCACAGCAATCATAGGTCCTAATCAACCTAAATAATGTCTGAACCTAGCTTAATTTGTGGATATTACACTCATATCATGCATATCATGCATTGCATCATTTTATATAGAATAAGGTGAGATATCTTGCTATTTAATGGCTTTTGTTGTTTTTTGCAGGTAATAAAGTGATATAGGATGTGAGATGGAGTGGAATAAAGAAATAAAGAGAGAAGAAGATTGATCCAGATAAGAGGAGTGAGGAAGATAGCCTTATCCCTATCCTTAGAAACCCTAGGATAGCCTTCCCAAATCCAAAAGCACTTCCATTAGGACACCTTAGCCTTAGAACCCAAACATGGATAGCACTATCCATGTTCTTATCCACCTTATCCCTCTCCCAAACACTTAGGAACCAAAACCTACCTTAGAAAACCTAAAATCCACTCTCCAGCACCTTTTAGGATGTCTAGACATCAGGCTGGATGTCTGATTTCTACAGAAAATCAATCCAGGAACCCAACTCCAACACTAACACAGAATTGGACGTCCAACTTACTATCCAGATGTCTAACTTTGGACTTTAAGATGTCTGACATGTTCCTTGGATGCCTGATACTATTCTCTGGTTCCTGATTTTGGTGCTAGAAGCCTGATCTTGCCTATTTTGACCTAGAAACCCTACCAAACACCTTAGGAAACCTAATTAGAGACCTCCTAAACCTACTCCACTATCCATAGCCCTACTTATCCTATCCCTAACCCAATTGAACCATCCCATACCTAATTGGGTGAACCTAAACCCAATTAGATCCACCCATGATCTAATTGACTCCTACTCACCCATACAAGTTTAATTAGGCTTAGTAGAACCTAATTAGACTTGACCTAGACCCAATTAGGTTCACTCCTCTCCAATTCGACTCACTTAAACCTAATTAGGTCCACACCCACTTAATGTAGGTTGATCCAACCTAGAATTACCAAATCACACACCTTCCTCTACAAAAATTACACACACACACTCACACCTTTCTAAATCCTACCTTCCTATTCTATCCCTACCAAACCCACACACACCCATTCTAGGAAACCCTAAAACCGTTGCGTCAACCTTGATCCTACATTGGTGGCACTTGTTATTTTGGGAGCCACCAAAAGTGGCAACCCATTTGAAATGGAGAGCCCTTCCCATAAAAGCCAAAGAAAGAGGAGATGCACAGATATTCATTCTCTCCTCCACCTCTCAAATTTGCGACACCCTCCCCTCCAACCCTAAGAGCTGCCACCTCTAAACCCTGGGGTCGTTCACCACTCCCTCCTCTAAGGGGTCCTCCTCCTCCAAGGCTCCTCCATGGAAGGCTAGGAAGAAGCTCTCCTCTAAGCTTCTTCAAGGGTGGCAAGAAGAAGAAGGCTCCATCAACATCCACCTCCTCTCTTCTTCATATGGGCATGCTTCTTCTTCATCCATAGAGGGTCCACACCCCCATTTTCTTTTCTTCTTAGATGGCCATAGAGGAGACCCCCCTCAAGGTCTTCTCAAGGACGACCATGGGTAGAGAAAGGGTGCAACATGCTCCTCTCTCTACTTGGGTGCACCAGGCCATCCACTCCTCTTTAGTGGACGACCAAGAAGGCTTCTCCTTAGCCTCTATTGGTTGATCCCTTTCTTTAGTTTAGCTTTATTTTCATGTATCTAGATTTTATAGTGACTTAATTTTTGATGAATGTTCTTATCTAGTTTTTTTTTATGTGTGTGCTATTATCTTCACGGCTTACAATTTTGATGCATGCCTATTAGTTTAGTTAGGAACGTCCCCTTTAGGGTTGTCACACCATGCACGGCCACCATGGCCTCACTTAGACGCACGTAGTCATTTAGGTTTGACTATCATATTTAGATCTAGGTTTCAGTTCGCTTTTCAAAATAAAAATAAAAAACTCAAAAAAATCACAAAGTACAAAAAGATAAAAAATATTAGGTTATATTAGATTTAGGTTAGAAAAGCTGATTCAAATCTTGACTTGTTTTTACGCCTCCCAGAGATAAATGATCGGGACCCAAGTTCTCAAAAGAATAAAATCAATCGAGTTTCGTTAAATAAATAAACATTTTTGATCGAGGATTTCACGCGAATATACTACAAGCTACAATATTGTTTTCCTAAAACACGCAGGAAACCACTCCCATCACCCCTTAAAGTTGTTAAATGGGGTCAAGTTTGCACCCATACGTTCCCACTTTAGTGGTATAAGAGGGGACTGTGACTTGATATTCCTGACAAGCTCTTTGGAGAAGACTAGAGGTCGGTTACGCTCTTTCTTGGTGGCTAAAGAAGTTGCACAATCAATTACGGGCCCTAAGTCGACCTTTACGTGCCCTCGGACCTATACCTTGCTTTAATGATACTCTCAAGTGACCTAGTTAGAAGTTACTCCAAGGACGGAACTAAGGAGTGAAAGTAGGGCGAACCCTTCCTTTGAGGCATTGCAAATGCGGTGCCTCTTAACTACCCTTTCGTTCCTTTAAGGGGTGTCCCCCTCCTTAAAGTATCAAAACACGTGGACACAGGATAATGTCACTACTACAAAGTGAACTAGGAGGGTCTGCATTGATGAAGAGATTGGTGCCATAGCCTTAAGGGATCAAAACCTAGTGTGATGCCTAGTGTGCGTGCTCACTACCAGAAGTGTGCATCGCACTGCAAATTAGTTTGATTTTGAGAAGAGTCGCACACAAGTCCCTTTTGATAAGATCAAATGTGATTTTGATTTTAAGGTTGAATCTAATTAGCAGTCCCAAATTCAATTAGGCGACTACAAAACTAAGTCAATTCAATCAATTTGGTGGTCTTGAGATTTAATCCACATGCAATGCATGAACAGGAACTGGATGCAAAGATAGAACGGTATACCTGCTTCCAACAATCTCTGGTAGATATGCACGCAATGCAAAAATGAGATCTAACGTACTACTCAATCACCCACAAATGCGTGCACCTAAGGGCATGCAACTCCTAAACAAGAAGCTCGATATTTTTTCTTGTTTTGTTTTAGAGGCAAGTAAGCAGATCACCACAGATAAATAGCCCTAGTCACTAAAGAACGTGGGGACAGTCCCCCAAAAATCAGCCTCAATGCTACAAGGGCGAGAAGATAGAAATGAAATAAAATTCACGATGAAGGAGAATCCCCTATGAAAGTAGGATCCAGGTCTTCTCTTCATGTCCTCTCTGCTTGCGTGGGAGTCACTCAAGGCTGACGTTGCTTAGCTGCACCTGTTGATTCGTTAGATTCCTCACATAGAAGTAGAAAATGGTCAGATAACTGCACCTCAAAATAGATCAAAATAAAATCAAGTGAATTTATTACGTCTATTGCCTCCCCAGCAATGACACCATTTGAATGGGAGATTTCTCTTGTCAGAAAAATATGTCGTAGTAGTAATGTAAATTATGGTGGAAAAATCCTTGATAAAAAATATGTAACAGTCAAAACTAACTATGAAGGTTAGGTCATATCCATAGGGAGGAACAGACCAGTAAACCCACCAATATTTTTAGTGAATACTTTGTATGAAGCTAATACGATGCACAATAAATTTGTCAATAACTTGTAGCATCAAATGAGATAAAAAGTGGCTTGAATGAGCATTAGTGTAGAGTAGAGAAAATCTGGAGGGCACACAAAAAAATGCTACACAATATAAAATATTAAATAAAAAAAAATCTACTCTTCAACCATACTCATTTAACTTAATTGACCTCCTCTTGTAGCAGACAGGGGAGGTTGATCTCCTTGGTCATGCGATAGGATGGAGGCACCACCGGAGGGGTGGCTCGATGGAGGGGTAGGGCTGGAGGAGAGGAGCACTTCGGTGGTGGTGCAGCGGTGAGTGGTGGCCAGAGCTGGCTGCTGATAGGATCTGATAGATAGAATATGGCTACGCACATAAAAACTCAAACACAAGATCAGTAATAACAAGAAAATTTGCACAATCAATCAAACCACAGAAATTGGAAAAATATGTATAGTGGTTCCCCACTCACTTGGGTACTCTACTACCTAAGTCTCTCAGCTTAGGGTTTTTAACTCGATTCCCTCAACCTCGAGGAAATCAATATATGCACCGAGGTAATTAATGGGTTACCTCAACCTGTAACGACCCAGTTCCCGAGTCCCTACGAGACACGAGAACCGGACCGACTCAACTAATCCCAAGACCTAGTCGTCCAACGAGGAAGTAACCAAAAGAGCAGTAAAATAAACCACATTCAACATGAATATAACTAATAGTAAGAAAGTACAGCAGTAAGGAAAGAAACTACCACAGTATGTACCACCACAACAGTAGGACAACATTCATAATATAATTTGAACTGCAGGTAAAGAAAGTACAGCGGAAACAAGAACTACTCACTACAACGTAACAAAAAGAGGTACAAGAGATAGTGGTAACTCTACTGGACCCTACTCGGCCCAGCGTCCTCTGTAGCCGCTGACCCTGGCTGCTCAACACCTGGTCCTGAAAAAGGTAACGAGTGTAACACGTCAGCAAAACGCTGAGTAGAGTGGCAACTAAAACTAAAAGCAACAGTAGAGTGTACAGTAGCTGTTATGTTCGATTACTTTCTTTATTCACATCTTTCAAATGTCTCACTATTTCATTTATTCCTCAGATCTTTTTCTTGATCTCGAATGTTCCTCGTGGGAACGATCTTGATTGCAGTCTTTTCCAAAAAGTAGAAGTAGCACGTGGTGCTCTCCTGGCCGGGAGAGTCCCCCGTGGTGATCCTACCCTTAGTCAACCACCCCAAGGTCACTGACAGACGTAACGGTGACTACGGCACGCGCGATAAATGCACAGGTAGCTAACCCATACTGGCACGCGGTCAGTCGTTTCCGTTAACGGGTGCGCCCAAAGCACAGCACGGAACCAGTCCAGGGCAGAGCCCTCTCAGTAACAGGGGTCCAACCCCTCCACAGTAACCAAACCGGGGCCTTGCCCCTCCACAGTCCGCGCACCCTCGCCGACTACCCTAGTTTGCCCTAGCGGGCCTAACAAGTCGCTGTGGGAGGCTAGTAGAACCCCGGGGCCCGTGGGATAGTTAGTACCTCCCTACACTAGTAGCTCTCCTCGGTACTACGTATGCGAGGGCCAGCAAGTCGGTACGGAGTGGCCAGTCCTAACCCCGGGTCCCTGGGGCAGCTGGCTCCGCTCTGCACTAAACAGGGGGACAGTCGCTCTCCTTGGTACTCCGTACTCAAGGGCCAGCTCACTTCCCCAATGCTATTCCATTCACTTTCCAGGAGTTCTACTCCTACTTCCCCGTAGGGTTCCATCCTTTTTACTCAAACATCCAGGTTTCACTTTCCAGTTTCACATTCTTACAATCCATGTTCTCAACCACGTTATTTGTTCACAACAGGCAGCTGTTAATTCAAATTACAGGCATCTTTATATCTCTTTCCATTTTCCAAGACTGTAGTATTATACATTCCACTAGTTTTCCCATCCTAGGATTCATGCCATATCCTAGGATCTATCATACAATCTAGTTTTCCAGCCCTAGGATTCATGCAACACCTAGGAGCTATCATTCCATCTATTTCTCATTCCTAGGATTCATGCAATGTCCTAGGTTCTATTTATGGTTCCATAATTTAACAGATTTTATTAATAACTTAAAACCACTCTACCAGGTACAACAGGAGAAATGGGGGCGTGGTCGGGAATCCCGCGTGCCTCCGCGACCCCCGAGACTACAACAGAACGGCATCCTATCACAAGGATCAAACACAAGGAGTATCTCAAAACAGTGTATAGCTACTGTAGACGGGTAGAGGAATTAATTCCGAAAAGAATGCAACTCGAATCGCGGAAAACGGAACCCGAACGGGCTCTAAACGGGTCGAAAACGACGACACTGTGCAAAATCAGACGTCTGGAACTTCTTCCAGACGTCTTAAAAAGTGGATCAGAGAATTACCTTGTTTAGCGTGATTTCCCAGACGTCCAGAAGTCTGCGGGGACGTCTGGCCTAGTTTCCAGTCGTCCGATGGTCACCCCGGACGTCTGGAGGTCGCTTCCGCCGTCTGGTACTACTGCCAGACGTCTGATTCGCGATGGATGGCGAATCACCGAGCCTGCGCACACCCATCTCCCTCACTCAGTACGGTCAGTCGATAGGAAGGAAGAAGGAGACGGAAAACTCACCTTTAAGACGTATGGATGGTCTTCCAGACGTCGCCCTCGCCGTCTGGCTATCAACCTAGACGTCTGATTCTGGAAATTTTTCCAGAATCAGGGCGCCACTCGGCCTCCGCTCGTGACGCCGCCCGCGTCGCACCTCGCGCGCCTGCTGCTCAGACAGCAGCAGTCCCCCCTCTGCGTTGCTCCGCGCCCCCTGCGCCCTCCGTCGGCCGGCCCTAGCAACCCCGGCGAGCTCGCCCTCACGGCAGAGCTCCGCTCTCACACGCAGCACCTCCTCCGCGCTCACTGCGGCCGCCGCTGCCGCCCTCGCGCTCGCGCTCACGCTCACTGGCTGAAGGAGAAGAGGGAGGAGACGGTGGTGACGGAAGTGAGGGGAGGCGTGGCCTTTTAAGGCAGTGCGAGGAGGAGAGAGGACGCGGCAGGGCATCTGCAGCCACTGGGAATAAACGAATATGCAGGTCTGCGCGCTCAGGCGCGCAGACGACCCGCGCGTGTGGAAGATAACGGATTTCCAGACGTCTGGAAACGATCCCAGACGTCTGGTCCGACATCTGGGCCACCTCCCAGACGTCTTAAAAGACGTCTGGGGCACGCGTTCGTTACAATATAACAAACTCAAAGGAAGTTTCGTCCCCGAAACTTGCGCTAACTAGGGTGCGGGAAAATATGTCCAATTAACCATAACAAACTCAAAGAGGATCGAAGCCGGTCCGAAAAGACGTACCCGCGAAAAGCTCTGGGTACCGCTCCCGCATTGCCGCCTCAGACTCCCAGGTAGCCTCCTCGTACCGCTGGCTCCTCCACAAAACCTTTACCAGGGGTACTTGCTTTCGTCTCAAACTGCGGACAACTCGGTCTAGGATCTGCACTGGCTGCTCGGGGTAGGTCAGGTCATCGCCCACCTCGACGCTCTCGTGACTCAGTACGTGACTGGAGTCGGCTACGTACTTCCTGAGGTTAGACACGTGGAACACGTCGTGCACACCAGAAAGCTGCGGGGGAAGGGCAAGTCTGTAAGCAACGGGTCCAACCCGCTCCAGGACCTCAAAGGGCCCCACAAACCTCGGCGCGAGCTTCCCTCTCACCCCAAACCGCTGTATGCCCTTCATGGGCAAAACACGAAGGAAAACGTGGTCCCCAACCTCAAACTGCACCTCTCTGCGTCTCCGATCTGCGTAGCTCTTCTGTCTACTCCTGACAGTGCGGAGTCGTCTGTGGATCTGCTCAACTGCCTCCTGACTCCGCCGGATCAACCTGGGGCCAACCTCCTACTTGGTCCCCACCTCAACCCAACTCAAGGGTGCCGTACACTTCCATCCGTACAAAGCCTCGTAGGGAGCCATGCCGATGCTCGAGTGATAACTGTTGTTGTATGCAAACTCTGCCAGGGGCAGGTGCTCCTCCCAAGAGCCCCTCCAGTCCAGTACACAGGCACGCAAAAGGTCCTCAAGTGTCTGTATCGTGCGCTCAGACTGTCCGCCCGTCTGGGGGTGGTAAGCCGTGCTAAACCTCAACCTCGTCCTCAAGGCCTGCTGAAACTCAGCCCAAAACTGGGACGTAAAGCGGGTATCCCGGTCGGATACGATCTCTCACGGAACTCCGTGTAGTCGTACCACATCACGGATATACCTCTCTGCCAACTGTGCTGGTCCCAAAGTAACTCGGATCGGCAAGAAACGCGCCGTCTTCGTCAGTCTATCCACTATTACCCAGATTGCGTCGTGTCCCCGCTGGGTAACAGGTAAGCCCACTACCAAGTCCATGGTGATGCTCTCCCACTTCTACTCTGGCACTGGAAGCGGCTGAAGCGGCCCTGCAGGCCTCTGGTGTTCGGCTTTCACCTGCTGGCACACTAAACACTGCTGCACGAACTCACCCACATCCCGCTTCATCCCTCTCCACCAAAACTCGCATCTCAAGTCGTGGTACATTTTTGTGTTTCCGGGATGTATGGTGAATCTGGAACCGTGTGCCTCAGTCAAGAGCTCTCTCAACAGCTCCTCGTCTCTGGGAACGCACAACCGTCCCCTCAAGCGTAGCACCTGGTCTGTGAAAGAGAAGTCCCCAGGGTCTCCTGACAGTACTCTGTCGCGCAAAGACTACAAGTACGGATTGGCCATCTGCCCTGTGATGATGCGGTCTATCAGCTCTGGCCTGGTCTGCCGTGTCACCGTCACTGCCCCACAGTACCCTCGTAACTCTAGAGGTCGCCAACTGCCCACCTCCTCCAAAAGGCTCCAACTCTGTAACTGTAGACTGGCCAAGCGTGCGGGCGCCTTACGGCTCAAGGCGTCAGCCACCACATTGGCCTTTCCTGGGTGGTAGGAGATGCTGCAGTCGTAGTCCTTCAGGAGCTCCAACCAACGTCTCTGTCTCATGTTGAGCTCCTTCTGATCAAAAAGGTATCTGAGGCTCTTGTGATCAGTAAAAATCTCGAAGGTCTCACCGTACAAGTAGTGCCTCCAGGTCTTCAGCGCGAAGACAACAGCTACCAACTCTAGGTCGTGGGTAGTGTAGGTATGCTCATGGGGCTTCAGTTGCCGCGGAGCGTAAGCAACAACGTGACCCCTCTGCATGAGTACACCTCCTAACCCCTGCAAGGAGGCATCCGTGTACACAACGAACCCGCCACTACTGTCAGGGATGGTGAGCACGGGAGCCGAGGTCAACCTCTCCTTCAGCTCCAGAAAACACGCCTCACAGGCGTCTGTCCAAGTGAAAGGCACGTCCTTCCGGGTCAACTGTGTCATAGGATGCGCAATCTGCGAAAATCCTCTGATGAATCGTCTGTGGTAGCCTGTCAGTCCCAGAAAACTGCGAATCTCAGTGACTGAACGCGGTCTCTCCCACCTGAGCACTGCCTCGACCTTGGCTGGGTCCACCGCCAAGCCATCTTCAGAGATCACATGACCTAGGAAGGTCACCTCCCTCAACCAGAACTCGCACTTGCTGTATTTGGCGTACAGCCGACGTCATCTCAGAGTGTCCAGAACCATCCGCAAGTGCTGTCCGTGCTGCGTCCGATCTCTAGAATAGATGAGTACATCATCTATGAAAACCACCACGAACTGGTCCAAGTACGGTCTAAACACCCAGTTCATTAGGTCCATGAAAGCAGCGGGGGCATTGGTCAGCCCAAACGGCATGACCAAAAGCTCGTAGTGTCCGTACCGGGTGCGGAAAGCTGTCTTGGAGACGTCGGTCTCCCTGATCCTCAACTGGTGGTATCCAGACCTCAAGTCTATCTTGGAAAACACCGTGGCACCCCGCAACTGGTCAAACAAATCGTCGATCCTCGGCAGCGGATATCTGTTCTTGATGGTGACCCTGTTCAGCTGTCGGTAGTCCACACAAAGGCGTAGGGTCCCATCCTTCTTCTTCACAAACAGTACCGGAGCTCCCCAGGGGGACGCACTGGGCCTCACGAAGCCTTTCTCCAAAAGGTCCTGCAATTGGGACTTGAGCTCTCGCAGCTCAAGTTGTGCCATTCTGTATGGCGCGGTGGAGATGGGGCTGGTCCCTGGTACTAGTGATATCTCAAACTCAATCTCACGCTCGGGCAATAGTCCTGGTAACTCGTCTGGAAACACGTCGGGGTACTCTCTGACTACCAGGATGCTCTGGAAGTCTGCCACAGGGCTGGGCTCTGCCACCACACAAGCTAGGAAGCCCTCACACCCCTGGCTCAAAAGTCTCGCTGCCTGAAGTGCCGAAATGCACCTGAAACCTCTGTCCACTGGCTGTCCGTGAAACTCGAAAGAAGGCAACTCCGGAATGGAGAAGACAATCTTCCTCTCAAAACAGTCCACCAAGGCGTGGTAAGCGGACAGCCAATCCATCCCCAGAATCACTCCAAAGTCCTCCATCTGGATCATAATCAGGTCAGTTGGCAGGCTATGTCCTCCGACGCTGACCTCGCAATCCGTGTACACCTCCTCAACTACAAACAGCTAGCCACTCGGACCTCTGATTACGAATGGATTCTCCAACAGTGTATAATCCTGGTCCAAACTAACTGCAAAACTGGCTGCGACAAACGAGTGTGTAGCACTGGAATCGAAAAGCGTGTAAACGAGTCTGCCAGAAACTGAAACCATACCTGCTACCACCGATCTCGAAGCTCTAGCGTCCCTGTGTGTGAGGGCGTTGACACGCCCCTCAGCTCTAGGTGCGGACGAAGCAGCCACACTCTGCGTCGGACGGGTAGGTGCTGGCCGGTACCCTCCTCGCGACTGCTGTCCTCCTCCTCGCGCCTGGGAACCGCGGCCTCCTGCGCGCCCTCCAGTGCTTTGCGCGGGGAGTATCTGCTGACCCCTTGCCCTAGATGGGCAGTCCCTCCTGACGTGGTCCGGCTGGCCACACTGGTAGCAGAGGGGAACCCGACTATCGCCCTCAGTGGGTCCCTACTGTCAGCTAGGCGGGGGTCCGGTGCTGGCGACTGGCCCCTGTCGAGGGCCCCCAAAGGCCACTGATGGCCCTGCACAACGTGACGGCTCTCCTGCGGACGCCACGTGTCTCCGTTCTCGCCGGCCCTGTGAAAAGTCTGGCTGGAAGGGCCTCTTCCGCCCGCCGTCGGTGTCTCGTGCGGACGGGTTGGTCTCCTCGTAAGTCATAGCTGCCTCTACCACCCTCGAAAATGTAGGCAGCTTCAGGGGTTTGACATACCCCTGGATCGCAGGCCGGAGCCCCTCGGTGAACCTCCAAAGGCGCTCCTCCTCAGTGGCTACCGCTGTCGCTGCAAAGTGGGACAGCTCCAAGAAACGCGTGCGGTACGCGCTCACAGTCATCGTCCCTTGGCGAAGAGTGTGGAACTCCCGCCTCCTCTGGTCCTGCCACGTCTGGGGAAAGTACTGCTCGCAGAAGAGGGTGACGAACTAGTCCCACGTCGGCTCGTCCCTCTCCTGTCCCCGGACCGCCCTCCACCACCGGTGTGCCGCACTCTCCAGCTGGTACGTGGCAAAGGCCACGCGGCACTCCACCGGGGGGCGAAGGGTGTCGAAGATCTTCTCCAGCTGCTCAAGCCAGTCCTCTGCCTCAGTCGGGTCCCCATCCCCCTTGAAGGAGGGGGGCTTCAGCTTCCGGAACTGTCCGAAATGCTCGAGGTGGCGCTGTGGGGGAGGTGTTGGTGCACCTCCAGGCGAAGGTGCCTCGTGTACAGAAGTGTCGGAGGAAGGTGGGGGCGGCAGCGGCCCATCCCCTCCCTCGTGTCCGACGCCGTGCCCGTCGCGTGGTCCCACAGAGGACTCCCCCTCTGCATCCCCAGGAGGAGGTGCTCGGGGCGGTGGGTGGAGCTCCTCTCGTACAATGTCCCGTATCAGTCTGGCGAGGTCCTGGGCCTGGATGCCCGGGAGTGGTGGCTGGTCCACCGAGACGTCAACAACAGCACGTCCACCTTGCCGACCTCGTCCTCGGCCGCGCCCGCGGCCAGCCTCACTAGTCTCGCGACGAGGCATCTCCTGTAAGGAGACGCAAAAAAAATGGAACATGTCACTACGGAACGATACCGAACGGAAACGTCTAAGAACTCATGTCAAGAGATAGGTTGTGGTGGCTACTCTAGTTATAAACATGTGAATTGGTTATTTTCCAGTCAATTGATTCACTTCTCGGGACGACCTTGCTCTGATACCATCTTGTAACGACCCGGTTCCCGAGTCCCTACGAGACACGAGAACCAGACCGACTCAACTAATCCCAAGACCTAGTCGTCCAACGAGGAAGTAACCAAAAGAGCAGTAAAATAAACCACATTCAGCATGAATATAACTAATGGTAAGAAAGTACAGCAGTAAGGAAAGAAACTACCACAGTATGTACCACCACAACAGTAGGACAACATTCATAATATAATTTGAACTGCAGGTAAAGAAAGTACAGCGGAAACAAGAACTACTCACTACAACGTAACAAAAAGAGGTACAAGAGACAATGGTAACTCTACTGGACCCTACTCGGCCCAGCGTCCTCTGCAGCCGCTGACCCTGGCTGCTCAACACCTGGTCCTGAAAAAGGTAACGAGTGTAACACGTCAGCAAAACGCTGAGTAGAGTGGCAACTAAAACTAAAAGCAACAGTAGAGTGTACAGTAGCTGTTATGTTCGATTACTTTCTTTATTCACATCTTTCAAATGTCTCACTGTTTCATTTATTCCTCAGATCTTTTTCTTGATCTCGAATGTTCCTCGTGGGAACGATCTTGATTGCAGTCTTTTCCAAAAAGTAGAAGTAGCACGTGGTGCTCTCCTGGCCGGGAGAGTCCCCCGTGGTGATCCTACCCTTAGTCAACCACCCCAAGGTCACTGACAGACGTAACGGTGACTACGGCACGCGCGATAAACTCACAGGTAGCTAACCCATACTGGCACGCGGTCAGTCGTTTCCGTTAACGGGTGCGCCCAAAGCACAGCACGGAACCAGTCCAGGGCAGAGCCCTCTCAGTAACAGGGGTCCAACCCCTCCACAGTAACCAAACCGGGGCCTTGCCCCTCCACAGTCCGCGCACCCTCGCCTGACTACCCTAGTTTGCCCTAGCGGGCCTAACAAGTCGCTGTGGGAGGCTAGTAGAACCCCGGGGCCCGTGGGATAGTTAGTACCTCCCTACACTAGTAGCTCTCCTCGGTACTACGTATGCGAGGGCCAGCAAGTCGGTACGGAGTGGCCAGTCCTAACCCTGGGTCCCTGGGGCAGCTGGCTCCGCTCTGCACTAAGCAGGGGGACAGTCGCTCTCCTTGGTACTCCGTACTCAAGGGCCAGCTCACTTCCCCAATGCTATTCCATTCACTTTCCAGGAGTTCTACTCCTACTTCCCCGTAGGGTTCCATCCTTTTTACTCAAACATCCAGGTTTCACTTTCCAGTTTCACATTCTTACAATCCATGTTCTCAACCACGTTATTTATCCACAACAGGCAGCTGTTAATTCAAATTACAGGCAGCTTTATATCTCTTTCCATTTTCCAAGACTGCAATATTAAACATTCCACTAGTTTTCCCATCCTAGGATTCATGCCATATCCTAGGATCTATCATACAATCTAGTTTTCCAGCCCTAGGATTCATGCAACACCTAGGAGCTATCATTCCATCTATTTCTCATTCCTAGGATTCATGCAATGTCCTAGGTTCTATTTATGGTTTCATAATTTAACAGATTTTATTAATAACTTAAAGCCACTCTACCAGGTACAACGGGAGAAATGGGGGCGTGGTCGGGAATCCCGTGTGCCTCCGCGACCCTCGAGACTGCAATAGAATGGGGCCCTATCACAGGGATCAAACACAAGGAGTGTCTCAAAATAATGTATAGCTACTGTAGACGGGTAGAGGAATTAATTCTGAAAAGAACGCAACTCGAATCGTGGAAAACGGAACCCGAACGGCCCTAAACGGGTCAAAATCGACGACACTGTGCAAAATCAGACGTCTGGAACTTCTTACAGACGTCTTAAAAAGTGGATCAGAGAATTACCTTGTTCAGCGTGGTTTCCCAGACGTCCAGAAGTCTGCGGGGATGTCTGACCTAGCTCCCAGACGTCCGATGGTCACCCAGGATGTCTGGAGGTCGCTTCCGCCGTCTGGTACTACTGCTAGACGTCTGATTCGCGATGGATGGCGAATCACCGAGCCTGCGCACACCCATCTCCCTCCCTTAGTACGGTCAGGCGACAGGAAGGAAGAAGGAGACAGAAAACTCACCTTTCAGACGTCTGGATGGTCTTCCAGACGTTGCCCTCTCCGTCTGGCTATCAACCCAGACGCCTGATTCTGGAAATTTTTCCAGAATCAGGGCGCCACTCGGCCTCCGCTCGCGACGCCGCCCGCGTCGCACCTCGCTCACCTGCTGCTCAGACCGCAGCAGTCCCCCCTCCGCGTCACTCCGCGCCCCCTGCGCCCTCCGCCGGCCGACCCTAGCAACCCCGGCGAGCTCACCCTCACGGCAGAGCTCCACTCTCGCACGCAGCACCTCCTCCGCGCTCACTGCGGCCGCCGCTGCCGCCTTTGCGCTCGCGCTCACGCTCACTGGCTGAAGGAGAAGAGGGAGGAGACGGTGGTGACGGAAGTGAGGGGAGGCGTGGCCTTTTAAGGCCGTGCGAGGAGGAGAGAGGACGCGGCAGGGCGTCTGCAGCCGCAGGGAATAAACGAATATGCGGGTTTGCACGCTCAGGCGCACAGACGACCCGCGCGTGTGGAAGATAACGGATTTCCAGATGTCTGGAAATGATCCCAGACGTCTGGTCCGACGTCTGGGCCACCTCCCAGACGTCTTAAAAGACGTCTGGGGCACGCGTTCGTTACAAGTTTCCAGATACCTCATTGGTTGTTGTTTGGGAGGTTAGACGTTATTTTCAACAGATACTTTCAAAACTACTCAAGAAGTACAACAAATTTTGATTTCTCATTATGAAAGTGCAACACACAAGATTGGATTGGTATAGTATTTTGGCAATGCTGCTACAATTGGTTATTTGCTAGCTATCTTAAGTGGCTAACCATGAGATTCTAGAGGGTAGACTTCAAAAAAAGAAAAAAGATTACATATTTCTTCTTGTCTAATAATTAATAGATATTAGTATGTATGATATCAAATATTGGAAAAATTATTTCCTAGACTCATCTATCAATGTGATTTATTTATTGTTTATTTTGTACCCATCCTTTCAAGTTGTAAATGAGCTCCGCATGATTCTATGAGATGCCAATTTATTGACTATATGCTTGTCCAAAAAATATGCAGTTTGTTCCAAATTGGACACGAGAAGTTCAATGTCCCATGGCTTCTGGTAATAAAAGAGTTCTAAAGTTCCCATGATTGATGTTTATTTGGTAAGGTTTACATAAAAGAGCATTAAATTTTCAAACATGAAGTTGTAGAATAATGTTTCTTTTTTCCAATAGAGGTACATTGGAAATGATCTACATGGTGTTACTGTAAGGGTTATCAACATGTCTCATCATTTTAAGTTCAACAATTTACTTTTCTTACATACTTTTCTGATGTTGAAAAAATACTCAACATAATGGTCTAATATTTCAATATGACATTTACTTTTAATTACCTTCATCTGGTGAAGATTTTGGGTTTAAAGAGAGAATAAGCTTGATAAGAAATTGTTAAACAAAAAAATTTCATGCAACAGATAATATACAATGTATTGATCCAAACCATGTACAAGAGTTTTTTGATGACCATAATCAAAAGAAGGCATCAAAAAGGTTTAGATTTTAGCAAATAACTTAGGGGACTACCTTCTGGTGGTGTAGAGCTTGCAACTTATTGCTTGCTTTGTTAAGGAAAAGGTTTGCTGAGAATTGATATTTATAGGAATGAATGCCATTGTGTAGTTTGGTGCTTGTTTTTTAATACAACCATGATGCTTATTCAGCATGACAACCACTCAGATTGTTTGAAAACAAAAATCTGCCATTAAAGTTTACTGTGATTTTTGAAAAATGAAAGATTAATGTAGAGAGTTCTAAAGTCTGGATGTCAAACCTTATGCTTACTGATGGTTAAAGGAAAAAATGACCCTTAAGTAAAATATGAGTCATTACTTGTTGCAAACTATATATTAATTGTTCATTGTTTGGACTAGAGGAAGCCTATTGCTAGAGTTTGTAGATCCAGAATATCAAGGGATTGAGAATGCTGGTTTTACAAATATTTTCGTCAATCAATGTGTGTAGAGTGCCATTCAATTATTTCATAATTCTCAGGATGCTTTACCCAATACCAATTAATAGCCTTCTTACCTAATTAGTGCATGATGGCTGAAAGTGTTGAGAAGTTTTTGAATCACAATCCCTTTACTATGAAATTTGTCTTCTTTCATTTCCCCTCTAAATCTTGAAGTAAGTTCCTCACAAATCCTTTTGTCGGATATTCTTATCTGGAATATATTTTAAATTTGACAAGATATATTATGGTTTTACATTCTTTTTTGCATTTGACAAATGTAAGGAACCATCCGATTCTTATCCACTACAAAAGTGGCAAGGTATACATCTATCATGTTTAACTTCTTTGGTGTTCCTCTGCACGTTTTTCCTTGCAGATCAAATTCTCAAACAGATACTTCGTTCATGTTATTTAGTTTCATTAACTTACATTTATTTGCTAATTGACAACACTGATAGGTTGCTTAGTGGAATGTTTTAGGAAACTACAAACTTTGTGCTTGTACTCCATAAATGAAGAATAGTAGTGACATGCTCTTGTAAAGGCACACACCTTGAATTTGCAGTTCATCAAGTCCTTTGATGTTGCCTGCTTCAGGAAATATTTTTATGACATCATCAAGCAATATTATCGTAATGGTTCTCCAGCTAAATGCCTTAGTTATGAGGAAGCGCCCTGACAGCAATCTCATTTGAACTTGTTGGAGATAATGGTTCTGCCATTTGTTTCTTTCCCATTGAGTCTAGGTTTAGAATATTCTTTTTGTACACTAGAAACTAATAGCATTTTGCAGATAGTATTCTTTGGAATATAGGCTTAACTGAGGTTTTCTCCCCACTTTTTTCCCCTTTTAAGGTAAGGCCCATGCTTTGCTTCTTATTTGTTGGCCTTCCTTATACATGGTGAAAGTTTGTCTTGTGTTTTTTACCAAGGTATTATACAGAAATGATAGGGTAGTTCATCTTTTAGGGAGAAAATTTGATCCAATTTTTACCATGGAAATAAAGTGAACTTTTGATAAATTTAAGGTTGAATTGTTTATAGTTCCCTTATCATGGAAATAATTAAAGTAAATTTTTTGGCCCCTTCAAATATATGTTGCAATGAAATTTGTATATCAATAATTTTTTAAGTATATTTTCTATAAAGTTTCCATTGGAAAACTTTAATTTCTAAGGAATATTTTGATGGACATTGTAAAGAAATTCATTTTATAGGTAATCAAAATAAAGTATAAGTATGATACATTATAAGTGTTTTAAAAGATGATTAATAATTTTTTGTATCCTTATAAAAAAACATTGTGGCGAATCAGTCGTTGACATATTCTTCACAAGGCAAAGAAAAAAATTGTTGTTAAAAGAAAGTGAAGACGACGGAACATCTATTGTTAAATTTCAAGTATGTGATGATTTAGTGACAATTTTATTTATTATTTGAATTTGCCAACAAATATATTATTCATTGTAAATTTAACGACGACTTGTATAACAATAAATATGACGACGAATAAATTATTCTTTGACAGGCTATATAATGATGATTTATTCATCGTTATCTTCATAGAATATTCATCACCTTTGACCCTTTTTGTTGTAGTGTTCCCATACTATTGACTTAATACCTTAGCTAATCAGTCTCTTCAAGGGTTCAGAAATAGGTCCAAATCTTAGGAAGTACATGAGTTGATTAAGTCACCTATGACTTGAAGAGTCTAAGAATAAGATCTCGGAACACACCCCTAAGCTCAACTCCTATTCTCATTATCCTTCTCTAACTCAGATCATACAACTTATGCTATTTACAAAACTCCTTTTTTTGTATATATATATATAATGCAAAACTGATGAAGACTATTTATATGTAACTCAGCAAAAATTTTACCCACTCCGCCATGCCTATTTCATGCAATGTCTTCATTGTATGCTAATGAATAGAAGATAAACATGAGAAAGGAAAGATATCACTTGAATAGCTCTGAGTTGTTCTCATGAAGAACACAAGCTCCAACCTAAAAAGAAATTAGCCTATCATGTATAACCAAAACTGGGTTGGGTTGCCTCCCAACAAGCGCTAAGTTTACTGCCTTTAGCCGAGCATGCAACTCTTTCAGCAGCCTCGAAGTGCTACCTTCTTTGGGATGGGTCTTGGTTCAATGTTCTCAATATAAAGTTTTAGCCTTTGACCATTCACAGTGAAAGTCTGACCTATCTTTGGGTTTGTGATTTCAACGGCTCCATGTGAAAAGGCATGTGTGACAATGTAAGGGTCGGTCCATCTTGACCTAAGCTTTCCTAGGAATAAACGTAACTTGGCATCAAACAACCAAACCCTTTGATTAGGTTTAAAACTTTTTCGGGATATATGCATGTCATGGGAAGGTTTGGTTTTCTCCTTATAAATCTAGGCATTCTCATAAGCATCATTACAAATTTCCTTGAGCTTTGTCAATTGTAACTTCCTATGCTTCCTTGCTTTATCTAGATCATAATTGCACTCCTTAATTGCCCAATAAGCCCTATGTTCTATCTGTACAGGGGGCTGACAAGCCTTAACAAACACTAAATAGTACGTCGACATTCCAATGAGAGTTTTATAGGCTGTATGGTAGGCCCAAAGTGTATCATCAAGCTCAGTAGCCCAATCCTTCCTATCAAGTCTAACCATTTTCGGCAATATGTTCTTGATCTCTCTATTTGAAACCTTAGCCTGGCCATTTGTTTGTGGATGGTAGGGTGCAAAAATCTTGTGTATGATCCCATATTTGGCAAGAAGGTTCCTAAAATGATTGTGTGAAATGGGTCCTCCTCGTCACTGATTATAGCTCTTGGCATCTTAAACCGACTAAAAGTATTCTTCTTGATAAACTCTATAATAACCTTATGATCATTCGCTTGAGTTAGGATTACCCCAATCCATTTGGACAAATAATCAACAACTACAAGGACATACAAGTATCCAAAGGATGGTTTTAAGGGTCCAATAAAGTCAGTACTCCATACATTAAAGATCTCCACAACCAATATGGGGTTTAAGGGCATCATGTCTCTCCTAGTCATGTTTCCTATAGATTGTCATTGGGGACGGGACTTGGAGAAGGTATGAGCATCTTTATCAAGACTAGGCCGGTAGAATCTGCTCTGTAACACCTTGGCAGCTGTCTTCCTCCTTGAGAAATGTCCTCTACAAGCTAAATTATGGCAAAATGTCAAAATGCTATGGATTTCATTCTTGGGAACACATCTATGAATAATCTCATCAGCACAAAGTCTAAACAATTCAGGATCCTCCCATAAATAGTACTTGACCTCAGAATAAAATATGTTCTTTCTTTGCTTGGACCAATCATCAGTTATTTGTCCAATAGCCAAGTAATTTAGAATATAAGCATACCAAGGGGTTTGGACTCCTAAAATGGCTAGGATACTCTCATCTAGGAAATGATCAGCAATAGGTGTGGTCGGATGTGGGTCAGTAACTAGAATCTAGGATAAATAATCAGCCACTATGTTTTGCACTCCTACTTTATCTTTAATCTCTAAGTCAAATTCTTGAAGCAAGAGGATCCACCTAATTAGCCTTTGTTTGGCATCTTTCTTAGCTAACACTACTAGAAAGTTGCTTATTGGCGACGTATATTTCATGATGGGCACGACACTATCGTGAATAGTTACTATTAACGACGGTTAAACATGTAACCGTCACAAGCCTTGAAGTGAGAGCGCTTTTCCTCATTTGGAGAGGAATTTTTTTACTTGTTTTGCGATGGGGTGTACAACCGTCACTAAAGGTATTCAGCTGTCGCCTTTGAGCGCAAGCGAAACTTCTAGTTTCCTACGTGAGCGTAAAAAGCGATGACAATGCGATGGTTATTAGATTAACCATCACTAAATGGCAATAATATCCAGCGTCGCATTGTGCGCCTCTCTCACTCCCCCTATGAAACCCTCTCCTCTTTCTTCTTCTCTCAACCTCAGCGACCTCCTCCTCATCCTTATCGTTGCCGTCATCTCCCCTCCGGTGAGTACCCTCTCGACGACCACCTCCTCGACCTCCTAGCTCCTCTCTTCCTCCTTCCCTGCCTTCCCCACCGATCGCCCCCTCCCCCCGTCGACCGTGCGCCCTCCCTCACCTTCTCCTCCTTCTCTTCCTACCTTTGGTGCTGATTCCCTACCCTCGACGTCGCCTAGCCATTGTCATCCCCTCTCCCTAGCCAACCAACCCCCCAATCACCCCCTACCCTCCCCCTACTGACCACGCACCCTCCCTCACCTTCTCCTCCTCCTCTTCCTACCCTCGACGTTGACCCCTTGCCCTTGGCATCGCCCACCCACTGTCGTCCCCTCCCTCTGCCCCAATCAGCCCCCCAATCGCCCCCTACCCTCCCTCAGTTAGCCCCCTCATCCCCTCAACCGACCCCCTCCCCACCACTAGCACCACCTCTTCCCTATTGGCCCCCCTCCCCCCATTCCTTATTTTTTTTCAATTTATTTTGTGTTGTTATATTATTTTTTTGTTGATTATATTAATTTTTTGTAATTTATTTTAGGTTATTTGCAGCATCCGGCTCTCATTTCCATTCAAGAAGGTAATTAAATTTAATTATATTTTTTAATGTGTTTGATTGTATGCATTAGTGTGTTTGAATGTGTATGTCAAATAATGTGGGGTGTACCCACTTAATTTTGTTAAATTTTGTTGTATATGCATGTTTGAATGTAATGTGGGATGTGCCTACATTATTTAATTGAATGTGTTGAATAGATTAAACGTGGGGTGTGCTCACTTAATTTAAAATGATGATTTGATTGATTTATGTGTGTGCTTCTTATATGAGAAAGTTGATATTGTAGGGGAAATTCTGGCAAATTTTTTTTAGTTTTTGAAGTTAAGAGGGAGGGAGAGGGAAGAGATTTAAAGAGAGTAGAGAAAGGATTGAGGGGAACAAGAAGAGGAGACAAGAAAGAGACGGAAAGAGAGTAGGGAAATTATGTCAAAATTATTTAAGATTTTTGAAGTTAAGAGAGGGAGGGAGAGGGAAGAGATTTAAAGAGAGTAGAGAAAGAATTGAAAAGAAGCAGAGATAGGTAAAGAGGAATAGAAAAGGATGGGAAGAAGAAGAGGAGACGAGGAAGAGAGGGAAAGAGTAAGGAAATTATCCCAAATTATTTTGGATTTCTCAACTTAAGAGGGAAGGAGAGGGAAGAGATTTAAAGAGATCAAAGAAAGAATTGAGGAGAAGCGGGGATAGGTAAAGAGGAAGAATTAAGAAGGAAGGGAAGAAGAAGAGGAGATGAGCAAGAAAGGGAAAGAGAGTAGGGAAATTATGTTGATAGGAGGGGAGATAGAAATTATGCATGAAGGAGGGAGTGAATGGATAAAGGAGAGAGGGTATAAGAGAGGAGAGAAAGAAGTGGAAAGCAGGGTAAGAAAGGAGTGAGAAGGAAATGGAGTAAAGAATGGATAGCAAAATAAAGAAGTGAAGTTATTTTGTGTTTATAAGTTTTTAAATTTTTTTTCTTATTCTGTTATATTATATATATGTTGAATTTGTAGATACACACACTTGCATAAAGGTAGATGCACATGAGGATAAACAATAGGAGTTTTAACCCCTAAGTTACAGGTTTTGGGAGGAAATAACCATGTCAAAATACTTGCTTGTCGAGACTTAAGATCATGTTATACGGATAATACAGAGTGTATGTATACTTCACTTACATGCGTGATGCGTCGTTTTTATAGCATGCCATAAGTGTCATCATCCTTAGTTCAGAGAAGTTCTGAATTATGGGGGATCCATGAAAATTTGATCACAACTTAGGTGATGCTTCTTACATATAAGCAATATCTGGTGAATGTTTGGTGTCATCTTCTTTCTCTTTTCCGGTATACCAACTGATCTTAGCTAAGTTCCTGAATGCCCTTATATGGGTTATTGGGAATCTAGTTAAGGTTAGTTTTGGGGGGTATACTGGAGAAGTGCAGGGAGATGCTATCAGAATTTCACCAGGCATTGGTTACATGTAAGAAATAGTGTTGTGAACAACTCTTCAAGGATGGGCTATTAAAGTAAAAATCCTAATCAAAATACAAATATATATAATATATCTATATCTGTTCATAATTAGTAGGTGATTTTGGTACATTTAAGAGTAGCTTTTCCTCTTGTAGATGCTTATAGATATAATGACATTAACTTGAAAACTTTATATCTGTTAATAATTATATGGTGTTAAACATGAAAATTTAGGTCACTATGGACAAGTCTTGGATTAATCTAGGAAATTCAGATTACATTCGATATAAGAATGGAGTGAGGGAGTTCTTAGATTGGGCATTTCATGATGATAGGAAATCATTCAAACGAGAGGAACTTCTATAGTTGATTTTCTGTCCTTGTCGAAGGTGCTTAAATGGAGAAGTACATCATCGTAACACTATTTTAGAGCACATAATTTGTAATGGTTGGTGGCAGCATTACACCAAGTGGATTGTTCATGGAGAATTCGTCGCAGAAACTTCTGGAATTGATTCAATGAATGTTGATGAGGAGCTTGCTGGTAATATTGAAGGTGACGAAATCGAGGAGATGTTGGATGAAATAAGGGTAGCATATAACAATGTAGACTACGGTGACAGGTTACAAAGTTGTAACAAATTTTATGATGCTATTAAGGTAGTCGATGAATCGATTGCTCTTGGAGTGAGATCTATGTTGAGGATGACAATTCTATTGAAATTATTTCGGATGAAGGTTATGAATAGAGCCACATCTAAAATTAATGTCTAAGGTATTTGAATTGATCAGAGAGCTCCTATCTAAGCTGAAAGGTTATCCGGAGTTGTGGTATGATGCAAAGAAACAAATTCAGGTATTAGCCTTGAATTGCGAAAAGATTAACGCTTGTTCGAACAATTACGTCTTGTTCAGAAACGAATATGCTGGCCTTGCTACTTGTCCAGAATGTGGTGCGTCAAGATATAAGGTTGGAAAATTTGGGAATCAACCTGGTAAGAAACAGGCAGAGAAGATCCTACGGTACTTTCCATTGATTCTTAGGCTTTAATGGCTGTTTATATCAAGACAGAGAAATGGATGATATGGCATGAGGAGAACAAATCACGAGATGGGCGCATTCGTCATCCTATAGATTCTGATGCATGGATGAAATTTGATAACACACATGTATCATTTACACAAGAACCACATAACATAAGATTGGGCCTTGCAAGTGATGGATTTAATCCATTTAAGAAAATCTATCTGTCATATTCAATATGGCCAGTGGTGATGGTAACTTACAATTTACCTCCTTGGCTGTGTGTGCAATTGTCGTTTATGATGTTGATATTGTTGATCCCGGACCCAAAGTAACCAGGAAATGCTATAGATATATATTTGCAACCGTTGGTAGATGAATTAAAACTATTGTAAGATAACGGTATTCAGACATATGAAGTGGGAAAGAAAGATTCTTTATAATGGACTATTAATGACTTACTAGCATATGCAAATATGTTTGGATGGAGTACAAAAGGAAAATTAGCATGTTCAATTTATATGGATGACACAAATAATCTCCGGTTGCTTCAAAGTAGCAAGTTGTCTTACATAGGTCATCACAGATTCCTTCTAATTGACCACAGATGGCGAACAACACAGTTCAAAGACAAATTTGATGGCAAATCTTGTCGATATTCTTCAAGGAATCTAAGAAATAAGCTGAGCACATATTCTATTAGGTTGTTAGGAGTAACAATAATGCAAAAATTGCAAGAACCCGGAAACATAAGATTGGATTGTCTTTTTAAAAAAGACCTTACTGCATTAAAGCATTCAGGTTTTAAGAAAAAAAGTATTTTCTTCATGCAACTCCCATATTGGAAAGATCTGACAGTCCATCACAACCTAGATGTAATGCACATAGAGAAAAATGTCATGGACAATATGTTGGATATCTTAAATTTAACAGATAGTTCAAAAGACACAATAAAAATAAGAAAAGATATGGAGATTTTAGGCATTCATCTAGAGCTACATATGACAGAGAAAGATGATGGTAGTGTTGAATTCCCAGATGCTATATATAGCTTAAAGTAGGAACAGATTCAGAAAATATTCTCATTTTTGAAGGAGATATGGGTACCGAATGGCTACTCATTATAGTTGTTGCGTTGTGTTAATGAAACTCAGAAAAAGATTAGTAGGTTAAAAAGTCATGACTCACATGTTTATATGCAAGTGTTTTTCCCATTGGCTATACGTGGAGTCCTACCTGATCCCATTGTAGATGTTTTTACAAAGATTAGTCAATAATTCAAAGCTATCTGTTCAAAGACTTTAGATGTTAAAATGCTACGCTATTGGGATAAACAAGTTGTCATCATATTGTGTAAAAGCGAACAGATTTTCCCTTCAGCTTTTTTCAACGTAATGGTGCATTTAACATTACATTTGGCAAATGAAGCAAGGATCATTGGGCCAGTCCTGTACAGATGGATGTATCCTACAGAGAGGTATCTAAAAAAATTGAAGGATTATGTGTTAAATAAGGCTAAGTTAGAAGGGTCATTTGTCAAGGGATGTTTAGTTGGGGAATCCATGAATTTTTGTAACATGGATCTGGATGGGATAGACAATCAATTAAATCATTTAGAGAGAAATTATGAGGGAGGATACAACGAACATGATGAAGATCGTCTTTGAATTTTTGAAATTCCAGGAAGATCGATTCTGCACACAAAATTCATTGAGATTTCAGAATTAGGCCGGCGGTTGACACACTTGTATATATTAAAGCAAATTCCCGAAGTCGACCATTTCTACGATGAATTTAGCTAGTCGTTATATCCAAATGCATGATATCTACTTCCTGAGTGGTTTAAGTAGCATGTTACTCAAATGAAAGAAAATAACGACCAACAGTGGGTGGAAGATTTTGATGTAATATCCGATCCTCTGTTGGCTTATTGTTTATCACTCTAATCGAGCTTTAAGATACACATTATAGTATATCGACTAAAGCGACGAAAACATTTCAATTTATAATCTCGAATTTGTGAGTCCGAGGTTGTCTCAAGGAGCAAATAATCGCAATTAACCACTACTCAAATGAATATGAAATAAGTCACAAGAATTTGATATAAAAAGAAATATATTACTCAATTGATTCTAATATCAAACTCAAAAATAAATGACTAATGTAAAGGAAACAAATGTTGTTTTTAACCAAGCTAACCCCAACACTTAGCCAAATTTCCAAAGCAAAGAGAGCCTTAACGCAAAGCCAAAGCCTTCAGCCGATCCAAGACCAGCCAAATGGATCTAAAACTAGCCCAAGATCGGTTTAGGCATGCCCATGTGTGTGTGCGGGCTTGCATGCATGTAAGGTAGATGGAGACCTGACCCCCTGGTATCTCGAGCGACCAAGTAATGTGCAAAATTCCTTAAATGCACGAATCCAAGTCACTGGTCTTCAGGATGTGGGACTAAAGAGTGCCACCCTTCTTCGTCGTCTTCACGTTTCCAGCCGAGAGCTACTGCTGTTGATTAGGAGTGCCGTTGGATCTCAAATCCAACAACCAAGATGGCTTCTTTGGATGATTCTGCATGAGGAGAGGATAAGACCTTCACTGATTGCTTGTCAGATGAGCTCGACGACGCTGGAGAAGAAGGTGACGCCAATCGGATACCTGAAACACAAATACGGGCTTTTGTTCGCAATTAAACCCTCAAGGACCTTCACCGTGAGTTGACGAAGGTGGTGGTGTCATGAAATGGCCTAAGAAGGTCAGCCAGACGCAGGGTAGGTGATGGGTGGAGGCGGTGTTTGGAAAAGGTTTTGGTTGATCAAAAGCCTCAATTTCTTGGGGGCATTTGATCACCAGGACCTCGTGGTGCTTGTGAGGTGAGTGGCGAGGTGGAAGATGGAGTGGTGGCCGGGTTTGACTCGCCAGAGCTCTCACCAGTCATGGAGAAGGAGGAGAATGGTAAGGAAATAGGGACAATTCCTAATCCTAAGGTCTCTAATCTAATCTATGGGAAGGGAGGAGGCAAAAGGACTACCTAAAAGGGACGATTGAGGTGGAATTGTGTCTGGTGTTGGCTGACCAGAAGTGAAGAAGACGATGGCTCTAGTGAAGGAATTGGAGACGAAGATGGGGTTGAAGCGACCTAGCTTTGACTGGCTAAGGTTGGAGGAAGGTAGGGAAGATGATGGCGATGCCATTTTGGCTGGAGCACACATGGAAGAGGGAGAACAGGGAGGTCACTGGAGTTGGAGAACGTGGTGGCCGTGTGAAGAAGAAGGTGAAACATAACTATTTCTTGACTAATTTGTGCTTGGGAATCCCAAGCAGTTATATAGAGGAGGAATTCACCTTGAATTGTCTTGAATTCTCATGAATTCCGTGCGAATTTGGAAATTTAGGTTCCACGGATTTTGAGTTCATCGGCGATGATTGGCTCCAAATTGGAGCATGAGATTAGGTTCAATCAATTTGGTGGGATTAGTCTCGGTGTGATTTGAAGACCAATCCTACCAAATTTAGTGGGATTTGTTGGAGAATTGATGGTGATTCCATCAATCCAAAGTCAGCAACCATTGGGTTTGTTCTAATGCTGCTGCTGTTTCCTTTTCTAGGTCAAAGAAGAAGGTAGGACTTGATTGTAAGAAAAGTCGAAATGTATGGGGTTTTGTGTAATAAAAAAGAGACATCTGGGCTAGAATGCAAACTGAGTCAATATGAACTCTAATTGGGCTTAAAATTTACGGATAACCTAATTTGGACTTAAGAAATCTAATGCTGACCTTAAATATGGGTTTTGATGTAGTTTAACTAGGTAATTTACACTATATCCCAAGAATGAAGCAATTTTCTGTCAAAGTCTCTATTTTTGATCAAAATGGGTTCATTTGGTCAAAGTGAGTGTTCCAAACCTCATAGAATATTTTTTAATGATTTTTAGGAGGTTTAGATTACATTTATTTCTACCAAAACCCATTCAATTGAAGTGAGGCTGTAATTAAGGTTTTTATTATTAAAATAATCTTCAATTCTCAGAAAATCTTGATTCAGTCAGTTCAAACCCACTTCTTGGAAATTCAAGTTCAGTTGACCTTAGATTAGGCACTAATTCATCTCTTAGTTAATCTGTAATCGTGATTTCTTGTTAAAACAACAGAATCAACGAAATTTCCTTTCTTCTCAAATTCAACTCAGAACTGAATTACACCCTTCTTTTGCTTATTAAGGAGCATTTATTCTTGGAATTAGGCTAAATTAGGCTAGTTATGACAAATGATGATTTTGCCATCATACCCTAATGCCTAACTTTTGCTAAGAATAAACCAAATCTCTAGACCAGATTTTACCGTTAGGATGCCTTATCGTGCTGCACCTCTAGAGACTAGTTCCAAATACCAAATCTAGGCCTAAAGGTAGTTAAGTACCAGCTAAGATACGGACTTGACCAACCTCAGCCCTGGGTCTACAACAAAGGTTTCTAAGGCCCTAGAATTTGCTCAGAGGTTCATTGACCCCAGCGGTTAAAGCACCCGTGCATTTGTGCAGCAAGGTCTAGGTTCAACTTGCTAGTGTATTTTTCAGAAGAGAGTGAGAAATATTTTAAAGATTTCTCTGATTTTGTAATTTTTTTATGATTCCCCTAAACCCAACATCAGATTGGCCCTCAACATGGTTTGTATTAGATTCCTCATCCTCATCATCATTCCTCGAAGGATCCCTTACAAGCGATGCTTCTGGATAGCACCTCCTATGGCAACCTCTAGAACCCTGGCAATCAACACTTTGTGATACCGTCGCCCATGGCATTTTGTAGCTAATCCAAGCCCTAGCAATCGACATTTCGAGGTAATGCTCCCATGGCACCTAAACTAGCACAAGGCACTAACATGCCCCCAGTAGGATATTTAAATATCCTAGGAGACAAATGTCGAGGTGATGATATGTTATAATGTGTCATCAAGAGGAGTATTTACTCCTCTCAGTGGTGGGAACTCCTCTAATCAACTTATGTTTTCGAGTCACTCCTAAGTCAGATCTTTGAGAAACCATTTTCTTTTTCAGAACAGAATAATTTTTTAGCAATTTTTCTTCATTAAGCTCACTAAACCAATCGGTGTGTGAGATGTGGATGCTTAGGTTACCAAGTGACAAAAGGTTGTTTGCGCATGTGTTTTGAAACATGTCTTATTTTGTAGTATAGTTGCACGAAACCCTTGATCAAAAATATTTCTAAATTAGCGAGACTATGAGTTTTGGTGGTTCACCTCTAGGAGGCATTTATGGAAATGCTAATCTTGATTTCGATCTTTTCCTCTCTACTTGCTTAGAAATGCACGTTGGTTTCCAACCTACGAATAAAGGTGTTGCCAGTCGCGTTATTAACTGATATATGGGTTTTGGCGAAGTAAAATCAAGGTTTCGAGAACCTGCCATCGTAGTTCGCAAAACACGATATCAAATACAATTTTTAATCAAAACTCCAAGGGAGTCTCGGGTCAAATACAAGGAGACATTTACTTTCGTTGAAATCTGGGCTTCATATTGTTTCTTTTTGTTATTTTAGGATTTTGTTATTTTTTTCTTTTGTTTTTGCAAAAAAGAAGCAAGCAGAATAATTTCACAAAGTGGAGAACACAAATGGATATGTCACAATGTCATTCAAACATCAATTACAATATGCAAAAATAAAAGAGATAGGGGTGAGAAGAAATCTCCCAAATCAGCTGTTTGGTGAGACGACGGTGCTTGGCAGCAGCTTGGATGATGGGGGTGAGTTGCTAGATGACGGAGGTGAGATGCAGGACACCGAGTAGAGGAATGCTTCACCAAGGCTTTAGAATGGGGATGAGGAGATGGAGGTGATCTTTTACCGGAATGGAGGTGGGAGGACGACTCTAAGGTTTTGTACGAAGGTGGTGAGATGGAGGATGAATATTTAGTGGGGTATAGGAGCATTACACTAATAGGAGGCCTTTGGAGCTTGGGAATAAGCTCTAAGGGAGCTTTGGTAGGCTACTAGAGCTTAGGAGTAGGTGGGAGTAGAGGAGGTAAAGATGGTTTGGAAGAGAAGGGGTCATGGGGTTTATATAGTGGTGGAATGGAGGTGTTTTGCACGCAGGGGTCGTCAGTGACATTTAAAACATCGCTAAAGACCTGATGGGAACACCATCATGAGCCCTAACTAGCTCATTTTGACCCATAAAAGAGAACAAAAGCTCTTGCATAACCAACTGGAGGTCCTAATTCAATGAATAGCCATTTTGAGAGAAAAGTAAGAAATAAGGGGTAAAAATGCAATTTTACCATTGTAGTTCGACAAAGGGTTTTCTCAAGGGTTAAACACAGGTTAAATAGTCTTAACAAGATAAAAAGTGGGTTGGTTCAAACAGAAAGGGTTCGTGTGAATTCTGGGAATTAAATGACTTCTTGTAACCCTAAAACAAACCCACTTGATTTAACAAGGTTCTGGTCAGGATAAAATTCACCTAAACTCTCTAAAAATCATAGAAAAATCTTCTCTAGGGTTTAGAACATTCAATTTGGCCATTGGAACCTATTTTGACCTAGAATGGGGTCTCAGACAAATATTTGCCCTAAATTAGGTTTTTGCATAAATTACCTAATCAAACGTGATCAAACCTAAAATCCAACATCACCATTGGATTGCTTAGGTTCAAATTAGGTTTGTACCAAAATTTGGACTTAAGGGGAATTCATCTTGACCCACTTTGTAAATAGGTCCAGCCTAATTACATTTCTACACCTTTCTTTCAAAAACCCTTACATATGATCCCCTAGCTTCTTCTTCGTTCTTTGCAATTAGGTCCCTCCGCCATTATAGCAGAGGGAATCCTACTTCGGTGAGTTTGAAAGGGCGATTTCTCCCTGATCTCTTAGAGAATCCCCTTCAAAATTGAAAGGGAGATTCTCTGAGAAATCTCCTCTAATGTGAACCCAATTAGAAGCCCTATTTGGTACCCAATCTCTCATGCGAACACATGAGAGATTTGGGTCTCTCTCGAGTTTCCATTGCCGGCGACTTTGCCGTGCTTGGAAGCTTGGCTTCCAAGCACAAACCCGACCTCCAGGGCCTATTTAAGACACCTCAATTCGCTTCGCATCTCCTAAGCTTGAAATCAGCCGGAGAACCCCCTCAATTTCGTCTCTCCTCCTCTGGCTGACTTGCTCATCAAGCTTCGGCGACCTCTCCCACTCTCCCTCGTTGCCTAGCCATAATACCAGTGGCAGGTTCTTCTTCCTCTCTCTCATCCGCGTCGCGCAGCACCTACCGATGCTCCTGCATCCCCTTCGTCCTCGCCGACCTCCCTCACTGAGCATCTTCGTCTCCGACGTCGGTGATACGAGCCAGACGCCATCCCTGCCTCCCCCTTCATCTCTTCACTCCCAGATAAGTCTCTCTCACTCTCTACATTCTTTTCCCTCTTTATTTCCTTCAAACAACCACTGCCGCACTCCACCACCATCATCCCCTTCACCTCCGGCCACCACTCCGGCGAGTTCGCTCCACCTCCATAGACCACCTCCCTCCTCACTGATCGGTCCATAAGCACTGCCCCGACTCACTGATCATAACCCCCTACTCAGAACACTCCGCTACTCACCCAAACGCACCCCCAAACACACCCACACACACGGCCACAGTGTGCCCTAGGCACGCTCCCACAGGCATTCCCACGCCACACCGACCACCTCTGCACATTTGCCGCACCTTGGCGAAGCTTCCTGAGCTTTTTAACGTGGCTGCGAGGCTGTTTGTGTGATTTCAGGTCTAGGGGCTCGCCGCCATTGACGCATCGCCTGAAGCTTCCTTGCAAGCTTCTCCAAGCCGTGCCCACTCCAGGACACAATCCCAGGTTGCCCGGGGCACTCTCGCAAACATCTCTAGGTGACCATTTGAAGCCAAGAGCCATCACAACAGCTGCAATCGAATAAAGACACTCGGCTGCAAGCGCACGTGAAAGAGGGTGGGAAGTTAGTCCCACCTCGGAATGATTTGGAGCACTGCAGCCGCATAAGTTGCTTTTCTGCATTGCGCTTATCACCTCCAACTCACGAGGTGAGGTCCCCTCTCACCTGACCCAACGCCTCGTCCGCGATCACACCCCGTGGACTTGGTGACCCGACCCAACCGCACAACTTGCCTACCACCGCACGCCGGTGGGCCTGGTCCCGGGCACGTATCCGACCCGATTACCTGAGAAGCTGTGGCTATGGGAGAGCGAACCTAAGAGAGAAAAGAGAGAAGAGAGCTCGTGCGGGTAGGGGGTAGGTTTTGCTCCGCAGGCCAAAGAGAAGAAGATGGAGAAGGCAAAGAAAAAGGCTAAGGGATGAAGCCAAGGAAGAGAAGGAAAAAGGTTGAAGTTAGAAGAGAAAGAAAAGAGAAGGAAGAAGCAGAAGGCAAAGGCGGCCGGCAAGAGAAAGAGAAGAAAGCCAAAGGAAGAAGAAGGTAGAGGGAGCTAAGGCAAGCAAAGCTGAAGGAAGCTGAAGCAGAAGAGGAAGAAAGAAGAAGCCAAAGAAGAAGAATAAGGAAAGAGTCGCCAGAAAATAGAGAAGAAGGAAGAAAAGAAGAGGATTGAAGACAAAGGAAAAGAAAGAAGAACAGGAGAAGAATCAGAAGAAGATTGAAGACAAAGGAGAAGCACTGTAGCGTCAACATTTTAAGGCATCTGATTCACAAATCAGATGTCCAATTTTATGCTTTATTCACATATATTGGTTCCTTTAGTATTTTGTGCCTTACATTTATTCCTATCTTTTTGCACTATAACATTGATCTTATTGCATATTCTTTTAAATTCTCAAGTTGTGATCTTGATTTCTAAACCCTAACTTGCTCCCTATGTTCAACCTCAGACTTTAAAATTCGAGTAATAAATTGTATTTGTTTTGAACGCTTTTTCGATTGTACTACAACACGACCTTTTTAAAACTCAATCAAGTGCTCCAAACAAGACCCGCTAGGGGTGTTGCTAAACATTCAAGCACCTCTGTTGGCATGAGGAGGCGTGGTTGCAGCTGGCACAGTGTACGGAGATCTCCAACCATTGGATCAGGCACGTATGGTTGAGATCGCGAGGAGGAAGCGTGCGAAGGTGACATTTGAATCTCGCACCTGCTGGCATCTACGATCCCAACCGTTGGGTCCTTCATTGCACTGCTGGGAGGCGGCAGCGGATCAAGCCTTTATTGATTTGAATCGCGCTTACCGTTCGATCATGACGATCAGATGACAGCTAACGCGCCTAGTCGACTTCAATTAGCGCTCCAGATGGCGTGCATCTGCGCGTCGTAGAGTGGCATCTCCTCGTGCGTGTGCAACGCTAACCACTCGATCAAGATCGAGTGGTTCAATTTGGATGGTGTTGTTGCGACCTCAGTGGATTAGAGCTCGAACTTGTGCCTCTCCCTTGAGGAACAGGCGTATAACCAATGGGGCATGGGCATCAGATGGTCACGCGGCCATTTAGTGCTTGCAGCGGCCTCGACCATTGGATGAAGATCCAACGGTCGAGATTAGATCTTCCTTGAGGTGCTTGAAGGAGGTCGAGTGAGGTTGGGCGCATCTTAGTTGTTAGATTGAGATCCAATGGCTAGGATCTTCTCCTTAAGGCGAGGCTGGCCTGCAGCTTATGTAGGGTGACCTAGATGGCACCACATGGCTCCATCTAGGTCATCCATCTTCTTCTTGAAGAAGGTGCTATGAAGCTCTAATCGGAGTGATTTTTGCACCGACAGATTGCGATCATCGCTTCAAATCCATCCATAGAGTCGAATTCTTCATCCGAAGCCCATAAAGATGTTACATTGCCTCATGGCACATAAAATATTGGAATTAATATACAGAATACATAAACTATCCTAAATGCAATGTAATGAATGTTATACAATATTTATACTATAAAATGCAATGGTAGGCCTAGGAACTATCATAAATAAGCATTTTTCATGAATTCATGCATGTTTATCATACCCCCATGGTTACTTTTTGCTAGTCCCTAGGAAAATAACCTAAATTCTATGTATAAAAGTAGAATTAGGATTTAATTACTTAGGCACGATTTGTTGGTTGCTTTAGAAAATTTCAACCCAAGGCTTGGTTACAAAAACTTGATAGTGCCCGGGTGTCTGCCAGAGTGCAGACTGCCCAAGCCCTCCCCTTATTTGAAAAGGGAAGATACATTTTTTTTGCTTTTTCTTCTTTTCGATTTTTTTTTGGACTTTTGGAGTTTGTGAGTTTCGGGATAACTTTTTACGACTACCCGACCCGCCTAAGACTCGAAAAGGACTCTAAGTGCTAAACATCTTGTGAAAAGAGTGAAAGACTCACTAGACAGCCGTTAAAACGGACTTCGGGCTTCTACGATCCTAGGTGACCTAAGAGTTTCTCCCTTAAGGTTTATCTTTCCGAATGGTAGCTTTCTCCCTACTTTATTTTTTTCTGGGGTCAACACAAGGGTGAACCTAGTGAATATCTCTCCGGTTTATTCTACTTCCCCGTTTCTTCCCTAAGTGTGTTGGGAATTATTGTGCATTTTTATGAGCTTGGCTCTGGACAACTGGCCAATGAGCTGTTACCCATGGCAACTTGCCAGCCATACTCATGCGGTGAAGTGTTGTTTTATTTTTTTATTTTCTCCTTTTTCTATTTTTTTTCTCTTTTTTTTCTTTTTATTTTTGAGTATCATTTTTTTCTAAGTAGGAGGCTTCCCTAATATAAGATTTACCTAAAAGCAGTAGAATGAGTATGGTCATGCAGTTGATCTCTGGACAACCGGCCAATGGGCTGTTACCCACGACAACATGCCAGCCATACTACCCTAGACGATTCATTAGCTACCCAATTTCCATAAAAATTGCCGAAAAGTGAGTCAGTGCAAATAGTGTGTAGATGCTTAGACTTAAAATCCCCTCAAATCAGAGGGCGGGTTGATAAGTCATGTATTTATCATCCCAGTTTATTTTCCAAATTAAAAATAAAATTGACTTGGCGAGGACTTAAGACTAAGTTCACATTTGAGTAGACACCCGGGCTAATTAAGCCCAAAGGCTTGAAGAGTCTAAGTATTCAGGTCCCAAAGTATCAATTCCTAAAGTTTTCAACTCTTAATGCCTAAGTTCTCTTGGCCTAATTCTATTTTATTTTATTCATTATTATTATTATTTGAATAAAATAATAGGAAATTACTGTTTCGGGTTGACAAAATGATTATTTCATAAGATATCCACCCCCCCATGCTTAGTTAATGCAATGTCCTCATTGTTAAAATGAAAGCATGCAGGAGAGCAGAATTGGAAGAATAACATATGGTTTCCGTGACTTTCTGGTCATCTTCAAACAACCTTTACACATGCTAAGTTTAGTGCCTTTAACTAGGTGATGTTCGACCAGCGGTGGTTAAGGTAAGGTGAGAGCAACCTTGTCTGAGATGGGTTCAAGGAGCACATGGTCAACACAAGGTTTGAGATGTTGCCCATTGACCTTGAAGGAATTACCCGTCTTTAGGTCAGAGATTTCGACAGCCCAGTTAGAAAAAATCTGCTCAATAACGAACGAGCCATTCCACTTAGACCTAAGCTTACCGGGGAAGAGCTTCAGTCGAGAATCGAAAAGCCAGACCTTCTAGTTTAGCTCAAAACTCTTACGTAAAATCATCTGATCATGGAGAGCTTTGGTCCTTGCCTTATAGATTCTGGCATTTTCATAAGCATCATTTCTAAGCTTCTCAAACTCAAATAGTTGGAGTTTACTTGTCTTCCCTGCCATCACTAGGTCGAGATTACAATTTTTGATGGCCCAACATGCCCAGTGTTCTAACTCTACAGGTAAGTGACACGCTTTTCCGAACACTAGACAGAATGGAGACATACCGATAGATGTTTTGTACGTCGTACGGTAGGCCCAAAGAGCATCATCTAGCTTTTAGGATCCATTCCTTCCTATCAGGCCTTACGATTTTCTGGAAAATGTTTTTGATCTCCCGATTGAAAACCTCGACCTGTCCGTTCGTCTGTGGGTGGTAGGGTGTGGAAATTCGATGATTTACACCGTATTTCCCAAGTAAATTTTGAAACTGGGCATGAGTGAAATGTGTACCACCATCACTGATAATTGCCTGAGGAGTCCTGAATCGACTGAAGATATTTTTCTACACAAAATCGATGACCACCTTGTGATCATTAGTCCGAGTCGGGATCGCCTTAATCCATTTGGACACGTAATCAATAGCGACTAAAATATACTGGTGTCCAAATGAAGGAGGAAAGGGTTCCATGAAATCGATGCCCCAAATGCCAAAAATTTCGATAGGAAAGTATCAAGTTTAAGGGCATCATGTCTCTCTTGGCCATGTTCCCGAGTGTCTGGCATCGAGCGCATGACCTTAAGAATTCCTGGGCATCCTTAAATAACGATGCCCAATAGAATCCGAATTGCAAAATTTTTGTCGTCGTCTTTTTCCTGGAAAAGTGTCCACACCCGTAGATGTATGACAGAACTCAAGTATATTATGGAACTCATTTTTCGGGATGCATCGACGAATAATCTGGTCAGCACTGATGTGGTATAGCTCGGGATAGTCCCAAAAATAATATTTGGCCTCGGACATTAGTCTGTCCAGTTGTTGTTTGGTCCAATCCTGGGGGATTTGACCAACGGTCAAATAATTGATGATATTTGCAAACCAAGGGGTTTGGATACCCGAGACTGTAAGGATAGTCTCATCTGGAAAACTTTCAGAGATAGGAATGTCTGGATGAGGAGAATCAGTTAGGATTCTCGACAAGTGATTCGCTACTATATTTTGTGCCCAGGCTTTGTCCCTGATTTCAAGATCAAAATTTTGAAATAACAGAATCTAGCAAATAATTTGGGGCATGGCATCCTTTTTGGCCAAGAGATGTTTCAAGGCCGAGTGGTCGATGTAAATGATAACGTGAGAACCTAAAAGATAAGCCCTAAATTTTTCTAAAGCAAAAACTACGGTTAACAACTCTTTTTCAGTAACAGTGTAATTCCTCTGGGCCTCGTCTAGAGTCTTGCTAGCATAGTAGATTATTGAGGGCTTTTTCTCAATTTTTTGACCCAAGACAGCCCCAACTGCATAATCAGATGCGTCCGCCATTATCTCAAATGGGGCTGTCTAGACCGGTGGTTGCAACACCGAGGCACAGGTGATTGTCATTTTTAATAAATCAAATGCCTTATGGCATGATTCATCAAACTCGAACGACGTGTCTTTGGCTAGAAGGTTACTCAAGGGTTGAGCAACCTTCGAAAAATCCTTGATGAATTTTCTGTAAAAACCCACATGCCCAAGGAATGATCAGATCTATTTCACGGGTAGGTAGAGGAAGTCTAGAGATAGCATCCACCTGAGCCTTATCAAACTCAATGCCCCGATTAAAGACCACATTACCTAGGATAATGCCTTCTTGAGTCATAAAGTGGCTCTTTTCCCAGCCAAGGATCAGCCGTGTCTTGATGCATCTCTGGAGGATCAATTCCAAGTTAGCTAGGTAAGACTTGAAAGAATCTCCGAAAATGGAGAAATCATCCATGAAAATCTCAAGACAGTCTCCCACCATGTCAGAAAAAATGGCCAGCATGCACCTTTGAAAAGTCGCAGGTGCATTGCAAAAGCCGAACAACATTCTACGGAATGCAAAGGTTCTGTAGGGACATTGGACATGTGAAAGTTGTCTTTTCCTAGTCTTCAAGATGGATAGAGACTTGGTTATATCCCGAATAACCGTCCAGTAACCAAAAGTACCTTTTCCCAGCTAGCCTTTCTAGGATTTGATCAATGAATGGCAAGGGGAAGTGATCCTTTTTGGTGGCTGTGTTCAGCTTTCTATAGTCAAAATAAACTTTCCAGGCAGAAGCTGAACGGGTGGTAAAGGATTCCCCTTTCTCGTTAGTCGTAACGGTTATGCCCACTTTCTTGGGCATAATCTAAATGGGGCTAACCCACGGATTATCCAAGATCGGGTAGATAATTCCAGCATCAAACCACTTGATTATCTCCTTTTTGACCACTTATTGCATATTCGAGTTTAATCTCCTTTGCATTTCGCGAGAAGGGTGGGATCCATCTTCCATAAAAATACGGTGATTACAATAAGATGGCTTGATCCCCCTAAGGTCGTGGATGGTCCAACCAATTGCCTCTTTATTTTTCTCAAGGATCTTAATCAATCTCATTTCTTGCTCCTTAGTCAAATCAGCACTAATAATTACAGGGAGCGTTTTCTTAGGTCCTAAGAACTCGTATTTCAAATTTTTAAGCAATGGGTTCAATTCTTGTTGAGGTGGGTTTAATATAGAGGGTAGGGAGGATGTTCATGAAGATTCATTAGGACGATCTAGCAGAAGAGGATGGGAATGAACAAAATCAACAACCTCTTCAGAATGTGGCAGGTCTGCCACAGAGGGTTGTGGGTTAGGTTTGCTAAGTCCAATGGAGTCCTCGAGTACATTGATGGACATACATGTCTCCATATCGAAATCATGGTCTTCGAGCTCCTTAATGAATCCACAATCCTCAAATCCTTTTATTGCCTTGAAAATATCAAGAGTTAGCTTCCTATCCCCAAAGGCGATTTCCATACTACTACTCTCACAATTTATGTTGGCCTTGGTGGTAGCTAGGAATGGGCGCCCTAGAATGATGGGCATGTTCCTCAAATCATTAGGTACATCAATGTTAAGGACCAGGAAATCTACGGGAAAATAGAAGTCCTTGACCTTGACGATTACATCCTCAAATACGCCCTTCGGTGTGGTGACCGAATGGTCTGGTAATTGTAGCATTACTAAGGTTGGCCTAAGTTCATCTAACCCAAACCTCTCATAAAGAGAGGTAGGGATTAGGTTGATGGATGCACCTAGATCCAACAGTGCCCTATCGAAAGTGTACTCCCCAATGATGCATGAAATCAAGGGGGCACCTGGATCTTTCTTCTTTTGAGGAAGGTGAAGCAGGATAATAGAACTTGCCTGCTCTGAGAGAATCACCTTCCTTGGGGTGGGTTCTCTTGGCTTATGCTTTTGGGTACATAGATCTTTCAGAAATTTAGCGTAAGCCGGGATGTGCTTAATAGCATCAAGGAGCGGAATATTGATCTCTACACTCATGAATAAATTTAGGAGCTCCTCGTTGTTATCTAAGGTTTTCTTCTTCCTGGTTTTCAATAAGGCTTCAGGGAATGGGATGTGGGTGTTGTCTTCAATTTTAGGTCCCTGGGCCTTATTGTCTTCTTCAATCTCCTTTTCTCTCTCGAGCTCCCCAAAGTTTTGGCTTCTAGAAGGTAATTCAGGGTCTTGGGTCTGCTTTCCACTTCTCAAGGTGACAAAGTTTGCAGAGGCGTATGGGTTCAGGTCTTGAGGTGGGTTAGTGAAGATTGGAGGGCCTTGATTGGTCATGTATCTAGGAGAAGAAGAGGAGGGACCCTACTCAACCACCTGAGCATGTGTGTGTGGGTCCCTTTGATTTTCGTACCCTTGGGCTCTATTGCCTTGATTTTGCACATTGCATGGGTTGGGTATGGGTTGGGATGGTAGAGATCTGGGTTGTTGGGTGTTAGCAATAAACCTGGATTGCAAGTTGTCCAATGATGTCTTCATTTGCTGCATAAGCTGAAGAATGGGCCCTTGCATTTCTACCATTGGCCGATTTAAATCAGCCTGCCCTACAGATTGTTGGGCATTCCAAGGTGGTTGAATAATTTGTCTCAGGGGCAACTGGGTGTAAACTTGACCCTAACCCATAGGCCTTTGAGATGCATAGTTGTTGGGTCATGTCTGGGTCTGTTGCCCCTGACTTTTCCAGAAGTTAGGGTGGTTCCTCCAACCCGAGTTATAAGTGTTGGAATATGGGTTGGACCTAGCATTCTCCTGTATTGCATACGCATCCTCATAGGGAGAGGTTGGAGAGAAGGAAGGATCAGAGAAATTGGGATCAAAGGCCCCAGTTTGGAACCCATATGGTTCCGAGAAATCCTAGCTCATGGGTTGAGTCGATTCAAGTTGGTTCACAAACTCCCGCCCCATGGAAGCTTGTGAGGAATGGAATCCTAAATTCTGGGATTGAGTGGGTGTAGACATGTTTCCCGAATTCCCAAACATCCATTCTTCCATTCTTTTAGCAACCAAGTCCATCTTATCAAGCTTGTTACAAATCAATTCCATTTCAAATGAATGAGAATCTCGGATCTCATTGGAATTTGACCTGGGTTGTTGGGACTGGTTGAAGGCATCCATGGAGGCATGATTAATTGAATTCTTGCTCATTTCCTCAAACAGGTCTGATGTAAACACATTTACACTACTTAAAATGTCTATTTATGCATGTTCTTAAGCATAGGATTGCATTTCATGATATAAATATTGCATTACATGCATCATCTTGCATTTAGAGTAGTTTGAATAAAATGGAGGTTAATTGTCTCCTTTTATGTGCTTGGACAGGGCAAATATTTTATCGGGGCCTCGGATCAAAGATCCAACCGTATGGATATGATCAGGGCAACGATTGGAGTTCAACGACTCCAAGATCGCCCTAATCAGGCATCCGTAGCATCAGATAGAGACCGGGGAACCCTAGAAGATCAAGGGCCAGGATGGTGTAAATCCGCACTTCAGATGGAAAATCCGACCACACGGATGAATTCGGATCGACGATCGCAGCCGAACGACACAAAAATCGAGTCAATCCGACATCCGTGGCACCATCTACAACTTCCAGAAGATGGACGGCCAAGATAGCGCCACGTGGCGCCATCCCAGCCGCCCAATCGGCCGCAGGAGTCCTGTGAAGACCGCGCACCGTCTCCTCTCCGCCGTTGGATCTCGATCCAACGGCTGCGGTCGTTCGCGTTTAAAAACGTCCGCGCGACCATTTCGCCCGCGTAGCGCAGCGGCGACGCAGCTGCGGGCGAAGCGGAGGTCACGGGTTCGAGCCGCGGTGAGGGGGTCGAAGGCGCGGGCGAGCGGGCGCGCACGAGCGTCAGATGAAGATCCAACGGCCGCGCGCGCCCGATAGCGCCGACGCGCAATTGGACGCTCTGGTGGGCGCGCGATCACATGCGGGCGGCGCGCTACGCAGCAGGCGCGGACGCGTTCAAGCCGTCCGATCTCGCGATCGGACGGCTGAGACGACGCGGACGTGCGTATGCGTTACGCGCGCAGGCCAGCCGAGCGGGCGCGCGTGGGCGCGGCGGCGACGGCGACGGCGGGGCTTTAGCGACGGTTTTATCCGTCACTAAAGACCCCTTATTTATTATTTTGAAGATGTAATGTCCATTTTGCCCCCACTCCTTGCAACTATAAAAGGAGACCCCCTCCATACGAAATTTTCATCCCTTCCTTCTCCTCTCTACCTCTCCAAAGCTCAAGAGAAGCTTGTCCCACACCCGGGATGCTTCTCGCGAGATAAAGTCCAAATTTTCGTCCCCCTTCGGAAGTGGATCCCGCGACGACGACGGCGTGCTGCTTCGTTCCCGTTCTTCTGCTTCGTCCTCCTTCGTCCCGCCTCGTTCTCCTTCGTCCAGGCGTCGTCCCGTCCGGCTCGTCCTCCAAGCGACCGTCGAGGAGGATAACTTCTCTCTCCCATTCTTATTTACAGCTTTTCTAGTGTAGAATTTTCCTGCTTTATAGTGTAATTGATTTCCCGCTTTCTAGTGTAACTTTCATTTCGTTTGCTTGTATAAACAATTGAAATATTGAATGCATGTTCTCTTTCTCTCTCTCTTTCTCTCTCTCTCTCAATTTGATAGCTCCATTGTAATTATTTCGCCTTGTTTATCAAAAAATCCTAAAAAAACATAATTGCGAATATAGATCAACGTAGCCTCCCTGAGTTCGACTCGGAATTCTTATTTCGGTATAAATTTTATTTGTTGAACTCGAATCCTTCGCTTTCGAACTACAACGACGGGTTTTCCAAAACCAAACACGTTAGCGTAGATTCTCGTTCAACAAGGTCGTATGCGCCATCTGCATCCCTGTTGAGGAAATTACCTCTGCAAGAGGCGTTCATGTGATTGCGGAGTTGTTCGACTAACCTGTGATACAATATCTACACGAGTTGCCATTTAGGCAACTTGTGGTGTGGACACTTCCTCAAAAGTTCCTGGAATCACTCCTAGGTACCATGAAACAGTTCCCCCGGTCATTGGGCGAAAGTGGTAATCGTTTGTCACAAGGCATTGGTCCGTTCAATTGGGAAGAATTTCTTTAGGAAAGCCGACTTAAGAGCTGCCCATGTTTCTATCGGCCTTCTAATGGTTGGGTACCAATGTGCGGCCTTATCCCTGAAAGAGTGGGGAAAGAGCCTCATGATCATCTGCTCTTCATTCACATTCCTAGCTTTGGTGGTCTGAACCAAAGTGGTCAGACCTCCAAGTACTGGAATGGGTACTCCGAGCCAAGCCCATGGAAATTCTTAATCAAACTTAAGATTTGGGGCTTGATTTCTACGTCTCCAGTGGGAATCATGACATCAGGATGTTCCCTATAGTTTGAAGGATCATAGAAATCCTTTATGGGCCGAGCGCCCTAACCATACATTCATTGGAACCATTGCTGCATCTACTACAATTCTTCCAACTACCTTTGAATGAGCTCCTGCTGGTTTGGGGGCGGGGGAGGTGGTTGTTGATCAGCCATGGTATCTGCTTGGCTATAACTCAACCTCTGCCTTCGGGAATGGTCTAAAGGTCCTTCCAAATGAGGGTTCAATTACCTCCTTCCAAGCATACACTAGAAGGAAGTCGGAAGGACGGGGAAGAGAAGGAACCTTGCAACACAAAAAATGCAAGCCTGTCCTTATGTTGGGTGGCCTAAAGGTCTACAGACTCTCAAAATCTGTCTTAAGATTATAGACGATTTACTCTACTTGTATCTAGTCAATCCAACTAGTTAGGAGGGGTTGGGGAGACGATTTTTCCTATGGCTTGTGCCTTTAGTTCCTTTGATGCCCCCCAACCGTGGTCGTTTGATGCTACTCCCCTAGCTAGACATTAGATTGACTAGTATAAATAGGTTAATCGTGAATAATCTCAATCTGGGCCTCGAAGAGCGAATCAATCCTTATTGCCAACATCTAATCAATTTTAGCTAGGCTTGGGATATTTAGTGCTTTCGGAATGTGATGGTCCCTTAATGGGTTGTGCCCTTAATGATTCGTTGAAAATGTGTGTATGTGCACAACCAAAAAGTTTTCAAGAAAGATTATTGATGGTGAAGTGAGTTTTAGGGTTCGAATCTTGCTTAGTAGCTTTTAGGGTTTAAATATTAGGTCGATTCAACCAAATTTTCATGAGGCAAACCAAGTTTGAAATCATGAGTTCCAGTGTTTTCCTTTACCAAGCAAAAAGAAATATGCAGTGCCTGGCTTGACCTAAATATTGAATCCTATGGGGCAGCTACAAAATGAATTATTTTTAAATTGCGTGGTGCGGTCCAAACAGCTCAAACAAGTGACTAAAATGCACCACCAATTAGGCACACAGAGATGATTAACCTAGTACGATTTTTACTCTTTTATGTGTTAATTTGCGTGTACCAATTCCATCGGTCAGAATCCCAGTTGAGTAGATAAAAATCAAGTTAGGTTATGTGCCTCTAATGTAGGTGTTCGTAGTGTGTAGGTTGATTTGTCCCACAAGAAGTATCTTTTTGTTTTTTTGTTTTTTTATAATATGCGAGGGTGAGATGAGTGGAGGTGACAAACAAGACAAACAAATTATATCCTAGGGTTTATGCAAACACCTAAGTAGATTAGGTCTTGATTATGGATGTGGTGAAAGTGAAACTCTGGGAGGGGGAATGTGGGGGCACTTACAAATTACTCTACCCGCACTTTACTCTGATCTATCGCACTCGAATCTCCTTGCTAGGGTACCTGCAAGACAGTAAATTAGAGACAAGTGGGGTTAATAATAAGTAAATGCAAAGAAACAAGGAAGACAAGAAAGCAAATTCCGTTGCCTCCCCGACGACGGCGCCAAAATGATGTATGGGTTTTGGCGAAGTAAAATCAGGGTTTTGAGAATCCGTCGTCGTAGTTCGCAAAACACATTATCAAATACAATTTTTAATCGAAACTCCAAGGGAGTCCCAGGTCGAACACAGGGAGGCGACGTTTACTTTCGTTGGAATCCACGCTTCGTATTGTTTCTTTTTGTTGTTTTAGGATTTTATTTTTTTTTCTTTTATTTTGCAATAAAAAGGCAAGTAGAATAATTTCACAAAGTGGAGAACACAAATGGATATGTTACAATGTCATTTAAACATCAATTACAATATGGGAAAGTAAAAGAGATAGGGGTGAGAAGAAATCTTCCAAATCAGCTGTTTGGCAAGACGACGGCACTTGGTAATAGCTTGGATGAAGGGGGTGAGGTGCTGGATGACGGAGGTGAGATGCAGGAGGACGTCGGGTAGAGGAATGCTTCACCAAGGCTTTAGAATGGGGATGAGGAGATGGAGGTGATCTTCTACCGAAATGGAGGTGGGAGGATGGCTCTAAGGTTTCATACGAAGGTGGTGAGATGGAGGATGAATATTTGGTGGGGTATAGGAGCATTACACTAATAGGAGGCCTTTGGAGCTTGGGAATAAGCTTTATGAGAGCTTTGGTAGGCTATTAGAGCTTAGGAGTAGGTGGGAGTAGAGTAGGTAGAGATGGTTTGGAAGAGAAGGGGTCATGAGGTTTATATAGTGGTGGAATGGAGGTGTTTTGCGCACATGGGTCTTTAGCGACATTTAAAACATCGCTAAAGACCCCCTGGGGGTGTTGCTAAACATTCAAGTGCCTCTGCTGGCATGAGGAGGCGTGGCTGCAGCTGGCATAGTGCACGGAGATCTCCAACCGTTGGATCAGGTGCGGATGGCTGAGATCGTGAGGAGAAAGCGTGAGGAGATGACATTTGAATCCTGCACCCACTGGCATCTGCGATCCCAACTGTTGGATCCTTCATCACATGGCTGGGAGGTGACCGCGGATTGTGCCTTCATTGATTTGAATCGCGCTCACCGTGCGATCGCAACAATCGGACGACAACTAACGCACCTGGTCGACTTAAATGAGTGCTCTAGTTGGCTCATGTCTGCTTTGGTGTGCATTTGTGTGTCGTCGAGCGACGTCTCCTCACGTGTGTGCAACGCTGACTGCTCAATCAAGATCGAGCGATTCAATTCGGATGGTATTGCTGTGGCCTCAGCAGATTAGAGCTCGAACTTGCACCTCATCCTTGAGGAATGGACGCGCGACCAATGAGGCATGGGCACCGGATGGTCACACGGCCATTTAGTTCTTGCAGTGGCCTCGACCGTTCGATGAAGATCCAACAGTCGAGATTAGATCTTCCTTGAGGTGCTTGAAGGAGGTCGGGTGAGGTTGGGAGCATCTCAGGGGTTGGATTGAGATCTAATGGCTGAGATTTCTCCTTGAGGTGAGGTTGGAGCTACGGCTCATGTAGGGCGGCCTGGATGGTGCCACGTGGCACTATCTGGGCCGTCCATCTTCTTCTTCTTGTAAAGGGTTCTATGAAGTTCTGATCGGAGTGATTTTTGCGCTGACGGACTCCGATCGTTGCTTCGGATCCATCCGTACGGTTGGATTCCTCATCCGAAGCCCATAAAGATGTTGCACTGCCTCCTGGCCACATAAAATTTCAGAATTAATATATAGAATACACAAACTATCCTAAATGCAATGCAATGAATGTTATGCAATATTTATACTATGAAATGCAATGCTAGGCCTAGGAATTATCATAAATAAGCATTTTATCATGAATTCATGCGTGTTTATCATTAACCCTAATGACGTGTGCGTGCGTTAGATGGATAACAAAAGTGAATGTGGGAGGATCAGTGTGCATGATCCTAGTTATGCGATGGCTATTTACCAAAAAAGCATCGATCGTTAGGTCATTAATAGCTTCATGCACCGACATGCTTGTTGCAAAAGTATCAGAAATTAAAGCAGGCAACTTATTACCACCATAAAGATATTGCAAGCAAGCTCATGGTGATTTTTCACACATAGATATATATATAGAAAGAACTTAGAGATTTTTCATTGATTGAATGATGGCGGTTACAGAGTGAAGTTAGAGGAAAGCTTGTACATGCAGGAGGGAGAGAGATAGCTACACTACTAAGAATAAAATAAGGTAGAAGAAGTAGAAGAACTACTTCTCTATCTAGCTAGCAGAAGGAAGGGCATTCAAAGGTGGTCTCCAATGGTCTTTGAGGTGGTTGAGAGGAGGGGCGGCCAATGGTGGGTAGGCCAACCCTTGGAGAGGTGGTGGAGAGTGATCTAGGCTCTTGGCGGGGAGGTGGTGATGGCCATGGTGGTGGAGCTCGTGGAGGTGCACATAAAGGTGGAGGGAGAGGCTAATAATGGAGAGTCCAAGATTTTAGATGGGGTCATGGTCGTCCAAGAGAGTCTTTTTATAGACTCTTAGGCGACCTTCAAGTGGTCTCTCTAGAGAATTATAGAAGACTCTAGAGAGACCTCCATCTTGGTGTCAAGATGGATGGGAGTGGGTCTTCTTAGATCCACAAATTGTGGATCTAAAAGTGGACTCTCCCTTGGTTGCTATTTTTAGCACCCAAGGTTGGCACCACTTGGAGAAGAGTCTAGAAGACTCTAGGTGTGTGCGGCTAGATGAGTGTGTGTGGGTGTGTGCGTGACTTAGGTGGCTAGGTGGTCTAGTGGTCTAGGTTAGATCCTAAGGGTTTAGGTTAGGTTAGGTCATAGAATTAGGGTTAGAAACCCTAATTACTAAGGTAGATGCACAATTAAGCTTGACACAAGTTTAATTGAATGAGTGCAAACCTAATTGCGAGTGAGATTACTTAATTAGGTTAGGCTTAGGTCAATTGGACTCTCACTGAGTCCAATTGGACTTGTGTGGGTTGAGATCTGAGCTCAATTGGACTCTACGAGTCCAATTGACTAAGTGAAGTGTGATTGACTTGACCCAAGTCAATTGGGCTTAGTGAGAACTTGATTAGGTTCTTAGGAAGGTCTAAAGGTGGTGTACTAGGCTTAGGGTACCTTAATTTAGGTTCCTAAGGGGTTGGAATTGGTTTAGGGACCTAGGAACTCAAGATCCAAGCTTGAATTCCAAAACAGGGATCGGAGAGCAGTTCCAAACGTCTAATTTAAGTGTCAGACAACTTATACTCAAAAATCAGAAATCCAAACCTCTTGTCTGGACGTCCAATTTGAGTCAGGGAAGAATCAGGGTTCTGTCTTGAGGATTCTGCAGAAATTGGACATCTAACCAAGTGTCTAGACGTCCAATAACACTATAGACCTGGGTTTAAGGTGTGCGGGTTGTGGCTAAGGGTCTTGGGCATCCAATAACTTATCTGGACATCCAGATAAGGGCTGGAACTAGGGTTTTGGGGTTTCCTACGCTATGATGACCTAGTCCAAGGGTGGCTAAGGCTTAGGATGATCTCTAGGGTTATCTTAGGGCTGAGAATGTTCCTAAGTTCTTCATAATTTAACTCTACCTTACTTTTACTTAATAGAGTAACATACCACAACCCTTACATTATTTCTCTACTACATTTATTCTAATCTTATGCTCCAGCCTTCCTGCATCACCATCTTCAGATCCAGCTTCAAATCCAACTTCAGATCTAGCTCCTTAGCTTCTTATTACCTACAATTTATATAATGCACTTAATTAGTACATTGGTTGGGCCCGGATTGGTTGTGTTAATATGGTGATTTAATCGTTGAAATGAGTATAGTGGTTAACTGATGAGAACCTCATCATGAGCCATAACTAGCTCATTTTGACCCAATACAAAGGATAAAAGCTCCTACATAACTCAAGGAAAGGCTTAACTCAGAGAATTCTGAGTTTAAGGAGAAAACAAGTCATAAGGGGTAAAAATGCAATTTTACCAGTATAATCTGCATACAGGGTAATTCAGGGTCCAAACATAGGTCAAAGCAACCTAATAAGAATAAAAGTGGGATGAGATGATCTGACAAGGGCTACAGCAATTCCAAGGAACTAAGTGATAATCTGTAACCCTAAAACAACCCACTTCAATTCACGAGGTTCGAGGCAAAGTAAAAATAGAATAAACCCTCTAAAATTCATAGAAAAATAATCTCTAGGGTTTAGAACCTTCAATTTGGCCTTCAGAACCCATTTTGACCTACATTGAGAACCATGCCCAATTAATAACTTAATTTGGGTTTTTGCATAAATTGACCGGTCAAACAAGGTTTAATATAGAAATGAAATTCACCATCAGATTCCTTAGGTCCTAATTAATCATGTATAAAAACTTGAGCCTAAGAAGAAACCTCCTTGACCGACTTTACACTTTGGTCCTCATATATTTACTTTTTGGCCCTCAACTTTTGAACGTCGCATTTTGGCCCCTAACTCTCCTTCGTTCTTTGCATTCAGGTCCCCCCTGCAAAACCGGCCAGCACCATGCTCCGGCGACCTTGCGCGGAGCATGGCGCCGCGCAGGGTGAGGGGGAAAGCCTGGCAAGTAAACCAGGGGTGCCCTGCGTTGTCAGCCGTCGCAGGGACACCCCCCTGGTCGCTGTAGCCCACCATACCGGCCGTGCGAACGCACGGACGGTATGGGTTTTCGTCTCCGGCCATCCTCCGGCGAGGGAGACACGTCGTCTCCCTCCGCCTCCCTCCCTGTTTTGATCCCTATAAATACCCCCCGTTGCTCCACAGACCGGGGCAGCTCGGATCTGACGGAGAAAACCCCCAACTTTCCTCTCTTCTCTCTCCGGCAGACGCTCACCAGCTCCGGCGGTTCCTCCCCCTCCTCCTCTTCGCTCTGCCGCAATACCAGCAGCAGAGACTTCCTCCCCTGCTCTTCCCGCGCCACGCCGCACCCAGCTGGCGCCTCTCCGGCTCTCTGCTCGCCGCCGCCCCTTTCCCTGAGCATCTTCTTCTCCGGCGACAGTCGATACGACTGTCGCCCTACTGCTCCCCCTTCGTCCCTGCAAGTAAGTTAGAACTACTTCCCTTCCTCTCCTCTTTCTTTCCCCGGTTTCAATTTGTTCAATTAAGCCCTCGACCGACCCTGACCATCGTCACCCCCTTCGTCTCCGGCCACCCTCCGGCGAGATGTTCCCATCGCTCCACAGCCTCACACACCTCGCCGACCCTCACCGAACCTCCGCCTCATCACACTGAGCACCCCCCACCCCTCCACTGCCACTCCACACCTCCGTAACGCTCCCCCGAACAAACCCATTCCTCCGGTTGCAGTCCAACCTAGGGCTGCCGCCAGACACCACCTTGCGGCTTGCCGCGCAGCTCCTCACCTTCGCCGTGACACGGTGAAGGTTCCCCAGTGGTTTGATCAGGCCGAGAGGCCATATTCGTGTCCGACAGGTTTTGAGGTTCGACCGCCATTAACGCACATTGAAGCAGCTTCTCCCGCGCTCCAGGCTTGAGGACTCCAGGTCTCCAGCTGCTGCAGATTACGGGGAGTCTTGCGAAGGCAGCCAGCCAGCAACCTACGCAAATCGAAGCCGCAGCTGCAGAAGCTAGGCCGCGGTCTCCCAGCAGGCGCACGCGAGGAGAGGTCTCCGTTTAGTCCCACATCGGTAAGCCTCACAACCTTTTCACTGTTTAAATTGATTTTGTGCATTAGCCTTACTGCCTCAGCACACGGGGTGAGGTCCCCTTCACCCGCCCGGTTACCCGGTCTCGTCCGCGCTCACGCCCCGCGGACCTGACCCGACCCGACTTAGACTGACCTGCACTCCTCGCCCACCACGCACGCCGGTGGGCCTGGACCCGGGCGCGACCCGAACCCGATTACCCGGCAGCTCTGGGAGAGCTTTCCCAAGAGTGGTTTCAGAGAGAGAGAGAGACGCGGGGGGAGAGGGTAGAGTAGGTTTTGTCCTCTGACGTAAGCTCTGAAGTGTGCAGGCACAGGTGAAGAAGAAGAACCGCGGAAGAAGAAGGAAGCTGAGGGAGACACTGTAGCAACAGGCAGTTTAAGTCGTCTGATTTGGAAATCAGACGACGTCCTGAAGGGAAAAGAAGAAAGAAGGAGGGGCGACGTCCTGACTGGAAAAAGAAAAGAAGAAAGAAGGAGATCTGAAGAACAACAGAAGAAGGCGAGGCAGAGGAGAACACAAAAGAACAAGGGAAGAACTGAAAGAAGAAAAACAAAGAAGAAAGAAGAAGATCTGAAGAAAGACAGAAGAAAAAGGAAGAGCAGGAACAGCTGGAAGAAGAAGAAGAGCATCACCACTGCAGAAGAAGAACATCACCTCTGCAGACAAAGAAGAAGAAGATCTGAGACGAGGAGAAAACAAAGCGAAAAGAAGACAACAAATTCTTTCTCTCTCTCTTTCTTTATTTTTGTAAAAGAAACATGTATATCTCTAGAATACAACTTGCTCCCTGAGTTCGACCTCGGGAACTCTTTTATTTTCCGAGTAAAAAAATTTATATTTGAAATGTTGGCAATAACTGGCTATACTACAACGCTATAACAATAAAACCCGGTTGCCCACAGCGTTTCATTAACCTAAATCGGGCCTAACCATCTTTTTACAAAAAATTTTAACCTGGCCTACTTGATTTTATCTTGGTCACTTTTAGGCCGAGGGTTGAACTCAGGGAAGTGGGATTAGAGGTGAATAAGTTTCTATGCCTTTCCTACAACGAATCTATTTCGTTCGTTTATTATGTTTTTGGTGTTTTTCTATTTAAGATTTTTTTCTGATAATTTTTGTCCTTGAGGTACACCCTCAAAATCAGGTTCTTGGCTTTGAGCCAAATTAGGGTTCCCAAAACTGGTCTTGTTATTCGCAAAACTGAGTACCTGCAAGTCAAGGATTATCTGTTCTCTTTTGTATATATATTTTTTTATCTTTTTAATGGAAGGAAAGAGAAATAGAAATAAGGTAAATATAGTATATATATGTATATAAGGGTGGGGGTGGAGATGGCGTGTAGCACGGTGTCAAGTTGGTCGTCGTCTAGGAAGACGCAACCAACAGGACGAAGTACCGCGTGGAGTGTAGGATGGATGGGTGGAAGATGTGTGCGAAGATGCTTTTTGTATGTGTGTATCGGGGAATATCAGCAACGGGTGCAGATATTCCCACGATACAACGTGTGGTATTTGATATAAATATATATATATATATATATATATATATATATGTATATATGTAAATATATATCTATATGCATATAGATAGATATGGTTATAATTATATAAGTGTATATGTAGCTATATATGTGTGTATATATATATTTATAATTAGATATATGTATGTATGTATATATCACTATATATATATATATATAGTAATATATGTATATAGTTATATATATGTGTATATGTATATATATATATGTATATAAATATATATATATATATATATATATATATATGTATATATATATAAGTATATAGTAGTGTATAAGTGAGTGGGTGTGTGTGTACGAGAGTGTGTGTGTGTATGTGTCTGCAGGAGGGAGTGAGAGAGTGCTGTGAGAGAGAGAGAGAGAGATCGTCTGCTGGAGGAAGCGGCGAGTTAAGTCGTCCGGAGGCAGCGGGCGACGTTTGATGCCAACGCACAGGCGCAGGTGCATAGGCACACGCACGCACGCAGGAGGGAGTGAGCGCAAGGGGAAGGATCGTAGCGCACCGCGCAGCACGAAGAGGCGGGCACTGAAGCGGGCGAAGATGCGGGCGCAGACGGGTGTAGGCGCTGGCTTATGCGGGAGCAGGCGCTGGAGTGGGTGCGGGGAGAGACGCAGGTGTGGGCGTACGTGGACGGGCTGGCGACGATCGCGGCACGGAGAGAGAGCGCCTGGTGACCGGATAAGTGAGAAACTTACCAGTCATCGCACTGTAGCCATAGTGTCGCACTCTCTAGCGTGAACAGTGGCTACAGTGCACGCTCGGCTTGCGCGACCGGTTGTTGGCGGTTCAGTGCGAGCGGGCACTATGGAGCGGGCTGGCATGCGCGCGGAAGAAGCTGCGTCGGCTGCTGGTGTGCGCGGTGGCCTACACGCGCAGGAGAAGAGTCCGGTGCCGTGCTGCTGCTGTGCTTGAGCTTCAAAGCTCGGCTCTATGGCAATGGTGGGGTTGGCTTGGAATGACGAAACAGAGAAGAGAACCACCACGCCCACCAGCTCTTTGATGAGCTGGGCGGTGGTGGGACTCACAGTGGTGGTTGTGTACCACTGTGAGTTGCTCCTGCCCGCAATGTGGCTCTTCAAGAAGAAGAGAGGCTGTGTATGGAGGGGAGAGGGGAGGCTGCTGTGTTGGGTGGACCAGCCTTTGTGTGATCAGGCTCTCCTCAAAGAAGAAAACCGTGCCCTTTTTAAAGAGGAAGAAGGCAAGCACAGCCATGCCCTGGCTGTGCATGGCTATGCATGGCTGGTAGGGAGTGGCTGTGCAGAGCATGGCGCGAAGAAGCTTAAGCCATGCTTTGTAGCCACGGAGAAGAAATACAAAGTCAAATAAAAATAAAAATAAAGATGGAGAATTTGCGAGGCAGCACTTAAGGAATGCGTTAATTTCAAGGCCATTTTATTCACTCTCCTCCCCTCTCAAATAAATGCATGCATGTGTTTATTTTTACAAATGCGACTATGGCTATCTAATCTACACTGGCAATGCTTGGAAATAGCACAAGATGGCACAATTGTTGGTGTATTTTTGCTGTGCAATCATACCCCCATGCCTATCTTATGCTAGTCCCTAGCAAAACATTTTTTTTTGTATTGCATTTAGAAATGATCTTAAGCTGAAGATTTTCTCCTGAGGCGACATAGGTGTGTTTATTGTTGGATATTGTGAGAACCAATTGCAGAGAAGACTACCAGTACTTTAAGTCTTACATGACAAAGACCATCTCTCAACTAACCAGGACTCTTGATATTTAAACCTTAAGTATGATTTCCAGGACCCAGGAGGTTTTTGCCGTACTCGAGAGGTCAAGAGATTATGGCTTGTGCATAGTGAAGGATCAAGACTGACCAGATGAACATTAAGACTCAAGCCCAGGGTTTCACGAATTTTTAAGTGCAGGTTGGTCCCAGTTTCAGCTCATGTCTTTGGATTGACCCTTAAAAAGATGACGGAAAACTCAACTCCCATTTTCTGACATTTGTGGCTCAAAGAAAACAGGGTATTTGCCACTTGCCCTGAAGAACTTTTTTAGGGGGGAGATTTTACATACATTTGTGAGTTATATTGACTTATTTGTACCCTTTTTTTTTTTTGAAACACGTGTCAGTATATCTCTTACAACATTATTTGGAGGAGCACACTTTTCTTTTAGTGGGAGAGTTTCTTTTTTGTGGAAAGAGTCTCTCCTAAACACAAGACTAAAGCCTGGGATAAAAAGTCTACCTGCGCGCACAGGTAAGGACTCCACCTTCCCTAATGAACACTAGGGTTGGATCTTATGTTTACCTGGTCTTTCTTGATATGTGTAGTGTGAACCAAGATTACTTAGGCTCTCGAGTAGAAGCAAACCAATGGATCCTATACTGGTGTCTCAGGTATAAGAATATGTCCTTAGTTAGGAGAGATTCCGATCTATCTTATCAATGCTCAAGTGAATTAAGCCGAGCCTGAGCGAATCAAGCTTCTATGGCCTGGAAAGTCTTCAAAACAGTGGTTGAATATCCATAAACACTTATTGTATTTTTGTTTCAACCTTCAGATCATTACTAAACACCATTTTTTTTTTATAACATATTTATAGATAGATGAAAACTGCATGATACCATAAAATACCCAGATCCTATGGATGCCTATCCACCCCCCCATGCCAAACGATGCTATGTCCTCATATGCATGCAGCGTAGGGTGGAGGAAGGACGAAAGATCGGGTAACGAGAGATGAGGTGCAAGGTATACAGCAGGGTGGTAGGGTGGGTGGTGAAGTGAAAAGTGAAGTGAGCGTGACAGTGGTGGAGTGTTGTTGGGGTGCCTCCCAACGAGCGCTGAATTTAACGTCCCCAGCTGGACTCAGAATGAGGCACAAAATTAGTTACCCTCCAGCAGGGCAACAGTTTCTCCGATGGGGGCAGGTTCATGAGTAAGATAGGGTTTCAAACGCTGCCCATTGACCGTAAATTTATGCCCAGATTTGGGATCTTCAATCTCAACGGCCCTGTTGGGAAATGGTCTCAAGACCAGGAAAGGACCAGTCCATTTGGACTTCAGTTTCCTAGGAAAGAATTTGAGCCGGGCATTGTAGAGCCAAACTTGCTGAGATGGCTCAAATTCCTTCCTTCGAATACGGCTGTCATGAAAAGCCTTAATGAGTTGCTTGAAAGTTAAGGCAGAATCATAGGCTTCACGACGGAGCTCTTCCAGCTCCTGGAGTTGGAGTTTCCTTTCTCGACCACACAGGTCTGGGTCGAGGTTACATTGGCGAACCGCCCAATAAGCGCAGTGCTTCAACTCCACGGGCAAATGACAAGGCTTTCCGTAAACGATTCTATAAGGAGACATACCAAGGGGAGCCTTGAAGGCGGTCCGATACGCCCAAAGTGCGTCAATCAGCTTGTCAGACCAATCCTTACGGTCAGGCTGAACCGTTTTCTAGAGAATTTGCTTGATTTGCCGGTTCGACACCTTAGCCTGGCCGTTCGTCTGAGGATGATACGGGGATGTGATACGATGGTGAACTCCGTATTTCCTCAGAAGTGCTCAAAAAGAAGCATGGGTAAAGTGGCTTCCTCCATTTGAGATAATGGCTCGAGGGATCCCAAAGCGCGCAAAGATGTGGTCTTTGACAAATCGAGTGGATATAACATGGTCAGCACGGCGCGTGGGAATAGCCTCGATCCATTTTGAAACATAGTCAACAGCCACAAGAATGAATTCTAAGTTGTTGGAAGGAGGAAAGGGACCCATGAAATCAATTCCCCAAATGTCGAAGATTTCCGTAGCTAGGATGAGTTGTAAGGGCATCATGTCATGATGTGACATTGACCCTAACGACTGGCACCTAGTGCAATGTTTGGCATAATTGTGTGCATCCTGGTGAAGGGAGGGACAAAAGAAACCGCACTGCAACACCTTGGTTGCAGTTTTCCTCCCAGAGAAATGGCTTCCGCAGGCCTGATCGTGGCATAAGGATATCACACTGGGGAATTCGCTGTCAGGAATACAACGACGGATGATCTGATCAGCACCTATCCGAAAAAGAAGTGGATTATCCCAGAAATAATACTTTGCTTCTGCCATGAGATGCTCGCACTGGTTTTTAGGCCATCCACATGGAAGGGATCCAGAAGCAAGGTAATTGGCAATGTCGGCATACTAAGGTCCACTTGCCACATTAATTGCCAATAGGTGCTCATCAGGAAAAATCTCATTAATCGGCAGAGTAAGTCCAATATGGTCAGGGTCCAGTCTGGAAAGATGATCAGCCACCACATTCTGGGCTCCGGCCTTATCGTGGATCTCAATGTCAAATTCTTGGAGCAGAAGGATCCAACAAATCAGTCTAGGCTTGGCATCCTTCTTGTGCATGAGATGGCGAATTGCCGTGTGATCAGTGAAAACAATAACATGTGAGCCCAGAAGGTAAGAGTGGAATTTCTCCAGCCCAAAGATGACCGCCAGTAGTTCTTTCTCAGTGGTAGTGTAATTACGTTGGGCCTCGTCCAACGTCTTACTGGCGTAGTACACCACGAAGGGGTGTCTATCACGTCTTTGTCCCAGGATGGCTTCGACTGTAGGGTCGGAAGCGTCACACATGAGTTCAAAGTCGAGGGACCAATCAGGTGGCTGGAGAACAGGGGCCTTGGTGACAGCATTACGCAGCTGCGTGAATGCTCGTATGCAGTCGGGGCCCATATCGAAGGGTACGTCAGTTGATAGGAGATGAGTTAAAGGTCGAGAAATCTTGGAGAAATCTTTGATGAATCGCCTATAGAAACTGACGTGTCCCAGAAAGGAGCGGATTTGTTTGATAGAGCCAGGCACAAGTAAATCAGCAATTACATCAAGCTTAGCTCTGTCAACCTCGATACCCCTATCGGAGATGATATGTCCAAGAACAATTCCCTCGTGTACCATAAAATGACTTTTTTTCCCAGGAAAGCACGAGGTTTACATCAATACATCTCCTAAGGATACAGGTCAGGTTGGCAAGACATTCATCAAAAGATGATCCAAAGGCCGAAAAGTCATCTATAAAGACCTCGAGAAAGTCACCCACCATGTCATGAAATATTGCCAGCATACATCTTTGGAAAGTTGTTGGCGCGTTACAAAGTCCGAATGACATCCTTCTAAATGCAAAGGTGTCAAAGGGGCAGGTAAAAGTGGTTTTCTCTTGGTCTCAGGGGTCAATTGCCACCTGGTTATATCCTGAGAATCCATCCAGAAAATAGAAAAATTTATTTCCCGCTAACTGCTCCAGGATTTGGTCAATGAAAGGTAGCGGAAAGTGATCTTTCTTAGTTGCAGCATTGAGTTTCCTATAATCTACACACACTCTCCAAGATGTAGGAGTGCGTGTAGGGATGGATTCGCCCCTGTCATTGACACGGATGGTGAGTCTCGCCTTTTTGGGCACGACGTGAATCGGACTCACCCAGGGCCTATCGCTGATCGGGTAGATTATACCTGCATCTAGCCACTTAATAATTTCCTTCTTAACGACCTCCCGCATGTCAGGGTTGAGACGTCGCTGCATCTCGTGGGAAGGTCGGGCCTCCTCCTCCGTATATATCTAGTGAGTGCAGTAGGAGGGGCTAATGCCAGTTAAATCTGATAAAGACCATCCAATGGCTGCCTTGTGTTCCATAAGGACCTTCGTTAGTTTGCACTCTTGCTCCCTGGTCAATTTTGAACTGATGATTACAGGGAGCGTTTCATTTGGTCCCAAGAAAACATACTTAAGTGTACTAGGCATCTCTTTCAGCTCGAGAGTGGATGGTAAAAGATCTGGCATTTCTTGGGACGAGAGTGTCCCAGGCTGATCAGAAAACAAGTCAGGAAGAAGTTGGCCCTTAGATTGGCCAAGAATAGGGGCTTCTTGGATAGATGGATCCAAAAAGGAATAGCCCCAGTGAGAAGTATGTGGGCTCAAGGTTACAGTGTGGAGTTGCAAATACGCCTGATTTGGAGGGAAAGAAAGGGCAATCCGGTCTTCAAGAGTGTGGATCGGCGGTGAGTAGCCCGGATATGACTCAGACCACGAGGTATGAGAAGCAGAGAAAGCCTCGTCAGAAGTCTGGCCAGGAGAAGGTATGGGACAAGGGAGGGATGGGGGAATGTCACAATATGTGTCGGTCAGGCAATCGTCAGTGTTTAAAGGCAGTTCGCAGCAGTCAGAATAGGTTCCAATTAGTCCGATACACGCACAGACGGCCATGTCCTCGTCAGATGTGTCATCCTCGATGCAATCGCAATCAAAGTTCTTGGCTGCCTTGAAGATGTTAAGCTTTAGCTTCTCAGATCCAACGACAATTTCAATATAGCCCGACTCGTAGTTGATATGGGTGCGGGCTGTGGCCAAGAAGGGTCGACCAAGGATGATCAGACAATCAGAATGTGAGCTAGGAACTTCCATATCTAAAACAAGAAAGTCAACAGGAAAACAGAGACTGTTGACCCTAACCACCACGTCTTCCACCACACCCTTTGGAATTTTGACAGAACGATCTGCCAACTGTAATGTGACAGGGGTGGGTTTCAGATTTCCCAAGGAAAATTTTTCGAGCATGATGGTTGGTATAAGATTGATGGAAGATCCTAGATCAAGCAGGGCACGGTTAAAATTGCAGCCTTGGATGCTACAGGAAATAAGCGGTGTGCCTGGATCTTTCTGCTTCGGTGGTAGATTTGACAGTATAGCACAACTCGCATGAGGTGAGAGAACCACCGGATTCTTAGTTTTCTTTGACTGTTGCCTGGGTGTTGTGTAGTCTTTGAAAAATCAGGCGATAGTAGGTATGTGGTCGATAGCCTCTAGCAGGGGTACCTTGATTTCAACATCCCTGAACAAATTACGCAGGTTATCAAAGGCCTGCGTATCTTTCTTCTTGCCTTTTGGCTCCCTCAGTAGAGCCTCAGGGAATGGGACTGATTCTGGCACCAATTGGGGTGTATCGTCCTCTCGCGAATGCGGTGCACATCCCGAATGAGAGGGCGATGAAGAAGACGGGCCAGGATCAGGTCGAGGCGGATCGACGGTCTGCTTACTGCTCCTCGTAGTGATCGCATTAGACGATGCGGGTCCAGTGGGATCATAAGGTGGAGGAGGGTTCACAATGGGGACATAAGAGTGAGGTGTTGCAGCAGGATTAACCTGAAATCTCGGTGGAATGCTTGGAGCTTGTAGAATCTGATGAACCTGCCCCTGAGAAGGTCGTACCTATGGTTGAGGACCACGGGGTACGAAATTTCGTGGGTTGGGAACAGGTTGGGTTGGGAGAGTGTAGAGTCGCCATGCGTAATTGATTGATCTCAGCATTCTATTGCGCCAATTGGTGCTGAAGAGAGGTCATGTTCTCTTCATGGCGCTTTAACATTTCCGTCATCATTCGCATCAATTTATCATGAGGACTTGATGCATGTTCTGTTTGCGGTACGCAAGGACCCAATGGCGGATTTGCCATAGGATTAGACTGGGCCCTTGGGATGGCGGGTGCGGACGGTCGCATTGGTTCACCCGCGGGGTTTTGGCGCTACGGGTTGTTGGACCATGCGAAGTTCGGATGATTTCGCCACCCTGGGTTATAAGTGGCAGAGAACGGGTTGTTCCCTAGGGCGCAAGCATCTTCTATGCCAGAAGACGTATCCGCATGTAAATACGCATCCGAGCACACGGAGGCTTGGTCTTCCGTGTCAAAATACTGGCTTGCAGAAGCCAGATCCACATGACTTACCGAATCGCTTGGTGCGACACTCGGTAAGGAAGGTCTTATGGGGTTTCTCAGGATAAGCCTGGTGTTGGAAGAATTGGGATTGTGACGAAGTGGTGAGGTGGGGGTGTTTGCCATAGAACGGGCGGGGTTGGCCAGAAGCTCATCCAGCTTCTTGTGCACGACGGAGACTTCATCCAATTTCTGTGCGATAAGGCTGAGATTAGTGGATGAATGGGAGGGTCCCGTGTCAACTTCGTGGACGTTACGGGGCAGGCTGGTACGATTAAAGGCGACAATGGAGGCATTGTTCATTGAGTTTTCGCTCATATTTTCAAATAAGTCGAATGCTCCATTCTCGTCTTTATTCATAAAATTCCCTCCACAGGAAGCGTTTGCAATCTACTTCAAAGTCTCATTTAGCCCATAGTAGAAAATCTGGACTATATGCCACTTAGGCAGACCGTGGTGCGGACACTTCCTGAGGAGGTCATTATATCTCTCCCATGCCTCATGAAACTGTTCGCCATTTTGTTGCGTAAATGAAGTGATAGCACGACGAAGCGCATTGCTTCGCTCGATTGGGAAGAACTTCTTGAGAAACGCTGTTCGCATCTCTTCCCAAGAGTGGATGGTTCTCCCAAGGGTGCGTAACCACTGCGACGCTTTATCCCGCAATGAAAATGGGAACATTTTCATGAGGACTATAGGTAACTCAATATTTCTTGGTTTAACAGTTTTAGCAATCGGGTTAGGTCTTCCAAGTGGAGAAAAGAATCTTCACTTACAAGACCATGGAAGTGAAAATTTATCAGGCCAATTATGTTAGGTTTCAGTTCAAAGTCGTCCCCGCCCATGGGGACCTGAATTTGTCCTATGGTCTCTGTAGCAGCTTGATTTTGATAGGAGCTAAGAGACCTAGGCTCCTCCTGTTCGGGAGGGTTCTGCATTTCCTCCAATGTTTTCCTAATGGCCTCAATTTGTTCATTATACATTTCCATTTAGGCTTGGAGGCGGGTTATGGGATCTAAGGCTCCACCACCTGGTGGGTTTTGAGAGCGGTTTCCTCCCTCGGGATTTGGGGGTGGGCGTGCAGCCATGTTTGTGGAGGAGGAGGACGATGCAGCTTCTTTTCTAAAATTATCAGGCAATTCACACAGTTCAGGGTTTTGTGACCTCCTCCCAAACATGCACTACTGCAGGAAGAATTGAGGGGATACGAAGGGAAAAGGAGATGAGAGAAATGACGCCGCAAAGGTACACTTGATGACAAATCAATACAATCAAATTCCTAACCTCTACAGTGTGCCCTTAGACCTAAAGATCTAAGTTACCTACTATCATGAACTACGGAACCGAATGCGAGCACCGCGGAACCACTGGGCTAGATTGAAAGGCCGTTTGCCCCAGCCTTAGACACCCGATAGCACGCGGGAACCCTCACCAGCACGTAGGCGCTACACACAGGTAGTTAGACCTCCAATCCTTAATAAGGGTCAAGTTGCTACCAATTTTAGTTAGAGGCTTAGGATCAAGTACTTCTGGAATGTGAAGGGCGTTATTTACGGGTAATGCCCAAGTGATTGATTTTTAGAGAGTGTGTAAACCAAGCATGCAACGGGGAAATCTCCCCAAATTGAAGTTTTAATTAGTGAATGATTTTTTGAGTTTCAGCCTTAAGTAGTATGGATTTTAGGATTTCGCTGAATTACCAATTCAACTAATCTTTGGGTTCTGAGAGAATGTAAGTTTTCTTCTAAGCCCAACAAACCCTTCTTCAATGTTAGTTGGTTAATGCATGCTAAAATGCAATGGGCTTCCCTAGATGGAGATTTCTATGTGTGGATGCACGAATCAATTTTAGATTAGTGTGAAAGGGAGACAAAGCACTTCAATTCAAGTGCTCTCAATCACCAAAATGATTTCCACACACAAGGCTCAACCATAAGATAAAGAAAATCAAATTGTTGGGGTTGAAGTATTCGGGATCGAATCTTAGGCACGTGAAAGGTCGTGGTGGGGTTGGAATCAACTCAATTCCAAGTCTCCCCACCAAAAATTTGATCCCGAATTGCAGATAAATGAGGCAAAGAGGGATGGCAATCAATCTTTTTATTTTTACCTCAAAGAATACTTCACATGGTGAAAGATTCAGGAATCAAGATTCTAGGATCTTCGCTATGCGAAGTTTGGCAGGAAATCCCGGGGCGGTGGGAGTGATGACAAACAATCAAACAAGTGATTTTTAATCCACTTGCCCTAGGAGATCCCAAGAAGTGTTTTTTAGTTATTTTTTTCTTTTCTTTTTATATTATTAAGGTGAAAAGTTGACCTAAGTTGCTAAGAAAGAAAGACCTACTTGTTCAGCAACATGTGCGAAGTTCCAGTGCGGTACCGGCATCTTCACGCTCTCATTCCCACCTTGGATCTTCCCACGTCTCGAACTTCGTCTGCCTGCCTTCTCCTTGCAACTGGTTCACCTGCACACCAACAAACAGAAACACCCGTAAAGAGAAGGGTGTGAGAAGAGAAAAATTAAAGGAATGGAGTAGAAACTTACTTGAATACGCACTTCCCCGGCAACGACACCAGAAAAGGTTATGGTCGGGCCCAGATTGGTCGCGTTAATATGGTGATTTAATCGTTGAAATGCGTATAGTGGTTAACCTAAATTGGGCCTAACCATCTTTTTACAAAAAAATTTTAACCTGGCCTACTTGATTTTATCTTGGTCACTTTTAGGCCCAGGGTCGAACTCAGGGAAGTGGGATTAGAGGTGAATAAGTTTCTACGCCTTTCCTACAACGAATCTCTTCTGTTCGTTTATTATGTTTTTGGTATTTTTTTATTTAAGATTTTTTTCTGATAATTTTTGTCCTTGAGGTACACTCTTAAAATCAGGTTCTTGGCTTTGAACCAAATTAGGGTTCCCAAAACTGGTCTTGCTATTCGCAAGATTGAGTACCTGTAAGTCAATGATTATCTTTTCTCTTTTGTATATTTTTTTTTATCTTTTTAATGGTAGGAAAGAGAAATAGAAATAAGGTAAATATAGTATATATATATATGTATATATTATATATGTATATAGGGGTGGGGGTGGAGGTGGAGATGGTGTGTAGCACGGTGTCGAGTCGATCGTCGTCTAGGAAGACACAACCAACAGGACGAAGTGCCGCGTGGAGTGTAGGATGGATGGGTGGAAGATGTGTGCGAAGACGCTTTCTGTACGCGTGTATTGGGGAATATCAGTAACGGGTGCAGATATTCCCACGATACAACGTGTGGTATTTGATATGAATATATATATATATATATATATGTATATATGTAAATATATATCTATATGTATATAGATAGATATGGTTATAATTATATAAGTGTATATGTAGCTATATATGTGTATATATATATATATATATATGTATATATATATATATAGATATGTAAATATATGTATAGATAGATGTATGTATATGTATATATATATATAATTAGATATATGTATGTATGTATGTATATATCACTATATATATATATATATGTATATAGTTATATATATGTGTATATGTATATATATATATATTAGTATAAATATCTATGTATATTATGTAGATCTATATATATATATATAGTAATATATGTATATAGTTATATATATGTGTATATGTGTATATATATATATATAGTATAAGTATCTATGTATGTAGATATATGTCGATATATATATATATATATATATATATATATATATATATGTATGTATGTATGTATATATTTATAGTTATAGATATATGTATATATGTATGTATATTTGTATATATATATATATATATATATATATGTATAAGTATATGTGTATATATATGTGTGTATATATATATATGTATATATATATATATATACTTATACTTAGTTATATAGGTACTACTATATGTATAGATATATGTATATATATATAAATATATATATGTATATATATATATAATTATATAGTAGTGTATAAGTGAGTGGGTGTGTGTGTACGAGAGTGTGTGTGTATGTGTCTGCAGGAGGGAGTGAGAGAGTGCTGAGAGAGAGAGAGAGAGAGATCGTCTGCTGGAGGAAGTGGCGAGTTAAGTCGTCTGGAGGCAGCAGGCGACGTTTGATACCAATGCGCAGGCGCAGACGCGTAGGCACGTGCACGCAGGAGGGAGTGAGCGCAAGGGGAAGGACCGCAGCGCACCGCGCTGCACGAAGAGGCGGGTGCTAAAGCGGGTGAAGATGCGGGGGCAGACAGGTGCGGGCGCTGGCTTACGCGGGAGCAGGCGCTGGAGTGGGAGCGGGGAGAGACGCGGGCGTGCGCGGATGGGCTGGTGACAGTTGCGGCGAGGAGAGAGAGAGCTACTGGTGACCGGATAAGTGAGAAACTTACCGGTCACCGCACTGTAGCCACAGTGTCGCGCTCTCTAGCGTGAACAGTGGCTACAGTGTGCACTCGGCTCGCGCAACCGGTTGCTGGCGGTTCAGCGCGCGCGGGCGTTGTGGAGCGGGCTGGCGCGCGTGCAGAAGAAGCTGCGTTGGCTGCTGGCATGCGCGGTGGCCTGCGCGCGCGGGAGAAGAGTCCGGTGCCGTGCTGTTGCTATGCTTGAGCTTCAAAGCTCGGCTCTGTGGTAATGGTGGGGTTGGCTTGGAACGATGAAACAGAGAAGAGAACCGCCACGCCCACCGGCTCTTTGATGAGTTGGGCGGTGGTGGGACTGACAGTGGCGGTTGTGTACCACTATGAGTTGCTCCTGCCCGCAGTGTGGCTCTTCAAGAAGAAGAGAGGCTGCGTATGGAGGGGAGAGGGGAGGAGACGACCTGGAAGGGAAGCTACTGTGTTGGGTGGACTAGCCTTTGTGTGACCAGGCTCTCCTCAAAGAAGAAAGCCGTGCCCTTTTTAAAGAGGAAGAAAGCAAGCATAGCCATGCCCTGGCTATGCATGGCTGGCAGGGAGTGGCCGTGCAGAGCATGGCGCGAAGAAGCTCAAGCCATGCTTTGCAACCACGGAGAAGAAATACAAAGTCAAATAAAAATAAAAATAAAGATGGAGAATTTGCAAGGCAGCACTTGAGGAATGTGTTAATTTCAAGGCCATTTTATTCACTCTCCTCCCCTCTCAAATAAATGCACGCATGCGTTTATTTTTACAAATGCGACTATGGCTATCTAATGTACACTGGCAATGCTTGGAAATAGCACAAGATGGCACAATTGTTGGTGTATTTTTGCTGTACAATCATACATTATATCATTATTTCATGCATAGCTACGAGAAAGTAGTAAAGATGCAATTAATGCTCATGTATGCATGGATTACACTAGCTTATGCTAAGTTCTAGCGGAATTTAGGTCAATTAAGACCTTTGATTGATGCGCAATCACCAAGTCCCATAAACCAAAGGGCAGACAACAAGGCTGTATAGTCCCTAAGCCTTAGACTTAATACATCAGCTTCGCAACTCCCTCAACCTCTTGAGGAATAGTCCAGATCTTAACAAATGCTTGAATTTTTAATCCCAAACAAGTCCAAAAGGCCTAAAGTTGGTATCTCTCACTTATCTCCTTTTCTTTAGCACTTCAGATCTTAATTCATCATTCGATCTAGCCTAGAACTTAGGTACTGTTCCATACTCAACTACTGGGACTAACCATAATTTTTCTTTTGCTTTTGCTGCCTTTTCTTTCTGTGTTTCCCTCTATTTCCTCATTATGTATTTTCAATTCAGCTCAAACGTTTCCTCCCCTTTCATCCTTTTTTTTTTTTGAGAACCCTTCAAAAGAATCAAATTCGAGTCGTTTTGCACTTTAATACCCCCCCATGCCTAAGTTTTGTAATGCCCTCATTGCAAACCAGGTGGGTTCGAATTAAGCTTAGTTCATATTTTAGAATAGGCTCACAAGGTTGGGTGATTGGGTCAGGATGGCTGTTGCAAATGATTTCAAGCTCCAATGTGAATATCGGAGGTGGAGTCTGCTATTCTAAAGTATGAACTCTAAAGTGTAATAGGAATGCAACATAAGAAGGATTAGAAGGGTCTCGGGTTTTTAAATGACGGGTTGTCTCTTGTTGAGCACTAAGTTTAACGCCATCAGTTGGGTGCAATGTAGCTCAAGAGGAATGGAGATCAAAAGATTTAGTAGCCAGATTCTTATCGGTAATCTCAAGGAATGGTTTCAGTCTTTGACCATTTACTACAAAAGGGTTTGAGTCGTGACTGAGTTTACTGATTTTGATTGCTCAATTTCCAAAGATCCTTCAAACTAGAAAAGGTCTGATCCATTTCAATCTTAGCTTTCCTGGGAAGAGCCTGAGTCGGGCATCGAAGAGAAGCACTTTTTGACTAGGATAAAAATTTTTTCGTGTCATGAAGGGCCTTAATCCACTCCTTGTAGATATGTGAGCTCTTGTATGCATCATTACATAATTCCTCAATCTTGCTCATTTGCACATGGTGGTGGATTCCGACCTTCTTTAGATCCAAATTGCATTTCCGTACTGCCTGGTAGACCCTATGCTCCATTTCTACAGCAAGGTGACATGCCTTCCCATAAACAAGTCTGAACGGAGACATCCCTAATTGGGTTTTATGGGTGTTCCTATAGGCCCATAATGGTTTCGGAAGTCAGTTCTACCAATCTTTTTTGTCAGGCCTGATTGTGACCTGAAGAATTTTCTTGATCTCCCGATCGGAGAGCTCAGCCAGTCCATTAGTTTACGAGTGATATGAAGTCGAAATTCGATGAGACACCCCATATTTCTTCAACAAGGACTAGAAGTGCACATTCATGAAGTGAGACTCGCCATCGCTGATGATGGCCTTAGGAACCCCAAATCTAGAAAAGATCTCCTGTATGAAGTGGAGAACAACTTTATGATCATTCATTCTCATGGGGATGGCTTCGATCCATTTTGTGAAGTAATCAACAACAAGTAAGATGTACTCAAAGTTGTTGGATCCGGGAAAAGGTCCCATAAAATCAATCCCCTATACGTCAAAGATTTTGCATAGATTGATCGGATTTAAGAGCACCATATCCTGTGAGCCCATGTTACCGAGGATCTGGCAATGGGCACATGCCCTGCAATAAGCTTGTGCATCTTTGAATAGTGTGGGCCAAAAGAACCCACACTGGAGGATCTTTGCTACGGTCTTACGGGTAGAGAAATGGCCACCGTAGGCCTGGTCATGGCACAAAGATATAACATCATTGACCTCATCATGAGAAATGCATCTTCTAATGACTTGGTCATTGCCAATGTGGAACAGATAGGGATCTAATACTTGGCATCGAAAATAATCTTGTCCTATCTAGTCTTAGCCCAATCAGACGGGACTTTCCCGGTGACCAAGTAGTTCACAACATCAGCAGACTAGGGAAGTCCATTAATGACCAAAAGATGTTCATACGGAAAATGCTCTGTAATAGGTCCGGATGGGTCAATGATTAAAGAAGGAAGATGGGGTAAATGGTCAGCAACTACATTCTATTTTCCTGCCTTATCCCGCATCTCGAGGTCAAATTCTTGCAAGAGCAAGATCCATCGAATCAGCCTCAGTTTAGCGTCCTTTGTAAGTGCCTCACCGCCGTGTGATCCAAGTAGATGATGACATGGGATCCCAAGAGGTATGAACTAAATTTCTCCAGACCAAATACTATGACCAACAACTCTTTCTCTGTAGTCGTATAATTACTCTGAGCCTTATCCAGTGTCTTGCTGGAGTAATATATTACCACTGGTTTCCCGTCGATCTTTTACCCAAGTACCGCTCCTACTACGTAGTCAGACACATCGCACATGATCTCGAATGGTTGAGACCAGTCAGGAGATTATAGGATTGGAGCTTGGGTTACTCAGTCGCGTAGGATTTCGAATACACTCACTTGTCATCTCAAAAGGAGTGTCCTTTAAGAGAATATTAGTCAAGGGGTGTGCAATTTTGGAGAAATCAAATATAAAACGTCGATAAAAATCGACATGCCCCAGAAATGATCGAATGTCTTTGATCGAGGAAGGAACAAGAAGTTTGGAAATCATATTCACTTTTGCCCAGTCAACTTAGATACCTTTCTTAGTTACAAAGTGTCCAAGTACGATGCCCTTAAGAACCATGAAATGTCTCTTTTCCTAGGAGAGAACTAGGTTCACTTCAATGCATCACCGAAGGATCTAAACTAAATGTAGAAGGAAATCATTTAATGTCTAACTGAATACTGAGAATTCATCCATGAAGACTTCAAGGTATTTACCTACCATATCAGAAAATATGGCTAGGATGCACTACTGAAAGGTGGTAGGTGTATTGTATAGCCCAAATGGCATCCTACAGAATGCATAAGTCCTGCGGGGGCAGGTAAAGGTAGTCTTCTCCTGATCTTCAAGATGAATTGCCACTTGGTTATATCCGGAGTACCCATCAAAAAAGCAGACAAATCAATTCCCCATCAGTTTCTCAAGGATCTGATTAATGAATGGGAGAAGGACATGGTCTTTCTTCATGGAGGTATTCAATTTCCGATATAGTCTATACAAACTCTCCACGAGTTCGTAATTCATGTTGAGATGGTTTCTCTAGATTCAATAGTAATCACGGTGAGTCCTATCTTTTTAGGCACAACCTAAATGGGACTCACCTAGCAGCTATCATAGATGGGTAGATGATTCCCGCATCGAGCCACTTAATGATCTCCTTTTTCACAACCTCCTAGAGATTCGAGTTAAGTCTTTTCTACATCTCGTGAGAAGGTCGTGACCCCTCTTCGGCATAAATACGATGAGTACAATATGAGGACTTATTCTAGTCAAGTCATCTAGAGTCAACCAATGGCACTACAATGTTGGTGGAGGATAGAAATTAGCTTTGTTTCCTGATTAGGAGTGAGTCGAGAATTGATGATCACTAGAAACGTCTAATTTGAACCCAAAAACACATACTTCAAATGGTCTAGGAGTGGTTTCAACTCCAGGATAGGTTTATCAGTAGCAGGTGAGGGTTGGGGTTAGCCTTAGAAGATAGGGTGGAAGATAGAGATAGGTCTAAATCTGATTCAGGTTTCCTAATTTGTGGGTCAGGATCTTCTTGTGGTTGAGGTCCTTGGAGAATTGGGTTCACTTTGGGAATCGGATCCTCAACCAAAGAGCCTATGTCACAAACTTCCTTAATTGTCCCACTGTTTATTCCTTTCTGAGCCTTAAACATACTAATCCTTAATGTCTTATCCCCGACTTTCAACTCAATTTAGCCCTCTTCATAGTTAATATTCGCCTTAGCAGTCAGTAGGAACGATCTCCCCAAGATTATCAGTGTGTCTCTCAGATTCTCAGGAGTATCCATGTCCAACACGATGAAATCCATCAGGAAATAGAAATCTCTTATCCTAACTAGCACATACTCGAGAATTTCTCATGGTGACTTAATAAATCTATCAGCCAATTGCAGAGTCACCTCAGTTGGTTTAAACTTAGTTTCCTCAAAGTGGTTTAGTAGGGAGGTGGGAATCAGGTTTATGGATGCTCCTAAATCAAATAAAGCTCGATCGAACTCTAGGTTTCGTATCTTGCAAGAGATCAAAGGGGTGCTAATGGTAATACCATCATGAGCCATAATTAGCTTTAATTAGTCAAAATCAAATAACAAATGCTCATACATAATCGCCTGAGAGTCATAATTCCAAACAAATCCATTATGAGAGAACATTAAAACAGGGTTGATTTTGCAGTTTTAACATCATATCATGAAAGCAGAGTAACCACGGGATTTTCTAGGGGTTAGTCTGTCTAATAAGTATTAAAAGTCTAATAAGTAGGTCCATGCAGACAGAAACAGGGTTTCACGCATTTTAAGAACCAATACAGTGCCAAAAACCCTAATTTCAGACCCGCTTAAATTACAGAAGTTTTGATAAGGATAAAATTCATCTAAACCTTCTAAAATTCATAGAAAAATATTCCTTGAGGTTTGGTATCCTTGATTTGACCATCTGAACCTATTTTGACCTTAAACAGAGTCTCAAACGGAAGTCTACCCTAATTTAGGTTTCTACACAAATTACCCAGTCAAACTTGGCTAAAACTCAAATCTTACTTCATCATAAGATTCCTTGAGTCCATATTAGGTTTTTACCAAAATTTGGGCTCAATCAGAGTCCATCTTGACCTAGTTTTCATTTTAGTCCATTTAAACTTTGTTCCTCTCAATTAAGCCCCTAACTTTCTAAATATTTACAATTAGGTCCATAACTTTATCATCATTTTTGCAAAAAGATCCCTTCTACCGTTAGTGTGAACGAAGTTCCTTCGCCGAGATTCGAGTGAGGTTTTTTCTCGCTCGATTCTCAGTTAAATCCTCTCAAAATTGGAAGGGAGAATCCTTGAGAGATCTTTTATCGATTGGACTAGGTCTTGGACCTTGATTTGCTCTAGAACCCTCATGCAAATGCTCGCAATCTCAGGGCTCCTTTTCTCTAAGTTTGCGAGTTTACCAAGCTCCATACCTAGCTTGGAACACCCTCTGAGGCCTTTAAATAGGTTCATCTTGCGAAGCCCAGCTACTTAGTCTGGTTTTGGCCCTAAAACCTTCTTCCTTTCTTCCTTTGGCCATCCTGACCGTGAATCCAGCAACCTCCTCGTTCCCCCTTGTTCATGTCTCCAACCATCAAATTGGAAGCACCACCTTCTTCCTCGCCTTCTTTCGACAGTGGCCGGCCAAAGCCCCATTGACTACAACCTCTTCTTCGTCACCACTTCTTCCATTGGAGAGTTGGTCCCCTCAGATGCTGGCCAATCAACGTCGATGCAGACCACCTTCCCCTTCGTCCATTAGTTAGTTCATCTTCTTCCTCTCCCTCTCTAGAATAGGTTCAACTCCTCCCTCTCCTATTTCTACCAGCAACATGCCCTCAATGCCTCTATTTTCCCCACGTCTGGCGTACCTCTGGCGTGACCTTCGGTGCTCCACACCACACCAAACACCCTTGCATCACCTCCAAAACATCCACTTTGCCTCCACCATCAAAACCCCTCTTCTTATTCTGCTCCGTACCCACCATACACCTCCATCGAACACCTTCTTCACCATTCATCCTCTTCGGCTCCGGTCGACTGCCATACACCATCACCCACCAAACAGACACCACCACTCCATTCCACACCTCATAGCGATGCTTCTGAACTATCTAATTGGGGCGATGAGCCCATCCTTTGGATTTTAGGCACCATCGCCGTCGACTTGAGCATAGTCGGCGCTGCCATCAAACACCTCCATCTAGCTGCCAAACAACCTACCACCAACAACAGGAGGTGCAGTTTCACCTTACGAACCAATCTGCATCTCCAATTGAAGCTTCCAGCAGCAAAGCAGCGCACATTCAATGACCCTTCAATGTTTGCTGTTGCGCAAAGGAGAAGTGGGGAACATAGTCCCACATCATGCAGCCATGAGCTACTGCAGGCGCTTAAATTGATTTCATGTTATCTGCTTTCCGCCCGAGACACTGAGGGGTTGGGTCCCCCGCGCACCTAACCTCACTCCTCACTCACCTCTCACACCGGTGAAACTGGACTCGATATTGCATATATTCGATTACTCGAATATATACCCAGTTATCAAAGAATAGAAAGAGGAGAAATTTGTGAGGGGGGAGGGTTTTGCTTCAAGTTGGAACACCTCGGGGCACGTGCGGGCTAATACTTAGCCTCTAAGGAAGGGTGTTCGCCCTTGTACTGTGCTTAAGAGGAGAAGCTTTAGAACCCTTGCGCGCCTTACTATGGTGTTGTACCTTGATGGTTAAGTCATCTGGTCATCAAACTCGACGTCTAATTTGATTCAAAACACTGTGGCATTGTTTGAGTATTTGATTAAAGCTACTATTGAATTATTTGAGATATTTGAGTTGCTTTGAATGTTTGGGATATGCTTAACTTGAAGGATCTAAATGGTGATCTGCATCACCACTTTTTAGATTTTCTCTATTCTTTTTGTCTCGACATTTTCTGAGATACATTGGATTACATTTGATTATCAATCTGACAAGCTTTATTCATTGAATATCTTCTATTTGATGCTCAATTTACTATGCTCATTTATTCTGAATGAAGATTAATGCGTGAATTCCATATTTGCTCCCTACAAACCACCTCAGACTCCAATTAGATTCTATGTTTTATAAATTTAAGTGTTTGTTGTGAGATTTAGGAGTATACTTCAACGACCATATCCTTAAATCTCCCATTTTGCACCACAACAAGTGCCAGGATCCTTCACTTTCTGTAGGTGTTTACTCAAGATTATAGAGCTAGCTTGCTCTGACAACACAATCGGACTCCCATCTTTATTTTGCGGCTTACTCTTTGGTGTACATAATTAAGTCCTTCAAAAATCATGCATAAGTCGGTATGTGGCTGATCGCATCCATCAAGAGAATGCTTATTTGGATTTGCTCAAAGAGCTTGACCAAGTCCTCCTCAGGTGCCACGGGTTTGCATTTCCTATTTCCTTTGGTCAAGACCTTTGGAAATGGAACATCTTTAGGCTTTTCCAAGATTGGTTCAGGCTCTGGGTATGGGGTGGGTTTGCCCTTGATATCCATTCTGGACTTAGGTTTTGAACTACTCAGGCCAGATTGACTAGGATAAGGTGGGTCCTAAGTAGTTTTTCCATTTCGAGCAGTGATAGAGTTTAGGCTTGCTTGGTTTGGATTTGTAGTTGGCAGGATAGGAGGTTACTGTTGATGTCACATGTATGAAGTAGAAGCCTCTGACCTGTCAAGTGGAGGTGAAGAAGGGGCTTGATAAATGTAATCTGCTTGGACCTATTTTTGGGTTCACAACATGCCTTTGGTTCGACACTTTGTTCAGGTTTGGTAGAGGTTGGGAAGAAAGTGCACCAGGCTGGCGAGTCCCATCCATTTGTGCAAGTTGGTTACGAACCTCTGTAATTTTTGCATTATGCTGCCTCTACATGGTAGCATTGGTCTTCTACATATTAGCCAAGGTCTGTAGAATCAGGCTCATCTGATCTTCCTTGCTAAGCTAGGTTTGAATGTTCGGGTTGGGCCTAGGATGAGCAGGCTGATATGGTCACAGATTTTGTGGTCAGGGTTGGAATTGCAATCTGGAGTTCTAATTATTCCTCGACTAAGAGAAATTTGAATGATTAGGCCATCCAAGGTTGTATGAGTTAAAGAATGGGTTATTCTGGATGGCGTGGAGCTCTTCACAAGGTTGAGTAGCTCCAGAGTAATCAGGATATGAGGGTTCAGAGATCCCCCAACTAGAGTAGTAGGGTTCGGAGTTTCCTCTGAAACTTGAATCAGATGGGGGTGGATACGCATCCATCCCCAGATAAGAGTGGTGGTGGCGAATATTATGCATGGTCTCCCTCCCTGTGGGCTGACGTGCATACATGCTTTACTGAGAAGAAGTAGCTCTTTGGAGTTAGCGAGTCAAATCATCCAACTTCTTGATGATAGAGACCTTATCCAATCAATTAGCCACTAACTCTAGATTGATGACTGCAGATAAGTCTTCTGTTTCGTGCATCCCTCAACTGTTTGTCAATGCACGGGTAGTTGTCCGGTCAAAGATACCCATAGACTCATTGTTTATGGAGTTCTCGCACATATTCTCAAGAATCTCCCAAATGGTGTCTATATCTTGACCCATGAAGTTAACTCCACAGGCTGCATTGACGAATAATTTGATATCCTCATGGAATCCCCGGTAAAAAGACTGGACATGTTCCCATTTAGGAACTCCATGATGAGGACATTTCTGCATGAGATCCAGAAAGTGATCCCATGCCTCATGAAGAGGTTTCCTCGCATTTTGCATGAAATGCGTGATTTGGTGCCTTAGGGCATTAATGCACCCTACTGAGAAGAATTTCTTGAGAAATTTAGCTTGTAAACCCTCCCAAGTGTTGACCGGTCAAGTCAGAGACTGATACCAATGGGCAGCCTTATCTTTCAATGGAGGGGGAACATTTTCATGAACAGGGTGTTTTGCTTATGAGCATTTGGATCGAGAGTCTGAGCCAGATGTTTCAATTCTTAGATATGTTGGAAAGGGTCCTCAGAGCCCAATCCCTAAATGTGGGGGATCAAGTTGATAATATTCTGCTTCAACTCAGTATCAGGTCCCACAACCGGAATCTGCATCCTCGATTCGATAGCCACAACTGTGGGATTGTAGCAATCTTGCATTTGTGGACAAGGTCGAGGGTTGGCCAGTGCATGAATCAAGTTGGTGAAAGTCTGCAACTGGTCTTGTAGGTGTTGAATATTACCCCCTTCTTGTTCTGGATTCTCTATGGAAGTAGAGGATGGAGAACCAGGATCATATGTAGATAGATCGGAAGAGAAATCGAATAGATCAGAAGGAGAACCAAATGAGCGGGTCGGGGTCTGACCCTGACGGGTGTGCCTTGCTAATGGAGGTCTTAAGATAGGTCTCAAAGACCTCCTCCCGTACATGCACTACAGAAGATATGAAGGACTGGAAATGTTTTGGACCCAATCAAGGCACCCAAAAGAATTGGATGACTATGATAGTTCAAGGTAGATGGACCATTGGATCAGAAATTCACACACCTGAGAATTACTTAGGCAGCCAGGAAGGGGAGAGTCACACAAAGACCCCTACATGGTAGAGCATCTCCATGGGTTATGGGGTTTCCCTCGCCCGACCTTCCTTGTCACCGTGGGTCCAAGTAGATCTGAATGTGCGAATTGAGCCCTAAGTCTACCAATCTTATGCCTAGTTGTTCCTTGAATTATCACTTGAATTAAAAATTGATTCAAAATTGTGACCTAATTTGAGGTTTGTTGATTCATAAAGTGAACCTTCACCTGACCTGCCCTAAAGTTGAGGATGAAATTTGGGTCAAGTCACCCGAACCACCCTATTTTGGTTCTCAACAGGTTATTAGGTCCCAACTTTTATGATTCAAGTGAACTTAGAGCCTTGATTTTAGGGTTTGATGATTAGATCATTTCAATCAAGGGCTTAGGTAGTATATAAATGTGGGAAGATCTGTTTCCTTTATAAATGGCAAGTGTGTATTAGCACTTCAACCCTAATGTGAAAACCCTAATTGGCTTTATTTCCAAGTCCAAACTGATTCCAGATATGGACCTTTGACTCAAACAAGAAGGTGAGTAGTCCAAGGTGCTTGTGAGTCCCTAATAGGTGTAAGTTGCAAGTAATTGGCTACTTCTAATCAAATTCAATCCAATCAAATCTAATTGCAATAAAATCGAGATAATCAGGAAATTCTTGCCTTAAATGATGATTCTAGAAAAGTAAGGTAGGATTGAATTCCTAATTATTTTTTTTCCTTTTTTTATCTTCCCAAGAAAGAGAGGGGATTAGGGAAGAAAGGGAAGATGACTAACCTACCTTTGGTGTGGTTGCTTCGAGTTGATGATTCTGAGATCTTGGTTTACCTAGAAATAATCAAACAAAGACAAGTTAGAATCAAATTAGAAGAAGATGATATAAATAGTGGTAAAATGCACGTTGCTCCTCTGCAACGGTGCTAAAATGTTTATTGCTCTAATCAGGTTTGAAGATACGCATCATAGTATAGCGACTAAAGCGACGAAAACATTTAAATTTATAATATCAAGTTTGTGAGTTCGAGGTTGTCTTAGGGAGCAAATAATTGCAATTAACCACTACTCAAATCAATATGAAATGAGGCACAAGAATGTGATATTAAAAGAGATATATTACTAAATTGATTATACTATCAAACTAAAAAATAAATGACTAATGTAAGGGAAAAAAACGTTCTCTTTCAACCAAGCTAAACCCCAACACTTAGATAAATTTTCAAATCAAAGAGATCCTGAACGCAAAGCCAAAGCCTTCAGCTGGTCCAAGGCCAGGCCAACTATTCCAAAATTGGCCCAAGATCTGTTCAGGTGCGCCCATGTGTGTGCGAGCGTGCGTGCATGTAAGGTAGATGAGGATGCAACCCCCTGGTATCTCGAGCGACCAAGTAATGTGCAAAATTCCTTAAATGCACAAATCCAAGTTGCTGGTCTTCATGAAGTAGAACTAAAGAGTCTCATTCTTCTTTGTCATCTTCATGTTTCTAGCCATGAGCTACTATTGTTGATGGATGAAGGAGTGTTGTTGGATCTCAAATCCAACGGCCAAGATGGCTTCTTCGAATGATTCCATGCAAGGAGAGGATGAGACCTTCAACGATTGCTCTCCAGATGAGCTTGACGACATCAGAGAAGAAGGTGACATCGGATGGATACCTGAAACACAAATATGGGTTTTTGGCCCCAATAAAACCCTCAAGGGCCTTCACTGTGAGTCGACGAAGGTGGTGGTGGTGTGAATTTGGCATGGAATGGCATGAGAAGGTCGGTCAGATAAGAGGTAGGCGATGGGTGGAGGCGGTTCCGATAGAGGTTTTGGTTGATCAAAAGCCTCAATTTCTCGAGGGCTTTTAATCACTAGGACCTCGTGGTGCTTGTGAGGTGAGTGGCAAGGTGGAAGATGGACTGGTGACTGACTTCGAGCTCGTCGGAGCTCTTGCCAATCGTGGAGAAGGAGAATGGTGAGGAAATGGGGACAATTCCTAATCCTAAGGGCTCTAATCTAATCTACAGGAAGAGAGAAGGAGAGAGGACTACCTAAAAGGGATGATTGGGGTCGAATTTTGTCCGACTTTGGTTGGCCAGGCACGAAGAAGATGATGGGTCCGGTGAAGGAATTGTCAATGAAGATGGGGTCGAAGTGACCTAGCTTTGGCTAGCTAAGGTCGGAGGAAGGTAGGGAACCTGATGGTGATGCCATTTTGGCCATAGTAAGCATGGAAGTGGGAGAATTGGGAGGTCGTTAGAGTCAGAAAACATGGTGGCCATGCAAAGAAGGTGAAATAAGACTATTTCTCAACTAATTTATGCTTGGGAATGGCGAAGAACTTATATAGAAGAGGAACTAGCCTTGAATTGCCTTGAATTCTCAAGAATTCCTTATGGTTTTGGCAATTTAGGTTCCATGGATTTTGGGCTCCAAATTGGAGCATCAGATCGAATTCAATCAATTTGGCATGATCTGAAGACCAATCCCACCAAATTTGGTGGGATTTGGTGGAGATTTGATGGTGATTCCATCAATCCAAAGTCAGTAACCTTTGGATTTATTCTAATGTTGCTACTGTTACCTTTTCTGGGTTGAAGAAGAAGGTAGGGCTTGATTGTATGAAAGGTCAAAATGTAGGGGGTTTTGTGTAATAAATAGAGGCATTTGGGCTAGAATACAACCTGAGTCAAGATGAACTCTAATTGGGCTCAAAATTTAGGGGTAACCTAATTTGGATCCAAGGAATCTTATGGTGACCTTAAATTTGGGTTTTGACATAGTTTGACTGGGTAATGTGCATTGTAACCCAAGAATGAAGTAATTTCCTGCTAAAGTCTATTTTTTGTCAAAATGGGTTCATTTTGTGAAAGTGAGTGTTCAAACCTCATAAAATATTTTTCAATGATTTTTAGGAGGTTTAGATTACATTTATTTCGACTAGAACCCATTCAATTGAAGTGAGACTGTAATTAAGATTTTTATTATTAAAATAATCTTCAATTCTCGAAAAATCCTGATTCAGTCAATTCAAGCCCACTTCTTGGAAATTTAAGTTCATTTGACCTTAGATTAGGCACTGATTCACCCCTTAGTTAATCTACATTCATGATTTCTTGTTAAAATAGTAGAATTAACAGAATTTCCTTTCTTCCTCTCAAATTCAACTCAGAACCGAATTACACCCCTCTTCTACTTATTAAGGAGCATTTATTCTAGAAATTTGGTTAAATTAGGCTAGTTATGATAGATGATGGTGTTATCATAACTTATGAACATTACCATTCTAGGTACATCATAAATGGCTTCAGATACAGAATCAAATCTGTTGATGATGTGAAGGCTACACAGCAAGCTAGCGTTGTTGTCTCTTGTAAATTAGTCGACAGGTGTGATGGTTATTATGGACAGATTTAGGAAATTCTCAAGATTAGCTTTAGATATGATCGCATACTTGTCCTCTTTAAGTGTGAATGGTTTGATGTTTTCAAAGAAGGCGTCAGGCTTAAGGTTGATAAGAAGCACAAGTATATAACTTTGAATAATAACCACCAAATTTGTTAGAACATTGAACCATTCAATTTAGCTTGTTAGGTCTCTCAAGTCTTTTACATGATTGATAATACCAAAAGTGGCTGGATAATTCCTGTTAGAACAATGCCACGTGGTTATTACAATTCTCAAAAAGAAGAGAAACCTGAATTAGAACCCAAATTATATCAAGAACTTCAATAACTAGAATTAGGTCCAAGTGCAACAAACATTGACATATAAGGTATAATTTACGAATCTTTTATTTCATAATATAAATTTTTTAAAAAATCATTCTTGTATTATTTTAATATCATAATTTGTTTACTCTTATTATAGGTTGTTGACACAGTTCTGTTCATTTTTTCCTCTTACACGGCTAGTACTGTTTCAGGGTAACATCAATGATTGTTTTCAGTTATATGCATGTTTTTCATATGAATGATATATTTATGTGTTTTTTGTCAGTAACCGTTTCTTTGTATTGTGCAGATGGTGAAACTAAAGAAGCGGGCTTCTTGTTGGAGGACTCCTGACTCTACCCTCGACCAGGGGCCAATACCCAGGGTCCCCATACCACACAACCTCCTACCACGTAGCCACCTACCACCCAGCCTCCCCGTACATAGCCTCCCTGCACCCAAACTTTCCCTACCGAGCCTACTCCCCCCCAAGGCCCCTACACCCAGACCACCGGTACATATCTCGTACCCACTCCCAATTTTATTCACCCTTGTACACACATATATATTTGTCTTGGTGCACTTGCATAGTCTCTTTTTTGTGGGAAGGGCAAGAAGCCAGCCATCCCTGAGTTTGTGACGGTCTCTAAGATTGAGGATGAGGTTGACAGTCACGACCTTGGCCAGGACAAGGGGACGAGGACGACATACAGGAGGAGTCCGATGACAATGATGAAGAGGTACAGGGGGAGGAGGAGGGGGACAAGGAGGGGATGTTGAGGTTGGCTAGCCTGAGGCTGACATAAACCCTGATCAGGTAGGGCCTAGTACTACTAGTAAGAGAATTGTTATTCTTTATATTTTAAAAGTTTTTAAATTTTGTATTAGCTCTTTTTTCTTAATACTATTGTTATTATTATTTCAATGAAGAAGGAAGAGGCCTGACGAGAAATAGGGACTTGGAGGTTATACCAGAGGGCACGAGGGTGAAGGTGAGGATCACCCCTTGTGGGGAAGATCCCGACTACCCTCCATATAGCAGTAGGCTTTCGAAGGTTGTGAAGAGCATCTTCCCTCTCTCTTGTTTTGATTGGCAGATTGTCCCAAAGGAACTCATGAGGGAGATCATTCGTCACTTAAAGGTAATATACATTGAGGTTTATGTATGTTTCTTTTAATGTGATTTGATGTATATAAATGTTTAATTTATAGTCAATCTTCGAATTAGAGGGACGATCCTCACGTCCCCAAGTATATCCTTAGTCATGTGGCGAGGCGTCATCGAGACTAGAGACTTCATATGAAAAGAGCAGTGAAACAAAAAATTTTCATTTCTTTCATATATACATTTTAATTAAATAATTTATCTTCTTCTTTGTTATTTAATATTTTACGAATAGGTCATACGAGGAGGCCTTGAGGAATGTACCTCCTCCCATACTGCCAGAGGTATGGGAGGATTGTTGTCAACATTGCAAAAAGCTTGAGATAGAGGTAATTAAATAATTATTACGTGTTAAAATTTAATTATAATTACATTTAATTGTTTACTAATATATATATATATATATGTATGTATGTATGTATTTTCTATAGAATCAGGCAAAGAAGAATAAGGCCAATAGGGCTAAAGCTCCATCGCAGACTCATGTCTTGGGTCAGATGAGTATTGATAAGCTTAAGACAAGATATGTAAGTACATTTCTTATTTATTTACATTTATAATTAACATGTAACTTCAAGTTATTAACTATCTTTTATATTTACTATTTTGTAGGCTAGTACACATGATGGTCCCAAGTTGGTTCATCTTGAAGTCTATGAGATTACTCATAGCAAGGTTACAAACGACGGTGGGCGTACATGGATTCACGAGACCTACCAAGCCAAGCATGTAAGTTACTTCTTTTTAATTATTTAAATTTAACTTCCAATTCAGTCGTACTTATTACTTACATAAAAATGTAATTAGGGAGAAATGTACAACTTAGTCCATACTCTGCCTATAGATGAGAACTCTGTGACCCAGCAGCCTCCTATGACACCTGAGGAGGCTTTTAGAACAGTCATACCTTGGAACATGGCGGATTTGTTCGCAACGAAGGTAGGAGCCAGACACTCACTAGTTGGTATGAACGGATGGGATTGTCTAGCCCATCTTCTATTGAGTGGAGCAGTTGAGGTTGTAGGCACAACAAACTCAGAGGCAGCTGACCAATGTGACCGAAGAGTTGCAAGCTGTTAAAGAGGAGATCCTCTAGCAGAGATAGAATTTAGGGAGTAGATGGCGCAACAGCAGGCATAGTGGGTGCAGATGATGGCCATACTTTGAGGGGAAGGTGGACTTGATCACAATGCCTTCCATTATCCTGCATGTCGTGGGCCAAATGACGATTTTGGTGCAGGAGGTGCTAGTCATGGTGTTGGTGCAAAAGTTTAGTTCGCACCTTTTTTTCATATTTCTTACTTTTATCTTTGTACTGTAACTCTTTTGTAAACATTTTCTAAGTTATTTTTTAGTAATGCGATGCTTATTTTTTATTACATTGATTCTGTTGGATGCTATATTGGTTATGTTGAATGTTACCTATTATCACTTTTTGTAAAATCTAATCTAATTAAAAAAAAGAATTATCATTGATGACAGTTATTTGATAATCGTTACAAATACCTTTTGGCGTGGTTATGCAATTGTCACTAATGTTCAAAATAGCCCAACTACTTCTTTGAAGCCTATTGTTCGCGATGTTTATTCAACCGTCGCGAAATCATATTTGAGACGGGTTTACAATAACCGTCTTCAATAATACTTTATAGACTGTTATGTAATAACCGTCTCCATAGTGATTTAAAGATGGTTGTAAAACGTCGCAAAATAGAGCTAGTCGTGACACATTGGGTCGGTACTATTAGAGACAAGCACGATTGTTAACTATCGCCAAAGAGCATTCGCTTCACATCTTTTCGCAACACCAAATGGAGATGGTTATTTCACTTTGGGCAATGGTTGTAGTGTAACAGGTGTCTCAAAGCAGAGTGGTTGATATAGACTATCACATGGGATCCTAGAAGGTATGATCTGAATTTTTCTAGAGCAAAGACTGCGGCTGGAAACTTCCTTTCAGTGGTAGTATAATTCTTTTGAATATCATCAAGAGTCCTGCTAGCGTAGTAAATCACAATGGGTTTCTTCTCTACTCTTTGACCCAAGATAGCACCAATAGCGTAATCAGAGGCATCGCACATGATCTCAAAAGGTGAGTCCCAGTCAAGTGATTGTATGATTGGTGCTTGGGTAACAGATTTTTTTAGTGAATTAAAGGCCTCAAGACAAAGATCATCAAAGTGGAAGGCTTGGTCTTTAGCCAAAAGCTTACTAAGAGGTTTAGCAATCTTTAAGAAGCCTTTAATGAACCTCTTATAGAAACCCACATGCCCAAGAAAATATCTAACTTGCTTAATAGATATGGGTGGTGGGAGTTTAGCAAACAAATCAACCATAGCTCTATCCACCTCCATCCCCCTCTTAGAGACCACATGGCCTAATACAATTCCTTCTTGGACCATAAAGTGACTCTTCTCCCAGTTCAAAACTAAATTCAACTCAATGCATTTCTTCAATACTCTTTGGAGATAGGCTAAACAGGAATCAAAAGAATCCCCAAAGACAGAGAAATCATCCATAAAATCTCTGATCATATCTAAAAATATTGCCATCATGCACCTTTGAAAAGTCGTGGGGGCATTACAGAGGCTAAATGGCATTCTATGGAAGGCAAAAATGGCATAAGGCATGTGAATGTGGTCTTCTCTTAATCTTCGAGAATTATGGCCATTTGATTGTATCCTAAATAATCATCTAGAAAACAAAAGTATTTCTGACCAGCTAACTTTTCTAAAATCTTATCAATTAATGGTAAGGGTAAATCATCTTTCTTAGTGCCTGAATTTAGCTTCCTATAATCAATATAAACTCTCCACAAGGAAGTTGTCCTAGTAGGTATAGACTTCCCATGCTCATTAATGATTATGATCAATCCAGCCTTCTTTGGAACAATCTGAATAGGGCTAGCTAACCCAAGGGCTATTAGATATGGGGTAGAGAATTCCTACATCAAGCCAATTAATAATCTCTTTCTTCACAACCTCTCACATATTTGGGTCTTCTTTGTAACTGGTGAGAAGGTCTAGCTCCTTCTTTAAGATATATGTGGTTGGTACAATGAGAGGGGCTAATTTCCCAAAGGCTAGCTATGGTCCAACCAATTGCCATCTTATGATCTCTTAAGAATTCAATGAGTCTACATTCATATTCCTTACTTAGTTTGTCACTAATAATCATAGGAAAAGTTTGGCTCGATCCCAGGAACACATACTTCAATGTATTAGGCAACGGTTTTAATTCAAGTAGGGGTAGGACAAGGGTATAGGGTGGAAGGGGTGCAATAGGGGGGTTAGGTAGCTTCTCCACCTGAAAAGTTCAGGGAGGTTGTGTGTTGGATGTGGTGCACCTCTTGTGTGTACTCTTCGATCATAGGTTCTTCCATCAAATGTATCGACATGGACTCCTCAATTACTTCATCAACTCTGCCAAGCTCCTCAATCAAATCACACTCATCATCGAAACTTCGGGAAGCCTTAAAAATATTGAGTTTTATCTTTTGATCTTCGAAGGCAATCTGCATTCTTCTAGTTTCACTGTTAATATTGACCTTGGCAATGGCTAGGAAGGGCCCACCTAAGATAATGGGTGTGCATGTGTAGTCTCTTAGGTACTTCCATGTCAAGGACAAGAAAATCAATAGGGAAATAGAAGTCCTTGACCTTAACTATCACGTCCTCCACAATCCCTAAAGGGGTTTTAATGGATCAATTGGCTAATTGAATGTAACAATAGTGGATTTCAAATCACCGAGTCCAAATCCCTCATAAATCACAATGGGGATCAAGTTTATGGACACACCTAAGTCAAGTAGATCCTTCTCAAAAGTCATGTCACCAATGATGCAAGAAATCATTGGGGCTCTAGGATCTTTTTTCTTAGGAGGTAGATTCTTTGAAATTATAGAACTTGCATGCTTAGAAAGAACTACCTTCCTAGGTGACTTGGTCCTAGTCTTATGCTTTTGTGTATAAAGGTCTTTAAGGAATTTGGCATAGGCAGAGATATGCTTGATAGCATCGAGGAGTAGGATGTTTATCTAAACTTGTTTAAACAATTCAAGCAACTCCTCATTGCTAGACGAGTTCTTTCTCATTGTTTTTGGTTTTTTTAATGCTTCAAGGAATGAGATATGGGTAGGGATTTGAACCTCGGGTTCTTGAGCATCAAGATTGTCATCCTCAATATCAAAATTTTCATCCTTTAATTCTCCATCCTCTTGTTCAAGCTCAGTATCATTTTGTGTTGGCCAAACAAGATCTTGGGTGGTGGTCCCACTCCTTAAAGTAACGGCATTCGCCATTGCATTTGGGTTCTGAGTGAGGTTCAGTAAAATTGGTTGACCTTGTTGTGGGTTTAGGTTAAAGCCTGGTGGTGCTTGGTTCATCATGTTAACTTGGTTCTGTTGAGGTATTCTATTCTAACTAAACCTCGAGCTTGCATTATTATGATTCTGGATGTTCCTAGGGTTTGGGATTGGTTAAGAGAGTTAGGTCCATGCTGTCTTGAATCAACAAACTGGCTAAGTTGCCCCTTAATCTCATTCATGTCATCCGGAGTCCTTCGATTTTGCTAATTGATTCGCTATTGTTGCTTAGTCAATATCTCACCCATCATTTTAATCAAGGATTCCATTTGATCTGATTGGGTGGGTACAGGGGATTTTGGACATACTTTGCCTTGAAGATTGACCCTGATTGAAGGAATTGGGATAAGGTTGTCTTATCTAGGTCTGGTAGGCCACTTGTTTAGCCTTGTGATTGGACGAAGAGAAATGTTTATGATTGTGCCATCTAGGATTGTAAATATTGGAGAAGGGATCATTCTTAGAGTATCCTTGGATGGCTTGAATATCCTCAAGTCCTGAGGATGGGTTGATAGGATAGGAAGAATCAGTATAAGCAGGAACAAGGGTTCCTTTTTAAGCCCCATAGGAAGGGTTTTGATAACTCAGGATCGCAAAGTGAGTCAGATTCAGGTTTTGAAGATACTCCCTTATGGGAGTCTATGTAGAGTAGAGTGGGGAGGAGCATGACCCTTGATTGGGTATGGGTTGGGTGGTCTTGATTGTGTTAAGAAACTCATCAAACTTCTTAGTGACCATGGTTCCTAGCTTTTCACAGAGAGTTTCTAAGTCAACCTTATTTAGGGTAGTTTGTAGTTCGTACATTCCTCTTGGTTGACTAGTTCATGCAAAGCATTCATAGAGGCTTGGTTAGGGGAGTTTTCACTCATGCTTTCAAACATATCATACACACTATCCTCATCCTTATTTAAGTTACCCCCATAAGTTGTGTCCACATAGTTTCTCAATTGTCCATTCAAACCATGGTAAAAAATTTGCAATAGGTGCCACTTGGGTATGCCATGGTGTGGACATTCCTTGGCCAAGTCGGTAAATCTTTCCCAGGCTTTGTGAAGTTTTTGCCCAGATTGTTGCGTGAAAGTTGTGATTGCTCTCCTAAGGGCATTTATTTTTCCAATATGGAAGAATTTCCTACGAAAGGAATTCTTTAGCTCATCCCACGTGTTGATGGGTTTCTCTATGGTTCTGTACCAATGGGAAACTTCATCCCTTAAGGAGAAAGGGAAATGTTTCATCATCAAAACATCAAGATTCATGTTCTTGGGCTTTATAGTTTGACCATGGGTGGTGAGATCTTCAACATGTTGGAATGGCTCTTCAGTGTTAAGTCCATGGAAGTGGTTTTAAATAAGACCTATCCAATGGGTTAAGTTTAGAATCATCCTCCGATTTTGGTTGGTTTTAAATAAGGGTCGAGATTATGGTTGGTTTTGGTTTTTATTGGTGAACTAGTGCTCAAACTGTTCATGCAATTATTCCATTAGCTCCTCATGGTTTTAGTTTGGATTGGGTGGGTCAAGAAGTGGTGGATCCATTGCTAAGGGTTCACCGGAATTAGGTTTCCTCCTAGGTTCAAAGTCTAAAAGTCCCTCTAACTTTGGTTTTCTCGATTTTGTACCACACATGCACCACAAACAATCAAGCAAACACGAGACAAGAATGCATTTTACTTGCTTTTCCTAGGAAATTAATATTTGAGTGTGACCAAGCAAGTAATCAATCAGTTACATGTTAATACCCTTGTTTTGATATTCCAATGGTCGAATTTCTTTTGAAATCTTAGAGTCGGTTAAATAATCCTTCTAATCGATCAACCTTGAATCAATCAATACTTTATTTTAATCAACCAAATATAGTTTTGATAGACCAAACATTTATTTTGATCGATCAAAGCCGTATTTCCAGAATTGTTGAAAAACATCTATAAATAAGAGCTTCGACCCCCCTCTTCAAAAACACACCTCAAGAGCTTTCAAAGAGAAAAACATGCCTACTTTCTTTAGTGCTTTCAGGCCTCTGCACCTGCAACTACTGTGATTCAAAGCACGATCCTTTGCGATTCATGAAATATCTTTTTATTTTTAAATATTGCTGAGGTTCCATAGGAATACTGTTATAATCTTTTATTCTGTTATTCTTGATCTGGAAATCCAAGTTGTATTGGAAGTCTCATTATTCTTCTCTTGGTCAAATGTAAGAGAAGACGTTCGTAAGAGGTTGTGCCACCCTCGTTCAAATGGTACATTTTAGTGGATTTGACTAGTGTTGACTAGTCGAGAAAATCCTAAGCTGGGAGGCTTAGGTAGTGGTTTTCACCTAGAAGGGTTTCCACTCTAGAATCTGGTGTTATTTTTCTGGTTTGTGCTTATACATCCTTGATCTATGGTGAATTTTTTTTAGTTCCTTTTTAAATAGATATTACACTATTCACCCCCCTCTAGTGTATACTTGATCCTTTAGGCTCCTCTCGCACTCACATGTGGTATTAGAGCTGAGTTTTACTCCAGTCAGGATGTCAAAGTCCTCTAAAGTATACGTTGAGGGTCAATCTGTGATCAGACTACCCCTATTCGATGACACCAATTATGGATATTGGAAGACCAGAATGCAAATATTTCTGAAATTAGTGGTTTACGAAGTATGGGATGTGATAGCATCTAAATACACCAAACTAGAAAAGAAAAAAGGAGTAGCCATCACTACCGACCAAAAGAAAGCCACGCATAACGCCAAGGCCACGAATGCTATCTTCTGTGGTATATCCAAGGAAGAGTTCAACAGTCTCTACTTACAAAATCGCATATGAGATCTGGAACATTCTTGAAGTTACTTGATACGAGTTTTACACGATTTTATAAATGCGGGTTTTTGTCCATGAAACGCGTAAAATCGATCAACTCTTAAATTTATAATACCTAGATAGGATGAGTATCTAGGGTCGTTCAAGGATGCCAAATTGTTAATCACACAAAATGGTTCTCTCTCTCGTCTCTCAAATTCACACTTGTCTTTTTATATTTTCAATTTTGTTGTTTTTTAGGGTTTTCAAAATGGTTGGGCACTTGAAAGTGAAGATGAATTATGCTAAAACTACGCCTAACAACTATTCTAATGTGACAGGAATGAAACCCTCTCTTCGAAGCTCACCCTAGGAAAGTGCGCTTAGGATAATTAGAAGAGAAGTGTGTGGTGCACTAAATTTCTATTAGCATGAAAAATACACTAAGCATAAAACATGAAATTGGAAGGCAAAGTTGAAAACTTATATTACTAGCAACTAGATGAAGTATAGCGGAATGCTTGTTACATGGAAGAAAAAAAAACACACTAGCTAATACAAGATATAAAGATAAAGAAGAAGAAGAAGAAGGGATCCTCTGGTAGAAGCTTTAGAGGGTCCTTACTCCAAGTACAATTGCTCCGCGCTTAAAAAGGGTTCTCCTTGGCTTTCTTCTTCAAGTAGTCTTCCTCCAAGATTTCTCCTCAAGATGGGCGTCAACCACCTTCAAGGATCCTCCTTACCTAGCCGTCCGTTCAAGGTGAAGACCTCCTCCTTGGCGTGGTACAAGGGAGAGGAAGATAGAGGAAGAAGGCACCAAGGGCATGGATAAGTTGCCCCCTTGATCTTCTTCGCTTCTTCTTCTTCCTTGGTCGTGGGATGTAGTGGATGTAGGTGGAATTAAACTAAGGGAGAAGATGGTTTTTAGGTGGTGGTTAGGTGGGGTAAATATAGGAGTGGAGAGGGGTGGTTGGGATGGCCTAATTAGTGGGATAAGATGACATGATGGAGGTGGTTGACGGATCCTAAGGCTATGGATAGTTGGCGCCAACCCAAGGGGTACATGGGGGTGGTTATGGTTGGATGTTGGTGCCCTTTGGTGGTGGAATGACACCTCAAAATTGGCACCAATCTTGAGGTTTCTAGGAGGGTCTTAGGTGGAGGGTTAGGACGGGTTGTGGGATTAGGTGTAGGGTTGAGAAGGGGGGACTTTTGGCACCAAAATGGGGAGGGTGGTTAGGTGTTTTTGGCGCCAAAATCAAGGTGACTCTTGGTGTGTTGAATGGTGGAGAGTTAGGTGGCACCTAAGTGGATTAGGAATAGGGAGCTTAGGTGGACTAGGTTTAGGGTTATTTTAGTGAATCTTAAGTTAGGTGAGTTAGGGTTAGGATTTTGGTGCCATAGAGGTGGACTTAGCTAAGCTAAGCTAGCTTAGCTAGTAGATGAATGGGAGAGAGGGAGGTAGAATTAGGGTTTTAGAGGAGAGGAGCTAGAGGGAGCTGCAAAGAAATGCACTATAGCTGATGTCTGCTAAAGGGAGCTGAAGTGGAGCTCAGTAGCTAGCGTAGCTTGCTAGTTCTTTGCTAGTAGCTAAGTCAAGTAATATGAGATGGCCTTCTTCTATTTTAAGCTGAGGTGAGCTGGGTCTGGTTTTTCGAGAGATTACCTAGCTACCTGGAGTAGTTAGCTTAGGCTAAGTAGCTCAGCTCAACTAAGTTGAGCTGAGTTAAGCCTTTGGGAGCTAGACTTGAGCTGGCCTGAGCTGGTTGATGCTTCTTCAGCTGACTAGGTCTAGCTAGTTGATGGTAGTAACTAGTCCTAGTCAGGTGCAACTTCCATTGAACTGTTCTGAGCTGGAGGAGCTAGGATCAACTATTATGAGCTAGTTTGAGTTGCCATCCAGCTGAGGTGAACTAGCTTGAGCTACCATTCTACTGAGATGAGCTGAATGGAGCTAAGGATGAGTTGATCCAACTGGAATGAGTTGGGATCCAGTTGGGATGAGTTGGATCCAGCTAAGATCTAGCTGATGGGTGCTTCTCCTTCATCTTTTGCCTTCCTAAGTGCTAAGGTACGTGGGATCTGACTTTCTGACTATCCCTGATACTCAAATAAACACATTAAAAATACAAATAAGATGCAATGCATGCCTAACCTAGGTGAATGCCTAAATGTAGCCTAAAAATCCATTTGTCGAGTAAAAACCCTAAGAGCTAGATTTGTTTTAGGGCATAAGAATGATAATAAATTGGTGTAGAAACCCTAAGGGTCTTCAAAAGTGAAGAAGACTCAAGTCAATCTCCTTACCCATAAATACGAGCTATTCCGAATAAAAAAGGGGAGACCATCAAGCAGATGTATACAAGATTCACTAATATCATCAATTCTCTAAGAAACCTGGATCATACGGTCATGAATGAGGCCTTGGTTCGCAAGATACTTGGATCCCTCACAAGTGACTAGGAAACAAAGACAGCAACAATTTAGGAATCAAAGGATCTCTCAGTGTTTCAGTTGGATGATCTCATAGGTAGTCTAATGGCCTATGAAGTTCAACTTGAACACGTGAAGGAGCATGAAGGTAAAGGAAAGAAAAAGAAAGATCTTGCTCTCACAGCAGATACCCACACTGAGGAATTAGAAATGGAAGATGAAGAGGACATAGCCCTTCTCTCCAGAAAATTCAAGAGGATCCTAAAAAATAAAAAGAGCTGGAAGAAGAAGGAAGAACCTCAAGGAAATTAAGTCATTTGCTACAACTGCAAGAAGAAAGGGAACATGAGAAAGAAATGCCCTCAACTCAAGAAAGAAAATGACAAAAAGAAGGCTAGGAGATTTCCCAAACGTGAAGCAAAGAAGAAGGCTTTGCAAGTGACATGGGATGATAGAGATACAAGCTCAGAAGAAGAGAGCGAAGACACTTCAAGTGAAGATGCACTCTACGGTCTTATGGCGATCGAGAACGAGGTATCTTCTTTTACTTTTGATGAATTTTTAGAAGCATTTTATGAGTTGCATAATTTAGTTAAAGCACTTAAAGAAGCTAATAAGAAATTAACTTAAGGAATAGTGTTGAATCTCTAAATCAACAATTGTCTCAAGAGATCACCTCTGTTAAGGCTCATATTGACTCACTTCAAATAGAATTAGGAAAATTAAAACAAAAGTCTGTTGCTCTTGTAAATGACTTAGCTAAGTTCACCAAAGGAAGAGCAAATCTAGAAAGACTATTAGGCACACCAACACAAACCGCTACAAAATTTGGGTTAGGATATATTCCTAATAGTGATCATGAAGCATCAACTTCACAATCTGACACACAAATTCCCTCTAGTCCTAAGGCCAAGAATAGGTCCACGCCTAAACAAGCACCTACTAACAAATCTGGACCCAAATGAAAATGGATACCAAAAAGAGATTTGTAATCTTGTTTGTAGGAATCTCTTAAGGATTAATAAAGTACTCAAACTGGATCTATCATTAAAAAGATGAACACCTTATAGCTTTAAAGAAAAATACTGGACCTCACAGACGTAAACCAATGACAGGTCCAAGGAAAAGGAAGATGGGTTATGGGCAAAAGTTGTTGGAAGCACTTGATAGGAAAAGAAGACCTGTTCCTGAACCTCAACTGCAAGGAAGGTGGTTTTGTCACCTTTGGCAACAACCACAAGGGCCATATTTCTGGTATTGGCCACATTGGTAACTCCAAAACTTCTTTTGATAATGTTCATCTTGTTAGTGGCCTAAAACATAACTTGCTTAGTGTAAGTCAGATATGTGATAAAGGTTATAAAGTCACTTTTACATCAAAAGGTTTTACTTCAGTATGCCGATGACACAATCTTTTTTGTTGAAAGGAAGACACATGAAGCCCAGTTTCTAATGCATATGGTTAAAATCTGAGTAAATTTTGGGTTTAAAGTTAAATGGGGATAAATCTTCTCTAGTCTATTTTGGGATGAATGGGGAGGAGCAGTCAGCCATCTTTATGACACTTAGCATGCCTTTGGTCACCCTGTCGATTAGATACTTGGGTTTACCTCTGAAGTGTACCAAGTTAAAAAAAAGTGACTGGAATGTTTTATTCGAAAAGATTGCAGTGAAGTTCAAAAGTTGGAGTAACTGGTTCTTACCAAAAGGAGGGAGGCTTATTCTTTTAAACTCTGTGATTACCTCAATCCCTATTTTCTTCTCTGTATTCAGGGCTTTAAAATCTATTTGGAAGCATTTAGACATCATGCAGAAGAGGTTCTCTTAGAAGGGAACATCACACCAAGGTTAGTTTTTCCAACCCGTCAAGTGGGATCAATTGTGTCTACCTATGAAACATGGTGGTCTGGGCATTCAGTTGCTAAAGGAGTTTAATGTGGCCATATTGCTGAAATGGGAAATTAGATTATGTGATAGGGAAAACAAGGAATGGGCTGAATTGATAAGAGGTAGCTACGGTAAATCCCATGATATGTTGAATAGGCTTAACCCCTTTAACCCTTCCTCCTTTTGGTCTTCAGTGACTCAGGTGTTGAAAGAAAATTGGGGTCTTGTGCAACCGATGCTGGGTGATGGGACAAGCTTCCTCTTCTGGTAGGAGGGCTAGTCCTCAAGAGGGGCATTAAAGAATGTCTTTCCCTGGGCCTATGAAGGGACGACAGATAAAATGGCCTCTGTGAGCTCGCACTGGGATGCTACTACAAGAAAGTGGAGTTTTAATGATGCTGAGCACGGCAGAGAGGGGACTCGATTATGGGAGGAGTGAGATAGGATGCTAGAAGACTTGGCTGCTTTCAGTCTTGTGAGGTGCAAACAAGACAGATACTGTTGGTAGGGAATTTTCTCACTGGCAAAGGCTTATGAGAAAATCATTCTCAACGCCAGATAGGGGGAGGCTAACTTGGTTAGCAAGAAGCTATGGAACTTGAAGATTCCTTTAAAAGTTCAAATTTTTTTATGGTTATGCAGGAAAGATGGTTTAATAACAAGTGATTTGAGGCACAAGAGGATGGGTACCCCGGCCCAACTCTGCACATTATGTGGCCTACCTACTGTTAGTTCCAGACACATCTTCTCCTCATGCATGGTGATAGATTCTATTTGGAGAGTAGTTTGTAGAGAGCCCATCCCCACTTGGGACAATTTATGGTGTTATTTTTTATTTCATGATAAACCGCATGTGTCTATGGCAGTAGTTTTGTGGTGTGTTTGGAGGACATGAAATCTTGTCTGTTTTAGGAGAGGCTAGTGTGCGTGTGGCAAATTGTAAATGGGTGCTAGTCTCTCATACAGGAGTGGGGATCTGTTATGTAATGTAATGATTTTTTCTTAATTAATAAAATGCCATCTTGAATTGCTATCGTGCCTCGATAACATTCCTTTCAGTTTTTTTTTTAAAAATAGGGTTAAAAATTCAAAGGAAATCCTTTTGATCGAAGATAGATCAAAAGACATCTACACTATTGACTTTGACAAATGCAACAATCTTAATTGCTTGGTTGCATTAAATGATAAGTAAATATTGTGGCATCGTCGACTCTATTATGTTCACATGCGAAATATAAACAAGCTTGTGAAACACAACTTAGTATCAGGTTTGCCTAAGATTTCCTTTAGAAAGAAAAATCATTGTTCATCCTGTGAACTAGGAAAACTGCATAAAACTTCTTTCAAACCTAAAAACATGGTCAATACTTCTAAGCCACTTGAGTTGATCCACTTAGATCTCTTCAGACCAACCAAGTCTGAAAGCCTAAATAGGTGTAAATATTATCTTGTCATAATTGATGACTTCTCCAGATTTACTTGGATATTATTTTCAAGATCTAAAGATTCTACTTTCGAGGAATTTAGAAAACTAGCTAAGGGAATTCAAACTGAATCTAGCCTAATCATCACTAGGATTAGGAGTGATCCTGGAGAAGAATTTGAAAATAAAAAATTCCTAGATTTCTACTATACTTTCAGAATAAAATAACAATTTACTTTTCCTAGAGCAGCTCTTCAAAATGGTGCTATAGAAAGGAAGAAGAGAACCCTACAAGAGTGTGCCTACACTATGCTGTGCGAGTCAAAGCTACCTCAGTATTTTTGGGCTAGGGCTGTAAAACTATTTGTTATATCCAAAACAAGGCCTCAATTAGACCTATTCTTAAGAAAACACCCTTTGAACTTTATTTTAGTAGGACTCCTAAGATCTCTTACTTTAAAGTACTTGGTTGCAACTGTTTCATACTCAATACAAAGGAGAACCTAGATAAGTTTGATGCAAAAAGTGAGGAAGGAATCTTTCTAGGATACTCCTCTAGAAGTAAAGACTAAGAGTCTTTAATAAGAAGAAATTGGTAGTTGAAGAGACTCTACATGTGTCTTTTGATGAATTAAATCAGTTAGATAATGCATCAACCAAAGATGATGATCAACCTCTAGATGGTCCTTCAAATATACTTGAATACATCATCTCTAGTGAACTTCCTAGAGACTTAACCTACACCAAAGACCATCCCAAAGACTTAGTGATTGGTGAAGTATCAAAAGGAATTCAAACTAGATCATCCATTAATAACATTGCACTTAGAGTGTTTGTATCCCAACTAGAACCAAAATCCGTGAAAGAAGTATTTACTGATGATTGTTGGATTGTAGCTATGCAAGAAGAGTTGAATCAATTTGAAAGAAATGATGTTTGGAAATTAGTTCCTAAGCCTAAATCTCAATCTATTATTGGAACAAAATGGGTCTTTCAAAATAAGCTTGATGAATCAGGGAAGGCTATAAGAAACAAAGCTAGACTTGTGGCTCAAGGCTACAATTAGGAGGAAGGAATTGACTTTGATGAAACTTATGCTCCTATAGCTAGACTAGAATCCATTAGAATGTTACTAGCTTTTGCTGGTCATATGGGATTTAAACTATTCCAAATGGATGTCAAAAGTGCATTTCTAAATGGGTTTCTAAAAGAAGTCTATGTGAAACAACCTCCTGGATTTGAAAGTACTAGTAACCCTGATAATGTTTTCAAACTTAATAAAGCTTTATATGAACTTAAACAAGCCCCTTGAGCTTGGTATGAAAGGCTAAGAAACTACTTAATAGAAAATGATTTCAAAATTGGCTTAATTGATCCAACTTTATCTACTAAAAGAAAAGATAATCAAATAATCTTAATTTAAATTTATGTTGATGGCATAATATTCAGTGCTACTAATGATCTTCTATGTGAAGAGTTTGCGAAAGTCATACAAGATCAATTTGAGATAAGCTTGATGGGAGAATTAAAGTTCTCTCTAGGGTTGCAGATTGATCAGCTAGAAGATGGAATCTTTATCTCGCATACAAAATACACAAAAGAAATTCTAAAGAAATTCAGAATGAACAAAACGTAAGGAAAAGACACACTAATGGCTACCACAACTCAATTCAAGGACAATGAGTCAGGTAAGTGTGTAGATAAAAAATTATATAGAAGCACGATAGGATCTTTTCTTTACTTGACTGCTAGTAGACCTGACATACTTTTTAGTACCTATTTGTGTGCTAGATTTCAAGTAGATCCTAAAGAATCTCACCTAAATGCTTTAAGAAGGATACTTAGGTACCTACTTAACACTGTTGATCTTGGTCTGTTCTACCCCAAATTAGCCACACTTGACTTACTCTCCTATTGTGATACTGATTATGCGGGATGCCAGATTGATTGCAAGAGTACTAGTGGAATGTGTCAATTTTTCAAAAATTCCCTAGTATCTTGGTTTAGCAAGAAACAAAACAATGTTTCCATGTCCATAGCTAAAGCTAAGTACACAAGTGAGGGGGTGTTTGTCGCGCTAAGTCGGGGTTTAAAAAGTGTTGCATTGTAGTACAGCCGAAATAGTGTTCAAAACAGATATAATTTTATTACTCGAAAATGTTCCGAGGTCGAACACAGGGAGCAAATGGAATTCACACACTAAACTTAGCAATTAATGCAAATTGAACACATAATATTACTCGAAAACTAATTAGGAATGTAGAGCATGAGCATATGAAGAGTAAAAAGAGTTTTAGACAAAATATTGGTTACTCAAATTGACTAAAGAAAGAAATAAGAATTCAGACGTCTAATTTTACAATTAGACGTCTTAAATGACTTGTGCTACAGCTCTTCTCCTTCTTTTCTTCTTCTGATCTCTTTCTCTGATTTCTCTTTTCTTCTTCTTCTTCTTCACTTCTTCTTCTTTGGCCCTTCTCTTCTTCATTTTCCTTCTTCTTCCTTTGCCTTTGCGAGCCCTCTCTTCTTCTTTCTCTTCTTTCTTTCCTTAGCTTTCTTTGTCTTCTTTCTTCTTCTCTTTCTCTGCCTTCTGCCTTTGGCCTTCTCTGAGGTTTGTCTCTTTCTCTTCTTCTCTTCTTCTGCCTGACCTCCTCTTCTTCCTCTGAATCCGACTAAGTGTCAGAGCCAAACTCTCTAGGGCAAAAGCCCCCTAACCCCGCGTAGCTCTCCTCTCTCTTTCTATTTTAGTCTCGCTCTCCCAGAGCCTTAGCCGGTTGGGTAATCGGACCTATCACATACCCGGGTCCAGGCTCACCGGCATGTGTGGTGAGCAAGGAGTGAAGTTAGGCGGGTAGTCGGGTCGGCCAGGTCCGTGTGGGTAGTGCCGCGGATGAGTTCAGAGAAGGGGGGAGGAGGGTCTCATCCTCAGTGTTGGAGGCGAATAGCCTTCTGCACTTTTTCAATTTATGCGCATGAAAGTGCCCTTCTATTTTCGAGGTGGGACTAAATGCCCCACCTATCTTTCACTCATCGCAGCAGGGTGCTTGGCCGAATTGGCAAGGCTGCAACTGCTGAAGCCTTCACGTAAAGACTTGAATGCGTGCAAGATTCTAATCCGTGCAGCCTGGAGGTAGCCCCTGGGATAGCAGCACCTGGGACCGCAGCAAGAAAGCTCAAAGCTTTGGCAGCAATGGCGACCGTTGACCTGCTACCTGAAATCAAGAATAGGGGTCTAATGGCTGCATCAGAATGCTCAGCTGGGTCGCCGTGGCACGGCGAATGTGACTGTGGCCATGGAGTGGAGCGAGGGTGGTTGTGGTGGCCGGACGGTGAAGGGAATGGATGGTGAAAGTGGGTCTATTTGGGGAGGAGTTTGGGTGGCCAATGGAGTGATTGGAGTGAGGGGAAATGATCAGGGAGTTGCGATGGAGGTTGTAGGGTGGTCGGCAAGGTGGATGGAGGTGCGTAGCGACGGAAGCACCTCGCTGGAGGAGTCGTCGAAGATGGAGGAGGTGATTGTGGTCAGTGGCGTCGGTGGTTGATTTTGGGAAACAGAGAGAGGGAAAGAAAGTGGGGAAGATAGGGAGCCTAAAAACCTACTTCTAAGGGATGAAAGGGGAAGGAATCCCATGCCGGTATGGTTGCTGGACGTGGGGAAGACGAAGCCTCCGTAGAAGAGGCAGCGGTGAAGACAGGGCAGGGGCGACGTTGGAGGGTATTGCGCGACACGGAGGACGATGGTGGAGATAACCCTGCCATTGGTATTGTGGTTGGGCGACGAGAGAGCTAGGGAAAAGCCGCTGGAGCTTGCGGAGGGTTGCGGCCGGAGGGGAGAGAGGAATGTGAGGGATTTTGGCCCAATTTCAAGCTGAGTTCGTTGGATCCTGGGGAGTCTTTAAACATGGATCTGAGGAGGTTTTGTGCTTGGAAGCTAAGCTTCCAAGCAAGGAATGCTTCGTCAGAGATGGAAACTGTTAAGGGACCCAAATTTCTCATGCATTCGCATGAGAGATTGGGAAGGAATCGAAGCTCTTTAATGGGTTCAGATTGATGGGAATTTCTTAGAGAATCTCCCTTCCAATTTTGGAAGGGATTCTCCAAGTAATCAAGGAGATCTTCTCTGTTAAAGGTCACCGAAGTAGGATTCCTCCGCGATAATGGCAGAGGGACCTACTTGTGAATATGACGAGAAAGTTAGGAGGTTATTTGTAAAGGTTTTTGAAAGTTAGGGTTAGAAATGTAATCAGACAGGACCTTTTTGCAAACTAGGTCAAGATGAGTTCGCCTTAGGTCCAAATTTTGGTACAAACCTAATTTGGACCCAAGGAATCCAATGGTGAAGTTAGATTTTGGTTTTGACTACGATTGACTAGGTAATTTATGCAAAAATCTAAATTAGGGCAAATATTTGTTTAGGACCCCATTTTAGGTCAAAATGGGTTCTAATGGCCAAATTGAAGGTACTAAACCCTAGAGAATATTTTTTTATGATTTTTACAGGATTTAAGTGAATTTTATTTTGACCATAACCTTGGTTAATTAAGTGGTCTGTTTTTAGGGTTTCAAAAGTCATTTAATTCACAGGACACACACAAACCCTTTTCTATCAAATCCAACCCACTTGTTATCTTATTAAGACTATTTGACCTTGTTTTAGCCCTTGAGAAAACCCATGGTTGTACTACATTGGTAAAATTACAGTTTTACCCCTTATTTCTTGTGTTTCTCTCAGAAAGGTTATGCAGTGGATTATAACCTTCGATTGGTTATGTAGGAGCATTTATTCTCTTATTTGGTTCAAAATGAGTTAGTTATGGCTCATGATGGTGTTCCCATCATACCCCCATGCTTAGCTTTTGCTAGTCCCTTAACAAAATTTTAAGGTTTTAACTTTGATTCTAGACCATGTAATCCTTTGATGCTAAAAAACTATGATGTGTGCTTTCTTCTATAGATTAGGTTAGAATGCCGATAGTAGGCCTAGAGGTACTCAAGTACCAACCAAGATCTGGACCTGACCAGCTCTAGCCTCAATCTACCGTGAAGGTTTCTAAGGCCCATAGGAACTATCCTAAGGTTTGTTGAACTCCGTGGTTAAAGCACTTGTGCTTGTAACATGTTTTAGCCTTGGTTCAGCTTGCAGTGCATTTTTGTAAGAGAGAGACAGAGGAATTTTCTTTATTTTTGGAGAATTTTCTCTCTTTTTTTTATTTCTAACTTCGGATTGGCTTTATAGCACGGTTTGTATCGGATTCCTAATCTCCATCATCAATCCTCGAAGGGTCCCTGGCAATCGATGCTTCGAGATACCACCGCCCATGGCAACCCCCAGAACCCTGGCTTTCGAGATAATCCTGCCCATGGTGTTCTATAGCTAAATCTAGACTCTGGCAATCGACATTTTGGGATAATGCCACCTATGGCATCTGAACCAACATAGGGTGCTTACATGCCCCCGGTAGGATATGTAGATATCTTAGGAGACAAGCACCAAGGAGACGATATGTTATTGCGCATCTTCAAGGGAAATTTCTCGCCTCTCCGCGCCGAGAACTCGTCCAAATCAACTTGTGTTGATCAACTGCTCCTAATCTAGGCAGCTTTTTCAGGATGATTTAAACTCATTTGCGTGATTTTGATACTTAAGCGCACTGAACCAGACTGTGTGTGGATTGGGGTGCTTAGGTTACCGAGTCCCGCAAACCAAGAGGTCGAATACTCCCTAAGCCTTAGACCTAATACTTAAGCTTTGCATTTTCCTCAACCTCTTGAGGACTATCTAGATCTTAGCGGGTACTTGAATTTTTAAGATTAGGATCATAGCCCAAAAGGCCTAAAATCAGCGTTCCTACTAATCTCTTCTTTGTTTCATTAGCACTTTTTTCCTTTCATTTTCTTTCTTTTGATATGGTCTAGAACTAAGTCAATTTCTTAATTTCTTACTAATGACTATCTCTTTTTCTTTTCTTTTCAACTTGTTCTCCTTTTTGGCATTTTTAACTTCTCCCCTTTTTCTCCTCAAAACTGATGTGCCATCAAAATTTTCTCTCTCATTTTTTTGTTCTTTTTCAAGAATTTTTTTCATTTTTTTGATAATTTTGGAATATGTGATTTTTTTGTGAGAATCCTTCTGAACTTTAATTTTTGTATGCTTGCATTTTATCACCCCCTTATGCCTAAGTTTTGCAATGTCCTTATTGTAAATGAAGGGTGTGAAACAGTTTTGGGTTCAGGAATTTAGAACAAGATTATCGGGTGGGCGAACGGGTGGGATGACTGTTGCGGACGATTTCAAGCTCTGGCACATGTACCAGATGTGAGATCAACTGTTCTAATATCGAATTGAGGGTGCAATAGACATGAAGTACAGAAGGATAATAAGAAGGATCTCGATTTTTGGAATGACGGGTTGCCTCCCGTTAAGCGCTAAATTCAATGCCTTCAGCCGAGCGAGAAATGATCTAGAGAAGGAGTGGTCAAATCAGATGAGTTTTGTAGAAAAAGCACCTTGATCGAAAGCCTGGTTGGTCCAACCAGGTGCATGTATAGGTCAATAGGCTCATGATGCAGCCCAAACCCAATCAATTTGGTGGGTTGATAAATGTAGATCAAGAGATGTGGAACCCACCATTTACTTTGGAACTCAAAAAGGATATGGAAGTGTATAGCTGGGGTTTGGCTGAGTTGAATCAGCGTGATCAGAGTAGGGATCCTTAAATGAAAAAGAATCAGTGGAGGATGTAGGAACCCTATAGGAGTGATTAGAGAAGGATGGGGTGTGAGTTGTAGTCTGATCGATGTCCGAAACCTGATAAAGATGTGGAGGCGAATTATTAAGACCCGTGCTGTTAGAGCCCTTTAAGATGTTTGGGACTTGGGTTAGACGTCTGGTCAGACGTCTGGACACCTTCCTAGACGTCTGGAAATCAAATTTTTTGTGTACATCCTCGCATCTGCGCGTGTGCTGCGCACAGGCAGTACGCAGCCTCGTTTTCTTCTCTCTCCTTCTCTCTCCTCTCGCCTACGCAACCCTAACCCAACACCTACTTAAACCCCCCTCCTCTCCCTCATTCACCTCACCTTCAGCCACCCTTCTTCTTCCTCCAGCGAGAGTGGTGAGCGGCGAGTAGCGAGGAGCGGGCGTGAGCGGCGTGGGAGGAGAGGAGTAGTGAGGGGAAGGGAGGAGAACACGCCCGCGAGCTCGTGTGGGAGCTCGCCGGAGAGCTCACGGTCGGTCGACGCATGCGTGAGGCGGAGAGGTACGTCGGGGAGGTCCTCCTTGACATTGCTACAGCTGGAGCAGCAAGTGAGCGGGCGCGGCAACGCGCGGCACGAGAAGGCGAAGGTAGCTTCTAGTTCTGGGATTTTCCCAGAATCAGACATCTGGATCGACATCCAGACGATGCCGACGACATCTGGAGGAGGTTCCAGACGACTGAAAGGTAAATCCTGCGACGTACACCTTCCTTGCAGATACGACCATGTAGGCCATTCCACCGAGGTACTATTCCGTGCCATATTGAGGAGATTTGCGTCGCTGCATGCCAGATTCACTTCGGGAAGGTACGGGACACGCCCTCCCATGCAGTTCAGATGTCTGGGAGAGGCACCAGATGTTGGGAAGTGTTTCCAAACGTCCGGAGAGGTTGTCGGATGTCTGAAACTGGGTCCAGACAGTCCAGCAGAGTTCCTGGACGTTTGAGGAGTGGCGCAGGAGTTGAGGTATGGTTCTGGACTCCTTTAAGATGTCTGGAAGGTGTTCCAGACATCTGATATGAATGAGAATTACTGTTTTGACCCGTTTAGGGTCCGTTTGAGGTTTGATTTCCACAATTAAGATTCCGTTGTTCTCCGTATAAGTTCCTCTACTTGTTGGAATACTTTTATCCTATTCTGAGTGGTCTCTTGTGATTGATCCTTGTGATAGGACCTCGTTCCGTTGCGGATTTGGGGTTTGCTAAGGCACGTGGACCTGCCGATCAAGCCCCCATTACTCCTGGGTTTACTGGTAGAGTGGCTTCCCCTTAAATTAATTACAATTTAAATGCATGTGTGTAATGAATGGTTAGAACCTAGGATATGGCATGAATCCTAGGACTAGAAATATTGGAATGTCTGTATTGAATGAATGAATTGCAGCCTTGAATAAGTAGATAGAATGAGAATAATTGCCTGAAAATAAATAACATTTTCCTGCGAAATATGTAATATTTGTGTTAGTTAACTGCTGAATGTATCTTTCCTGTCGTATCGTGAAATGACATAATATGAGCTGCATGTATATAACTTGGAAATGGAAAGGTGAATGTTGGAAACACGAACTACCTATGAATGACCTGGATATAGAAATATGAATGATAGAATCACCAGTTGCATGTGTATAATGGAAATAGAAATGATGAAACTTGGTATGGAATGGCTTGAGGAATATGAGCATGAACCCCACGGGGGAATATGAGTTGAACTCCTGAAAATACATGGAATAGATCTGGAAAGTGCTTTGGGGAGTGCACTTGCCCTTGAGTACGTGGTACCAGGGGAAGCGCATGTTACCTCTTAATGTAGAGGGGTGCTTGCCGCCTTTCGGGTTGAGACCCGGGTGGGTTTGGCCACTTTGCACCGACTCGGTGGCCCTCGTGTACACTGTACCGGGGAGAGCTACTAGTGTAGGGAGAGGGTTAGCCACCCCATGGGGCCTGGGGTTCAGCTAGCCGCCCTACACCGACTTGTTAGGCCCACTGGAAAACCAGGGTAGTCAGGCGAGGGTGCGCGGACTGTGGAGGGGCGAGACCCCTGTTTGGTTAGTGAGATGGGCTTGACCCCTGTTATTGAGAGGGCTATGCCCTATACTGGTTCTGTGCTGTGCTTTGGGCGCACCCGTTAACGGAAATGACTGACCGCGTGCCAGTGCGGGGTAGCTACCCGTGCATTTATCGTGCGTGCCATAGTCACTGTTACGTCTGTTAGTGACCTTGGGGTGGTTGACTGAGTGTAAGACAACCACGAGGGACTCTCCCGGCTAGGAGAGCACCACGTGCTACTTCTACTCTTCGGAAAAGACTGTAATCAAGATCGTTCCCACGAGGAACCCTCGAGATCAAGAAAGAGACCTGATAAATAAACCAACTGATGAAAGAAAGAATAATTAATTAAAGAAAGAAAGAAATTGAAAAACAACAGCTACCTGTCCACTTTTACTATTTTAGTTAGCTGGTTGCCACTCTACTCAGTGTTCGCTGATTTCATGTATTCATAACCTTTTTCTGGTCCAGGTGTAGAGCAGCCAGAGCCTACGATTGCAGAGGGTGCTGGGCCCAGTAGAGCCTAGTAGTTGTAGCTTTCTGTTGTACTCTGTTTCCTATTATAGTGAGTAGTTGTTACACTTCTGTACTTTTTTATTGCGAACTTTATATTCCTGTACTTTTGTTATTGTTAGTTGCTTGCATGGTGAATGTGGTTTATTTTACTGCTTTTTGGTTACTTTCTTGTTGGACGACTGGGTCTTGGGATCAGTCGAGTCGGTTCGGTCTCGTGTCCTGTAGGGATTCGGGAACTGGGTCGTAACATGAATCATCTGTAATCGGCTTAGTAAGAGGGGAATCAGAATAGAAATTGAGTCCGGTTGCGGGTCGGGGTTGAAAATAGGTTTGAATAGGTTCTGTATTTGTAGGGGAAGTGGCATCAATAAGAATTGTGTATGAGGGCTTATCTAAAAAAGAATTAAAGGTGGGTTCATTTAGAGAATCCTCATAGTAGCCATCAAACTCAAAGGTAAATGCCTGAAGAGTGTGTATAGGATGAAGAAAATCGGAGTCAAGAAAAGATTCGAATTCTAGATTGTAGTCACTCTCGACACTTTTTGTTTCTGATTCCTGAGTATAAAAAAAGAAATGATCCATCTCAATGGAACCTGAATTTAAATCAGTGATCTCGGGATTAGGGATCTCAGAGTCAGAGTCGAAGAATGGGTCATGTGAGCTGAGGTCGTAGATTGGTTCGTAGTCGTCAGGAAATAATGGTTCTCTGAAATCATGGTAAGATTCGAAATCATCGGAGAAATTGCAAGAATCAAGTTCTGAATTTAATTCGAGATTAGAGGTTCCACCATAGAATAAATCACAAACAACCTGACTTGGGTCTAGCCTATTTGTAGATTTCGAGCTTAAAAAAGTGTCCTTATTGGGTCTGGACTCAGGTTCTTGGCTTGTGGGGAAGACCCAATCAAAACCCCACTCTTCCAACTCCTCGATTTTTGTATCGTAGATTGGCCTGACCTCTAAAAAATTAATCTGTATCTCTGAGGATGTTGGAGAGGGATATTCATCAAATAAATCCAAATTTAAGCGTTGATTTTCGTCATACAAGGCCTTGTAATTCTCCCAAGAAGATTCAGATCCAGATTCTAGGCTAAGGATGTGGGTTAAATTACTAGAATCTAGGTCAGTATTGCCTTCGAGGGTCACCTTATCAGAGTAAGGGGCAGGATTTACACCCTCGAAAGGTTTTGCTTCAATTTCATTATTACAGGAGTCTAGGAATTCTATGCCAAGGTTTTGGTTTTCTAGTGTTGGCTCAAAATTGTGTTCTGCAATCAGGACCTCCCAACCTATTTCAAGATCAGGCATATCATATTCCATCTGGGTTGGGAATTCACAACAACCTTGTGTCTCAAACCTGAGACTTGGGAAATCATGTTGATCCTTAATATTATTCCAAGATGGTTCATTAAGTGTTTGGGGCATGTACGGGTATTTTTGATCGATAACTTGTTTCAACAATTTCATCATTTCTTCCCATCTTTCAAGATCATCTTGGTATTTTTCCCAAAGTATAGAATTTGTCATACATTGGAGAGATTCAAAGTTATGAAATTTTTCTATCTCGATGTATCCTATCATGAGAATATTCTGGGTTGATCCATTTGTTGCTTCTGTTAATAATAATTGGCCATAGTTTATGATGAAGGTTGTTGATGTTGATATATCAACTTGAATGTCTTCAATTGGTTTTGAGGTTTTGTAATCAATCTCATAAAATCTAAGGACATCCTCAACCATTCTATCTCTCATGGATCTTTGTGATTCAGGTTTCTTTAATGGTTTTCCTAAGTAGCTAGGCTGCATTTTTGAATCAAATGGTGGAATCAAGATGTATAATCAAAATTCAAGTTTAGAATGAAGTGATTTGATCTGAAAGAGATTTCCAATGAAAATATGTGTGTGTGCTCTAAATAGAAGGGATGAGGGACTGGATGTGATATTGACCCAATCAAGGCACCCAAAGATTTTTGGATGACTATAGAGGTTTGGGGTGGATGATACCTCTGGATTAGAAAGTCATCCACTTGAGAATTACTTGGGTAGCCAGAAAGGGAGAGTCCCGCAAAGACCCCTACACGGTAGAGCGCCCCCACGGGTTACAGGGTTTCCCCCACCCGACCTTCCTTGTCATTGAGGGTCTAGGTAGACCAGAATGGATAACTTGACCTCTTAAGTCTACGAATTTTATGTCCTAATTTGTGCCTTTGTTTTCACTTGAATTAGTAGTTGATTTGACTTGCGACCTAATTTGGAGGTTGGTTGGCCTATAACGTAGTCCAACTTTACCTGACCTGTCCTAAAGATGGCAGAATGAATTTCTAGGTTAAGACCTAGAAATCACCCTGATTTGACTCCTAGGTTATTAGGTCCAAAGATTTTAAGGTTCAAGTGATCTTAGAGCCTGATTTTAGGGTTTTTCTTGATTAGATCTTTTCAATCAAGGGCTTGGGTAGTACATAAATGCAGGTGGGTTTGTTTCCTTTTATGTAGGCAAGTGTGAGCTAGCACTGCAAAACCCTAATGCAGAAACCCTAATTGGCTTTATTTCCAGGTCCACTTTGATCTTCAAAGATGTTCTCCTTGGACTTCAAACAAGAAGTGCGTAGTCCAAGAAGATTATAAATTAAGCATAGTCCCTAATAGGCATAGGAAATTTGGGGTAGGATCTCTAACTAGAATTGCTTCAACTTCAATGAGATTTGAAAAAAAAAATTTGCAAATAAGGAAACTTGCCTTTTAAATGATAATTACTTTGAAAAATAAGGCAGGTGATTCTTAATTGATTATTTCCTTTTTTGTCTTCCTAAGATTAGGAGGTTGATTAGGGAAGAATAGAGAAGTTACCAGCCCTAGAGTGGTTGATTTGCACGGAAGATCTCCTTGTGAAGTACCTCGCAAAATCACAATAAAGCAAATGGGGCAAGTTAGTGCTCAAATATTATCAAATAATGCAGAGAATAGTGGTGAATTGCGGGTTGCTCTCCAGCAACGGCACCAAAATGTTTGTCGCGCTAAGTTGGGGTTTAAAAAGTGTTGCGTTGTAGTACAACCGAAATAGCATTCAAAATAGATATAATTTTATTACTCAAAAATGTTCCATGGTCGAACACAGGGAGTAAATGGAATTCACACACTAAACTTAGCAATTGATGCAAATTGAACACATAATATTACTCAAAAACTAATTAGGAATGCAGAGCATGAGTATATGAAGAGTAAAAAGAGTTTTAGACAAAATAATGGTTACTCAAATTGACTAAAGAAAGAAATAAGAATTCAGATGTCTAATTTTACAATCAGACGTCTTAAATGACTTGTGCTATAGTTCTTCTCCTTCTTTTCTTCTTCTGATCTCTTTCTCTGATTTCTCTTTTCTTCTTCTTCACTTCTTCTTTGGCCCTTCTCTTCTTTTTCCTTCTTCTTCCTTTGCCTTTGCGAGCCCTCTCTTCTTCTTTCTCTTCTTTCTTTCCTTAGCTTTCTCTGTCTTCTCCTTCCTTCTTCTTCTTCTCTTTCTCTGCCTTCTGCCTTTGGCCTTCTCTGAGGTCCTTCTGTTTCTCTTCTTCTCTTCTTATGCCTGACCTTCTCTTCTTCCTCTGAATCCGACTAAGTGTCAGAGACAAACTCTCCAGGGCAAAAGCCCCCCTAACCCTGCGTAGCTCTCCTTTCTCTCTCTTTCTATTTTAGTCTCGCTCTCCCAGAGCCTTAGCTGGTTGGGTAATTGGACCTATCGCAAACCTGGGTCCAGGCTCACCGGCGTGTGTGGTGAGCGAGGAGTGAAGTCAGGTGAGTAGTTGGGTCGACCAGGTCCGTGTGGGCAGTGCCGTGGACGAGTCCGATGAAGGGGGGAGGAGGACCTCACCCTCAGTGTTGGAGGCGAATAGCCTTCTGCACTTTTTCAATTTATTCTCATGAAAGCGCTCTTCTGTTTTCGAGGTGGGACTAAATGTCCCACTTGTCTTTCGCGCATCGCAGCAAGGTGCTTGTCCGAATTGGTAAGGCTGCAGCTACTGAAGCCTTCGTATAAAGACTTGAATGCGTGCGAGCTTCTAATCCACGTAACCTGGAGGTAGCCCTTGGGATAGCAGCACCTAGGACCGCAGCAAGAAAGCTCAAAGCTTTGGCAGCAATGGCGACCGTTGACCTGCTACCTGAAATCAAGAATAGGGGTCTAATGGCTGCATCAGAATGCTCAGCTGGGTCGCCGTGGCACGGCGAATGTGACTGTGGCCATGGAGTGGAGCGAGGGTGGTTGTGGTGGCCGGACGGTGAAGGGAATGGATGGTGAAAGTGGGTCTATTTGGGGAGGAGTTTGGGTGGCCAATGGAGTGATTGGAGTGAGGGGAAATGATCAGGGAGTTGCGATGGAGGTTGTAGGGTGGTCGGCAAGGTGGATGGAGGTGCGTAGCGACGGAAGCACCTCGCTGGAGGAGTCGTCGAAGATGGAGGAGGTGATTGTGGTCAGTGGCGTCGGTGGTTGATTTTGGGAAACAGAGAGAGGGAAAGAAAGTGGGGAAGATAGGGAGCCTAAAAACCTACTTCTAAGGGATGAAAGGGGAAGGAATCCCATGCCGGTATGGTTGTTGGACGTGGGGAACACAAAGCCTCCGTAGAAGAGGTGGCGGTGAAGATGGGGCAGGGGCGACGTCGGCGGGTATTGCGTGACACGGAGGACGGTGGTGGAGATAACCCCACCATTGGTACTGTGGTTGGGCGATGAGAGAGCTAGGGAAAAGCCACTGGAGCTTGTGGAGGGTTGCGACCGGAGGGGAGAGAGGAATGTGAGGGATTCCAGCCCAATTTTAAGCTGAGGAGTTTGTTGGACCCTGGGGAGTCTTTAAATAGGGATCTGACGAGGTTTTGTGCTTGTAAGCCAAGCTTCCAAGCAAGGAATGCTTCACTGGAGATGGAAACTGTTAAGGGACCCAAATCTCTCATGCGTTCACATGAGAGATTGGGAAGGAATCGAAGCTCTTTAATAGGTTCGATTGACGGGATCAAGGAGATCTTCTCTGTTAAAGGTCGCCGGAGTAGGATTCCTCCGCAATAATGTTGGAGGGACCTATTTGTGAAGATGATGAGAAAGTTAGGGGGTTTTTTGTAAGGGTTTTGAAAATTAGGGGTAGAAATGTATCAGATAGGACCTTTTTGCAAACTAGGTCAAGATGAGTTCCCCTTAGGTCCAAATTTTGGTACACACTTAATTTGGACCCAAGGAATCCAATGGTGAAGTTGGATTTTGGTTTTGACTACGATTGATTGGGTAATTTATGTAAAAACCCATATTAGGGCAAATATTTGTTTGGGACCCCATTTTAGGTCAAAATGGGTTCTAATGGCCAAATTAAAGGTACTAAACCCTAGAGAATATTTTTATATAATTTTTAGAGGGCTTAAGTGAATTTTATCCTGAACAAAACCTTGGTTAATTAAGTAGGTATGTTTTTAGGGTTTCAAAAATCATTTAATTCACAGGACACAAACTTTTTTCTGTCAAATCCAACCCACTTGTTATCTTATTAAGACTATTTGACCTTTGTTTAGCCATTGAGAAAACTTGTGGTTGTACTGCATTAGTAAAATTGCAGTTTTACCCCTTGTTTCTTGTGTTTCTCTCAGAAAGGTTATGTAGTGAATTATGACCTTCAATTAGTTATGTAGGAGCATTTATTCCCTTCATTGGGTCAAAATGAGCTAGTTATGGCTCATGATGGTGTTCCCATCAGGGGGGCTGATGGCGAATCTGAGGAAGGATAGGGCGATGAAGGGCGGATGGACAATGGTGGAGGGTCGACGCCAACGTGGTCGAGGGGGCTCTTCGCGATCTAAAGGAAGGCGGGCGTGAAGCCAGGGAGGTGGCCACAGCTTCTCAAACATGGGGAGGGAGGGTGCCCTTTGTTATCATTGCAGGGAGAGGGGCCATGTTGCTGAGAATTGTCATAATGCCTTGGTTTGCCTTCAATGCAGTGGGCTAGGGCATCGAAGATCTATGTGCAGATGGCGTCCACGTGCAGCTACAGAGGGAGGACGGATTCCTCAGGCATGTGGAGGAGAGGAACAAAACCCTAGGAGGCGGGAAGATGGAGAACCATAATGGGCGGACGTGAAAGGTCTTCGTGTACACAACGTGCATGCATGAGGGTGTCTGCCCCCTCCTCTGATGGGCCCCTCCTTGGACATCGAGGTACAGGTATCTGATGAGGTCCTTGCAATGGAGGCATGTCTTCAAAATGCTCTTGTTGGGGAGATCATGGCAGGAGGACCCTTTTTGGATGGGCTCTAAGGCTTCGTAAGATCCTTGCCTCTCTTGTCGACATCGTGGAAGATATGTGTCGTGAACCCATCAAGGTTCGTGGTTTTTGGGTTGAAGAAAGAAGATGTGAATTCGCTGAAATTTAGATCTTCGTCGTCAGCTTTAATCTCTATGATTTGGTGCCTTGTTTCACCGTTTGATGGTTCCTTGAATAAGCGTCCGCTGCAAAAGTTTTTTGACTGTGATGGTGTGGTTGAGATCCTTGGGTTGTCGTTGCATTTGTACTCCCATGTTATGGTGTCAAGTATTGTTGCAGGGTTTGCCTCCTTGGAAGAGGGTGTACAAGTGGGTGTGATGGAAGGGGACAAAACGATGGTGAAGGTCGACGTGCATCTAAAGCATGGAGGGCCGTTCCCCGAGAGTGATACTCAGATGTGGAGGATCCTCTTGGCTTTTGCATCTTCACGTGAAGAAGAATGCTCCACCAAGAGTGCATGTCAATGATGGGCTGATGAATCATGCAAGGTCGATAGAGGGTGATTGTATGCAATGGTGATCGATTATTATTGATCGGGGAATCAGTGTTAGTGGGCAGAAAAAGTGCAAAGTTGTAGAAGAGTTTGTGGACGAGTTTTCAGGAGTGCTAGCAAATGAGGGAAAGGATACTATGGTGGTCCATGAACAGATAGAGGAGGCCATGTCCAAGGAAGTGGTGAAGGATATGTTTGTCTTCTCAACTCTAGAAAAAGCTAGGTATAATGTGGGGTCTTCTTCTCCCACCAAGGGTGGGTAAACAAACAGGGGTAGATACCACCTCAGGAGTTGTGGGTTGGTGCATGTTGACGTTAAGCAACTGGCAAAAGTGCTTCAGATTGCGCGCAAAGAAGAGAGGCAGGAGGGTGTGTCTGGTCCTTCATGTTGAAGATTTTGACGTGGAATGTAAGGGGGTTGAGGGACTGGGGAAGGAGAAGTACCCTATTCAGGTACTTATGGGAGTGGGGATTGATTGTGCATGTCTATAGGAGACGCATGTAGAGGGGGTGGCCCCTGAAAAGTGGCGGCTGCTGGTGGGTGCAGGTGACTGTTCCTTAAGATGTATTCTGTTAGAAGGACGTGCGGGGGTTGTTTGTATATGGTGGAATTCTATGGTCCTGTAGTTGGTGGATGAGAAGGTGGGACAATATTCCATTACATGCAAGTTTACGAGATTGTATGACAGTACATATATCCACGTTACCTTAATTATGGGCCATGTAGCCATGGTGAGAGGCCTACATTGTGGGGGGAGTTGCGTGATATGGATGATTGGGTACAGAGGGCTGCTTGGCTCTTGGGAGTTGATTTTAATGCCACTCTATCATCAGATGATTGACTGGATGGTCTCATGGATTCATCCACCTTCGATTTCCTTAATGTGGTAATGGACTTGGAGCTTGTAGACATTCCTTCTTCTGGAACCACTTGCACATGGAGAGGTGGAGGGAAGATGTCAAAAATTGATAGATTTTTATGTAACGTGGATCTGATGGGATCATTCCACATGGCCTCTATTGTGGCTCTGACTAGACTTTCTCTAACCATACTCCATTGGTATGGGAGAGTGGGGAGGGAGTGAAGGCTAGTTCATACTTCAAATTCTAGAAATCTTGGCTCAATGAAGCGGGGTTCAAAGACATGGTTACATCATGGTGGATGGATTAGGAGGGAGAGGGATCGGCTACCCAGAGGCTTGCTTTTAAATTGAAAGGACTACGGCTGCTATTGATGGAGTGCAAAAAAACAATGGGGGCATTGAAGGTCCAGAATAGAAAGGAGGTGTTGGAAGGGGTGAGATTGCTAGATGTGAAGGAAGATGTGGAGGGTCTGAATGTAGAGGAAAGGGATCAACGCAAGGCATTGCAATGTGTTGTGGCAAAGGAGGATCTCTAAAGGGAGATTGACTGGCAGCAAAAATCCAGACAGCTGTGGTTGAAGGAAGGGGATTCCAACACCAAATTTTTTCACATGGTTACGAGTGCACGTAGGAGGTACAACCTTATCACCTCTCTTGGCTATGGTGAACATGTGGCTACATTCCCACTGGATATTTGCAATACGATCAACAACTACTTTAGAGATACTACATGTGCGGGGTAGAAGGGCATGTGGAACCTATCTCATTCAGATATGCCATGGTTGGGGGAGGAGGAGGGGTGTCTCCTGTGTAGGTGTATTAAAGAAGAAGTGGTGGTGGCTTTGAAGGGGCTGTAGGACGAAGGGTTGCCCAGCCCAGATGGGTTCCCTGTATTTTTTTATTATATTTTTTGGCCAACAGTCAAGGCTCATGTGCTTGTAGTGATAGAAGAATTCCAACGGGGAACTTTGGTGTAGAGAGACTAAACAAATCTCTTCTTTTTCTACTGCCTGTTCATCGCTTTGAAATGGGTTTTAAAATCATCGCGTTGTAGTATAGCTCGAATCAGTGCAAAAACATATAAAATTTATTACTCGAATGAAATCCGAGGTCGAACATAGGGAGCAAGTGGCAAAATACTTCTCAAGATCACAATTCAAATGCAATATAAGAATTTTAAACAATAATGATATATAAATGAAATCTGATGTTAATAATGCAAAAAGATGAGAGGGTAAAATGGTGATTTGAATCACCAAATTACCCTAAAATGTTAAGCTTTAGCAAGCTACTCAAAGTAACAGATCAGATAAACCAAGCACTACTCAATTTAACCAACAGAACCAAGGTATCAGATATCAGATGACAGAATAGGTTCAAACGCCTTAATAGAGGCAAAGGCCTCTTCCTTTTTTTCTCTTCAAGCCTTAGGGAAAGGCTTCTTTCTTCTTCTTTTCCTCTTCTCTTCTTCTTTCTTCTCTGTCTCTCTTTCTCTTCCTTCTCTTCTTCCCTTAGCTTCAGAGAAGGTGCAGCATAGAACTCAACACGCCAGTAGAGGCAAAGGCCTCCTTCAGATTTCACAAGAGTCAAGAGGAGGGTGGCAGAGCAAAACACCCCCTCTCCTCTCCTTTTTCTCTTCTTCCTCTCTCAAAACCAGCAAACCAGACTAGACCAGGGTATCCGAGTATCGGACCAAGCCCAAACCCGTGAGGTGTGAGCTAGGCGAGGGCGTAAGTGGGCACGTGTGAGGGGACCTCAACCCATGCTTACTGAGGCAATGTGGCTATAGCAGGAAGTCAATTTATGCCCGCACGCCGCTTCGTTAGCTATCGAGGTGGGACTAAAGTCTCACCCTTTCTTTGCGTGCACTGCTACAGTGATGATGCCTCAAATTGGCACAACTGCGAAGGACGACACCTTCAATTGGTGCCCTAGGATCCTTCCTAGAGGTGTTCCACGCGACATGGGCGTAGCACTAGGAGCTGCGAACTCAAGAACGTGATGAAAGCTCGCTTGAAGCAGCTGCGGCAATGGCAGCGAAGGACCTGAACCTGAAATCCAAAGAATGGTCTTTCAACCAGGTTAAACCACCTCAATAGCATCTCCAGACGACGACAAATGTGATGGTGGCCGTGCGGTGGTGTTTGGTGGTGTGAGGAGGTCGTACGACCTCAAAACGTGGGTACGGTGAGCATGGAGTTCTGTGGAGTCGTAGAGTGGCGAATAAAGTGAATTGGTAGAGGGCTTTTGTTGAGTGGAGCACGGCAGAGCTGATGGAGGTGATAGTGGCGAGTTTCGGGCAATGTGGTGGTGTGTAGGCATTGTCGGAGCTTCGCCGGAGCGGAAGAAGGTGATGGCGTTGAGGGAGAAGCGGTGCTCGTGCGTGTGTTGCGAGAGTGGGAAAATAGTGTAGAGAGGGAAAGGGAGAGATAGAGGGACTTAGGGATGCGGTAGAGAAGCGGAAAGCTCTAATGTTGGTCGACCGGAGTTGGAGAAGGAAGTAGAGGTGGTGAGGCGGCAATGATGAATCAGACGGAGGAACGCCCTCCCTTTAGCTGGGGAGGGTCGTGAGGAAGAGAGGAAGATAGTCGACCGTCCAATTTGGTCATTGGACGGTCGGAGGAGGAGGGTTGAAGAGTTCTCCGGAGCAAGGGTCTGCAATGGTCGGAGATAGGTTTTTAGGTCCTTTTGATGCGCCAAGACTTGCTGAAAAGCTTGGCCGTGCGACAGGGGTTCTTTTATAGGCCATAGGAGGCCCTTCCAAGCTTGAAAAGAAGCTTCCAAGCTCGAAATGTTTTTGCAAAATAGGATAGTCGAACCTTTGAAAGGTTCGCATGGCCTTTTGGGAAAGACTTAGAGCCCAAGGAATTGCTCAAATGGAAGGTAACTTCCCAAGGAATCCCTGTATCAATTTTGGGAGAGATTGATTGAGAATCGAGCGAGAAATCCTCGCTCGAAACTTGACAGTGAAGGTTTAACCTTCCAAAAATGGCATGAGGACCTATTTTTGAAAATGATGACAAAGTTAGGGGCCTTTTTGTAAGGATTTTAAAAGTTAAGGGCATATGTGTGGTGTACAAGAATCAAACAGGACCAAATTGCAAACTAGGTCAAGAGAATCTCAGATTAGGCCCAAATTTTTTGTACAAACCTAATTTGGACCTAAGGAATCCAATGGTGAAGTTATATTTTTGTTTTTACCAAGTTTTACTGGGTAATTTATGCAAAAACCCAAATTAAGGAAAATATCAGTCTGAGACTCTATTTTGGGTCAAGACAGGTTTTGATGGTCAAATTGAAGGTACAAAACCCTAGATAATATTATTCTCTGAATTTTAGAGGGATTAGGTAAATTTTATCCTAACCAGAACCTCAGTTAATTAAGCGGGTCTATTTTTAGGGTTTCAGAAGTCATTTAATTCTCAAAACACACGAAAACCATTTTCTATTTGTTCTAACCCACTTGTTAGCCTTTTAAGACCATTTGACCCTTAATTAACCCCTGAGAAAACTTGTGGTTATTATGCATTCAAGATATGATGGTAAAATTATAGTTTAGACCCTATTTTCTTATTTCTCTCAGAATAATTATGCAATGAATTACAGTCCTCTAGCGGTTATGTAGGAGCATTTAATGACTTAATCAGATCAAATTGAGCTAGTTATGGCTCATGATGGTGTTCCCATCACTGCCCAAGAAGCCAACTACTGAGTCATTGACAGACTTTAGATCCATAGACTTATCCAACTCTATTTATCTGATCATTGGCAAAGCCTTGGCAAACAAGATGTGAGATGCAGTTAAATATATTATTAGTCCTATGCAATCAGCCTTTCTCAAAGGGAGATCCTTGCTAGAGTCCTTCCTCTTGGCTCAAGAGATGGTGTCAAGATGGGTTCGGAAGAAAAAGAATGCCTTCCTATAGAAGGTTGACTTTTCAAAAGCTTATGATTCCATCTCATGGTAGTATCTTTGGGAGATCTTCAGAAGACGTGGCTTTCTAGAGGAGTGGGCCCAATGCATCAAGCGATCAGTTATCACCGCCTCCTTTTCCTCATTAATAAATGGGCATCCTACAGGTTATTGGATCCAACCACAAAAGGGTGTCAGGCAAGGGTGACCGGTAGCACCACTCAATTTCATCTTGGCGGTAGACACGCTAACACGGTTGGCTTCAAGGGCGTGTTTAGGGGGATATCTCCATGGCTACACTGTCTTTCCAAAGAGCTTTGACACCTATTTTGCAATTTGCCGATGGCATTGTATTTTTTGTAGAAGGGGGCCCCTATGAAGTAGAGGTGCTTAAACATGTGGTAGTCATATTCAGTGCGATTTCGGGCCTGAGCATCAATGGTGTGAAATCATCTCAGACCCGAAATCATCACGGGTCGCCTGGTCGAGTGGTTAGAGAGAAGTTGGAATTATTTCAGCTTCTGCAAACACCCATAGTGACCCTCCCTATCAAATATCTTGGCTTACCACTGCAAGCCAAGAAAATGCAAAAGAAAGACTAGATCCAACTTTTTGAGAAGATGTCAATGACATTCGGATGTAGTATATTCCTATTTAAGGGGGGACGTTTGGTCCTATTCAACTCCGTCCTTTATGCGATCCCATTGTTCTTTTTGAACATGTCCAAGCCACCGAGTTCTGTGATTAAGCTAATGGATATCATTCGCAAATGTTTCTTCTGGAAGGGGCTAGCTCATAGTGGAGGATTTTTTTAGCTTGTTAAATGGAAGATAATGTGCACACCAAAGAAGAAAGGGGGCCTAGACGTAAGATCTCTCTGTGAATTTGGAGACTCCCTTTTATTAAAATGGGGAGTGATTATTCTATGTGGTGAAGAGGGTCTGTGGTAGACTATTGTTCATGATTCCTATGGTGGGAGTGCAGGGATAGTGGTAGATATGGTTAAACAGCAGTCAGCATCTCCCTTCTGGGACTTTGTCTCCAGGACTTTGTGAGAACACAGGGATCTCTTCAAGCCGGCCTTAGGTTGTGGTGAAAAGTTACAGTTCAGGGAGGATGATTGGAGTGGTCTGGACCATCTGGCAGATGGTTTTCCACGTGTTTATGATGGCTTAGATTATAAGCAAGCCTCACTAGCAGATATATAGCAGATGTGGGACATACCTTCCATGAGTGGCAGTTTTACTACTAGAGCTGGTCGGAAGTAGACTCCTTGCATCATGTGTTGGCAGCATTCAAATCAAAGGAAATGTTGGATTGCTTTACTTGGAGGAAGGGTGTATACATCCCCAATGGTGCCCATGAGCTCATTTTGTGGCACAAGGATGCGATGATTCTAGGCAGGTTTGTGCACATCTATGGAGTTTGAAAATGACACTAAAGACCTAGATCTTCTTATGGTTGGCCAGACGTGGAGGATTGATCACAAGGTCCCTCAGGCATAGAGTTTTTGGTGCTGACATTATGCTTTGCCCCCTTTGTGGTTTTGAAGAGGATGATGCTAGGCACCACTTTAGCTCATGCCCTTGTGACTGATGAGGTATGGTGTAGATTATGCTCATCTCCATTGCCGAATTAGGAGACATTGTGGATGCATTTCATGAAGAAGGACAAGCCACGTGAAACCATGGCTGTAGTTTTGTGAGCTGTGTAGAGGACTAGGAATGATGCAACCTTTAAGGGTGGCAATGTGTGGGTGGAGAACATATGTGGGGATGTAGCATCAAGTGCCCACTTGTGGTGTGAAAATTTGTAATCTTCCTAGTTTTATAAATAAATTTGGATTGCTGCTGTGAATGGTAGCAATCCTATCTCTTTATCAAAAATAAAAAAAAATTGAAGCTGAATGCATTGTTGCCTCTTTAGCATGTTCACATATCTTGTGGATGAAACAAACACTTAGAGATTTTGGACTAAACTTTGAAAACACTAGGATTCTTTGTGATAATACTGTTGGTGTAAGGGCACCACGATCATTTATTTTGATGATAACAAAACACTTAGCATTTTACATTTGCTTTTAAGTCCTAGATTTTAGGTCAATTGTAATTGTTACAAGTGTAAAAATGGAGTTTGAGCTTGCATCCATGGTAGATTGGAGGAGCTTGACAAAGGAGGAGTTTCGCAAGGAGCCAAAGCTTGAAGAAGGAAGGAGATGAAGAATATGATAGATTTCCATTCATCTTGTACTTTATTTTTGTTTCTTTTGTTGCTCTTTATTTTTCTTTCTTAGATGCATGTTAAAGAGCCTCAAAGTATCAACACTGTAGTCCTAGGAACACTTGCACAATCCTAGGATACTTAGGTTTTCCGTAGAAGATTTAGAAATCCTAAATAGGTTTCAGACAGCCTATTCAGACGTTTAATACTAATATTAGACGTATGATAGTGATATTTAAGATGTCTGAATGTTGAATCAGACGTCCAAACTTTTAGAGCTGGTCTTAGAGCCTTCTGTCTATTGATTTCAGAAGACTGACCCTTAGGCCAGACGTTTTAGCAGACGTCTGATGGCTAGCCAGACGTCCAATTTGTGAAATATTGGCTTAAGAATATAATCGTCGAGGAATGACCTTTAGGCTTCTATTAGACGTCCTTAGAGGACCTCAGACGTTTGATAAAGTGACCGTTAGCCTCGATTGAGCCAAAATCACTTCTATTGAGACTTGTAGCCATTTGTGCCTTGGGAAATCCATTCCTGCAGTTAATTCGATTTTCAGACGTCCAGACCTTGTGCCTAATGTCCGATATGTCATCTAACTTGTAAGTGGCACAAGAAGGGTGGGTTCAATTGTGAAAACAAAAATTTGAAATAATCGCAACAACACACAAGTATTTAGAGAGGAAACCCTTGCGGGAAAAACCTCTACCTAGATTTCTCAATCTAGGATTTTGCCCCTACCCAAGTTGGAATTACTAACAACAAGTAATATTACAAATCCCCTCTTTCTGGACAAACCCCAAGAAGAGTTTTGCTCCTCTACTAAGAGGAAACGAGAAACCCACAAACTGGGTACCCAAATAAATTATCAAAAAGCAATATAGAACTATAAGTCTTGAAAAAGAATAAGAATACTCCCTTATCAAACCTATAAGCAGTTGGGAGATTTGCTCTCAAATGAACAACACAAAAAAAAAAAGAAAGAAAGCAAAAAGAGCACAACAAGATCAAGAGCTTTGCAATGATGTATATTTCCTTTGTATGAGTGTGTGTAAAAGCATAAGGCAACCTATATGGAAGTATATATAGGTGTGGGAGGTCAAATATAACCGTTGGAGTTTGAATTGGATTGAAATGAATTGAGCAAGAACGGCTATAAAGCATTAACTCAAATTCTATTCATATTAGGTGTCCGAAAAACCATGATAGACGTCTGAGAATAAAACAGGATGTCTATCAAGTCTCCAGAATAAATAAAGTGGTTACTGGACAAAATACAAGGATGTTTGAAAAAGAAATAGACATCTGATCATAAAGGTTCAGATGTTTGATTATTAAATGGGACATCTGAAAAGATAATAGGAAAAGAATGCTCGTTACTGGAATGAGATTAGACCCAAATAGGGATCTAGACAAATGTGGTCAGACGTCTTAAAAGAGACCAGAAGACGTCTGAAACAAGTTAAGGACGTCTGAAGGCCTTCAACGTTCAAAACATTAAAGTGAAACAGAAGCACTTTAACTAGGGTCAAAGTGAACGTTGGGAGAAAATGAACGTTGGAGGGATATCAACGTCTGAAGACAGAGTCGGACATCTAAATGACTCGAAGAAATGATTGTTGCTCAAAAACTCAAGATGGCTTTTGAAAATCAAGGAACGTTTGAGATAAGTAGTAGAAGTATGAAAAAATCAAATGACAAAAGGTTCAACATTCGGTGAAGAGAATAGGTTCTAGATGAGATCCTGGATGTCTGGAAAGATAATTAGACGTCTTAAAAATCATATTCAGATGTCTGAAAGAAAAGAAAGACGTCTGAAAAATCCAATAGAATTAGAAGAAAAGCTAGAGACATCCTAAGGAAATCTTAGGATAATTCAAGGCTTTTACACTTTAATAAAATAAACTAAATAGGAAATAAAATGAAGCTTTTGCCCTTAATTTTCCTTGATCCTTTTCGTTAAACCCTTCCTGCATCATGTTGTCTCTTCCAAGCAATAACTTATTTGTCATTATCAAAAAAATACAATAATATCAACAATCTCCCCCTTTTTTTGAAATGACAAAAAAAAAGCATTTATATGAAAATACTCCCCCTACATAAAAGCTTATGTCTCCCCCTTTGTTTTGGCATTAGCAAAAAAATAGAACAAGCATCAGAAAAAGTTACAATGTTTAACATAACAAAATGTTTTGATAACATTGAAAGTCAATAGGTGCAAAGTAGCCATCTAAAGACACTAATCAAAGTTTCTTCTTCCCTTTGGAGTATCCAGACTCTAGGTTCTTCATGCGATCTTCCAAATGAGATAGTTGCATTGCATATTGATTGGTGAAGCTCTAGAGAAAGTCATGATCTTCATTTTGTCTCTTTAGCTGGAGGTTCATCCCATCAAACATGGCTTTTTGAAAAACCTCTTGATTTCCCTATACATTCTTCCAAGAGTAGTCCCAAGAAGTGGAATAAAAAGAATAAGTAGATGGATCGGGAAGCATAAGATGGACTTGAGAGTCAGTAGGAGAAGATTGAGAAGGTTGAGAATGAGGAATTTCTTCCTCTACTTGTTCTACTTCACTTCCTTTTTTAAGACCCATAAGAAGTAAAGTAGTGCGATCAAACTTTTTAACTGATTCATCTACAAACGGGCATTTCAAATCAAGTTTAAAGTAGATGAGCATGTTGGAAATAAAGGAACCTAAAGGAAGGTTCCTACGGTGTGTGCTACATAAGCTATCCATGATCAAATCACACCAATTCAATTTTATTCGATTTAATAAAGCATATAGGATATAGGCAATCTCCTTAGAAATGTGGTCAAAAGATCCTGACTTTCCATGTAAATTCCATGAAACAAGTCTAGCTAAAATGCGAGGTACAATCTTAAGATGACAGGATTCAAGTTTCATTCCTTCAAAGTAAACATCATCATTGACTAAAGTCTTTGTAACAATATAGAAAGTAACTTCTTTCACAATGTCCCGCCAATGAACTCCTGAGTCGATGGTGCAAGCAATTGAAGAAATTACTTCATTTGTAATGGTAAAGGATGCATTCAAAACACTAGACTTTAGGATAGAGCTAGTGGGTGTGGAGTCATTTACTAAATTTGCATAGAATAATTTCACAAGCTTAGGAAATATACCAGGAATTTTTCCACTAGGAAAAAATTCCTCATCAAAGAAGTGCTGAATTCCTTGAGCTTGAAATAAGGCTAGGAGACCATAATCCTTAAAATCATCCTATATAATTGGTCTACCACACCTAACCTTAAACTTCTCAAAATTGTTAAGTTTTTGGGAGTTTTTTTGGTTTGGCAAAATTGATCCATGACATTAGGTAATTGTTCTTTAGGAGGAGGGTTACTAAGTCCAGCACTCCTTTGCTTCCTAAGAGGCATAATAAAGAAAAGAGAAGAACAAATCTTAAAGACAGAAAAAACTTCAGTCAGACGTCCGGAGTGAACATCAGACATCTGAAAAACACAAGTCGGAAGTCTGAAAAAAAAATTAGATGTCTGAAAGTTTTAAAGACAGAAGTGATAATAGGAGACATCCGAAACCAAGAGAAAAAAGAAAAGAAAAGAAAGGAGATTCCCATGAACCGAACCAAAAAAAATTGAGAAAAAGTTAATCACAGGTATAAATGTAGCCGTATACAAGAAAAATACAATATCTAGATGAGAATATGTAATGAATACCAAATGAAGAATGTATGCGCTACCTTAAAAGGTGACAGATGTCCGGTGAGAACAGGAGATGTCTATTGAGAACAGGAGACATTCAGAGATCTGGAGGAGTTCGAAAGCTCTCAAGTGTTCTTCAACAAATGGAGAAGATGAAGAGGAGTGGAAGAGCTTTTTGAGATGTGCAAGAGGAGTCCGATGAAGAGTATACATTGCACTATAAAGGGAGCATATGGAAGAGAGGATTATATCATAAAGAGGTCAAATGACCATTGGGTAAAAGAAAGAGGTAGTTTCAAATTTCGAATCAATACATATTCAAAAAATTAGACATCTTTAGATAGGTACAGATGCCTGAAAGTAGAGATTCAGACATCTCTGAAAGACCGTTTGAATTTGAATTCAAACTACTTCATTTGAAATTCAAAAAGTTGAACATTGAATGACCATTGAATGAATTTTAACCTACAAACAGATAGAAACACAGACGTCTGAGAGGCATACTAGACGCCTGAAATTCCTAGAAAAACTTTCCAAGGAAAGAGCTGCAACCATAAATAAATAAGACATCTGATATGGATATTCAGATGGCTAAAAACCTAGCTTTCTAAATCCTTCAACTTGCAAAGTCCTAGATGCCTTCTAATGTGATAATATCTTTCTATACTAAGTGGTTTTGTCAGGATATTTGCAAGTTGGTCTTCAGTGTTCACAAAATCTAACTTAATTTCTCTTTTTAATACATTATCCCAAAGAAAATGATGTTTTACATCTATATGTTTAGTTCTAGAATGATTTACAAGATTTTTGGATAAATTTATAGCACTTGTATTATTACAACATATTATAGTTTGTTTAAAATCTATTCCTAGGTCAGATAGAGTTTGTTTCATCCAAAGTACTTAAGAACATGCTAAAGTAGTTGAAATCTTTTCAGCTTCAGTGGTGGATAATGCAACGCAATTTTGTTTCTTAGAAAACCAAGAAACAAGTGCATTACCTAGAAAATGGCAAGTACCACTAGTACTTTTTCTATCAATCCTACTACCAACATAATCAGCATCACTATATCCTAGTAAGTCCAAAGAATGAGTTCTTGGATAGAACAAACCAAAATCACTAGAGTCTTTTAAGTATTTAAAGATTCTTTTTAATGCAGACATATGAGATTCTTTTGGTGAATTTTGAAATCGAGCACAATGACAAGTAGCAAACATTATATCAGGTCTACTTGCAGTAAGATAGAGTAATGATCCTATCATACCTCTATATACCTTTTCATCAACTTGCTTTCCATTCTCATCCAAGTTCAGGTTTATGTTTGTAGCCATTGGTGTGGTTTTGCTCTTCACACTTTCCATTCCATATTTCTTCAATGTGTCGTTTGCATACTTTGTTTGACATATGAAGATTCCTTTATCCATTTGAGTAATTTGTAGTCCAAGGAAGAATTTTAATTCTCCCATGAGACTCATTTCAAATTCAACCTGCATAATCTTTGAAAATTCTCTACACAAATTCTCATTAGTAAAGTCAAAAATAATATCATCTACATAAGTTTGAATAACTATTAAATCATTAAGTTGATTCTTGATGAAAAGAGTTCGATCTACTTTTCCCATCTTAAAATCAGATTTAATGAGATAATTTCTTAATCTCTCATACCATGCCCTAGGTGCTTGCTTGAGACCATAAAGAGCCTTTTTAAGCTTATACACATGATCTGGAAATTCATAATTTATAAACCCAGGAGGCTGGGCTACGTATACTTCTTTTATGAATCCATTTAGAAAGGTTGATTTTACATCCATTTGATATAATTTTATGCCTAGATGCGATGTAAATGTAAGAAGCATTCGAATTGATTCAAGCCTAGCTACTGGACCATAAGTTTCTTCATAATCTATTCCCTCTTGTTGATTATAACCTTGTGCAACAAGTCTTGCCTTATTTCTTACTACTTGACCTTCTTCATTAGTTTTATTTCTAAAAATCCATTTGGTTCCTATAATAGAACTATCACTTGGTTTAGAAACTAATTCCCATACTTGATTTCTTTCAAACTTATTTAGTTCTTCTTGCATAGCAAGTATCCATGAAGAATCTAAACAAGCTTGATCAACAGTTTTAGGTTTAAGTTGTGATACAAAAGCATTTAGAACAAAATTAACTTGTGATCTAGTTTTGACTTCATCATTAATTTCACCTATTATTTGTTCTTTTGGATGATCTTTATGAAAGCCCCATTCTTTAGGAAGATTATGTGTATTATGATCTTTAATGTGAGATACATCTATAAAGGTTGTGTCCTCATCATCACTTTCTATCACTTCAACTTGTTTAATATCTATAGAAGAATTTTCATCAAACTTGATATGAAGTGATTCTTTTACTGTTAAAGTTCTCTTATTTAATACACGATAAGCTTTACTTCGTGATGAATATCCTATGAATATACATTCATCTCCTTTAGCATCAAACTTATCAAGATTTTCTTTAGTAATAAGCATATAACACTTACTTCCAAATATTTTGAAATAACTAATTTTAGGAATTCTATTGTAATAAAGTTCATAACTTGTTTTATCAAGTATGGGCCTAATCAAGACTCTATTAAGTACATAGCAAGCTATGTTAGTGGCTTCGGCCCAAAAATATTTTAGAAGACCAGATTCTATAAGAAGTGTGCGAGCACATTCTTGAAGAGTTCGATTTTTCCATTCCACTACACAATTTTGTTGTGGAGCTCTAGGAAATGAAAACTCATGTTTTATTCCTAGTTCTTCACAAAATGAGAAGAATCTTGATTTTCAAATTCTCCATGATCAGATTGAATTCGAGAAATCATATATCCTTTCTCATTTTGAGCAAGTTTCAAAAACTTTCTAAAACTTTCTAGGGTTTGGTCTTTAAGTTTAAGAAAATATACCCATGTAAATCTTGAATAATCATCTATAATTACAAGACAATATCTACTATCACTTAAACTACTAGTTCTAGTTGGTCCAAACAAATCTAAATGTAAGAGTTCTAAAGGTCTAGATGTAAAGACAATATTTTTACTCTTGAAAGAATTTTTATTCATTTTTCCAAGTGTACATGCATCACAAAAAATATTTGAATTAAACTTTTTCTTAGGCAATCCTTTAACTAATTCATATTTAACCAATCTATTCAAGTATTTGAAGTGCAAATGACTTAATCGTTCATGCTAAGTAAACATTTCATCATTTAAAGCTACCAAACAATTATATGTTCCATTTTTATCTATTTCAACAATATATATATCCTTATATCTTTTTCCAATAAGAAGAATTTCATTTGTTATACTATTAAATATCTTGAAAAACTTAGCACTAAATAGAATATCATATTCTTTGTCACAAATCTGGCTTACACTTATCAGATTATGTTTTAATCCTTTTACCAATGCAACATGACTAAAAGATGCATTACCTTTACCAATAATACCTGTACTAATAATCTGTCCTTTGTGGTTGTTCTCGAATGTAACGGAACCTCCTTCCTTGTAAGTTACTTTCGTAAAGAGTTCCTTACCGCCCGTCATATGCTTGGAACATCTGCTGTCCATAATCCAAGTTCCTTTTCCTTTGTCCTACAAAATGTGACTATCTTTGAATTCCTTTCTTTGGTTGCTCAACTATCTTTCTATAGGTATGTAGTCCTTCTCGAGTTCTCTTAAAGATGTATCTTGATAAATCTACTTCTTGACCTACAAAACAAGATCGAACAAGTTTCTTTGGTACCCATTTTTTCTTGGGTCCATTTTGGTTAATTTTTATTTTCATAGTTGATTATGAAAACTTCCTTTCTTCCTTTTGACTAGATATAAAATTAGTTTGATTTCCTTTTGATGAACTAGCTTCATGAGAATATCCAAGACCAAATTTGCAAGAAAAAGATTTTTGTGATGATAGTAGTCTATCCAAATTTTCTTTTCCATTAGTAAACCTAGCAAGATCTTCTAATGACCTTTCTGAATTAGTTTTAAGATTATGAACATTATTTTCAAGAAGTTCTATTTTATTTTTTAAACTTTTTGTCTCATCACAAAGAAAATTCTTTTCTTGCAATATTTTGTCCTCCTCATTTTGAAGATCTTGATATCTTTCTTTAAGATCTTTATTTTCTAACTTAGTTTTTCTAAAGTATAGTATAAATCATCAAATGTTTCTACAAGTTCTTCTAAGGATAAGTCATTTACCTCTTCTTCTAAAGCCATAAGTCCAAGACATGCGGCTTCTTCCTTGCTTGAATCAGTCTCAGAATCACTTTTGTTTGAATCTGAATCATCCCATGTAGCTTGCATAGCTTTCTTTTTCTTGTACTTGTTGAGAGACCTTTTTGAATCATATGTCCCTTCTTTTTGCATTGATAACAAATAATCGGATCTACCTTTGAATGTTCTCTTGTCCCTTTTTTCCTGAAATTCTTGTTATATCTTAAAAATTTCCTAAACTTACAAGTAAGCATGGCAAGATCTTCATATTCTTCATCACTTTCTTTGGATTCTGAAAATGCTTTGAAGGCTAGATGCTTTTTCTTCCCTTCCTCTGTCCCTTTCTTCTTTTGGTTGAGCTTGGTCTCATAAGCCATGAGATTTCCAAGAAGTTGGTCCATATTCAAGTTTTCAACTTCATTGGCTTCTTCTATAGCTGTCACTTTAGGCTCAAAAATATTTGTTAGAGAACGTAAAATCTTACCTTCAAGCTCACCTCTTATGAAAGTTTTTTCGAGTGCCTTCAGATTGTTGACTATGAAGGTGAAACAGGTGTACATATCCTTCACACTTTCATTTTCCTGCATTTCAAATCTCTCAAATTCTTGAGTTAGTAAAACAACTTTGGAATTCTTTACCTTATTTGTTCCCTCATAAGTCACCTCAAGAGTTTTCCAAATTTCATTTGCACTTGTGCATTGTAAAATCTGATTAAACTCATCAGAGCTGAGTGCACAGTACAAGTCATTCATAGCCTTGGAATTGAGTGAAAGTTTCTTCTTGTTGTCGTCCGTCAAGACCCCATCTTCAAATTTCACTGGACTTTCAAATGGTGTTTCCACCATTTCCCAAATAGTGTAATCTTCAGACTGCAGGAACACTTCCATTCTCTACTTCCAATACGAATAGTTCATACCATCGAAATAAGGAGGCTTTGATATTGAAAATCCACAGTTGCTGCTTGTTGCGAACACCCTTGATGCCATCGGATCTTCTTGCTCAGGTTTTGACACCTACACACAAGAGTAAATCAAGGCTCTGATACCAAATGTAAGTGGCATAAGAAAGGGGGGTTGAATTGTGAAAACAAAAATTTGAAATAATCACAACAACACACAAGTATTTAGAGAGGAAACCCTTGCGGGAAAAACCTCTACCTAGATCTCTCAATCTAGGATTTTGCCCCTACCCAAGTAAGAATTACTAACAAAAAGTAATATTACAAATCCCCTCTTTCTACACAAACCCCAAGAAGGGTTTTCTCCTCTACTAAGAGGAAGTGGGAAACCCACAAACTAGGTACCCAAATAAACCATCAAAAGGCAATAAAGAACTATAAGCCTTGAAAAAGAATAAGAATACTCCCTTGTCAAACCTATAAGCAGTTGGGAGATTTGCTCTCAAATGAACAGCATCACAAAAGAAAAAGAGAGCAAAAAGAGCACAACAAGATCAAGAGCTTTGCAATGATGTATATTTCCTTTGTATAAGTGTGTCTAAAAACATAAGGCAACCTATATTGGAGTATATATAGGTGTAGGAGGTCAGATATAATCGTTGGAGTTTGAATTAGATTGAAATGAATTAAGCAAGAATGGCTATAAAGCAATAACTCAAATTCTGTTCATATCATACATTCGAAAAACCATGACAGACGTCTGAAAAGACTATTTCAGATGTCTGAGAATAAAACAGGACGTCTATCAAGTCTCCAGAATAAATCAAGTGGTTACTGAACTAAATACAGGGATGTCTAAAAAAGAAATAGACATTTGATCATAAAGGTTCAAATGTCTGATTATTAAATGGGACGTCTGAAAAGATAACAGGAAAAGAATTCTCGTTACTGGAATGAGATTAGACCCAAACAGGGATCTAGACAAATGTGGTCAGACGTCTTAAAAGAGACTAGAAGACGTCTGAAATAAGTTAAGGACGTCTAAAGGCCTTCAACGTTCAAAACATTAAGGTGAAACAGAAGCACTTTAACTGGGTCAAAGTGAACGTTGGGAGAAAATGAACGTTGGAGGGATATGGACGTCTGAGGACAAAGACGTCTGAATGACTTGAAAAAATGACCGTTGCTCAAAAACTCAAGATGGCTTCTGAAAATCAAGGAGGCATCCGAAACACTAAACCAGACGTTTGAGATAAGTAGTAGATGTCTGAAAAATCAAATGACAAAAGGTTCAAGATCCGGTGAAGAGAATAGGTTCTGGATGAGATCTTAGATGTCTGGAAAGATAATTAGACATCTTAAAAATCATATTCAGATGTCTGAAAGAAAAGAAAGGCGTCTGAAAAATCCGACAGAATTGGAAGAAAAGCTAGAGACATCTTAAGGAAATCTAAGGATAATTCAAGGCTTTTACACTTTAATAAAATAAACTAAATAAGAAATAAAATGAATCTTTTGCCCTTCCTTTTCCTTGATCCTTTTTGTTAAACCCTTCCTGCATCATGTTAGTCTCTTCCAAGCAATAACTTATTTGTCATTATCAAAAAATACAATAATATCAACATAATTGAATTACACTAGAACCTTATTTAGGTCTGACTCAAGTCAGTAAGGAAACCCTTTTAGGATTAGACGTTTGATTCAGTTTCCAGACATCTCAAGAGTATCTCCCAGACATCTGATAATTTTCCTAGATGTTTGTTGACCCTATTTAATCATTAATGATTTTGATTGCGACTTATTTTACCCTGGGATGATTCCCAACGGCTACCTAAGGATTCCAAAACCTTCCTAGGCCATCTATAAATAGAGGGGAAGCCCTCCCTTGTTTACACACACCAAGTAACACATTTCCACATCATATAGTGTCACTTTAATCTTGAGAAGGAGCTCTAGCTCTCCAAGCTCTAGTTCCACACTTGAGAGCTTCATTCAGTTGTGCACCTGCTCTCACTCCGCGATTATGAGAGTGACGTAGTGCCTATGCGTGGTTCACGCATCCGCGTCAAGCCGATGCACTTCTAGCAAAGTGAAGTATTCTTTACCTATAGTAGCTAGGTTTATTTTGTGGCTCTATAGGTTGTAATTTTCCTTTCTTAATTGGTCAGGTATTTGCTTTGCGAATTCCCATCTCCTTCGTGAGACAAAAACCTTCTCGTGAAGAGAAGGGGTTTGAGGTTACACTACCCTCCTATTCGTAGCATGGTTGTAAGAGGTTTAGCCACCCTTGTTTAAAGTGACTGGGATAGTGGATTTGATCGACTTATTCCATCGGGAAATCCTAACTCGAGAGGGTTAGGTGGTGGTTTTCACCCGGTTTAGGTTTCCACGTAAATATTCTTGTGCAACTGTGTGATTGTTCTTTTTGTGAGATTGTTATATCTTTATTTCCACACTTTATCTATTTTCCGCAAATCTCACCCCTCTCGTAGGAATCTACAGTTGGTATCAGAATAGGTTCTTGCGATATCGGCATAACATATGGAAAGGATCAATGGAGAGGAGCATCTTCGCAACAAGGCAACCGGAGGGGCAGTCTAAAGTTCGACCACCATACATCGATGGAAACAACTACAGCTACTGGAGGTTGCAGATGAAGATGTGGCTTCAAGCCACCAACTTCGCTCTATGGGAACGTTGCGAAACCCCATACGAAGTCCCGGCGAGACCAGAGAGAGGCTATGAATGCCAATGCAAAAGCTATGAACGTGTTGTACTACGCGGTAAGCCTGGAAGAGTTCAATCGGATATCTCAATGTGCCACCGCATATGAGGTATGGCATACTCTAGAGGTAACGCATGAAGGTACATCCAAGGTAAGAGCCTCTAAAATAAATATTTTATCTCAAGAGTTTGAATCTTTCTCGATGAAATCTAATGAGTCATTAAGTGAGTTGAACACTAGGTTCACTCTCATTGTAAATGGCTAAAAGCTTTAGGGAAGACCTTCATTAAGGGGGAGCTTCAAGGAAAGCTACTCTGTTCCCTCGAACCAGAGTGGGAACAAAAGGTCACCACCATTGAGGAGGCAAACGACATAGAGGAGCTCAACATAGAGGAACTCCTAGGCAATCTCATGGCCTACGAGATGAAGTTGAAGCAGAAGAAGGACACACCAGAACCAAAATCGAGGAAGTCTCTTGCCTTTAAAGCCGCATCGGATAGAGAGGTAAGTTCCGTGACGAAGACTTTAAATATTTACTTTAAATTTTTACTTAAAAAATTTTCCAAGTTTTGTAGGGATTTTAAGAGGGAAAAGAAAGAGAAGGAAAAGGAGCAAGGTAGCCCGAGACGTTGCTACCATTGCAACGAAAAAGGTCATCTTCGACCCGAATGCCCTCTTCAAGAAGGAGAAGGAGAAGTATAAGAAGAAGGTGTTCCAAGCAACTTGGGATGACTCGAGCTCGGAGGAAGAAGAGGAAAATCTCGAGAAGAAGAATGAAACCACTTGCATGGGTTTCATGGCCATTGCAAGCAATAGTGACTTCGACAATGATGAGGTAAATTCTAAACTTCAAGGTGCTTTTGATGAACTTTTTGAAATTAGTAAGTCATTAAAGGTAGAAAATAAAAATATTAAAAAGAATCTTAGTTGTCTAAAAACTAAAAATGAAAACGAAAGATTAGAGATAAAACTTAAGGACCTAGAAAGTAGTTCTCGTTCAAATAATGATAATATGTTGTTAGAGAATAATAAGCTAACAAATGAAAATAGTGAGTTGATTAAGGAGAATACAAGTTTAAAATTAGAAATTTCTGATTTAAAGACTAAGATGTATGTTATAGAAAAAGAACTTGCATGTCTTAGGGAAGAATTTAATAAATTGATGAACAAATTAGATAACTTTTCTAATGATAAAGTTAGCCTTAGCCCTAAGGTTGAGAAAGGATCTCCTTCTAGGAGACCAACTAACAAATCCGGATCCAAGCTAACTTGGATATTGAAAGTTCAAGTAGAATCTTGTTTTGTAGGTTTTCAAGGAGGTTACAACATAAAAGATTGGACCTACAAACTCAAGAATGGTCAACTTGATGAGAAGATCGACGAGAAGGCTGGAAGATGCTCAAACCGCTACACATCGACTGCCCGATTGGAGACCAACGCCGATGCCTGAACCTCCAAGCTACGGATGGGAGCCCCATCCAATTTGGCATCCACCTCCATTTGGGCCATTGTATTGGCCATGGTAGGTAAGGTAAACCTTTAACCCTATCTCTTTATCAATAGCATGTAGATAGGGGGAGTTAAAATCAATGAGCTAATTATCCATCTTTAAGGGGTGTTCGCGGCGTAGATCGCGTAAAAGATGAACGCGTTGTAGTATAATGCAAAATACGTCTCGAGCAAATAATTAACGAAATTGGTGAGTCCCGATCGATCACAGAGAGGAAGAAAACACTTTTGATTTCAAGCGTTGATGGGAACACAATCATGAGCCCTAACTGGCTCATTTTGACCCAATGAAGAGAATAAATGCTCCTACATAACCAACTGAAGGTCATAATTCACTGCATAACCTTTCTGAGAGAAACACAAGAAACAATGGGTAAAACTATAATTTTACCAATGCAGTACAACCATGGGTTTTCTTAAGGGCTAAACAAAGGTCAAATGATTTTAAAAAGATAATAAGTGGGTTGGATTTGATAGAAAAGGGTTTGTGTATGTTCTATGAATTAAATGGCTTCTTAAAGCCCTAAAAATAGACCCACTTGATTAACCAAGGTTCCGGTCAATATAAAATTTACTTAAACCCTCTAAAAATCATATAAAAATATTCTATAGGATTTAGAACCTTCAATTTGGCCATTAGAACCCATCTTGACCTAGAATGGGGTCTCTGACAGATATTTGCCATAAATTAGATTTTTGCATAAATTTCCTAGTCAAACATGGTCAAATCCAAAATCCAACTTCACCATTGGATTCCTTAGGTCCAAATTAGGTTTGTATCAAAATTTGGACCCAAGATGAGTTTTCCTTGACCTAGTTTGCAAAAAGGTCCAACCTGATTACATTTCTACCCTAACTTTCAAAAAGCCTGGCTAACTGCCCCCTAGCTTTCTCCTCATCTTCACAAGTAGGTCCCTCCACCATTATCGTGGAGGAAACCTACTCTAGCGACCTTCAACTTGGAAGTTCTCCTTGATTACTTGGAGGATCTCTTCCAAAATTGGAAGGAAGATCCTCAGAGAAATTCCCGTCAATATGAACCCTTGTTTGAGATCTGATTCCCTCTCAATCTCTCATGCGAATGCATGAGAGATGTGGGTATCCTAACAAGCTTCCATCGCCGGCGACTTTCCAAGCTTGGGAAGCTTGCTTCCCAAGCCCTAATCGACCTTCAGAGCACTATTTAAAGGAGCCCAGACCTCTTCGATCTCTCCACGCTCGATTTCGACCGCGAATACCCCTAATTCCTGTCTTCCCCTCATGGCCATACCTCGATGTCCGGTGACCTTCCCTGCTCCTCCTCGTCATCCGATCGCCATACCTGCGGCGGATTCCTCCTCCTTGACTTCGTCCATGTCACGTCGTACCAGCAGGCTCTTCTCTCTCTTCATCCTCATTGATCCCACCTCACTGAAGCCACCTTCGTCTCCGACGTCAGGCACACCATACCCAACGCCTTCGCTCGCCCCCTTCGTCCCTTGACCTCCCAGATAAGCTCCCTCTCACCTCTACTTTACTTCCACATTTATTTCCCTTCAAATTGACCACTGACGCCCGTCACACCTCCATCTCTTCCACCTCCGACCATTAACTCCAGCGAGTCCATCCCACCTCCACAGGCCACCAAAACCCTCGTCGACAAGCCCACGAGCTTTGCCTTACTTCACTGATCCCTTCCCCTCACTCCACTCACTGCGCCACTCACCCAAACACCTCCCCGAACACACCCACACACTCGCACACAGTGTACCTTAGGCATGCACTCACAGGCATCCCTGAGCCACACCAACACTCCTAGCACATCCACCGTGCTCCGACGTACCTTCTTGGACGATTTGACATGGCCGTGAAGCCATTCTTGTGTTTTTAGGTAGCAGGCCCCCTCTGCCATTGCTTTCAAACTTGAAGCAAGCTTGAGGTTGCTCCAGGCCTTGCTGTCCAGGTGCTGCTATCCCAGGCTGCGTGGACTTACTTCACTCACGCACTTAGGTCCTCGATTGGAGTCAAAGGCCTTCGCAGTAGCTACAATTGGGAGATCAACCTTTGCTACAGGCGTGCGCGAAGAGGGGGCGCAGATAGTCCCACCTCGAAAGTGAAGGGATACCCGCACCCAAATAAATTGAAAAGTTGCCATAGCCTTATCACCTCAGTTACCACGGGGTGAGGTCCCACTCACCCGACCCGATCTCGTCTGCGACACACCCCCATGGACCCGGCCTGACCCGACCCGACCTGCACTCCTCGCTCACTACTGCACGCTGGTGGGCTTGGTCTCAAGTACGCACCTGACCCTATTACTTGAATTCCTGTGTGGCTTTGGGAGAGCGAATCCTAAGAGAGAAAGTGAGGAGAGTCGCATGGGTAGGGGTAGGGTTTTGCTACAGGGTTCTCTAGCCGACACTTTATCGCAGTCTGAAGAAGAAGAGGAGGCCAGCAGAAGAAGAAAGGAAGAGGATGAAAGGCTTAAGTCAGAGCAGAAGGAAGCCAAGGCAAAAGAAAGAGAAAAAGAGGAAGAAAAGGAAGAAGCAAAGTCAGAGCAGAATATTAGTTTACATTGCATATTCATACATTGAATTATTTGGTGATATTGTAGGAGTATTTGGTGATCTACATCACCATTTTACTCCCATATTTTTGCACTCTGACACTGATATTATTTCATACTCTTTTTAATTCTAAATTGTGATCTTGATTTCTAAATACCAATTTGCTCCCTGTGTTCGACCTCAGAAATCTTTTTGAGTAATAAAATTATATCTGTTTTGAACACTATTTTGGATGTACTACAACGCAATACTTTTTAAACCTAATTCAGCGTGATTAACATGCGTTTATTTCAAATATAAAGGCTAAGTAAAAGGAACAATCAATCACAATATTTATATCATAAGAAGAGATTGAACATAAACTGGATACATGTATTTGAATAAAACATAAAACAAACTACTATTGTCATAGAACAAGGGCACCACGAGTTGTTCGTGGTTTCCTTTTGGAGAGGTTGGGAGGAGCAGCAATGATCCGTCGGGGTGGCCCAACAGACGCTTCAGATGGGGATGCAGAGAAGGCGGGAAGAAGAAGAAGAGAATGAAGGAATGCCTTCAAAGGGGGGCCCTTTGGGCTCTTTTTATAGCTTTGGTAGGGGGTAAAGAGGGCATTTGGCCCCCTTAATCTCATGCAAAAGCCTTCCAAATCCTTCTTTTTCCCTCGGTTTGCTCTGATGCTGCCACGTGGCACTCCGTGGAGCATCGATCCTCCATCGCATGGTCGCAGATCGCCTGCGCGCACCCTTCGTGTTTTCGCCTTCGTCGCTTGCCTCTTTTGAGCGCTTCAACCTCAGTCGTTCAATCTTACAACCGGACAGCTTATGCATACTTGCCTCGCCTTCCAAATCTCACAAAATGTGTGTGATCGCACATCCGCTCGCGGTGCGCTCTAATCGCGCCATGTGGTCGCGCCTCTACCCTCTGATCACGCATTTGCACCTGCAAGCGCCCGCACAGCCAATGCCGCTTCAATTTCGTGCAGCGCATCGCTCGAACCTGCATCCCACGCTTACACGCGCGTGCGTGAGCCAACACGTTGCGCAAACCTTTTATTATATATACTTGTTTGTTTCTATTTATGCTTATCCGATCTGGGCGAGCGACGTGCCGTGCTCATGGCTGTTGAATGAAGATCCAATGGTCCACAGCGTGCGGTGCGTCCTTCCTGGATGGGGCAGTGGTGAGGGAGTGGCTGTGATGGCACCACATGGCAGCATCAGAACCGTTCATCTTCTTTTCCTTGTATCTGGTGATGTAGGCCTCCGATTGAATTGATTTCTGCACCATTGGGTATGAACATTGATTCGGATCCATCCGTGTGGTTGGATTTGTCATCTGAGGTCCAAATCTTATTTTAATTTGCCCCTTGGATCTTGATCTTCTATGGATTTTCTAGGGTGCTTCGGGAGTCTGATTGATGCGATCTTTGAAGCGTTGGACTCCCGTTGTAGTTCTGAACAGATCCATGCAATTGGATTGGTCATCCGCAGCCCTGAATTACCTGCAATAAGTGATACCTTTCAATTAGCACAGTTTTATGCATAAAACACATATATCAACTACGATGCAGAATACGATGCATATGCATGTAGAATGTTCATGTTAAGATAAGTTCTGGCTTAATTTAGGCGAATTAAGGCCTATGATTGCTATGCAATTATACCCCCATGCCTAAATCTTGCTAGTCCCTAGCAAGTGTAAGATTAAGTGCATTTTATCAAGAGTTTAACTAAAGGTTTATTTCTTTTTGTTTTATCCAAAAATTTAGAATCCAGATAACTATGTATATATGATGTTGTAGCTTTTGCAACGGATCCAAGCGAAGAGTCGATACACATTTAAAGTTTGTACTTGCCCCCTAGTAAAATTCTATTGGGATAGGCAAACCTCTTCTCTTGAGGATATAAAATATTCTCTGATTTTAGCCCCAGCTTTTGGCTTAGGTAGAAGACGTCTGAGTTAACTGGATTTGTATTTGGTGTCTCACTCGCTTCTGGTGCTACATAGAGACTAGTATTTCATAATCTATATTATTAGATTATTGAATAACTTAACTTAGAGAAGGGCTAGAAAATTGTGCTCTCTTTAATCTTCTGTACGTTTTCTTTTCTCTCTTTCTCTCTCTCTTTTTCTTCTTCTTTTTCTGAGCTCACATCTTACCAGATTTGCAATTGTATTTGGTGGTCTTACATGGCATTACACTTTAATTGGGTTCTGATAACCCTACGACTAAGTCAGACTCCTCAGCCCATATTCAGGCGGTCAGAAATACAGAAAAATAGGTTTAGGCTGCATTTGATGGTTCGTGAGGGTGGTAGGTGTTTTTGCCTCAAAACATTTTGACTTACATAATTCAAACTTCTTAACATAACATTTTTTTCCCTTTTTTTCTTACAAGTAAATATCCCTTTTGTAATCTTTATATATATATATATGCTGGTATAATGTTGTTACCAACATAACATAACGCAACAATTCAACACGACATACATACTTTTATTCACGAAGCATTATTTAGGATTTTTGGGGTGACCAAGAGGATCTCGGGTGGCTTATTTGGTGGAAGTGCCTACTCTCGGCACCGGGTAGGGAATGGATAGGACGACGTATTTCTGACCTTAACATCAAATACCCTCCTTCAGCCAAGGATTTCGTAGAGGACGGTCGTGAGCATCCACCTTAGTCCTAGTTTTATCAGAACCCACTCTCTGTGTTTTTGCCTTATTTGGTGGCTTTCGTATGGAATTTCTCACAGATGTAGTATGCATGAATTGAGAGTGAAAACTATGCCCATCTCCGAGTATCATTATTTAGCTATTAAAGATTAAAGATTCCTTACACTAGCCTTAGAGCACCAGTAGACTCTCTACTCTCATCTTAAGTATGTTTTGGTAGATCTACTAGAAGATGGTTCACCTAACTCCCTGATTACTGTCTAAGGGTTTAGGAGAAGAAGCAATGCTTCTTCTCGACAAACTAGAGATGTCTATCGATTTTCATAGTGGATCCATTGCAAATTCTACATGCAAGTATGAAATTATACTGGATTCTAAGCCTAGGAATCTACTAAAGAATAATTCTCTAATAAAACCTCTTGACAAAGCGATCTAATCCCCAATTGTTGGCAGAAAATTTTCAATTTTTATGGACTACCCCCTCATGCCTAAGTGTTTGCATGTCCTCATGCATGAATAAAAGAAATAAGGCCGGGTGTATATGGATAGAAATCACCTGTAACTGCTTCTGAGTTGTCATTAAGCTCATGTCATTACTGCAATGCCATACACAATATGCAAAACAATATGCAAAACATTATGCGTAAATGAAATATGCTACGTATAGATGGTATGTATATGTGTATATGTGCTGAGTTTAATGCCTCCAACTGGGCAACTCATTAGTCATATGTCCTCAAGAAGATGTATCATTTCGTCAGCAGGACGAGGTTCCTGAGCAAAGAATGGTTTGAGGCGCTGGCCACTAACCGTAAAAATTTGCCCAGATTTTGGGTCTCTAATTTGGACCGCCTCGTTAGGATACAAGTGGACCACCAGGAATGACCCAGTCCACTTAGACTTGAGCTTTCCCGTAAAGAATTTAAGTCGAGAGTCAAACAACCAAACTTGCTGGTTAGGTGCGAACTCCTTCCTCCAGATGTGTCAATCATGGAAAGCTTTTGTCTTATCTTGGTATATTTTTGCACTCTCGTAAGCTTCCCGCCTAATCTCCTCTAACTCATTGAGCTGGAGCTTTATTTCATATACTCTGGCCTCGAGGTTAAAATTACACTTCTGCACCGCCTAAAAGGCACGATGATTCAGCTCCATAGGAAGGTGACAGGCCTTTCCATACACCATGCGGTATGGCGACATTCCTAGCGGGGCCTTGTACGCGATCCGATATGCCCATAGTGCATCAATCAATCAATCAGACCAATCCTTCCTATCAGGTCTAACCATCTTTTGATGGATAAGCTTGATTTGACGGTTTGATATTTCAGCCTGCCCATTGGTCTGTGGGTGATATGGGGAGCAATGCGATGTTGCACCCCATATTTTTTTCAATAATGACTTGAAATGGGCATGGATGAAGTGGCTTCCCCCATCACTTATCAGGACGCGGGGAACTCCGAATCTCACAAAAATAAATTCCTGGACAAAGGATATAACAGTCTTATGATCAACTCATCTTACCAAGATAGCTTCTACCCACTTTTAGGCATAGTCTAATGCGAGGAGTATGTACTCAAAGCCATGCGAGTTCGGGAAGGGGCCCATAAAGTCGATGCCCCAGACGTCGAACACTTCTACAACCAGAATGGATTGGAGAGGCATCATATCTCTCCGAGTCATAGAATCGACTGCCTGGAATTACTTATAGCACTTGGCAAACTCATGTGTATCTCTAAAAATGGTTGGCCAGAAAAATCCCAACTGCAAAATCGTTGCAGTGGTTTTTCAGCCTGAGAAATGACCCCCACAAGCATCTTTGTGGTAGAAGGATAGCACACTAGAGATTTTCGAATCAGGGATGCATCTACGGATGATTTGATCAACCCCATTAGGAAAGAGCAATGGGTCATCCCAAAAATAGAATTTAGCCTATGATATAAATTTGAGATTTTGATCCTTGGATAATCCCACAGGTAGCCTACCTGCAACAAGATAGTTTGCTATAGCAGCATACCAAGGAGACTCAACAGAGTTGATGGATAGCAGAGACTAATTCGGAAATTGATCTGATATCAGTGGGGAGTATGGAATGTAGTCTGGGTCAAGCCAAGGCAAGTGGTTTGCTACAACACTATGTGCTCCGGCTTTGTCGTAGATTTCGATATTAAACTCCTGCAAAAGAAGGATCCATCTGATAAGGCAGGGTTTGGCGTCCTTCTTTGCCAGCAAATGCTGGAGGGCGGAATGGTCAGTGTAGATGATAACTTTGGACCCGAGTAAGTATGACCTAAATTTCTCCAACCTGAATACTATAGCTAGCAATTCTTTCTCAGTGACTGTATAGTTACGTTGGGCTTCGTTCAGCATTTTGCTAGCATAGTATATTACAAATGGATGGCACTCTCGACACTGGTCAATAATGGCTCCGACAGCGAAGTCGGAAGCGTCACACAACATCTCGAAGTCGAGTGACCAGTCGGGGGGTTAGAGAATAGGTGCATTGGAGACAGCTCTTCGCAAGGTCTCGAAAGCGTTGAGGCACGAGGAGTCAAACTCAAAGGGCGTGTTGGTCACCAGAAGATTCGATAATGAACGAGCAATTTTCGAGAAATCTTGAATGAATCTCCGATAAAATCCAACATGCCTTAAGAATGATTTGATTTGACTAATCGAGCTAGGTGGAGGTAATCGCTAAATAATTTCAAACTTCGCTCGATCGACCTCAAGTCCATTAGAGGAGATCCTGTGACCTAGCATGAAGCCATCCCTCACCATAAAATGGCTTTTCTCCCTTGAAAGTACTAGGTTAACCTCTATACATCTCCTCAAAATTTTTGTGAGGTTATTGAGACAAGATGAGAAATCGTCTCCAAACACAGAGAAGTCGTCCATGAACACTTCTATGTAGTCCCTGATCATGTCTAAAAATATGGCCATCATGCATCGCTTAAAGGTAGTTGGTGCGTTGCAGAGGTCGAAAGGCATCCGCTTAAAAGCGAATATTCCAAAGGGACACGTAAAAGTCATCTTGTCTTGGTCTTCTGGGTTGATTGCAACTTGATTGTACCCGGAGTATCCATCCAGAAAGAAGAAGAAACTATGCCTGGCTAGCCGTTCTAGAATCTGATCAATAAAGGGCAAAGGAAAATGATCCTTTTTGGTAGCCAAGTTTAGCTTCCTATAGTCAATGCAGACCCGCCAAGAAGTCGTGGTGTGGGTTGGGATGGATTTGCCCAATTCATTTTTTATTATGGTGAGTCCCACCTTTTTGGGCACTATCTGAATGGGACTCAACCATTGGCTATAGGAAATTGGATAGATAATGTCCGCGTCTAACCATTTAATGATCTTCTTCTTGACAACCTCCAACATATTTGGATTTAGGCGTCTCTGAGGTTGTCTCGATGGTTTCACCCCTTCATCAGTGTAGATATGGTGAGTGCAATATGAGGGGCGAATTCCATGGAGATCAGCAATGCCCCACTCGATAGCAGCCCTATGTGCTTGCACAATGGAGATCAACTGGTGTTCCTGATCCGGAGTCAAGTGAGCATTGATAATCACTGGATATGTCTCACTTTCTCCCAGAAACATGTATTTGAGCGAATCAAGTAAGGGCTGCAACTCTAGTAGTGGAGGGTGGGGAGGGTGAGGGGGAGGGTTGTGCAGGGGAGGGGAGGAAATAATAGTGGAAATTTACTGATCCTAACTAATGAAGAATCCGCCTGCAGTGGTCATGTAATCCTGTCTTAAGATATCCGTGCTGGATAGGACAGGATAGTCAAGATCAGGGGTGTTAAGAGTAGATGAACACCCATGACAACCAAATCCATGGGAAGAAATGTGTATATCATTAGTCTCAGTCCCATGTGGATCGCGATCAAAGACCCGTGATAGTGAGGATGAATGTGCCATTGGGTCGCTGCAAAGGAGCCCAATGTTCCCACAGAAGCTAAATCTTCGTCTTCACTATCCTCCTCGATCAAATCACAATCAAAGTTCTTTGATGCCCTGAAAATGTCCAGTCTAAGCTTTTTATTTCCCAGGGCAATCTCTATGCACCCTGATGCACAGTCGATGTTTGCACGGGCAGTTGCCAGAAACGGGTGACCTAGAATAATCGGTGCATCACGAAGATTAGGAGGAACCTCCATATCAAGAACAAAAATGTCCGTTGGAAAGAAGAATCCTTGGACTTTTACGATCACATTTTCAACCACCCCCCTCGGTGTTTTTACAGATCGGTCAGTCAACTGTATGGTAACCGAGGTGGGTTTTAACTCCCCAAATCAAAATCGATTAAATACTACAGTGTGAATTAGGTTGATGGACGACCCCAAGTCAAGAAGGGCCCTATCAAAAGGGGAATCCTGCAACAAGCAGGAAATCAATGGTGTGCCCGGGTCCTTCTTCTTGGGCGGTAAGTTAGCTAAAATAACTGCACTAGCTTCCTCAGATAATACTGCTTGTCGTCCGATCCTCTGCTGTCGCTTCAAAGTACAATAGCCCTTAAAGAACCTAGCAACAACTGGGATGTGATGTATCGCTTCAAGGAGAGGGACCTAAATGTAAACTTCCTTGAACATAGATTTCAGGTCCTCGAAATTCTGCATGTCCTTTTTTTGTGATGAATCTCGTGTTAGGGCTGCGAGAAAAGGGATGGGAATTTCAGGGTCTAGGGGCTTCTTTCCCTTATCTAATGAAGATGGCTTGTAAGAGGAAGAGGATTGTGAGCCATCTCATGGTATAGCGCAGGGAAAATCATTACCTACTTGCCTAGGTAGCGGGTCCTGTGTAGTCATTTCGCTCCTTAAGGTGATAGCTTTTGCATTGGCGTGCTATCCATGCAGGGGCAGAGGAGCGGGTTGGTCTAGATACATAGGGTGTGGCAATAGAGGTGGCTGACCGAGCCCATAACCAGGAGGTGATGGAGGTGCTTGCATAACAGCGTGTGCCTACCCCTATGGTGCTTGGAATCTAGGCGGGGCACCCTGATTCTGAACATATCTCGAGTTTGGGATAGGTTGGGAGGGCAAAGCTCCCTATGATCTATGCTCCTGCATCATTTGGTTCTGCGTGTTCTGTATGCTCTGTATATGGTAAGCCATTGCCTTCATTATTTGGAGGTTGTCATGAGTAGATTTCTGAATTGATGCCTGCAATTCCTCCTTCAGCGACTCCAAAGGGTCGGCCTGCTTTGGAGGGTAGTTGGCAGCTTAGTTCAGTGGCTGATAGATAGAGCGTGTCTGTTGCTACTGAGATGGGAATGGCTGCTGCCTTGGATACGTGTTCTGCGCATTCCTGTATTGTCTAGTCTGGTAGTGTGGAACTTGAGTCGGTCTTTGTGGATTACCAGACCAGGCGAAATTGGGATGCTGGCACCAACTAGGGTTATATGTTTCAGAATACGGGTTGTTACGCCTGTATCCCTAAATGGTATTGACGTCTCAGATGCGAATTCATCAAAAGAATACGCACTTGCATCATCATGTGGTGCGTAACCCTGATTGTACAATGCCAGATCCATATTGTTCACGGGTTCCTAGTATGCAGGATCCCACAAAGATGGAGAGAAAACATCCTGAGTAACCAGATATGTACGAGCAGAGGGGGCTCAATATGCTTGAGAGGAGTAAGATGGAGCAGTGCTGCCAATAGATCCAGATCTCACTTGCATTAATTCATCGAGCTTCTTATCGAGCAGATCCACCTTATCCAGCTTTTTGGTGATAATGTCCATGTCAGCTCGGGCAGACTCGACTTGAGCTTCGTGGACATTAACTCGTTGCTGTCCAGGTCACTGGAATTGGTTCATTGAGGCAGCGTTCATCGAGTTCTTTGCTAAGGACTCGAATAGTTCAAATGCATTGTTCTTGTCCTTCGCGAGAAAATTCCCACTGCTAGATGCATTGGCCAGGTATCGATGTGTGTCATCCAGCCCATGGTAAAATACTTGCACAAGGTGCCATTTGGGTAGACCATGGTGTGGGCACTTCCTGAGAAGATCATGGAATCTATCCCAAGCATCATGTAGCTTCTCTCCATGGCCTTGAGCAAAGGTTGTGATTGCATGCCTCATGGCATTTGTTCGACTGATCAGGAAGAACTTTTGGAGGAATTCACGACATAATTCCTCCCAGGTTCCAATTGGCCTCCTGATTGTATTGAACCAATTAGTAGCTTTATCCTTGAGAGAAAAAGGAAAAAGCTTCACGAGAACAATTTCAATATCTATATTCTTGGGTCGAACTAACTCTGCAATCCGACTCAGGTCTTCGAGGTGCTGGAAGGGATCCTCATTCGAGTGTCCATGGAAATGAGTCTGAATTAGACTTATGATATTCGGCTTTAACTCGAAAGCATCTCTGCCTGTGGGAATCTAGACCTGAGGTGCTATGATTGTTTCCACTGGATCATAGAAGTCCCACAGTTGTTCTTCGCGTGGTGGATGCTGCATCCTGTCGAGTGTCGTGAGAATCCGGTCGATGCTTTGCTCAAATTTCTATTCCGTTTCCTCGACCCTGGCTTCCAGATGAGCCATTGGGTCCTGATTCTCAGGGTCCTAACGAATTCGAGGACTGAGATTAGCCATCTCAGCTAATCGGATGGAAGAAGGTTGAGAAGAGAGGTCGGGCGAAAATTGCCTTCGCCGCCTTGGGTTTGGCTCCTAAGGTCCCACAAGTTCAGGTCTTAATGACCTTCTTCCTTGCATACACCAACTCAAAGGGTTGGTGTAGTCAAGCAGAACAAGGCTAAGGCCTTGTTAATCAGAGTGGTCCTTTAGATTAGATGACCTGATTTTTTGTTTAAGTGTGTGTTATTGAAAATTCAGCTAGAGACCAACTGTAAGGAATTCCTGCATCTCAGGCTAACTCGGCCAGTCTGGTTACGAGGGGACTACGGGGAAGGTTCTTCCTTTGACTTTCGCCTCCGGTTCCAATACCCCGCAGTCGCGGTCATTTGACACTAACTCTCAGGCTTAGTCACCAGGTTTTGCAAGAGAGGTTGGAACTACCCAGTAGTTTCAAGCCAAATGCAGGTTATTTGATGTATTTTCGTGATTTCATAACTTGTTTCTTCAATGTAGTAGATGGTGGGCAATCCACAAGGTGGCTCGCCTCACCGACTAACTTTTGGGCTCGTCAGAGTCCAAGTTAGTCAATGTGGTCCTATTGGCTCATGCACTTCTAAATTCTTTTTCAAATTGTAGATCACAATTCCAAAGTATACTCTAAGGTGAGATGGAATTCAAATGATTTGAAACTTGGCAAGAAGATTCCTTTTACAATAAGCTTTTTAGAGGGTATTTTTTAAAAATTTTTTCTATTTCCAACAATTAGTTATGAATTTTTAGCTAACCAGGGGTCAAATCTAGGATTTAGATCTCGTGTTGGTTTCTCTATTGGAAACTATATCAAATATGCTCCAAAAATTTTTTAAAAATATGATATTGAAAGCTAATTTGATTTTCTTTCACACCCCACAAATTTTAAGTCAATCTGATTTATATGTTAGTCAAAATTAATTTCTAAATTTCATAAAAGTGCTATTTTAAGCAATTTGACCAGTATGTACTCCATGAATTTTTACAAATTTCAAAAAAGGAATTTATTTTTGGGCGTTGGAAAGATAATTTGAAGATCTAGTTCCATCCAAATTTCAAGATTTTTGGAGCATTAGAAACATAGCTATTGAATTTTAAAGATGACACTTACTTTCTGGCCGAATTTCTAATAGGAATGTGTGCAATTGATTTTCATAGCGCCCGCTTTTCCTCGTTCGCTGCTTCGTGTCATTGTTTCTGCACACAAAAATATTGTATTAGAGATAAAATCAAAAGTCGTCTTTCCTCCCCAACAGGTGGGACAAGCAACTATACTACAACGGATCGAACCCAGGTCCCCCGTGTGATAGGAGGGAATACTCACCACTATACTACAACGACGTGGTCGCGCCTCTACCCTCCGATTACGCAATTGTACCTACACGCACTCGTACAGCCAATGCTGCTTCAATTTCTTACAGCGCATGGCTCGAACCCGCATCTCGCACTTACGCGTGCGCGTGTGAGTCAACGCGTTGTGCAAACCTTTTGTTATATATACTTGTTTGTTTCTATTTATACTTATCCGATCTGGGTGGGCGACATGTCGCGCTTGTGGCCGTTGGATGAAGATCCAATGGTCTACAACATGCAGTGCATCCTTTTTGGATGGGGCGGTGGTGAGGGAGCGACTGTGATGGCGCTACGTGGCATCATCATGTTCGTTCATCTTCTTTTCCTTGTATCTGGTGATGTAGGCCTCCGATTGAATTGATTTCTACGCCATTGGGCTGTAAACATCGATCCAGACCCATCCGTGTGGTTGGATTTGCATCTGAGGTTCGGATCTTCTTTAATTTGCCCCTTGGTTCTTGATCTTCTACAGATTCCCTAGGGTGCTTCGGGAGTCAGATTGATGCGATCTTGGAAGTGGACTCCTATCGTAGTTCTGAACAGATCCATGCGGTTGGATCGGTCATCCGCAACCCCGAATTACCTGCAATGAGTGATACCTCTCATTTAGCATAGTTTTATGCATAAAACACATATATCAACTATGATGTTGAATGTTCATGTTAAGCTAAGTTCTAGCTTAATTTAGGCGAATTGAGCCTTATGATTGTTGTGCAATCAAGGGGGAGGTTTTAAAATAACATAGCTGTATTGCCTTTAGAAAGGGGGAGATAATAACATAACTATCTTGTTTTTAATGAAAAAGATGGAACTAGAAGAGCATGTTTTAAGGGGGAGTTGTAGGATAGTTAAAATTAATTAAACCTTTTTGATAATGTCAAAAAGGGGGAGATTATTGGTGCAAGGGCACCATGATCGTTTATTTTAATGATAACAAAACACTTGGTATTTTACATTTGCTTTTGAGTCCTAAATTTCAGGTTGATTGCAATTATTACAAGTGTAAAGACAGAGTTCAAGCTTGCATCCATGATGGATTAGAGGAGCTTGATGGAGGAGAAGGAGCTTCGTGAGGAGTGAAAGCTTGAAGAAGGAAGGAGATGAAGAATAGGATAGACTGCCATTCATCTTGTACTTTGTTTTTGTTTCTTTTGTTGCTCTTTATTTTTCTTTCTTAGATGAATGTTAAAGAGCCTCAAAGTATCAACGCTGTAGTCCTAGAAACACTTGCACAAGAGCCTCAAAGTATCAATGCTGTGGTCCTAGGAACACTTGCACAACCCTAGGCTACTTAGATTTTCCGTAGAGGACTTAGAAAACCTAAATAGGTTTTAGACAGCTTATTCAGACATCTAATACTAATATCAGACGTTTGATAGTGATCTTTAAGATGTCTGAATGTTGAATCAGACGTCCAAACTTTTAGGGTTGGTCTTAGAGCCTTCTGTCTGTTGATTTCAGACGATCGACCCTTAGTCCAGACGTCTTAATAGACGTCTGATGATTTGGCCAGACGTCCAATTAGTGGAACGTTGGCTTAAGAATATAATCATTTAGGAATGACCTTTAGGCTTCTATCGGACGTCTTTAGAGGACCTCAGATGTTTAATAAAATGATCATTAGCCTCGATTGAGCCAAAATCACTTCTATTGAGACTTATAGCTATTTGTGCCTTGGGAAATCTATTCCCATAGTTAATTAGGTTTCCAGACGTCTAGACCTTATGCCAGAAGTCCGATATGTCTTCTGACTGAATTACACTAGAACCCTATTTAGGTCTGACTCAAGTCAGTAAGGAAACCCATATAGGATTAGATGCTTGATTTAATTTTCAGACGTCTTAAGAGTATCTTGAAGATGTCTGATAATTTTCCCAGACATCTGATGACTTTGTTAGAATCATCAATGATTTTGATTGCGACTTGTTTTGCCTTGGGATAATCCCCAACGGCTACTTAAGTCTTCCAAAGCCTTCCAAAGCCTTCCTAAGCCATCTATAAATAGAGGGGAAGCCCTCCCTTGTTTACACACACCAAGTAACACATTTCCACATCATATAGTGTCACTTTGATCTTGAGAAGAAGCTCTAGCTCTCCAAGCTTTAGTTCCACACCTGAGAGCTTCATCCAGCTATGCACCTGCTCTCACTCCACGATTACGAGAGCAACGTAGTGCCTACACATGGTTCACGCATCCATGTCAAGCCGATGCAGTTCCAGCAAAGGGAAGTATTCTTTACTTATAGTAGCTAAGTTTATTTTGTGGCTTTATAGGTTGTTGTAATTTTACTTTGTTAATTGGTTGGGTATTCTCTTTGCGAATTTCTGTCTCCTTCATGAGACAAAAACCTTCTTGTGAAGAGAAGTGGTTTGAGGTTACGCTACCCTCGTATTTGTAGCGTGGCTATAAGAGGTTCAGTCACCCTTGTTTAAAGTGACGAGGATAGTGGAAATCCTAACTCGAGAGGGTTAGGTGGTGGTTTTCATCCGATTTGGGTTTCCACCTAAATATTCTTGTGCAATTGTGTGATTGTTCTTTTTGTGAGATTGTTATATCTTTATTTCCGCACTTTATCTATTTTCCGTAAATCTCACCCTCTCCAGTAGGAATCTACAAATACTAATGCAATAAACTTGTCCAAAAACCCTATTAAACACTCTAAGACAACACATATAGATATCAGACATTACTTCCTCAGAGATTATTCCCTAAAGAAGGAAATAGTCTTAGAATTCATTCAAACAGAGAAAACAATAGCTGATATCTTAACAAAACCTCTAGCAAAAGAAAGATTTATACTGATAAGAAGAGACTTGAGCTTAACAAGACTCATTGAACTTCGATTGTTTATTGTTTTGTCTTGATAGCCATTGATCGTTCAAAGAAATTGTGTTGATCAATCATTCCTTAATGGATCAAGTGTTTATTCTAATCAATCAATCTTTAAATCTTTTGGGCAAAATTTTCCTCCAAAATTTTCAACTTTTGATCAACCAAATGATGGTTTTGATCGATCAAGTTTTGGCCAGAAATTTTCCCTCCACTAGAAATTCAATTTTCTTTGATCAATCTCTCTTTCTAATCGACCAAAATTGAATTTGGTCGACCAATCTGTGTTTTTGATCAACCAAATCTAGGCACATTTGATCTCGCTGAGATTTCGTTTGGTGATCCTAATCACTTGATTTATCACTAATCAGATCTTTGATTTCAATCTCTAATCACCTACTACCTTATTTGCTTTACCTATTCTTTATAAAAATAACTTTTTACCATCACTTTTACCACTACAAAAACTCTCTTCATCAACGAAACCACCCAAAACACCAACCAAAGGCCCCACTCCAAGTGGTCCCCTCTCCACCACCATCAACCACCAACACTGACCAAAATGCTGCCACCTCCTCCAACCAAGCCTTGGTTGACCACCACCAATGTCCTCTCCTCTCCAGCAAACCAGCTCACCGCCGCCCCATCCTCCGACCGTCCGGCCATCTCCAATGACTGCTTTGGCATCCGACGACCACCACCGGTTGCCCGACCACCTTTTCCTCCTCCTCATTGCTGACCGTATCAATTTTTGTTGATCCTTGCTATATCCCATTTCTTTACTTATTTTCTATCAATCTTATCACTTTGATCTTGTTTTGATGTGTTTTTCTTGTATTCATGTTTTTTTGACCACTGTTCTCATGCCCTTCATTGTTCTTCATCGTTCTTCATCTGTTCTTCCCGTTTGATCCGTTCGAAACTTATCTTTTTCGATTTTGTCAATTTTTGATCCAACAAAATGTTGACATTGATCGACCAAAAGTATCATGTTCAAAACTCTGAAAAACTAATTTTGATTGACTGCTTTTGATTTTTGATCAACCAACCTATGATCAAACAACCTAAAAACCTGATCGACCATTCTTTCAACTCTACAACTTGCCTTGCTTCCTATCTATTTTCTGAGAGACCAAAAATGATTACTTGATCGACCAATTAACCCTTCTGATCAATCAACTACCTATTTTAATTGACCAATCTGTGTTTTGATTGACCAACTTGATTCTTTGATCGACCAAAACTGTAATAGACTTGCTTCAATGGTCTTTAAACGTTCTCGTCCCTCTACCTCCCCCCTCAGAGATGACACCTTTGACTATTTTTATCAGTGATGAGGCACGTCACAACTTTTCCCTCTACTGCTTCTCACCACACATCAGTCAACCTATCGACCTTGACAACTTTGAGAGCATTTTCCTAGGTGTTAGAGACTAACTTACCTATCATAGGATAGGTCGCCTCTTTGATCGGACATTTTCTACAAGTGCTAGGGGTAGTCCTATCAAGGGCGTAGACTGTTGGGGTGTGGAAATTATCTTTTAGAGAAATATGCATTGTAGTATAGACAAAAATTGCACAAATACTTAAATTTATAAAACTCAAAATTGATGTGAGTCTGAGGCCATTCGCAGGGAGAAAATGGAAAATTTCAATCACTAATCACAATTATCAATGAAGATATGCAAATATAATCAATCAAAATAATATTGCAATAAAAACCAAGAATGAGTGCAAAAAGATGGGGTTAAAATGGTGATTTGTATCACCAAATTAACCCTAATGTGTAAGCACAACAACTATCTCAAATAAATGAACAATAATGCTCAATCAAGTGTAATGAAAGTAGCCGACAGGATCAAAACCAGCTAGTCAGATGTTGGGTTATAGGCTTAGATGCCTTAACCGCAAGAGCCTTAAAAGAGACACAAGGGTCTCACAGCACAAGGCACAAGGGCCTTATCTCAAGCCTTAAAGGAGCCAAGGCATAGTAGCTACACACTAACATAGAGGCGCAAGGGCCTCTTCAGATTTTAGCTAAGTGTTGAGAGAGAGGGAGGGTATGAATCCCAAAGTAGTAGAGCAAAACCCTCCCCCCTCTTCCTTGATTCTCTTCCCTGTACCAGGTAAATGGGTATTTGGACTAGGGACAAGACTCACTTGCATGGTGTAGTGGGTGAGGAATGAGCGCACGTGCGATGAGTGGGACCTTACCCTGTGTGCTGAGGCAAACAACGTTTGTCACTAATTGCCTTTATCTACTGCAACGCGCTTCAAAGTCCCTGATGTCGAACTAAAGGACTGCCACTTCTTTACGCGAGTTGCAGCTGGGTGTTGCTTCTGATTGGAGTCAAAGTTGATGCCTGCTGCTTCAATTGAGGACTTGGATCTATTCCTGGGAGTATTCCATAGCATCTAGAGGGAATAACAGGGATGAAGGTGGTCGAAGAACTGTGAACGGAGCCGGAGAAGGTGGTGGCGGCGGCAATGCTCCAGCATGTACCTGAAATGAAAAATATGGCCTCCCAGCCATGTCAAATATTCTTAGAAGGTTCGACATGAAGAGGCAAACATGATGGTGGCGGTTTCAAGGTGTGCGGTGGTTGGTGGAGTGCTAATGGTGATGGAGGAGGTGCACGTGAGTGGGTGTGCTCGGTGGAGTGCGTGAGAGATCAAAAGCCCAAATTTCTTTGGGACTTTTGATAAGTGAGGCGAGGCGATGCTCACAGACGTAGTGGCAGGCGGATTGGTGGTCTAAGGCGCTCGTGCAACGTCGTTGAAGCTTTGCTGGCCATGTAGGAGATGAAGATGGTACAGGAGTTGTAGGGCGTAAACCTGAGTTTTAAAGGTGTAGGAAGAAGCAGAGGAGTGAGAGGAAGAGAGAGGGAAAGCTTACGGATGAGGGAGAGCGAGTATGCAACCAGCTATGACAAGCCGACACCGAAGAAGACGAAAGCTCCAGATGGAGAAACGGCAACAAGGAAAGGGGTTGAGGACTCCAGCTGGTATGGCGAGGAATGGACGAAGCAGAGGAAGAAGACCACTCTACCTATTGTATGTGGCAAAGGACGACGACAGTAGAGTAGAGGGGTCACCAGAGCTTGGTCAGAGCAAGCCGAGGGAGAGAGAAAAGACCTAAACCATGCTAAGGAAGATGGCCTGATGAGCTAGAACTTATATAGAGCTCATAACCGAGCTCTAATTGTGGAAAGGAGCACAATTGGACCTTCATTTAGAAGCAACAGATCCCACGATTCTCGTGGATTCGCATGGTCTCTCTACCGCGAATTAGAGTCCAAAATCACATTCATGTGATTCCCTGCTGTGTAAATATCAATCCCACCAAATTTAATGGGATTTGGTGTTGATTTGATGGGGTTTAGAGGCGGTCAAAATAGGTGCTTAGGTCTGTTGACCTCCAATGGTGGCAGGGGTCATTCTGTGAAGAAGAAGAAGAAGTTGGGGGCTAAACGCAAGGAATTTCGAAAGCTGGGGGCTTTGGTATGAAGAATAGAGTTTTAAGGGACTTGATTGCAAACTAGGTCAAGATGAACTCTTATTGGGCCAAAATTTTGGCCTTAACCTAATTTGGACCTAAGGAATCTGATGGTGAACTTGGATTTGAGTTTTGACCATGTTTGACTAGGAAATTTACATAGAAGCCCATATTAAAGCAAAATTCCGTCTGAAGCTCTGTCCAAGGTTACAATGGGTTCAGATGGTCAAACCAAGGGTACCAAACCTCTTAGAATTTTTTTATATGAATTTTAGGAGGTTTATATGAATTTTATCCTAACCAGAACCTCTTTAATTCAAGAAGGTCTAAAATTAAGATTTTATGTGTTGTTGTGGTTCTCGAAATGCGTGAAATCCTATTTTTTATCTATGTGGACCTACTCTTTGGACTTTAATGCTCATTTCACCTTTAATTAGCCCCTTGGAAGCCCCGTGGTTACTCTTCAATTATGATGTGAAGTTAAAACTGCAGAATTAACCTTGTTTTGTTGTTCTCTCCTCAAAATGAATTTGAACAGAATTATGGCTCTCAGGCGATCATGTAGGAGCATTTTTCGCTTGATTTCCAATAAATTAAGTTAATTATGGCTAATGATGGTGTCTCCATCATGCCCTCATGCCTATTGCAAGTCCCTAGCAAAATCTTTTGGAAAGAACTAGATCTCTAGACCATGCTTTGATGTTCAGATGCCTGATTTGTGCCACTCTCTAGAAATCATATCAGAATGCCAATAATAGCCCTAGAGGTACTCAAGTACCAGCCAAGATCCAGACCTGACCAGATTTAGCCTGGGTCCACTGCGAAGGTTTCTATGGCACGTAAAAACTGCCTAGAGGTTTGTTGACCCCAACAGTTAAAGCACCCGTGTGTAGACGTATCGTGTCTAGGTTCAGTTTACCAATGCATTTTTGTAAAAGAGAGATAGAGAAGGATTTTTCATTTTGAGAGTTTTCTCTTTTTTATTTTTATATTTCCCTAGATCTAGCCTCAAATTGGCCTTAAACATTGTCTATTATCGGATTCCTTGTCCCCACCATCAATCTTCGAAGGCTCCTTAACTTTCAATGCTTCGAGATAGCACTGCCCATGGAAACACCCAGAACTCTTGGCTTTTGACAATTCGAGATAGTGCTGCCCATGGCATTCTATAGATAAATTCAGGCCTTGTTAATCGACATTTAGGGATAATCCTGCCCATGGCACCTGAACCAGCACAAGGTGCTTACTTGCACCCTGTAGGACATTTAGATATCCTAGGAGATAAGCACCAAAGAGACGATATGTTATTACGCATCTTCGAGGGGAATTTTCCACCTTTCCGCACCAGGAACTCGTATAATCAACTTGTGTTGTTGAGCCACTCCAGAGCTAGATCTTCGAGACAACTTTCAATACTAGAACACATTTGCATGATTTCTTTATTAAGAGCACTAGATTAGACTAGTGTGTGATTTTTGATGCTTAGGTTACCAAGTCCCACAAACCAAAGGACAGGCAACGAGGTCGAATAATCCCTAAGCCTTAGACCTACTATATCTGCCTCGCACTTTCCTCAACCTCTTGAGGACTAATCTGGATCTTAACGAATACTTGAGTATTTCAGCCTTAGAATAAGCCCAAGAATCCTAAGATCAGCACTTATACTAATCTCCTTGTCTCTAGCATTTTAGGACTTAATCTTTCATTTGATTTGGTCAAGAACTTAAGTAAATCCCATGATCAATTGCTATGACTATCAATTTTTTTGATTTTTGCTCCTTTTTGACATTTTGTATTTCCTCCTCTTTTCCTCCACAAGAAAGATTTGCAACCAATTTTTCAAAATTTTCCACCCCTTTTCCTTTTCTTGTCTTTTTTTTTTGTGAGAACCCCTCAGAGAATGGAATTTCCATTTGTTTGCACTTTAACACCCCCCCATGCCTAAGTTTTGCAATGTTCTCATTGTAAACTACATGGGTATGAATTCAGCTTGGTTCAAAGTTTAGAATAGGGTCAAAGGGTGGGTGAACGGGTTGGGATTACTTTGCGAAAGATTTCAAGCTTTGATACATATACCAAAGGTGGAGTCGACTGTTCTAAAGTTGAACTCTCAAGTGCAATAGGAGTGTAAATCAAAAGATGGTCAGAAGGGTCTCAGGTCTTTGGAAAATGATGGGTTGTCTCCTGTTAAGCACTAAGTTTAATGCCATCAATTGGGTGCAAGGAGCTCAAAGGGATATGTCATCTGCTACATTATGATGAGTGATAGGAGAAAATATGTGATCATGGTGGATGAGAATCAGATGGCCACAAATAAGTATCAAATTATGATGAAGAGTCATTTTAGAAGGTCTATGATATGGGTCAAGTTGATTCATTTCTGGGTGGCTCTTATGGAGTTTCTGCAGAGGAATCACTCGGAAGATGTGGTGATCATGGGGCTCTGAAGTAAGATTGTCGTGAGTCCAGGACCCAACAGAGGTGAATCTAATAAGCATATCCCAGATGTGTGGTTCCTCTCGTGCAATGTGACCTAATGGATCATTATCCAACAATTCATCTTGATTCTTCTCTAATGGGTGTAAGATCCATTCCTGAAGAAATGACTCAAAGATTGGATCTTCTAATGATTCTTCTCTATAATTTTTATCCCCATCAAAAGTGAATGTCTGGAGAGTGCCTTTTGGATCATCCAACTCCAAATCTGTAAAGGATTCATACTCTGGGTTGTGGTCACTCTTGGTATCTACCATGCTCGATTTTTAGAGATCCTCAAAACATTCATCAGAATAAAATGTCTCCAACTCCATGGAATATAACTCTGAATCCCGTCGAATGTCATCCTGTTCCCTAAAATCCATGTGTATGTCTTCACGATCAAAGGTGAAAGCCCCCAATACTCTTAATTTGCTGGAATCATGCTCGGCTAAATTGAGATCCTCCATCATGTGTAAAACTTCCAGTTCTGGTTCTAGGTTTTCTACTACCGAAACAGTCATGAGATCTTGAATCAAATCTAGCTGTTCTGTCGAGCATTTTTCTTTTCCTTCAGAAGATCCCCAAAAATATTGATCTCAGTTCTCTTATCTCTAGAGGCAATTATCTGTGCCTTGATTCACAATTGATTATATCTCCTACAGTAGCTAAGAAGGGTCTCCCCAAAATCAAGGGCATATCTTGTATTTGTTGTGGCGCATCCATGTCAAGAACTAGGAAATCAGCTAGGTAGCTAAAATCCTTAACTCTAATTACCACATCCTCTACTAGCCCAATCGGGGTTATTACAGTTCAGTCAGCTAATTGCAGAATAACATCAATGGCTTTTAGCTGTCCTATCCGTAGTTTCTCAAATAGGGCAATCAGGATTAGGTTGACTGAAGCGCCAAGATCCAGTACAGCACGCTTGAAATTTGTACCACCGATCTTGCAGGGGATCAATGGGGTGCCTGGACCAGATTTCTTAGGAGGTAGACTATTATGGATTATGGCACTCACATTTTCAGACAGTACTACCTTCCCTTGTGAGGGTTCCTCCACTTCTTTTTTGGATAAGTCAGGCGAGGTGGAGTTGAGAATGAGGATATCAAGTAATGGGATAGTGACTTGTGCATTCCTCAATGGTCCCGTTATGTCAGATTCTGACAATCCTCTAATGTGGGGGTGGGATAAGATTCGGGATAGGGGAATGGATTGGCTATCTTGGGGGATAGGTTTCTGTTTCCACCTCTTGGTTCTGTCCTCGACCTTGTTGCGTTGATCATGGGTTGGGTGAGGGAGATGGGCCTCAGGGCCTGATCTTGTGATCTTTTCTCATGCGTACAACATTGATCATAGCAAATTAATGATGCAGAGGAGGAGAAGAGAGAATTGGACCCTATTGCTGAATAGTAGGATAAGTCATGGTATGATTTGGATCAGCTGAGGCGGATGCTCCAAACACGCTCCAAACACGTAGGTATGAGTCGATGGGCTTGGCTGAGTGTATCACAATTGACCCTGGATTTGATTCACCACGTGTTTTTGGGTCGACATGTTATTTGGATTTGGCAGAGGTTGGGAAGGAAGTGCACCAGGTTGGTGAGTCCACGCCATCTGTGCGAGCTGATTTTGAACCTCTGTGATCTCATCTTTGTGCTCTTTCTGCATAGTCGCATTGGTCTTTTGGATGTTAGCCAAGGTTTGTAGAATCAGAGTCATATGATCTTCCCTTGATGGCTTGGATTGGTAATTAGGGTTGGGCGTAGGCAGAGAGGGGTGATATGGATGCGGAGCTTGTGGTCAAGACTGGAATTGAGGTCTATGTTCTGATTATTTCCTGACCACGCAAAATTAGGATGATTGTGCCATCCAGAGTTGTAGGCATTAGAGAATGGATCATTCTGGATGGCATGGAGATCCTCGCAGGTTTGAGGAACTCCAGAGAAATCATAATACGAGCGTTCAGAGTTCCCCTAACTAGAGTAGGTGGGTCTGGAGCTTCCTCTGAAATTGGGATCAAACGGCGGTGGATATGGGTCCATCCCCTGGTGAGAGTGATGGTAGATGTTATGCACCGCCTCCCTACTTGGGGGCGGTTGCGCATACGTGTTTTGCTGAGCGGCGGTGGTTCTCTGTAGATGTCGAGTCAAGTCATCCACCTTTTTCTCAATGATTAAGACCTTATCCAAGTGACTGGCTACTAACTCTAGATCGACGACTGTGGATAGGCCTCGAGTCAAGTGTGCCCCTCGTGTGTTTGTGAATGCGTGGGTGGTCATTTAGTTGAACACACCTATCGATTCATTGTTTATGGAGTTCTCGCATATGTTCTCGAGAATCTCCCAAACTGTATCTTCATGTTGACCCATGATGCTTTCACCACAAGTTGCATTGACAAAGAGCTTGATATCCTCACGGAGCCCATGGTAAAAAGACTGGACTTGTTCCCATTTAGGAACTCTGTGATGGGGGCATTTCTGCATGAGATCCAAAAAGTGGTCCCATGCTTCATGAAGTGGTTCTTTCTCATTTTGCGAGAAATGCATGATCTGGTGCCTTAAAGCATTTTTTCGACCAACTGGGAAGAATTTTTACAGAAATTTAGTTTGGGGCTCCCCCCATGTGTTGATTGGATGTGTCAGAGTCTAAAACCAATCGACAGCTTTATCCATGAGAGAGAAGGAGAACATCTTCATGAGTATGATATCCCGATTCTGAATAGGTGGCTCGAAGGTCTGGACCAGATGCTTTAGCTGCCTGATGTACTGGAAGGGATCTTTAGAGTTCAAGCCATGGAATTTTGGGATAGTATGAATCAGATTAGTCTTTAGTTTAGCATCGAGCCCTCCAATCGGGATTTGCACCCTGGGTTTGATCTCCACCGCAGCGGGATTATAGTGATCTCGCATCTGAGGACGTTGCGGTGGATTCATGTACACCTGGACTAGATCATTGAGGCACTATAGCTGATTCTGGAAATTGGGTTCTTCTTCGTGATTCTCCATGGAGGTGGATGAACGAGATATGGGCTCAGAAGTAGATGATTCAGAAGAAATGTTGATCTGGTCGGGTGGTTGCATAAACAATTGGGTCGAGGCTAAACTGCTAATGGAGGCCTCATGGGTGGTCTTAAGGACTTCCTCCCGAACATGCACTACAGAGCCAAATGAGGGACAGAATATGTGATGGACCCAATTGAGACACCCAAAAATCTTTGGGTGACTAAGGAGGTTCGAGGTGGATGATATCTCTTGATCAGAAAGTCACTCACTCAAGAATTACTTGGGCAGCCAGGAAGGGAGAGCCCCATAAAGACCCCTACACGGTAGAGCGTCCCCACGGGTTACAGGGTTTCCCCAACCTGACCTTCCTTGTCACTGAGAATCCAAGTAGACTGAAATGAGAAACTTGGCCCTTATGTTTACCAATTTTATTCCTGAATTATGGTGCCTTGAATTTAACTTGAACTTTTGAATTGATTGTGATTTGTGATCTAATTTGAAGGTTGATTAACCCACAAGGTGGGTCAACTTCACCTAACTTGCCCTAAAGTTTAGGATGAATTGGGTAAAGAACCCAAAATCATCCTAAGTGGTTTGCAAACAAGTTATTAAGTCTCAAATTTTAGAAATTCAAGTGATTGTTAAAGCCTTCTTTTAGGGTTTGCTTGATTAGATCAATTCAATTAAGGCTTAGCTGACACACAATGCAGGAAATCAATTCTTTTTAAATCAAGCAAGTGTGTTTTCTTGAACCCTAAAATGGAAACCCTAATTTGGCTCTATTTTCTAGGTCCAATTCTTACCAAAAGTGGCACCTAGGGCTCAATCAAGAAGGTGAATAGCCCTAGGCACCTTAAGTCCCTAGTAGGTGAAGATATCTGGATAGAAATTTCTGAGCAAATCAAATCAGGCAACTCGGATGATTAAGTCTATGAAATAATGTGAGTTGATCTTAATTGATTCTTCCTTTTAAACCTTTCCAGAAAAGAGGGGCTCAAGAAGAAGGGAACGAGATTACCTGCCCCTAGAGTGGTTATTGTGTGGCTGATCTTCTCTCGTGTACCTCGCAAAATCACAACAGATCAGATAAAGTAAGTTAGTATTAAATCAGAATTGTAATCAATGAATGAAATTGCACGTTGCTCCCCAGCAACGGTGCCAAAATGTTTACACGCAAAAATCATCTTTCAGAGAAATACACGTCGTAGTATAGGATGAAAATTGCACAAACACTTACATTTATAAAACTCAAAATCGATGTGAGTCCGAGGTCGTTTACAGGGAGAAAAATGGCAAATTTCAAACTAATCACAATTATCAATGAAGATATGCAAATATAATCAATCAGAATAATATTGCAATAAAAACCAAGAATGAGAGTGCAAAAAGATGAGGTTAAAATGGTGATTTTTATCACCAAATTAACCCTAATGTTTAAGCTCAACAACTATCTCAAATAAATGAACAGTAATGCTTAATCAAGTGTAACCAAAGTAGTCAACAGGATCAGAACCAGCCGGTCAGACGTTGGGTTATAGGCTCAAATGCCTTAACCATAGAAGCATTAAAAGAGACACAAGGGTCTAATAGCATAAGGCAAAAGTGCCTTCTCTCGAGCCTCAAAGGAGCCAAGGCACAGCAACATCACATTAACATAGAGGTGCAAGGGCCTCTTCAAATTTTAGTTAAGTGTTGAGAGAGAGGAAGGACATGAATCCCAAAGCACCAGGGTAAAACCTCCCCCCTCTTCCTTGATTCTCTTCCCTATCTCCCAGATCAGACCCAGGTGAATAGTCCTGGGTATACAGGTATTTGGACCAGGGACCAGACCTGCCTGCGTGGTGTAGTAGGTGAGGAGTGAGAGCACGTACAGTGAGTGGGACGTTACCTTGTGTGCTGAGGCAAACAGCCTTTGTCATAAATTGCCTTTATCTCCTACAGCATGCTTCAAAGTCCCCAATGTGGGGCTAAAGGACTGCCACTTCTTCGCGCGAGCTACAGCTGGGTGTTGCTTCTGATTGGAGTCAAAACTGATGCCTGCTACTTCAATTGAGGACCTGGATCTGTTCGTGGGAGGATTCCGCAGCACCTGAAGGAAATAGCAGGGATGAGGCCGGTTAGAGAACTGCGAACGGAGCTGGAGAAGGTGGTGGTGGTAGAGGTGCTTAGGCATGTACCTAAACTGAAAAATATGGCCTTGTGGCCTTGTTAGATATTCTTAGAAGGTTCGCCATGAAGAGGCGAACGTGATGGTGGTGGTTTCAAGGCGTGCATGAGTGGGTGTGTTCGGTGGAGTGCGTGAGAGATCAAAAGCCCAAATTTCTTTGGGGCTTTTGATTAGTAAGGCGAGGCGATGCACGCGAACATAGTGGCAGGCGAATTGGTGGCATGAGGCACTTATGCGATGTCATCGGAGCTTCGCCAGCCTTGTAGGAGATGAAGAAGGTACGGGCGTTGTAGGGCATAATCCTGAGTTCTAAAGGTATAGGAAGAAGCAGGGGAGTGAGAGGAAGAGAGAAGGAAAGCTTATAGATGAGGGGAGAGCAAGTATGGCGCCAGCTATGATAGGCCGACGTCGGAGAAGACGAAAGCTCCGGAGGGAGAAACGGCAACAAGGAGAGGGGCTGAGGACTCCTAACTGGTATGGCAAGGAGTGGATGAAGCAAAGGAAGAGGACCCCTCTGCTTATTGTATGTGGTAGAGAGCAACGAAGGTAGAGTAGAGGGGTCACCAGACCTTGGTCGGAGTAGGCTGAGGAAGAGAGAGAAGAGGGTTTTTCTGGCCCTAAACTACACTAAGGAAGACGGTCTGATGAACTAGAACTTATATAGAGCTCATAATTGAGCTCTAATTGAGAAAAGAAGCTCAATTGGACCTTGGTTTGGAAGCAACGGATCCCACAATTCTCATGGATTCGCATGGTCTCTCTACCTCGAAACAGAGTCCAAAATCACATTCATGTGGTTCCCTGCTGTATGAACATCAATCCTACCAATTTGGTGAGATTTGGTGTTGGTTTGATGGGGTTTAGAGGCGATCAAAATAAGTGCTTAGGTCTGTTGACCTCCAATGGCGGTAGGGGTCATTCTGTGAAGAAGAAGAAGAAGTTGGGGGCTAAACGTAAGGAATTTCAAAAGCTGGGGGCTTAAGTGTGAAGAATAGAGGTTTAAAGGCCCTGATTCCAAACTCGGTCAAGATGAACTCTGATTGGGCCAAAATTTTGGCCTTAACCTAATTTGAGCCTAAGAAATCTAATGGTGAACTTGGATTTGAGTTTTTACCACATATGACTGGGTAATTACATAAAAGCCCAAATTAGGGCAAAACCCATCTGAAGCTCTGTCCAGGGTCGCAATGGTTTCAGATGGTCAAACAAAGGGTACCAAACCACTTAGAATATTTTTCTATGAATTTCAGGATGTTTAGATGAATTTTATCCTGACCAGAACCTCTTTAATTCTAGCGAGTTTGAAATTAGGGTTTTATGTATTATTGTAGTTCTTGAAATGTGTGAAATCCTATTTTCTGTCTGTGTGGACGTACTCTTTGGACTTTAATGCTCATTTGACCTTCAATTAACCCCTGGAAAATCCTATGGTTACTCTTTAATTATGATATGATGTTAAAACTGTAGAATTAACCTTGTTTTATTGTTCTCTCCTTAAAATGGATCTGAATGGAATTATGGCTCTCAGGCGATCATGTAGGAGCCTTTGTCACTTGACTTCCACTAATTTAAGTTAGTTATGGCTAATGATGGTGTTATCGTCATAGACCCTATGGCTTGTCACCTTTTCTACTCCAACCTTCGCAACATTGGTGAAGGTTTTGATATTCAGTTGACATCCAATGTCTACGACATTGAGGTCCTTGTCAATGCCGATGTTCTTTCTAAGGTCCTTGGTTTCCCTCCTTTGGTCCTACTTACCTTGAGTTGCATCATGACATATCTTCTGAGGTCATTAAGGAGATGTTGATGACTCCCGAATCTTTCAACTTAGGCAAACCCACTAAGTCACTGTATTTTCGTCCTCTCCCACGATTCCTCAACCACGTATTTCTTTGGAACTTCATGTCCAAATCCACTTCTTTTGAGAATTTTTTGAGTCCCATGATCGTGGCATTATACGCCTTTATGACCAATAGGGCATTCAATTAGAACCACTTCATCCCTACCTTCATAAAGAGGAAACCCACAAGTGTTTTCCCTTTTGGTACTCTTCTCTCCCACATCTTCCTACATTTTAATGTCCCCATAGACATTAATCATAACAGTTGATCTCTCATGTTTCCATTTTTGGAGAGCTCACCTACTCCAAAATGGAACAGGAGTGTCAGGCTTGTCAGGATCCTCCTCAGGCAACAACTTCCTCTTCTCAGCCTCCTCCTTCTCAGGATGGCCCTTCCTCTAGTCCACCTCCTTACTCTCCCTACCAGCATTCTGATGCTTACTTCTCGCCTTCGGTTGGACCCTCTCCCTCGTTCTACGACTTGGAGTGGCCCTACCTTAACAAGCAGTTTACCAGACACGATAGTTTTGGAGTCCAGGATGTGACAGATGACATCTCTCTGATGATGCATCGCCAGAGAGAGATAGGACAAATGATGATGATGGAGCACAGCACTCAGGTTTCTGCGTACTTGAGAGACAAAGATTCTTCTTGGAGCAGATTGAAGAGCAGATCCGCTCACTCACTGTGTGTGACCATAGACCCCCTGAGGCCATCGTTCAATAGTAGTAGGTCCTTCTCCGAGCACTTCAACACCATCCACCTCCAGACAGACACAACCTAATGGTTCCTTAGTCCAATAGCCGTTTGATGATAACATCATCATGTGCCATAACTAGCTTTAATTAGTTAGGATTAATTGACAAATTCTCCTACATAGTCGCTTGAGTGTCATAATTCCTTGCATATCCCTTCTGAGAGAAGAACACTAAAACAGGGTTAATTCTATAATTTTAACAGCATATCATGAACACAGAATAACCACGGGGATTCCCAGGGGTTAATATAAGGTCTAATGAACATAAAAGTCAAATAAAAGGGCTACACAGACAGAAATCGGGTTTCACGCATTCCAAAAACCAATACAACACCTAAAACCCTAATTTCATACACACTTGAATTACATAGGATCTGGTTAAGATAAAATTCATATAAATCTTCTAAAATTCATATAAAAACATTTCTTGAGGTTTGGTATCCTTGATTTGACCTTTAGAACCTATGTTGACCTTAAATAGAGTCACAGACAGAATTCTGCCCTAATTTGGGTTTCTACGTAAATTTTCCAATCAAAATTGGTCAGAACTCAAATCTGACTTCACCATCAGATTCCTTGGGTCCAAATTAGGTTTGTACGAAAATTTGGGCCCAATCAGAGTTCATTTTAACCCAGTTTGCATTCTAGTCCTTAAAACTCTATTTCTCTCAATCAAGCCCCCAGCTTTTGAAATATTTGTGATTAGCCCCACAGGTTTGTTATCTTCTTCACAAAAAGGGCCCTGTCGCCATTGGAGGTCAACCAACCTCCAGGCTGCCTTTGACCTCACTTAATCCTACTCAAATCAACACTAAATCCCACCAAATTTGGTGGGATTGGTGTTCACATTGCGAGGAATCATCTGAAGGTAATTTGGGATCCCAAATCTCATCTGATTGCCCTAGAAAACCCACGAGTTTAGTGGGTGTTTCTTGCAACAAGCACAAGCCAATGTGGGCTTGTTTATTGATCTAGAGTTCAGTCTGGAGCTCTATAAAAGCACCAAAATCTCAAACCATGCTCCTTAGTCATTTCTAGGTCAAAAATCTTCTTCTTCCCTTCTCTCCGGCCTTGAGCTTCACCGACTCCGACAACCTCCTCAATCCCTCTCATCAGGGCCTCCAACGGTCAAATTGAAGTCACCTCCTTCGTCCTCTCCTTCCTCCACTCCTCACAATACCAGCGAGAGAGTCCCAAACTCCATCATCACCGCTTCTTCCACCGGAGAGTTCGACTCCTCTGACGCCAACTAATCAAAGCCAGCATGAACCACCTTCCCCATCATCCATTAGTTATCTCTCTTCCTCTCCCTCTCTACTTCACCCCAATTGATGATAACATCATCATCAGCCATAATTAGCTTTAATTTGTCACAATAAAGAGATAAATGCTCCTACATAATCGTCAAAGAGTCATAATTCATTGCATATCTTTTTTGAGAAGAATGGATTAAATCATGATTAAATCTACAATTTTAACAGAAGATCATAAATGCAGAACAATCATGGGGTTTCCCAGGGGTTAAACTAAGGTTAAATGAGCATTAATGACTAACAAGAGGGTTCATGCAGGCAGAAACGAGTTTTCACGCATTTCGAGAATTAACGGACACCCAAAACCCTAATTTCAGACCCGAGTAATTAACAGAGGTTCTGATCAGCATAAAATTCTCCTAAACCTTCTAAAAATCATAGAAAAATATTCCATAAGGTTTGGTATCCTTAATTTGACCATTGGAACCCATTTTGACCTAAAATAAGTCTTAGATAGGAAGTTGCCCTAATTTAGGTTTATGTAAATTACCTAGTCAAACTTGGTCAAAACGAAAATCTGACTTTACCATCAAATTCCTTGGGTCCAAATTAGGTTTGTATCAAAATTTGGGCTCAAGCAAAGATCATCTTGACCTAATTTCCATTTTGGTCCAATATGACTCTTATTCTCTCAAATAGCCCCTCATCTTTTGAAATCATTGCAATTAGCCCCCCAACTTTGTTATCTACTTCACAAATAACCCCTGCCACCATTGAGGTCAAACCCAACCTCCACGCAAGCTTTGACCTCCATGAATCCTATTCAAATCATCAGAAATCCCACCAAATTTGGTGGGATTGATGTTCACACTTTGACAAACCTATTAGGATAGATCTTAACTCCTACAATCCTTTGATTCGTGCGTGCGAATGCATAAAATCAATGGGTGCTTCTTGATTTCCTAAAGAGCAAATCAAAGCTCTTTCTTGATCTAGAGCCCTCTTTGGAGCACTATTTAAGCTTTAGAACTTCTACCTTCTCAACTTAGCTCGGTTTTTGTCGCATTTCTTCATCAAACACCCTCACCCTCCAACCTCCTCCACCAGCTCCAGTGAGCTCCTCCATCCACCTTCTTCATCGGCCACCACATACAATAGGCGGTCGGATCTTCTTCTCCTCTTCAATCTGCGTCTTACAATACTAGTAGGTGTCTCTTTCCACTGTCTTCCTTGTTGCTTCTCCCCCACCGAAGGCTTCATCTTCTCCGAGTCTGGCGTACCCCCGGCAAGGACATATCCCACCTTTCGACCGTTAGTTTAGGATTACTTAGGTTCCTTCCTCCCTCTACTCTCTCTAAACCCTCAATTTGACCGCTGACGCCCCCATTCACCCATCATCATCTCCATGACCGGCCATACCTCCGACGAGTCCTCCACACCTCCACATTCCACCAAAAAACTCACCATCAAGTCCTAAACCTCCACCATGACCACGCGAGCAAAACCCCTCAAGAAAATGAGGGGATTGCTACGCCAAACGACCCATCAAACACCTCTGCCTTCATGCTCCTCCTCCGACTTCGCCCAGCCTCATCCACGCACAAAACACCCCATGAACGCTGCCATCGCCTTCCACACCCTACGATGATCCTCCTGAATGGTTTAACAACGGCTTATAGCCCATATTGAGCCTAGACCTCAGCCGCTACTCCAATCAACGAAACCTCACCTCTACTGTAGCTCTACGAAGAGGCAGTGGGTTTAGTCCCACATTGATTGAGGAATGGCGACCGTGCCTGCATAAATGTTTTTTGTGAAGTGAGCTTATCTCCCAGTCATTGAGGGGTCGGGTCCCTCACACCCAATCACCTGATAACCCGCCTACTTCACTCCTAGCCTGTGACCTATGCTCGCAGGCCTAGACACTGTGCATGATTCAATAACCTGAGTATGTATCTGACTATGCGCTGGGTGTGAGAGAGAAGAGGAAGAGAGAAACTTGCAAGAGAGAGAGGAGGGGTTTCGCTCTCTTGGGCTCTATGCAGACACTTAGTCGCTGAGGAACTTGATCCCCTGTCCTGTGAAGGAAGAAGAAGAAAGGGAGAAGAAGAGGCTCTTAAGAAAGGAAGGCTCGAGAAGAAGCTGAAGTGAAGAAGAGAGAAGGCATTGAGAAGAAGAAAGGAAGCTGAAGAAGGAAAGAAGAAAGAGAAGCTAAAGTGAAGAAGAAGAAGAAGAAGAGCTGAAGAAGAGAGCCTTTGAGATGGCTTTGCGCTTACTGATGAACATTTAAGCCGTCTGATAGCTTTTCTCAAGCGTCTGATCACTGTAGCATTCAAGCTACTGTTTATTTATTTGATATAATTGAGATCTGATATGCATGTCTGATTAGGGCTAATAATTGGTGATTCAAATCACCATTATTTTGTCTTTACTTCTTTTTATCATTATGAACTATTGAGATACTCATGTTTTTCATTGAATATCTACCTGAATGCTCAATTAATTATGCTCATTAATTTTGAATGCGATTAATATTGTGAATTCCACATTTGCTCCCTATATTCGACCTCGGACTTCATTTCTTGATTATGAGTTTATAAATTTTATTTGTTTGAGAGCTATTTGTCGACTCTACTACAACGTAATTTCCTTAAGACTTGACGAAAGCTTAACAACATTTTGGGGCCATTACCGGAGAAAAATCTTAACAACTTTTTGGCACCGTTGCCGGGGAGCAACACACAATTCACACATTGATCTTGTCTTTCTTGATTGTTTATCTGAGCACTAACTTGTCCTATTTGTTTTCTTGTGATTTTTGTGAGGTACATCATGAGGAGATCTTCCGTGCAAATCAACTACTCCCAGGGTAGGTAATCTCTCTTCTTCCCTAATCTCCTAATCCTTGGATGGGAGAAAAGGAAACAAAACCAATTAGGATTCATTTGCCTAGTAATTTTCATTCAAAAGGCAAGTTTCCAAGTTTCTTGATTTGTGAATTCAAAATCAATATCTGATTGAAGCCTGAGATGATTCTGATTAGACATTCCCCATCCTAATTGCCTGTACCTACTAGGGATTTATGCTTAATTCTAAGCATCTTGGACTACTCACCTTCTTATTTGAAGTCCAAGGTGTACATCTTGAGATTTAATTGGACTTGAAATAGAGCCAATTAGGTTTCTACATTAAGATTTTTGGAGTGTTAGTTCACAATTGCCTGCATTAAAGAAAACATACCCTCCCTCATTTGTGTGCTACCTAAGCCCCTGATTGAAAAGAGCTAATCAAGAAGAACCCTAAAATCAAGTTCTAAATTCACTTGAACCCTAAAATTGTGGATCTAATAACCTAAGAGTCAAATTAGAGTGATCTTTGGGTCTTGACCCAGATTTCATTCTACATCTTTTAGGGCAGGTCAGGTGAAGTCGATCTACCTTGTAGGCCAATCAACCTCCAAATTAGGTTAGAAACTGAATCAATTTCTAATTAAGTGAAATCTAAGGCACAAACTAGGCTAAAATTGGTAGACTTAAGGTCTCAATTCACACATACCGGTCTACTTGGAACCGCAGTGACAAGGAAGGTCGGGTGGGGGAAACCCTGTAACCCGTGGAGACGCTCTACTGAGTAGGGGTCATTGCGAGGCTCTCCCTTCCTGGCTGCCCAGGTAATTCTTGGGTGTGCGGATTTCTGATTCAAAGGTATCATCCACCTCGAAACAACCTTAGTCATCCAAAAATCTTTGGGTGCCTTGATTAGGTCCAATTCACATCCAATCCCTCATCCTTTCTCTAGAGCACATACATAGGAAAGACCTTAGGTTTTTAACCTAAGAGTCTTCATTAGATCTTTGTTCTTCGCGTTAAATCGGTATTTAAGATTGTCGTGTTGTAGTATAGCCAAAATAACGCTTAAACAAATAAATTTTATTACTCGAAAAAGTTCCAAGGTCGAACACAAGGAGCAAATAGGAATTCACACACTAATCTCAATAGATAATATAAATGAGCACAATACATTACTCAAGAACTAATATGCAAAGTATAACATGAGTATATCAAGAGATAAAAAGAATTTTAGACAAAATAATGGTGATTTGGATCACCAATTATTAGCCTAACACATATATAGCATTTACTGAATATAATCAAATGAAGGAACAGATAATCAAACGTCTAATTTTACAATCAGAAGACTTAAAAGTGCTTTTTCTTCAGTTTCTTCATTTTCTTCCTCCTCTTCTCTTCTTCCATGGTTCTTCTTCTTCTTCTTCTGTCCTCTACGGGTCCTCTCCTTCTTCTTCTTTTGCTTCCTTCTCCTTCTTCACACAGGGGTGGGGAACTTCTCAAATTGGCTAAGTGTCAACCAATGTCCTCTGCAGTAAAACCCTTCCCCTAACCCCGTGCAATCTCTCCTTCCCTTTCTCTCTTAGGCTCCGCCCTCCCAAGGCCCTTCTTAGGATATCAGGTTATCGGAGCTAGTGTACCCAGGTCCAGGCTCACCGGCAGTGGGTGATGAGTGAGGAGTGAGGGTTAAGCAGGTTAACGGGTCAGGCTAGGTCCGCAGGCAGAGATCACGGATGAGGTGTGTGTGGGTGAGAGGGACCTCACCCCATGTTTGGAGGCAAATAGCCACAGACACTTTTGCAATTTATGTAACGTTTCAACCCCACCGCTTTCCGAGGTGGGACTAAACGTCCCACCTTCTTTGTGTGAGTGTCTACAGATGGGAGTCTTCCAGATTGCAGCAGCTACTGAGGGTATCTCCCCCAATTGGAGACTTGGGTGTGTGCCTTGAGCGAAGCCGCAGTGCCTGGGAGTGCTGGTGATGAAGAACACAGCTAGAACACGATGAACATTGACGGAGGAGACATTGCGGTGGCGGAGGTTCGATAATACACCTGAAACATGAAATACGGGCTAAAAGCCCCGGTTAAAAGGTTTAATAGCATCGCCATGTGGCGAGGAAGTGAACGACGGTGTTTTCGTGGTGTTTCGTGGAGTGTGGAGGTGGAGAGAAGGTGGAGATGGAGGTTTAGAGGTGGGTTTCTCGTCGGGAAGTTCAGGAGATGGAACCGTTGTAACAGGAAAGGGGTTTTATAGAGGGTGGTGCGGTGGAGCTTAGGAGGGTTTCGACGAGGCGGATGGAGGTGTGTAGCAGTGGAGATGCCTCGTTGGAGGTCTGGTCGGAGACAGAGACGATGAGGGTGAATGGTGGTAGCAAGGGGTTATTTTTGGTGTTTTGGGTAGGAAATTGACATAGGAACCTAGAGAGACCTAACTACCTATTCTAAGTGGACGAAGAGGGGGAGGACGACACCGGCTAGTATGGTCGGTGTCGGGGAAGATGATTTCTCCGGTAGGAAGGAGCGGCGATGAAGACGTGGAAAGGGGATGGCCGCTGGTATTGTGGCATGCGGAAGAATCTGAGGATGAGGAATCCATTGCTAGTTTTGTGAGAACGGACAAGGAAGGAGGTCAAAGGTATCTCCGGAGCTCACAGAGTATTTTTCGTTCGGAGAGGAGGGAAGAGCAAGGGGTAACTCCGACCAAAAACGAGTCTAGGGAACTTGGCGAGGTATGAGGTTCCTTATAAAGGGCTCTAGAGAGAGTTTTGAGCTTGGAAGCTTGCTAGGAATGCTCGCCGGAGTAGGATTTTGAAAGATACCCGAATCTCTCATGCGTTCGCATGAGAGATTGGGAAGGCTATGGAGCTCATGGACGGATTCAGAAGGAAGAGGACTCCTCAAAGAATCTCCCTTCCAATTTTGGAAGGGATTGATTGAACATAGAAGGAGTTCTCTTCAATCAAAGGTTGCCGGAGAAGGATTCCTCCGCGATAATGGTGGAGGGACCTATTTGTGAGAACGACGACAAAATTATGGGCTTGTTTGAAAGATTTTTGAAAGTTAAGGGCAAAAATGAAATTAGATAAGGCCAATTTGCAAACTAGGTCAAGACAAACTCATCTTGGGTCCAAATTTTGGTACAAGCATAATTTCGATCTAAGGAATCTAATGGTGAAGTTGGATTTTGGTTTTGACCATGTTTGATTGGGTAATTTATGCAAAAACCCCAATTAGGACAAATGTTTATCTGTGGTTCTGTTTTGGGTCAAAATGGGTTCTGATGGTCAAATTGAAGGTTCCAAACCCTAGAGAATATTTTTCTATGAATTTTAGAGGGTTTAGGTGAATTTTATACTAATTAGAACCTTAGTTAATTAAGCGGGTCTGTTTTTAGGATTTCAAAAGTCATTTAATTCTCAAAGCACGTGCAAACCCTTTTCTTGATTATTCTAACCCACTTGTTATCTTTTTAAGACCAATTGACCTTCATTCAACACCTGAGAAAACCCATGGTTGTATTGCATTCATGAGAATCTAGTAAAATTACAGTTTTAACCCTAGTTTCTTATTTTTCTTTCAAAATGATTATGCAATGACTTGTGACTCTCTGGCAGTTATGTAGGAGCATTTACTGACTTAATTGGGTCAAAATGAGCTAGTTATGGCTCATGATGGTGTTCCCATCAAACTTCTATAGGGATTTCTGATCTGATCTGATTACTTCAATCTGAACCTGAATTTGATTCTACATCCTAATCCACCACTTGATTTGAAAATGCAACCTGCCAATTTAGGATGACCAATTAGGAAACCTGAACCCCAAATGATCATAAAAGACAAAGTGATTGAGGCTACCCTTAAATATTTTGAAGATTATCTAGCCATCATGATTCAGGTTAATGTCCCAGAAACAACAAAATTCATTTTGAACCGTGTTAGTCTATTGCTTACCCAACTAAGAAATGGTTCAACCCAGGAGACCCTCATACCAGAATTCAATGAGGTTTGTGAATTGCATAGCACGGAGGGTTTACATTGCTTTGCAAATCCATCACTCTGAGAAATACACAAAAATATCATTGAGCAGTGTGCAGATGTTCTAAATCTATTGCGACATGCCATTTATGAGACATCTTGGAGTGGTTCTAGAGCTTTTCCAAAGCCTGGGTTAAACACTCAGAATTTTTGTGGACCCCCAACCCAAATGGAATTAGACACAAATTATATATAGAATGACACACTTGATCTTGAAATGGGTTGGGAGGATCCGATTGCAGGTGTTCCCGATTGCGAACCAGCCCTAGAAAATCATGAACCTAGTTCACCAAGCCTTGAATTCCCAGACACCTATGATGATGAGATTGAGCCAGAACCTCTTGAGAATGTAAATTTCGCTCCTTATTCTGATAAGGTGATTCTCGAGAATGATTCTGACATCCCAATAGAGCCCAGCCTGGATTCTAGTGATCCAATCCTTACCCTTAACCTAGAATCTGGATGCAAGCCTATTTGGGATAATCATGAGGCCCAATGTGATGAGAATTAGATTTTGAATCTAGATTATGATCGTGGGCCTATATTTAAAGATTACACCTTTCTAACATCCTTAGAAATACAAATTGATTTCTCGAAAGTCACACCGATTTATGATATAGAAACCAAGGGGTTGGAAGAGCTAGGATTCGATTGGGTCTACCCTAGGAACCAAGAACCTAAGCGCATGCCTAATATGGACACCTTTTTGAGGTCAGAAATTGAAATTAGGCTAGATCCAAGTTAGGCTGTTGATTCTACACATCTTGATTCATTCTATGGTGGAAATCCTGATCGGGAATCAGGTTCAGAACATGATTTTTGCAAATTCTCCGATGATTTCAAATCTTACTTTGATTTTGGAGAGCCTTTGTTTCCTGACGACTACGAACCAATTTACGACCTCAGCATCCATGATATGTTCTTTGACTCTGACTCTAAGGTCCCTAATCCCGAGATCATTAATTAAAAATCATGTTCCATTGAGATGGAATCATTCCTTTTTGATCTGCACGAATCAGAAACAGTAAGTGCCAAGAGTATCTGCAATCCAGAATTCGAATCTTTTATTGACTCAGATTTTCATGATCCTATAAGCACTCTCCAGGCATTTATCTTTGATTTTGATGTGCTTCATGAAGACTCTCTAGATGAACCTACCTTTGAATCCTTTTTAGAGGATCTCTCAACACACATAGATCTCATGGAAGCCACATCTTCTGATCCACATATAGAGCCTTCTAAAACCTGTTCTCACCCCAACCCGCCACCAGAATCAACTTCTACTCTGATTCACCTCCTTTGATCCGGTTGCATATGATTCTCCTCCATCTATTGTTCAAGTTTCGGACATTGATCAAATCGATAATCACTTCTTACCCTTTTCTGATTCTATCAATAGGATTCCTACATCCTTTATAGCTCCACTTTCTTTTGAGGATCCCTACTCTGACCAGGCTGAATAAACTCAGCTAAACCCTGGATTCTCACTACCACATCGTTTTGAGCCTTAAAGCATCTGGTGGGCTCCACATCTTTTGATTCACATTCATTAACCTACCAGACTGATTGGGTTTGGGCTGCATCATTAGCCTGTACATCTGAACAAGCACCTGGTTGGACCAACCAAGCTATTGATCAAGGTGCTTATTCTACAACACTCATCTGATTTGACCACCCCTTCTCCTTGACCACCTTCTGCTCGACTGAAGGCATTGAATTTAGTGCTTAATAGGAGGCAACCCGTTATTCCAAAAACCCAAGACCCTTCTGATCATCTTTTGAGCTACACTACTATTGCACTTTTGAGTTCAGTTTTAGAATAGTAGACTCCACCTTTCGTACTTGTATCAAAGCTCAAAATCGTCCACAATAGTCATCCTGACCTGTCCACCCACCCTTTGATCCTGTTCTAATCCTTGAACCAAGCTAATTTTATACCCTCTGATTTATAATGAGGACATTGCAAAACATAGGCATGGAGGGGTTTTAAAGTGTAAACACATGGAAATTAAAGTTTCTGAGGGATTCTCACAAAAAAAAATATACATATTCAAAAATTGACAAAAAAATAAAAAAAAATTGAAAAAGAACAAAAAAATGGAAAGGGGAGGAAAATTTTGAGAATTGATTGCATATCATTCATAAAAAGGAAAAGAGGAGAGAGTTTAAATGTCAAAAAGGAGCAAACATTCAAGAACAAAAATGATAGTCATTAGCACTTGATTATGAAAATTACTTATGTTCTAGACCTAACCAAAAGAAAAATTAAGTCCTGAGAACAAAAGAGACAAAGATAGTAGTATGACTGCTGATCGTAGACCTCTTGGGCCTGTTTTAGGGCTTAAACATTCACATATCCGTTAAGATTTGGATTAATCCTCAAGAGGTTGAGGAAAGTGCGAAGCTGATGTATTAGGTCTAAGGCTTAGGGATTATTCAGCCCTGTTGCCTGCCCTTTGGTTTGCAGGACTTGGTAACCTAAGAACCCAAAATCACACACTTAGCATGGTCAGTGCACTTAACAAAGAAAAATCATGCCAAAAGTGTTCTGTTCTGAAAAATCATCTCAAAGATCTCATTTAGAAGAGGCTCAACAACACAAGTTGATTACACGAGTTCCTGACGTAAAGAGGTGGGAAATTCCCCTCGAAGATGTGTAATAACATATCATCTCCTCGGTGCTTGTCTCCTAGGATATCTAAATATCCTACCGGGGGCATGTAAGCACCTTGTGCTGGTTCAGGTGCCATGGGCTGGATTATCCCAAAAATGTCGATTGCCAGGGCTTGAATTTAGCTACAAAATTCCATGGGCGACACTATCTTGAAGTGTCGAAATCCAGGGTCCTGGGGGTTTCTATGGGCGGTGCTATCCCTAAGCATCGAAAGCCAAGGACCCTGCGAGGATTGATGGTAGAGACAAGAAATCTAATACAGACCGTGTTTAGGGCCAATTCGAGGCTAGATCTAGGGAAATTTAAGAAGAACAAGAGAGAGAAAACTCTCTAAATGAGAAAACTACTTCTATCCCTCTCTCTTACAAAAAATGTACCGACAAACTAAACCTGGACCTTTTACATTTATGCACGGGTGCTTTAACTACTGGGTTCAACGAACCTCTGGGTAATTTTTGTTGGCCTTAGAAACCTTCGCGGCAGATTGAGACTGAAGCTGGTTAGGTTTGGATCTTGATTGATACTTGAGTACCACTAGGCCTACTATTAGCATTCTGGCCTAATTTCTAAAAAGTAATAAGAATAAGGACTCTGAACTTCAAAGCATGGTCTAGAACTCTAGTTCTTTTCATAAGATTTTGCTAAGGGGCTAACAAAAGTTAGGCATGGGGGAATGATGATAACATCATCATCAGGCATAACTAGTTTTAATTTGTCACAATCAAGAGACAAATGCTCCAACATAATCGCCAGGGAGTCATAATTCATTGCATATCCTTTCTGAGAAGAATGCATTAAATCAGGGTTAAATCTGCAGTTTCAACAGAAGATCATAAATGCAGAACAATCATGGGATTTCCCAGGGGTTAAATTAAGTTCAAATGAGCATTAATGACTAACAAAAGGGTTCATGCAGGCAAAAACGAGTTTTCAAGCATTTCGAGAATTAATGGACACCCGAAATCCTAATTTCAGACCCACTTAATTAACAGAGGTTCTGGTCAGGATAAAATTCACCTAAACCTTCTAAAAATAATAGAAACATATTTCATAAGGTTTGGTATCCTTGATTTGACCATTGAAGCCCATTTTGACCTAAAATAGAGTCTCAGACTGGAAGTTGCCCTAATTTAGGTTTCTACGTAAATTACCCAATCAAAGTTAGTCAAAATCAAAATCTAACTTGACCATCAGATTTCTTGCGTTCAAATTATATTTATACCAAAATTTAGGCCCAATCAAAGATCATCTTGACGTAGTTTGCATTTCGATTCGTCTGACTCTTATTCTCTCAAATAGCCCCTTAGCTTTTGAAATCATTGCAATTAACCCCCTAACTTTGTCATCTCCTTCACAAATAGCCTCCTTCTACCATTGAGGTCAAACCCAACCTCCTTGCATGCTTTAACCTCCACGAATCCTATTCAAATCATCATCAAATCCTACCAAATTTGGTAGGATTGATGTTCACACTTTGATAAACTTATTGGGACAGATCCTAACTCCTAAAATCCTTTGATTCATGCATGGAAATGCACGAAATCAATGGGTGCTTCTTCATGTCCTAAAAAGCAAATAAGAGCTCTTTCCTGATCTAGAGCCCTCTTTGGAGCTCTATTTAAGCTTTGGAACTTCTGCCTTCTCAACTTAGCTCGGTTTTGGCCGCATTTCTTCATCAAACACCCTCTCCCTCTGGCCTCCTCCACCGGCTCCGATGAGCTTGTCCGTCCACCTTCTTCGTTAGCCACCATGTACAATAGGCAGTCGGATCTTCCTATAAATCCCTATGGGAGGGGATGAGATATGCATGACGTATAAAATGCGGAATCAAAGAGATAACAATCTCACAAATGAAGCAATCACACAAGACACAAGTAATTTTTAGGTGGAAACCCAAACCAAGTGAAAACCACCACCTAACCCTCTCGAGTTAGGATTTTTCGATCGACAAAGTCGATCAAATCCACTAATGTCCTACTTTTACGAGGGTAGTACAACCTCAATTACAACCATGCTATGAGTACGAGGGTAGCATTCCTCAACCCCTCCTTTTTACAAGGAGGATTTTGTCTCAAGAAGGAAGCGGGAATCCGTAAAGCGAATACTCAACACAATTACAAAGATAAATTACAAAACAACCTATAGAGCCAACAAAGATTAACCTAACTACTATAGGTAAAAATACTTCCCTTTGATGGGTGTGCGTCGGCATGACAACGTGGGTGTGTGAACCACGCGGTGGCACTTTGTCGCTCTCGTAATTGTAGAGGGAGAGCGGGAGTGCAGCGAGAGGAAAGATCTTAAGATGTGGAATGATGAAATGGAGAGCAAGATCTTCTTCTAAAGTATTTTGGACACAAATAGATGTAGAAATGTGTTGCTTGGGTGTGTGTTTGCAAGGCAAGGGTCCTCTATTTATAGAGGGCCTAGGAAGGCTTTGGAAGGCCTTAGAAGGCTTCCATAGTCATGGGGGTTGAACCCAAGGCAAAACAGGTTGTAATCAAAATCGTTTATGATTCTGACAGGGTCATTAGATGTCTGGTCCAGGTATCAGATGCTTGGAAAACTTATTTTAGACGTCTGAGAACTAAGTCAGACGTCTGAATCTAGGTGGGCTTCCTTCCTGACTTGGTTCTGACCTAAACATGGTTCTAGTGTAAGGCCGTCAGACGACGTACAGGACGTCTGGCACTAGGTCTGGATGTCTGGAAACCTATTGTATAGTGGGAATGGATTCCCAAGACAGGTTAACAGCTAGAATAATCTGATAAAGTGATTTTGGCTTACAACGAGACTTAATGATCACAAATCAGACGTCTGGGGTTCTCTACGGACATCTAATAGAAGCCTAACGGTTATTTTCCTCAACATTTACTTAGCCAATGTTCCACTAATTGGACGTCTGGCACAATCATCAGACGTCTTCTAAGACATCTGAAGTAAGGTTTGGATGTCTGATTTCAATAGGCAGAACCAACTAAGTCCAGCCTAAGCTATTGGATATTTGAGTCAACAGTCAGACGTTTTAAAAGTCACTATCAGATGTCTGATTTTCAGATTAGACGTCTGATTAGGCTGTCAGAACCCTATTTTGGTTTTCTAAGTTCTCTACAGAAAACTTAAGTATCCTAGGGTTGTGCAAGTGTTCCTAGGACTACTTTGACGGTACTTTGAGGCTCTTTAACATGCTGCTAAGTGATAAAATAAAGAGCAACAAAAGAACAAAGTACAAATTACAAGAAGGAAAATCTATCCTATTCTTCATCTCCTTCCTTCTTCAAGCTTTTCCTCCTCACGAAGCTCCTCCTCCGTCAAGCTCCTCCAATCCGCCATGGATGCAAGCTCAAACTTTGTTTGAATACATCTCCGTTTGCAATTAACCTAAAATCTAAGACTTCAAACGCAAATGTTAGATAACACGTGTTTTGTTATCATCAAAATAAATGATCATGGTACTCTAGCACCAATACTCCTTCCCCTCTTCAATCCGCATCTCACAATACCAACAGGCGTTGCCTTCCACCGTCTTCCTCACCGCTTCTCCCCCACCGGAGGCTTCATCCTCTCCGAGTCTGACATACCCCCGGCAAGGACATATCCCCCCTTTCGATCATTAGTTTAGGATTAGTTAGGTTCCTTCCTCCCTCTACTCTCTTTTCCTCTATCTAAACCCTCAATTTGACCGTCGACGCCCCCGTTCACCCATCATCGTCTCCACGACCGGCCACACCTCTGGCGAGTCCTCCACCCCTCCACAATCCACCAAACAACTCACCATCAAGTCCTACACCTCCACCGTGACCACACGAGCAAAACCCCTCAAGAAATTAAGGGGATTGCTACGCCAAATGACCCACCAAACACCTCTGCCTTCGCACTCCTACTCCTACTTCGCCTGACCTCATCCACGCACGAAACACCCAACAGACACTGGCATCACCTTCCACACCCTACGACCATCCTCCTGAACGGTTTAACAAGGGCTTATAGCCCATATTGAGAATCGACATTAGCCGCTGCTCCAATTGACGAAACTTCACCCTTACTGTAGCTGCACGAAGAGGTAGTGAGATTAGTCCCACATCGGTGAAGGATGGGCGACCGTGCACGCATAAATGTTTTTTGTGAAGTGAGCTTATCTCCCAGTCACTAAGGGGTCAGGTCCCTCCCAAACATTCACCCGATAACTTGCTTACTTCACTCTTCACCTGCGACCCACGCACGCAGGCTTAGACACTGTGCATGATCCGATAACTCGATTATGTATCCGATTATGCGCTAGGTTTGAGAGAGAAGAGGAAGAGAGGAACTTGCAAGGGAGAGAGAGGAGGGGTTTTGATCTGTTGGGCTCTGTGTAGACACTTAGCCGCTGAGGAACTTGATCCCTTGTGATGTGAAGGAAGAAGAAGAAAGGGAGAAGAAGAGGCTCTTAAGAAAGGAAGGCTCGAGAAGAAGCTGAAGTGAAGAAGAGAGAAGGCATTGAGAAGAAGAAAGGAAGCTGAAGAAGGAAAGAAGAAAGAGAAGCTGAAGTGAAGAAGAGGAAGAGTTGAAGAGGAGAAAGCCTTTGAGAAGGCTTTGTGCTTACTGATGAACATTTAAGCTATCTGATAGCTTATCTTAGTCGTTTGATCACTGTATCATTCAAGCTACTGTTTATTTATTTGATATAATTGAGATCTGATATGCATGTCTGATTAGGGAAAATAATTGGTGATTCAAATCACCATTATTTTGTCTTAACTTCTTTTTATCATTATGAACTATTGATATACTTATGTTTTTCATTGAATAACTAATGTGATAGATTATTATTCATTGATTATCTATTTGAATGCTCAATTAATTATGCTCATTGATGTTGAATGCGATTAATGTTACAAATTCCACATTTGCTTCCTGTGTTCGACCTCGGACTTCATTTCTTGATTCTAAGTTTATAAATTTTATTTGTTTGAGAGCTATTTGTCAACTATACTACAACACAATTTCCTTAAGACTTGACGAAAGCTTGACAACACCTATCTATTTAGATCTTAGGTTCGACCCCAAAAATGCCCTTCGCCCCTTCATCTTCTCCATGTCCGGCCACGCCTCTAACGTGGTCATCCGAGCACCATACACCATCATTCACCTTGATTCCACCTCCATAAGCTCTGCCATCCCATGCTAAACAAAACCTCTCAAGAAATTGAGGGGAATGCCTATCCAAGCACACCACCGAACGTCTTCCACGACTTCATCACCTCACCACACACCTTCTCACCTCCAAATTCCATCGCCATCACCTTCACCATCACTTCGCGATGCTCTTGGACCATTTAACCAGGGCTTTTGAGCCTGTATGCATTGTTACAGGTTTCACCGAAGCTTGCTGCCACCACCGTCTTCTCCGAAGTCCATTGCAGTGCTCTAACGAGCTCAAGGCCCAATTCTAGTTCCAAGTGACGCGGATTACATCCGTATATCTAGTTGTAGCTCCAATTGAGATGTAAAGCCCACCAGTAGCAACAATCAAGTGAGGCTTCTTCTGCTACTGTACACGAAGGGAGGCAAGGACAATAGTCCCACCTTGTATACCGATGGGCTCATGAAGATACTTAAATGGAATTTCTGCCTAAGCCTTATAGCGCAAGCACACGAGGGGTCAGGTCTGCCACTTACTTGCCCTCACGCCTCACCTGTGAAACATGCACGTGGGTCTGGCCAATCTCTAGGATTCGTTAACCCACGTATTGAACCTGATTGCACTCGGGTTTGAGAGAAAAGAAAGGAGAGATCTGTGAGAGGAGGGGGGTGGGTTTTGCCCTCTGAGGAAATTGGCCTTATGCTGAAGGACGGTTAACACTTAGCCGTGTGTTGTGCTTGAAAGCCTTGGTCTCTGAAGGCTTGAGGAAGAAGATTTGAAGAAGAAGCCATGGTCTTTGAAAGGCTTGGGAAAAAGAAGAAAGGCTCTTGAGAGAGCCTTGTGCTCTACTGAGGTTTCGTTTTTAAGTCGTTTGGTTCTGTGAAGGCGACGTCTGATTGAGGTTTATGATGGCACTGTTGAATTATTTAAGTACCTAAGTTGACGTTCATTTCTGATTAAGGAATACTGTTGAATTATTTGAATAATTTGGGTACGAGATATATGCTTAATTAAGATGAATAATTATTTATTTAAATCACCATTATTTTATCTTTCTATTCTTTTTGTCTCATGATCCTTTGATTTATATTTGAATATCAATTAGAGCAATCCATTTATTGCATATCTGTTATTGTGCTCAATTTATTGTGTTTATCTATTCTGAATGAAGATTAATGTGTGAATTCCACATTTTCTCCCTACGAACGACCTTGGACTCCCTTTAGATTTTGAGTTTATAAATTTAAATGCTTTGTTGTGCGATTTAGGAGTGTACTACAACGAACGCATGATTTAAATCTCCTCTTTCACCTCATCAACATTTTGGCGCAGTTGTCGGGGAGCAACGTGCAATTCACCATTAGTCTTATCTTTCCTGATTTTAATCTGAGCACTGACTTGCCCTGTTTGCTTTGTTTGTGATTTTGCGAGGTACATCATGAAGAGATCTTCCGCGCAAATCAACCACTTCAGGGGCAGGTAAAATCTCTCTTCTTCCCTAATCAACCTCCTAATCTTTTGGAAGAGAGAAAATGAAACAAATCAATTAGGAACTACCTGTCTTATTTTCGTAGTAATTATCATTTAAAGGCAAGTTTCCTGATTTGCGAATTCAAATCGATATCTGATTGAAGTTGAGACGATTCTGTTTAGAGATCCCTACCCTAATTTCATGTACCTATTAGGGATTTGTGCTTAAATTTTAAACATCTTGGACTACTCACATTCTTGTTTGAGTCTAAGGTGTACATCTGAGATCAAATTGGACCTGGAAATAGAACCAATTAAGGGCTTCTACATTAGGGTTTTGAAGTGTTAATTCACACTTGTTTGAATTAAAGGAAATTAACTCTCTCGCATTTGTGTGCTACCCAAACCCTTGCTTGAAAAGATCTAATCAAAAGAACCCTAAAAATCAAACTCTAAATTCACTTGAATCCTAAAATTTTGGACCTAATAACCTGAGAGTCAATTCAAGGTGATCTTTGACCTAGATCTCATCCTCCATCTATTAGGGCAGGTCAGGTGAAATTGGTCTACTTTGTGGGCCAATCAACCTCCAAATTAGGTCACAAATTAAATCATTTTTTAAATCAAGTGAAATCCAAGGCATAAATAAAGCGAAAATTGGTAGACTTAAGGTCTCAATTTGCACATTCCAGTATACTTGGAACCGCAGTGACAAGGAAGGTCGGGTGGGGGAAACCCTGTAACCTGTGGGGATGCTCTACCATGTAGGGGTCTTTGTAGGGCCCTCCCTTCCTAGCTGCCCAAGTTCTTCTCAGGTGTGTGGATTTCTGATTCAGAGGTATCATCCGCCTCTAAATAGCCTTAGTCATCCAAAAATCTTTGGGTGCCTTGATTGGGTCCAATTCACATCCAGTCCCTCATCTGTTCTTTAGAGCACATACACAGGAAAGGTCCCTAGGTTGTTGACCTAGAGGCCCCTCATTAGAATTGATCTTCTGTGGGATTTTTGTTTTGATCTAATCACTTCAATATGACCTGAATTTGATTCTGCATCTTGATTCTACCACCTGATTTGAAAATGCAACATGACAATTTAGGAAGAATGTTTAGGAAACCTGAATCCCAAATGACTATGAAAGAGAAAATGATTAAGGCTACCCTTAAACATTATGAGGATTATAACACAACCTCAAATCTAGTTAGCAAGCTTCAGGTTAATGTATCGGCAACAACAACCTTCATTACAAATCGTGCCAAACTGATATTGACACAAATGATAAATGGTTCAACCTGGGATATTCTCATGACAAGATACATTGAAATAGAAAGATTGCATAATTTTAAGTATCTTCAATGTCTGACAAATCCAAGACTTTGGGAAAAGCACCAAGATGACCTTGAGAAATGGGAGAACTTGATAACTATGTTGAAATAGGCCATCAATCAAATTTACTCATATCAACAGTCAGAAATTGTTGAGAATAATGTTGAAAATCAAAATGATCTCCCAAACCTAGGTTGGAAAATCAAGGTTGTTGTGGACGCCCAACCCAAATGGAATGTGATCCAAATTATGTGCAGAATGACACACTTGATCTTGACATGGGTTGGGAGGATCCCATTGCAGGTGTTCCCAATTCTGAACCAGCCTTAGAGAGCTTGAAGTTGGTCCATCATACCTTGATTTCCCAGACACCTGTAGTAAACTTGAATCAAAACCTCTCGAGGATGTAATTCCAAAACCTTATCTTGTTAAGGTAATCCTCGAGAGTGATCCTGGCATCCCAATAGAACCTAGTCTAGATTCTAGTGACCCAATTCCTACCTTTTACCTAGAATCTAGATCAAAACCTATTTGGGATGATCATGAGGACCAATATGAAGAGAATTAGATTTTGGATCTAGATTATGATTATGAGCCTATGTTTGATGCTTCCACCTCTCCAACCTCCTCAGAAATACAAATTGATTTTCTAGAAGTCAAATCGATTTATGATATAGAAACAGAGGAGTTGGAAGAGTTGGATTTTGATTGGGTCTATCCTAGGAGCCAAGAACCTGAGACTATGCCTAATAAGGTCACCTCTTTGAACTCAGAATTTAAGATTGGGTTAGATCCAAGTCAGGTTGTTGATCTACGCATCTTGATTCGTTCTATGGTGGAAATCCCAATCTGAAGTCAAGTTCAGAAACTAATCTTCGCAAATTCTCCGATGATTTCGAATCATACTCTAATTTCAAAGAACCTTCGTTTCCTGACGATTATGAGCCAATTTATGACCTTAGCATCCATGATCCATTCTTTGACTCTGATGCTGAGACTAATGGTTTGGACGTCAAAGAAGCCACACCTTCTGATATACATACAGAGCCTTCCAAATTCTGATCCCAACCCCGACCCGCCACCGGAATCAACTCCTGTTCTGACTCACCTCTCTCTGATCCTATTGCATACGATTCTCCTCCATCTTTTGATCAGGTTTCAGACAATGATCAGACTAATAATCACTTCTTATCCTTTTCTAATCCTATTAGTAGTGTTCCTACATCCTCTACAACTCCATTTTCTTTTGAAGATCCCTACTCTGATCGGGCTGAACCGATTCAGCCAAACCCTAGATTTTCATTTCCATATTCTTTGAGACACAAAGTATCTGGTGGGCTCCATATCTATTGATGCACATCCATCAACCCACCAATCTGATTAGGTTTGGTCTGCATCATCAGCCCGTCGATCTAAACAAGCACTTGGTTGGACCAACCAGGCTACTTATTAAGGTGCTTATTCTACAAAACTCATTTGATTTAATCACCCCTTCTCCTTGACCACTTTCTGCTTGGCTGAAGACATTTAATTTAGCGCTTAACGAGAGGCAACCTGTCATTCCAAAAACTTGAGACCCTTCTAATCATCCTTTTGAGCTACACTCCTACTACACTTTTGAGTTCAACTTTAGAATAGCCAACTCCATCTTTGGTACTTGTATCAAAGCTTGAAATCATCTGCAATAGTCATCCTAACTCGTTCACCCACCCTTTGATCCTATTCTAAACCTTGAACCAAACTGAATTTGTAACCCCCTAGTTTACATTGAGGACATTGCAAAACTTAGACATGTGGGGGTGTTAAAGTGCAAACATTTGGAAATCAATTCTCTGAAGGGTTCTCACAAAAAAGTATATATTCAAAAAATAACAAAAATAATAAAAAAGGGAAAAAAAATTGGAGAAAGGGAAGGAAATTTTGAGAAATGATTGGAAATCTTCTTGAGGAGGAAAAGAGGAGATTCAAATGTCAAAAAGGAGCGAAACTCAGAACAAAAATGATAGTTATAACAATTGATTATGGAATGCACTGAAGTTCTAGACCCAACCAAAAGAAAAAAAATTAAGTCTTGAAATGAAAGAGACAAGGAGATTAGTATGAATGCTGATCTTAGGCCTCTTAGGCTTAGTTTAGGATTTAAACACTCACGTATTTGTTAAGACCTAGATTAATCCTCAAGAGGTTGAGGAAAGTGCAAGGTTGATGTAGTAGGTCTAAGGCTTAGGGATTATTCGGCCCCGTTACCTGCTCTTTGGTTTATGGGACTTGGTAACCTAAGCGCTCAAAAATCACACACTAAGTCTTGTTCAGTGTGCTTAATAAAGAAAAACATGCCAAAATTGTTCTATTATGAAAAGCCATCTCGAAGATCTAACGTAGGAGCAGCTTAACAACACAAGTTGATTGGATGAGTTCCCAACATAGAGAGGTGGAAAATTCCCCTCGAAGATGCATAATAACATATCGTCTCCTCAGTGCTTGTCTCCTAGAATATCTAAATATCCTACCGGGGGCATGTAAGCACCTTGTGCTGGTTCAAGTGTCATGGGCGAGATTATCCCGAAATGTCGATTGCCAGGGCCTAAATTTAGTTACAGAACGCCATGGGCAGCATCATCCCGAAGTGTCAAAAGCTAGGGTTTTGAGGTTTGCCATGGGCGGTGCTATCCCGAAGCATCAAAAGCCAGGGACCCTTCGAGGATTGATGATGGGGACAAGAAATCCGATACAGATCGTGTTTAGGGCCAATTCGAGGCTGGATTTAGGGAAAAATAAAACAGAAAGAGAGAAAACTCTCCAAATGAAAAAATCCTTCTCTATCTCTACTATAAAAATGAATTGGCAAACTGAACCTGGACATGTTACATCTATGCACGGGTGCTTTAACCGCTAGGTTCAAAAAACCTCTAGGTAGTTTTTGCAGGCCTTAGAAACCTTTGCGGTCAACTCAGGCTGAAGCTGGTTAGGTCTGGATCTTGATTGATACTTGAGTACCTTTAGGCTTATTGATGGCATTCTGACCTAATTTCTAGAGAGAAACAAATCAGGCATCTGAACATCAATGAATGGTCTCGAAATCTAGTTCTTTCCAAAAGATTTTGCTAAGGGACTGGCAAAAGTTAGGCATGAGGGTATAATGATAACATCCTCATGAGCTATAACTAGCTTTAATTAGTTAGGATTAATTGACAAATGCTCCTACATAGTCGCCTGAGTGTCATAATTCCTTTCATATCCTTTTTGAGAGAAGAACACTAAAACAAGGTTAATTCTGTAATTTAACAGCATATCATGAACACAGGGTAACCACAGGGTTTTCCAGGGGTTAATCTAAAGTCTAATGAACATAAAAGTCTAATAAGAGGGTCCACACAGATAGAAACGGGGTTTCACGCATTTCAAGAACCAATACAACACCTAAAATCCTAATTTCAAATCTGCTTGAATTACAAAGGTTCTGGTCAGAGTAAAATTCATACAAACCTTCTAAAATTCATAGAAAAATATTCCTTGAGGTTTGGTATCCTTGATTTGACCTTTGGAACTTATTTTGACCTTAAATAGAGTCACAAATAGAGTTCTGCCATAATTTGAGTTTCTATGCAAATTGCGCTGTCAAACTTGATCAAAACTCAAATCTAACTTTATCATCAGATTCCTTGGGTCCAAATTAGGTTTGTACCAAAATTTGGACCCAATCAGAGTTCATCTTGACCTAGTTGGCATTATAGTCCCTTAAAACTCTATTTCTCTCAATCAAGCCCCCAACTTTTGAATTATTTGTGATTAGCCCCCCAAGTTTGTTGTCTTCTTCACAAAAAGGGTCCTGCCGCCATTGGAGGTCAACCAACCTCCAAGCTACCTTTGACTTCACCTAATCCTACTCAAATCAACACCAAATCCCACCAAATTTGGTGGGATTAGTGTTTACATTGCGAGGAATCATCTGAAGGTAATTTGGCATCCCAAATCTCATCTGATTGCCCTAGCAAACCCATGAGATTAGTGGGTGTTTCTTCCGTCAAGCACAAGCCAATGTGGGCTTGTTTCTTGATCTAGAGCTTGGTCTGGAGCTCTATAAAGGCTCTAGAATCTCAAACCATGCTCCTTAGTCGTTTCTAGGTTGGAAATCTTCTTCCCTTTTCTCCGGCCTCGAGCTCCACCGACTTTGGCGACCTCCTCAATCCCTCTCATCAGGACCTCCAATAGTCAAATTGAAGGCACCTCCTTCCTCCTCTCCTTCCTCTGCTCCTTGCAATACCAGCGAGAGCATCCCAGACTCCATCGTCGCTTCTTCCACAGGAGAGTTTGCCTCCTCCTACGCTGGCCAATCAAAGCCAGTGAGGACCACTGGTGCATGCTTTTCACTCAACTCAGTAATTAAGTTAATTTCACTTAATTAAGAGTAGAAGAAATCACTTAGGTTAACTCGAAGTTGTGTCGGTTATGTAGTATAGGGTCGAATTAACCTAACATTTTAGAAATTTTTACTGGTTGAGTCCAGGTCGTTCATTGGGAGGTATAATAATTTTTCTCCAAATTCACCAATTTCCTTTTATCTCTTTAAGTTTAGGAGGTAAAACTAGTTTTACTTTTCAAAACATGAATTTTGTCAAATATTTAAACTATGAAGAACATACAATTCCATATGCAAACATATTTACTCAAAATGCTACTTTTTTTTAATTTTATTCTAAGAAATTAAGGCAATTAGAAAATTATCCAATTAAAACATGCCTTTTACAATTAAGAACAAAAAGTAAGTATGCAAAAATTCATTTAATTTTTCATCTCTCTACAGCCTCTAATCTTCTTTTCTCTTTTATTTTCTTCTCTGTCAAGCTCTCTTTCTTCTATTTCCTTCCTTGTGTTATTTCTGCCTTCACCTGCCTTTAGTTCTTATTTTTCCCTTTATTCTTCTCCTTTGTTCCTTAATTTTTTTTTTTCTTAACACTTCTTAGCGTCTGCACTCATTTCTTCCTTAGCCTTTGCATCCTTCAGCACTTAGCTTTCTTCAGCGGCTTCTCTTTCCTTAAGCTTTCAGCTGAACCGGGTTTTTTTTTCTACTTTTTAAACCAAAAGTTTTTGTATTTGCGGCGAGGTCCTTTAGAGGATACACAACATCCTGAGACCAAGGTGGGACCAAACCCTACTCTGTCCTCGCCTAATCTCGGTTAGGTTTGTTTCGGTTTATTTCTTAATCGTTTCACAGTATCGAGTCGCATCGGCTCAACCCGGCCTCCCAGGCCAAACTCACCCTCCCAGGGCACATTCACATCCGCACACACGCCCCCAAGGGCGCACACACCTGCAGGCTAATGCCCACACACTCAGATACAATGCTCAGATCAGATTAGAGTCGGAACCGGTGCACCGTGCGCTGACGACTGCATAGCATAGGAACAAAATAGTTTTATACCTAGGCGCGCGCTCGTGGATATCCGAGGTGGGACAAACATTCCCCTTCCAGACCCGAATTCAATCGATCATAACTTCCTACCAAGAGCTCTAAATTAGATGATTTAAAGTTCGTTGGAAAGCTCTAAGGGTAATCTACATAATTTTAGGGTCAATTTAATGTTTTAATGATGTTTTGTTCTTCAATTTAAGGGATGAAATCAAGGGTTTCTATGGGTTTTATAAAAGCCTGGAAAGTGTTTTTAACTTAGGGAAGTCCTCAGATGGACTTATCTCATCTATTAGAAAGCCTGTACATATTATATAAACAATTCCACTTCTGTTAGAGTGGATTTTAAGTTCTTAAGACCTACAGAATCTGCAGAGAAGCTTTTCTCTTCTCTGAAAACTTCAGAGATTGATTTTTAGATTTCAACAAGTGCATCAGACACTTTAAAGCATTCCTAATCTATTTAGATTAATTCTAAGGGTTTTAACTAATCAATCTGGGCAGGTTTTAGGTTTGAATTTCAACAGAACAGTGCTTCTATTAGTTTGGGTTCAAGAGTAACCCAAATTGGCAGGAACAAAATCTTCACATATACATCATCTGAGCTTACTTAAATCGATTTCAGATCATCAAATGAAATTCCAGAAACAACTTGCACATCTCAATTCTTCAATTCGAGCTCAGAACACCATTAACAGACTCACGTTTGACTATAGAAGCTTGAAAATTGACTTTTTGTTTAAAGCTTCTCCCTAATAAATTAATGCATCAATCAGAGTCTCTTCATCATCTGGAACTCACTCAGATCTTCAGATTTGAGTTCTGTCCTTAATTCTTAGGGATTCAGGCTCGCCGCCTGAACTAAAATATGTGTTTGTTCGACAGAGTTATTCAGTGATAGTTACAGTGTTTTAAAGAATTAAATAGCTTCAGTGCTTCGCATTGAAGCTTCTGAGCTCCTTAAGTGTTTCTTAATTCCTTCATAATAGACTTCTCCAACTCACCGTAGTTGGGGAAGATGAAGTTATATCTTTAGCTCTAGCGATTGAAACCTCAGGTAGATTTCTTAAAAATGATCAGTAATCCTTATAATAACATTCTAGAGCCACAGAACAAGTTTAAGAGGCTACAACTCAACTCTGACTCGCCGAAGCTCGCCAGAGCTCTGGTGAGTCCAGAAAATGTAAAATGTTTGTACAGATTGACAAAATTAGCTATTTTTAATCCAAAAATGATCCTGAGGTTTCAAGGAACCTCTTTATCACATTAAATTTCTCATTTTTTCATTGAAATAAAAGATTTGACAGTAAGTTCATTTCTTAAAAGATTTGAATGGTTTAAGCTCAGGACTTGATTTAACTACTCGATTGAGAAGTTAAATCAAGTTAACAGATGTTATTAATCATAAATATATATATGATTTATAGTTTGAAATGTTCCTGAGCCGCCATGGACAGCGAACTCAGAAACTTAAATTAAATTTGGGCGTTTAATTATAGATGATATTAGTAGGTAATATAAAGTCGATTAGGGTTCATTAGTGGTGATAGGTGATGAAAGAACCCAGTGAAGGTGGAATTAGGCAGACTTCTGTCACCATGGACAGTGAAGTAGTCGGTGAAGGTGAGATATGAATTAGGCGTTTAGGGGATCTAATTAATCGATTAAGTGGATTAGAAATGAACATGGAAGTTAAAAGAAGGTGAACAATGAGTTAAAAGACAAAATTAAAGTCTCTAGCGAGCTCAAGGAACTCGCCGGAGTTAGAATAGATGAAGCTAAATTCTAAAATTACTCTAACCTAACTAACTAAACTAACTAACTAAGCTAGCCTACTCCTACTCCTAGTCTACTGTTACTTGGACGAAGGGGTCAATAGGGTTCCACCGAAGTCTCATGGCGGACGACGAAATCAGAGGGTCGAAGAAAGAGCTCCGGCGGGCGTATTTGAGGTGGAGCGGAGGAATCCTAGGGTTGACGCCTTTGTCAGGGGTGCGGAAAACCACGGCGAATTTCCTCGGCTACTTAAGATGGAAGGAGGAAGTCGGAAGATGAAATGGGGAATCGCCAGAGGTTTGGAAGAATAGCCTATTGGGTCAGCTGCAGTATTAGAAGAGGGAAGGGAGACAACTTGCTAAAATCAGAGGTGTGAGGGGGTATTTATAGTAGTTTGTGGCAAAGAGGTGGGCGGGGTCTGGCTGAAGAAGAAGCTCGAGGAGCTTAACCTCCATCGTTGTCTCCGACGACGGTGAGGTTAACTCCCACTGAAAAATAGGATTTTCAGTTAATCCAGACCGATGGATCAAATGGAGGTGGTGAGCGCAAGCTGCTAGAGCTTGGGAAAAGAAGAATGATGTCGGCAGGGCGGTGATCGCGCGGTAGGATGACTCTTTGCCGCTAGCCGTTCGTTTGGCTAGAGAAGAAGAAGACAAAGAGGGACTTAGAAGTAATAAAAATTAAGGACCTATAAGAGAAATAAGGACTCGATTGTAATGAAAATTAAGGACTAAAATGTAAACCCAGGTTTTGAAGGTTTATTTTAACTTAGATCTTTTTCAACTTTTTATATATGTTAGTAAATAAGGTAAATATTATGTTTACACCTTGAATTTACACTTTTGACCTTTTTAAGTTAATTTATTAGATTAAGTAAAATCACTTAAGTTATTACATACTTAGGTATACATTATATTTAAGTTACTTATCTTATTAATTAAGGAAATGATTAGTAGGATTTCGAGTCCAATTATTATCTAAATTATTAATAATGTTATTTGAATGATAAAATGTCATTTTTAACTTATTTTAAGGCCCTTAACTAAGTATCCCTTATTCTATAATTAACCCTTATATATTCATAACCTTAGCTAATTAACTAGGAAGACTAGTTAATTATGGGTAATTAGAGATCATGATGACTGTCTCATCAACCACCTTCCCATTTGTCCGTTAGTTAGTTCTCTTTCTTCCTCTCCCTCTCTACTTCACCCCTATTTATTTAGATCTTAGGTTCAACCCCAAAAATGCCCTTCACCCCTCCATCTTCTCCACGTCCGGCCACACCTCCAACGAGGTCATCCGACCACCATACACCATCATTCACCTCGATTCCACCTCCATAAGCTCTGCCATCCCACGCCAAACAAAACCCCTCAAGAAATTGAGGGGATTGCCCATCCATACACACCATCGAACATCTTCCTCGACTTCGCCACCTCACCACACACCTTCTCACCTCCAAATTCCATCGCCATCACCTTCACCATCACTTGGCGACGCTCTTGGAGCATTTAACCGAGGCTTTTGAGCCTGTATGCATTGTTGCAAGTTTCACCGAAGCTTGCTGCCGTCGCCATCTTCTTCGAAGTCCATTGCAATGCTCTGACGAGCTCAAGGCCTAATTCCAGTTCCAAGTGACGTAGATTACATCTGAATATCTAGCTATGGCTCCAATTGAGATGTAAAGCCCACCAGTAGTAGCAATCGAGTGAGGCTTCTTCTGCTACTGTACACGAAGGGAGGCAGGGATAATAGTCCCACCTCGTAGACTGATGGACTTGTGAAGATACTTAAAAAGAATTTTTGCCTAAGCCTTATAGCCCAAGCACACAAGGGTTAGGTCCCCGCTCACTTACCCTCACGCCTCACCTGTGAAACATGCACGTGGGTCTGGCCAATCTCTAGGATCCGTTAACCCGCGTACTGAACCTGATTGCACTTGGGTTTGAGAGAGAAGAAAGGAGAGATCTGTGAGAGGAGGGGGGTGGGTTTTGCCCTCTGAGGAAATTGACCTTATGCTGAAGGACGGTTAACACTTAGCCATGTGTTGTGCTTGAAAGCCTTGGTCTCTAAAGTCTTGAGGAAGAAGATCTGAAGAAGAAGCCGTGGTCTTTGAAAGGCTTGGGAAAAAGAAGAAGAAAGGCTCTTGAGAGAGCCTTGTGCTCTACTGAGGTCCTGTTATTAAGTCGTCTGGTTCTGTGAAGGCGACGTCTGATTGAGGTTTATGCTGGCACTGTTGAATTATTTAAGTACCTAAGTTAACATTGATTTCTGATTAAGGAATATGTTGAATTATCTGAATAATTTGGGTATGAGATATATGCTTAATTAAGATGAATAATTAGTTATTCAAATCACCATTATTTTGTCTTTCTATTCTTTTTGTCTCATGATCCTTTGATTTATATTTTAATATCAATTAGAGCAATCCATTTATTGCATATCTGTTACTGTGCTCAATTTAATGTGTTTATCTATTCTGAATGAAGATTAATGTGTGAATTCTACATTTGCTCCCTACGAACGACCTCAGACTCCCTTTAGATTATGAGTTTATAAATTTAAATATTTTATTGTGCGATTTAGGAGTGTACTACAATGAACGCATATTTAAACCTCCTCGATTGCCTAACAACACCGTCCCATGGATCTATAGTCCTTCATATCTCTCCAATTTCAGGACGTAGATTATGCTTCTCCTCTACTACAGGACCTAGCACCAGCACGTCTCCATTCTCTTTGAATGATTTTGATATCGATATGGAGTTTCCATCGAATATCGAGACCATCCTTAGTTTCTTTTTTATTTCATTTCCTATGTTGGCTTGTAGAACATTATTTTCTATTTCTGTCTTTGGATTGTGAACTTCATATCTAGTTTGCTTTGTGGTACTTTTATATGAGCACCGCAGTATCTTTGTTTGAGATATCTTGTTCTATAAATATTGTTGCTCCCCTGCTTATTGAAAATGAGATATGTTTATTTGCATAGCTTATAATTCTATTGTATAGCAACATGTCATGTATTACATGAATATTTCAATAAGGGGGAGCACCATCTACATGCCAATTTCATTGCTTAAAGCTTTTTCTTAATAACAAAGGTGGAGAAAAATTCATGCATACTTAATTATAATTTTGTTATCATCGAAAAGGGGGAGAATGTTAATACCCTTGTTTTGATATAACAAAATTATACTTTTATTGTGGACTGACCATTACAGGTTAAGCCATATTAGAGCATGGATGCATCCTCATCAACATTTTTCGAATACATCAAGGACAAAGAGGACTTGAAAACTTTTTAATTTTATTGAGTCTAGAATTATATACGAAACATCAATAAGAAAACAAACATAAGTTTTCATTTTTCACAAAAATTATTTTCTTTTGAACCTATGTCAATTCTACTGTTGATCAACAAAACTTTCTTTTTGATCGACTAGACCTTAATCGACCAACTTATTGTCTTAATCAATCAAATACCTTTAACAGTCATATTCCCTTTTGATCAATCGTCCCATTTGATTTAATCGATCAAATATATTCCAACGGTCGAATTTCTTTTGAAATCATAGAGTCAATCAAATAATCCTTTTAATCGATCAACCTTGAATCGATCAATACTTTATTTTAATCGACCAAATATAGTTTTGATCGACCAAATATTTATTTTGATCGATCAAAGCCATGTTTCCAGAATTATCGAAAACACCTATAAATAGGACCTTCGACTCCCATCTTCAAAAGCACACCTCAAGAGCTTTCAAAGAGAAAAACATGCTTACTTTCTCTAGTACTTTCACGCCTCTGCACCTACAACTACTGCGATTCAAAGAACAATCCTTTGTGATTCATGAATGTTCGATTTGTTTTTAAATATTACTAAGGTTTCATGGGAATATTGTTATAATCTTTTATTCTGTTGTTCTTGATCTGGGAATCCAAGTTGTATTGGAAGTCTCGTTGTTCTTTTCTTGGTCAGGTGTAAGAGAAGAGGTTTGTAAGAGGTTTTACCACCCTCATTCAAGTGGTACATGATAGTGGATTTGACTAGTGTCAACTAGTCGAGAAAATCTTAAGCTAGGAAGCTTAGGTAGTGGTTTTCACCCGGAAGGGTTTCCACTCTAAAATTAGGTGTAATTTTCTAGTTTGTGCTTTTACATCTTTGATTTGTGGTGATTTTTTTTTGTTCCTTTTTAAATATATATTACACTATTCACCCCCCTCTATTGTATACTTGACCCTTTAGTCTTCTCTCACACTCACATTACGTTCCCTAAATCAACCTACGAAGTGCCTTAACGAGTCCTACAAACAAGACCTGATTGATCTCAAGTTGAGCCTGTTCACCACTAGACTTGTCGAGATACGGGCAAGATAGACTTGTTGACCTCTAAGAAATTGTTTCTTGTGATGTAGAGAGAAGCAATACAAAGGACATGGACCTAGTCAATAATAGAGTTGATCTCAAGTTGAGCATGCTCACCATTAGACTCCCTAAGGTACAGGTAAGATGTACTTGTTGACCTCCGACCAACTCCCTCTTGGTGAACTTATATGTGTGCACAGTGTAATAGGAAGTGTCAAGCAACACATGTGTTAAAATCACAGTCAAGGCCTTTAGAACTTGTGAAGTGTATTTTAGGGTTTCACCGCTGATTATTGAGTTTTAAAATGTTCTCTTTCAAGTATTTTCAGTGTAATCAAGTGAGATTTTCAATTAAGTCCAGAGGGAGAGAAATAAATGACAGGTAGTTCAAAAGGGTAATGAAGCACGTACTTGACTCCAACAATCTATAGAATGCAGATGCAATACTCGTAATAAAAATCTAAATGTTGCTTATACAAGTCCTATTGCGAATGCCTAAGCATATGCTGCTTCTAGATAAGCAAGATAGAGAATTTTTTTTTTTAAAATGCAAGCAATCAAGTAAACAAACTAACTACGGAGTTTAGAGAAAGAGAGATGGAGAGAGAGAGTCTATAGTCCAATAATTACAGTATAAAATAAGCTCTCTCACCAAACATGTACTACAAATAGCCTAAAAGAAAAATAAAAATATTCTAAATTACGTCGCGCCTAACGTGCCTTGCTTGTGTTTTGCCTATGCAAATCTCCACCTCACGACCTGCTTTTGCAACCTACCAAGACTTCGTTTCACGTATTTGGTGCCGGCAAATAGAAAGAGAAATATGAGGCTTATGAATACACAAAAATGCTAAGATAAGAAAGAGAACACCTTAAATATGTGCCTCCCCAACAACAACGCCAAAAATTGATCACGAAATTGTGACAATGATAAATATGTCATCGTATTTGCGAAAACACGTTGTTTACATTTATAAAATCATATCCGAAAAATAGGCGAGTAATATCAGGAGTACGGGTCGTCTCATAGGGAGGCAGGAATATCTATATATTTTCTATCCTAACTAAGCCAACTAATTTTTTTTGGATTTTTTTATAATAAAAATAAATAAATAAATGAAACAATCACAGAGATCATGAGAATGAAAATAGGAATTTTAATTACTACTAAAAAGTCACAATAATATATAAAACATAGAATAATAAGAACAAGAATAAGAAAGTGAAGAAGTTCAGGGAGAAGTCCGACGAAGTCATGATGGGGGTTAAGAGAGAGCTATCGATGATCTTCAATGAAACACGTGTGTGGAGGTGAGAATGTTGGAAGCTAGTTTCACTTTCTTCTAAGTTTTGGTGTTAACAAAACCATTTTTAATCTAATAAGTTTTCTTGAGTGACATTTGCAAGCTCTTGGAATGGTATGGCCTAGA